>OX419758.1:40820125-42308378 GCA_948567375.1 Lunularia cruciata
CATGCTTTGGTCTTAGAAGAAGTTGAACCTTCATCCTACAAGGAGGCATGTTCTTCTAGTGAAAAGGATGAGTGGTTTGGTTCTATGGAGAGGGAGTTGGAATCCTTGAGGGATAACAAAATTGGGAGCTAGTCATGTTACCTAAGGGTCAACAAGTGATAGATTGCAAGTGGATCTACAAGTTGGAGGAGGGATCAAAGATCTACAAGGCTAGATTGGTAGCAAAGGGTTTCATTCAAGAGAAGGGAGTGGACTACAATGAGGTATTTTCTCTTGTTGCAAATTATTCTACAATATGTCTTTTATGTATGCTTGTTGCATTATTTGGTCTTACTTTAGATCAAATGGATGTTGTCACAACATTTCTCTATGGCACCTTGGATGAAAGGATGTTCATGAGACAACATATAGGGTTTGTGAAGAAAGGCCAAGAATACAAGGTATGCAGATTGCTGAAGTCCTTGTATGGATTGAAGCAAGCACCTCGCCAATGGAACAAGAGGTTTTATGTGTTTATGCATGCTTAGGGTTTCAATAGGATTTTATTTGATCCTTGTGTGTACATGAAACATGTGAGTAATAAGACCTTTGGTTTTATAAATCTTTTTTTATATGTGGATGACATGTTGATAGCTGCCAAGGATAGATCTGAGGTGAACAAGCTCAAGGCACTCTTGGGTTTGGAGATCAAAATGAAGGATCTAGGGTTGGCCACAAGGATATTAGGCATGGAGATCAAGAGGAACTTGGGCACTGGTCAGTTGTGGTTGATGTTGGGCAAACATGCTAGGAAGGTACTTTCCAGGTTCAACATGGAGAACTATAAACCAGTAAGTACTCCTCTAGCTTCTCATTTCAAGCTTTCAGCGGCATGTTGTCCTACATATGCCGTGGAGAAGGGTTTGATGGCTAACATTCCTTATGAGAAGGCTGTTGGGAGTCTCATGTAATTGATGACTTGCACTAGACCTGATCTTACCCTAGCACTGGGTAAGGTGTGTAGGTATATGTCAAATCCAGGAAGGACACATTGGGAAGCGGTTAAGTGGATTCTCAGGTATTTGAGAGGTACACTAGACTATGGGCTCTTATTTGACAGAAGATCAATGAATACCACATCACTAGATGGTTATGTAGATGCAGACTATGGACAAGATTTGGACAAGCAGAGATCAACAATAGGGTATGTATTCACACTTGGTGGTGGGTGCATTAGTTGGAGATCTACCTTGCAGAAGTGTGTTGCACAGTCTACTATAGAAGTTGAGTATGTCGCAGCAACGGAAGCATCAAAGGAGGCAGTTATATGGATCAATATAACTGAATAGACTTGTTGCTGAGATGGGGCCAATGCATGCTAATGTAATGCTTCATTGTGACAGACTTTACACCTAGCTAAAAATCAGGTGATAGATAGTAGGGTTTAGCATATAGATATCAGATGTCACTTTCTTAGGCAAGTTGTGTCTGAGAAAAGGTTTGATATAGTCAAGATTGACGGTAAGCTCAACCCGCCTGATGCCTTTACCAAAGTCATACCTTCAGAAAGTTTCTCTAGGCATCGTGCTACCCTGTAGGTTGTGCAAGTGGAGCATGAGTAGGATGACCTACCATTAGTGGTGACCTTGGCTATTTTGGTTACTCTATCCCTGTATGGGCTACGGTTATAAGTTCTAGTTTATCCTAGTTTAGAGGAGGGGTCAAGTGATTGGTTGTCTGTCTAGACCTTCCCGCTGAGTGATAAGTTGTTGCAAGGTTACTTACCCCAAGACAAGAGTCAAGGGGGAGATGGTTAGGTTTTATTTCGATATCTGGGGGTTAGGTTGGATTCGTGAGTGGACTCTGATAATGTGAGGAAGATCTGAGTGACTAAAGAGGTCTGGACATGAGGCTGAGGGAGTAAAGTTGGTGTTGAGTGCTTCCTGTGGTCGTAGCCTCACATGGAGGTGAACCATGTACCTTTTGTGTACTGGATAAGTACTCTAGAGATATGTTTGATATGTGAAGGTTTCTATAAATTCTTGTTTGATTCTTAGCACCAACTACTCTTGTGTATGATTATGATTTCACACAAAAATTTTGCTACCTTCTATTCATTTCAATCAAACCTAGAGTTGACTATTCTTTAGTTATGAGTAATTATTGAACAAACATATTTGAATATTCACTTTAATCTCCTCCTTTTTACCTATGGATTTAAATCACTATTGGTGTCTATTGGTGTCTATGATTTAAAGCACTATTGGTATCTATACCTATGAATAATCACTCTAGTCAAATCAGATGAAAAAGCTAATATTTTAATATTATGTGGTATAAAAAATGTTGCTTGTTTTTTTTGTGCTCTTTTCACTTCTTTTGTTACAAAAGGATAGCTATCAGAAGGAGAAAGTGGGCAAATGCATATATTTAACTCCTTCAAGAGCAAAAGCTAAAGTTGGGTCATGTCTTTCCTAAGGAAGGAAAATACCATGCCTTTGAAAGACCATGGGTATCTTAGGAAGGACATTGAAACCCATACCAAATTTCCAATTTTACATTAGTTGTTGCTTAAACATGTGAGGATAGCGATCATTCATTGAATACCATTGGGGAGCAAGAAATCAAGAGAATAAGGAAGAGCACTTTGACTGAAGGGTTCACAAATCTCATTTCCTTTGTGTTAGTGTGAAATACCAAAGCTAGACATATGATCTAGAGATGAAATTTGGTTGGTAACATATAGGAGGATGTTATACATGATGGAATACATAGATCAGACAAAGGTATTACCAAAAAAGTACTTCTATAATAGGCCAAAAACCAAAACATGCTTGAAGACTTTAGAATCAATAGGTAGACATATGATCTAAAGATAGAATTTGGGTTGGTGATATCTAAAAGGATGGTACACATAAGGAGCAATGTAGATAAGGTAGATGTATCACCAAAAGAGCACTTCTACTAATGGATCAGAAATCAAAATAGGCCTGAAAACTTAAGAGGCAATTTTGGAGGCCTAAACGGATGAATTAGGCCTCAAAAATATGCAAACCCAAACTAAATAGAGGACAGTCTAGCCTTCCATCCCCCTTTTTTTGTCTCACCAAGAGCTTTCCAATGGTACCTCACTCACGTGATTTTGAGATTCCTATAGGAAGATTCTCTAAAAGATTCCTTCTGGTCTAAGCCTATTTGACCAACCAGATGGGACCAGGATAGACATGTCACCCATCCAAGCAAGTAATCTAAGGATGAAGCTCACTGATAGCTCACTTATCCATGTACGTAATCTTATGGTGGAGCATACTTGGAGTAGATCCTCTTTGGCTATATAATAAAGAGAAGGTACTCCCTTGGAGCACCAAATTTTGAGTGTGAAACCTGTGTTTTCTCTTTTGTATTTCTCTACTTTCCTCAAAATATTACATAATGCAACCTAGTCTTCTAATTATCAAGCAATGATTAGGAGAGTCAGTTGAGAATTTCCTTGGGTATCAATTGATTTGATACCCAAGTTGCCAAAATAGTGAGAGGACTTCATCCGAGGGACAAGAAGGATCAACTTGAATCTCAAAACTCCCGTGGTCTATCAAGGGGAATGTTAGCAAAGAAGGATATCTTGGAGAAATAAAAACTTATCTTTCTCTTATGAAATTGAGAGTACAATTCAATGGTCATGGCTTGGGAGCTAAGAGGGTTGTCTCCAAAGTTTGTGAGCTTGGGTGAGGGCTTAGACACCCTACAATTGGAGAGTTATATTGGGTGAGAGTATAGCAGGCCAATGGGTTTCACTTTGGAATCCAAGTTCTTTCCTTTAAGTTAGAAGATGAAGAAGATCATTCATAAGGCATTTGTGAAGAAGAAGAGTAGAAAGAACATGAGGTTGGTTGTAGATTACAAGAATCTGGCACAAAATGTCATTATAGGAGCTCTCATGAAGATTTTCTCCCCATGGAGGACCACATACCTATCAAATGCAATGGTGGCCTTCTTCAAAAATATGTTCTATCATGACTTGATCAATTGAGGTTTGATCTTTCATCAACATACCCAAACCATGTACAATGTCTTTGAGGGACCAGGACCTCACTACCTTATACCTTTTGTTGCTCACTTTCACATTATTCATGCTTACCATGGAAGAGAAGGAGTAATCTCCAAGGCATAAAGTGTCTCAAGAGTACTTTGATGTTGATTCTTTTGGAGAATAACATTCAAAGACATGCAAAAGGTTAATGTAAGGTACATGTAGATTGAGGAGTTTGCCTTGCCTCTCAAGAAGGAGAAGCGCATGGTGTTTGGATCTACCACTCTTGGCAAAAAATCTACCAAGAAGAAGAAGAGAGCTCAAGTGGTTGAATCTAAAGGAAAAGGGGATCTTCCTAAAGGAGAAGAAGATGATAAGCATTCCAAAACAAAGGAGACCAACTTGGATTAGGGCCAAGAAGACGATCTTGCATCCATTGAGGAAAGTGAGAGGTCAAAGATGGATGCGCTGGATGAGCATATGGGTTTCTTTGGGGAAGTATCAATGGCTACTCTTGTTTAGACAAAGGGTAAAGATAAGATTCTAAAGCCCAAGCCCCAAGAATATAAGGAACTACACCTAGGTCCTTCATCCCAAAGTCCCCAAGACTTGGGATGAAGGCACTCTTATAGGAATCCCTTGTAGGAATCCTCTAAGAAGGTGAGTATTATGCCAGAGATGCATTTGGATACCTTCCAAAGGGATCAAAGGAGCAAGTGTGAAAATTGAATGCACACGAGGAGAAAGAAATACCAAAATCTATACAAGTGATATCCTTATGTCATTGATGCTTACTCTCTACTACATTGATACCTACTATCCCATGTGTGAGAAGAACTACCCAAAAATTTGTGTGTATCCACAATGCATGTCCACTTGGAGAATTACAAGGCAACAGAGAAGCTATTGAGGAATGAAGTTTCACTCCACCACAAGGACAGAGAAGGCAAGGAGCTAGAGGAACCTAGATGTAAGAGAGTGCAGTAGTGATGAAGGAAGCCAATGTAGAGACCACATTGCAGATTAAGGTTATAATGTAAGAGTTGGATGATCTTTGTTGATTGTCACAAGGTGAGAATGCAAAATTGGAAGGAGAGAACATTCTCTTGAAGGAGAATTTGGCAAGACTTTGGAAGGGAACCAAAGTCCTTGAGAAGGCACACCTTCAATAGGTTAATGGTCTGAGGAGGGAATTGGAAGGATTGAGAGCCCATCCAATGCAAGAGGGAGAGCAAGCTAATTGAGGATGCAATAAAGCAATTGCAATTGTAGTTAATCCAATCAACAATAAACTTTGAATTGATGGACATTCAACACAAAAACTACAAGGAGGTTTCCATTGCCTATCAAAGGGAAGCTACAATTTGACTACAAGAATATCAAGAAGAAGTGCTTGATTTGTAGAAGAAGTTAGTTTAGTTGGAGTAGGAACATTGCATTGCTAGTGTGGTAAGTTATGAGAAGGAAGTAGAAGTTGATGTCATAGAAATTCAAGCCTTCATCAAGCAACCTACATGCTAAGGGTGAAGTGCTATTGCAGTTGGTTATGAGAAGAAGCAGCAAAAGACAATCAAGAGACTTTGTTCCATGTTGTTACAAATCATTGAGGAGTTCATTAAAGCAACCACCACCACGAGAGAAGTACATGAGTTGAGAATAGCATGACATAAGCTATTGTAACTAATTGAAGATTGGACCATTTAGCACACAACATTGAAAATTGGAGTTAAAATAAAGTGCAATTTCATAAAAATAAAGAAATCTTGTGATTAGCATCATTAGTAATAGAAGAATGATTAGATCTAGCGGTAGATGACTTAGAACTTGAGAATCAATAGAAAATATTCAACTATCACTACCTTCTCTTGTGTTTCTATGTAGGGCCATAGGACTATAAGCAACTCAAAAGGATAATTACTTAGTATTTTATTGATCCATATCTTGTGAAATCACCATTTTATTAGGTTCCTTCTTAGAAATTCCCAAATGCCTATGACTATTATGTCCAACATTCAAAGTGCTTCTTTGTTCAATGAGAGTGATTGGTGAAAATTGTAAGGTACCTCTAGGCTACTTGTCTCTTTCTTGATGAAAGGACTCTTAGTCAAGTTCATGCCCCAATGAAATATTGCAATAAGAACTACTCTATGCTTTATGTGTTTGATCCTTAACATTATTGTGGTTGTTTGGATGCAATTTTTTGGCAAGATTTCAGATTTTTATAGTATTTCTAGTAACAAGAATGAGCAACTATTATTAAGATCCCAAACTATACTATAGAAAGTGCCTTGATAAGAGTATAACACTTTGCTTCACATCACAAGTGTCAACAAGATCAGGAAGGAATGAAGTTCCTTGAAAGACATGTGTCTTCACTTATTCTGCCTACTAGATTATGGCCAAGTCCGATTACCAATTACATTGAAAAAATAGGGAAGAAGTTTCCTTTGAGAAGGATAGCATGCATGCATTCCAAAGTCATTTTTAGTTTCCTTCAAAAGGAAATTGGACCGCTAGACTAAACAATCACTTTCTTCATGTTTCTTAGGTTGACATTCCTAAGTATTAATGATTGTTGTTTTTTCCAAAGTGTGACTTCTTGGTAACATTATACTTGTCAAGAAGTTGTCTATGCCTAAGAGATTAAATAATAAATAGTAAAGGGCTCAAATGTGACACTTTCCTTTGTATCAAACCATTTCTTACCCAAATTCTCATGTCAACAAATTGCTACTTAAATGCTTCAATTTGGTGTTTGTTGGGATGTATATATTATAATTATAATTATAATTGAGTGAATTTCACTTTGCTAGAAGAGATTTCCACTTAATAGGTATGCTTGCCTATATCAAACCATTTATGGTGAACTCTCCTTTGTTCACCTTTTCCCTTTACAAAGAGACAAACAAACAAAAAAAGACAAACAAACAAAACCAACATTCATTATAGATTTAATTGATAAGATTTCTAAAGGTAGTGGTTCATTTACAATGAATGTCACTTTGCCTCTGAATTTCTTTAGTTAGCTTGTTGGTTAACAAAATTCTTAACTACAAGCACCAAGACAGTCATAAATACTACAATCCGTAGGCACCTCACAAAGTTTAGCCAGTATTAAGGTGTCTTGTGAATAGTGTCTTAGAATGCACAAACTAAGAGGGAGTGAGACCTTCCAAGGGTCCAATCACTCTGACAGCTACAACTATGACATTGCATTCCACTCTTCCTAAAAGCATGACATGACAAGAGTTTTGAATGCCTACGCTAATGAATCTTGCAAGGTAGTGTTACTTTACAATACTCCAAGTGTTTGGTCAACCTATCTCTATATTGTTCTTGACTTATGTAGAACTCTTAGAGTTTCACACTCTAGTTCTATATGAATGGTTCACCTCACTCAAGTGCTCCTACTCATACATCAAGATCCCTCATTCCCACTCAATTAAGCATGTAATCACTCATACAAAGTGCAAACTAATACACATACACCAACTCAAGAGTCTTGATGGTTTAAACTTCATTTACTATACAAGAAGGATGCACCAAATGTGCACGGTGAACATCAAAATTAAGCCTTTTATATATTTCCTACTTAGCTGCAAAGCAATCTAACAACTCCAATCAGCTAGAAATCTCTTAATTACATCTAAGGCACTCATTGCTGATCAAATTTTACCTACTTATCATGTCCTAACCTAATCTTAAGTAGATGCAGTCCATGTGTTATGGCTGCCCTAGCCTCTTAACCTATTGACTATAGCTAGTATGGTAGGTTTCAAGTAGTGCACATGATCTTTGTATCATAATCTAATTATAGTAGCTCATCTTGCATCTCTTTATGCAAATTTTTCAACTTTGTTGTTATTTGGGACCATGTTTAAGGTTTTTATCTTAGAATGTTAGTAATAGATAGGATTTTTATGTGGTACTCCATCTATCATGACAAGACTATCAAATTCTACATGGGAATTAGGCAGATTTGTGGAGACCATCTGAGTGCAACTATCTTGAGACCATGAACATAGAAATGATCATGATCACGGGTTGCAATATCAACATCAGTCAATTGGTTTGCCATGTTGGCATTCACACAACAAGAAACTGTCATGTGGGACAAAGAACTGATTTCCACAACTTTCAATCCTCATGAAGCTTCACACATGTAGGAACAATGATCTTTCATCACTAATGCTCACCAAAATTGGAAACAAGTCATTAACAAGTACAAATACTTCACCTTGGGATGGAGTAAGGTTCAATCCAATTGAGATTGTACCGCTTCCAAGAATTTAGTGTCATTGGAATCATAGAAGTGTAGGAGAATGAACCTTCTTAGAAATGAAGTTACATGTCATGACATTTGCAATGCCAAAGTTAGGTTGCTTAGACGCTAGAGTGGTAGTGTTGGTATTCATAGGTATTTTGGTAGTTACTTATGGACTACTCATTGGCAGTCTGATTTTATGTTAGAGCTACTGATCACATGGTGGGACCCACTATCACTTGCACCATTTGCATTGTCAAATGTGTTGTTAAGGGGTATATCTTCAAAGTTCCAGCTCCAAAGAGCTCACTTCTTTGATGCGGAACCTTCAAGTTCTTGGCTATGGTGAACAAAGGCAGGCAAGCATCACCTGAAGTCTCTTAGCTAGAGTGGTTGTGGCTTGACTGTAATCAGCACCTAGTTTTTGGCATATTGTTGAGTGAATTATCAAGTGAATATTAGATTTTGAGTGTGATTTGAATGGAAGAATGAATTGATTATTGTAGCACTTTAGAGTTCATGTATGCTTTATGTGTGAGTTGTGTTTCTATAGTGTATGATGTTGATAGTGATGTATGTTGTGTAGCAATGTATATACGCATGACATACATTTTCAATTTGGTATGAGAGATTGTGTAAAAATGATGATGGGGACCAAGAGAGTAAAAAAATTTTCATGGCATAATTTGAATTAACAATAGTGGGCAACACAATGTCACCAACAAAGAAGAATCCAACTAAGATCTCTCTATGCTCTTTAGGAGTAAAGAAATGGCTCATTATTGCTACATTGAGCATGTCAACACAAAGTGCTTGCAGTTCTTGATATGGTTATGGGCTTTCTCATATCTCTCAACAATCATTGAAATTAAAGAGAAATTTCACCCACCTATGCGGTAATGTGTTTGGCTAGATTAAAGAACATTAGTAGAAGGGTCTTGGGTCCACCTTGACACCAAAAGTAATGTATCTTGATCAAGAATGGCCCAAAGCAATAAAAGAAATGGCAAGGAATCTCAAGGCCTCATTCAAACCAAAGAAAACCAAATGGTTGGAAGGTCAATGGGTATAATTATCTCATTCAATGCACCATAGTGACTTATAACACCCATTTGTGTATTTATGTGCTATTGAGATATTTAGTTTGGTATTACAAGTATTTGAGAGATATTATTTATATAAAGATAAAGGATAGTTTTACATTAGTCATGATTAGCTAAAGTTAGTCATAGCTAAGATAGAGGGTATCTTATTTTAGAGGAAGTAGAAAATTGAGCACCACAATTTTGGATTCTAGCGTATTGACTTGGTATTATTCTTACATGTTTGGCTTTGAGCAAAGAGTTGAGAACTCTTGGACACACAAGCCTTTCTACTTTGGATTCTTCTCTAGTCTAAGGATAGCTCATCTGAAGGAATCCTTGACTTGGTGGTTGGGTCAAGATAAGACCATATGCTTTGAAGAATATTCACATGAGTATAGATATTCCTTTAAACTTTTGACTCTATTTGGCCTTTAGCCTGGTAACTTGAGTTACTCAAGTAATTAGTAACTTTGGTGCATAACTACTTCACAAGTATATAAACTAGGTATTCATCATCCTTTGAGGTACTCTCTCTCATTGAGTTCTCTAGTGAGCAATGGTTTGAATCTTGGATTGTTAGCTTTGGAGTAGTATGATGGAGATGAGGTTCCTTGCCTTCTTAGTCCATGATGCGCTACCATAATAATCATCAAAGGTTCATCTTGAGTAAGAGACAAGCTAGCTCATAGACCCTGCTCATAAAGATCTTAGAGTCAATCCAAACTACTTAAGTCAACAATGGGCATGCCACCTTCTTCCAACTCTTGTGGGAAGAGAAACCCATGGATTGAGCAAAGATGTTTTACCACAAAATCCATGAATTAATGGAGCAACTATAAATAAATGGTGGAAATAATTTTCTCTTCCTATTTGTTGTGCAGTTTTATATTGGGATGTGATTGTTGTGAAAGGAAAAGAGGAAGCTATTCCTTGCACATTACTATCCATTGGGGTACAATCAAGCTCAACCCAAGTATGATGCTATAAGAATATGGAGTTAGCAGACAAGTTAGTCAAGACTAATAACGTAGCAAATATGCCAAATTAGCTAGGAATTCTAGGGATGTTCTAGAAGCATCAAGGCACTTTTCTAGGAAGTTTCTTGGTACCTTCCAAGTATCATGTAATATATATGCCAAGTATGCAACTTCTAACCGGAAGCTTCTTGGGAAGCTTCCCATTTAGCTTAGCTTGCATGCCAACGAGTAGCTTCTTGAAAATTCTTGGGAATTTCTTGACTAGCTTAGCTTACACGCCAAGTAGATGGCTATTAGAAGGAAGCTTCTTGACTAGCTTAGCTTGCACTCTAAGAATGCAGCTTTGAATCAATCAAGAAAAGTTTTATTATTCCTCATGCAAATAAAAGAAGAAGTAAATTACTTTACATGCAACTAACTCTTTGTGGCTTCCATTTTGCCTTTGCTTTCAATAGTATGTTAAATATTAGGCTTTTATATAACTATTACTTTATATCATATAGTAATTACAGTATTAAGCTATTTATGACTAGAGACATTGTTATGAGACTCTATTTAGTTCTTTTATATTTTTATACATAATATTAGCACATTTGAAATTTTAATTAGTATATATTGGATTTTAGTAATTAGGGGTGATTTCTAGAATATATAGGTATAGGTTGAGAGCTATGGTACATTTTAAAGAGAATAGTTCCATACCTATAACATTTATATTGGATGGAGTAGGAGGTAGCATATAAAACTATGTGTGTATTTGAGTAGTCATGTAGTGATTTAAGATCTAAAAATTACCGTATATTTATTATTTAAATTCTGTTAAGATTTTTGATGATGAATTTTATTTTTTTGGTTTATTTTTCCTGTTAAATATTTCTTAATGATAGTTTGATTAAGCTTAATATTTCCAAAGTAATATTCATATAACTTGGCAAGATCTTTAGATATAAAGATGAGAAGAATGAAGAGTATATCTAGGCCAAAAAATGAAGAAACATACAAGAAAATTTGATTGGTGTAAAAATTCTGTTATATATAGTATAAAACAAAGGAGAGTGAAGAAAATATCTCTATTTTGAAGATCTATTGTTGAACTGAAGAATCTATTATAAATCTGACCAATTTCACCTAATTCAAATAGTTGTTAAAAAAATTTGTAATTCTTTTTGGATAGATTCAGAAAGAAAAAGATCTCCACCTATATAATATAAATTTTGTACGATTCAACTTTAGCATCTTCTAGCAAATATTGATAATTTAAATTTACTTTTAGACTTTAAATTATTTCTAGGATAATAAACACTACTAAAATGTTTTTTGAATTTTAAAACCATAGCTAACAATTAAACTAAACTAGAAATTTTATTTTTTCACTAATACATGCCTATATATTATTTTTTTCCCATTAATTTGTAATTTTAGTCTTTCTTCCTAATTTTGTATTAAAGTTCCAATATATATATACAAGAATATATATAATCTAATTATGAATTATAATAAATTCCAAGACGCTCTAAAATTTGGTTTATTATAACTTGAGCTACTCTACTAACAACAGAAGTATATTAAGAATTCATGAATGAAATGTTACCAAGAAATACTCTTTTTGTATTTTTCCTCTTTTGTGTGTCTCAATTGAGTTTGTAAGTATACGTTGGATGAATATGTAATACATTGCTAGACAACATCTCATGTTTTAAGTGGAGTTGTCAAAATGCACTCAAAAATACCATATTATAAACTTACCCTAATCAATTCAATATTTACAACAATAGCATTGGTATTTATCAAGCCTTGATATTGGTTTGGAGTGTTTGTTGATGTTGAAGAAAGGTTGGCCATGCTTGTCTTTTGAGTTCCATTGGTGGTATAGACTTGGTACTCTTCCATGAGGGGCCATGAGGTACTTGGTCCTTCAAGCTTGTATCTATGGAGTTTTGGTTACTAATTTGGATAAGAGCACAAAAAAATGATAGACAAGGATCAACGTGGAGTACTAAGGGACAAAAATTGAAACAAGCAATATAGAGAGAGGAGAAAGAGATGGAGTAGAAGTGGGCAACATGGGATTTGAGAACATAGGAGGTTTAGTGTAAGACCGTGAGCACACAACATACCATACATTTTAGTTTTGATTTCACAAGGTTTTGTTCATTTTCTTTCTAATTTCACAAGGTCAATGTTGAAGCAGTGAGGCTTTAGCTGTAATCAATTTCTTTCAAAAGAACTTTGACTATGCAAAATTGACTTTTAAGATACTATTTTCCATGTATATTACAAGTTAGCAGTGAACTTCTTAACCCCAGGGCTAATTATGAATGACTTACACTCAATGATAAATATTGGAGCTCTTTAGTTGTCAAAAAATTTAAAGCTAAAACTACATTTGCAAGAAGTATTTTTCCTAATTATATATAAACTATTAGATTCATGTATTGACTACAAACCATTGACCAAAAAAAACATTTGTATGATAGATTGAAACAATTGTTGATCACATATGAACAACTACTTAGAATTGTAATATTTTGAGGATAAAAGAAACACAAGACAAACATAAGGCTTCATCCTTCAATACTCCGATGCCCCAAAGGATCACCTTATCTTTATTATATAACAAAGAAGATCCACTCAAAGGAAGCTCCACCCTTAGATCAAATATCTAGATTAGTGATATGTCAATGAGCTCCACCTTTAGATTAGTTTTATGGATTGGTGCTATGTTGATTCTTGTCCTATTTGGTTGGTCAAATAAGTTTAACCTAAGGGGATCTTTGGGGAATCTTCTTGAAGGAATCTCAAAACAAAACGTGTGAGGTACCAAAATGCTCTTGTTAAGACATATAGGGAGGAAGATCATGCCTTTTATCCAAAAGGAGAATGAACTTATTCTTTTAGGCCTAATTCATCTATTTAGGTCTCCAAAACTAACTATGAAGTTTTAAGGGTCTAATTCATTGATTTAGGTCTCCAAAAATAACTATGAAGTTTTAGGCCTCTACCCTATTAATGGAAGTACTCTTTTGGTAACACTTCTATTTGATCTACTTAGACCATCATATATATTATTCTTCAAGATATTACCAAGCCAATTTCCACCTCTAGATAATATATCTAGCTTATGGTATCTAACAAATCTCTCCCTTTTAAGACACAATGTCCTTGTTGTGAAGTTGTTGCTCAAAAGATTATAGTAACACCAGTGCATGGGTCAAGTTTGTTGTTGGCTCCCGTTTTGCCTCATACAATGAGTACTCATTCCAATATACAAGATATTACACACATGGATGGCAAGTTCCATGGATGCATTTTTAGAGAATATATTTGACTTTATATTCCTTCAAGTCCATGAGTGTTAGACAAGGTCTAACTTCTTGTATGCAAGGAAAGTGGAGTGGTTAGGATGCATATCTACATAATAAGGAAACATTGAACACTGAATGGATCTTCATGTGTGGTAGTAGCTTGAAGTGATTTGCCATTATGCCGATTCAATGGAGGATGGGAAAAGGCCCAATAAAACAAGGTTTGAGCCTACAACAGCCAACTAATGTGAAGTTGGTTGTGGATAGGTACACTTGATTCCTAATGTTGAATCCCATTGCTTACAATGTGCATTTTCATATTTTTTCTATCAATTTTGGACACTTTGCAACATGTGATTGATGTTTTCCATGCCCTATTGGATTCTAGATAGAAAAGTGTTGATAGTGTCAACTTTTCTAGCCATTGGGTGGATCTTTACCAAGCTTGAAGGTGTGAAAGGGTATTCTTCATTCATGAGTAAGAATAGTGTGACCTATGTAGTATGCATTCATTGAATTGTTGTAGGAAAATTCTACTAATGGAAGTAAGGTGCCCCACCTTTCTTGCTCTTCTAAGATGAAACCCCAAATCATATCCTCATTTGGTGTGATTGGTCTGCTCTACTTGTCCATTGGTTTGTGGATGGTATGCCATTGACATTGTAAGTTTGGTTTTGAAGATGCCAAAGAGTGTTCTCCAAAAAAACCTAGTGAATTAAGTGGCCTGATCAATGATAATTCTTCAAGACATGCCATGGTGAGAAAAGACTAAAACTAAATGCAATTGAGGTAATTGTGAAACAGCCACATCCTTGGTTGTAAGACACACATGAATCATTTTGCAAAGTCGATTCCCAAAGACTACAACAGGGTCAAATCTTAAGATGGTGTTGGGAAATTCACAAACCAGATCCATGCTTACATGCTCCTAATGTTGTGTAGGATTAGGGAGGGGTTGAATGAGTACTATGAGATCTTGCTTAGAGGCTTATCTTTTTGACAAAGTAGGCAACTTCAAATGTACTCCATTAAATTGTTGCTCATCTTGAGCCAATAGTAATGGCATTTGATTGCATCTAAGGTCTTGTCTACTCTAACATGACTTGCAATGGTAGAATCATGACATTCTGTAAGAATGGTGATTCTTAGGTCTAGATCATCCATAATCCATAACTTGCCATCACAAAAGTTGAGTCCTTGGGTATTAGTTATGCCTTTGGATGGTTGAGCTCCTACAATTTGTGGGTAAGTCTTTGTAGTGGTAATCCTTGGCAAGGATTTTGGGTTCCTCTTGACCTCTACCACCATATGTTTTGCCATAAGCATTTGGGTGAATGCATCTGCAAGTTTCTTCTTGCCTTCCATATATGTGATCATCATGTTGAATCATTGTCTCCACTCTGCCCAATGAATCTATCAATGAGATAGATCTTTTTGTGCCTCAAGGTAAATTAGAGGTTTGTGGTCTGTCTCAATTGCAAATGCCTTTTTACCAAAATAGTACTCCCTATGCTTTTTTGGTGGTGTGATAGTTGCACTCTATTGGTAATAGTTCTTGAGAGAAATATGCAACAAAATGCCATCTGTCATGTTGTAGGATTGCTCTATTTTTGTTGTAGGATTGCTCTTATTGCAACATCTGATGCATTTGTAGCCAACTTGATTGTGCATTTTGGGTTATACCATTTCAAGATTGGTGTATACAATAATGCATCTCTCCATTCGTAAAAGGTCAATTCTTGTATAGTCCTCCACATCCACTTCTTCCCCTTGCCAAGTAGTGTTGTTAGAGGTTGTGTGACCTTGGAGAAGTCTTTGACAAATTGGTGATAGAACCCCATCAACCCCAACAAACTCTTGAGTTGAGTCTGATCTTTTAAAGCACCACATTTCTAAATAACCTCTATTTTATCTATTAACACTTAACTACCTTTTGCACTTACTCTATTTCCCAAGAAATCTACTTCAGACTTTCACTTTGAGACTTTGGTATACAACTGGTTTTGTTGTAGAATCTAGAGGACTTCTCACAAATGTTGATTATACTCTTTCATTGTCTTGTTGTAGACTAAGATGTCATGAAGGAAAATAACCGACTTATCTAAGTATGGATGAAATATATCATTTATCAAACTCATGAAAGTGGTGGTGCATTGGTGAGGCCAAATGGCATCATTAGGTACTCAAAATAACCATACTTTGTTCAAAAGGTAGTTTTTTGTATGTCTTCCTCCGTGATCTTAATTTGGTTATAAACCGCTCCGCATACCAAGTTTGGTTTGGGCAAAACACTTCACCAAACTAGTTGATCAAATAGGTTATCCATGCAAAGTTATGGGTATTTTTTCTTCATTTTTTGTTAATTTAAGCCTTGGTAGTCAATGAACATGTGCATTGTACCTTCCTTCTTCTTCATAAACAAGACAAGAACCCCATATGATAATAAGTTGGGTTGGGTAAACTCTTTCTATAGCATATCTTAAATTTAAGCCTTACACTCCTCCAACTCATGAGGTGATAATGAATATTGGGCCTTACAAGGAGATGTTTTCCCAGAAGTATCTTAATTTTATGATCTATTCTCCTTTTGGGTGGTAATCTTAAAAGTAAATTGTCAAGAAATACATCTTGAAACTCATTGACCGCATCTTTCAAATTCTTGGGAATTTTTCCATCAATTTATGCACTTTGGGCTTCTCTTATTAGACAAACAAAACATCTATCTGTCTTACCAATAGTTGTTGTTCCTATGACATAAAGAGGCAACTTTTTGCCTTTGCAATCTTTCTTTATCTCCAATGATCTTCCATTCGCTAGTTCTTACTATTTTCTTTCTCCAATCTATTGTGGGGTTGTAATGCTCCATCCATGGTATGCCTAAGATCACATCATAACAAGTTAACCATATCACCTACCACTCAATTTCTACCTTATACTCTCCTATAGAAAGTGTGACCTTTTCAAGTAATTACTTAATACTCTCTATATGACCATTAATTGAGTTTACTTCTCCATTCTCATCCTTCTCTAGTTTGCCTCTAACCTTATTGCAACAAAGCGAGACAAGAAATCCTCTATTTCTCTAGGTTCTATCAATACTCTCACTTGATTTCTTTTTAGGACTCCATTTTCAACAATCAATTATGTGTTTGTCTTCTTCAACCTTTGCACACTTGTTCTCTTCCTCCATCTACTTTTACTCCTCTCTCTTGAGCCAATAAGGCTGCAAGGTACATTTTATTGGCCATCTTTATTTTCCAATGTGATTTCAATATCCTCCTCTTCAATTTGTCTATCCAAGTTGTTCAAGGTTATCTATATAGAATCCAAGGGCCTCTGGGAAGGCAAACATGATAATTGATGGCTATGTGCCCAACTCAACAACAATTGTAACAATGTCATTGTTCTGCTTGAGCCCCTTCTCCTCATGGGACTCCATCTTTCCTTTCTTTCTCCCATCTCTATTCTACTTGGAGTGGTCATGCTCCTCAATCTTGGAAACAAATTTTGCACAATTCTATAAGAATTGGTCCATCAAAATGCGGTCTTTTAGCCCAATAGTTTTGAGTCATGGAAAATCCTTCACCCCCTCCAAGCACTTTGTTATTCTTTGAGCACACATAATGGCTTCAAAAGCAATGCGAGGATTTTGTACCATTACCTCTTGGTGAATTTGCTCTTTTAACCGTAATTTGAAATTATCAAGAGCTTTTATTGGACTCATATTGGTTATCCCAACATGTAGATTGAAGAATGCATCCACATACTCTTATATGTTGTTCTTTTACTTCAACTCCCATAGTTGGGTTTGGGCCATCTACATGGAAACCATGGATTGGAAATTCTTCAATAGTCATTCTTGCAGTGCTATCTAAGTGATCTCTCTTTCTTTTGCCAACATTGATCATTCCCAAGCATTGTACAATGTGAGGGATTTATTGGTCAAGTACCCACGTGCAAACATGTATGTGGAATGATTGATGGTCTTAGTTGTGAATAATTGTAAGTATTGATTCATTCTTGAAATCTAGTTTTTCACTACTTCCATGGAACTTTATCCCTTGTAGGGCTCAATATTGCATGTTCGTTGCATTCGTAGTAACAATGTGGCATTGTTGATTGGGGTTGGTATCATCCACATGAATGACTCTCCAAGTACTTCAATTGCTATTATGGGGTTTTGAGATGATTCCTCTTCTTGCATTACATGATCATTCCTAAAGGTACATACTTGATTTTGTTATGCCTCCATGTCATCTTGATCTCCCAAAACTCATTCAATATCCTTTGCATTCCTTGCATCAGATCTTGCAACTATGGCTCTATGATTCATACACATGATAACGCTCAATTGCTACTTCTCCTTTAATAAAGGGTTAATATGAGAACTCAAGAGAGTGCATGGACAATTGGGACCTCAGAAGTTATCACTTATTGATAATATTGGTCACCAAAATTTTGACTATAAAATCCCTAAATATCACTTTTGATCTAAGTGCTTGAGTGTTGAAAGGAGAGGATTTGTTATTTTTAGATCCATTGCATTATAATAAAATCTAGATTGTCAAATATCACTCTCTATCGTATGTCACTACAAGTAGAATCACCGGGTTTGGAAAATTCATAACTATGTCCATAAACTCTACTACAAAATGGTAAACAAGATTTACTTTCACTTTCTCATGTTGGATGTACATAATCTTGATGCAAAACAGATTCAAGAATAGAAGGCAAGGTGCAAGAAATTGTCCCCCAAGAGCATCCATCCCATCCTCTCTTTGAAACACTCCCAATCTACTAATTGCTTTATGTTTTCAACTCTCAAAATTACTTAGTTTCAATAGTCTATGTTCCTCCAAGATAGGTGATCCACTCTCTTGGATTAAAACACCTACTTTGATTCCATTGTAATGTTCCAAGGACAAGAGAAACCCCAAAAGAAACACAAGAGAAACTTAAGGCTTCATCCTTCAATACTTTGATGCCCCAAAAGGAGCACCTTGTCTTTATTATATAACAAAGAGGATCTATTCAAAGGAAAATCCACCCTTGGATCAGATATCTCAATTGGTGACATGTCAATGAGCTCACTTTTAGTTTAGTTATATTGATTGGTGACATGTTGATCCTTGTCCTATTTGGTTGGTCAAATAAGTTTTTACCAAAGGGAATATTTAGAGAATCTTCTCATAGAAAGCTCACAACAACATGGCTGAGGTACCGTTAGAAAGGTCTTGATGAGATGAACAAGGGGGAGAAGGTTATTCACAAAAGAGAAGAATATAGTTTATTTTTTGAGGCCTAATTTATTTGTTTAGGCCTCCAAAATTGGCTTTTAAGTTTTCAAGGTGTTTTTGGCCTCTACTTTATTAATAAAGTAGAAGTGCTCTTTTGGTGATACCTCTATCTAATCTATATATGCCATCATATACAACATCCCTCAAGATATTACCAAGCCACTTTCCATCTCTAGATAATATGTTGAACTAATGGTATCACAAGATCTCATGAGTCAAATCATCTACTTATATATAAACCTCTTCATGAGGAGAGTGAGGCCTAAACAAACAATAGTCGTCGCCAAGACTCAAATTTATTCTCACACAATAGAAAGTATGCAAGATTCAAACTAGTTTTTCATGATGAGAGGACCTTTTCTTGCACAAAGAAAGACCAAGTTGACATTAGTAGGCATCCCTAATGATGATTTATACCATTTTCCATGAAACATTCCTCCATTTCCCTTATTCCTCCTCAATCACTAAAGGAGTACTCTTATGATTGCCATTTAGTGAAGAAGTACTCAATTGTCTCTATGATTTTTTAGAGACCCCAAAGAGATATAGAGACAAATGTGAGGAATCAAGTACCATCCCTATTTGCTCACAAGAGGGTACCAAGTTGGTACCACCCTTGGAACCCCCAAGACCGGTATGGCCCGGCCTTTCCAAACCCAACCCACAAACTAGAACTCCAAACCAACATCAAGGCTTGGTAAATACCAAGGCTATTGTTGTAAATATTGAATTATTTAGGGTTGGTTTGTAATATGAGTATTTGTTTAGAGCATTTTTTACAATTCCAATTTTTTTAAAGGCTCATTTTGCAAGTTATAACAAGGCTAGATTCTTTTTACACATGGTAGGTCTCCGAGGTTTGGGAAAATCTGCATTCCATAATATATTACAAGTTATAGTTGGGATGTAAAATTGTATAACAACTAGAGTTCCCTCTTTGATGAAAGATCAATTTGAGATTATTCCTTTAAAGAAGAATAAATTATTTTTTTGGATGATATCAACAAATTTTACAAGTGATCTTTATTTGTTAAAAGTACCAGTCAAACAATATATGATAAGGGTAGGTAAAAATTGATGGATATTAAAGATTTTTTATATCAAGGGATCATATTAGGAGGTTGGTTGTTGTGTCATATGTTTGCTTATGGAGCTCATCTTCCAAAGCTCAAGGATTCACTTAAAGAGCCAAATGCAAAGAAATCTTGCACATTTGGTTTGAGGCCTAGGAGAGTGGAAGTTACCATCTAAAGAACCATCCTTCCTTGCAAAGGGAGTGGACCAATGCTATGGTCAATTTAAATACAATATTTCATGCCTAATTAGAGTTAAATACGCATGAAGGTGATATGGCCTTAAGGTTGGAATACACTATGATAGCAGGTCTTTTGATGATTTCTTCTTAGGCCTAAGCAAGAAACAAGAACTTGTGATGTTTTCCATAGCTATGATGTATGGGAATCTATAGCAAAAACATACACATAGCATGGGAACTTAGATCAAGCAAGATTACAACTTGAGTTTGAGGATATCACTAAGCACATGAAAAGAAACTAACAAGGATTCCTTAGTAGCGGTGACCAAATCAAGAAGGCTAAGCTTGAAAATTGCACCATTGTGTGGCACAAGTCATAATATGGAGAAATATGGACCAAACCCAAGTTCCTTGGAAAGGGGTGTTAGAGAGTGCGAGAACCCCATTAGGCTTGGACCATGTTGCTCCATGAGTCAAAATCTACAAGTTGTGTTGTTTGGGAATGCAATCTTAAGCAAGAGGTAAATTCATTTCAAGGCTAAACATGGGCAAGAGATTGATAGTAAAAAATTACCACAAGGAAAAGATGAAAAGGACTTTGAAATTAGAGTTAAAGAGTGCTTGAAATTGATGGGAGGGAAGCATATTGAGTGATCATGTACACCCCAATCGGATGTAGAACAATGCAAGTTGTTCTATCACTTGGCGCAAGGCACTAGTCAACATAGGCTATTTGAGTAAGATAAATGTTGGCCTTTTGTGGTTGGCCTCTGCCATCTTGACAGCCAAGGAAATAAGCACATGCACTCCTTTGCATGTGCCCCTTAGGGCACATGTGCTCAAGATACTAGCATAGTGGGCTTTTCATCCAACCCATCTTGAAACACAAATGAAGGAGTCTACATGCATGTGAGCCAATGGATGGCAAACTCATACAAGGTGTAAATAACTTGACAGGTATGATCCTCCTCCATGAGATGCAATATTGATCATCCATGATCTTTTATGAAAGGTTTGAGAAAGAGCATGCCTATTGAGACCCAACAAATGGTGATCTATGCCTTACCAAGGTAAAGTCAAAGGAAACTCTAGTGGAAGCTCACAATGATATTGATGTGAATTTTTTTGTTAGACTTAGGTATAGGAGCAAAAGATTAATCAAACCATCTACTAGTTTGTTCTATCCAAATTTTAGGTTTCCTTCCAACACTTTGGTAAAAGTTCCTCTCTTGCTTATGGGATTAAGCTAAAATCAAGCTTATCAACATTGGTAGTCTTTTGCCTTGGGCATTTCTTCAATATTCCAAGGCTCCTTTCTTAGGAAGGCCAATGTCAAGTGTCATTATTCCAATGAACTCTCTACATAGAGAAAATATAGAAATACCATGATTTACACTATGAAAAACTTATTGTAAACAAATATAATCCATTGATCCTTGATGGATCTAATACATAATTTAAAATATTAACTTAATCACATTTTATAATTAAATTTTATGAATTATCTTCTAGATTTCAATTTCAAGAGAATAAAAATATAATAGAGATTATTGAGCATGGATGACCTTGTAAGATTTTATATGGAGGGGATGCTTATGAAATTAAGATCAAATAGGTAAATCTTCAATGAATTGTTTTTTATATGATGAAGGGCAAATTTTTTTGTGTAATTAAGAATCATTCAATATTAGTACTATGAAACTACAAAAGTGTAGTTCTGATCCAATTGTTTCTATTTGCATCAAAGAGCAATCTTAACTTTACATACAATAAGACTAAATTGAAAACTAGTGTAAAAATCATTATTAATTGGAAATAAAAAATAAAACTTTTTCTTGTATGTATTTATTTTACAATTTTGGATCCCAAATTTAAAACACTTAAATACAATTTCTTCTTGATAATAATAATAATAATAATAATAATAATAATAATAATCTAGGAGTTCTAGAGCAAAAAATAGTAAAATAATGCAAAATTTATCTTTTCTATATTTTTGATAAATTTTCTATGGATTGCATTGGAAAGTGTTTTGAATTTTGCACCCATTAAGATCAAAGAAGAAATTTCAACCTAAATGATGAATTTATACAGATTTGAAAGTATATTAAAAATATTATTTTACAATTTTTTATTGCAAAATCAAACCACTCAAACTAGTAAAGGATTCTCACCAACACTTTAGGATCTAAATCCATTCAAATTGAAACAACATACAACTTTCTTTCATGGAGTTTTGTTAATTTCTATCTCACATATGTTTTAAGTATTTGTGGTGGTGATGGAAAGCTCTTTGAGTTATCTCTAATGAGACCAACATTTTAGAACCTAAATAGTGAAGCTGTGAAATGAGAAAAAAAATCTAAAAATTTTCTTTTTGGTTTTATAATTTTGGAGTTATAAATTTTAATACTTAAATTATAAATATTATTTAATAGTAAATTTAAATTTTAAATTTTTTCAATGCAAGAGATACAAATCTGGATTTCAAGATAATTTTTTGCTTAATGGCAATTGTATGTGTTGGTGGTTGCATTGAGAATCTCTTTATTAAAAAAAATTCAACTAATAAAGTACTAAGATATGAAACTTTCTATAAAATTTCTACCTTACTTTTCAAGTTTGGAATCAAAACATACCATTCAAGTAGAAATGATTAATCAATAGATTTTGGGAGTACAAATCTCTAAATAATAAAACACTGTAGTTCCGCAGAAAGGTTTATCAAATATGAACAACAAAAGTAAAATGCTCTATATTCCCACTCTACCTTCTTTATATACTAAAATGCTACTATATGAGTAAATCATGATATTTCATTCTAATCATGGTGGTATGACATATAAGACAAACCAACTAACTCATTAATCAAAGACTTTACTTTAACCTTGACCAAATATATTAAATTTCATTTACAGGTTATCATTGATTTCAGTTAGGAATATGCACCTACTCCATCCACAAGTTATTTATTAACTAAGCTCAAAGTTTACACTTAATTCAGTCACACTATTTTACCAACTACTTTATGAGTTTATATCTTTGACTAGAAGAACTATTATTGTTATGATTAATCAAAGAAGTTATAGAATAATGAAAAGAACTGAATTAGTCTTTTACACATCTTCCATTTAATATAAAATTTAGTGTTTAAGTAGTATTGAAAATTTTTGAATTTACATCTAATAAGAAAAGATGAAAAAAAGATAAAGCATAATCAGTAAAGTCTTAGGAAAAAAAATAAAGCTTCTTTTTTATATATGTTTATAATTTGGGACTTGGAAACCATAACACCAAAGAGCAAGTGCTACTCGATAAACAATTTTGGAGCATGAGTCTACCAATTTTGGAAAATACAAAAGCTATAAGTTCTAGATTTTTGATGAACTTTATATTTAGTGTCTATTTCAAATGTACTATGACAATCTTATACAACTCTTTAGATTTTGAATCTAATAAGATTAAATTCAGAAAGAGATATAGAAAAAATAATTAAATAATTAGGAAATAAAAAACATCAAAAATATTTTCTTCAAAACAACACATTTAAGTTTTGGAGTCCAAAGCCATAAGGAGTAAGGGTTCCTTAATCATCATTTTAGAAATAAAATCCACCAATGTAATGTTGTACCAATGCAACAAATTCCATTTATATATATTTTAATTACACTTGGGAATTATCTCCAAATTTATTTAACTTTCTTAATTTGTAATGCAAAGCTTCTATTTCAAAGCTAGATTTAGAACACATGAATTATATTTTGCGGATTCCCCCATTACCGACACCGTAGTAGAAGTTAAATAATTTACTCTTTACTAATATTATGATAGTGAAATGCTAAGATATCAAAGTGCGATAGTCTCATGAATCATCTCATTGTAGTTGGGTATGTTATAGCCACATGATTTCCTTTTTATCTAGTATTAGTTTTAAGTAGTTGAGGGAGGTTGGAAAATTGCACTCATGGAACCAGAAGTATAGAGAATTGAGCGTAAACGTTGAAATGATGAGGTAATGACAAATATCTAAACTTTTTCTCCGAGATATAATTTATGATTTTGGAATCCTAAACCATGTTGTTGAAAGATGAAAGAGTCAGTGGGCTTTATCTTAGCCTTTAACACTTTATCTTAATGTGGTTCATCACGGATTTAACTTTGTGTCATTACGGATCCCAAAACAAAATTCCTTGACCATGCTTATCAAAGTTTGAAACTTGTAGAAATAAAAATAATACTACAATCCAAATGATGGAAAGAAAACCAGACAATTCTATTTAAGATCCATTGCCATCTAAAATAGATTGTCTGATGTTAATGCCAACTATAAAGTAATCTAGGAAGAATCTTCGCTCAAGTTTGAACTATACTTGTTTAAACTGGAAAAATATAACTAATATACATAGAGGAATAACGATACAATGGAGTTTAATTCGAGAATATATTGAATCGATAATGGAATGTCACCATCCATTAATATTTGAGAGATATTTTATTAAGAGAACATGCTGTAAGACTAAGGATCGACGTATTTTTGGATAAACCCCTCCCAAAAAATCAGATAAAATTTTAAAATAAAATAATAAGAATATGAAATGATTTACAGTATATTCTGTGGATCACCTCCCAAACCTCGTAAATTTTTCGATCCCATAGAACTCCGGAACGGGCTAAGTGAATCTCAAAATTCTGTCGTGTAAATAGTGTTATACTGTAGTGAGATTTCTTGTGGTCGGCGATTTTATCCTCCGCGGATGAGGATGAATCCTGTACGTAGTAGTGCGAAAGGGACATTGAAGAGCTACTACAGTCCTCCACGGACTACGTCGATGGAATCGAACGGTCAGAATGACTCCAGCAGTAAGTAAGAAGTCCCAGGGGAAAACCAACATGGCAGAGCACGACCGAGAGATGACTCTTGTAAATGTTCACCTTTTTGGACTGAATTGGAGTACAGAGTCATCCCGAGATCGGGCACTTATTGAGCATATCCGATCGGAATAGGTACTGTAATAATAAGATGGACCATCCACGTTCAGTGCGTTTCAGGAGACCATTTAAGCTTGACTTTCTCTCGACTGCTCCTGTGTCTTGTAAGGAGGAGAAGGAGAAGACAGTTGTTGCCGTTGGTCGATTGCATCAACAGCATCATAAGGTGCATTGCCCGGACCTTCACCTGTTGTATAATTCGCTGATCTTGACCGATCTCATTCAAGCCCTGAGGCCGTTGTGAGGTGAGGTTAAAGTAGTCCAAGTGTCGATCGATGAACTTGTCTTATGGGCTTTTCAATGTGATCGATCGATATATTGTGAAGATTGCAAGTAGCTTCAATGTGTTTCGATGGGCTGTTTTTGATTTTGTTCTTGTTGAAACAGCAGAAGTTTTCAGTGTATACGCACGCTATGTTGTCGACCCATTTCGTTGTTTTGGGTTTCAATCATCCCGATCGTAGATAGATAGATCTGTGGAGAAGCCTGCGATTGAATCCACTCCGATTGGATCTGGAGAAGCGAGACCTCAAATCTCTCAAAGCGTACATGTTCTGGCTCGTCTTGGTGTTGTGTTCCTCTCAACTGGTTTAGTTGTAGTGGCCTTCAACGAGATTGATCGCCTGCATTTTGTGTAGTCTATGGCTCTGTTGGTTTTACATTATTTAGAACCCACGTTGACTCGGCTCGTCAAATATCCTGAGTGTTTCAGGCTTCAGTTAAGCTGGTGGAGCTCTATCGATTGTCCCACATATAGCTCAGAAATGAATTTAGTAGGATATCTTTCCAAAACAGGCGATGTTTGAACAGTGGCTAAAATATAGAAACTAGGCTGGAATGACCACAGGCGATGAACGCGTTGTTCAGCAAAGTCATACACAGATTCTTAAAGTTGATCCATGGAACTCAGGCAATGAGGCATGTTTTAAGTTTCAGATGAACAGAGCTAAGACAAGTATCCTCTTCAATTTGTACTACTATAGCTATTTCGAGATTGACTTCTATGACGGGCTACTTCCGCAGAGTTGATAGCATTGTTGTTTAGTTGGTAAGGTCAAAGATCGTGGTCGTCATCAAGGTTCCACAAGACTGTTAAGGATTAAGTGCATTTCACATAGCACATGTTTACCTCCAGCCTCACCACTTTGCGTCAACGGAATGGCCAGCTGTTGTTTGAGGATCATGCCCCGAGCATTGGTGTTCTCTTTCTAACTTGGTGGTTGGTTTGATTAAGACCTGTTATTCTTACAAACAAGGCATAGGTGTGAGAATCCATGCACTGCTGTGCTTTTTCATAACTATGGTGGACTTTGTAAACTTAGTGTCTCAAGACAAGTTTTTGTGACTTTAACAAGAGTTGCTGTTTGGAGCTTGATGCTTTGTTATCATTAATTTGGTAATTCTATGCAAGCTTAGTTATAGTGAAGAACGTTTGAGAGTTCCCCAGTCTGAGAAGATGGATTGTCCTGATCCTTGTTTGTGTAATCAAAACAAGCATTTCCATCCTCACGTGCCTTGCTTTGTTGCAGATTACTAGGTCTTTTCTCAAGCAGAGGTGGAAATTAATTAATTGTCTCAATTGCAATGGAGTTTGCTGTGGATGCCGCATTTCAAGGAGCTGGAGCAGAACCGTATCCTTTATAATCCTGGATAGGAATTTTTTCAATTTTTATGATCTTCCTGAGAGTCTCAGGTCCAACGCGTTGCCAGGGACTTCATCAATGTACAGTACTGTCAAAACTTAGTAGTCGATCCAATTGAAAATCTGTATCAAATCCTCATTCGTGTGCTTTCAAGTAGGACCAATGTTCAGTTTCTGCATAGACGTTGTTCAAATCCGTTTCATTGAGCTAATGGTTCTTAAGGACGCAAGCATGATTGGTCAATGTCCTTGACCAGTGCCGCAGAGGAACCGAAATCTGGCGCATCGAGGACTTCGCCCCTGTTCCTCTACCTAAGGCAGATTACGGAAAATTCTATGCAGGAGATTCTTATATTCTTCTCCAGGTGAGAGCTGACATTTGGCCCGCACTTCACCTCTATACACTCCTGTAGGTAATCAGTGATTCTAGTTACAAGCTGAAAGCTTTCAGACGTATTTCAGAGCTTTCATATATTCTTCCTTCATGTAGCTGATATTTGCCTTTAACATATTTGTACATCCATACGTAGCAGTGATAGTCTCCATATCTGTGTTGAGATTTTATGACGCAAACCAACTGCTGCAGTTTAGACTAGTGGTACAGATGAAATAAAAAAGTTTCCTCTTTCTTTGTCGAAGACATACATGAGAAGTAATTGTACGAATTGACGATGGTTGCGGTCGCCAGTAACACTTCATCTAATGACCAATATTGTTCCATATCAGACAACAAAAACGAAAGCTGGAGCTCTGAAGTATGACTTGCACTTTTGGCTCGGGAAGGATACCAGTCAGGTAACGTGGACATAATATACTTCTTTCTCTCCCGGTGTAAGATCTGCACCGCATGTTGCTATCCTTTTCCTCCCATTGTTGACCGTGTTTCTTCTGGATCGTTCTTTTTTCCTCATGAAGCAATCTTGTTTCATGTGCATGACAATGCACACTAAAGCGTTTTGGCTGACTTCCGAGAGTTGAATGTGTTCACTTCTTGTCAAAAGCAATTGCGTAGAGCATTGAGACCCATCCATCCCCTTGAAAATTTGTAAATCATGAATTCTAAGGGTAACTGATTTCTGACAAGTCAAAATTTCAGCATTTTAACTTTCAACGGCTGTTTAATTTTAACCCTTCGATTTATGGTCTAATAGGATGAGGCGGGAGCTGCAGCTATTAAGACTGTGGAGCTAGATACTCACTTGGGGGATAAAGCAGTCCAGTACAGGGAGATTCAAGGTCATGAAAGTGATCTTTTTCTATCCTACTTCAAGGCTCCTATCGTTCCACTTGATGGAGGGGTTGCATCAGGTTTCAAGAAGGTAGAAGCTGAGGAATTTGTGAACAAGCTCTATGTCATCAAAGGAACCCGCGCTGTCTCGCGTGTGACAGAGGTTAGTTTCTCCACTTATTTACTGCAACACTAACGCGGGCTTATTGGGGACTTCATAATGAGTGTCCAACATGTACCCACATTTTTATCCTTACATCAACAGTTCTTTGATAGCACTCTTATGCTGAAACGAGTAAATCTTAAAACAATGGCCTTCTGTATCCGGATTTAAACTCTTGAGTAAGACACATGCGTACTACATTTTGAATAGTTGCTATTTAGTAGCTTGATATTCGCTCAATACACCGATATCTTGAAGTACAACACTAGAGGTCCTAATTTAACAATGGCGGAGATGCATTTCAGGTGCCCGTCTCTCGAGAATCACTTACTCATGAGGACGTATTTATCTTGGACACAAAAGACAAAATTTACCAGTTCAATGGAGACAATTCCAGCATTGGGGAGAGGGGAAAAGCTATGGAGGTTGTGCAGCAGTTAAAGGACACGAACCATGATGGCACCTGTGATATTGCTCTTGTTGGTATGTACCGCATCTTCTACTTAAGTTCACATGTTCCGCATAAGATCACCCGGTTCTCTCATGTAGAGTTCAAATGGGGAGCACTGAGTGTACATGCTTTTGGATCCGTGTGTAGTGTGGATGTGGTGGTGAGCTAATACTCGGTGAGTTCCCAGATGAATCTGGAGCGGACATCGAAGGCGAGGCATTTTGGGCCGTGTTCGGAGGCTTTGGTCCAATTGGAGAGAAATCAGCTGCAGCGGATGCTGGTCCACCGAAGCTTTTACTGTAATCCTTTTCGCTCATGATCCTCACTTAATGCTCTCATATGGATGCGATCTTTCTCGCGCTCTCTTGTTCTAACATTTTTGGATGTTAACACTTCAGTGACGTGAGTAAAACCACTATCACCAGGGGTGGTGTAGAGAGTGATCTTGCATCTCTCAATTGTCCGTATTTTATGTGTCCTTAAAATCTAAAATTGTGTTGAAACCAAGTGTTTCGATAGCGATCATTGATTATTTAAAGTTTAGGGCATGGCGCAAGACACACGAAGACTTTCAACAACTGATAGTTTAGGGACGGTCTTAGTGCTTCTTGCTCTGTTTTAACCAAGAATATTTCAGTGAATCGCAGCTACAACTCTAGCACTAATCCATCGGGGTTCTGTTCTTGCAAAGTGTTGCAGAAGGAGACACGACGGAAGTGGATCTATCTTCCCTGCACAAGGAGGCGCTTGACACCGGGAGCTGTTACTTACTTGACACTGGAGGTGAAATCTATGTGTGGCTTGGTCGCGCAACCACGCTTGAACAAAAGAAAGCTGCAACAATCGCTGCTGAGGTAAGTGTTCAAAACTACATTGTTGGAATAACCTTATTTGATCTATTGGCTTTTATTCTTCACTTTGGAAATCCCTGATTCGCATGAAGTACATAGCATTATTGAAGGGTTGGTTGAGAAACGTGAATGCTTAAAGTTTGAGTTCAAGGGAGGATCTGCTGTAAAGCATTTGCAAAGCATCACTGAAGAAAAACTATACATATGTATTTCGCCTGATCAGAAACTCGTATCAAGCCAAGGGAAGCCATCGTACACAAGGGTCACAAGGATCACGGAAGGCTACGAACTCCCTCTGTTCAAGTCCTTCTTTCAAGAGTGGACCCATACCGAAGAATGTGAGGAGTGAAGATGCTAGATTGACATTTATTGTGAGGGATGGTTCACATTGTAATCTGTAAGATTTGTGCTTGAGGAAACTTCATGTACAAAACCTCCCGCAGCAACTGCAAGCATTAGTCCCAGTCCTGTAAACGATTCATCTTGCAGCAGTCGCCAAGCTCTTGAGCAGAAATGAAATTATGGTTGAGCTTACCATGTTGAGATATTCAGTCTTAGATGCTTTGTTAAACAGTGGAGTAATTCTTTTTGCGCTCAGATGGAATGATGACTCTTAAGTGGACCGCCCGAAAACTAGTCCAAATTCTTGAAGACCCTACAAATCCAGAGAGTGGGGTCCCAAACACTTATTTACTAATCGCAGTTATTGACTAAATTGTATAGAATTCACACCTCTTAGCCAATTGGATTCATGACATGTCTGGCACTGCTGACACTTAAGACATCTAACATGAAGTGCCTGATATCTGTAAGAAAAGAAGGTGATAAGGAAACATTGTTGCAAATTTGTAATTCTCAAATTTCACTTGCGACGGTAACGTAGAACGAACTCGCCTTGAGTTTAAGCTATGTGATTAGAATAACGTGCGTTTCACTTTTTCTTCAAGTTCTGCTTGCTGCAAGTCTCGTCAATCTGCCTATCAAGCTCCTGTGAAGCTTCGCAACCAAGTAAACACACTAGCAACTACAAAGATCAAGTGCTTTCCAGCAGTCGCTAGACGGCTGGAAAAATCACCGGCATGATATGCATGGAAGAGCACAATCTTTCAATCTCTGATTTTTCTAAGAAAACGTATCACATCTGCTGTACTTGGTCAACAAGAAAGGTGTGAGTGACACACCGGTCTTCTAATCCAGTACATACCGATTGTCATATATTTTCTTGCCCTCTAGAAGTCTCCGGGAAACGACCGCTGCAGTGCACGCCCATCTTCTGAAAGCTGCTCCCTTCATAAAATGAAAAGTAAGTCACGATACCCGTTACCTAACGTAACTTCCATGACGTTTTGCTTTCCACATGTGTGGGGTCAAGTCGGCTTACTTGGAAAGAGAAACCTTCAGGAGGGACCACCAAAGCGTGCAAAAGCATGCTACAACTTCGATGATCTCAAGTCAAACATTCAGGACTCTTAGAAGTACATCAAGATTTTCTGAAGATTGTCGACTTCGTTTCGGCAGACGTTTGATCAAAAGCTGAAGATAAGAAGACACTTTTCTGTTTAAGTCAAAAACAAAAATCCTTCGAGTCTTTAGATAAGCTTTCCTACTCAAGGATTGATGTCTGCACTTCTGCCAATTTAGCATTCGGATTTATGGGAGCTTGAGACACAGTCAGCTGTGAAATATCTTTGGAGCAACCTTTCATGTATATTATATATGCATCAACACCACGAAAGTTGGGATGATAATTCTTGGGGATATCTGTCTTGTGATGGTTGGTGGGCCTGTTGTTTATCCATATGGCACTCTTGACAGATTACATAGGATAAGAAGATTAGTTGCGCTATGTATATTCTATTATAGAGATTCAAGTGTGGTTATAAACTTCCGGACTTGGTCTACATCGGCACGACTAAAATTTGATTAGGAAGATACTTCCATGCCTGTGTGATGATCGAGCAAGGAGAAGTAGTCTCTCAACTGAAGGGGCTTATCTTGAACTGAACTTTGACAATTCATGATTGGTGCAAGAAAAAAGAATCTTCTAACAGTGTTTACTGTCCTAGTGACACGCTTAGGTCTTTCTTTTATTTTGAGGGAGAAGAGCCTCAAAAAGACCTTTCTATTTCCCACTTTTACGGGATGCCTCGTCGAGAAATTGCTGCTCTTGTCGGCTTAGTTATTCCCGCTCACCATGCACAGCGCCTTGATGTTCTCAACCATTCCAATGCAATGCAATGTAATGGAGACTTTTTGAGTGAACGATTATCCTATGAACTTCTCTGTATGGGAAGAACATGTCAATCGATATGAAACTCGAAACGAAATAAACTTTATTCCGACCAGTAGGAATCAATCCAAGCGTACAGTCCGCAAACTAGCGAAGTACCAATCCACCAAACACTTGACAATTCATCTAAAAGTACTACTACACACACGGTTATTCAATGGATGTACATTGGCAGCCTCGACTTTTCAATTGTAGCTGTGGGAAAGACTACTCAAATCCTCCACGTTTCTATTTGCTATCGATGATACGACTTTTGAGTGAATGATTACCGCACGACTTTCTCAGTATGGGAAGAACATTTTATGCGTTTCAAACTTGATATGAAATATACTATTCCAACCTCAACTAAACAATCCAAGCGTACAGTCCGAAAACAAGGGAAGTACCACGTCCACTAACACTTGACGATTCATCTAAAGGAAATACTATCGATACGGTAACTCAATCGAAGTACATTTCCAGCCTCGACCTTTTTGACCGTAGCTGTGTAAAGACTACATCGAATCACCACGCTTTCAGTTGGCTATCAGTATTGTGAGGTATTGCATATGTGTTTCCATTTGAATGACTACTAGCTTCGGGACCGCAACAATTACATAAATGCAAAAGTATTGTTTCAAAAAGTAGAAATAAAATATCATTATTAGCGCACGAAATGACATAAGGCACGTATACCAACCACTTTACCCAGAGGTAGTGTTGTCGTTGTTCGGTCGACCGTCACTATCTGTACAGTACAATCGCGTCTTCATTTCGAGCAGAATAGGCGGAGTAGACCCGACCTTTATCCATTATATTCAGAATGGTTATGGGCCGGCAGCAAATGAGCAAACGATTGAGAAATGCATTATAACCTATGCAATAGACTGCCTTGCGAATAATGTAGAGCAACTTGTGCCAAGGTTCGACGTAGTCTGTATATATCACCCGAGTTGTAGTACCTCTTTCTGGGGCGGTATGTGCTTATGGGACTCGTGTTTATAATTCGACTTTTGGAGAGCACAGCAACCTTTGTAAAGACAGTAAAGACAATGGAGCTCAAACAATGTCTATAGCGCTAAACTTCGCACCCGCTACACCACGTGTACGCGTAGTGATTGCTGGAGCTGGTATCTCACAGCGAAAGAATCTGAAAATCCGAATAGTTACTCTAGACGAATGAGAGAAGGGAATGATTCTTCAGTGTGTTAGTTAATTCACTTGTTTATACCAGTGCTTGCACTTTCTGTCTCTGGATCTCCTCGGGACACGTTCTCGACGCAGATGTTTTGTGGTCTCGGTAAGCTTGTGCTTCGTTTATTCCCGAGTCAGGCGTGGTTCCACTGCCCCTAGCTACGCATGCAGTTCACTGTACAGACAAAATCCTCCCATACGGTAGTGTTATTTTAGCTTCAAATTTAAGATTAAGCTTTCGTCAGGCAAACCTTGTGACGATATTCCTTCTTGTTGTATCCCTGAAGGACATCTTCAAATGGGCCCTCCTTGGAGACGGGCCTGTTGTTTTGGGATGTTGCATGGTTAGTAATCATTTGAAAACATATTGTCCTTTCCTCAGCAGTGACTACATCATTCTGCGGTGGTGGTTTGTACCAACCCAATAGAAGAGGAGAAATAAAAGCATAGGTTTGTTTGATCAAGAAGCCCAGGACGTTTCTTAACATAGAAAACTAAGCGTCATTGTATGTGGCTTAATTGAACGTTCAGTAGACAGGAAATATTGTAGAAATTTCAATCGAGTTCTGCACAGGTGACGGTTTCAAATGCGGTACAAGGTGGAGGAAGAATGTCAGAGTCAACACAAATGGTGTGGTATATCCTCATGAGACAGTGGACTATAATTACTTGTCTGCGTCTTTCATGAAAAGCACAATACAATTATCCCCACAACAGTGCCTTGAGAACACTCGCAGGATCCTCACCTTTTCCCTCCATCATGTTGTACAGGTTCTGCAGGTTTCACCTTTTCTGGAACAACGTCATAAGGTCCGTCCCTTCACTCCTTCCTACTGGTAAGCCAACAGGCCCAATAAAATACCCAACTCGGCGGTTTCTCACCGTCTCGGTCGATCGAAGCAAGCTAGTTGGTTGTCTTTCTCCCTATGAGTAAGTTTCAAGATCATGAATTTTCCTCATATAAGAAACAATGGAAAGATGAAGTCTACTGGAGGAATGCACCAAACGCGGTAAACGGAAAACGCGGAATGTCTTCATTGAGTGGCCTCTCTTCATCTTTGTCGCAATCCAGTTTGTCCTGCTTATTCACTATGACGTAAGATTATCTTCAACCCTGATGGGGTATACACTTTTCTGAACCCGGGATAAGTTGGACCCACTTAAAATGGACGGAATGCTAATTTTGAGGGATTGATGATTGTTTGCTTTCTAGGTCGAGCTCGGTATCTAAATTATTAGCTTTCTTCGTAGCTTCCTACTTGTAAGTTTTCAGCACAGTCTCCCTGTTTATATATCGGATAATGTTTACTCCTATTTGATCAAGCCAGGGTGAACTTTGAGGAGCATGCCTAGGGCAATCTCATATCAGATACACAAGACCTCGTATATTTCTCGTAAATCCTTCAGTTCGATCCCACATCTGAAAAGGCGACCACGTAGGAAAACCGAAGGATGGGAAGACCCCATCAAGTCATACAAGGGAGAGACAAAAAAGGTAACATGGCTAAGCCCCAATAGAGTCTAGGAGAAATCTGCCCTACCGCACCTAAGATATCCAAGCTGTGCAAGTCGTACGGTCTACACACAACTGGAGCATCCAAAGAAACATCACCTAATGTGATTGCTCTCCTATGGATTGCACCAGCCACTGCCCTCTGTAGAGCAATGGACACACGCTGTCTAAAATATGCTACAAAGGATGAGAGTGAGAGTGGTACCCCCTGATGCCCAACATGATAAGCTCTCGCGCACTCCCTGACAAATGTGTCAAATGCCGTGTCCATCACTCCATATAACTCCAAGGCTAGAGGGACAAAGAGGTGACCTCGCTGCATGCCCCTATACTTGGAGACCTTGCGACCTGCTGTTACACTTGCCGCCCATCCAGGGGGATGGGTAATCACTCCCTCCAAAACTGTATCCCGCGTAGGGTCGATAACCACGACATCCGCTACTGTCAACTAATCATCTCGGACCAAGTATAAGTCTGCACTGACATGTGTCGTCTGCAAAGCATACGAACGCTCCCTCCAAGCCAAGTATCCACTCTCTCGTGCCATAGCATACACTATGTCTCTAATGGCATCATGGGTAGCTATCCTCTGTCCTCCAAAAGGACACCGTGTCATGTGGACCGCTGTTGCATCTAGTTTAGAACCACACTCACATCCGAACAGTACTACATGCATGCAACGCAGAGTCAACATCGTCTCAGATAAGGTGAAATGAATTCAGGCCCGAATAGTCCAGACTCCATGTGTAAAAAGGTATAGAGAAACAAAGTCCTATGCACAATTTGCATAAAAAACAAAGTAACCTGCACTAGAAATATGTAAAATTTGCATAAAAAAACAAAGTAACTTACACTAGAAATATGTCAAATGAGTAATATAGGAGCCAATAATTGCATGGTGTGATAAAGATACTCCAAGTGTATGTATCGGAAATGTGAGGGGAGAGCCATAGATGGAACAGGATAGATGTGTCTACTACTGATGCTTGGCAATGAAGACTCAAAATTGGTGATCTCTTCAAGGTGATAAATATCCACTGCCAAAAATAAGAGGTAAACATGGCTTGTGAGAAAGCCACAGAATCTCTCCTTTGTAGTGATCATGTATCGCCTCTCTAAGGAGACCATCAAACTGATGATGAAGATGGTCAAAAAGCTCCACTGCTAGAGGGATGAAGATGTCAGGGTGAGTTGTGGTGCATAGTGATCTTCCTTCCTCCTTAGTGGTGATTATTGTTGTGGCTCTTGCCTGGATGCTAGCTCACACCAAGGACTTTGGCTGAAATGGGTTTGCCATCACCACATCATATAATGTACATCAGCCATCCTTGAAGGTGACAATATGTACCTGCACCTTCTGGTAAGGTGGACAAGGTAGGACAATCTTTCACTCAATTTGAACATGTGAGAAAGTAGATTGTGGGATCTAGGCGACAGTATCTCTAACAGCCTTATGGACTATAATAGGCTCTCCTCCTCTAGCACATCATAAGATGTGGATGCACTCAAAATCAAATGTAGAACTGCACTAGCACTAGTCCAATAGGCCCAAGAGTGTTGGATGCGATAGACCTAGTCAAAACTGAAAGACTGTGGTGAACTCCTCCAACATGAACCAAAAGTCTTAATCAAAGGAAAAGCATGAAGCCAAGCTCCTGCACCATTCCCGTCACAAGAGAGGATCCTAACTCTATCAAGTAAAAGTGCATCAATGAGAGGATATTAGAAAGTGTACATATGTTCATATAGCTCAGCCTGAATCTTCCTAGAGTCTAAGGATTCAAAGTACACAAAGAGGAAGAGTGTTGTAGATGCATGTATTGGCAATAAATCACTAGCAAATTAAAAAATATGGTTAAAAACATGAAAAAAAATATACTTATGTTTAATAACTTTCCGTTTCGTTTTAACTCCAAAATGAAATGCGGTTTTAGAGATATCCCGGATGTGCAATTTAGTCCCCTGGGCAACAGGATGAACAATGTTATTGGTGATCTTACTGGGTTTTTATCTATACTCTCAAGAAAAATGAACCACAAGGCCGAACTTACACTGTAGAAGGAGAGTTCCACTTCAAATGGTATGTAAAGATCATCAGAAGTTCTTCCTAACCTGCTTAACAGTATGCGAGGAGCTTCACAAAGAGAATCCCGTGTTATATCCACGGAGCACGAAAGTGACAGAAATTTAAAGAAGGTTACCTTACATAGATGGAAGGTAAGAGCAGGAGTTTAAGGTCGGAATTCAGGGAGAAGGTTTCGGACATTCATAGGGCAGTCAGAGAATCTGCACTGCGGTGTTTCCCTCTTTGGGTCCCAACTGGGACTCCATTCTTCCACACAGTAGTCGGCAAATCAGAAGCCATGAAGGTCGTCCTCCTTTTTGGCCACACAAATCCGTCACGAGGCAACCCTACGCATTACAAAATCTAGCTTCCCGGCTCCTACGGTGTAGTGCATATGAAGATTGATTCTCAGGCTGAAAAGATCGCAGGTGTTGCTTCTTCCTCGTTCAGTAGAAGATGATGATCTGCATTCTGTGTCAACTACGCCGTGCCTGCTCCTGAGGAACCGAAGGTACACTCTTTTCCGTAACTAGTATGGTCCACACTAATAGAGAGTTCAAGAAAAAATTTACATATCAACACTAATTAAGGTAATTAAAATTCACTTTCTTAAGAATAGTTATCAATAGTTATCAAAGGCTATTGTAACATATACCCCGAACGATACCTAAAATAAGGAAATATTTTGGAATTTTAAATATATCATTCAAAACTCAAGACATTATTTTCAGTTTAGAGAATCTTTACTACCTTTAGCTCTGGTCTACAAGTTTATCTTCAAATTCAGGCTAAATTTATTTTTTAATTCACAACTCTTTTCTTTGCATGCTTATATTACCTTAAATATTTATTTTGTTTCCGTATTTGAATAATAGAATATGCACTAATAAAACTCACCTTACAAGTATAAGAATCTACACTAATTGTATAAGCTTTTTATCAGTATGGATTTCTAATTCCCGTGGTCCACAGTAAATGGAGAAAGCGACTCCAAATTCACTGAACTCCAGGAGTGTGATCCACATTAATTACAAGAAAAGAGTGTAATGAGTGGGTAGGCAGGTCAACACACACATTCTGGCTGGGCGCTAAAGATCTGAAAGCTGAGCAAGAAGGACGGACAACCTTGATTCCCATCCGCTATTCTCAAACTATATCCTAGATAACAGCCATTTCTCCTCCCTATAAGAATACTTTTGGTTGTTTCTACAACTAATCAATGCAATAGATGCTGCATCGTAGTCGCTGATAACACACAAACGCTCACCCCGCTGTCGTGTGGCCTAGACCAAACGTAGTTCAACGTTAGAACCCTCTTGATTAGTTGTAGATAACTAACAGTAGAGGATACGTACCAACACACGTTTACAAGAGTTACTCGTGCAGAGAAAAGGGCGACCGCGTAGAAAACACCAAGGATGGGAAGACCCCATCAAGCCGTGCTCATCCCTGACATCCTTTTTCATGTTTCGTCTTACTCTAGGATGGTTTTGGCCCGAGCAAAAGAACCTTCTATACCGTTTTGATGTGAACAAACCCCAACTTTATGAATTTCAACATTGTCACCGTAAATCTGAATATTCTAGACATCCTAAGCGGTACGAACATTTGACTTCTTTCCTCATACCAATCCTCGTCATCAGGTTGTGATTCCTGGGTCTTCAGCAATATTTGAAGCGAAAAGCAAAAACATGCGTTCCCGTATCATGCTTAAAACTAGAAGGAACACAGAGTATATTCAAATTAGTTCCTGAAGCAGTATGATCATTTGACTTTTCTCGTACCAATCTTCGTCATCTGGTTATGATTCCTGTGTCTTCAGCAATATGAGAAGCGAAAAACAAGAACATGCTTTCCCATATCATATTCAATTTAGTTCGCATAGATTTATTTTTAATTCCAAAGAGGTCCAAGGATTCTGATTGGAGAACGGTATGTGGTGCAGTGTAGGAAGTACCCACCACCACCGGCAGTGTACTGCATCACTTATATTCCCTGCGAAAGTCAAGTTTAAAAAGATTGAGACCTACATCACCAGAAGTTCCTCTGATCTTGAAATATCTTCATGGCGAAATGAACAGCATGCCTCTAAATTGACACGTCACAAATATATTCATCAGGAAAATAGATCTGGATCCCGGTCGGTTTCCAAGTTTGGAAGAGGTTTCTCATTTTTACTTGACGTTTAGAGCAAGAGCGTTTCTCCGGATCACTCATGCATAGTCCTCAGTGTCTCATTCACTGAAGGTGACTACTGGCGGTAAAAGCGAAACTCTTACTTTCCACTTGGTCCAATACTGTAGTTCTACAATCCAAGAAGCTCACTCTCCAACAGCAAGACTTCTTTTTCCTCTACAATGAAACAGATGGTGTATTGTATTCCGTGCATATTTCATCTTAAATTAGCGGGGGTGCTTGTCAGAAAGTCGAAAGATGCATGTGTCGCCCACAGATTCTTTACACCCTAAGTTTGGCTGGCCATGCTTTACATACTGCCAAACATCCTAAATATTTACTTGTTGCACAATAGTGGAGCGGGATCCTTTGTTACATGCACACAAGTTCGTGAATTTACAGTTGTTGCAAAGCGGCAATCCGGCCATGGCTCTAGTTGAAATCCCGTAAGAAATTTCTCCAACTTGAGCTTGGTGGGCTTCACATACACAGTGGGATGTTGGATGGATTATTTGTCCCAGCCTAGCTCCAATTATAGCTCTTCAGAACGTCAGAAAGTCAAGGCTACGGAGACTGATGAATTTTGTTTTGCAGCAGTCTGCAGTCCTTTATATAAGCAGAATTATGGGCATCTATCAACAGCTGCAACTGGCAGTCCAATTGGACTTGAGAGAACACTTTCGCATATGGTGGGGGCCTGCCTGCTGGTTAAAGTGCAAGAAGACAAGAAGGGAAGATTTAACTTCCTCCAGCGAGCCTCTCCCTGCAGTAGAACGTGATATGGATCCCAAAGACTGAACGTAATATGTCTGCAATTGATCCTGGCTGATCCTGTACAAGAATACGGTATGCATAAACACAGTTGCTTTTCTTGATAATAAACAAAAAATCTTAGTCCACCGTCCAAAGTCTTGTTACAGCACAGCGAAAGCCTTTTGAATTGCCAGTGACCTAACCAAACCTTAGTATCAAACCCATCCAAACGTGCTCAACTTAAAGTTTTTCTGCTTTTGTTATACAGCCAAACATTTATAAGTAAAAGACCAAAAGAAAGTAGACGGACATTGGTTGATATATTGAAGGCAATTACTCCTAAAACGCATTGAGTCAGTACTGATCAACAAGATAAAGTAAAACTTTTTTCCACATTTTCTGGTGCGATTTTTGTTCGCTTACCGAAAACTAGTTCAGAATTACAAATCCATGCTTCTCGAAAACGGAAAGGACCACACATAAAACCTGATTGGTTCAGTTTCTGTTGCGTTCGATGTGCGATAAGGAACTCTAACTTATTGAGGATCCTTGAACCAGTTATATCAAGTTGCAAGTTACTCAAAGTTCCATCAAGCAGGCTAGACAAACTCCCACAACGGAGGTGGGGTTTGCATCAAGGGGAAAAGGCAATACTGTAATCACTCCCTTCGTCGAGTACCTACTCGTCAATTTTACACATGAACCTATCAGATCTTCAAACCTGCGTATGTATTCTATCTGTTACCGTATTTTCCTCGTTTGATCCTCCTGCTGCTATGTCAGTGTTGAAACGTACTGAGCCTCTGGGGCACACGTGGACTTCATTTATGTGGATCTTGAGACTGCACGGAACTGACTGAAGGTCCGCGCGGAAAGAAGATAGAATCGAACGAGTATCCCACACTTTCTGCCAATCAAAACGAGCACACCCAGCGTGAATACAATTTTGAATCAGTAAAGACTTTGGACAAGGGAGCACGTTGCTGTTTTTTTACAATGCATTCCGCGTTCTGGGTATCGACAAGTGGGTAGCGGCAAGGTTCTGTTGAGAAAATAAGCTTTCGAGGCGTTGAGAATATTGATCGACTAAGTGGCGGAGATAAGAGGTTCGATATCTAGTGTCTTATCTGCTTATTGGTTTCACCACTAAATTTGAGATTGCCAGACTTTAGACCCTAAACTCTATTTCTCTCCTGATGCCATCACAAATCTAATCAGAACTCATGCGCTCGATGACTTTGTGACATCTTCATAAAATTTGAAATTAAAGCGTTCTTGTGGTGACTGGACACTTCTTTCAAAAAATTTGGTTCCATACGTTTAAACAACAACAGAAGTTTTATTCTTCGACGTGTTTGAATTCCATGACTTTCACAAGTGTTGTGCATCAGATAAGTAGGTCCATAAATCTAATCAACTCTACATAGAACGGTGGAGAATGGTTGTCTTATACACATCTGAACACATCGTAAGGGTGCATCGAGTTCGAATTCCAATCGTAATAGTATCGTCCGTTTCAGGAATCGGAGGAAGTTTACAAGTCACTTCTTACCATGCGTCAACTTTCAAAGTAACTCCGACTCTTCATTTCTATCCATCGGTCTATGTTCTCATCCGCAAACTTTATGTTTTCAACTCTTTTTGCATGCAACAACCTCGCTACGCGTTCAATTTCCCTCATTGACTCTATAGATCTTTACACAGCATCAGACGACTAACTTCTTGTCCCAAACACCAAACACATTTCTAAACTTTTTTCTTTAAATTGCCACCTTTGACAATTTCTCAGAATGGTTGTTTCATAAATCTCTTTGTTCATTGACAACGTTATGCCTTGCAGTGACATCTTAATTGCTTAATTAGTTTTTTAAAATTAAGTTTTTCGGCACTAACTTCTGGACTTTCCTTGGACTGTGACTTCGTTTTCCCATTTCTGGAGGAGAAAATATCCTTACAGTCTACTGAGGGGCTTTATACTTCGGACATCCTAAGAAGTACGGTTTATTTGGGGCTCAGTCATCTTTCGCCTTCTAATTTGGACTTCGGAACTGGGAGAAACGAGGTAGTATGACCTTAAAGGTCTGTGGCGAACAGAATATCAATGTCCAATTTTAGTTATTTCTCCATGCCTGTGTTTTGAATCTAAAAGACACATTTGCCACCCCACCGTCGAGGAGAGTGATGCGAGTATATACTGTGAGCCCCCTTTGTAACGAAACAAGGGTGCATTGTTCTGGGGAAGAAAATATACTATACATTCTAATAATTTCGAAACGCCTTTCTAGCTGAAAAGGACCATAGCAGCTGTTTCTCTGAGCTTATTGTAGGACACATTTCTCTTACGATTCCCCGATACTGAGTCTAACCCCATTTTACCTCTTGTGTTTTATCCTTGTACGGCTGGCTGGGTCTTCCCATCCTTCTTGTTATCGTACGCGGTCGCCATCACCCCACTGCTTCTCGTAGGTGACGTGACATTGATCCGATGCATAGGAAACTAGAGTTTTATGCCCCACCAATTTTGCAATTGCCTATGCTACCAGATTTCCAATTATTGATAAATCTATAGATTCATGATTCATGAGAACATGGAAAGTGATTTCAAAAAATATATGTGCATAATTTTGGTCCCCATACACCTGTGTTGTAATTAATGGAGACAAGAATTTTCAACATCGTAGACAAGCCAGCCTACAAAATCTATGCTCTCATCTCCTATAAAGTAAGCTGCATTAAATGTACTTTGTAGAGCTTTCATCAGTCGTCTTTAAACCAGCAGTAGCTTTTGGCAAGGAAGTCTGGAATTCTACAGATTTGTAGATAAAGTTTTATGAGGGGATTTCTCATAAGCAGCAGATAGACGTGCTAAGTAGCCAATTCATTGTCTTCTGCTCAGGCGGTCCGCTCTTTTGATCTAGCGCGTACAATCAAAGCCAACACCTTACTGCTAGTACTTTTGAGCTTACCTTTTCTTTCATGGGAAAACTCTTGTGCAGGGTTCAGTCGAACAACTTCGACTGAAGCTTGCACAAGAGTTAAGCAACTCACCAGATTGACCCGACTTATCCTCGAGAGATAAGTCATGCTTGGTATATCACGGAACTTTATGAATTCCCGACAACTGGTAGGGACGTCTTTGCAGAAGTATTCAGATTCAAGAAGTTTTCTTTTCCAGGGTACCTCTCGAGGGCCGCCGTCCATTCAATGAAAAATGTTATTAAGTTCTTCTGGATAGTGTACTCCGCATTCTTCGCAACGGGACCGCCCTGTCCAATCTTATAAGACTTGTTGGGTGCCCATAAGAGTCTGTCTTAAGTATCCTGGAGATTAATCGAATACGTTTTTTGCAAATGATAAATTAGATTTTTACTGGAAATGATCTGGTTAGATCTCTATCAAAATCAAGTTTATAACATTTCATCATTTACCTAGTTCATCATGTTCTTATTAATCTCGTAAATAGTATTTTTTATGGCTTTTTATGAACTAACATTATCAAATCCCTTTTTTTTTTTCACTTGCATTTCAGTGGGTATTCACACTTGAGCACTAGTTGGATACACATATCATACACATATCATGAAATTTTTTCGTATGCATTTAATGAGTTCTGAATCCCCCGAGTAAACTTCAGACTTTGAGCACGAATGTTTATTATTATTATTATTAAGAACTCAGTTCGGTATCGTTCACTGTGTGATGAGTCAATTGAGCATCAGAGAATCACTGTAGTGCATGCTTTTAGAGGAAACGCGGGAGGAGGGGAGACACTGTGAACTGCATACCACAGGAAAGAACAGGTAAGGAGAACATCGATAAGGCCGACGAGCCGACGAGGCAAGAAAGAGGAAACCCCAAGAGACCACGGACATTGGAGCCTGCAAGATGATAGAGAGGTAATTTTGCATATGAAATGTGAGTCACGTATGTCCGAAGGTCCACAGAAACCTTTGTCTTCGGGCCGCGAACCACGAACTCCTGGTTTCTGCTATTCTATGGAACGCCACCCTTGTTCCATAACAGAAAAAGGAAGTCTTAATGCATCGCAAGTACAACTTTGGAGCCTAACACGTCCTTCTTATTATCCTACGCGGTCGCCTTTTACTGCTTTATTAGACTCCCTAAAAGCTACAGAATTCCTAAATTTCTCATATAGACTCTATTGGGGCATAGCCCCATGTTACTTTTTTTTCTTTTCTCTACCTTGTACGGCTTGATGGGGGTCTTCCCATCTTTCATTTTTCCTACGCGGTCGCCTTTTTTCAGAAGCTACAGAAGATAGACAGACACTTAGTGTTTAGAACCATCTCAAGTTAGGGTGTTTTCCTCTAGTGTGCGTTCGCACTCTGTTTCTGTTTAGCTGTTTTCGCCACTTGGAATGGATGTGCCTCGCGCTTTTTTTTTTTTCCTTTTCGTATTTGTTTGTGCCTTGTATTCCTTTCCCTGTTCTTTCGCTTAAAAAATGTATATATTTCGCGATACATATTTCTTGATGGCATGGGCCAGGTTCAATGATACTGGCTATACATGTCTACGGTTATCGTAACCAATCTTGTCGACCACCAGTGATGGTATTTCAAAATAATTATAATAATTAACTAATTAATTTCCGTGGACAATAGAATATTTTAATTGCAGATTTGAAGGAATTGCCAGGGTGTGAGATCATCATTATATAAATTACACGAACATCCTCTAGAGACCTCGTAAAATTTTACGGTGTATGCTATAGAGCCCTTTCTAGACCACGCGTACGGGCATCAAATACCACCACAAAATTTTCCAAAAATCAAAAGAAAATAATAAAATATCATGAAATTTTATAAATTTCCTTGATACACATCCCATGATATTTTACAGAATCATTCATACAATATTCTTATATACTAAATCACTACGATAATAGAAACACCTCTTATATCTCCATAAAGACATCGCTCACGAACCAGTATTACCGGAAGGATCGTGGCAACAATACAGTAGCTGTCATACTATATGACCCTATTGTTACCAAAAGGTCACAACATCAAACATCAAAGTAACATCGTCAAGAAAAAGAAGAAAAGGCGACCGAATAGAAAACACGAAGGATGGGAAGACCCCCGTCAAGCCCGTACAAGGGGGACAAATATTTTTTTATTTGAGGCTAAACCCAATTTAAGAAGAACTTTGGATTCTTTGAACTTGTACAAAAGCATCAAAGCCCGCAAACTATTTGGACGTAAACAGGTATTCGCCTTCATTCCAAGTCATGAATAGCCCACCTTATAGACGAGTTGTCTCTTGCCTCCTTATAAATAGGAATTGGTTGAGAATCAGGTGTTCATGCTACTGTACATTTGAGTTTGTTCAATTGGAGGAACGAAGAGAAAGGACTGTAGATTACGGCAGACGAAAATAACTTGCTTATCTACTTATTCATTTTTCTCATCTCTATTACAAAATGGAGATGAGAGACACTCAACCGGTTCCAATTCTTTTTGGAGTACGATGAACACACCTTTTTCCCAACCAGTTTCCACTCGGAAGCCGTTCCCAATCTATCTCTAGCATCTCCATGAATAAGCGGAGGTGGGAGAGATGAATAAGTAGTTAATTATTCTCATCAAGCGTTCGTTCCTCCAAATCTGAAAGAACAGTTCTGGGGATCATATAATTTGAGTCATGTCGTGTATGTCAGACCTTCTTCTTCGTTAGAAAATGTACGGTGAGACGTGCTTGAGAGTCTATCGACGATTTCACCCTCACGCCGCCACCATGAGGAATCATTTCGTGATTTATTACGATCAGTTACGGTCTTGTGTAGTCAAGTCCTTGATGCCCAATGTTGTCTTCAAGCTCTATAATTTGTTCATGCAACTTTGGAAACAGTTGTGCAATATCAACGAGCATTGAAGCATAAAAGCTCTAGCAGGGTGGAGCAGCGAGATTGGCACCTTGGTATTTTTTTAACCCCATATCTGCTAACAGATGATTCCGAGCAAACAAGTTTTGTCTACATTATCAATCTCCCCCTAAATGCTATACTCGGTCTTCTCCCCCTCTCTTTGCTTTCTGCTGCAGGAATGCCTTTGAATTGATGCACCAAGGTGTTGCTCATTTGTTTAGTGCATCTCGTCTCTTTCTTCTATTAGAGGTATCATATGAACACCCCATAGTCTAGGGGTGTTTTCTTCCATCTAGTTTTATGCAACATTTGTTTATAGTTTTGCCACTCCTTTTTATAGTTCTTGTCTCCTAATATGCAATAGTCATGCCAAGTGGCTGTGAGACAATTATTGCATACATTAGAGCTTCCTTAGACCTCCTGCCTAATTGGTTTATCATCCAAGTTGATGTCTTGAATAGCTTCAATACCATTTCTCCTCCAAAAATTTTTTGAGCTCTTAGTTTGGTAGGGGATTAAATTCCCTCTTTGATTCCTTTTATCCCTACTTTCTGTGGTCTTGAGAGAACGTTGTTATACATCCACCGTACTATCATAAGAGTCCACTCAATTAGCATCTATGGAGAGGATGGATTACCCGCAAGGGAGATCTTTTGGGAGAACCATTATTTACCATAGCTCACTACAAAACTTTGCGTGTTACAGCCGCCCTTTCTCACATGTCTTTTTCCATCCCTATCAAATGATATCCACATCTTGGCCCTCTTGGAAGATGTACTCCATGTAGTGCAAGCTTTCACACTTACTCTTGAGACCTTGGGTTTAAGAGTTCAAACTCATAAATGCAAGGTCTTGGGTCCACATACAATCCTCACCGCCTCTAACCTCTCATTTGGATTCCAGTGTCCAATAAGAGGTTTGAGGCTATTGGACTTCCCTCTCGGTGATGAGGACTTTTGTAGCACATTTATCTTAGATTCATGCTATTGCTCATGCTCATTTACTCCTTCAATTAGAGAACACACAAGTAGCCTACTCCTTTGTTTTGAAATGTTATGTCTCAAGAGCTTCCTATTTGGAACATCCATATCCTCCTACATTGGTACTCTTACCACATCTATGGTCCTTCAATAGTACCATGCACCATACATTCTCCACACTCTTAGGACCTTGTTTGCTCCTACAATTCTTAGATGATTGGTGGCAATGTGGATAGCTCTTTCTATAGCCATGGGAGGATATGGTATCACATCACATGAGATTATTGCACCAACAACTTACCTAGGAGCATGTGCACTAGTGACTCCTCTTTTGGCAAATAGATTCTTATATGAGGATCATTAATTTTTATTGCCACATACCATGGCAATTGATTCAAGTACCCATGCTTTATAAACATCTCTTTGATTGGTTTGTGATTTATTGCCAAGACCTGCACATACAATACTCCCTCTCTTTGTAAACATTATATTCTTAGACTATATGTAGATTCAGGTGGAGCTCAATGAGCATATGCACACTCACACCTTTTCTAGCATCCTCATTGATGCACCTTTACTTTATAGAACTATGATCCTCTCTTGTGATAGGAAGGGTGCCGGAGATTCGCTTCATGTTTCCCCTTTGATTGAGTACTTTTGGTTCATGTTGGAATAGTTCACCATGCCGCTTTAACTTTGGCTGGGTCTACCACATCCAACACTCTTGGGCTTACCGGATTGGTGGTTGTGCATTTGACTTTGAGAGCATCCACATCTTATGATGTACCATACAAGGAGAGTCTTCTAGAGTTCACAACGCCATTAGAGATGCGGTGATCCAGATCCTACAATCTACTCGCTCATAGGTTCAAAGTGAGGGATGGATGGTCCTACCAAGCTGAACTTATTGGAGCATGTATGTTGTCAGATGTATGTTGTCACTTACAGGGATGGCTAATGTATGTTGTATGATGTGGTGGTGACACCCACTTTGATCCGAGTCCTTGGCACGAGCAAACATCCAAGCAAGAACAGCAGTGATCATTGCCACCCATGGGCAAGAATACCACTATGCCTCATGGCTTCTATCCAAAACCTTAGTCCCTCTAGCAATGGAACTTTTTGGCCACTTTCATAATCAGTTTGATGATCTGCTTAGAGAGGCAGCATGAGACTCAATACATAGAAGAGGCACCTTGGCTTTTTTAGCCACCATGCTTACCTCTCCTTTTTTGCAGAGGGTCTCCGTCCCGTCACTCACAGAGATCACATGGTCCAAACTTTCATCAAGGAGCATACACAGTGGGCCCTCCCGTACTCCAAACTCTGGACGGTCTTCCCCTCACATTTGCCAGACATATCTTGGGGAGGATCGTTATCACACCTTGTAGCTACAAGTTCCTATATATTTCATTAACATCTTTCTACTATAGCTTACTCTACATACGGCTTTGTTCCTTGTGGAAACCGGATATAGGCTTTTGTTTATTGTTTTATAGGTCTTTGCATATTTCCACATTTTCATAGAGTCTTGAACTCTTCCTCTTTAATTGCACTTTTGTACGACTTTATCCCTTTTATCCTTTCCGTGCGAGGTATATTATTGGGACTGTTGGACATTTCTCGTCAGAGGGGTTTGATGCTTAGACGACGCGACGCCTTTTGCTACATGGGATATTCCCCGTTTCACTCATCATAGATTTCAGAAAATGTACGGCTAGATGTTTCAAACTAAAATTGACTCGTTCTTTGTTCGACGCCAGCTCAGCTCAAGATTGGACAGATAGTAACCGAAGTACGAGAGTTTGTATCAAACCCCGGTTTTGGTTAACTCGGAACCAGGAAACCCTCGCAGTCCTTAAAAAGTCAAACCATGGTATTATAATTCGGAGGATCTCAAAGTTCTTAACTGTTCAAACCTACATTGCGTTCTATTTATTGCCAAATGACCAATTCTGTAGTCCATGAATTTTCAGTGAGCGTCAGTTGACAACAATTCATCTGTTTAGAAACAGGCTCTAGCACGCTTTGATTCCTCTATGCTTTTCTTCATAATGCGTCGTTCATATATAATATGTCAGGTTTACCATGCATGCCAACCAATTTGGACTACGGAGGTTGTCACAAACAGTAGAAAGAAAATAATGCGGAAATTGACCTATTTATCACCCTGGATCCGAGTACAACCTATCCCATCCCTAGTTCGTACAATTCCCACAATATCTACCACAAAATAAGCACAATCAAGAACCAAGAACTTGCATTTTGGCCACAGAGGGTGAAGGTTAGTTTTTCTAGAACGACGGGGTGAGGGAGGTTCTTCGCCATTTGATGGTTGCGTACATTCTAGAAAAGGTTTTTCAATCTTCCTTATCGAAACCCAACGCCGGAATCTTCTACGTTGTCTATCAAGTTTTTAAATAGAATCTGTTTAGTCTCTTACACTATCACTTCGACTCTCGACTTACATCAACCTAAGTAGTCACATTACACTATTCCTTCGACTCTAGACTCGCATCATCCAAAGAGTGATCAGGTAATGTAGGTGGAGTAGGACACATTTCTTATTTCTTATTCCGATGTTATTGGAGCAAAACTCCAATAGCATCGGAATGGGAAACTCCATTGGAGTCTTTGCATGGACTTGATGCTTGATGGGGTTGTCCCATCTTCTTGATCCTCTGTGATGTCTGTCGGTTTCTCCCATTCATATCCCAAACACCAGTGTTGGAGTTTGCTTCACAATACTGAAACCTAGTGCGGGGAAAGAGACGAGAAAAGGAAATGGATGGAAGAGAACGTTCCTCATCAGGTCTTTCGTCCTATTTGGTGGAATTTCATACTCTCCTCGGTCTAGATATTAGAGTGCGTTTGAGCGCTTCAAGTTAACACGAGTCCCAGCCAGTAGCTCTGTGCGCGTTAGAAACTTTCGGAGGAATTGACAACCCAAACTTCCACATTTACCAGTACACATTGGGCCTTAACCCCATTTTACATCTATTACCTCTTGTATTTTATCCTTGTACGACTTGATGGGGGTCTTCCCATCCTACTTGTTATCCTACACGGTCGCCTTTCGGCCCACTATTGGAAACGTGTATCAACGACTTTGATGATATATAGAAACGAAACATAATATCTGTTTATTATAATGATGACATCTCTACGACTCAAGGAGAGTAGGCTTGGACAACATACGTCAACCTATAGATGCAGCTTTGGATTTGAAGAACTCGACACAATAAAGTTTGTGCCTTCTCTTGTGTCGCATGTGTCTCCCTAAGAATGACGAGAAGCAATGTACTTGTGATTACCAATGACCCAGCATCTCCCGCTGTTTTAGATCCCGCAAGTACCCACGTTGCAGGTTAAGAAAGTGTTGAAATGATGGGAGATCTTCCAGTTCCTCTAGTTGCATCGACTACAGCTCTCATTGCTCGCCGCGAATCTCAAAGTAACACAAAAAGGGAGCTGGCTTTCAACATCATCACGCCCGGCGTGCCAGGAGTACGACCATACATGATAAACACTACTTGAGGCATGATACACACGAAGGACATCCCTCTCACTACATTTTCCTGAGCTAATTGACTGTATTTTTCCCCATTTTTGTTCATATTTACCATAACTCGATGGGATTTGAACTTCTTGCAGTTGTCTCTAATCATTGCTGAAATTGAGCTTCTTGAGGCTTTTCAGTAAGTTTTGGCTTCTTGCAGTTGCCTCTAGTGTAGACCAACAAGTCTTTTATGGTTTACAGTCATACATGACAAAAGATCACGCAGAATTCAGATTCCCCACAAATATCACCGTCCGATCTGTTCTTCTTTTCTTCACATTCTGCCTCATTCTTTTCTTTTTCTCTTTCTTTCTCTCTATTCTTTTGTTTTTTTTCTTCTGTGTTCTTTGTGGTCGCCTTCTTCTCTTTTCTTTTTCTCGGAGTATACTATTTGGCTCGTATCCACATCGCAAGGCCCTCCTCTTTCCTTTGAGGATTAGGCAGAAGACGTCACCTTCATCTGAAACCAGCAGTACAACACCGTAGTTTTCGTTCTGATTAAATTCTCGGCATCACTTATGACGGTGTGAATTAGAATTGACAGACAAAGTCAATTGAAGACCGAGGTGCTAATGAAAAGCGGCCGAGTGAGGATAACTGGAGGGTACGGGCTCGTTAAGACAAGCAGGAACATCAGAAGAGCACACGTTCACCACACTTGAGACTACAGAATAACAAATAAATATCTCTGCTTACTTTCCCGTGTGGAAATAGTGGTTATTCATAGACATGCATGGCTGTGTAGAAGATACCGGACGCCTCCTAATTGACGATCAGTGGCGTTCGCATCAGAACTACTGCGCCGTACTTTACATAGTAAATCGTTGCATACCGCGTAATGATTTCAGGCTAACATGGTCGCCCTCCAACTTATTCCGAGTCAGCATTGGCGGGCGCGTGCCCCGGCACGTAGCAGACAAGGACATATACACAATGCGGAATTTGAGTCCGCCGATGCTTTTGCTGGAGAGGAGGTGTGTACCTCGTGGCTAACCACTTCACCTGTGAGGTAAAAAACATTTAATCAGTACTAAATTGTTTTGATGGTCCGAGTAATTTCCATTAGGGCAACATCGAACTGCAATGGAGAGAAATGAAGAAGATTGGATATTCCGTAAAATGGTAGTATGTTTGTGAAAAGATAAACATATGGACATTCAGCACAGAACAGCTAAAAAGATCTAGGATTCTTTGAAGCGCGCTGCCACCGCTATCCATGTGTTTTAATTAATTAGGAGATTATAATAAGTATATGTATAACTCGTTTGTGGGTCCAGCACTAAATATTAATCTCTTCATCAACACTAGAATCGCAAAATGCGACACGACAGAAGGATGTGAAGATGCCATCGAACGGGTATAAAACCTAAGAGGTAAAATAAGGCTAACTAAAAGGTAAAATAAGGCTAGAGAGTATCGGAATGAAAAATCTATTCTTTATATTCCAGAATATCAGAATGATGCAAGTCAAATGATCTAGAGTATCCAAAGGACGAGTCTAAAATTCAAGAGGTAAAATAGGGCTTAGGGTTCCGATGCTCTTTAGCATCGGAATGAGAAATCAATTCTATTGCATATTTCATCTAGAATATCAGAGTAAGTCAAATGATCATTAGTGTATCCAAAGAAGCACTGGTGTGATTACTCTCTTAGGGCATCCAAAGAAGAATTATTATTGTGACTCCTCTCTTATTATTGTGATTACAACACATACATGCTCTATGTAAATAGCTCAGTATTTAATTTAAGCTATAGAATAGCTCTATGTAGAAAATGTACAATTGTTGTCAAAATTAAGCTAGAAAATAAAATAGGCTCGCAAAAGTGATATCTTTATCATCTAATATATTAACCTCTCATGCGCTATATGAAAAATATATTATTGTCACATGATAATCTCAAATGTAATCCATATCAAAGCTTCTTCCAATTGAAGTAACTACTCTTGTGTGCCATCATAAACATTCAATACTTTTAGCATCATGGGTACTAATATTGTGTTATCCGAGAAGCAACATCCATATGGATCTATATTCCATCTAAGGTACAACCAAACCTAAGTACAAGTCAATGTTAGAGAGAAAATAATTACTACAAAACCAAACGTTATAACGCAATATCAAGCTAGGATCTAAGATCTTGTACCCTTTGAAAAGCAAGAGTAAGAGTAAACCCCGGTAAAACAAAGAATGGATTGATTACCTAGAAGAGCATGTAGAATCTTTTGTAACTGTAAAAATGAACCCTAGTAACACAAATAATGGATTGATTAACTAGAAGAAAATGTAGAACCTTTTGTAGCTATTGGTTTATGAAGAAATGCCATAAATCTCTAGTCCAATCAAAAGCATAGGATTAAGGATACAAAATAATCTTATGCTTAGTGGACAAGCTGTCTCTTTTCTACTACAATAGTGCCAGTAGAGAAAATGAAATCTTCTCTACCTCTGCCATACATGTCTCTAAGATAAGCTTATCAAAAATTACAAAATGAGAGGAAAGCAAAGGTACCAATAATGCACACCCACCAACAACCACTATAGGTACAATCTCCTTTGTAGATAATAAGCATGCACCTCCACTGAAATTGGAAGAGATATTATCTATGTGCTAAGTCCACTATCACACATTTCAAAGTTTTTAATTCAATCACATCACCAATGATCCCCCTATCAAAGATTCTTTCAATGTTATAAGAAATTCAAATAAAGATGAACCATACAAAGTAGGTAGGTTAGTCAACAAGCACTAATAAATATTAAAATCCACTCAAATTATTTTGAAATGAACAAAATTTATGATCTTTATTGAATTTTCCAAAGATAAGTCAATGGATAATCTAAACTTGATCATCCAAGATATTATATAAAAGCAAAAATCTCTATGAATTTTGCAAATTATTATTTGAAGCTAATGTGATCAAGTATGCTCTCTATGATAATGAATCACCGACATATGTAAGAAATTCTTTTAATAATATTTGTATCAACTATGTAATCTAAAGTAGTGTTCATAAAACTTATTGAATTCAATATCTACTACTAGAGTGAAAAATAAAATAAAAAAATTCCCAAGACATTACTTGAGAAGACAATTTCATCTATTGCTTAGTTAATAGGATAAACCACAATCAAGTGAGTGATTCAATTTCCATATTATTTTATATATATATCACTCTTCTTATAAGTAGATTAGTAGTCATATTTTTGTAGACTTGTGATATCATCATTTATTTTTAAACTTGGAAAGATTGCACATTGGTTACAATAATTTTCTATAGTAAGAAAGTATACAAACAAACACACCCAAAATTATTAAACTAATTAAACAAAATACTCACAAATCAAAACCATTCTCCATAAGATATTGATTTAAATACTTTATAATCAACACATTGAAATTCTCCTAAAGACCTTTCACAGCGGCAATGTTACCTTTATCCATATGATGATGAACAGAATTACTACTTTTATTAGCCTTTGTATTGGTTTCATGTTCTAAATTAACTTAGCAAGAAAAATCAAGATATATTATAAAAAAATTAAAAAAATTAAAATATTTTTTATCACATATAAATTTCCAAGAACAAATTCATTTCTTTGGAATTTTTCCCTTGCTATCAATAATCAATTCCTTGTACGTGAACATGTACCAAGTTGTCAAAGCTATGAAACATTAGTAAAACATAGAATATAATTAATAATTTATTTATAGAGATGAAATTTGTAATCCGTCTCTCCATATATACATAATATTATATACAGATTAAGAATAAATATTTGAGAATCAGCAAAAGATTCATCAAGAATTTAATATACCAATGAAAAGTGCATATTATAAGAATATAATATCTTAAATGAAAATAATTAAAACACTCTTCTATGAATTAAATTGACTAGATAAAATTTTCAAAAGGTTTATTTTTTTATCATGGTATGATATTAAAAAATATAATTGGAAGAAAATTATCAAGACTGAAATAATTAGTAAGAATAAATTCCAATATGACTAAATATAAATAACTACATCTAAAATTATACATATTATTAAGTAAAAAAATTGAATTCAATAAAGAAACCAAAAATAATCTTATTTACCTTGTAAAATATAATATGAAACTATTTTATTGTGGAATATTACATATAATTATAAAATTTAAAATCTATACTATATCATATTATAAAAGTTTATCATTGACAGTACAAGTAAAAAGAATGAGAAATAAAAACATATAAACAAAGTTTATACACGAAGATTCTAAATCCAAAGAAATTTTGAATAAAGTGTACCTCATTTGATTATCCTTTTTTAATAGAGTAATGATGAAACTAGAATAAAATAGCATATCTCTTGAATTGGTGTCAAAATGATTGAAAATATTAATTTATTTCTAAGCCAAATATACTATAAAGGGAATCCGTACTCAACATTTTGCAACTCATCTCATTTCAAAAATCTTATTTGTTTAGTAGATCAATTGACAATCAATTACCTTTCAAATTGAAATCTATATAATCTTGAATAAAGGTTTGGAATATATTTAAGTAGACAAAGTAGAAGATAAATCAAGTTAATTACTATCTAGTATAATGCTTTAAATTTTTCAAAATTTCAAAATTTTACTTTTTTGTATTTACTTTGGTTTAAATTTGTTGTGATGACTTTAAAATCAAGGTAGATAAGTTATATGCAATACCAAGGCTTAGATTTATTAAATTCTATATTAATTATATCTCTTCTTTAAATTTTAGATTTGTCAATAATCACTAAAATACCTACTTGCTCTATTGGAAAGTGAACAAAATACAAAATTTCTTGTATGAAGAGATCATAGGTAATATTATTCAAACTCGTCGTGGTAAAAGTGCTAAATTGATTTGTGGGATAGTCTTGTAATTTAGATTTCAAATATAGGTATAAATAATAAGGTATAATAATATGTAACAACATTAATGTTAGTTATTTGTAATGTGAATCATCCAAAGAATATCAATGAATTATTCAATTTTATCATTCATCTTGTGTGAGTCTATTAAGATATAAATACCAACCAAAATTTTAGTATTTTTCTCATTTAGTGTTATGTTTTTATATATAAATTATAAAAACTAAAATTTAGTTAGTTACATTTCTTTTCTTTACATATACACAAAAAGGAACTTGAAGTTCTTGATTGTTTAAACATGCAAGAGTATTATGAAAGAACATAGAAGCATAAAGTAAATTATACAAGCAAAACCTTGATCTTGCTATATTAATAAGATATAATTAAAATCTATGTTATAGTTGAAATAACCTCAAAATTGTAATATCATTAGCTAGATAGATTATCCAAAAACAAACATTGGCTTGGTAATATCAACAGGGATGTTATATACAAGGGTCTAAGTAGATGAATAGTCTAAGTAGATGAACAGAGATATCAATTGGATTCTAACCAAAATAGTACTTTCACTAATAGGGTAGAGATTCCAAAACACCTTCAAAACTTTAGAGCCAATTTTGGAAGACTAAAAAAACAATTAGGACTAAAATTTAGAAAATTTCTTTTTGCTTTAGGAATAACAGTGTTGCATTCTCTCCCACTAGTTTGTCTCATTGAGATCTTTCCGACGGTATCTCATTGTAATACCAAGAGCTAGCCATATGATCTAGATGTGAAATTTGATTTGGTAACATTTGGAATGATGTTATACATGATGGTCAAAAACCAAAGTAGACTTGAAGACCTTAGAGTCAATAGCTAGACATATGATTTAAAGTTGAAAATTAGTTTGGTAACATTTGGAATGATGTTACACATGATAGACTAAATAGATCAGAAAGAGGTATCACCAAAAGTGGACTTCTACTAATAGAGTAGGAATCTAAATATACCTAAAAACTCTGAAGGCAATTTTGGAGGCCTAAACGGATGAATTAGGCCTCAAAAATGTGAAAATCCCCCCTTATGGTGTCGTGCGTATATACATTGCTACGCAACAGACATTGCTATCAACATCATACACTATAGAAGCAAAACTCACACATAAGTCATACATAGACTCTAAAGTGCCACAATAATCAGATTGCTTACCACTCTCAACTCAACTCAACTCAGATCAGTACTTGATCTGTCACTCTATAAACTGCCAACAACTAGGCACTGATTACAGTCAAGCCACACCCACTCAAGCATAGAGAATCCAGGTGACGCTTGCCGGCCTCTGTCCACCATAGCTAGGAACTCAAAGGCTCAACATTAGAGAAGTGAGCTCTTTGGAGACTCCCTAGACTCGAGCTAGCACTGAAACCCTAACGGTCTTGTTGATGGCACACTCAACGGTGTGAATGGTGCAAAGTGATGGTGGGCCCCACCGTGAAGTCAGTACTCTGAACACCAAATCTGACCGTCGGAAAGTAGTCTTTGAGATACTGCTGAAATAACTCTAACTACTATCATTGGAACTCCAATGTCCGAGCATCTAGACGCAGCACTACAAATGGCATGACAGTTGTTGTGTGTACATACATTGCTACACAACATACATTGCTATCAACATCATACACTATAGAAGCACAACTCACACATAAGTCATACATAGACTCTAACGTGCCACAATCGCCCCCCTAGCTGGCGGTTAGGTCCCTCTAACTCCAGATAGCCATCTACTCTAAGTATATGGTATACCCTCTAATGGGCAAAGATCAGGAGGCCATGTGCTATGGAGCCCCATCGTTAGCCCCATCACTCTCCAAAAGATCTCTACTCGCTGAGAACATGCACTCATCCATACATCGGGGTCATCCAAGTCCAAAACTACAGTAGCATCTCGACGAATGGCTGCAGGTAAATCTGGATCTCGTCCATAGAGTAGAAAGTATGGAGAGAAGGATGCTAAGGAGGCTTGCCGGCTGAACCAATAGCCCATGGCCAACCAAGGTAATTGGAGATCCCAATCTCCCAAGTGACCTCTCTGCAAACCATACTTTTGCAATCCTCTCTTCATCGTCTAAACCACTCTCTCTGCTAAGCCATCTGCCTTAGGGTGATATCGGGATGTAGTACGATGATCAATCAAAGCCTTGTCACACAAGACCTGAAACTCCCCTAAGAACTCTGTACCCTGATCAGTCAAAACCTCAATTGGTGCACCAAAATGACTACGAACTCGATCCAGGAACAAGTAAGCTATCCCTTCACTAGACTTGTCAGGAAGTGCCACCAACTCAGTCCACTTGGAGAAGTGCTCCACCATCACCAAAACATACCGATGATGTTTCACAATCAACGGTAAAGGTCCGGCAAATTCCAAACTCCAACGGTAACCCAATCCCATGATAGGTAATGGGTGTAACTGTGGCGTAGGAGCATTGAATGATGCTCTAACTCGGTCATAAACCACAGATTTGGCAACAAACTGCTGTACCTCGGTCTGCATACCGCGCCACCAATAATGACTCTAGAGTAAGCTCTATGTACACTTTACTCCAAAATGTCCTTGCTCCTCATGAGCATGACGGACCAACTGTGGTCTCTATGCTGGAAGTGGTACTACTTGCACTCTACCATCCTCTCATACATGCAAAAGGTGTCTACCCTCCAATCTGAACCATCTGGCTTGCTGAAGAACACAGTCTCTCTCCTTGGCCCCAACTTGACCACCCACAACACCAGTGCAAAGATAGTCCATCACTAAGACATCATCATGAATGTCTTGTTGAACTATATCGATATCTTCACTCTCTGGATCTGTGACCTCAATAACTCCTCTTGTATGCGCTAAGAGAGATACCACCAAAGCCTCTACAAATATACACAGAAAGGCCGATGCATGCCAACCTGGCACCATCTCCTCATCTGTCTCACCATGCCAACATGCTCCGGTCTGATCCTATTGGCTGGGACATGGGTTTCTACTCAACCCATCTGCATCACGGTTCACCACTCTAAGTCTGTGAAAAACCATGAAATCATACTCTTGTAAAATCAGAGCCCATCGTGCAAGCTTCCCTGAAAGCTTATCAGACTCCATCAACCACTTCAGTGGCTGATGATTAGTGATGAGAGTGAAGGGATTACCAAATAAGTAACATCGGAAATGTGCTACTGCCCAAACTGCTGCCAAGCACTCTCCCCCATATGAACAATACTTCGCCTCCGCTGAATTGTTGGAGCAACTAGCATAAGCCACCACAAACTCCTTCTCCTCATCATCATGCTGGGTGAGCACTGCTCCAAGCCCCAACATACTCCAATCAGTATGAACATGAAATGGTCGTCCCCTGATCGGTCTCCTCAAAATAGGAGCAGATGTCAACCTCTCCTTGAGCTCTACAAAAGCTCTCTCCTGCTCATCTCTCCAACACCACTCATGTGTAAGCTTGGTCAGCTTCGTCAAGGCCTTGGCAATGGCACTAAATCCTTTAACATAGCGGCGATAGAAGTTTGCCAACCCAAGGAATGCTTGCACTCTGCTCACATCCGTAGGCGGAGGAACACGTGCAATAGCCTCCACCTTGGTCTGCTGAACACCAAGTCCTACGGGGTAGATAGTGTGACCCAAATACTCAACCTGCTCGTGGAAGAACCTACACTTCCTAGGATGTAGTTTGAGTCCATGAGTTCTCAACCTCTCAAACACCTCCAACAACTGTCTCTCATGCTCCTCCACAGTAGTGCTATAAACCAAAATGTCATCAATATAGCACCGAGCAAAATCCAATCCAGCTAGGATCCTATCCATGACCCTCTAGAACTCAGCAGGAGCGTTCTTTAACCCGAATGGTAAGAACCTCCACTGATATAACACATCCTTGCCGTGAGGATCAATAGCCCAAAATGCTATCTTGGACTTATCCTCTTCCCAGATCGGCAACTGATGATATCCCGCTTGAAGATCCAAAGTACTGAAGACCTTTGCATGCCCAATCGCATCAAAAATCTCCTCCGGTGTAAGCATAGCATATCGATCAGCCCTAGTCTGTCAGTTGATAGGACGGTAATCTCCACACATCCGCCTATCTGTATAGTTGCCATGCATATTCTTCTTGGCTGGCATCACTGTCGCTGATGCATACTCTCCATGTGAAATCTCCACCAAACCAGCCTCAAAAAGGTCACTACTCTGGCTCTGAATCAATGTCCTCTCCATATCACTATATCAATAAGGACGTCAAAAAATTGGTGTGTTGCTAGTAAGCTCAATCCGTATGCCAGGTCCCTTCAGAGCACCCAAATCCTTCAAACTGAAGGCAAAACAACTCGTGTGACTCCTCAAGAACCTCCAACCCCTCCGTCTTTCCTCTCCAGTAAGCTTGGGTCCAAGATCTGGCTCCCAAGTATCCTCTATAACTATAGTAGGAGTGGAAGACGTACTGACTGACTGCTACACTAGGCCCTTGGGAGCAATAGTGTCATGCTCCCGACCACTAGAGGTCCCAACCTCTGTGCACAAAACTCCCTCCACTCTGGCTGCAAGCTTGACACGTCCTCTAGCTGCATCCCATGTGGACCAAGGGTGTAATCCAAGTAGCCCACGCTCATCTGGATGGACTCCAAGTAGACCACTCTCCCTAGTAGCTACTGGATGTGTCTCAAGAATACCATGTCCACTCGGTCCATCGCCCCCAGCATGTGCCTGAATCGTCTCGATAGGCATAGGGCTTACAAGTGTCCGAGTGGTGATGCCTATCAAGCGCATCCTACGCTGCTCTGCCAAGCCGAGGCTCACAATCCAAGTCCATAGCCTGACCTAGCACCTAACGCCTAGATGCCTCTGACATTGCTGGAACAACAGTAATACCGGTGCAAAAACCCATCGCCCACTCTCTCTCATCAGTGTTGGGCTCCACCAACTGCTGTAAATGTGAGTCCCAAACAAGTCCAGGTCCTCCTTCTCGAAAAGCATGAGAGCCTGGGAAACTCATGAGTGTGGGAAATGTGGCTCTAGGCTGTACAACTAGGTTCACCACTGCCATAGGTGACCTATCAACCACTACCACTGTTTGAGACTAACGCCCAACATCCAAGATATCATCAACAAGGATGTGGTCAAGTCGCTAAATCCCATCATAAGCGCGATGTAGAACCTCTCTGGGTAAGATGTTTGTCCACCAAAGACGAAGACGATGAACCCGTGATCCCACTCTGGCTGCATCTAAAAATATAGTAGGTCCCATCCAAGAATGGACCTGATGTGTACTCGCCACTACTCAGGTGCGAGAATCACCCAACAAAGGGACGTTCTCCAGAAGGTAAGTTGGAGAAACAGACTAATGAACCTGGAGATGTCATAATATCCGTAACATCTCCCAAAACACACCAAAACAAGGATCCTAAAGACCCAAACCGTGGCCCGCACGTGTATGTCCCTCACATGGCCATCCAAAAATCCCCAAGTGAATAGGCCCATGTCTCTCTAGGTCATGCACCCCCAATAAGGAAATGTCTCCTGGTAAGGCCTTCTGGTAACCTCTGACTGTTGACATCAATAATAACTCCGGATACCGATAGGCCAAGTGTGCTATATGATGTAGAGAGACTTGCCTAGCAGTCTCATCTCTCTCTACATACAAGTACGTCTGTACTCGGATACCCGCCTGTAACACCGCAGCTAGTCCGGTGTTGATCCCACCAAACAACTCCAATAGGCATATCCCCTCTACTGGATACTGCCAAGCAATGAGTGTGGTATCTAGAGGTGTCAAAGAAATTGCCTCTGGAGGCTCATCCTCACACTCATCTCCTGGTGGTACGAAGGCTCCACTCCAAGCCTGCTGCACCAACTGATCTGCATGCTGCTGCAATGCCTCCTCTGAACTCCACAATGGAACATCCAAGGTGGATGGAACAATCCCACCTTGTACTCCAAAGCCGAGTGATCTCCTCTAGTACTAGAGTATCCTCTACATGGGCGTTCCCCTCCAACAAGTCACCAGGCCAAGTAACTGCACCATTGAAAGCTAAAACTGATGTTGCCATGGTCCTGGACTGTAGTGAGCCAAGACTGCCACTACTAAAGCATACTGGTAGGCGACATACATGTCTCTCACCAGACTGCCAACCAGGTCTATAAGAGGTTTTCTCCTCCCAATAGTCAATGCTGAAACCCATGAGGTATAACACTGCTCTCCCAACTAGCACATCATAAGACTCAGCTATTGTCGCAATAGCCTGAGCTCTCACCACCGAGCTATCAGTTGGATGACCAGGCTGAACCTGGACAACAAGCTCTCCATGTGTGATGTACTATGTCGAAACACCACCAAGAAATGTCTGGACCTGAAATGGACACCTCTCCACATCGGTCTTCCGTAACTCCAGACCAACAATTGCAGCCTTCCCCAACATAAGGGGTTACGCACCAGAGTCTAACAAGACTCTCTGTGGTGTATAGACCTTCCTTGAAGGTCCCACCAAACAAAAAATCCCCCTCTGGTTATCCAATAGGACAACACTAGGTGTAAACCGCGCTCTCTCAAAGGCCGGTCTAGCTGGCAACTCCTCCAGTCTAGCCGCTGCTGCCTGCCATAAACCATTGGTTGCTGAACGGATCCCATGCTCCTCAACCAAGTCAGCTCCACTACCAACCACCTCCCCTCTAGTAGTAGGAACTGCACCATCCCTACTCTCACACAATGTGGCAGCCAATTGGAATACTAGGGTTGGGTCAACTCACAATATAAACATATCACTAGCCAAAAACAAAGGACGCTGCATAATCAGTTGAGCCGCCCCCAACATCATGCTAGAATCAGTCTCTGTAGTAGCAGGTGGCTGACTAGTAGGTAGTCCATCATGTACTCCATCACCACCTACCACACCTACACTAGGATGTCTAGGAACCATGGATGTCGTCTGCAATGCCTGAGATAGAGTGAAAGACTGGGGAAGTCTGACTTGTCTCCCAACCTCTCCTCTCTATGGGTCCAACTCCACTGATGCTCCTCTAGGCTCTGGAGCACGTACTACACTCCTAGTCATTGCTGCAGATGCATCCACTTGTGCTGCTCCGCACATAAAGTCCAAAGCATCTCTATCACTAGCATATGAGGTGGAAGCCTCAGCACTCGAATCTGATCTCCTTTGAGCAATAGCCATACTAGCCAATCTCTGCTCCAACTGCTCAATCCGAGTAGCCATAGCTGTGTTAGAAGTAAGGGCAGGTACTGCAACCCTACTAGGTGTAGATCCTCTACCACCTCGTCCTCCATGAACTAGAGCTCCTCTACTACCTGCCATAGCAGCCCTACCACTCCGTAACTCCAAGTGTAGGTCAAAACACCGGTCACTAGTGTGACCAAATCTATGGCAATGCTCACACTGCCTCTATGCTGGCTGTGATGCACCAGAGGTATGAGGTCCGCTGCCCTGAGTACACTCTCTCCAATGGTGAGGTCCACCACAAGTCCAACAAGCAACACCACCACTCATTGGCTATTGCTGACTCAAAAATGAAGGTAAGGGTCTAACTCCACTAGGCCCTCCACTTGCTCAATAGGATCTGGGCTGTCCACCTTATCCTTGAAAACCAACTGGGCGTGGTGCACTCTACTGCACTCTAGAAGAAGTCACAGCTGTGGATGAGGTCTCCCTACCAAATCCAGATGTCACCACTCTCTCCTCCACCATATTGAGCTCAATACGCTCAGCCAAACCAAAGACTACTGCCAAAGTGGGCGAAGTAGCCTACAACAACATAGCATCACAAACTCTACGTCGTAACTCCCTATCCAGTATCCCATACCAAAACTAGACTGCCTGGGCCTCAATAACTCCCTGAGTGAAACTGATCAGCTGCCTCATGCGAGTGTATGCCTTGCGTAGGCTCTCTCCAGCCTTCCGTTGGAACTCCTGCAAGCTCCTCAGCTTGTCAATCCGCACTCCTTGGTAGTTCTGCCTCAAACATAGAAAGAACTCCACCATGGGGTTAAACCCTGGTACCACACCACCTCCTGTAGCGGTACCTCCACTTGTAGTAGCACTATCTCCAGCTAGTGCACCTCCACTAGCTCCACCAACACTACTTGAGCTAGAACTCGTAGGTACAGCCAATCTACTCTTGGCCACCAAGCCTGAAGTGATGGAGACATAGTGAGGAGACCAATTCTGTCTCCATAACTCAATCTCCTCCAAATGAGCTCTCTCGAACTCATGGAAGTCATCCATCGGTGGACCCTCCAAGTGCTGAAACAACCCCTTCCATGCCATGAAGGGTGTGAACAAAGTCGGGTTCCGCATTTGCTGCAGATCACACCAACTATTAAACTCCTGGATGAAGTCATCCAACTCAATGGTACCCACTGTACCAGAGTAACACCAAGGGCCTTTGGAGGCCCCATAAATCTCATCCATGTCCCACAAAAACGGTGCAAACACACCAAGTGCACTCTCAACTAAATCAGCTCCTATGTTGAACTCCAACTCAGAGTCAATCTCCTTTCTCATTGGGACCTGAGATACATGCTGATACTGAGCACCACTCCAAGTAAACCCGCTACGTACTACAGGGCTTCCTCCTTTGGAATCTCCAAAGAACTCCGTCGTGACAAAGTAACCACAACAGCAAACCCAAACCACCAACTGCAATCGCAAGTCGCAACCGCAAGTACCCCACCAAGTGCCAACACCACCACGTGCCAACACCAACTAAACACCGCCCACTATGTAACTCTACCGAGATAACTACACTAGGGGAAAGGGCAACCTGTAACCTGCCATCATAACACGCACTCTCACGGTCTAAAGGTCATCACTTCTTACCTCACCAGAGAGAAACAAAAGTAGTCTGACTGGTCATCACTCCAGCCTCACCACCGAGAGCACACTAGAGCACCAACGCTCAAAAGTCAAGGCACCTCACACAAACGTGGTGCACAAACAAGAAGCAGAGACTGGAGGGGGTCCAATCACAAGAAATCTTAACAAAAACCCTCCATCTCATAATACAACACGGGACTGACTCTGCCACCATTTGGCATTTGACATAAGAGGAGTCGTATCTAAGTCCTAAGCTACCAGGATCATCAAGAATGGGATCAAACTACCTCTCCTAGCCAAAGCTACATGTGTATAGATAACAGTGGCACAGTCACTATGACAACAAGTGAGGGTGGACCAGTTGGCTAGGGTACCAGTCTAGGAACAAGAGATCTAAGGGTCAAACCCTGTTGCGCACAATCTAGCAGGAAAGGCAGATTTTGCCAACCAATGACCAAGATCTACTCTAAACTAGCTAGCCTCACGCCAGCAAGCTGGCTTGCTGGCCCTTCTAGGCCTTTGTAGCCTTGAAACGCTGAAATTTAGCCAAATGAGGCCTTTCTTGTTGCCACTTTGAACTTCTTCCAAAATTGGCAAAACTTCTCCAAATCTGCAAAACTCCTCCAAACTAGCGAAAGTCCTCAAAATCAGGCCAAACAACAAAACTTCTCCAATTCTGGCCAAAATCTGACGTAAATCTAACGTAAAATCTAACGTAAACCCTAAAGATGGTTGTCCGCCAAATCCCCCGCTAACTTTCCACTCGAGCCAAATTGATAAAACGGGTTCTTCCAAATCACAATTTCATGAGAAGAGCTTCTCAACTCCACCTTCAATTTGACTTTTTGAGCCCAACTCACAGCAAATTGGTCCTGCCTTCACCTCTTGAGCTCAAAATCACAACACTGCTCGAAAATTGCTCCTTCTCTGCTCAAAATTTGGCCAGCGCTTCCGCACACCGTCCGCTTAACTGCCAAATCTGCATCAACAAAATGAGCTTCTGCACACTAGGGAAACACTGAACTTGAATCGAGCTACCAATGATCCACCGAGCTTGGAGATACCACCAACACTCACAGTTCTTGCACGCGATTTCCCCCTAACTTCACTTCTCTATGTAATTAGATTGCTTACCACTCTCAACTCACTCAACTTAGATCAGTACTTTATCTGTCACTTTATAAACTGCCAACAATTGGGCACTGATTACAGTCAAGCCACACCCACTCAAGCATAGAGAATACAGGTGACGCTCGCCAGCCTCTGTCCACCATAGCTAGGAACTCGAAGGCTCAACATTTGAGAAGTGAGCTCCAGAGAGCTCACTTCAAAACTATACCCCCTGGACTCAAGCAAGCACTGAAACCCTAACGGTCCCACTGACGGTGCGAATGGTGCAAAGTGACAGTGGGCCCCACCGTGAAGTCAATACCCCAAACACCAAATCTGACCGTCGGAAAGTAGTCTCCAAGATACTATTGAAATAACTCTAACTACTATCATTGGAACTCTAGTGTCCGAGCATCTAGACGCGGCACTACAAATGGCGTGACAATGGAGGAGAGGTTGATCTTCCCTCCCTCTTGGTTTGTCTCATCGAGAGCTTTCCAACGATACCTTACCCACGTGATTTTGAGATTCTTATAGGAAGATTCCCTAAAAGATTCCCTTTGGTTAAAGCTTGTTTGACCAACCAAATAGGACATGGACCAACATGTCACCCATTCAAGTAAGTAATCCAAGGGTGGAGCTTGCTAACATGTCACCTATCTGTGTGCTTAATCCTATGGTGGAGCTTCCTTGGAAGAGATCCTCTTGGTCTATATAATAAAGAGAATGTGCTCCTTTGGGGCATCAAATGATTGAGTGTGAAATTTGTGTTTTTTCTCTTCTCTTGTCCTTGGAGTATAACAATGGTATCAAAGCGAGTTTTTTAGTCCAAGAGAGTGGATCACCCCTCTCGGAAGAGCACGAATTACTGAAATTGAGTAATTTGAGGTGGAGAACATATAGTAATTGCTAGACTTAGGAAGGACCTTAGAGAGCGGATAGGATGGATGCACCGGGAGGACAATTTTCCGCACCTAGCTTTCAATTCTTGAATACATTCCACATCAAGGTTATGTATATCCAGCTTGAGCAAATGAAGGTATCGCTAGTTTATCACTTTGGTGCAAAATTCATGGACAAGATGATGAACTCACCAAACCCGGTGATTCTACCTATGATGATATATGACAGAGAGTAGGATTTGACAATTTACATTCTATTATGATGATGTGGATGTGAATGTCCCAAATTTTCTCCGTTTCAACACTCAAGTAGAAATCTGTTATGTAGTGAGACCGAAAGTGATGTTTAGAGATTTTGTGGTTAGAAATTTGGGTGAGGAGTATTATCAATGAGTGATAGCTTCTAAGGTCTCAATGGTAGTTCCAATAGTTAGTGCACCTTCTAGAGTGATCATATTGACTCTGCATTGACATAGATATTAGCAATTGAGTGTTGTAGGAACCATGGATCCGCAATTGCAAGAGATCATGCAATGGATGTTGAATGAATTTTGAGAGATTAAGATGACCATGGAGACATTACAAAGTCAAGTGCAGATCCTCAAGAACGATCAAGCAATGCAAGAAGAAGAGCCATCTCAAAACCTAACACCTACAACTGAAGTATTTGGAGAGGCACTCGTACCTATGAACTCTATCAATAATGAAGCCACATTGCCACTCTGGATGAAGAAGACCTGTAACATCGAGCCTAATAAGGAGCAGCGTATGATGAGAGTAGTGGAAAATTGGATCTTGAGAATGAATCAATATTCCCAATTGTTCTCAACAGAGATCACGAAGCATGTTGCATGCGTGTTTGCATGTGGGTACTTGACAGATAAAGCCTTCACATGGTCTGATGCTTGGGAACAATCCATGTTAGCAGAGAGAAGGGAGGTCACATGGACAACAATGCAAGAAGGATTGATGAAGAATTTCCAAGCGATGGATTCCGTGCAGATGGTTTGAATCCGACTATGGGGATTGAGATAGAAGAACAACGTACAAGAGTATGTGGAGACATTTTTGGATTTAGAAGTTGCAATAACCGACATGAATCCAATAGAGGATCTCGATAATTTCAAACGAGGTTTGAAAGAGCGGATTTGCCAAGAAGTCATGGTGAAAAATCCTTGCATGGTATTTGAAGCCATTGCTCGTGCGAAGAGAATAGCCGGAGCATTGGGTGGAGGTGAAGAAGTTGTTCTACCTCAACATTATCAAGCAGAAATGCCACACATGGGTGGACCAATACCGATTGAATTGGGCAACCTTTGATTTCAAGATCGAGGAGCGTGTACGAGTAGAAGAACAAAGAGATGCAGTCCTACAAGGAGAAGGAACTTGAAGAGAACAACACCGTTGTTACAATTGGGTTGTATTGGGCACATATCTACCAACTGTCATACTTGTTTCCCTATAGGCCTTCATACAAGCAATCTTTGAACAACATAAAGAGGCGCATTGAAGAGGAGGGAGTGGTAATCACTTTGGAAAATGAAGATCGCTAGTAAATGTACCTTGCAGCCTTATTGGCTCAATAAAGAGGCAAAGAAGCAAGGGAAGGAAGAAGACAAACATGCAAAGATCCCAGAAGGTAACCTCACAATTGATTGACGTGAATGGAATCCTAGAAGGCAATCAAGTGAGAGTATTAATAGATCCAGGAGCAAAAGAGAATTTCATGTCTTGCTTTGTTGCAATAAGATTGGAAATGGATCTAGAGAGAGATGAGAGTGAAGAAGTAGAGTTACCTAACGTGCAAACAAAGAGGATTGAATCATTACCTAGATGGGTAACACTCTCTATAGGAGAATATCAAGAAGCAATTGAGTGGCAAGTGATACAATTAGCTTGTTATGATGCAATCTGAGGCATGCCATGGATAGAGCATTACAACCCTATGGTAGATTGGAGGAAGAAAGTAATGAGAACCCACCAATGGTCAATCATTGGGGCGCATGTGCATTGACTATCGGGGTCTCAATCAACAAACAGTGAAGAAAAAATACTCCTTACCTTGCATGGATGACCTATTTGATCAACTCCATGGAGCAAGATACTTCACCAAATTGGACTTGCAGAGCAGTTACAATCAAATCCAAATTGCAAAGGAGGATGTGTACAAAACTACCTTTTGAGCCAGGTATAGCCACTTCTAGTATCTTGTGATGCCTTTTGGCCTCACCAATGCACTTTCCACTTTCAAGATCTAATGAATGACATATTTCATCCATACTTAGATAAGTCTTTTATCATCTGCTTGGACAATATCTTAGTATACAGTAGCACAATGACAGAACATAAACAACATCTATGGGAAGTCCTCCAAATTCTAAGACAAAATTGATTGTACGCCAAAATCTCAAAATGAAAGTTTGGCAAGTCTGAAGTAGACTACTTGGGGCATAGAGTAAGTGCAGAGGGCATTCAAGAATTGACAGATAAAATAGAGGTCATTCAAAAATGGAGTGCCCCAAAAGATCAGACTCAACTCAAGAGCTTCTTGGGGTTGATGGGATTCTATCATAGATTTGTCAAGGACTTCTCCAAGGTTGCACAGCCTTTAACGGTACTACTTGGCAAGGAGAAGAAGTGGACATGGGGAACCGCACAAGAGTTGGCCTTTCAAGAATTGAAAGCCACCTTGCTACATGCACCAATCTTGAAGTGGTATGACCCAAAATGTCCAATCAAGTTGGTTATATATGCATCAAGCGTAGTAATAGGATCAGTCCTACAACAAGAGTGGTATGACGGATGGCATCTAATTGCATATTTCTCTTGAAATTTGTTATCGGCAGAGCGCAACTACCACACCACAGAACAAAAAGAGTTAGCCATCGTGCTTGCAACCAAGCATTGGAAGCACTATTTGGGCAAGAAGGCATTTGTAGTAGAGACATACCACAAACCTCTAGTCTACCTTGAGACGCATAAGGATCTATCTCATTACTAGATTTGTGGGCAAAGGGGCGCCAATGCTTCCACATGACAATCACCTATGTGGAAGATAAGAAGCAACTTGCAGATACATTTACGTGCATACCAATGGCAAACAACTTGGTGGCAGAGATTAAGATTAACTTGGAATTTTGGCCAAAGATTTTGGCTGCTACAAAAACTGATCTACAGATTGTAAAAGCGCAATCATCCAAAGGCATTTCCAACACCAAGGATTCACCTTTTGTGATGGCAGATTATGGATCCCAAATGTCCCAGAATTATGCACCACCATTCTAGCAAAATGTCATGATTCAGCCATTGCAAGTTATGTCGGAGTGGATAAGACCTTGGATGTAGTCCAACGCCATTACTATTGGCCCAAGATGAGTAACGGCGTGATGGACTACGTGCGTAGTTGTCTACTTTGTCAACAGAATAAAGTTTCTAATCAAGCTCCTTGAGGGCTCCTTCAACCTCTCCACACTCCTATCCAACGTTGAGAACAAGTGAGTATGGATCTCGTCTAGGAATTACCCAAGACCACCTCAAGGTTTGACTTTGTAACAATATGGAGTTTAGCACCGAAGTTAGTTGGGCTCACAAAGTAGTGCATAAGACAAATTACCTCACAAAGTAGCATATAAGACAAATTAGCCTAGAATATTCCAAAAGTATCTAGGAAGCTTCTTGGGAAGCTTCCCGGCTAGCTTAGCTTACACTTCAAGTAAGTAGCTTCTAGAAGGAAGCTTCTAGAAGCTTCCAACTAGCTTAGCTTGCACGCCAAGTAGGCAGCTTCTTGAGAAGTTTCTTAGTTAACTTGGCTTGCACTCTAAGAAAGTGGCTTGAGGAAACTTCTTGAGAAGCTTCTCAAGTGCCTTGTATGCTACCTATAAATACCAAAGCCAAAGCTCATGCTAGGCATTTGGAGTTTTCTCTCATTTGAGTGTCCCAATGTGAGTTTCCATTCTCCAATTTCTCTCCTTGGATTCAGTCTTTTACATTGGTATCAAAGCAGGAATAGGATAGATGGAATTTATGGACCACCAAATCTACTTCCACCAAACCATTGGGATTTTCACGTCCAAATACTATCCAAGCATCGTTTCACACAATTCATCACCTCGCACTTTGGACAAGATTTTCTACATATGATCACCATATCTGAGGAACCCTTGGTGCTATCGGTTATAACTTATGGAGAACGGTGGCCATGTTGTTTCTATGTGTTAATAAATTAGATAGATTGGGAGTGGTGTGATAGAGTAGCAACTATGGTGGCAATACCCAATGTTATCTTTGCTATGTAGCAACAAATTGGCCATACTTGATTGTTGGATGAACTAGATCTTCGATGACAAGAGTAGGTGGAGAGAGTACCAATTTCGAGAAGGAGAAGATCGGATCAGGTTCCCTAAACCCAAAGTATTTGAAGGAAAAAAAATTTTGGGTGTAGTGGAGAATTTTGTGTTTGATTGTGAATGTCATTTTGAAGCTACCAATCTATAAGATGAGCAAAAATAGATTCTCTTGACTTCTAGCCAATTGGATAGAGTAGCAAAGCTATGGTGGAGATTCCAAGTGGAGCGAGCGGAATGAAAAATTGTTGCACCAATCTTGACGTGGGCAGAATTCAAGAACGCAATAATTAGTCGGTTCCAAGCTATAAATGCCACACAAGCTGCACGGGATAAGTTGACAAAGTTGAAACAGATTAGCTATGTAAGAAGTTATATCATGCAGTTCCAAAACACCATCATGCAAATTCCAGATATATTGGAAGGTGAAGCTCTAGATCGATTTGTGAGGGGCTTGAAGGCGAGAACCAAATTAGAGGTAACCATGTGAGAGCCACAACACTTGGAGGAAGCCATGCGGTTGGCTGAATGTTTTGATTCCTTGGTGGCAACAACTTGGTCTTGACCTCGACCACCATAGAGCCTACCAATACATTATACACAAGTGGAGGAGCCAACACCCATGGAGATTGATGCCATTCAACAAAGACCACTTGGCATAGTAGATAGAGAGAAACTACAACAAAATGGTGGTTGTTTTTATTGTCGCCAATTGGGGCATCGTATTGCTGAATGTGTACTCAAGAATAGACGACCTCGACAAGTTGCCCAAGTGGAGGTCATGGAGCGGAATGATCAAGGAAATAAGGAATCCTAGTAGGAGATTTTGAGCCGCCTATTGGGAGCTTGATTAGTTCCAATGGGATTGAAGGCTTGACCTATGCAAGATTGCTTCACTTGCAAGGTATGATATCTAATCGGGGTTGTAAGATTTTGTTTGATTCTAGAAGTTTAGAGAATTGCATGTCAATGCAAGTAGCAAAGGAATTGGGTATTCCAATCAAGCCAATGATTGGAATTAGTTTGATGATGGCGGTTGGTAGAAAGGGTTCTGCATTCCGTACCTCACATCTTGTTACCTTCAAGATTTGGAAGGGGTATTTGGAGTGTATGAGGTTTGTAGTGGCACCTCTAGACTATGATATCATTCTGGATCTACCTTGGCTTGAATGTCATAAGGTTCAATTCGATTGGACCCGACGCCAAATTCAAGTACAACACCAAGGTAGGAATTTCCGATTAGGTTTTCTGGCACCTTTGAGTGAGACACTTAAGAATAGTCAGTCCCAAGATGGGAAGTTTGTCGAGAAGGTAGCCATAGAGCAAACATTGAAGGAAATGGAGTCCCAAGATGGGAAGTTTGCCAAGAAGGCAACCATGGAGCAAGCTTGGAAGAGAGATGAGTCCCTAGAAGGGAAGTTTGTTAGTAAAGCAGCCATAGAGCAAAGCTTTGGAGGAAGATAAGTCTATATTTGCGGTGTGGATCAAGCCAATTGCACAAGAACAATCTTTGGAGGACCAAGAGTCTCATCAAGCAATGGTTGATCAAATAGTTAAGGAGTTTGCAGACATGTTTTTGGATGATCTACCAAAGGGATTACACTCCAATCAAGGTATGCTCTTCAAGATTGAGTTATAACCAGTGAGTACTTCAATGAGTAGACCAATCTATTGGCTCTCACCAAAGGAGTTAGAGGAGTTGCAAACAACACTTATAGAGTTGTTGGAGAAGGACTTCATACAACATAGTACCTCTCCTTGGGGAGCACCATTACTATTTGTTCCAAAGAAGGATGGAGGACTTTGTTTCTGTATTGATTATCGTGTGCTCAATAAGCAAACCGTGAAGAATGCGTATCCCTTGTCTTGGATTGATGACTTGCTTGATCAACTAAGTGGAGCACGCTACTTTTCCAAGTTGGATCTTTGCAGTGGCTATTGTAAATTTCCATTGAGAGAGAGGATGTGCAAAAGACTGCCTTTTGTACAAGGCATGGGCATTTTGAGTGGAGAGTTCTATTTTTTGGACTCACTAATGCTCTTGCAATCTTCATGGATCAGATGCATCAGGTGTTGGATGGACTATTGGATTGGTCCGTGGTGATGTTCTTAGATGATATCTTAATTTATAGTAAGATAGAGGTAGAACATGTGAATCATGTGCAAGAAGTCCTAAGATGACTACAACAATGGAAATTTTACTACAAGAAGTCAAAGTGTGCCTTTGGGCAGAAGGAGGTTACCTTCTTGGGTCATAAGATCTCATCAGGGGGATCAAGATAGAAGAAGAGAAGATCAAGGCCATTACTGATTGGCCTTCCCCAAAGGATGCTATAGAAGTACAGACATTCAATGGACTGGCCAGTTTTTACTGACGGTTCATCCATTATTATGCTCATGTGGCTGCACCATTGACTAACCTCTTGGGAAAGAACTCAAGCTTCTAGAGGACCATCGAGCATGAAGAAGCATTCCAAAAGTTAAAGCATATGGTGTCTTCAAGATCCATTCTTCAACCATATGATCTTCAACTACCTTGTGTGGTTGATTTTGATGCTTCTAACTTTGCAATTGGAACCGTGCTGCAACAAGAATTCCTAGATGGACTCCATCCCATTGCCTTTGTGTCTTGCCGACTCAATACGGCTGAACAAAACTACTCTGCTCAAGATCAAGAACAACTTGCAATGATATATGCCACCCAGGTATGGAGGCATTACCTCTTGGGGAAACAAGTGATCATGCAAATTGATCACAAACCATTGTTTTAGACCTTACACTTAGAACACATGAAGAATAGACATCATCAATGGGAGGAACAACTCCAATTGTATGACATCAAACTTGAGTACAAACCAGGTTGGTTCCATGTCATCCCTGATGCTTTATCACAATGACCTGATTTGAAGTCTCTTCCTCTCATCACAATGGCAATTTCAAGGGTGTTAGTTGACTCCAAGGTCCAAAACAAGTTTCAGTCAGCTCTACACCAAGATCCCTTCTTCCAAATGATACATGGTTGCCTTACGGCATGCAATATGGAGTACAACAACTTCTCCATCAAGGAGGGTCTTTTATTCCATGAGGACCGGATCTATGTTCCAGCTAAAGGTGATCTTTGACTAGTGCGCCTTCAAGAAACCCATGATTTACCCATCGTAGGTCACATGGGTGTGGACAAGACCTTGAGTACTCTCCAACGTCAATGGTGGTGGCCTAACATGACACAAGATGTTTGAGAATTCATCCGATCATGTGAGAGCTGCCAACGTAACAAGGCCAGCAACCAAAAGCCAAGTGGACTCCTTCAACCACTTGCCATTCTATCTGCTTGCTGGGAGCATGTGAGCTTGGATCTCATCACATCCTTGCCAAAGACAAAACAAGGACACACTGCAATTGTGGTGTTTGTGGATAAGCTTAGTAAGCAAATTGACTTGGCACCAACCTGTGATACCGTGGATGCTCCAACCTTAGCGCAAATCTATTTCAACAATGTCTTCAAGGATCATGAGATGCCACGCGTACTCATCTCCAACCGTGATCCTTGATTTACCGGGAAGTTTTGGCAAGCATTCTTCTAGATACTTGGCACCAAGCTTGATTTGTCCACGGCCTATCATCCTCAAACTGATGGACAAACCAAACATGAAAATCGTACATTGGAGTATATGTTGCGTACTTTTGTCAATGTCCACCATACCAATTGGGATGAATGTCTTGCAGTTGCAGAATTTGCCTACAATAATTCCAAATATGCAAGCACCAGATTTTCTCCTTTCTTTCTCAATTTTGGCCAAGATCCGTTTGTTCCAAATTCTCTTCTTGCTCCTCCTCCATCTCAGGTTCCTCAGACTTCCACATTCTTGACCACTATATCCCAATCTCTCCAACAAGCAAAGACTCACCTCCTTGTTGCTCAGAACTGCCAAAAACAATATGCGGACCACCATCATTGTGATCTCACCTTTGAAATCGGTGATAAATTCATGTCATGCTATCCTCTAGTAACCTCCCTCTCCCAATTGATACACAAGTTTGTAAACTTGCCCCTAATTGGATAGGACCCTTTGATATCACCCAAATTGTCTCTCTTATTGCTTATCAATTTGCTTTGGCTTGTCACATGCGTATCCATCCTGTCTTTCATGTTTCCAAGTTGAAACTCTTTGTTCCTAACCCTTGTTCCTTTTCCTCTTGAGTCCAACTTCCCCCTCTTCTTGTCCCTATCAATGATCATGAGGAGTACAAAGTTGATCGTATCCTCACGCGTTACCATATTCAAGGAGGCCATCGCCAACATACAGAGTACATGGTCTTTTGGAAAAGATATCCCCTTCATGATGCCATATGGGAACCTCTTTCTCACCTCAAGAATGCACAAATGGCCTTCTAGGAATTTGAGGCTTCACTGGCAACGAGGATGTCACCAACTAGCAACGGGGGAATATGTAACAATATGGAGTTTAGCGACAAAGTTAGTCGGGCTCACGAAGTAGCACATAAGACAAATTACCTCACAAAGTAGCATATAAGACAAATTAGCCTAGAATATTCCAAAAGTATCTAGGAAGCTTCTTGCGAAGCTTCCCGGCTAGCTTAGCTTGCACCTCAAGTAAGTTGCTTCTAGAAGCTTCCAACTAGCTTAGCTTGCACGCCAAGTAGGCAGATTCTAAAAGGAAACTTCTTGAGAAGCTTCCTAGTTAACTTGGCTTGCACTCTAAGAAAGCGGCTTGAGGAAGCTTCTTGAGAAGCTTCTCAAGGGCCTTGTATGCTACCTATAAATACCAAAGCCAAAGCTCATGCTATGCATTTGGAGTTTTCTCTCATTAGAGTGTCCCTATGTGATTTTCTATTCTCCTATTTCTCTCCTCGGATTCAGTCTTTTATAGACTCCATTGTGGTCTTTGTGGACTGGCTGAGCAAAATGATTCATGTACGCCCTACCACCAAGGATGTGACCGCTCCACAATTAACTCAATTATACCTAGATGCAATCTTCTCTCATCATGGCTTGTCTTGAGTACTCATCAATGATAGAGGCACTCAATTCACCAATTTGTTTTAGCAAACACTCTTTGGTTTCTTCAAAACCAAGTTGGCCATGTCCACAACTTATCACCCACAAACAAATGGACAAATAGAGCAGGCTAATTGCACGATTGAAGACATGTTACGTGGCTTCACCTTAGAAGAGCAAGAGAGTTGGTACACCTTACTCTTGTTGGTGGAATTTGCTTACAACAATTTAGTGAATGCATCAATCCAGGTCACTCCGTTCTTCTCATGTATGGTGAGCATTCCTTCACACCTTCTAGCTTGATGAAGATCTGTCCAATGGCTACCAAGGTCAATGCAGTCAACATATTTGTTTCTCGAATCCAACAAGGTGTGGAGAGCGCTAAGACAGATTACAGATTGCCCAAAATCAATAAAAGTAGTATGTTGATGCACACCTTAGGCACATTGAGTTCAATGTTGGGGATCAAGTGTGGCTATCTACAACCAACCTTACATTAGTTGGACCTTGTAAGCTCAAACCTCATTTTATTGGACCTTTCTTGATACTTTGTCGAGTCGATGCTGTGGCCTATCACCTTGAGCTACCACTACACATGAAGATCCATCCATTGTTCCATGTTTCCCTACTATGCAGATATGTTCCCCGATCAAGCCAATGTCATTCCACACAAGACATTCGACCTTGTCCAACACTCATTGATGGCATAGAGGAATATGAAGTGGAGCATATTCTCCAAAAATGCATATGTGGTACTCGCCATCTGCGGATGGACTATCCAATATAGTGGAAAGGTTACCCCCTCTACAAAGCAACCTAGGAGCCTGCTGCCAATTTGGCACATGCACTGGTTTTGGTGCAAGCGTTTGAGCAACAGCTGCACAACAAGGACATTGTGTGTTAAAAGGAGGGAGGTCTATAATACCAAAGAGCTAGCCATATGATCTAGATGTGAAATTTGGTTTGGTAAAATCTGGAATGATGTTATACATGATGGTCAAAATAGATCCGATAGAAATATCATAAAAAGAGTACTTCTACTAATATGGTAGAAACCAAAATAGACTTGAAGACCTTAGAATAAATAGCTAGACATATGATTTAAAGGTGAGAATTATTTTGGTAATATCTTGAAGGATGTTACACATGATGGACTAAACAAATCAAAAAGAAATATCACCAAAAGGAGACTTCTACTAATAGAGTAGGAATTGAAATATGCTTGAAATCTTTGAAGGCAATTTTGGAGGCCTAAACATATGAATTAGGCCTCAAAAATGTGTAAATTCCCCCCCCCCCATAAAAGGGAAAGGCTTGCCTTCCCTCCCCCCTAGTTTGTCTCATCGAGAGCTTTCCAACGGTATTCTACCCACATGATTCTGAGATTCTTACAAGAATATTCCCTAAAAGATTCCCTCCTATCAAAGCTTGTTTGACCAACCAGATAGGACCTGGACCAACATGTCACCTATGTCCAAGCAAGTAATCCAAGGGTGGAGCTTGCTGACATCTCACCTATATGTGTGCCTAATCCTATGGTGGAGCTTCCTTGGTGGAGATCCTCTTTGTATATATAATAAAGAGAAGGTGCTCCTTTGGGGCATCAAATGATTGTGTGAAATCTATGTTTTTTCTCGTCTCTTGTCCTTGGAGTATTATACTCACCCATGCTATTTCAAGTTTCTTATAGGAAAATTCTCTAAAGATTCATTTTTGTCAAATTTGTTTGACCAACTAAGTAGGACAAAGATAGACATGTCACCAAACCATGCAACTAATCTAAAGGTGGAGCTCGATCACATGTCACCAATCCATTTGTGTAATCCAAGGGTGTAGCTCCTTTTGTGTGGATCCTCTTTGTTATATAGTAAAAACAATATGTTCTTTTGGGACATCAAAATTTTTAGAAATGAAATGTTGTGTTTTTTAGCTCTTCTTGTCGGACGATGTATATCCGGTCGCAGCATTATAAAGTTGATGATTTCCACCAAGAATTTGATTGCCGGGTTGTGCTAATATCTTGTATTTCTCTTGGAAATTTTTTGATCTTCAAAAAATTACAAAAATATAAAAAGATTGAAAACATCATATTATAATTTTAAATCATCTATTTGTGTGATATTAAGATTTAGAGTAAAAAAAAGTTACCAGTAAGGAAAGAGAAATTATATATTTATAATTTTTATATCACATAATCAATCAAACCTCAAAATCTTCATTAAGTCCCATACAAAGCTTTTTTTCTTAAAATATATTTAATTTCTACATAAATTATTTTTGGAAAAAAAACTGTTTTATTTTGGTGATTTATTGTATGAAAAACTAAAATTGATTTCATTCATATCCAAATAGATCATGTAAACAAATGACTCTCCATATAGGTTTGTTTTGTATATTAATTGAGATTATTTTCTAAATAGAATATATTTAATATTCAAAAAACACATATTTTAGTTTTTATTTGTTTTTTTGAATGTTTTAGGATTATAACTTATTCCATATATCCTATGATTATTAAATCAAAAAATTATTTATTTATTTATTTTATCATAATTTCCCATTATATCCTTTATATACATATTTCTCACCTTTTTACCTACTTTTATTATTTATACTCCTAATTAAAGATCAGATTTTCATAATGGAATTTTTTTTAATAGAATAATAAAATATAAAAAATTTAATTTTAATTTTAATTAATTTTAATGATTTAGTTAAAATTTGATTATATGAGCTATTAAATACTACTGAAAATACCCACAAGGTTTTCTATTATATGTTAAAGATATTGAAATTTTATACTAAGGACCTTTACTACTACTAAACCTTTCAAAAGTTCTCAGTTTTTGGTAATATTTGTCTAGATTGTATAACTTTGCTATGAAATTAATAGCTAACTTTGAAGAAATATTTTTATATTCATAATAAAGTTTTGGAGTAACAAGTAATAAAGTAGTATATAGCAAAAAAGAGTCAGATCTTTTTATATCAATAGATTGTAAGATAACTTGCTAAGTATATGAAATGATTTACTATACTCGTTGTAGTCCACTAAGTTCTCTAGCTTACTTGATAACTACTATTAGGATGGTAAACAAAGTCTTTAAATTATTCAATAACTTAGTTGATCTGCTCAATGATTTTATTTATTTATTTATTTATTTATTTATTACTCATACATCTTGTAGCAACTATTTAATCTTATAATCATCTCTTTTATCCATTCTCCCATCTCTTCCATTATATATTCTTTTAATATATTTAAGAGTGGTATTTCCAGAAGGATAGATTTTTGGGTAGTTCTGCATAAAAAACAATTAAATGGGAAACAAATTATAAGTGGAGTGTAAAACTCCTTTCTTATTTTAAGCTATATCACCTATCTAGAAGATGCTAAAAGTAGAATACTAATTAGGAGACATTTTAATCTTGGTAGAGATATCAAGTGGACCAAGTATTTTGATATCAATTGCTTCTTTCCAAGAGTTCAAATAACACTAATAGCCAAATTTCAAGTCATCAATGTAGCATGAAGCAAAGTTGAAACTTATTAGTTCAATGAAGATATATATAGCACAATTCTAGAATATACTTATGCATATTCCAATGATTAAGGAAATAGTATCTTGAGATTACAACATGCATGTTGGAGCTTCATACAAAGATAAAGATAGTAATAAATGAACCCAAACAATTAGAAGAAGTTATACGAATGATGAATGATTTGACTCCCTTGAAGATTATGCATCAACTAACATACAACAATCATACTAGTCTATCATATGCAAAGAATGAAGTAATTCACATGGAGATTAATAATATTGAACACAAATTACTTACCGCTGCCTGTAATGAATAATAACCGTGAAATAGAAAGTGCTTCTATTACCGATATCTTAGATAGACCTTGTATATTGTTCATATGATGTGAGTATATTTAACTAATTACACAAGCTAAATGAATAGAAGAGCCTATCAATTGCATACAATGTCTACAGTGTATAAGATAACTATGACCAAATACACAAGTGGAATATATGGATAAGCCTATCATTCAAGAGAATGTTGATGTTATATAGACCAATAAAGTAACTTATTGGGAGCATCATCACTTCTTATGAGTTTGAGAGCTCAACATATGAAAAGTGTATTTAGTCTTCGTGATATGATTTGGTATCATTGTAAGGAAAACACGCTTTCTTATGATATTTGATGGATAAAAATTATGCATCTATTATGAGTTTCATCCAATACTTCTAAAAGTTAGACAAGAGCATGAATAATACATTCAATTCATGCATATTAACACCTTTAAATTAATATAGGATTTAATTGCTACCTTGGTTCTCATTGAAGTCAATTTGACCATATAGTAAAATCAAATTATTTCAACAAGTAGAGTCCTATAGTTAGTATATTTGGAATATATACCTACCTCTCACAATTGGATAAGTATTCAAATGTAATAGTTGCACATTTCTATTAGAATATCATTCTAAGATTATATTGGCTTGATTATTATCATGACAAAGTTAAATGGATAAAATGATAGATTCAAGTGTTTATAAGGGTGTTTCTGCAAATTTGTACATTTTTTGACAATGTATCTTTGATAAAGATATTGCATATTACAATAATTGATGTCAAAGATAAGTACATTAATATATATGTTGTCGTGCAAGTTATGATGGCAAAGACAAACTCATAGTAGAAGTTGATCAAATAGAGATGAATACAATATATTCAATGATGATAGAGATACAAGAGACAAGATGAGATCTACAAGATTTTACACATATATATCAATATTAAATACCAAAAGGTTTACATTTATTGAGGATGTTATTTAAAAATAAAATTTATTCTCAAAATTACACTTATTAAGTAGATCTATTAAATATACCTAGATGAATTAAAAAGTCTTGAAAAAAATCTTGTGGAGCTTATAGAGAAAGTTTGCTTTGTCACTTATAAGAGTAACTGTGTTGTTTTCTCCCAAGGAAAATAGGGAAATTTGATGGTTATGTATTAATTTTAATAGATGAAACAAACAAACAATGAACAATGTTTAATATATGCATTGAGGAGATCCAAATTCTTTGCAAAGCTAGATCTTTGCAGTTGGTTGTTATAAATACCATTCCCACCAAGAGTTTATGTAAGATAGTTTTTCAAATGTGATATGCACAATTTAGATGGATGGTTCTTAAGACCCCTTGTCCAACTAATACCAGTATAGTACTAATGGTTCAAATACATCAAGTACTCAATGGATTGAATGGATAAATATATTATAGTGATTCCAAATAAAATTTTTATCTATAGAAAGATAGAAGGAGATCACTATGCTCATATGAGTAAAGTTTGATAACAATTACACAAGTAGAAATTCCTATAGAAAAACATGTAATTGAATAACCTCCTCTTCTATGAATGTTAGGTTACTATCTAAGATCTCAAAGGAAAAAAATTTGAAATAACCTCTTCTTCTAGGAAGGTTAGATTACTTTCTAAGATTTCAAAGGTTGCAGTTGAAGGAATCAAGTTGGAGGACTAAAAACTCAAAGCTATCATAGATAAGCCAATTCCAAGAGACATTAATGATATTTAAGAATCCAATGAGATTTTACAAGATTTTAACAATTGTTCACACATGACTAATTACATGTTGTGGCACACATCACCGAGGATGTCAAACTCAAATATAGAGTAACAAGGAGAAAGTTATTTTCAAACAAATAGAAAATTTATATATACTTAGTTACAATGTGATCTCAAGTTACCATATGAAATTGAGTTGGACATTGTTATTGAAGTACTGCTTTCATAAGAGTTTATAGAAAATTTATACTTTGTTTTCTTTCAAATCAAGGGGATTAAATTTTTCTAAGAGACAATATGTTTTTTATGATTTTAAAAAATTAACAATAATATAGAATACTAGGATTTGGCAAAGAAAAATCCTTTGGTTAGGCTCATGCTCATACATATTGCTCATAAGCTATTATCAAATTTTTTTTCACTTAGAGCATATGAAAAATAGTTATCAACATTGGAAAGGCAACTTTAAATACATGATATCAAGTTTGGATAAAAACTTGTAAATTCTAGATTATTCCACATATTGTCTTTCATATGCAAGACTATAAGCGACTTTTAGATTTTACAATTATGTACAACATCAGTTTGGTCAAACTATAAGACAAATAACAAGTCAAATACAAGTAGAAATCATGAGATTGCTTCTTCCAACTTATCCGAGTCTTAATTATAGTTAAGGATATCCTTTGTACATTTCTTTTGCCTTCTTTGTTTAAATGGATTGTAATATAACACATAACAAGGTCTATTATTTTGGTTTGAATACTAGATCATCTTGAAATAAGACTACATAAGCATTTATGACGTTTGTAAACATTACTCAAGATTTGTATATATATTTATATTCTTGTGAAAGCTTCTAATGAGCAAGGCTTCAAATCTAATTCTAACTTGGCTTCTCCAACCATTGCAACTGTCTATATCAACTCAAGAGCATATGAGCTTGGATCTAAACATCGTTACCCTTATCACTACTCAACATCCTTTTGTGATTATTATAATTGTTGTATTGTGGATGCAAGCAAGTACTACTATCTACTTAGCAAATCTACTTAGCTCCTACAATATGTATAATTGATGCACTTCAATAGGAAAATCTCCTCTTTTATATTATTTTTGTATCATTTACTAAAGAGTGTACTGATATTTGATTGATATTCTACTCCATCTATAACTTTTTGCAAGCATGGTATAAGAATTTTGGCACCATATTGCCATGAGTACTACTTACCATCCCAAATAGTAGAACAAAATATATTAGAAGACATGCCTTGTGTATTTTGGAACTAGTCCTACAACAATAAGGATATTCTTCTTTCAACCCTAGATTTAGCCTACAATAACTCAAAGGAGCAAATTCTTTCTATGCTTTCTCAAATATGATATTGACCATGTAGTTATAGATAACTTTCTCATTCCTCCATTTTCCAATATTCTTAGTGCATATTGTTTTTTGTCTTATTTTCTTTCTTACAAGATGCCAAATACCAAATTTTTTTGCCAAAGTCATATGAAAAAAAGATCAAGATACACATGTTGTGATCTATCTTTTATTCCTTGTGAGAAAACTATATTCTCTAGTCATAAACTTCCTTTATTCTTTGATTCTCAAGTTCATATGCTTGCTCACTGTTTGACTTATCTTTTCTATATTCTTGAAGTTATGTGTATTTTATATAATAAAAATTTGATAATATACACATCATTTTTATTCATTTTTTCCTATATTTCAAATTGAAAAAAAAATTAACCCAATATTTTTTTATCAAATTTATCTTTTCTACTTATGATCATCATCATTGAGCATCATGAGGAAGTATGATATCAATTGAATCCTTACAAAGTATCACAATCACTACCATCATCAACATAACCAATATAAATTTTTTTGGAAAGTTTGTGCTACGTAAGAATCTCTTTATTATCTTCATAATCCTTAAGAATATAATCCAGAGTTTAAAGCAGAGCTCACAATGAGATAATAAGGATGTTATTGTTGAGAAAAAGAGGGAGGTTAAAAGTATGGTAATTTTCCAGAGTAATTTACTGGAAATTTTTAGGTAAAATGTCTTATTTATATAATTAGAAATTTCTAGTGATACTCAAAGAGTATTTGAAATTAAAAAATATTTAGAAGATATTTTGGAATCTTCGTAATAGTATCTGAATGCAATAGTAACATACCAGAGAATCCTCTGGTGTCTACAGAGTATAGGGAAACCTCATTGTGTAACTTGATAAAGAAGTCATCTTCTAAATTTACAAAGAAGCAAATATAAACCGGATCCCAAATACAAATTATAGGATTTTGTTACTAATTTTTATTATTGAGATGTATTATGTCCAAATATTTGCTTATTATTAGTAGTAGTATTAGTAATATTATTAGTATAACAATAGTAATAATAATTATTAATCTTCCTTATGTGTTGCAGTTTCTAACTTTTATATGAAAAATGTATGATACTAGAATCAATTTCATCTTAATATTGCTTATTTATATTATGACTAGAAATTCTAAATCTGGTGTAAAATTCTGTATACTATCCCAATATTGTTCCTATTTTGATAAATATTTTATCCTGACATGTACGGAAGATTTAGAAACTTCTGCTTAAAAATTTTATGGTGAAATAGAGTACAATCATAATGTATTAATCACCAAAACTAAGTCAATCGGTTCATTTATATATATATACATAGTTTTGAGAGGATTCTCCTCCCTTTTCGTTATTGAAAATTCAAGCACGAAAGAGAGATGGGTGCGATAAGCACCGCAATTTTCGTGATAAACATCTGCCACCAACTCCCGCCCACCGGAACCTACTGTAATACCATATGTGGTTACGGTAGGTTCCGGTGGGCTTATGTGATTGCTTTTACTCGATCGGATAGGGTTAATTTAAAGGACCTATTTTTTGCTTCCCGCTTTGGATCATGCATGTTTCAGTTGAATCCTCAGACAGTATGGTCGATGCATTTACGATCCGGATGCTACAGTGTTTCCGTGTCCATCCGTGTGGTTAGGTCTACATTTCTGCATTGCTATATGGCCTGACGAAGCTTTCGTCTACGAGGAGTGTAGGTTGGGAATGACGTCGAGTTCTTATCGTCCTAAAGTGCGAAATGTCTACAGACACCGACTGGGAGAGCGATATTTTCAGTTTGTGTAGTAGTATTGGATGCGAGAGGCTCGAGAGAGACTCTTGGTTGTGATAAGACGTACACAAAGAACTATAAAATAAGAGAACTGTAGTATTGCACTTTGTCTGTACCATGGGTGTACCCACCCAATTCAATCTCATCTCATCTCATCTACTTTATGGAGGCCTACCTCGTAGCTCTTCGCTTTGCATGCATGTCTCATGTTACTACAGTAATGGATGACTGTGACTGAGGCTAACTACGGTGCGGTCTCGTGCTCCGTGCTACTGTAGTCACCGCTCGTCCCGGTCTCGCCTCGCCGCGACCGCACGCATGCAGCTTCGGGATCCGATGCAAAGGGGAAAAGCAAATGCGGGTGGGACCGGAGGCTCAGAAAAATAGCCGACGGTCCTTTTAAATCCTACCCTCTAGGAAGCTACCGGACTGAACCACCTCCGCCAGTGACGATTGTGCTCTATATATGTAGTGCTTGTTAAATTCGGCTCCCTCGTCAACAGTAGGCAGAAAGTTTACTCTGCTGCACGTGGAATTCCTTCTTTTACCCTCGGCAAGTATAGCTCGGGGAACTGCCCTGCGCTGCCGGTGCTATTGGTAAGTGGATAGAAACGCTGGTCGACGTCGGCGAAAACCAGGTTGACTCTGGGGACCACCAGTGTAGCTCGCGAAGACACTATTTATGAAGGCAACCTTTCTGTGGCGCGTAGGGTTTACCGCTAGCTATATTAAGACGAACTTCTACAGATCACTCCAAGCACTTCCTTCCGCGCTAGGCAACATAAGCGGCCGCTGTTTAGCCGGATGGCTAACCAAATCTAGGTCCGATGCGATGTAATTAGCCGCTCCATCTCCAACTTTCGGTACGTGCGACATGTCAAAGTTAACGACATCAATCAAGTCACCTGAGACGCAGACCGAACGGACACCAGGCTCTCTTTAGTCGTGGAGAACGATTCGTGAGCAGGATGTCGCTTCCAAGCCTTATTTCCCGGTACATTTTGTCCGGACCACTATCCTTTCCTCTCGATTTCGAACTCGGTTTGTGAAGTATGCTGCTTCCGACTTTCCGGGAAGTTCTCTGCCCCGAAAGAGCCTAGAAGAGTGTAACGTGTTGTGTGATAGTTGGACAGAAATGAAGGAATAAGTCCCAGAATTGTTCCTCTGCGCTTGCTAGTCACCGGGAGGCCGAGGCAAGCGGAACCTTTGAGGAATATGGTATAGTCCTCCGTCCATTGCATCATATCTTCACATGGCAATATTCTTCGCTCGTGAAACAAACGCAATAGTAAGATGGACGGAATATGCTGCTGCGTTATGCGCCGAAGGTCAAACGAAAAATGTGCCATGGTTGTCGAGGTGGAAATATTCCAAAGATATGTTGCTGATGTTAGAAATAACAGTGTCGTAAAGTACGTGATACACTAATGATGATGCAATCCTCGGAAAAGAAGCTGCTGTTTAGAACGACAGATATCGTCCGAAAGTGCAACAGCAGCATACACCCTGGTACTGGAGGACTACGGGGGTGGGTGTGTCGGTCAAGGTGAAGAAGAGTTTGTTAGTGCACTGCGCACTGTAGTTTATCCACCCCGCGATGGAGACGGATGGATACAGTACACAGAACTCGTGGTAAGAACGCGGCAGTGGGGTATTAACCGTGGTAAAATTGCATGTATCAGCTGATGGGCCGACGAAGAGGAATATGAAGAGCGGGGGAAGGAGCAGGATAAGTGACGAGGAAAGGAGAGGTAAACAAACACGGTACAGAGAAAAAGGAAGAAAGGAAGCTAAGCTGCAAAAGTTGAAGGAAAGAAAAACTCGGAGGAGGGCGAATGCTTGTCGGATTGTAGGGGTGGTTCCTTTCTCCACCACCACAGAGGAGAGAGGGGTAAGTGATCCTCTTGTTCGTACGAGCGCCCTTCTTCTTCTTTGTCACCGCTTGGCTGCTGCTCTGCGGAGGAGATTATTGAAAGGTGGAGCGGATGCTTTGTATACCACTTTTCCTGTACGGAGGAAGGAAGAAGAGGACGCTGTTTTCTCGCGAGGTTGTAGTAGTGTCATAGACCAGAGTCACCAGACCAGACAGTCTGTTTTCAGAGTATCATTTGATAGAGAGAATAGAAGCGGAGGATGAGAAGAGAAATATAGACACGTAGGAGAGGAGGAGAGGAAGCAGAGAGTGTGTATTTGGCACACCTTTGGTGGATGCAGCAAAGTCCACTCGCACGTGGTAAGGCTGAACTGTAGTTCGACATTGAAGATAGATAGGTAGATACAGATAGAAGAAGGTTTTCTCGAGGTCTGACCCGAGAAGCTGCTTGTAGGAGGCGGTGGAAGACGCAGGGAATATCGATTATAGACTTGCTGCTGCTGCTCAGACGGAGCGGGCCTTCACCAAAGAGAAGAGAAGACAGACATCACATGTGTAGAAAGCAACTTATACACAGGATTTGTTGAATATTCGTCGCTACTTGGTTCAAAACTGTTGCACAAAAGGTGGCATTACGACGACGACTGCTGACAAGGTCCCTGACAATCACGTAAAGACATTCTGGAGATTACAAGTTGAGAGAGAGGGTTCAGAACAATCAAGAAGAGGAGATGCTCCGCAATGCAGTAAGGCGTAATTGAGCAAAACTTACAGCATCGGCCATGGCGCTCATAAAATTGATCAGGAGAGATGAAGACGAAGCACAAAATGTATGTCAGTACTGTAGTGTAGCTTGAATGCAGGTTTGGAGAGATTGCAGCCGTGGGGGCTGGGCCCTGGGCCAATCTGGAGAAAGCAAACTATGTTTGCGTTCAAGGAGAAATTCCCCGACTGGAAGGATTTCCCCAACGGATTACGGGTTCTTGTGGTCGACGAAGATACTAAAGTGCTCAATGAGATCAAGTGCAAGTTGGAAGGTTGCCATTATGTTGGTGAGTCCTCTCGTCTGAGTGATTCCCGCCGTTCGCACTAAGATAACTGTGGTCATGTGCTTTTCTGGCCAGCTTGTGGCTGGTCGCGTTTGAAGTATCTACAAATTGAAGAAGACAGACGTATCATGACCCGGAGGATAGAGACTCAGATCACAACTTTGTCTTTAAGTCGTAATCGTAACATGGACGTCTAGCTTCTCAAGGCGTCCGTTAAAATTTTATGAACGACAGCAAACTGGCGAGGGTTTAGGATTGCACAATAGGACAGCTGGTGGAGTTGGTAATATTGAGTGATGATTCCATCGTTGTTAGTGTGATGAGGTGCATAAGGTCAGGTCACCTCCGAAGGTGCATCAGATCCCTTGTTAGTCATCCTGGTACTGTAGCTGGCTGGTTAGTTTACAACCTCTGCGAGACGTATGTGCGCTCCCGCACTCTTTGTTTCAATTAAAGTGCCGCAGGTCTGGTGTGGTGGGAATCCCAATGCATTTTAGTCAACTCGTTTGGAGTTCTTTACCGATATTGACTCATGGAGTGTGAATGCGCTTAATGAGCAGTCTCGGCTTTCACCAAAGGAGAGGATGCACTTGCAGCTCTTGGAGATCCACAGAATGTATTTCATGTGGCGCTGGTTGAGGTGAGAACCCGAACACCTGAAAGCATCTGTTTCTAGCTCCCGTGAGCTCTTATACCGCAAATCCAGTCGTACGTTCAAGGCTTTCCGAGCTTCCTTATGCAGGTAGCTTGACGGTGTGAGCTTCTTTTGCAGGCAATGACTGGTGATGGCTTGGATGGCTTCAAGATACTCGAAGCTGCACGGCACTTGCCAACCATCTGTAAGTAGCAGTTTCAGTTAAATGCTATTGACTCACCTTTCTGGCCCTTTACTCGGCTCGAGCTAATGTCAACCACTTTGTTTTGCAGTGATGTCCAACACAGAAAACATGGCTATCATGATGCAGGGAATAGCGGTATGTCGCGTCTTCACATAGAGTATTTGCTTCACGTGATTTTGAGTGATTTTCGCTGTAAGAGCCGCAGCAGGATGTCGAATTCAAGATCGATGTTCACTGATTGATGGTTCATACCCATGTATTGCAGCTTGGTGCTGCGGACTTTCTGCAAAAACCGCTCTCCGATGAGAAGCTTAGGAATATCTGGCAACATGTCATGCGGAAGGTAGATAACATTCTACCTTCTCATGTGGGTTGCTGTCATGCAGTTTTTGGCTCTGCGTGAAGCTACACCACATTTTGACTCAGATTTTGACTTTCCATGTTCATGTAATACGTCATTGAGCGATTGAAGGTTGTTAGGAAATTTTATTTCTTGCAATCTTTTAGGCGAAAACAAGAAGTTGCTGTCTCGTTTGCTGATTCTTTTACGGGGTGTGCAGGCTCTTAATACAGGGGATCCTCTGTTGATGGAGTCTCTAGTACCAGTCAAAGCTGCCGTGGACTCTGTTTTCTCCTTGTCTCCTTCGCCAGGCAGAGTTAAAGCCGAGCCCGTTGCCAGTTCCGACTCTGATGGGGAAATCAAATCGAAGGACATGGAGTGGATTGCCGGGGTAACGAAATCTCCTTCGAGCCTTGAAGCAACAGTTTGTGAGAGACTTCCTGAACCCTCAACACCTCAGTTGGAGCAAACAGGGAGGATGAACTCACAAGAAGATTCTGTCTCGGAGTCGCCTGGGTCTGATAGCTTTGTCCAAGTGAAGACCGAGGGTGAGGACCCGGAACTAGATGTCGCTGCCGCCGGAAAGCCTGCTTCTTGCACGCACGTGAAAGTTGAAGATCATGTGGAGACTGTTGCTGACTCTCCTGAATTAGACATCAAGCTTGAGGATTATCCTACGGTCTGCAAGCTCGAACTAGATGATAATTTAGATGATATTGGTCTCAGCAATGGCATTGTGGTCGATGGCGATGGTGGTTCAGGACTAGATATTAATCCTTGCCTCCTAGTTTCTCTACCGGAGACAACTCTGGAAATGCACATGAATATTGAGGCTTTGGATGCTGGGGAAGTTCACGACACTGAGATTGGGGAGGAAGAGGCCCTTTTGCTTGCAGAAGTTGCGAAGGCAGGAGACGAAAGCCTCGAGCGAACTCCATCTATGAATTGTCTCAGCATTGACAGTGGAGATTGCAGCAGCGGAGAGAAAAAGGGCGATGGGTCTAAAGTGAATAACAAGGCCACCTCTGGAAGAAGGAAAATGAAGGTAGGAGGAGTTTTGATAAAGTACTGCTGCTGAAAGTTATTAGTTTTTCCGGGAATTAGTTGTGAGATTGTGGTGTTTATTGTCCGGTATTGGAATTGACTTGAGTTTGTCTTTTGAACAGGTTGATTGGACCCCTGAGCTGCATCGACGCTTTGTTCAGGCAGTCGAGCAACTTGGAGTAGAAAAAGCTATTCCGTCCCGTATTCTGGAACTTATGGGGGTTCAGTGTCTCACTCGGCACAATATCGCTAGTCACTTGCAGGTCAGTTTGACTCGTTGTGGGCGACTGAGTATTGTGCTTCCTTTGTCCTTTTCTGGGTATTTTCTTATTTTTTATTACACGGTTTGAATCTTCCTCCGGGGCCTATCCTGGTTGATGAGGCTGGGGGCCAGAAATTGTGAACTTGGTCGAAGATATCCTAACCCTAGTGAAGAGGATGACTTCTCATTTTGATCAGTATATGTGCTCAGAAATACCGATCTCACCGAAGGCATCTCTTGGCAAGAGAAGCTGAAGCTGCAACTTGGCATCATCGCAAACCTATGGATCCGAATGTGTGGGCTAGGAGTAGACGCGATGGGACTGCTTGGCTCGCTCCACATCACACGAATCCTCCACCGATTCAGCCTCGACCACCTGTTGGATTAACACCAATACAACCTCATCCAGGTTCTCACTGTCATCCAATGGGCCCTCCCATGCATGTTTGGGGTCATCCTACGATGGACCATACAGCCGCACACATGTGGCAGCAGCCACAAATGGCCACACCAACAACCTGGCAAGCACCGGATGGATCTTATTGGCAGCATCCGGTATTAAATCAGTCCTTATCAGATTCACGGTGTAAGCTTTTATTAATGAATTCTAACTTCAGTCCTAGTTAGATACTTCCTTAGGTGGACAACGAAGTACAGGGTTTGATTTCAACTGCTTACTGCCTTCGAATTTGGAAACGTGCAGTGCATGGATGCTTGGGGTCATCCTACACCCGGTCCAGGAACACCATGCTATCCACAACCATACGTACGTTGACCCTCCCTTACTGTTGCTGTACGGTCAGGCTTTTCAGTTTCTTGCTTGAGCCTTGCTCCTAAGCTATGCATTAACACTGTAAAGCCCTTGCCATGCAGAGAGTTCCGATGGCTCCTATGCCTGCTTTCGCTTCACCCATGACAACCGCCGCGCTTGCCGCTGACAGTTATTTTGCTGATGAGTCGATACCTATACCCATGTATCCTATAGCCCCGGAGGATCCTGAATTAACTGTTGCAGCCGGTGCTGCTGCTAGCAGCAAGCCTTCAGACTTTCACCCGGTGAGCTGCCTCAATTTCTTGTCTTTTTAAAATGTTGCTGATGTTTAGCTTAACTACACGCAGGACTTTCTTACCCGAAGCTTGATGACGTTGAACAAACTGTGGTCTCGTCCATGACCCTGTCCTGTTTGAATGTGCTTCAGCCTAAAGAAATATTGGATGCGGCAATCAGCGAAGCATTGGCCAACCCCTGGACACCGCTTCCACTTGGTTTGAAGCCTCCGTCTATGGAGGGAGTGATGGCCGAGCTACAGCGGCAGGGGATTAATACTGTGCCACCTCCCCTTTCTTCATAGCGTACATACAGTAGTCATTGTTGTGGACTTCATTAGTGTTGCGACTTCTTCATTACCACCACTGAACCTGCAGCATCTTGCTGCAGGTCTTGACGACTGCCGCACAGGCTGTAAATGACACAGGATGCAAAACCCATCTTTGTATCTGGTGCCATCTCTTCCGTTTCCTTTTTCCCTACTTCACTAGGGACAGGAGTACACCACTGTTTTTGGGCACTCAGAGCTGCCTTTTCAGGTGCTTTTCCCTCGGGAAAGCCTTTACCAGGTGTAATGTAAACAGCCTCGTCTACCTTGAAAGAGCCACAGCCGCTGCATAGTGTTTGAAGGGATTGCTGAGGTACTGGCATGCCTACTTTGTAGGAGACACAAATTGTGCCAACGATTTTGTTGTAGAACAGAACCACTCAGTCGGGAGAGAGATAGGGACGTCAAAACACCTTTCCCAGTTTTGGAATATGGTTCATTATCAATCAACGTGTGTTGGAATCGGTAGGCAAGACTGCAACTCATCATACAAGTCTGCACAATCTTGTTATTACTGAATTCGACGGCCAAGAGTTTCCCTTCCATTGTAAAGTTAAACCTGGTTTGAACTCGGCCCTGTCGACTGAAGACCTCACGTCTTTCATGTTGGTTACTTTGCCATGACTAAAGTGGCAGAACACAGAGCAAATGGAAATAAAATAAAGATCTCCATTGAGGGAAAATTGCTTACATCTCTCACACATGTCGGGTTTGCACCTTAGAGACCAGCTTTTTTGACACCCCAATGTTTGCCACTGCCGGCATGAAGCAATCAAATCAGATTTATTCCCTGGTTCTTTAGATGAAAAGCACCCGCCTTGACGTAACAGTGGTCAAAAGCTTAGGCATGGATGCTCGTGCCCACTGATCATGCGAACAGAATGCCAAGTGTTACAGGAGCTGACCTAAGCACGTTAGTACGAACTCAGGTAATAGGTTCCTTTTGCATGGCCCTCTTAACGGAACGTGGATTCCGATAACTGCTGCAGGAGACGCATGATTTTGACTCTCAGGTTGGACGTACAAATCTTCTCGTTGGTGTAAAGTGGCTACTCGACTGCAGTTTGATGGCGCCAAGCATGGATAAGCTCGCACTCAGATCTAGACTGTTCTTAGTATGGAAAGCTGTGGTGGTGATGTTTCCTTTCGTTGCCCCACTTTAACATGCCGCAAAGCATATCCAAGCGATGTACCTCACCTCAATCTCAGGATCAGTTCTGTCACTTCTCTGCATTCGACTGCCACCATTCTACCCAACCGAGGGAGTCAATTCGCGAAGGCCACAGGGTGCTTTAAATTCGCGCATCGTCCCAGGCTGGACTACATGTCTTCTGGCAAGTCTGACGGAAACCCGGAATGATGGTACACTACAACAATCATGCCTACAATACACCGTCGTATCGACTTCCTTTCCTTTCAACCATGTGAAGTGCGTATGTATGAACAAGCTATGTTCTCCAGCGAAAGAAAGTTGAAAGCGCAGGACATGTGGAAGGTGGAGGCGTATCTTTCTCAAAAGATGCAAATGGAACCCGTCATGAGCGCCACAACTCCCCATTCACACCATTACACTCCAAGATATTCTGATTACATCAGGAGAAACGCGAGATCACTTCTTTTGCCTGAGAGTCGACAACTTCTTCGTTGAAGTTCTTGGGAACTTTCAGTGCATACGTGGTTAAGCACAAAATCACCGCGCGTTGACAGTCTCGGTCAATCTTCCTGTCGTATCTGAAGGGGTTGGTTCTCCGTCACCTTGGATCCAGCACAAGTCCATGCATTTCTCATTCTTCCTCCATAGCAGTAATAATGAAAAGCCCACCAATCTGTCTCGGCTGTATAAAGTGAACAAGGTTCTCTAAAATGCATGTAAGTTTTATCGGAAGTCTTGTTCCGAAGTCAAGTCCATCTGGGAATGGTGACATCTTCAATTGCTATCTTCGGCTCTATTTCTACAACGTATATTGCGATACTTGAGTATCGCAGTATTTGGGAGTTTGAGTTTCGGAACGGGAGAGGAGAGGGAGAGAGAGAAATGGAAGGTTATTCTAGAGTTTTAGAGAGTTCACTTGCATACATCACATGAGTGAATAGTCTATTCTATTCATTTTTTAATTTTGGTGCAATTTGTATCTATATTTTCAATTTTGGCGTAATTTGTATCTATATTGAAGGTTATGGAGAATTGAGTAGAAGATTATGAATACTTTTAGGTCTTTTATGGTTTATGGTTTTAGAGTGATTATTTCACATTAGAGTGATGGGTCTGTAATTTTTACTTATAATCCCTTGGTATTCATGCTTGAGTTCCATGAGAACTTAGTTTATAAATTTTTGTAATAGAAATTGAAAGTTATTAGAATTTATAGTTTTTAGGGTTCACAGAGATTATATTTACTCATGTGAGTTGTGATATGAGAAGTATGTGGTTTTGCAGGTATGGGAAGATATGGAAAAGAGTATTGTGTGATACGATCATTATTCTTGTGCTAGCTATGGCTACACTTTCCCATGTGGGGCTACCCAAAACGGTTTGAGATACACCATGCACGGTGTGTTACCTACGCTTTACTTTGCAAGGGGTAAAGACCCATGTGGAAAGGATGCACAAGGACTATGGACCACTTGGGATGCTCACGTGAGGCGAGCGACCACATTGACAGCAGTGACATTAGGGATTCCACACACTTCCTCTATCCCTTTGTTGACCATTCCCGTGATATCAATCAAGTCGAGGGAATGGTTACCATCTCCAATGAGTTGTATCTTGGGTCCTTTGAGGCTAGTTTTCCATTTCCATGTCTATTCCATAGGCTACACCATATACTCCATGATGAGGTTAGACAAGCTTTTCACTTACCACTTGATCGTTTGGCACATGATCCCTTGGATGAGTTAGCATGGTTCTTATACCTCTTACTCTCTTGATGGTGCCTTCGTTATGCTAGAGGGGGGACATGCGGGGCATAAAGAGGTGGTTACCATATTTAATTGATTCCAAGCAAGGCATTGGGTTGCCCTACAAGAGGAGTCGGTTAGGGCGGCATGTTTTGGGATACAAAGTCTGCCACAGTAAGTTCACAGAATCAACTCGCTTATGATGGTGTTGGACATTGGGTCAGGCGGGAAAGTTTAGTAGAGCAACACGAGCACTATACCCTTTACCTATGGCTAGTCTTGTTGATGATACTATCTCTTCTTTACGCTCACTACATCCTATTGCAAGAGAGGAGTACCATTAGAGGTCTTAGATCATCAGCCTGAGCAACTTTTATGTCTTGATAGGTCACTTTGTGCACAAGTGTTGTGCATTGCTCTTGGCCTCTCCTTGAGAGCTTGCTAGGGATGGTATATGAGCATCTTAAAGATTGCTTTTAGGTAGATGATCCTTCTAGTGGATTTGCGGAGTTTTTTCAGGTGGTTGTAATAGTAGCAAGGGGAAATATTCCCACGTCCATTAGTCGGGTGTTAGGGGCTAGTCAACTTCTCGTGATGGAGAAGGGCATGGGGGCATTAGACTGATTGCTATTGGAGAGATCTTTTGCGTTTGGTTGGCCATACCATTGTCCTTCAACATCAATCTCACTTTCAAGAGCACCTTAGTCCACATTAGTTTGGAGTAGCTACACCTAGAGGTTGCGAGGCTATTTTCCTAGGTATCAATGCACTCTTAGATATCCATTCAGAGTTTAGGGTTTAGGGTTTAGGGTTGGTCGTCCTACAGGTGGATGTTGAGAAGGATTTTAATAGCATCTCTCAAGCATCTATCTTTAGAGAGCTTAGGGAGGCCGTGGATCCTTGGCAAGTCTCATTCCTTTTATGCTCTTGTTCTATGGCTCTCCTACTTCCCTTTACTACCAGCATGGATGGTCATAGGAGGGAGTCATTGTCTTAGAATCAGTTGTTAGTACACAACAAGGAGATCCTTTAGCGGAACCTTTATTTGCCATGGCTTACTTCAAAGCTCTTTTATCTACTACTTTGGCCATGCTAGGTTGTGTATTTCCCTCCTTAGCAAATGATACACACATTGTGGACCTCGTACATCAGATTAGGTAGGCCTTTGATCTTGACTACTGAGCTACATCTTGTAGGCTTGAGAGTCAAGATATCAGAGTGTAGCATGGTCCCCTTTAGATATCTCTCCACACCTTGAGCTTCCAGAGGGATGTGTCACATTTACAAATGGACTATGCATTCTTGGAGTACAAGTAGGATCCGAGGATTTTGTCACATGCTTCTTAGACATTGCCCTTGTAGAGGATATTCTCCAAGTGGATGACCTTCCTCTATTAGGAGATCCACAAGTGGTATTTGGTATACTTTCCTCTAGAATTGCCCATCGACCAACCTACCTTCTCTGCATGATTCTCCCTTCCTTGACTTTCCTGTCACGTCTAAGAGCTTTTGATAGGAGGATTATGGGAGTCTTTGGTGATTTCATCGGACCTGAGGCAGTTCGTCTCAGGTCCGATGATGAGGGACTTGACGTGTAGATGGACATCTCTACCAATTTTTTGCGGAGAGGTAGGCCTATTATCTATGGAGGAGGCAACACCTATGGCATTTTTTGGGTCGTTAGGCTCTCTAAGCATTCCTACTTTCCTCCCATTTTATGGTTGTTGATATGCCAATTTTGGAGACTTATGTGATTGAGGTGGAGAAGGGATCCTTTTCTCTCCAAGTATTATTGCGTCAAACAAGAGATGGTCTATCTCCATGGGCACAAGAGGACCTTCCATCCTTTGCTTCACTACTATCAGATTGGACCAAAGGTCTGCAATCTTCCTTGATGGAGCAATAGTGTCGACATATACTACATTCTCTCTTAGTTGACTCGTCCATTCCTCATGCTACTAGAGCACATCTTTGCTCTTGCTCCTGCAAGGATGCAAGCTCTTGGATCCTAGCTCGACCATGCAATAGGGCATTCTAGCTAGCACCAACCACTTTCTCTACCATGATGAGGTTCCACTTAGGTTTGGTTCACCCGTCTATATCTTACTACTCACTTGTGAGTGTGGTTCTACACTAGATGCAATAGTGGTTCATTTGACATGGCGTCCTTATGGAAGACAAGATAGCTACCCATGATGCAATCAAGGATAAAATGTTTGCTATGGCATGAAAGAGTGGATACCTTGCTTGGAAGGAGCATTCATATTCTTTGTAGACAACATGTGTTAGAGTAGACTTATACTTGGTCTGAGATGATCAGGTGACAATGGCGGATGTTGTGGTCATAGTATTACACATGATGCAGTTTTCGAGCAAGTGATTACTCATCCTCATGGATAGGCAGAGAGCGGAGCAACAACATGCAAGGTCTCCAAGTATAAGGGTATGAAGCAAGGTCACCTCTTTGTTCCTCTAGCCTTGGAGTTATATGGAGCTATGGACATGGAATTTGACACATTTTTTAGGGTTACACGAGAGCTTATCGTATTAGATGCTAGGAGGTACCACTCTAACTCTCATACTTTGTAGCATAATTTAGACAACATGTGTCCATTGCTTTATAGAGAGCATTGGCTGGTGCAGTCCATATGAGAGCAATCACTCTAGGTGATGGTTCTTTGGATGCTCCAATAGTTTATAGACTTTATGACTTGCATAGCTTGGATATCTTAGGTGCGATAGGGCAGATTTCTCATATCTATACTATTGGAGCCAAGCCCCATCTACCTCTTTTGTCTCTCCCTTGTACAGCTTGATGGAGTCTTAGCATCTTTCATGTGTTCTATGTGGTCTACTTCTTACTCCATTTCTACAATATCAACATTTTTAATGAGTCATGGATGATGGGTCTTGAGATTCTTAGGCATTTCAACATTCAATACCATTTGTGGTGACTTTTTTCGCTTTCATTACCTTGCATATTGAGATTCTTTAGGATCTAATAGTTTGTTATATGTCAGAGCATCTCTAGCTATTGCCTTTACTTTAAAATATAGGAGATCAAATACCATGCAATGTTGTCATATTGGAAAAAATGGTGTAATATGAAACTCAACATTAATGGTTGAATTTTCCTATGAGTCCTCAAATTATCGTCTTTTTAAAACAGATCTATCTTATCTAATCTATGTCCAAAATCAGCATATTAACTAGCTAGGATGTATGTTTAAAAACTGGATTGATGGGACTGATGCAACTTCTATACTACCTTGAAATTCCTTTCAGAAATTTCTCACTAACTAATAGATTGCATGAAATTTTGACATAGTTTATTCTCAAACTGACTAAGTGTGTGTGACCAGACAGAGAAGAGAGTGCACAATCATGATGTGGTTGGCCTCCAAAGATAATATAGTTGTTTTGGTCATGGTCCATATTGTATATCCTTGTATTTCTTACAAAATATTAGTATATGTATACGAAAAATAAATTTAATTAAAAAGAAAATAATATCTAGGGTTGAGGGTTGATCGGATTGGATGTATAAATTTTATTTCATCTATTTGAATCAATTTTGGTATTTAGGATTGGTTTTTAGCATATTTTGTGTCTTTATTTTCTCATTTAATAAGAAATAAAATATATTTAGTAAAATTGAATTCATTCTTGATATCCAAATACATAGGTGAACATTTTTATGTATTTGAAAGAATACCAAAAGTTAAAGTTAAAGTGACCACACAACACGATAATTGAATAAACACACAATTGACATAAATTGCACAACAAGCTAATAATTGGAGCATATCCACATATTAAAAGGATGACTAATGCGGCAAAGACTAAACAAAAACATGTAACTACATGACCATTGCATTATGAGTACGCAAATTATTTCTTTGATGATATATTGGATGATCAATTCAACTTTAGAAAAGTATGTAGATTTTGTAAATTTGGTGCCAAATTAGATGATCAAATTCAGTAAGAATTGATGTTATTACTTAGGACTCAAATTTTAGGACTATCTACATGCGCTAAATATAAAGTTATGAAGTTGAATAACATCTTACTAAGTTCACAATTTGATCCTTAAGATTCTTAATCAGTATTAATCTTTCTTCAGACATGAATATTCTCAAGATTAAATTATATAATCAAGAATGACTCCAAATAACATAATACTTTACTACATGCTTTCAACAATATATGAAGAAAAGAAGTTAAGAAATATGTTAGTGTTGAATATTATGCAAAGCTCATGTAATCTTTATAACTTGGTACTTGATAATATCTTTTCTTCTCTCTTTTCTTTCTCAATTAATAACAAAAGTTATTATAAGATATTAATGAATAGTAAAAAAATGATTTTATCCACCCTTCTTAAAAATCTAAGATCAATCCAAACTAATGTTTCAGTTAAAATTCTAATCTAGTCAGGATATTGGATAATAGAGTAGTTGATGAAAACTTTGATGAAAACTGAAGTTAAACGGAGATTCTCAACGAAGTCAACAGTATACTTTCAAATGAAATAAAGAATAGCCTCTATATGAAGTTGAGCAAAGTTGTTTTGTAGGTGAAGTCTTTGAATAATATATTAATTGTATATTTTTATATGCCATATCATGAATCCATTTGAGGGTTGATGATTGTCTTTTGGAAGCAATTTTAATATATAAATAAGACATATTGATCTTTATTGTGCATATTATCTTATAAGGAAATATTTGCTTGCTCCAAAGTTATATTTATAAACTCAATTTTTTATATCACAAGTCTTTATATAATTATGTCATTTTTTTCCTTTAATTGAATTATTAATTTTCTAATTGGCATTCTATATCTTGAACATTTTTGTAACTTTGTTGTTATCCTTCTGAATCTTTCCATATTATTTGTTTTGCCTGTGACCTGTGTGGGCTTACAAGTGGCGTGGGTAACATAAAGTTAGTTGCTTTCTCACTTTGGAGATCATGTGCAATTCTAGTGGGAACTCTAATAAAACCAAAATAGTTTAAAATCCACTTTCTCTCACAAAATAGATTATGATGAACTAGAAAAACCATAAATATTCATAGGATTAAATATTTTATTCAATTTATCTAATATCAACATATAGAAACTCATAAGTGACATATACTTAAAATTATAATTTGTATAAAAATCAGTAAAAATAAATTATTTTAAATAATATTATTCATCTATTTACAAAAAGGCTAACATTTTAGATATGGGAAAATTAAATATTTTAATTATATCTATTTTGGTCATCATTATCATTAAGTATATACATTATATCTCATAACAGTCTATTTAGATTTATCAAGCTACACCAAGCTTCATAGTGAAATGATATTTTTCTGCAATTTAATTTTTTTATTTAATAATTTGATAAATATTATTTTCTCTAAAATATATATATATTAAATCAAAATATTTGATTTTATTGATGTATCACTATAGTTAAACAATATATGCTCTTTAATAAGTTTCAATTTTAACCAATGGTTATGATAATGGAGTGTTGTGGTTGCTTTTATTTTACATTCTAATAAAATTTAAAGATAAGCTTTGTTGTTTTTTATTCTTATAAATACCACATAATTGATAGAGAAATTTATGTAATGATCCAAAGCAGCAATAAGAAAAACCTAAATTGGATTGGTAGAATTATTCTACAGAAATTTTTGATGATATACTCAAACTTAAGATACTAATATAAATTAAATTCTAGAAGAAAAAATAATTTATATTAACTCCTATATTTTTTTAATTAAAAAGGGTTTAAAAAACACTTGGTAAGTGAAGCTTAATAATTCTTTTCATGGTAATTATAAAGAGCAAAAATGTTTTACCTTACAAGTTCTACATATATGATAAGGTATTCTCTGTCAATATACTCAATTATATTCATATTAAAATTTCTATTACTATATTTCATAAAATATATTATTTATTGATTTTAATTTTTAAGTTCATAATATCTTCACATTGATGTAAAATCAAAAATTTTCGCCTCTTTGTACATGTCTCCAAAATTATAGATTTTTTTCCTCATCAATAAAGAAATATAAAAATTCTTTTCTTTTATAATATCCAAGATAAATATTATAGATAAAACACATACTTGCTTTTCCTTGTAGTTTAATTCATATATAGATTTATCCTCTTAAAATCCATATACAACTAAAAATAATAATATCTCTATACATGGTTAAATTATGGTAACTTTGCTTATGAGCTCAAGATCTACATTCAAATCTTGTTTTCCATTTGAAAACTTACAAGAAAATAGTTATTCGAAAGATTTTTTTTAACTTAAAAATCACTAATAAAAGTTAAAGATTAGATTAACTTAGGTTCTCTTTGAAATGTTATCAAATAATTTCAAAGAAAACCGTTAGAATTAGATCTCTCTATCCTTTCCATTCATATACGTTTACATCTAGTATAAAAGAAATATAATTATAAAGAATTGCTTAAAAGAGCCTATTAAAGGCTTGCACAAAGATATAAAAATAAGAAAAAGGTTACTTAAGTTAACGATACTATAAAATAAAATTTTCCTCATGAAAATTGAAGATAGGAGAAATAATCTCATAATAGCAAGAAGTAAAATAGCAAGAAATTAATCATATCAACCCCTTATTACTTTAAAAAAAATTTAAACAATATATAGTATGCAATAAAACTACATTTATGATACCTTACTGCTCATCATTGCAATCCAATACCATAAACATTATCCATGATATATCAAGTGTAATGTTCATGGTATAGGATAGTAGACCATGATGAATGTCCATAGTATAGGATGGTAAGGTTCATGTTCATGGTATAAGTACACCAATGATGTACAAATGTGACAATTTCATCAATGTATTATCAAAAGGTTAAGACATACAGACCCGCTATTTCAAAGGAATGCAGTCTCATTAAGAAAGTGTAGAAATATCCGGCTGCCCCACTAGGGTAAGCTTCTCATGTTGTCTTTGTTCCTTTATTACTTCATTAATGCAGAAAGATATTGTCAAAAAGAGAAAAAGGAGACCACATAGAACACATGAAGGATGGGAAGATCCCCATCAAGCCCGACAACGAAGAGACAAAGGAGGTAAATGGGAGTTAGGCCTCAATAGTATCGATATGAGAAATTTTCCCCACAGTACCTAAGATATCTGGGTATGCAAGTTGTAAGGTCTACAAACTACGAGAGCATCCAAAGAAGCATCACTAGAGTGATTGCTCTCCTATGAATTGCACTAGCCAATGCTCTTCATAGAGCAATGGACACACGTAGTTTAAAGTATACTACAAAGTGTGAGAATGACAGTGGTGCCTTTGAAATCTAATATGATTTGTCAAAAATAATTATATTGTGAGAGTGATACCTTGGCATCTAATATAATTGTACAAAAGATGTTCAAAGTGGATTTTCCAGAAGTGACATGGCAAATTTGTGAGAGATGAACTTACATGTACCCCAAATTTACACCAAGACCCAACAGTAATGCCAAGTTTGTTGGAAGAAAGACTCAACAGTTCCCTTGACGTCAAACGTGTCACTAGTTTGTCTTGGCGGGCAGAGGCGGCTCTGTATATGCGGATAACACTCTTGACGTGTCATCACGGTGTCATTTTTGGCAACGGAGGACTCAGTCTTTACAAGCAATATTTTTCTCAAGGAAGAAATGGCGACTGTGCAGGATAACACGAAGGATGGGATGACCCCATCCTACCATATGAGATAACATGGTACTTGACTTACACTGTCATTCTTGAATGAAGCTGCAGAAAGTTGGGAAGCTGTGGGAGAGAAGGAGAGACATGAGACAATATCTATATTTTTTGAGGGTTCTCTAGCAAGTAGCACTTGAGTGAATAGTCAATTTTCTTTGTTTTTCAATTTCCATTCCATTGGCACCTAGATTGAAGACTATGGAGAATGGAGTAGAAAGTTATGAAGATTTTAGTTTTTTTTTAGGGTTTAGAGTGATCATTATACATTGAGAGTGATAGGTCGGGAATTTTCATTTCCAATCTCTTGGTTTTTATGATTAAGTTCCATGGGAATTTAGTTTGAAACCTTTGGAGATGGACATTGAAAGTTATGAAAGTTATAGATTTTAGAGTGTGGAGAGATTGTTTTCTTATGTGAGTTGGGATGTGAGGGGTTGTGTTTTTGCAGATATGGGGAGATATGGAGAGGAGCATCATGTGTTACTATCATTATTCTTGTGATGGCCATGGCTACATCTTCCTATGTGGGGTTGCCTAGAGCGGATCGGGATATACCATGCCTGGTGTGTCATCGACGCTTTCCTTCGCAAGGGGTAAAGACCCATGTGAGAAGGATGCACAAGGACTATGATTAGACCACTTGAGATGCCCACGTGAGATGAGCAACCACATTGACAGCAGTGACACTTGGGATTACACATGCTTCTTCTATCCCTTCGTTGATTGTGCCAGGGATATCAATCAAGTCGTGTGAATGGTTAGCTTGTCAAGCGGGTTGCATTTTGGGGTTATTTGAGACTAGTTTTCCATGTCCACATCTATTCCATAGGCTACTTGGTACACTCCATGATGAGGCTAGACAGGATTTTTGCCTACCACTTGATTGTTTGGCACGTGATCCCTTGGACGAGTTCTATTGGTTTTACCAAGTTGTTTTAGGTGGTTGTAGTAATAGCGAGAGGAGATATCCGTATGTTTGTTAGTCGGGTGTAAGGTGCTAGTCGACTTCTTGCAATGGAGAAGGGCATGGGAGGCATTAGACCGATTGCTATTGGAGAGATTTTTTGTGGTTGGTCAGTCGTACCATTGTCCTTCAACATCATTCTCACTTTCGACAGCACCTTAGTCCACATCAGTTTGGAGTAGCTACACCTGGTGGATGTGAAGCTATATCTCTAGGCATTAGAGCACTCCTAGATATCCATCCGGAGTGGGTCGTCCTACAGGTGGATGTTGAGAATGCTTTTAATAGCATCTCATGGGCATCCATCTTTAGAGAGCTTAGGGAGGCTGGTGCATCCTTGGCGAGTCTCATTCCCTTTGTGCGGTCTTTACGGCTCTCCTGCTTCCCTTTACTACCAGCATGGTGGTTCATAGGAGGGAGTCACCGTCTTGGAGTCAGCTGTTGGTACACATCAGGGAGATCCTTTGGGGGGGCTCTTATTTGCCATGGCTCACTTCAGAGCTCTCCTATCTACTACTTTGGCCATGCCAGGTTGTGTATTTCTCTCCTTGGCAGATGATACATACATCATAGGCCCTGTAGATCAGATTAGGCAGGCCTTTGACTACTTGACTACCAAGCTACATCTAGTAGGCTTGAGAGTCAAGGTGTCAAAGTGTAGGGCATGGTCCCCTTTAGGTATCCCTCCCCACCTTGAGCTTCCAGAGTGGTGTATCACATCCAAAAATAGACTTTGTGTTCTTGGAGTGCCGGTAGGATCCAAGGATTTTGTCACACGCTTCCTAGACGCTGCCCTTGCAAAGGATGTTCTCCATGTGGATGACCTTCCATTATTAGGAGATCCGTAGGTGGCATTTGGTATACTCTCTTTCAGTATTGCTCGTCGACCATCCTACCTCATCCGTACAGTTCCTCCCTCACCGTCCTTCCTATCACGTTTGGGAGCATTTGATAGGAGGATTATGGGAGTCTTTGGTGATATTATTGGACCAAGGACTTTTGAGTGTGTGATAGAGGATTCGGCACATAGACAGACGGCTCTGCCGATCTCATGTGGTAGGGTTGGCTTGCTTTCTATGGAGGAGATGGCACCTATAGTATTTTTGGGTAGTTGGGCTCTCTTTGCACCCTACTTTCTTCCCGTTTTGTGATTGTTGATAGGCCGGTTTTGGAGACTTATGTGATAGAGGTGGAGGAAGGATCCCATTCTCTCTAGGTTTTATTGCGGCAGACAAGAGATAGTCTATCACCTAGATCACGAGAGGATTTTCCACCTTTTGCTTCACTATCGTCAGATTGGACTAGAGGTTTACATTCTTCCTTGATGAAGCGACTGTGTGAGCATACGTTACATTCTCTCTTAGTCAACTCGTCCATTCCTTAAGCTACTATAGCACATCTCGCTCTTGCTCTAGCAAGGGTGCAGACGCTTGGATCCTAGCTCGACCGTGCATTAGGGCATTCCGACTTGCACCAACTACTTTCTCTACAACAATGAGGTTTCACCTAGGTTTGGTCCACCCATCTGCATCTTCATTACTCACTTGTGAGTGTGGTTCTACACTAGATGCAGCAACGGTCCACACGACTTGGTGTCCTTTTGGAGGACAGAGGATAGCTACGTATGATGCCATTAGGGACATAGTGTTTGCTATGGCACAAGAGAGTGGATACTTGGCTTGGAGAGAGCGTTTGTATGCTTTGCAGATGACACGTGTCAGGGTAGAGATGATCAAGTGATAGTAGCGGATGTCGTGATGATGGACCTTACACGGGATACAGTTTTGGAGGGAGTGATCACCCATCCCCCTGGATGGGCGGCGAGTGCAGCAGCAGGTCGCAAGGTCTCCAAGTATAGGGGCATGCAGCGAGGTCACCTCTTTGTTCCTCTAGCTTGGAGTTATATGGAGCGATGGACACGACATTTGACACATTTATCAAGGAGTGTGCGAGAGCTTTCATGTTAGGCATCAAGGGGTACCACTCTCACTTTCATACTTTATAGCATATTTTAGACAGTGTGTGTCCATTGCTCTACAGAGGGCAGTGGCTAGTGCAATCCATAGGAGAGCAATTACATTAGGTGATGTTTCTTCGGATACTCCAGTTGTGTGTAGACCGTGGATGCTCCAGTTGTGTGTAGACCGTACGACTTGCATAGCTCGGATACCTTAGGTGCGGTAAGGCAGATTTCTCATATAGACTCTACTGGGGCTTAGCCCCATGTTACCTTTTTTGTCTCTCCCTTGTACGGCTTGATGGGGTCTTCCCATCCTTCGTTTTTCCTACACGGTCGCCTTTTACGATGAGTTACACTGTGCAACTAGTAGACAACATACAAATATTCAGCATAGAGAAAAGAATATCTGACGGGATAGGGGTTTTAGATTCCATATTTAAGTTTGTAAATATTTCATGGGGTTTTCCCATCCTTCATTTTTCCTACGCGGTCTCCTTTTTCCCCCAATATTTCATGGATACTTATAGGCAATGTTTGTTTGAAAAATTAAAACGTCCCGCACCAATTTAAAATTTGAAAATTTTATTATAAATTATAATTCTATAATTTTGAACTGTTGAATTTTCTGAAATCATCCATAATCCACAAAGATGATATTTTAAGATATCTATACAAGTATTGATTGTACAAATTGCTTTTCGCAAACGCCCATTATAATTCCGTGCATTTCCCATAACAGTCTTACAATCTACCCATAAATTCGATTACGATTTCCTACAGGTAAATAAAAACCCGAATACTTTTACCTCAAGACTTTCCCTCTGTTTCTCCATAGAGGTGAACGAAAGTTCTTGTCATGTTTGCGGGACGAAATCAGCGTCGGGCCCTAAAGTGTAGTTTCTTGAGGGTGATTCCGGTCCTTTTTTTGACTTCCGGATTTGTACTCGTTTCCCGGACGAGAACTGTTGGACCGTCAAATTTAGTGGCACAAAAATCTAATTTCTTATGGCTAAATCCTACTCATTTCATCGGCCGAACTCTCCATCTAACCCGAAAATTCAGCTCGAAAAGTCTAATTTCTTGTGCTTCGGGTTTGAACTCCAGACCTGGGCCGAAAGTACACGCGCAAGTTCGGGCCGAAATCTTCGTTCAGTTTGAGAATCTAGTTTCTTCCGAGTCGATCTACACTCCAATTCGTAACGTATTTTCCTTGTAAGGTCTGATGGGGTCTTTCTTCTTTATTTAACGCGGTTGCTTTTTCTTTTATTCGAAACTCTACATTATGTTCCAAACTTTTATAGTTGGACCTATCCACTCGGAATTCTACCTCATGCCGGATATGGATGGTAAGTTCTTCTTAAGCAAATCAATTCCCTTTAATCACACAGTTCCATGTGAGTTATAATTCAATCATTATTCTCTAAAACTTTTGTTATTATTTCTATAAATGAGATTCTGTTTTGATTTGGTCCACTTAGTTGCATTTTTATTACTCGTTTACGAACGTGGTTCTACATTAGATGTAACAATAGTCCATACGACATGATAGAGGATAAATACACACGATGTTATTGGGGATATAGTGTTTACCATGTCACGAGGGAGTGGATACCTTGCTTTGAGGGAATGTTGGTATGCTTTGCAGACAACACGAGGGAGTGGATACCTTGCTTTGAGGGAATGTTGGTATGCTTTGCAGACAACACGAGTCAAAGTCTATTTATATTTGGTCCGAGATGATCTGGTGATAATAATGGATATTGTGGTTATGATATCAAATGTAGGTATTACATGTGATGCAATGTTAGAGTGAGTGATCACACATCCTCTTGGATGGGTGGCAAGTAGAGCTACACCAGGCAAGGTCTCCCTAGTATAGGGTTAAATAGTGAGGTTACATTTTTGTTCCTCTAGCTTGGAAAGTATATGGAGCAATGTACAATACATTTGATACATTTGTCAATGAGTACGTGAGTGCATATCATTCTACATGTCAAAGGATATCACCCTCATTTTCATATTTCACAATATATTTTAAGCTTTGAAAGTATATGGAGCAATGGACATACATTTGATGCATTTGTCAAGGAGTGTGTGACTGCATACCATTATGCATGTCAAAGGATATCACTCTCATTCTCATATTTCACAATATATTTAGATAACATGTGTCTTTTACTCTATCATGAGTATTAGCCCGGTGCAATCGAAAACAATCACACTAGGTGATGTGTCTTTGGATGCTCCTCCAATTGTCTGTAAACCATAAGACTTGCATAATTCAAATATCTTATGTGTTATGTAATAGATTCCTCATACCTGTACAATTGAGACTTAGGTCCATTTTACTCTTTATATCTTTTCCTTATCCGATTTGATTTGAAGGGTCTTGTTACTCCATTTTATCCATATGTCTTTTCTTTGTTAGACTTGATGGGTCGTTCCATCCTTCTTGTTATCGCGGTCGCTCCAAAACATTTAAACACCCATGAATTCAAATGTAATCGATTACACTTCCTGTCCATTTTCCTGTTTACCAATGAGTTACTGTGGTAAACAAGGCGACCGGCCATGTTCTATGTGAAATTGGACCTTCAGGTATAGTAGATAATCACAAGAAAATAGTCTAGTGGTTTGTGAAATTAGCTCAAATGGGGCTCCACACAGCATGTAAAGCTAAAAGGGCTTCTGTTGAATACCCCTTTACGTGCTTTAAAGTTTTGTCAAACCTTTAGGTGTCGTTACGTTTCGATGGCAAATTGGGACTACTGTTAAGTCCTTCTATGCTATTCCGTGTAAGTTTGTAAAAGCTACCTTGTGTTCCCTCCTCTTGGGGTTGGAGAAGTTTCAACTTGTTTTTGTTAATTCCAAAGGCTTTTTTACTCTAAAAGGTTCAATCTATAGAAAGTAATGGAAAAGATTGATCAAAATATGTCCCAAGTAAAAGGCATGATAAGCAAGATTTAGAGATGACCTAAAAATGTATGTTTTATCCAAGTTCCTTGTGTCTCCTCAGAATTACATCTACTTGTTTATGTGGCCACGAGATTACAATACCAACGAAACATGACCAATTGGTCAGATTCACATACAGTAGATAGCAGCAGTTTATTTCGTTCTTACCCTTTACGCAAGAAGGTGACTGCTGGGTAGTTGTAGAATAACCAAAAGTTTGAGGTCTAGGGAATCAATTAGAGTTTCGTATGGAGGAGTTCTTAGTTAAATAGATTTGGCATCTACCGCATTGATTAGTTCTAGAAAGAACTGAAAGTTTAACTCTGGGTAAGTAAATATCTCTGGGTAAGTAAATAAGTAAAGTCGTATGGAGGAGTCTCAATTCGCGTGCTTATTTTTGTGAACTAGGTTTGCTTGTTCTATCGCATTCTTAGCCGAATGTTTCTTTCAAAACAGACAGTTATGCCAAATTTCGTTAAGTCCGTCATTGGCTCGATATTTGGTCAACTCAGAGAATATAATAGAGACAAGACTATGTTGAACCAGCTCGAATTTACCTCGACCAAAGAAGATAAACACTTACGCGAATCAAAGCGTATGGTTCTGTACTATTTAAATAACCCCCCCACCATATGTGGTACCGTTTCGAAAAAAATTTGATTCTGGAATAAATGAGTGTAATTGAGATAGCTTCCTAATTAAGATACCATTAAAGCAGCTTTGAACTTCCTGTGGTGCTTGGACACACAAGTTTCTAGCAAAAGATAAATTAGGTGTTTACTTTATAACTTCTACCTTATTTTCTACTTTTATGAGAATAATTTATTGACTAATAATTTACTCGAACTCATTTGGAAGATCATAGAATCCCAGTCCTTGTAATCTGTATGATAAAGCACTCATTTTACGATCTGTCATATGTTAAACTTTTTCATATGCAATACATGTTGAAATTTATCATTACACGATATACATACAATCTGAAATCATTTGTGGCAAACTGACCTCAGGAGTTATCGATTCCATCCATGCATACACTTGAGCCATATCAAATCGACATCGTGATTCAAACTTCTTTAGATCACAATATTGACGTGATATGCTTCAAACCACGTAGCCTCAGAGTCCTGGCCATAATTGGAGCTGATTTAGTTAACGTGATTCTGATTTAGAACCCATGCTTCCACGCGCAGTATGCTCTTGCTTTCTTTCTCATGAACTCCGGTCCAATTTGGAGTGTTTCATTGATGTTAGCTACAGTCACGTGGTTGCAACTATACAGCTGTCTGAAATTCCATTTGGGGAGCAATTTTAGACTTGGATCTCAGAACCTGGTTGAACTTGCATACAAGAAGTGTCGATGACGAAGACTTTACATGGTGCATACGGACTCCGCACCTAACAATGATGTCCAGTAACCTCTTCCTTAAAAACTATGCTGGGGGGCGCGGAATATAGGTGTGTCCGTCTATATATCATTCACTTCTATATATTATTCACTTCTATCAGGTTACTCCTTACCATCACAAAATGAAGACATGGACAAAATTGCCGATCATTGCCCCAGTATTCCTTGAGATGCGAATATCCTTGTAGGGGGAAGGGAGGGATCTTCGAGGGTAGATTGAACTTCTTTGGCTATCCCATCTTTGACAAAATGCTCGTAAAATAACGCCATGATTGCTCAACTCAAGAAGTTCACGAAATGACGATGATAAAAGGTAACAGTTTGTTCGTATTTTCCCAGCTTAGTTTCACTACAACAACTACATCTGCTGCGTTCTTCGTATACAAGGAGACGAACCAGTAATTCTTGGAATACCAGATATGAAGATCAAGATCACTCATCAGTTTCTCTTTAACAAAGTAATCCACAGAAGGGTGACGGTAAACCTATAAATTGTATTTCACCTCTGTAATGTACATGAGAACCCTAAAGACAAAGGAGAAAATAAATTGGCAACGCCAGAGGTACGACTGAAAAAATTATCATCTTGAAATCAGGACGTTATCAAGAGGATCTCTTCTCACAGAAGTTGTAAGAAAAACAACTCCATTTCTAGTCCTCTTTTAACTACAAAGAAGGTGCAAAACTTCAGAAGAGATACCCTCAAGCATATTCTGGACTTATTGCCCTGCATCCGTTGATCGGGAAAGACAGATCTAGGTATAATTTCAGAAGACAGGTAAAACCCGGTCAGAAACTAACGAGATCTTATCATTTGCACCTGCAATCAGTTTCTCTTACCGAAACTATACCCGAGCTTTCGGAAGAGGTAAAGTGCAGCCTGAGTGTCGGAACGACTTCCGAAACATAGCTCGTGTGTGCCATTTCTAACGTCACAAGACTGCTCAATGCATGGAGCATATAAGTGCAGCATATCTGTTAGCAACTCTCACCTTGTCCAGGACATTATCTCATCATTTGACGAGTTTTGATCATTTGCTTCAAAGTAGGAAGCCAGAAACCACACTCGTCGTAGTCGCTTGTTGTCAAACCAACCTAAACAAGAAAACATATGATGGTCAGATCAAGAATCACAGAATACATGACAAGCGACGATTCTGGACCAGTGTATAATAACTTCCGTAGATCACCTGTATTTGCAAAGCAGAAGAAAAATCCCCTGCATCTAAAGCATGACATAGTTGTATCAACTTTGAAGAGGCATTTGCTGAAATGTCGGCGGTGTTCAACTTCAAGAAAAGTGCTCCAAGTCTCTTTGAATTATTCTCCATCTCCCGCCTTTTAGCAGGATTTGCTCGAACACCACCACTAGCTTCCGAAGTCTCGTGGAAAAGTCTCGTTAAAGTGGCGACCACAGGTTTCAGCTCAGCTGCAAGAGCGTTCAGACAAGTTGTTAAAATAAACTATGTCTATGGCTAAGCTAAGTTGTTAAAATAAACTATGGCATATAAGGTCCACCTAAAATACAGAAGTCTTCAAACCCGTGAATTGTGCTTCATACAAAACGACTGGAGAATCTTGCGTCAACCTACTTCCCCTCTCAAGACACCGAGCAATCTTTAGTTACATTCTCTTCATTGACCGCAATGTTTCACGGTAGAAAAACTGTCTCAGTAAATTTGAAAGGACAAATACGTGGTACGTGCAATCCTACCGGAATTGGTTTATGGGAATGGATGGTAGAAGTAAAAGACTTACCAGAAACACTCGAGGTATCTACAGTCTGGATAGTTGGGGGTGGAGTTGGAGCTACCACGGGTGCCGGAGTACTCGTGATTTGCGGACTCTGGACTTGGCTTGCAGCAATACCACCTGTTGAAGAGATTGGTTGTGTTCTTGGACTGGCGGGCATGAAACCTTGAACAGGGGGAGGGACCATCACTGGTTGCGCCGGACCAGGTAACATCATGTTTGGAAGCGGTGCTGAGCCAGGCGTAAATGATCCTGGCTGTGAGCCTGGCTGTGAGCCTGGCTGCAAAACTGCATTAAACTGAGCTGGTTGTGCAACAGGGGTGAATGTCATTGGCGGTGGAACTTGAGAGAAGTTTGACGTAGGAGGCCCCGGAGTGAATGGTTGTTGTTGAGAATATTGTCCTTGTGTAAATGACTGTACGCTGTTGCTTCCCTGCATCACGGTGAAGCTCTGATTGGCATACTAACGTCCAAACAAAAAAGATCGAAACAGAGCAAGATCCAGGATATAATCACCATATACCATAGATACATTTACTTCAAAAAAGTCTAAACTTCATGAGCTCAAAATGGAAATAAGTAAATAATCGATAGAGAAACAAAAACTGTTCTTAAGTTTCCGATTAGGAGAACTTACCGGGTAATATTGATTCTGAACTGGAGCCTGATACTGTTCCACGTTGGGGATTGGTGGTGGCGCCAAAGGTACGAACCCCTTCACCTGGCTGACTTGAGGTGGATTAGCTGGGGAAGGAACAAAAGGTGCCTGAGTGGACAACGTTATCAAAGCCCTATCAGTATCCCGTCCAGCTTTGATTTTTCGAAGACTTTAACCACGACGCATAGAAAACAGACAGACGAGACACCCAAAAAAAGCGTGACATCTAGGCTATCACAATCCCCGCTCAAAATTTCTCGATAAGTGATTATCACCCAGCAGTCTTGAAGCAATGAGACGGAACGGCACAGTTGCACATATTTAGTGATGCAATATAGAAGCCTTGGATACTTGCACATATGTTCAAAGCATGATTGCTATTCAGAACTGCGGAGTTAAAGATAGCTCCATGGCTCCTCACCGGCGGAGGTAGCAGAGTAGGAGACGGGTAGTATCCTGTGTGATTATTCGTCGGTCCCCCGTAATCAGGGCGTTGGGGTTGAAAGCTCGAAACATAAGACTGAGAATATTGGCCCTGCTGATTAATAATCAGACACGAGCTTGATTTTAGTTATCAAGGGAGACTCTCCCAGTACGAGTTCCAAGACTCCCGGACATCACACATCGAGTGACAAGTGAAAAGCATTGCGAGTATGTCTAAATCGACCAGACAGGCTATAGGAGGCAACAAAGAAAGAACAGAATAGACGGAGACAAGAAAAGACAGAGAACCAAGTCACAAGATCCTTCGAAGGAAAACTTTTACAGTTTAACAACTCTGTCGATCCATGATAAACGGAGTCGTGAGAGGAGACAACCGAGGACAAATAAACCGATGTCAAACCAGTCACTTGCCCAATAGCCATAGTACAGACCTGATAATCACGTGTAACGTTGCTTGGTGCAGTTGAGTAATTTGACTGTAGCGGCTCCTGTGCCGCGGGAGCCTCACTATGAAGTGGCTGGCTCTCCCAAGGTTGTGTTGGAACTTCGGCTTTTGCATCAGATACTGAAGTATACAACCTCAAGTAAGTTCTCTTGCTACATCTACCGAAAAAAGAGGAGTGCACAAGCATAGTTGTTCATCAGTGACCAGGACATGCATTCACAGTGGATAGAACAGAAGATCTTCAAGACAGAATAGTATACAGCAACGGATATATAGGTATACAAGAACAGATGCCGTTCTGGGAACGGGTTATCCAGAACTCATGAGTATACAGCAACGGATATATATTACTCGCCATACATCCAAGCAGCGAGGCAGTGCTTGATAACCAAGCATCGTGGTAACTGTAACCACTGGAACCTCAATGCTTTGTCTATTTGAAACGATAACAAGAATCTCCGAGTAACATATACCTTTGCCACTGCCGTAGATTCGATCTTGCAGAACGGCTAAGTCAAGGGATGACTGGTCGGCCGGGACGAGAGAAAGATACTCCATGGCAGTTACTAGTAATCCTTGGCTCACAAGTAATTCCGCGTATATTTTGACAAGCCTAGCCAATGAAGCACTAATGCATTTCTGACCAGTTGCCAGGCTAAGGATCACAACCTTCTCCATCAAAGTCTGCATAAGTTACCCACAAAATACTTCAGCACGTCATTTTGTTTATGCAGATGACAGATCTCTCTAAGAAAATACTGAAAACATGATTCATATTACGTGATGGAATATAGAAACCCTTGTAAAATAACCCGGTTCCATACACTCGTCTGACTCTGACTCATGATGGCAAAGATCGTCAACGCTATCAAGTACATAGAGAGGCGAGTATGTGTAAACCTGCACCCAGGGTTAGTCCAACATGTACTATACATCGATGGTAGAAAAATTGGAAGTGCTTACAACATGTTCCGAATCTAAGCACCGGAATATTTAAGTAATGAAAAATGCAATGAAGATTTAAGACAAACATGCTAAGAATAAGTTAGTATACAGGATAAACTCCAGCCTCAGAAAAGTTACGAGGCTGTTCCCTGAGCGAGTGTCCGAAGACTGGGATTTACCCCTGCATGCTCTATGTCAGCACGAGTTGTTCAACACTTCAGAAACACAAAAAGGAAGACAGACTTTGCACAGCAAATCTGAACGGAAGCACCAACGACTTTGTTAGCACACTGCGCAAGTGTCGAGATAGCTGAATGCACTGTCAGTATCTGTCTTCCTCAGTTTCTATTTGTTAGCTCATAAGTACCAAGGCAAACTCGAGTCTTTCTAAAAGTGTTGCTCGACTGGGAGAAAATGAGGAATGGAGGCCAGATTTAGCTGTAACCTCCATTTACATCATAGAATATCAAAGGGTAGACTCGGAATCTGTAAAATGCAGAGTAGCACAACAGCAGAGAAAGCAGAACTCATATTCCAACAATCGGATGGCAAGGGAAGAAAAACCAACTGACCTAGAAATCATCTGGAGGTCAGGAATGGGAAACATACATACCTTGTAAGGATACCTGTAGGATGAACAGTAGAATCGGAAGCTGAAAACAAAACTGTATTAACATTCCATAAAGAGAAAAGGCCTTTTGAGACACATCGGCAAAGGAGGAGCTAATGAGCCAAGCGGCATAGTGAGAACGAGAACTGAAAAACAAGAGATATGTAACAGTAGTGCAGCGTTCCAAGAGGCAGAGCGAAGAGTAGATCAAGGAGACAAAGCGGAAACGAGGAGCAGCCCGCAGACAGCAGACAGCAGCAAACCCTTCGAGAGATACAGTGTTGGAGCCTGACTGTGGACTAGAAAGCGAAGTAATAGCACCTTCAATCCCAAAATTAGTGAGTCATCCATAATGCATTGTAAACGGAAGTGTCAGATAACTGCATGAAACGAATGTGTTAGAAACGTACATGAATTTACAACGCACTGTCCCAGGATCGCATGGCATAGCAGTGTGTGTGGAATGATACATGGGATTCCACTTCTATAAGCGGCTTAACAAAAAGCTCCCCGCCTCTTCGGGAAAGAGTAAAGAGTAATTCCTTCCAAATTCCTTTCGAGGAGGAACCAAGGAAGAAAACTTCCTTTAGAAATTGAGAGCAACTAACACTTCATCCGCAAGGTAAATGAGCATACAAGAAGTATGGAGGATGAATGCAAGGTTAGCTAGGGCAAAGCAAAGGATTCGAAAAGGCAAGCACCATGCAAGTTTCGTGGTCGTCATCTATATTATGAATTGTATTATAATCTAATCTGTTTAGTATGTAATGCATGCATAATATTTGCTGTCTCTTATGTACTAGATAGTTCATCAGAAAATCTTTCCTTGCGGGGTCATGGACTGAATCGGATGGATTGCCAGCCTTTCTGCTTGTTGTTTTCTCTTTAAAAGAGAAAAACTGAGTATAGTGAACCGACAATCGGCTCGGGGCAGCCTAGAGGTCATAACGGCACCGTAGCTAACGGTCACATATTTGAGAAATGGGAGCAGAAGCCGTTCGAAAAACGGGGATCCAGAACCCACTTAATAAGGAACCAAGAAGTGCATATGAAGTACATATGAAATGCATGCATGACCGTATGCAAAACTGTCATGCATGCATTTGAGAAATGGGGACTGAAGGCATATTTGTGTATATATTCAGACATATTTGTGTATATATAGGTATATGAGAGCAGAAGCCGTTCCCAGAACAGGTTATCCAGAACTCATGAAATGCAAATGATCGGTAACCAAGATGTTCGTGATGCACAATGCTAGAATAGTGATAAATCCATAAGGTAGAATGCATCTAATGTAACCTGAAGCAAAGGCATAATTGAAACAAAATGAGAATAACAAAAAGCTAACGGACTAGTAAACAACGTGAAATCGATAAAATCTATGCAACCGACTGCAAGAAATAGAAAACGTTATGTAATAGACCGCCAGTAAGCAGTGCATGAACGATGAAAATTAAAAACGTGGGCTGGAGTCGGGTAGGAACACTGTAGACGCGGGAGGTCGAACCATGAATCAGGCAAAGGCATAATTGCAACAAATTGAGAACAACATATATCTAAAGGACTAGTAAACAACTTGAGATCAATCACAGCTATGCAAACGACTGCGAGAAATAGACAACATGATGTAATAGACCACCAGTAAGCAGTGCGTGAACGATGAAAATTAAAAACGTGGGTGGGCTGGAGTCGGGTAGGAACACTGTAGACACGAGAGGTCGAACCATGAATCAGGCAAAGAGCGAAGGAAAAATCATAGGGAGGGAATTAGAAGGGAAATGGAGGAGTGGAACAATGCAAGAGCTTATGGATGGTATTGCTGCAGAGACATGTCTTAAGTGTAACAGGGTAGCGAGAGCGAAGCAAAAGAGGACAGGATATAAAGTAAATTGAACAAGCGCTATGGATGCTTGAGTCCTGAGACACTAAACAGCTATGGGAAGCAGAAGGCGGGCATAGTAAACCACCACGAAAACACATGCGACCTCATCAGTGCCTCACGCAGTGCCGAAGTAGCTGAGCAAGTGTCAGTACCCCTCGTCCCGAGTTTCTGCTCCAAAACTCATGAGTGCCAAGGCAAACTCGGTTGCTCCCCTAAAGTGTCGCTCATAAGAAGTGGGAATGGTGAAAAAACAGAAGAACAGAAGTGGAGGTGTGGAAAGAAAAAGCAAGTAGAAGTGCAGGCACATAAATAAACGCAGGAGTCCCAGCCGCATAATGAGGATCAGGCAAGAAAGAAATGAATCAACATGAGTAAGAGGAGGGAAGGAAACGAGACATATCTGATGGATCCCTGAAAACATAAACATCCATTAGTAGAGAGAAAATCCAGGACACAGCAATGAGAAATTGTCAAGCAGAGGTTCATTAGTCATACGAGAGGGGAGCAAGAAACTTCTGCGCTGCACGGGAAAGGGGCGTGTCTACTCAGACAAGAAAAGCAAAGGCGAAGTGTAAGAAGGAAAGAACAGAGGAGCAAGGAAAAGCCTGAAAGGACCTAGAGCAACGCAGGAAAGGGCAAAGAAAAAAAGCAAAATCTGCCTCAGATGAAGTGATGGACAAGGTGGGCCCCCTGTCCATAAGCAGAGGCCCACGTGTCCATAAGCAAACCTTCGAAGACCACATGGCAGAAAACCGTATGTGAATTAAAATAGTGGTCGATAGTATATATACAAGTTCAGAAGTCAAGTTGAACTCCCGTAGTACTGTATGGTATGCAAGCCTATGGGTACTTGTGTACATATAGGTATATGAGAGCAGAAGCCGTTCTGGGAACGGGTGATCCAGAACTCATGAAATGCAAATGATCGGTAACCAAGATGTACTTGATGCACAATGCTAGAATAGTGATACATCCATGAAGTAGAATGCATCGAATGTAACCTGAAGCAAAGGCATAATTGCAACAAATTGAGAATAACATATATCCAAAGGACTAGTAACAACTTGAAATCAAAAACAGCTATGTGAACGAGTGCGAGTAATATAAAACGTTATGTAATAGACCACCAGTAAGCAGTGCGTGAACTATTAAAAATTTTGCATATATACGCAAAACCCGTGATGAGACAGTTTCACCGGTTTCACACTCTCATGGACTGATTTGAACGCTCTGACATTTACCATCTAGAAACTATGTTCCATATAGCCGACAGCCATACAATGCGGTCCGTGCAGCATTCACGGAAGTTACTGACGTGTTCCTGCAGACTAGGGTGAAAGTGAGCAATTGTAGCATCGAGAATTAATGAAGACACAGGTGAGAAAACTGGCCTGTGCTTGTGGTGGAGACAAACAGGAGTAAGCAATCATGACCAACGTCGAGACTTCCAATGGTGAAAACGTACGATGATTGAATAAACCTACGAACTGGTGTGTCGGGACTGAGAAGATACTGAAAGGATATTTAAGTAATGAAAGCAGAAGCCATTCATAGAACGGGGTATCCAGAACCCACTTAGGATCACACCCGACACATGCATATGGAAAACGCAAGCGATCAAGGGATGCAAAATGAAAGGAAGGCGAGCTAAGCAAGTAAAGACAGAGTGGTACATAAGCGAAGTCGATAGAAAGCAGAAGCGAAAATTGATACATTCCCTGGGTAGCATGCATAGTGAACATCAGCAACATTGATGTGAGAAAGCAAGAGAGCCCTGAGCAGATTCAACGCAAAGGGAAAGTAAAAGGAATCCATCGAACAAGTAGGAAGACAGCGTTAGTGGATGATAGCTGGGCTGGGGCGAAGTGTGACGGGACTGCCTAGTGTATATCACACCATGCTCTATGAGCGCATGAGTCCCAACACTAAACACTAGAAGGAAGCAGTCAGACTGTCAAAAGTAAGCCTGCACGAAAGTACACCCGACTTCATCAGTGCCCCATGAGGTGCCCAAGTAACTGGACAAATGCCAGTAGCCCTCGTACTGAGTTTCTGTTCAAGTGCTCATGAGTGCCCAGGCAAGCTCGGTTAATTCGCAAAGTGCCGCTCGAAAATGGTGAGAGTGAGGTGCACTGGAACCAGCAGGCCGGTACAGTAAAATGCGTATTATACAAAGTTCAAGAAGAGAAGTACAGTACAAAATGGTGTGACTCCGAGGGCTGTGGACTAACTTATAACCAGAACCAGTGCTGACCAGAAACTGATTACATGTTAACAATAATTAGCGGTAAAGAAGGAAATTCTAGCAGAGAGCATTTCGTTGCAGAGAGTACAGCATTCAGATATGAGCACTTGGATGCAAGCAAGATTCATGCAAATTGAAAGATTCTGAGGGGGAGGGGCAAGTAACGAGTGGGTCTCGTGACTTCGAGGGGCTGTTGTATTAACTACTGAAGAGACATTTGAGTAGTGGGAGCAGAAGCCGTTCATGGAACGGGTGATCTAGAACCCACTTAGGACCGGACTTGACACATGCATATATAAAGTCGAAGCAAGAAAAGATACAAGCAAACAGGGGATGAGTAACGAAAGAAAGACAAGCTAAGAGAATAGATACAAAGCGGAACCTAATCTAAATTGTCAGAGAGCAAGAGCGAAAAAAGATACATTCTATGATTATCATAAGATACTGAAGTGATATTTGAGTATTGGTATGCAGAGCCCGTTAAGAAAAACCGGTTTTGCACACAAGTGCCCTGACCTGACCGGACATGACTCTAATAATTGTAATCAGACTGAGCACAATCCTAGACGCGGATTGACTATGCTTACCTGCAAAGAATCAACGAAGCTCTTGCCTCCATTGACTGTATCCAGACTTCGGGACCATATCTCAGCGACTTTTTCAATATTTCCAGAACAGATGTAGCAAAGCGTGGCGGCTTGAGTTTCTCCTGCGGCATCCAGTCGCGCTGCCAAGGCATCCGAGAGTTGCGTCCAGTCCTCAAAAGGTGCGTACTGTATCTCGTAAATAGCCACAAAGGTGATTTAAAGTCATCGCCTGTGCACTCTTAAATAATTACATGTCTACAGACAGCACTCTTAACCAATTGCTGGGTGGCAGTTAAGACAGCAACTAAAAATCTGAGAGTTTCATCGATCTGAGCCCATTATGGACGCCCAAAGATAACAAACTTGCAATTTCATATAACTAAGTGGATCATTAAGCTGGACTCTTCAGCATTTCGATGCAAAACTAAACGAAACTTGATCCAATTTAAGTAGCAGATGAGATAACTCACAGTGCAAAGTAAAGCAAGAGTTTCTTTCCAGGCCTTCAAAGGCCGAGTCTCCACCAGACCCTTTAGATCATTGTTAACTACAGCAGACATTATCTGCATCCAGCAATCAGAGAACAAATCTTAATTAGACATCAAATGCATAAAGTAATCATGACTTGCTTCTCAGAAACACCACTCCTTAAGGACCACTCCCTACCCTACTTTCCGGTATTACGAGGAGCGATTATCCCACAAGCAAAGGGAACAAACAGACAAACCTTGAGATACGATCGACCAGTTTTCTTTATGTATGCATTCTGAGTCTTCTCCCATAGAGTTGATTCTCCAAGACGAGCAATGATAAGTGCATCTGCCATTCTGTCTGCATTGATGCAGTGTTCAACAGCCAATGCAAAGTCACCGACAACAAGAGCTCTTTGAATTGCTCCTTCAGAGTCAGAAATCTTTTCTTCTCCTCCGACTTCGGTTGCGACCTCCTGACTGGCACCTGTATCAATAACATCTGTCTCCAATGTCAAATCTCTTAATCCCCCTGTAGACACCCCCTCAGATATCTCAGGTGTGTGGATATTGTCAAAGAAGTCATCCTCTCCGTTTTCTACTGTCTGTAATGTGTCCTGGTCCACTGGTTTCGGGGCAAGTTCACCAGCTCCATCGGGGATCTCCGCATCCGCAGGAGTCACTTCTTCACTTTCCTCAGGTTTATGCTCTGCTTCTTGATCATGCAAATTCTCCGTAGGTTGGGTGCTAAAATTGAGATGAGCCAGTAACTTCTTGCGGGCGTCATCTTCAAGCATGACCTTCAAAAATCTCCACGTTTGTTGATCGTCATCACTCCTACAACACCGGTCGTGATGTTTTGTGAGATATCAACTGAACAGCCCAGATGGACAAACCCTTGTACAAAAAGTGGTTGGTTCAGCGATTGTAAGATACTATCACCTCAAATTCGACCTTATTGCCTTATTGGAAAGTAAATGTGCTGCATGCTTCTCTCATTCGCAATTCAAATGCCGGCTATTTTCTCCTAATGGAATACGTTCAACATAATGTGTTTTCGGCCACCGGAGGAACAACAACCAAAAATGATAGTAAATTCTACTTGAGACGTCTCATGACAAACCACTACTAGACCAAATAACAATATCGTACAGATCATTACCTGGCCATCTCTGCTTTGATGTCGCAAAATGCCCGCATTGCTGGTCTATCATTATCTGCTATTGCTGTCTCGAACTCCGTAGATTGCTTGACCAAATCCTCCTCTGTGACAAGACTGTGCAACCGGATCTGGAAACGCCGCCTAACTGGTTAAAGTCTTTAATGACAAGACACCCACGCCGTGGAGCAAGAAGCAGTCCAGGGCAGAGGACAACAAACACACCACCAACCCGGGATGCAAGGGACGGTGACAACCTTCCTTGTGCTTCTTGATACTAAAACATTCTTGACAATATCCAAGAAGTGGCAGATGCAAACAGGCCGCAGAGGATCATACAAGCAAGACTGATAATCAAACAAGAAAATAGCAAGTGCAGATGAACCAGAGAAAAGTAGATATGGCCAAAAACTATGAGTGTGAAGAATATTCCCGTCAGATTACTAATTTGATAATTTAACATGATAAGACCACGTGCATCGGGAACACATAAACAATACATAGATTTTTCGTAGAAAAGATGCAGTGGCCATACCTCTGATGCGGTTGCAGCCCCTCCAGCAACAGTCTTCTTGCTGGGTCCAAATGTAATAAGTTTCCCACCAAATCCGAAACTGACCCCAACTGGTCGCTTCAACCACTTTGGAGCCTTCTTCACATCTGCGGCAATCACATCCGACGTGAGACTTCCCTCCACAGACATCTCACGGATCTTTAAGTGTCATACTGATACTAATCGTCCTCCAACACAATCCCAAATTTCACAACGCAAAATGCAAAGTTGACCCACTTTTAACGCCTTCAAATTTGGGATACATCCTGACACCTACTTTTTGATACAGGAATTGGAAAACCGAATCCTTCATCACCGGGCGAAGTTTAAAAACCACAAAGTTCACATCTGACAGTGTCCTCTTCTTCGAACCATGACCTTTGGTAAAGTTATCATCTTGATCTCGACCAGGTGTCTTCGTTTACTCTTGATGGAAAGCATCATAGGTTGAAACTTCTATTTGATCTTTACATTACACTAGCTCTACTGTGCCTACTTATAAATGGATTAATTGTTGAACCACCACCACCACCCCACCCAAAAAAAAAAAAAAAACATCTTTGTGGAGCTCTTACGTTGATGCCCAAGCAGTCGTGTACTATATTCCAACAGAAGGCATCTACATGGAGAAAGCTACTTACATGAAGAATCAATACCCTTAATCGTGTGACCAAAACTGGTTTCGTTTGATGGTGTCCGACTGCAGGCCTGAACTGGGGCAGGGCACGAAACAAAACACGACTGACAGCGTTAAAACGTCGATGAACTGTTACAGGCAGTAGGATACTATGACCAACAAAAACAAGCTTCACAACTAGACATCAAAACAAATATCTCCAAAGACGAAAGCATAGGAATTAATCTAGAGTTATGACGACGTAATAAACAGAACGACTTCATACGTGAAATCATACCTCAATGTTGTAAATCCCAATATTTCCGTCGAAGGATGAAGTGGACAAAACCCCAGGAGTTCGAGGTGACCATTGTACGTCGAAATTCCAGTTCCCACTGGCTGGAAGCTCACAAAGAGTCTGAAGGCCATCGAGACGACTGTAAATATAAATATCCATGCTTAACTGCTATAACCAGAAGGGTCAACTTATATCAACCAGATACCAACTTTTCACAAGTTTGCAATATCAACACATATTTATGTAATGAAATACAGAACCCCACCCGTTGTACACAATGTTCCATACGTCTGACAGGACAGACTCCGACCCTGACATATATCATGTCTGCACTATCAACACATAGAAGGTTTCTGTCCTCAAGCTTACGACCGGCGACATCTCTAAAGCAAAAAGAATAATTAAGCGACCAACACGTATGGAGTGGTGCCTGATAAATACCTCCCCTGTGAAAGTATCCCAACATAGTGTTAAGTTATCTTTGGCACAGGTCAACAGGAGGGAACTATCAAGCGGGCACCAAGCCATGGCCAAGACACCTGCAAGAAGTATGAAAAGTCAGAGTTTCACGAAACAGGCCTGAATTGAAGGTTACTGAAGAAATGATTATGGAACTCAAAACTAGCCACCGTAATTAATGCAATGACGGATCCGACACACAGGGTTTTATTCTACAAAACGTAAATGGCTTCAAGCTAAATTAGCAATTATGATTCTTCTTACCAAACACTTGAGATTCTGTCTCTCAAAAGGACTGCAAGATTGCATGCTACATACAGGAATCGTTTCCTCGTTAATCAGCTGTCTATAAAAAGTTCATGTGCTTGTATCCCATTTTTGCATCAAGTGCATCTTCAGGAGGTTACCTTTCGAGTGTCCAACAAGTTCCTTTAAAGGAGAAACAGAATTTCGCAGATCCCAAACCTGAACAAACCCACAACCTTGATATAGGTATATGAGAGCAGAAGCCGTTCGGGGAACGGGTGATCCAGAACTCATGAAATGCAAATGATCGGTAACCAAGATGTACTTTATGCACAATGCTAGAATAGTGATAAATTCATAAAGTAGAATGCATCGAATGTAACCTGAAGCAAAGGCATACTTGCAGCAAATTGAGAATAACATATATCTAAAGGACTAGTAAACAACTTGAGATCGATAACAGCTATGCAAATGAATGCGAGAAATATAAAACGTTATGTAATTGACCACCAGTAAGCAGTGCGTGAACGATGAAAATTAAAACGTAGGCTGGGATGAGAGCTTATGGATGGTGTTGCTGCAGAGACATCTCGAAGTGTAGCAGGGTAACGAGAGCAAAGCGAAAGAGGACAGGATATAAAGTATATTGCAACAAGCACTATGGATGCTTGAGTCCTGAGACACTAAACAGCAAAGGGAAGCAGAAGGCCGCCATAGTAAACCTCCACGAAAACACATGCGACTTCATCAGTGCCGAACTAGCTGAGCAAGTGTCAGTACCCCTCATACCTAGTTTCTGCTTAAAAACTCATGAGCACCGCAACCTTGATATATTTAGAAAGCAGAGCACGGCTTGAAGCATATCAGATCTACAAAGAAAACGCAAGCCGATTTGGTGCTAAAACTTTCATATGTACCCAGGGATCTGGTGCAATCGGTTCAGAGAATATAGTCAAGTTAAACATACCTGCAAGGAAGGAGACCGATCATCATCTGAAGCCACAATTAATTGAGTTGCGTTTTCAGGATTCCACTGTAAAGTTGAACACCGGCGTCGACTGTTCGGATCCGTAAAACTGACAACATAAAGTGGCCAGGTTAACTTCAGGTTCTGACCATACTAACAAACTCAAAATGACGAAAACATAAAGAGCATCTTAAAATCCTCCACCACAAGCCACGTAGCAGAAGTAGAAACCAAGAGCAGGACAAGGTCAGGCATATGACCAGGAAAAGAAGCTAACCTGAGAACCGGCTTTTGCTTCCTGAGGTCCCAAACAACTGCAAAAGTACGAGGGTGGTGTAAGAAAGCTGGCCAATGAAGGACTCAGAGCTGTGGACGACAGCTTTGTGTTGACACTTAGTGAAAAGGGAAGTTCACTAGATATTCGGCCAAAACCTATCATTAAGGATACACTGGTTATCAAAACCCGATGAATGTAATGGTAAAACAGTAAGCCAACCATGAGCAGTATCGTAATCCAACGGAATGTGTATGTAGACCACAACTACCACTTGCATCAAAAACAGCGCGAAGATAAAGAACACTAGTGATTAGGACTCGCGAATGCAGTGGAGGAAATGTGGCCGAAAGGTTGAATTTTGAGTATGCAGAAGGGACAGAAGTAGATAATTCGACAATGATAAGTGGATGCAAGGAATATCATTCATCGAATGTGCAGTTCGATAATAACGCGATCTACAGTTCATGATATTTTAGACTCCATTTATATGTCCTTTGTGCTTACCAGAAGTTCCACTGTAGGAAGTCGATGCAAGGATAGGTTGGACCTTCCGATTCCAAGACAGATACGAAATCTCCCCCTGAGCTCCTGCACCCTGGAAATAGTCGGAAACAAAATTTTAAACCTGCATTTTTAGAACTCTCTATATCGCAACAAGAAAATTATCGCTGAAAAGAAGGCGGAAGCACGCTTCTTACTCTCAAAGGCGGATAGTGTGTTGGAGCATTAGGAACTTTAAGGTCCCAGATATACAGATCGCCGTCATCACCTCCAGAAGCAAGCAGAGTTGGTGCTAGTACACTCAACTCCAAACCACGAACCTACACCACATAAATAAGAATCAGGGAGTTATGACTGGAATTCTAACAGAGGTGTGCTAGAGACAAAAATCAATAGGAAACTATGAATGCAACAAAGTGCCAGCGAGTTTTCCAAGAAGTTGATCAGGACGGTGCCTGTAGAGACTGATGTGCAAAAGTAGATCTGATGATGAAGAAAGTGAGAAAGAAGAAAGTGATCGGATGTCAATCCAAACTGAAGATATTACTATGTTCCATATTCGAGAGTAAACTGGTCCAGTTTAATCCCAGGTCATGCACTTAACCAGGCTCTCAGTAGTGCACTTAACCAGGCTCTTAGTAGTGCACTTCGAACTATTATCTTACCGCCCTAAGCCCTACACGTAAACTTATACTCCAGACATTGAATGCGCAATACTGTTCTGTTCAATCTTTAAGTTTACAAGTGAAGCTCTGCGATGCCACCAAACAGAAGCAGCGAAATAACGAGCAGCCAGGCATCAGATGCCTGACACAGTGAGAGATAACTCTTAGACCCAGACAATTTCATTCCGAGATAAGAATCACACGGTAACAGAGAAGTAGATTACTCACACCCCCTGTATGCCTTTGGGGCCTCGCGATTATAGAATCCTCCGGGTTGGCGCCATCACCACTGCCATTCAAATAAACAACCTCGAGTACGTGAGAAAGCCGAACTGATCTCATTCCCCAACTATCAGCTCCGTTATCAGTAGACATAAATAAGCTAAGCACAACATAACCTAGAGTAACCAGTACCTTGTTAGTTTGGCAGGATTCCAGATCATGATGCTGCCGTCTACAAGACCTCCAGCAATAATTCCGAGGGAATACTCCTCGCTACCAGCTTCAGGATTGTTCCCCCATGACAAGCGATTGAATCTCTCCGTTGTGGGACACGAGGCCACCACCGGCAGCTCATCCTCTGTGTTGGCAAAGTCTAGCTGCAAGATCTCCAACGATGCTGAAGAGCTGAAAGACGGATCGATCGCTCCAGCCATTGTTCCTACTGCCATGATCGACGCCGTCGGCGCGAACGCCACGGTTGCCGATCTCGCGATCGATTTCAGCGTCGCCATTCTTGCTCCCTCGTAGAGTTCCAGCAATCAATAATTCCCTAATGCTCCGCTCCTTCCAATACTCCAGATCTATCTATCTACCTATGAGTCAATCGAAAAGTCGATCAGTCCGTCGGTCTTTCACTCGTTGATCGAATTTTCTGTCACCTCCTGCGGGCTCGCTCTCCAGTGCCCGCCCTGCCCTCGAGAACCCCTCTCCTGTGTTGATTTCTCTCTTCTATTGTCCCTCTGTCTCCTCAGTCCTTCTTTGGTTGCGTTGTTGCAGCCAGCTGCTACAATGAACAGAAGGCAAGGAATTTTCCCAGGAAGGCACAGAAGGCAAGGAATAGCCCCAGTTATTTTCTTCCCTTTCCTCTACCCCAACCCGGAACATAAATGTCATTCGAGTCCTACCTTTACTTGTAGGACTATAGTTTTACTCGACCTTTACTTGTAGGACTATAGTCCTTCTCGGAACCTCTACTGTACTGGGTCTACGTCTAATCTCTTTTCTTGCTCCTGCAGTCCTTCATGAAGCCGACCGACAGATCTCCCCAGTAACTCTCTTTCTACCCGATGATTGTCTGCACTAACCAGGTAATCAGACTTCTCGATGGAATGTGAACTTAAGGCACAAGCATAATGAGGTAGAGAGCGTCATGTTGATGGACAATAATTAGCGTCCTATCTATATCTTTGATATGGTCTTTGGTGTTGACGGGCAATAATCACCGCCTTGTCATGTCCTCGTGGGGGAGATAATGGCAATCTCAAGGATAATCGTTCAACTCATGACTCAATATGATTCTATGCATATTTCATTGAGACACAGGTTCATATTTTGGAGAAGGTATTCGGGATGTATATGAAGGGGGAGGCGACTTCAACTACGTTGGAATAAAATAAAATTTTGAAAAACAGACACGTCAAGTAACTTAACAATTGCTATTAACTGTATTACTACTGTAACAGGACATATGTCTTGTTTCTAGATTGTGGAATAAATAACTGAGCAAGTCTTTTTAAACTCGATTGCAGGAAATATCTGTTCAGATATATGCATCAAAATTATGAAGGGATACAAAGCATTTTTTTATTCTGAAATCAGCAGTCATCATATTTTACTGCAAATAAATATTCCATTTACCTGAGATTTTATTTTTAGGAATCATTTTTCTTCTATTTTTTGCAACTATTATAACAAAGAAATATGTAATCATCTCGTTTTCAGATCTGAAATACCTAGTTAAAATAGGTTAAATACTACTTTAACGTAACTTTTATAGATGGCTAATCATAATTTTATGTCAATGAACTTCAAATTTGATTGGTTCTGATTCTTTTGATTATGGAAATGTGTAATTAACGCATTCTCTAATATACAAACTACTTAAATACGATAGTGTATATTGAAATTGGCAGATGCTACTTGAAACAAATGCACTTGATGGATGGTTGATTATCAACTTGCTTGGTGCAATCAAGATATTTCTACTACATATCTTAATAGTTCATGAACTTCCACACTGATTTTTTATTTGTATGCTTATATCTATGAACAAAGTATACTATTCTCTATCTCTTCTTTCTTATGTCGATAAGAACGTGTTAAATTCTTTTATGTCCTTTGTTCACTAGTCTCTTAATTTTGCTATTACTGCATACTTTTGTATACACATGATAAGAGTGTCTTGCTTCTTATGTCGTTGTAATTGCATACTATTAGATACAAATAATAAGAATACCTTGCTTCTATGTCCTTATAAGGAACATTTTAGCTCCAACCATTTTTATTGAGTACGCTAACATTTATTATTACGTATTTGATGTAAACTTAATATAAAAAGTACATGATGATAGTTAAAGATCAAATTTATAACACTTTTGTTAGTGAGAATTATGATATTTACTATCATATTTATGTAGTTTGTATATTAGAGAATGCACTAATTAAATTTTTCCTACAATGTCTAAACAATAATCTATCATCATCCTATACATTATCTATTTCATTTTTGACCTTATGACACATTTGGGAATGAAGTGACATATTTAAATTTTTAGTTGTTATCATAGGATTAATTAACATCATACATACTTTCAAGTCTATTCTTAGATGAAGTAAAGTTGGAACAAAAATGACCACAAAAGATATAAAGCACCAGGTTATTCTTACTACAAGCCCAAAAAGTGTTTTTACATCTAGAATATTTGTAGATAAATCAATATAACATTTAAATTATGCAATAAAAAATTTCTTATTCTTACAATCAATACCATCAAATAATGAAAATATAATACTTTAATCATCAATAAATATATGGTACATTACATGTACTTAGGAAACTATACGATCTCTATTTATATTGGTAAATAGTGACAATATAAACAATGGTAATGGCCACAAAATAATAATATAAGATTTTAACTTAACTCTAGATACGACATATATATACACATATATATAGGATAAATATCATCATTATAAAAAAGTAAGTAAGTCTCTAAATTTATTGATCAAACCAAAATTCAATTGCAACTCATATAAGAAATTGAATATTAGAATATGAAATCCTTATCATAAATTGATGACCAAACATAATTAGAATATAAGTATAAAAATAATAATTTTTAGATGGTAAAGACCTCAAGACTTTTAATAATGAGACCATTATTTTAAGAAGACAAAAGACTTAGTGAGAATGGAAATCAAAGCAATGTTTTAGATTAAGAATGTTTAAATAAAGAAAGTAGATGGTCTCAAAATGATTAAGGAACAAGGGAATGAAGTTGATTAAGTGAAAAATTGCTTCCATGAATCATTTCATTCATTTGTCAATTTAGACTACAAGATATGGTGAGACTTGCAACAAATAAGTATTTGAAATATCACTTTGAGAAAGAAAAAGCATAGTTCATTTCATGGAGATTATATTATTGAGCTACTAGGAATAAAATTTTCAATTTTCTATGTGAATCGACTTGCTCAATTGCATGTGGAATAACCCAAAAGTGCTTCATGTTACAGTATCATTATTTTGAGTCATTAAAATTGGTTAAAATAAATTGTTATCACATCTAACTTAAAATTTATGATTTATTATGAATACAAATATATTTTGGTTTATTTCGAATTTTTATATTTTTGTTGTCATTTGGGATCCAATGTGAACTTCAAAACATATACAAACAAACCATCAACACAACCTATTATACTAGTCTTTATCAAATATTTAGTTTAACTAGGCTAGGCATAATAAACCAAGCTATAACTATAAAAGACTCTTAGTTAGAGAGAAGTCAAAGGAGGCAATACAAACAAAGATATTAATTATTAGGAAAATCTCTTGTATTTGGGGAGAATCTTTAAGTGTACATCCAAATCCATTTTAGTCATTTATACTTAAAGATACCAAGTTGTATAATAATCGTGTTTCATTTAATTTTCTTATGCATGTTGTTGTTTGTAGTAACACTAATATGAGATGAAAGTTCATTTAAAGATTCTTACGGAGTAACATTTCATAAAAAATTGTGCAATAGTTGTAAAAAGTTAAAGTTGTTGCTCCATACTTCATACAATCTTAATAAACTAAATTTACATGATGGTAGGCTAAGATTTGCTGTTCATTTTGGACAACAAAAAAGATGACAATAAAAAAAATCTCATCCTATTGTATTGTGTGATAGAGAAGATACCTATTGAATTAATTCATGGTCAACATATAGACATTATATTCAATTAGTGGTTGGCGTGCTCTTCAATTGCACTATGTATGTTAATGAAATATTGTTTATTAGAGTTTCATATGTTAAATTGTTTTAACAGAAATGCCAAGCATTCAGGTTCACAATTGTAGACTAAAGCCAAGGGATGTTGTAATGCATGAACCCCAAACATGCAAAGATTTAATTTTGGCTTTAGTCTACATTAACTTCTTTAAATATGATATTATTTGTTGTAATAGCATTAGCGGATGTCTAGTTAGCAACCTTGATTTGTTCCAAATAACAACCCCCCAAAAGCACCACATACAGTTGACCATGTGTAAATGCCCTATGGTTAAGGAATATGCCAACATCAAATGATTGACCTTGTGATTTGTTGACTGTTATTGCAAATGCACCTATATTTAGAAACTATTGCTTATTTAGGTGAAAGGATATTGAGGATAGGTGCAAGGGTATCAGATATGTGAGATAAACACCTCTCTCCATATATATTTCTCTTCAAGAATCCTCCATGATAGAATTGACCTTGTAACTACAATAAGTTGTAGATGGATGATGTTGCACAATCCTATGGAGGGATTCAGATTCCTCAACAACATGATGAGTTGGGCAACTTTGAGCTCAAGCATGTGTAGAGGAAGTCAGATGAACTAAATCAAGTAAAGAAACTCCATTAAGTAGTTATTTGCATTGATGCCATCATCATTGTTTACACGATCTACACTAAGGCAGACGTGTACATCTCTTTGCATTTTCTTTGTCACTTGGTGGTTGATCATTTGAGCATCTTCATTGCAAATGGTGAGAATGATTTGATTCGAGAAGTTTAAAGGATCATCAAAGATGTCAATGATAACGTTGTCAAGAGAATTAACGGTCACAATCATTGATCTCAAGACATCAAACTGCCTGGCAATTCTACCTTTGTCGACATCAAGCAAGAAGGACTAGAACTCAAGACGAGTTTGAAGGTACATGTTGGTCATTAATTTAAATGTTGTCATCAAAGTCCAAAGATGTGTGTTCTTTAGACAAGCATTGATTGTTTCATTTTGAGTACCTTCAAACACCACTAGAAGAATTTGTCAAAAGTCACCACCAAATAGGACCACTTTTCCTCCAAAGGGTGCTCAATCCCAAGCAAAATTCTAAGTGTGTGATTGACGGCCTTGTTGATAGCATAACATTGTGCCATTGGCACCCTGTCCCATAAGATTAAATCCATCTCTCTAATATTGGCCGCCAAGTTTGACTGTGTGTTAACATTGCACGTTGATTGCTCATGTGGCTGCAACGGTATCACCAAAGAAGAATGTGTTGTTTGTCCCTGCTTAAGCAAGCAAGTTGCAATGCTACTTGTTGCTATGGCCATGCACTTATATCCAAAAGACCAAAGTGATCTAAGAATGGCATTATAGATGAGTGTTTTACCTATACCATTAGGGCCATAAAGAAATGAGAGCCTCTCTTGACAATCGGGATACCGTGCAGCAATAATGATACGTTCAAATGCAAGTTGCTAGTTAGTATTGATCAAATCCAAGATAGTGGTTTAATTCAATGACATTAATGTTGTTGTCATCATTGTCTTGAACATGAAAGTGAGCATTATTGCCAACAAAGCCATTATACTCCAAAATAAATTCATCAATATTCATAGATGATGACAATTGTTTGTTGTGTTGAGCCAAGCAATGCTCAAGAGAGTAAACCATGCATTTTCAGCATTCTCCATTACATGAGGAGTAGAGATCTTCAGACATTGCCTTGTAGTGCCATTGAAGCAAGCTCCACGGATCAGCCGGATCATTGAATACCGACAATGTTGCAAACAACCGCCTAATTTGAGATGATATGGAAATGGCAATTGCCTCTGCCATGCATAAATCCCATTTGGAATTGTTGGCAAGAAGACCTTGAGCAATCATGGCAGCCTTAAATGTGGGATGCACAATACTATCAAACGTTCAAACATCTTCATATGATGAGTAGACAAAGGTAGAAGATGTTTGTTCCCATAGGGACTATGTTCATCCCGTGATGACCTTTTGGGCATTTTGACGCCAACTCCATTTCTTTTTGTGCCTATCCCATGAATAATGATATAGAAAGTCTGTATAAGTCTGTAATAGATCAAGAACATCATAAGGATTGGCCTCATCTTACAATTGGATGCAAATATGACAATTAACCTTGAAGAACTTTGTTAGCAAAGTTTTGCTATTTGCCTCAATGACCAAGGGGAGTGATATTGAAATTGGATCAAACATGATGTATTGCTTGTTAGGCAAATAGACTAGAAGGCGCAACACATTATTGCTCGTGTGGTTGGTTTTGAAGCCAAATATATACCAGCATGCTCTTGGGCTGCAATATATTGCCCTTCAAGGTGTTGATCAGTTTTGTCAACAATTTGATCTAATTCAAAGATATCACGATTGGGACCTTTAAAAACATACTTATGCAAATACTTAATAGAGCTTGCAGAGTTGCAGTGCTTGACATTAATATGGTAGTTGTACTTACACAAAAAGTATGGGTTGTAGTGGATCACCAACTAATTAGCTAAATTGACAAAACATACATTAGCACACTTACTTATAGTGCATCCTTGGTCTTGGTGATGATAAATTGTACGGTTGTGGTGATTGACACCAATATTAAGGCATAATTGCTTGGAGAAATCCTCACTATAAGCACCATCACACATGTAGGGACAATATGGGTTTGCATTGCCATAAGGACCATGTAGCTTAAGGGTCTTGACAGCTTCAAACAGTTGCGGTTGAGTCTTAGCGTCTAGAATCTCAACTGCAATGAAGCTATCTACAACATCAACCTCATTGAGCTTCTGTTCTAACCAAACCAATAAGTGCACATGAGGCAGTCCTTGCTTTGGAATTTTATAGTTTAGCAATAGGCTTGGACCTTACCAAGAATGCTCTATTTAACAATCTTGTCTAGTATTGCATGCATTTTCATATGGAAGACACGGGTCACAATATTGGGATGGTCTTGAGGTTTCTGGTACGACAGGAGTTGGGACTTAATTTCTAGCCATTCAAGATTTCAAGTCATGGTTATGAAGAGATCTGATTTCACAAAGCTCCTTACCAATGACATGCAATCTTGGAACCACTACTGCATGTATCGTGGAGATCCAATAGTGGTTGCAAGTAAAATGATTTGTCGTCCAATTTGCTCTCTATTGTCTTGATGCATTGCCTCAACCAGGCTCTAATAGCATTTGCTTGCAATTGGCGCTAGTTGTTCTTGATGAAGGACATATTTGCATGCTCAACTCTCAAATACTAATCAACAATAAACTATTGAAAGAGTTTACCACCCATGTGTAAGAAGTTTGACAAGTTGCGCTCTATAGGCAATATTGGACATATGACTTTAAAGTGACACCGATAGCATTTTTAAGCTCAATTGACCATCCATATCCACCTTTTGGGAAGAACCTCGGGTATGAGAGAGCATTTTATGTTGGGTAGCATTCATTGATGCTTTTAGGCCTCCGCCAAATTTATGCAGAACAATATCACATAGAGCCAATTGACCATTGTTTAAGACAATTGCTATGACTTTGAGTGCTATCAGGCAGTTGAATTGATGGGAGCATGGCCGCTAATAGCCAGCTTGATATTAGTAGAGCTTGTAGAAATACCCTTAGCATGTTCAAAGTACTACACAACATGGTTGATAGATTACATAACGAAATGTAGAGAGTCCATCATAGAGGAATCAAAATCAACAAATACTTCCATATGTTGGTCTGTTCGTAGGTCAAGATCAAGAAAGTATGTGGCAATATTTTGCTTGCTCATCATTGTCATGTTTAAGGCCATCACCAATCCGATGATAGAGCTCACCATTGACACAAAAAGAGTAGATGTCATCATGCTTGCTTGCAAGATTCATGTCAAGATTACTTCTCATGCTTGTGAATGAAAAGGCTTGATTGTACTTGTGGATATTAGCAAGAAAGGACTTTGAATTGGGTGAGCCCTAAAATATATTTAAAAGCAATGGATGTGGTTCAAAAGAGCCAATGATAGAGTCACTAGTGAATTTACCGTTGTGGCAATAAATAGAAGCCTTTTTAGACTTCCACCTACACACATTATATTTGGTGCAAACCAATGTCATGCCACCACATGTTTGGTGCCCAACCTTGTTAAAGTCATTGATTGAACATTGTGCTTTCAACATGTTGAGAGATGATATAATCAACCGACAATGATAACAATGATGTAATAAATCAAGATCATGGTTGGGATTGACTATTTCATCATGATCTTTCCTAAGATATCAAAAAATCCTACCAAACTCTCACTGTGGACTTAAAAAAGCCTGCCAAACTGTAATTGTGGACTTAAAAAGCCCACCAAATTGATAGTAACATAAAGTCATCAATAGTGGATGCACATAAAACCCCATAAGCCTCCGGCTCAAAACTTTTTTAGTAGTATGATATTTTACATGGATGTGAATAAATTAGAGAATTATATACTTTACATCATCTTTCAAAATCTTTATGATGTAAGAAAGCTAATACAAAATATAGAATGGTCTCAAAATCAAACTTAATTTTCCAATGGATTAAATCCAAGCTAGTTAAGATTCATTTGATTTCTTAATAGATGACTATAACAACAAAGTGTCCCTTAATTTCATAGTAATATAGTAAGAACTAGTTGGGTTGACAAAGATACATGTTAGAGATAACCAAAAAGGAGGTAAAATGTCACAATGATGACTTGCTATTATTTTGTATTTAACCTCTTGGGCAAAGTCACTCCTAAATGACAATAATGTCACCACACACCAAGCATCATATAAAAATATGAATCCAAACTAATCATACTTACTATAAATCAAATCCAAAGGATCCTTGAATGTGATGGTCCATTCATAATGAAGGTCAGTTTGCCTTGGAGTTTCCTTACCTTTCCTTTGCACAACTAGATTAAGGATTACATTTTTGAGATAGTTGGATGTATTGAGATTCTCATTTGCATCATGAAGTTCATGGCTACATGCATTCAATAATGCTACAAAGTCCTACATTTAGTATCATAGAATGTGCATATAAAGATAGAGTCCAATCATCCTTACGACAACAACTACAAAATTATATTTACTCTTTCCCATAACACACTACCTCACAAGGGGCATGAATGATGCTTACTTTATAGTTTCATGTTACTTTATGGTACTCCAAGCATTTGGTTTCCTATCATTGTATTGTCCTTGACCAATATATTGCTCCTAGAGATGAATACTCTAGTTCCACACAAATGATTCTTATCACTCAAGTGCTTACCCTCCTATGCAAGATTCCTCACTTCCATTGAACTAAGCATGTAGTCATTCATACAAGATGCAAAGAAATACACAAACACCAACTCAATTGTCTTAATGGTATAAAATTCATCTATTGCAAAATAAATATGTGCTAAACAATTATGATCATAAAGCCTTGGCCCTTTATACATGTTTCAATTAGCCACCAAAGAGATCTAGCAAATGTGAAGTATTAGAATCTTCTAATTACATCTACAATAATTAGTGCTTATCATATTCTATCTACTTATCTTACCATAATGTAACCTAAGTTTGTAGGGACTAAACAGAACAAACAATTCATCTAGTTTGTTGTCATTTATAGTTAGGATGTTGGGTGGGGGTTCATATGGAATTTTTTATATCATATCATCTACAAACTTGGGTTTAGATACAAGTCATTGAACGTGAAGTGATCCAAGGACTAGTCTATCTTATAGTATGTCCTAATGAGATGGTTGTTGTGTACAAAGTATTTCACTCATCTGTACATTGGGTTGGCAAGTATTGAGATGAAATTTCTTTTCCCTTGCACCATTTAAGTTCTTTGAGCTCCTATTAGTAATCCTTAATTTCCAAAAGGAGGGTTTTTTTTGTTTCTTAGAATGTAGTCTTTGTATGTGTGTGGAGTTTGACAAACAATGCATGAGTTGCTTGGTTAAGTAGACCTTCCTCATCAATGCATCCATCTAGATCTTGTAGTCATTTTTTTTATGTACCAATGTTTATTCAAGTAGCTCCCCATTTTTATTTCAAGTTGTTTGAGGAGCCATGTTGCCAAATGTTTGATCATAACTTGTAACCATGCATGTTCACTCTCCAATTGTGTTATTTTTTTTGGAGTTCTACCCATAACTTGTTTTGTATCTTCATTTTTTTCTTGTATTCCTTCTCTTGTTGGTATTTGAAGCTTGTATTGATTTCATGAATATGAAGCTTAGTTATCTCCTTAAGGTTCTCATATCATATCTTTGTTGTTGTCATCTTGGCATAAGCTTTGTTGTCACACCATTTGTAGTTCTGCATCTAGATGCTTGGACACTAGAGTTCCCGTGATAGTAGTTAGAGTTATTCTAGCAGTTTCTCGAGACTACTTTCTGACGGTTAGATTTTGTGTTCGGGGTACTGACTTCACGGTGGGGCCCACCGTCACTTTGCACCGTTTGCACTATTGAGTGTGCTGTCAGCAGGACCATTAGGGTTTCAGTGCTAGCTCAAGTCTAGGAGGTATAGTTTCAAAGTGAGCTCTAGAGAGCTCACTTCTCTGATGTTGAGCCATTGAGTTCTTGGCTATGGTGGACAGAGGCCGGCGAGCATCACTTGGATTCTCTATGCTTGAGTGGATGTGGCTTGACTGTAATTAGTGCCGAGTTATTGGCAGTTTATAGAGTGACAGATCAAGTACTGATTTGAGTTGAGTTGAGTTGAGAGTGGTAAGCAATCTGATTATTGTGGCAAAGTGAAGTCAGGGGGAAATTGGGTGCAGGAACTGTGAGTGTTGGTGGTATCTCCAAGCTCGATGGATCGTTGGTAGCTCAATTCAAGTTTAGTGTTTCCCTAGTGTGTAGAAGCTCAATCGATTGATGCAGATTTGGTAGTTAGGCGGACGGTGTGCGGAAGCATTGGCCAAATTTTGAGCAAAGAAGGAGCAATTTTTGAGCAGTGTTGTGATTTTGAGCTCAAGAGGTGAAGGCAAGACCAATTTGCTACAAGTTGGGCTCAAAAAGTCAAATTGAAGGTGGAGTTGGAAAGCTCTTCTCATGAAATTGTGATTTGGAAAAACCCATTTTGTCAATTTGGCTCCAGTGGAAAGTTAGCGGAGGATTTGGCGGATAGCCATCTTTAGGGTTTACGTCAGATTTTGGTTAGGATTTACGTCAGATTTGGAGGAGTTTTGCTAGTTTGGAGGAGTTTTGCAGATTTGGAGAAGTTTCACCAATTTTGGAGGAGGTTTGAAGTGGCAACAAGAAAGGCCTCATTTGGCTGAATTTTGGTGTTTTGAGGCATACGGCTGTGGGCTATGAGAGGCTATGAAGGCCTAGAAGGGCCAAAAGCCAGCTTGTTTGCATGAGGCTAGCTAGTTTAGAGTAGATCTTGGTCACTGGTTGGCAAAATCTGCCTTTCCTACTAGATTGTGCGCAATAGGGTTTGACCCCTAGATCTCTTATTCCTAGACTAGTGCCCTAGCCAACTGGTCCACCCTCACTTGTTGTCATAGTGACTGTGCTACTATTATCTATACACATGTAGCTTTGGCTAGGAGAGGCAGTTTGATCCCATTCTTGGTGATCCTTGTAGCTTAGGACTTAGATACGAACTGCTCTTATGTCAAATGCCAAATGGTGGCAGAGTCAGTCCCATGTTGTGTTATGAGATGGAGGGTTTTTGTTTAGATTTCTTATGATTGGACCCCCTCCATTCTCTGCTTCCTATTTTTGCACCACGTTTGTGTGAGGTGACCTGAATTTTGAGCATTGGTGCTCTGGTGTGCTCTCAGTGGTGAGGCTGACCAGTCAGACTATCTTTCTTTCTCTCCGGTGAGGCAAGAAGTGATGACCTGTAGACCGTGAGAGTGCGTGTTATGATGGCAGGTTACAGGTTGCCCTTTCTCCTAGTGTAGTTATCTCAGTTAGAGTTACATTAGTGGGTGGTGCTTGGTGGTGTTGGCACTTGGTGGGGTACTTGCGGTTGCAGTTGGTGGTTCGGGTTTGCTATTGTGGTTACTTTTTCATGATGGAGTTCTTTGGAGATTCCAGAGGAGTTAGCCTTGCAATACGCATTGGGTTTACTCGGAGTGGTGCTCGATATCAGCTTGTATCTCAGGTCCTAGTGAGGGAGGAGATTGACTTTGAGTTGGAGTTCGACACAAGAGCTGATTCAGTTGAGAGTGCACTTGGTGTGTCCGCACCGTTGTTGTGAGACATGGACGATATTTATGGGGCCTCCAAAGGCCCTATGCGTTACTCTGGTACGGTGGGTACCATTGAGTTTGATGACTTCATCCAAGAGTTTGACAGTTGGTGTGATCTGCAGTAGATGCGGAACCCAACTTTGTTCACACCCTTCATGGCATGGAAGGGGTTGTTTCAGCACTTGGAGGGTCCGCTGATGGATGACTACCATGAGTTCATGAGAGCTCATTTGGAGGAGATTGAGTTATGGAGACAATATTGGTCTCCACACTATGTCTCCATCACTTCAAGCTCGGTGGCCAGGAGTAGATCGGCTATACCCACAAGTTCTAGCTCGAGTAGTGTTGGTGGAGCTAGTGGAGGTGTACTAGCTAGAGATAGTGCTACTAAAAGTGGAGGTACCGCTGCAGGAGGTGGTGTGGTACCGGGGTTTAACCCCATGGTGGAGTTCTTCCTATGTTTGAAGCAGAACTACCAGGGAGTGCGGACTGACAAGCTGAGGAGCTTGCAGGAGTTCTAGCGAAAGGTTGGAGAGAGCCTATGCAAGGCATACACTTGCATGAGGCGGCTGATCAGTTTCACTCAGGGAGTTACTGAGGCCCAGGCAGTCCAGTTTTGGTATGGGATACTGGATAGGGAGTTACGACGTAGAGTTCGTGATGCTACGTTGTTGCAAGCTACTTCGCCCACTTTGGCAGTAGTCTTTGGTTTGGCTGAGCATATTGAGCTCAATATGGTGGAGGAGAGAGTGGTGACATCTGGATTTGGTAGGGAGACCTCATCCACAACTGTGACTTCTTCTAGAGTGCAGCAAAGTACACCATGCCCAATTGGTTTTTGAGGACAGGGTGGACAACCCAGATCCTATGGAGCGAGTGGAGGGCCTAGTGGAGTTAGACCCTTACCCTCATTTTTGAGTCAACAGCAACCAGTGAATGGTGGTGTTGCTTGTTGGACTTGTGGTGGACCTCACCATAGGAGAGAGTGTACTCAGGGCAGCGGACCTGATACCTATGGTGCATCATAGCCAGCACAGAGGCAGTGTGAGCACTGCCACAGATTTGGTCACACTAGTGATTGGTGTTTTGACCTACACCTGGAGTTACGGAGTGGTAGGGCTGCTATGGCTGGTAGTAGAGGAGCTCCAGTTCATAGAGGACAAGGTAGTAGAGGTGGTAGAGGATCTACATCTAGTAGGGGTGCAGTACCTACCCTTACTTCTGACACAGCTATGGCTACTCGGATTGAGTAGTTGGAGTAGAGATTGGCTAGTATGGCTATTGCTCAGAGGAGATCAGATTTGGGTGTTGAGGCTTCCACCTCATATGCAGGTGATAGAGATGCTTTAGACTTCATGTGCGGAGCAGCCCAGGTGGATGCATCTACAATAGTGACTAGGAGTGCATTACATGCTCTAGAGCCTAGAGGAGCATCAGTGGAGTTGGATCCACAAAGAGGAGAGGTTGGGAGATAGGTCAGACTTCCCCAGTCTTTCACGCTATCTGAGGCATTGCAGACGACATCCATGGTTCCTAGACGTCCCAGTGCAGGTGTGGTAGGTGGTGATGGAGTACATGATGAACTACCTGCTAGTCAGCCACCTGCTACTACACAAACTGAGTCTAGCATGATGTTGGGGGCGGCTCAACTGATTATGCAGCGTCCGTTGTTTTTGGCCAGTGATATGTTTACATTGGGAGTTGACCCAGCCCCAATATTCCGGTTGGTTGCCATGTTGTGTGAGAGTAGGGATGGTGCAGTTCCTACTACTAGAGCAGAGGTGGTTGGTAGTGGAGCTGACTTGGTTGAGGAGCATGGGATCCGTTCAGCGACCAATGGTTTATGGCAAGCAGTAGCGGCTAGACTGGAGGAGTTGCCAGCTAGACCGGCCTTTGAGAGAGCGTGGTTTACACCTGGTGTTGTCCTATTGGATAACCAAGGGGGATTTTTCATTTGGTGGGACCTTTTGGGAAGGTCTATACACCATAGAGAGTCTTGTTAGACTCTGGTGCGCAGCTCCTTATGTTGGGGAAGGATGCAGTTGTCGGTCTGGAGTTATAGAAGACCAATGTGGAGAGGTGTCCATTTTAGATCCAGACATCTCTTGGTGGTGGTTCGACATAGTACATCACACATGGAGAGCTTGTTGTCTAGGTTCAGCCTGGTCATCCGATTGATAGCTCGGTGGTGAGAGCTCGGGCTATTGCGACGATAGGTGAGTCATATGATGTGCTAGTTGGGGGAGTAGTGTTATACCCCATGGGTTTCAGCATTGACTATTGGGAGGAGACAACCTCTTATAGACCTGGTTGGCAGTCTGGTGAGGGATGGGTATGTCGTCTACCAGTACGCTTTAGTAGTGGTAGTCTTGGCTCACTACAGTCCGGAACCATGGCAGCATTAGTTTTAGCTTTCAATGGTGCAGTTACTTGGCCTGGTGACTTGTTGGAGGGGAATGCCCATGCAAAGGATACTCCAAAACCAGAGGAGATCACTTGGCTTTGGAGTACAAGTGGGATTGTTCCATCCACCTTGGATGTGCCATTGTGGAGTTCAGAGGAGGCATTGCAACAGCATGCAGATTAGTTGGTGCAGTAGGCTTGGAGTGGAACCTTCGTACCATCAGGAGATGAGTGTGAGGATGAGCCTCTAGAGGCAATTGCATTGACACCTCTGGATACCACACTCATTGCTTGGTAGTATCCAATAGAGGGGATATGCCTATTGGAGTTGTTTGGTGGGATCAGCACCGGACTAGCTGCGGTGTTACAGGCGGGTATCCGAGTATAGAGGTATTTGTATGTAGAGAGAGATGAGACTGCTAGGCAAGTCTCTCTATGTCATGTGGCACACTTGGCCTATTGGTATTCGGAGTTATTACCAATGTCAATGGTCAAAGGTTACCAGAAAGCCCTACCAGGAGACATTTCTTTACTGGGGGCGCATGACCTAGAGAGACATGGCCTATTTACTTGGTGATTTCTGGATGGCCATGTCAGGGACATACAGGTGCTGGTAGAGGATTGGGTCTTCAGGATCCTCATTCTGGTGTGTTTTGGGATATGTTACGGATATTACGACATCTCCAGGTTCAACAGTCTGTTTCTCCAGCTTACCTTTTGGAGAACGTTCCTTTGATGGGTGATTCTCGCACTAGAGTGGTGGCAAGTACACATCAGGTCTATTCTTGGATGGGACCTGCTATATTGTTAGATGCAGCCAGAGTGGGATCACGGGCTCATCGTCTTTGTCTTTGGTGGACGAACCTCTTACCCAGAGAGGTTCTACAATGCGCTTATGATGGGATTCAACGACTTGACCACATCCTTGTTGATGATATCTTAGATATTGGGCGTCAGTCTTAGACAGTGGTAGTGGCTAATAGGTCACCTATGGCAGTGGTGAACCTAGTTGGACAGCCTAGAGCTACATTTCCCACACTCATGAGTTTCCCTGGCTCTCATGCTTTTTGAGAGGGAGGACCTGGACTTGTTTGGGACTCACAGTTACAGCAGTTGGTGGAGCCCAACGTTGATGAGAGAGAGCGGGGCGATGGGTTTTTGCACCAGTATTACTGCTGTTCCAATAGTGTTAGAGGCATGCAGGCATCAGGGGTTAGGTCAGGCTATGGACCTGAACTGTTTGACCTAGATTGTGAGCCTTGGCTTGGCAGAGCAGCGTAGGATGCGCTTGATAGGCATCACTACTCAAACACTTGTGAGCCATGTGCCAATCAAGACGATTCAGGCACATGCTGAGGGCGATGGACCGAGTGGACATGGTATTCTTGGGACACATCCAGTAGCTACTAGGGAGAGTGGTCTACTTGGAGTCCATCCAGGTGAGCATGGGCTACTTGGATTACACCCTTGGTCCACATGGGATGCAGCCAGAGGATGTGTGGAGCTTGCAGCTAGAGTGGAGGGAGTTTTTTGCACAAGGGTTGGGACCTCTAGTAGTTGGGAGCATGACACTATTGCTCCCAAGGGCCCAGTGTAGCAGTCAATCAGTATGTCTTCCACTCCTACTATAGTTACAGAGGATACTTGGGAGCTAGATCTTGGACCCAAGCTTATTGGAGAGGAAAGACTGACGGTTTGGAGGTTTGTGAGGAGTCACATGAGTTGTTTTGCCTTCAGTATGAAGGATTTGGGTGCTCTTAAGGGACTTGGTATACGGATTGAGTTGACTAGCAACACACCAGTTTTTCGACATCCTTATCGATATAGTGAGATGGAGAGGACATTGATACAGAGCCGGAGTAGTGACCCTTTTGAGGCTGGTTTGGTGGAGATTTCACATGGAGAGTATGCATCAGCAACAGTAATGCCAGCCAAGAAGGATATGCATGGCAACTATACCGATAGGCGGATGTGTAGAGATAACCGTCCTATCAACCGACAGACCAGGGCTGATCGGTATGCCATGCCTACAGTAGAGGAGATTTTTGATGCAATTGGGCATGCAAAGGTCTTCAGTACTTTGGATCTTCGAGTGGGATATCATCAGCTACCGATCAGGAAGGAGGATAAGTCCAAGATAGCATTTTGGGCTATTAATCCTCACAGCAAGGATGTGTTATATTAGTGGAGGTTCTTACCATTTGGGTTAAAGAACGCTCTTGTTGAGTTCTAAAGGGTCATGGATAGGATCCTAGCTGGATTGGATTTTGCTCGGTGCTATATTGATGACATTTTGGTTTATAGCACTATTGTGGAGGAGCATGAGAGACAATTGTTGGAGGTGTTTGAGAGGTTGAGATCTCATGGCCTCAAACTACATCTTGGGAAGTGTAGGTTCTTCCACCAGCAGGTTGAGTATTTGGGTCACACTATCTACCCCGGAGGACTTGGTGTTTAGCAGACCAAGGTAGAGGCTATTGCACGTATTCCTTGGCCTACGGATGTGAGTAGAGTGCGAGCATTCCTTGGGTTGGCAAACTTCTATTGCCACTATGTTAGAGGATTTAGTGCCATTGCCAATGCCTTGACAAAGCTGACCAAGCTTACACAGGAGTGGTGTTGGGGAGATGAGCAAGAGAGAGCTTTTGTAGAGCTCAAGGAGAGGTTGACATCTGCTCCTATTTTGAGGAGACCAATCAGGAGATGACCATTTTAGGTTCACACTGATTGGAGTATGTTGGGGCTTGGAGCGGTGCTCACCCAGCATGATGAGGAGAAGGAGTTTGTGGTGGCCTATGGTAGTCGCTCCAACAATTCAGCAGAGGCGAAGTATAGTTCATATGAGGGAGAGTGCTTGGGAGCAGTTTGGGCAGTAGCACATTTCCAATGTTACCTATTTGGTAGCCCCTTCACTCTCATCACTGATCATCAGCCATTGAAGTGGTTGATGGGGTCCGACAAGCTTTCAGGGAAGCTTGCACGATGGGCTCTGATTTTATAGGAGTATGATTCCACGGTTGTTCACAGACCTGGAGTGGTGAACCGTGATGTAGATGGGTTGAGTAGAAACCCATGTCCCAGCCAGCAAGATCAGACCGGAGCACGTTAGCATGGTGAGACAGATGAGGAGATGGTACCAAGTTGGCATGCATCGGCTTTTTTGTGTATATTTTCAGAAGCTTTGGTGGTATCTCTCTCAGTGCATACAGGAGGAGTTATTGAGGTCATAGATCCAGAGAGTGAAGATATTGGTACAGTTCAGCGAGACATTCATGATGATGTCTTAGTGATGGACTATCTTTGCACTGGTGTTGTGGGTGGCACAGTTGGGGCCAAGGAGAGAGACCGTGTTCTTCAGCGAGCCAGACGGTTCAGATTGGAGGGTAGACATGTTTTGCGTGTTTGGGAGGATGGTAGAGTGCAAGTAGTACCACTTCCATCATAGAGACCATAGTTGGTCCGTCATGCTCATGAGGAGCTAGGACATTTTGGAGTAAAGCGTACATATAGCTTACTCTAGAGTCATTATTGGTGGCGCGGTATGCAGACCAAGGTATAGCAATTTGTTGCTAGATGTGTGGTTTGTGACCAAGTTAGAGCATCATTCAATGCTCCTACGCCATAGTTGTACCCATTACCTATCATGGGATTGGGTTACCGTTGGAGTTTGGACTTCACCGGACCTTTACCGCGGACTGTGAGACATCATTGGTATGTTTTGGTGATGATGGAGCACTTCTCCAAGTGGATTGAGTTGGTGGCACTTCTTGACAAGTCTAGTGAAGGGACATTTTACTCATTCTTGGATCGAGTTCTTAGTCATTTTGGTGCACCAGTTGAGGTTTTGATTGATTAGGGTACAGAGTTCTTGGGGGAGTTTCAGGTCTTGTGTGACAAGGCTTTGATTGATCATCAAACTACATCCCAAGATCACCTTGAGGTAGATGGCTTAGCAGAGAGAGTGGTTCAGACGGTGAAGAGAGGATTGCAAAAGTATGGTTTGCAGAGAGGCCACTTGGGAGATTGGGATCTCCAATTACTTTGGTTGGCCATGGGCTATCGGTTCAGCCGGCAAGCCTCCTTAGCATCCTTCTCTCCATACTTTCTACTCTATGGACGAGATCCAGATTTACCTATAGCCATTTTTTGAGATGCTATTATAGTTTTGGACTTGGATGACCCTGATGCATGGATGAGCGCCTGTTCTCAACAGGCAGAGATCTTTCAGAGAGTGATGCCGATGGCCTTTGAGAACTTGGCAATTGCTCAGCATAGAGATACTTTACGCTATGCTACCATTCAAGGAGGAGGTTATAGACCCTCAATCCGTCGATTTCATCCAGGTGACTATGTATATCTATAGCAGACAACACCGATGACACTTGATGTTTCTACAAGCCGTACTATCTTGAGAGTGCATGAGGTTTTGCCATCTGGAGTCCTTGTGTTAGAAGTACATGATGGTGTTGTTTGGAAGGATCATGTGCACAATTGTGCACCATGCCACCTCCCAAACATTGATGGTACTCTGGACCCAAGCTTGGCACTTGCACGTGCAGGTTTGAGGTGTATGTTATGTGGCTCTTTTGGTGGAGCTGCTACTATGTTAGTGTGTGATAGTTGTTCAAGAGGATGGCATATGGCATGTATGACTCCTCCTCTCATGGTGGTTCCTCAAGGACAATGGTTATGTCCTAGATGTACTTGACCTATAGCTAGTTCATTCTTTATATGGTATAGATTGCAGACAGGCGACTAACAATGGGGCTCCATAGCACCCGGCCTCATAATCTTTGCCCATTAGAGGGTATACCATATACTTAGAGTAGATGGCTATCTGAAGTTAGAGGGACCTAACCACCAACTAGGAGGCGATTGTGGCACTTTAGAGTCTATGTATGACTTATGTGTGAGTTGTGCTTCTATAGTGTATGATGTTGACAGCAATGTATGTTGTGTAGCGATGTATATACGCACGACAGCTAACACGCCATTTGTAGTTCCACATCTAGATGCTCTGACACTGGAGTTCCAGTGATAGTAGTTAGAGTTATTCTAGCAGTTTCTTGAGACTACTTTTTGAAGGTTAGATTTTGTGTTTGGGGTACTGACTTCACAATGGGGCCCACCGTCACTTTGCACCGTTTTCACCGTTGAGTGTGTTGTCAGCGGGACCGTTAGGGTTTCAATGCTAGCTCAAGTCAAGGAGGTATAGTTTCAAAGTGAGCTCCAGAGAGCTCACTTCTCTAATGTTGAGCCTTTGAGTTCTTGGCTATGGTGGACAGAGGCCGGCGAGCGTCACTTGGATTCTCTATGCTTGAGTGGGTGTGGCTTGATTGTAATCAGTGCCGAGTTGTTGGCAGTTTATAGAGTGACAGATCAAGTATTGATCTGAGTTGAGTTGAGTTGAGAGTGGTAAGCAATCTGATTATTGTGGCACTTTAGAGTCTATGTATGACTTATGTGTGAGTTGTGCTTCTATAGTGTATGATGTTGACAACAATGTATGTTGTGTAGCAATGTATATACGCACGACATTGTCTAGTTCCCCTTGTAAGATAACAACCTCCTTGTCTTATGCTTGTATTTGCTTGGCATGGATTTTTCATTATTGTACAATGTTATGCATATATACATTATACAAAACACACACTGTAGAAGCAAAACTCATACAAAACTCATACACAAACTCTAAAGTGCCACAATCAATCAATTCAATTTGCACTTGATTTGGATTAGAAATCAATCACTCAACTCAAGAAACTACCAACAATATGCATTGATTACACTATCAAGCCATATTTTCTAAAGCTAAGAGACTTTAGGTGATGTTGTTGGCCTTTGTCCACCACAACCAAGAACTAGAAGGCTCAACATCAAAGAAGTAAGCTCTTTAAGGTTGCACTATGAAGATATACCTCTTGGACTCAACCTAACACTCCAACCTTAATGGCACATCTGATGGCCTATTTGTATGACTTATATAGTAGCCCTAACAACATGATCAATAGCCCTCATACAAAAATTTTCTATCACTAAGTAGATTTAGAGCAACTATGGATATAATTATGACTACCAAGACTAATACTCAAGCTTTTAAGAAAACTCGCTTTGGTGTTGCAAATGTTATGACAATTGTTGTGCATATATACATCACTACACAAAGTACATTGTTGTCAACATCATGTACTATAGAAACAAACTCATATGGAAGTCATTCACAAACTCTAAAGTGCCACAATCACACCCTAGTTGGTGGTTTGGTCTCTCTAACTCCAAATAGCCATCTACTCCAAGTATGTGATATGCTCTATAATGTGCAAAGATCAAGAGGCTAAGTGCTATCAAGCTCCATTGTTAGTCATTTGTTTACAATCTATATCACATAAAGAGTGAAGTAGTTATAGATCAAGTATATTGAGGACATAGCTAATGTCCTCAAAGACCACCATGAGAGGAGGAGTCAAACATGCCATATGTCATCCTCTCAAATAACTACCACACACCAATATAGTAGCAACTCCACCAAAAGAGCCCTATAACATAAACTACAAGCCTATTTGTACAATTGCCAAGCTTGGGTCCATAGTACCATCAATGTCTGGGAGGTGGCATGGTGCACAATTGCAAACATGATCAAAAAACACTATCACATCCTTCCAACATGAGGACTCTAGAAAGGCAGTACTTGCATACTCTAAAGATAATGTAGCATGTAGTCACATCAAGTATTTTTGGTATAGTTTATTATAAATATACATAACTACCCAAATGAAATTGATGGATTGAGTATGTTTAACCTCCTCCTTAAATAGTAGCATGATGTAAGGTTTCTTTATATTGAGAAATTGCTAAGTTTTAAAAATCCATTGGTATCATTCTATAAAAGGTCTCTACCCATTGAGAATATACGCTCATCCATATGTCTAGATAATCCAAATCCAAAACTATAATAACATCATAACAAATAGCTATAGATAAATATAGATCTTTTCCATAGAGTAGAAAGTAAGGAGAGAAGGATGATAAGGAGGCTTGCCAATTGAACCAATAGCCCATGGCCAATCAAGTTAATTGGAGATCTCAATCTCCTAAGTAGCTTTTATACAAAGAGTATTTATAAAATCCTCTCTTCATTTTCTAAACCACTTTCTTTGCTACGCCATCTACTTTAGGATGATATGAGGAGGTAGTATGATGGTTAATGAGGGCTTTGTTATACAAGACTTAAAACTCTCCTTTTGTACCTTGATTAGTCAAGAACTCAATTGATGCACCAAAACAACAAAGAACTTGATCCAATAACAAGTAAGTTATCCTTTCACTAGACTTGTCAAAAACTACCACCAACTAAATCCACTTGGAGAAGTGCTTCATCATAACCAAAACATATCAGTAATGTCTCAAAATCAATGTTAAAGTTCAAGCAAAGTCTAAACTTTAGAGGTAACCCAACTTATGATATGTAACGGGTATAATTGTGGCATAAGAGCATTAAATGATATTTTAACTTGATCACATACCATAAATTTGGCAAAAAACTACTATACATTGGTCTAAATACTTTTTCCACCAATAGTGACTCAAGAGTAAGCTATATATCCACTTTACTCCAAAATATTATAGCTCTCAAGAGCATGTTTTACCAATTGTGGTATTTAAGATTGAAGAGGTACTACTTGCACTCTACTATCCTCCCATACACAAAGAAGATATTTGCATTCTATTCTAAACTCCTTGGCTTGTTGAAAGACATAGTTTCTCTCCTTGGCACCAACTATGATACCCATAATACCAAAGCAAAGATAGTCCATTACTAAAACATCATCATGAATATCTTGTTGACCTATACTAATATATCCACCCTTTGAATCTGAGACCTTAACAACTCCTCTTGTTTGTACTTAGAGAAATACCATCAAAGCCTTAGAAAATATACATATAAAGTTATATGCGTGCCAACCTAGCACAATCTCCTCATCTTCTCACATTACCAATGTGCTTCAATCTTATCCTACTAATTGATACATGAGTTTCTACTCAACCTATCTGCATCATGGTTCACTACTCTTGGTCTATGATTATTATAAAATAATACTCTTGTAAAATCAAAGTACATCATGCAAGCTTCTTTGAAAGCTTCTCATATACATCAATTACTTTAGTGTTTGATGATTAGTGATGAGAGTGAAATTGTTACCAAATAATGAACATAAAAAATGTGCTAATGTCCATATTGTTACCAAGCACTCTCCCTCATATGAACTATAGTTCACCTTTGTTATTTTTTGGAGCAACTAGCATAGGCTACCACAAACTCCTTCTACTCCTATTGGGTGAGAAAATCTCCAAGCCCCAACATATTCCAATTAGTATGAACTTGGTTGTCCTTTGACTGGTCTCTTGAGAATAAAGGAAAATATCAACCTCTCCATGAGCTCAACAAAAGCTCACGTTTGCTCATCTTCCCAACACGACTCCTACATAAGCTTGGTTAGCTTTGTCAAGGACTTGGAAATGGCATTAAATCCTTTAACATACTTGCAAGAGAAGTTTGCCAATCCAAGGAATGCTTGCACTTTTCTCACATTTGTAAGCCAAGGAATACATGCAATAGCCTCTACCTCAATATGATGAACACCAAGCCCACTAGGGTAGATAGTATGAATCCAATACTCAACTTTCTTGTGGAAGAATCTAACCTTCCCAAGATTCAATTTGAATCCATGAGATCTTAATTTGTCAAACACCTCCAATAATGTCTCTTGCTCTTCACCAATAGTGTTATAGACAAAAATATCATCAATATAACACCAAGCAAAATCAAGTTCCATTAGAATCTTGTTCATGACACTTTGGAACTCATTAGGAGTGTTCTTTAACCCAATTGATAAGAATGTCTACTAATATGTACATCCTTACCATGAGGATCAATACTCCAATTTTCTTGGACTTGTTGTACTCCATAATTGGCAACTAATAATATCTTGCTCAAAGATCCAAAATACTAAAAAGACCTTTGCATGCCCAAGCACATCAAAGATCTCCTCTAGTGTAGGTTTTACATACCAATCAACTCTAGTCTATTGGTTGATGGGATGGTAATCTCTACAAATCTGCCTATTTATGTAGTCACCATGCATACCTTTCTTGTCTATCATCAATGTAGCTAAAGTATGCTTTCCATTCAAAATCTCTACTCAAACCAACCTCAAAAAGGTCCATACTTTAGCTTTCAATTAATGCTCTCCTGATGTCACTATATCTAAAGGATTTAAAAGAACTAGTATATCACTAGTAAACTCAATCCAAATACCAAGTCCTTTTAGAGCACCCAAAGCCTTCATATTAAAAGCAAAAAGAACTAGTTTATTTCCTCAAAAACCTCCAAAATCTCAATCTTTCTCCTCTTGTAAGCTTGGGTCCAATGTTTGGTTCCCAAGTATCTTTGTAATTGATGTAGAAGTGGAAGATGTACTAAAGTGATTGTTACATTGGGCCCTTGGGAGCAATAATATTATGCCTCCAATATTTAGAATCTCCAACCTCAAAGTGAAAAACTCCCTCTAATTTTGGTTGCAAGCTCCACATGTCATCTAAGTGCTCCCAAGTAGACCACTCTCATTGGTAGTCATTTGGTTATGTCCCAAGGATACCATACCCACTCTATCTATCACCCACAACATGTGCATGGATTATCTCAATACGCACAGAGCTCATAAGTGTTAGAGTGGTAGTGATTATCAAGCACATCTTACACTACTTAGCCAATCCAAGGCTCACAATCCAAGTCAAATAGTTTAGATCCATAGCTTAACCTAATGCTTGGATGTCTTTGATATGAAAATAATACTAATACCAAAAACCCATTATTTTCTCTCTCTCATTGGTGTTGAGCTCCGCCAATTGCTATAATTATGAGTCCCAAAGCCCATGATTCCTCAAAAAGGTTGGATTGGGAAACTCATGAGTGTGGGTAAAGCAACTCTAGGTTATTGTAATACCAATAGCCATACATATTATCTAGAGGTGAAACTTGGCTTGGTTACATTTAGAAGGATTTTATATATGATGGACTAAGTAGATTAGATAGATGTATCACTAAAAGAGTACTTCTAATAATAGAGCAAGAGCTAAAAATAGCCTAAAAACTTTAGAGCCACTTTCAAAGGCCTGGGATGATTAGGCCTAAAAAATGTGCATAGTTTTCCCTAGGAAGGAAGAGGTTGGCCTTCCATTCCTCTAATTTATCTTTTCAAGAGCTTTCTAATGGTACATCACTCATGCAATTATGAGATTCCTATAAGAAGATTCTCTTTGACCAACCAGATAGGACCAAAACCAACATGTCACCCATATGCATCTAAGGGCAGAGCTTGTTGATATATCACCAATCCATGTATCTATTCCAAGGATGGAACTTTCTTTGAAAGAATACTCTTTGCTATATAATAAAGACAATGTGCTTCTTAGAGGCATAAGAGCTTTGAGTGTGAAGCTTTATGTTTCTTCTTCTATGTTTTCTCTTAGGGTTTCTCTTGTCCTCAAAATATTACAACCATTCAAGTGGTTGATGGAGTTTGACAAGCTTTCAAGTAAGCTTGCAATATGGGCTTTCATTTGTAGACCTATATGGTTTTATGGTTATTCATGAACTTTGAGTGGTAAATTATGATGTAGATGGATTGAAAAGAAACCCTTGTAACAACCAATGAGATCATATTGGAGCCCATTGGCATGGTAAGATGGATACGTAAATGGTGTTAGGTTAGTATACATTTGCCTTTTGGGTATATTGATTGAAGCTTTGTTGGTATCTCTCTTAGTATAGTTAAGAGGAGTTATTGAGGTCTTAGATATGGATAGTGAAGTATTGGTACAAGTCAACAAGATATTCATGATGATATCTTAATGATGGACTATCTTTACATTGGTATTATGAGAGGTACAATTAGTACCAAGGGGAGAAAATGTGTCCTTTAGCAAGCCAAGCCATTTAGATTGAAGTGCATACATCTTATTTAGTTATGGAAGGATGATATAGCATGAGTAGTATCCTTTTAATTTGAAACCCCATAATTGGTGCAACATGCTCACAAGGAGTTATGGCATTTTGGAGTAAAGCAATTATATACCTTTCTTCACAATCATTATTGGTGGCATAGAATGCAAACCAATGAACTAAAAATTGTTGCTATATGTGTGGTTTATGACCAAGTTAAAGCATCACTCAATGCTACCACTATCTATCATAAATTTATACCCACTACTTATTATTGGATTGGGTTACAATTGAGTTTTAGACTTTGCTAGACTTTTACAATTGATTGTGAGATATCATCAATGTTTTTTTGGTTATGGTGGAGTACTTCTCAAATTCATTTGAGTTTGTGGCACTTCTTGACAAGTCCAATCAAAGGACACCTTATTCATTCTTAGATCAAGGGGTTAGTCATTTTGGTGCACTACCCAAGGTCTTGACTGATTAAGATATAGAGTTCTTGGGAGAGTTTCAAGTCTTATATGACAAGGCCTTGATTGATCACCATATTACCTTTCAAAATCACCCTAAGGTTGATGGTTTAGCATCAAAATTGGCTCAAATGGTAAAGAGAGGATTTTTTAAGTATAATTTGCATCAAAACCACATGGGAGATTGAGATCTTTAGTTACCTTGGTTGGCTATGGGCTATTGGTTTAGTCAGCAAGCCTATGTAACATCTTTCTCTCCTTAATTTTTAATTTATGGATGAAATCTAACTTTACTTATAACCATTTTTTATGATGCAACTATATATATATATATATGGGTTAATACATGTTCTCAAGTGATAGAGATCTTTCAAAGTGGTACCAATGTACTTTGAGAGCCTACCAGTTGCTCAATATAGAGATACCTTAAATTATACCATTATTTGAAGGGTAAGTTATAAGCCCTTGATCTATTGGTTCCATTTAGGTTATTATATATATCTACAATAGACTACACCAATAATTCTTGATATGACTACATGTTGCATTGTCTTGAGAATTCGTAAGGTTTTGCCTTTTGGAGTCCTTATTTTAGAAGGAATTAATTGTGTTGTATGGAAGGATTATATGCACAATTATGTACCATGTTACCCCAAAAAATTGATGGCAGAATGGAATCAATCTTTGTAGCTGTACATGTATGCTTGCCGTGTATGTTACATGGTTCTTTGGGTGGAATTGCTACCATGTTGGTATGTGATAATTGTTAAAGAGAATGGCATATAACATGTTTGACCCCTCTTATCATAGTAGTTATTCAAGGGCAATGGCCATGTCCTTGATGTACTTGATATTATGGCTAATTTACTCTTTATATGGTATGTGATTTCATATATGTGACTAATAATAGAGCTCCATAGCACTTAGCCTCTTGATCTTTACTCACCATAAGGAAAATAACAAACTTGGAATATATGGCTATTTTGGAGTTAAAGGGACCTAACCACTAGCTAAAGGGGCAATTGTGGGTCTTTGGAGTTCATGTGTGACTTTTTATATGAGTTGTACTTTTATAGTGTATGATACTGATAATGATGTATTTTATATAGCAATGTATATACATACAATAGTTATCTTGATATTTGCAACACCAAATCTAGTTTATTATGATGCTCAAGTGTTAGTTTTGGTGGTCACCATATTATTAATAGTCTCTCAAGGATGGTAGTGCACTTGGTAGTGTACTTGGTAGTGCAAAATATGGTATAAGATTGATTGGTCATATTGTTGAAGCTATTATTCATATTATTAGATGGGCCATCAGATGCATCATTCATGCTAAGTTCTTGATGCTTTAGAGGGAGTATATCTCAAAGTCAGCTTCAAAGAGCTCACTTCTTTTATTCTGAGCCTTTGAGCTCTTGACTATAGTGTATAGAGGTCAAAAAGTGTCACCTTGATTCTCTTAGCTAGAGTGGATGTGGCTACACAATGTGATCAAGCCCAATTGGAAATGTATATTAAGTGGTGAAGGTTAAAATTTAAGACTTGATTTGAGTTGTGATCTCCTTATTGTTGTAGGTCTCTAGACTCCATGTGGGAATTTTTATATGAGTTTTGCTTCTATAGTTTATGATGTTGATAGTAATGTATATATTCATAACAAGCATTGGAAGGGTTGATTGCAAGTTGAATGTAAAATATGCAAGAGAGATGTTTTATCAGTTTGGGCATTTACACAAATAGCAAGGAGATAGAGGAGGAAAATGATGTGAAAGACCAAGAAGAGAAGTCTGAACCTTTAGACACTAATCATTGAAGACAAGAAATGAGAGGCTTTATCTTAAATTTTTGATATAGGATTGGATTTATGCCTTGGTACTCATTGCTATATGGATTGAACAAAGACAAGATCATAATTAAGATACTCTTCAAGAAAACCAAAAGGATTGGAAAGAGGAACATTGGATACAAGTTCTTGAGGATGATGTAAGAGAAGTCAATGTACATACACTCAATACACAATATAATGAAACATGGACCATGTAGACCAAATTGAGTGCATCTCTTACAACCTATCATTCCAAGAAGAATAGTCAATCAATTTGTGATTTTGACCACAATAGACAACTTACTTTGCCACTAACCATGCCATCATCTTTGACAATCATTTTGCAAGATAATATCTCAATTGGGTGAGTATATTTCACACCTACACCTAAGAGATATACTACAATTTTGGCAAGAAGTAGCCACATTGTTTAGTCCCCTTTGCCATTACTTTTATGCAAGAATAGGGTTGCATATGAATGATGAACAAGACTTCTCTTAAGATTAATTCATTTCAAAAAATTACTTTGTAAGCCATCCAAGAGGACAATGAGCCTTAAAAGTAAAAAGATAATGAGATAAAGCTTAGTGCAAAGACAAGGCAAAGTCTCAATGTGTATTTGGAGAAAAAGAAAAAGACTAATATGCCTTTGGCAAGAACTTTACCTATGCAATCTAGCAAACATTGAAACATTGAAGGACTATTTTTGTGAAAAGTTTAAGAGATAGAGATAATCTCTTTCTCAATAGATGCATCATCTAAAGAGGAAAGAGAGGATAGGAGGAAAAATGTAACAAGGAGAGTGAAATTCCTTAAAAGAACAAAAGGTGCCAAAGGAGTACAATGAGTTACAAGATCAAGGTATTGCTGATTTCTTAAATGAGCTAATATCAAAGTTTAACATAAGACACAATATGGCAAGTTGGTTGCAAGAGTTGAATATCTTTGAGTGAAATGTAAAAGATAATTGAACAAGAGTCTTTAGTGGTGGTAAGGAGGTCTAATAGGAAGTGGTATTAAAGGGAATGAAGATGACAATCAATACACTCTTACATTTCTTAACATCCATCTACATGTAGTCTGATGAATAATAGAGAAATATTCAAGATTGGTGAGGAAGATATGTGAAACTTTATATATTTTCAAAGTGAATGCAAAGTTAATGAGAATAGACTCAATGGCATTGAAGCAATAGAGTTAGTTAATAGAGTGTGGTAAATAAAAATAGATACTAAAGAGATTCTTTAGAGCTAGCAAGTATTGCTTAACTTTTATAATTAATTGCTCAAAAGAAGAAGCAAGATCATTGTTAGTTGTAAGATGACTTTGGAATTGGTGGTCTTTGCCAAAGGGAGTCAGTTTCCTTTGGGGTAGTTAATAAATTAGTGTAGTTTAGGTAGTTCATACTAGTTTTTCAATTCTAGCAAGTAATCAATTGGAAGACAATTTAACTATTTAAATTTTTAGATCCAAAGAACCATATTTTTCAAAGCCAAAAGTAAATAAAGAGAAGGAAATAATTATACTTGTTGTCTTTCTAGTTTCTTAATAAAGAATATATATATTTCTAGTTGGTATGCATGAATATTAATAAATATTTATAATGGAGTTTTTGAATGCCTTATGTGTTTGATTCTTGATGATTATAGCTATCTTCTTGAAGCAATGCCTTGATAGGAATTCCAAGTGCTAAAATGTTGATAATATTTAGAGAAAGTATATCCAAAGAACAATTCTTTGGAGAAAAGTCATTCTTCATGAAGACATGTCTTTTAGGAAGACAGTTAAATGTCCTTTGGCAAATGGAATAACATAGTTTATGAGGAGAAATCAGCATTCTAAACTAATCATCACTCTAAGGTGTTAATAGAAATTAATATGATGTGATTATGATTTTATTATGTGGATTTGTATGGTACTATAACCCTCTTTTGTGATTGGGTTTTGTGAGAAGCTAAGAATGAATAATAAATAATTATCAAGTAATAATTCCTTTAAATCTATCCATTTCTCAACTATATCCTTATATGATCAAATATTTCTTATAAAAAGATATTTATTATGATCATTTGAGTTATTCTACTATATATGTTGAAAGTGCTTTCTTTTGGTCTATTTGGTACTTGAATATTCTTTCATACCTAGTGTAATACCAATATCTAGACATATTATCTAGAGGTAAAAATTGGCTTGGTAACATCTAGAAGGATTTTATGTATGATGTACTAAGTAGAAAAAACAGAGATATCACCAAAAATAGCCTAAAAACTTCAAAGTCAAATTGGGAGGCCTAAATAGATGAATTAGAACTAAAAATTTTAAACTTCTTTCCCTGTAGGCCTAAAGGTTTGCCTTCTACTTCCATTATTTATCTCATTAAGTGCTTTCTAATGGTACCTCACCCATGCAATTTTGAGCTTCTTATTGGAAGATTCCTTATAGATTCCCTTTGATCAAACTTGATTGACTAGATAGGACAAGGTTAAAATGTCACCCATGCTTGCAACTTATCTAAGTGTGGTGCTTGTTGACATGTCACCAATCCATGTATTTGATCCAAGGGTGGAGCTTCCTTTGAGAGGATCTTCTTTCTATATAATAAAGTCAAGATGCTCCTTTGGGGTACTCAGAGTATTGAGTATGAAGCTTTGTGTTTCTTCTCTTGTGTTTCTCTTAAAGTCTCTTATCCTTGGAAGATTACAATGATATCATATTAGTTGTTTCAATCCAAGAGAGTGGATCATTCTTTTTGGAAGAACGTGTGCTACTAAGATTGAGTAATTGTGAGGATAGACATTGTAGAGCAATAAATAAATTAGGAGTGTGTTAGAGAGAAGATGGGATGGAAGCTTCAATAGGAAAATATCTAGCACCTCACTTTTCCATTCTTGAATCCATTTCACATCAAGATTATGTGTATCCAACAAGAGCAAGCAAGAGTACATATTTCATTTTCCATTTTGGAGTAGAGTTCATGGATATATTGATGAATTCACCAAACTTGGTGATTTTGCCTATGGTGATCTACAAAAGAGAGTGGGATTTGATGATCTACATATTATTATGATGGATCTGAATATAAAATATTTTTCTTTTTGAAATCAAATCTTTTTGATCTCAACACTTGCATAGAAATCCGATATGTGGTTAGACCAAACATATCAGATTTCTATGCAAGTGTTGAAATCAAAAAGATTTGGTACTATCAACAAGTAATAGCCTTTGAACTCATAATGGTAGTCCCAATATTCTATGCTCCCTTTTGAGTGATCATATTAACCCTTTATTGAAGTGGGAAGTAGTAATTGAGTAGTTAGTATGTGTAGGAATCATAGATCCGTAATTGGAGGAGTTGATACAAGGAATGTAAGGGATGTTGAACAAGTTTTGTGAGATCAAGATGACCATGGAGGCATTACAAAATCAAGTATGCATAGTCAAGAATGATCAAGCAAATGCACAAAGGAGAGTCATCCCAAAACCCAATACTGATGGCCAAAGTACATGGAGAGTCACTCATGCCAATGATATTGACCTTGGTCAACATTGATGCCACATTTTTACTAAAAATGAAGAAGATATACAATATCAAGCCTTACAAGGAACAATGTTCCATGGAAGAGTGGAGAATTGGATTTCAAGATTGAATCAATACTTTTGATTGTTCATAATTGAAATTACCAATCATTCCATAAGCATGTTTTCATGTGAGTACTTGATCAATAAAGCCCTCACATGGTACAATGCTTAAGAACGATCAACATTTGTAAAAGGAAACAAGATCACTTGGATAGCCATGCAAGAAGGGCTATTGAAGGACTTCTAATGTATGGATTCTGTGCAAATGGCCCAAACCCAACTATGGGTGTTGAAGCAAGAAAAGTGTACAAGAATATTGAAAGGCATTCCTTGATCTATAGGTTGCATTAACCAATATGAGTCCAATGGAAACTCTAGACAATTTCAAGTGAGGGTCTAAAGAGAAAATCTGCTAAGAAGTAATGGTACAAAACACTCACACGATTTTTGAAGCATTGCATGTGCTCAGAGAATAGTAGGGGACTTGGAGGAGGTGAAAGGGTAAGTCTTGACTAAACATTATCAGGATGAAACACAACACTTTGGTGGACCATCTCTTATGGAATTGGGCAACATTTGGTTCCAAGAATGAGGAGCATGACTGCTCCAAGAAGAATGGAGACATGTCAAAGAGGGTTGAGTTCCTTCCAATGGGAAAGGGGACTGAGCGGAACAACATCATTGTTACAATTATGGTCAAGTCGGGCATTTAGGCATTAATTGTTATACTTGCTTGCCTAGAGTCCCTTAGATCCCATGTAGGCAATCTTTGAACAACATGGAGAGATAAATTGAAGAGGAAGAGGAGACAAAAATCACATTAAAAAACAAAGATCACCAATGAATGTACCTCATGGTCTTACAGGCTCAATGGAGAAATAAAGAAAGTTGGGAAATGAGGAGGACTAGTGCGTGGAGATTGAGGAAGACAAATTGACAATTGATTGTCATAGATGGAGTCCTAAAAGGCAATTAGGTGAGAATATTGATAGACCCTAGAGCAACAAAGAATTTCTTATCCTTCTTTGTTGCAATAAGGTTGGAGATAGATCTAGAGAAGGATGATAATGAAGAAGTAGAATTACCTAATGGGCAGACAAAGAGGATTGAGTCATTATCTAGAAAAGTATCACTCTCTATAAGAGAGTATAAAGAAGCAATTGAGTGGCTAATGATAAGGTTAGCTCATTATGATGTAATCTTAGGTATGCCATGGATGGATCACTACAACCCCACGGTCAACTGGAGAAAGAATGTAATGAGAAATTGCCAATGGAATATTATTGGGGTTAAAGAAAGAGCACACAAGCAAGAATTACCTCTCTATATCATAGGGACAACAATTATCTATAAGAAAGATAGATGTTTCATGGGCCTAATAAGAGAAGTCTAAAGTGCACAACTTGGACAAGTTCCTAAGAAAGTGAAAGATGTGGTGAATGAGTTTTAAGATATCTTCCCAAATGACCTACCTTTAAGATTGCCACCAAAAACAAGAGTAGATCATAAAATTGAGATAATTTTTGCAAAGACACCTCCTTGCAAGGCCCCATATTTTCTCCCACCTCATGAGTTGGAAAAGTGTAAAGCTTAGATTGACGATATGCTACAAAAAAGGTTTATTTAACCTAGCATATCACCATATAAGGCTCTTGTTGTGTTTGTGAAGAAAAAAGATGGTATAATGCACATGTGCATCAACTATTAGGGCATAAATCAACAAATGGTGAAGAAAAAATACCCCTTATCTTGGATAGATGACATGCTTGATCAACTCAACAAAGCAAAACACTGTACCAAACTTGACCTATGGAGTGGTTACAACCAAATCCAGATTGTGGAAGAAGACATCCACAAAACTTCCTGTCAAATGAGGTATGGCCATTTGGAGTACTTGGTGATACCATTTGGCCTCACAAGTGCACTGAACACTTCATGAGTTTGATGAATAACATATTTCATCCATATGTAGATAAATTTGTTATCATTTTCCTAGATGACATCCTTGTCTATAGTAGGACAATGATAGAATACAAGTAACTACAAGAAGTCCTCAAGATTCTACAACAAAATCAATTGTGTGCCAAAATCTCAAAGTTCAAGTTTTGCAAATCTGAAGTAGAATACTTGGGGCATAGAGTAAGTGTTGTAGGTTTCCAAGTGTTAACAAATAAAATAGAAGTTATTCTAAAATAGAGTGCTCTAGAAGATAAGACTCAACTCAAGAGTTTCTTGGGATTGATGGGGTTTTATTGTCAATTTTTCAAGGACTTTTTCAAGGTTACACAACCTTTAATGACACTACTTGGCAAGGGAAAGAAGTGGATATTAAGAACCAAACAAGAATTGGACTTTCAGGAATTGAAAGATGCATTACTAAATTCACCACTCTTGAAATGGTATGACCTAAAATTTCCAATAAAGTTAGCTACAAATGCATCAAGCATAGCAATTAGAGTAGTCCTACCACAAGAGTGACATGACAGATGACACACAAAATATCATATTTCTCTTGAAAGCTATTACCGGTAGAATGCAACTATCACACTACCAAACAAGAAGAGTTGGCCATTGTCCTCGCAACCAAGCATTGGAAGCACTATCTTGACAAGAAGGTAGTTTTCATGGAGACAAACCACAAATGTCTAGTCTACCTTGAGATAAAAAAGATCTATCTCATTGATAGATTATGTAGGCGGAATGGAGATAAAGATTCTAACATGACCACATATGTGGAAGACAAGAAACAACTTGTAGATGCATTTATCCAAATGGCTATGGTAAACAATTTGGTGGTAGAGGTCAACATGAACCTCAAATTTTGGCCAAGGATTCTTGCTATTACAAAAATTGACCCAAAGATTGTAGGAGCTTGATCATCCAAAGGCATCACTAGTACCCAAGAGATCACTTTTCATGATTGCAAGTTATGGATCCTAGATGCATAGACATAAAAACCACCATCCTAGCAGAATGTCATGATTCTGGTATTGTAGGTCATGTTGGAGGAGACAAGACCTTGAATGCAACCAAATGCCATTACTATTGGCCCAAGATGAGCAATGATGTGATGGAGTATATTTGAAGCTAATTACTCTATCAACAAAATAAGGCTTCTAATCAAGCTCCCACAAGACTCCTTCAACCTCTTCATATTGTTACAACATTAGGAATAGGTAAGCATGGATCTAGTGTGTAAATTGCCCAAGACTATCTTACGGTTTGACTCTATTGTAGTCTTTGTTGACCAATTCAGCACAATGATTCATGCGCATCCTACCACCAAGGATGTGACTACTCCACAATTAGCTCATTATATTTAGATGCAATTTTTCTCACCATAGCTTGTCTCAAGTGCTCATCATTGATAAAGGCACTCAATTCACCAATTTATTTTGGAGAACACTTTTTTTTTCCTCAAAACCAAATTGGCCATGTCCATGGCTTACCATCCATAAAATGATGGACAAACAAAGCATGCTAATTGCACTATTAAAGACATACTCTTGGGATTCATCTTAAAGGAGCAAGAATGGTGGGACAACTTACTCCCAATGGTGGAATTTACAAAAATTTAGTGAATGTATCCGCACAAGCTACAACATTCCTCCTTATATATGTAGAGCGTCCTTTCACACCTTTGAGCTTGATGAAGATCTGCCTGGTGGATACCAAGGTGGATGTTGTCAACAGTTTTGTTTCCAAAATCCAACAAGGGGTGGAGAACACAAGTTGTAGATTACCCACAGTGTTGATGCCAAACACAAGTTGTAGATCACCCAAAATAAACAAAAATAGTAAGGAGATTCACATTATTGACACATGGAGTTCAATGTTGGGGATCAAGTCTTGTTGTCACCAACCAACTTCACATTAGTTGGCACTCACAAGCTTAGACCTCATTTTGTTGGGCCTTTTCCCATCCTTTGTCAAATTGGTGCAATGGCCTATCATCTTGAACTACTACCACACATGAAGATCCATCTATTATTCCATGTTTCTTTATTATGTAGATATTCACACCAACCTCTCCAATTCTCTTCCATACAAGAAATTTGAACTTGTCCAACCTTCATTGAGAACACGGAGGAATATGAAGTCAAATGTATTCTCTAAAAATGTATCTGTGGTACTTGCCATCCAAATGTAGAATATTTTATACTTGAAAAGAGTACCCAATGTATGAGGCAACATAGGAGCAAATAACACACTTGACCAATGTATCGGTATTTGTGAAATCTTTTGAATAATAGCTTTGCAATGAGGATGTTATGTCTTGAAAGAGGAGAGGTCTATAAAACCAATAGCTAGACCTATTATCTAGAGTTCAATTTTGGTGGAGGTTGTCCATAGTTGGTGGTTTTCTAAATTGGCTTAGCTAGTGCTCAAGTTGGTGAAGCTTAGCTAGATTTGGAGAGGGTTTGCATTGGCAAGTCACTTTGGTGGAGGTTTCTAGAGTTGGAGGTTTCTTGAATTGCCTCACCTAGTGCTCAAGTTGGTGAAGCTTGGCCAGATTTGGAGAGGGTTCAAATTAGCAAGAAGAAAGGCCTATGAGGGCTAGCAAGCAAGCTTTCTTGCATGAGGCTACAATTTTAGATGAATTTTTTGTAGTTTTGGTTCATTTTTTATAAAATATGCACACCCTTCTAGATTGTGTGCAATAGTGTTTGAACCTTAGATCTTTGGTTCCTATATTGATATCATAGTCAGTTGGTCCACATTCACTTGTTGTCTTAATGACTAGTTGATTGATATCTATACTCATGAAGCTTTGGCCAAGAGAGGCAATTTGATCCCATCCTTGGTGATCTTGGTAGCTTAAGAATAGGTAAACACTCCTATTATATCAAATGCAAAATGGTGGCAAATTTAGTCTAATGTTGATTTATGGGATAGAGATCTTTAGATTTCTTGTGATTGGACTCTCTCAATTCTCTACTTCTTGTTTGTGTGAAGTACCTTGACTTTAGAGCATTGGTGCTCTAATGTGCTCTCAATAGTGAGGCTAGAGTGATGATCAATCAGACTATTTATGTTTCTTTCCAATGAGATAAGAATTGATGACTTACAAATTGGGAGAGTGCATGTTGTGATGGAAAATTATAGGTCAAACTTTCCCCTAGTGTAGTTATCCACTAACTACATTAGTGAGTGGTGTTTAGTTAGTAATGGCACTTGGTGATGATCCTTGGCGGAATACTTGTGGTGGTTATGGTTATAATTTGAGTTACATAATCAAGATTGAGTTTTTTGGAGATTTTGAAGAAGATATTGCTATAGTATAGAATGGATCTTCACAAAGTGGTGCTTGATATCAACCTATATCCTAAGTCCAAATGAGAAAGGAGATTGACACTAATTTGGAGTTTGATATAAAGGCTAATTCATTGAGAGTGTACTTGGTGTGTCCGCACCATTGTTGTAGGACATGGATGAGATTTATGAGGCCTTTCCAAGCACTACTCTATTAATATGGATACCATTGAGTTGGATGACTTCATCTAGGAGTTTTATAGTTGGTGTGATTTATAACAAATACAAAACCTGCTTTGTTCATACCTTTCATGGCATGGAAAGGGTTGTTTTAACACTTGGAGGGTCTATTGATGAATGATTATCATGAGTTCATGAGTTCATGAGTTCATGAGAGATCACTTGAAGAAGATCAAGTTATAGAGACAATATTGATTTTTGAGCTTCATTTCTATCAATTCAAGCTTGGTTGCTAGGGGTAGATTGGCAATACCCATCAGTTCTAGCTTAGTAACATGAGTGTATCTAGTGGAGGTGCACTAGTTGGAGATGGTGCTACTACAAGTGGAGGTACCACTATACAAGGTATTTCAGTACTGGGGTTTAACTCCATGGTGGAGTTCTTCCAATGCTTGAGGTAAAACTACCAAGGAGTGTGGACTAACAAACTAAATACCTTATATAAGTTCTAATAGAAAGCTAGAGAGAGCCAAATCTTATGGAGCAAGTAGAAAGCCTATTGCAACTAGTCCTTTACCTTCATTTTTGGGTAAAAAATAGCCAATGAGTGGTGGTGTTGTTTTGTTGGACTTGTGGTGGACCTCACCACAAGAGAAAGTGCACTTAAGGCAGTGGACATGATACCTCTGGTGCATCATAGCCAACAAAAAGACAATGTGTAAAAGACCAAGGAGAGAAATAGGGGAATAGAGGATCATATTAGGACTCTTGAATGAGGGAAACTTCAAATATCTAGTATGAGCTTGGGCTTTGGTATTTATAAGAAACATACAAGAAACTTTATTTAAGAATTCAAGAAACTTCTCAGGAAGTTTCCTAGAAACCGCCTTCTTAGAGTGCAAGCTAAGCTAAACAAGAAGTTTCCTTTTAGAAGCAACCTATTTGGCATGCAAGCTAAGCTAATCAAGAAACTTCTCAAGAAGTTTCCTTCTAACAACTACCTACTTGGCATTCAAGCTAAGCTAGTAGAAAAACTTCTCAAGAAGTTTCTTCTTAAAAGTCACCACTTGGCATACACATTATCTGATACTTAGAAGGTACCAAGTAGCTTCCTAGATGCTTCTAAAATATTCTTTTAATTCTTGGCTAATTTGGTCTTTTTGCTACTTTATTGGTCTCAACTTACTCATCTATAAACCCCATATTGTTCCATATTCCTCCATTGTTAGTTGGTGATGTCCTCATCACCATGGAAGATTCAAATTCCTAGATAGCCATTTGTGCATTGTGAAGATGAGAAAGAGGCTCTTAAGTGGCATCATGAAGGAAACATCTTTTCCAAAAGACTTTGTACTCCGTATATTATTGGCGGCCATATTGAATATGGCAACATGCAAGGATATAATCAACTTCATAATCCTCATGATTGTTTATAAGGATAAGAGGAAGTCACGTCATTTGTAGCTTTGCATCCAGATTGCTCGGACACAAGAGTAGCAGTCATAGTAATTAGAGGTATTTTGGTAGTTACTAATACTACTTTTTGATGGTCAAATTTTGTGTTTTGGGTATTGACTACAAGGTAGGGCCCACCATCACTTTCACCATTTGCACCATTGGGTTTGCCATCAGCGGAACCATTGGGGTGAGACCTAGGTCAAAATCAAGAGTATACCTTGGGAGTGCAACTCTAGAGAGCTCACTTCTCTATTGTTGAGCTTTTGAGTTCTTGGCTAGAGTTGATAGAAAGTTAGTAAGCATCACTTGGAGTCTCTAAGCTAGAGTGGGTGTGGCTTGATTGTAATCAATATCTAGTTGTTGGCAGATTATTGAGTGATAGATCAAGTACTGATCTGATTGAGTGCGATTTGAGTTGTGTAAAAAAATTGATTACAACAAAGAAATGAGAGTTAGGGACAAATCGGGTGCAAGAACAGAGGGTGGTGGGGGTATCTCCAAGCACGATGGATCATGGTGCTTTGATTGCATTTCTAGTTTCCCTAGGAGTGATTGTGTGCGGAAGCATTTCTAAATTTTGGAGCCAAAGAGAGTTGATTTCAAGCAATAGTTGTGATTTTGCACTCACAAGGTGAACATAGGACCAATCTGGTGCAAGTTGAGCTTAGAAAGTGAAATTGAAGGTGGAGTTGGAAACCCATTTAAAAAAATTAGAAATTTGACAAACCCCATCTTTTCAATTTGGCTCAAGTGAAGAGTTAGTAAAGGATTTGACGGTCAACCTTTTTCAGATTTTATGTCAGATTTTACGTCAGATTTATGTTAGATTTTGTGAAGGGTTTATGTTAGATTTTAGCGAGAAGAACTTTAATCCTATTCTTGGTGATCTTTGTAACTCAAGAAGTAGATAGGTACTCCAATTATGTCAAATGCCAAATGGTGGTAGAGTCAATCCGGTGTTGATTTATGAGATGGAGGGTTTTGTTTAGCCTTCTTGTGATTAGATCTACTCTATTCCCTATTTCCCATTTGGTGCACCTTATTTGTGTGAGGTGCCTTGAATTTAGAGCGTTGGTGCTTTGGTGTGCTCTCGGTAGTGAGGGTGGAGTGATGACTTGTCAGACTACTTGTGTTTCTTTCCTATGAAGTAGGAAGTGATGACCTGCAAACCGTGAGAATGCCTGTTGTGATGGTAGGTTACAAGTTGCCCTTTCTTGTAGCATAGTTGTCCTAGTTAGAGCTACATTAGTCGATGATGTTAAGTTGGTGGTGTTGGCACTTGGTGGGGTACTTGCGAGGTGCAGTTTTTGGTTACTTTATCACAATGGAGTTCTTTGGTGATCTTGGAGGAGATAGCATTGCAATACACAATGGGTTTACTCAGAGTGGCACTCAGTATTACCATGTATCTTAGATCACAATGAGGGAAGAGATTGACTCTGAGTTGGAGTTTGACATAAGAGCTGATTCAATTGAGAGTGCACTTGTTGTGTTTGCATTGTTGTTGTGGGACATGGACAAGATTTATGGGGCCTCCAAAAGCCCCAAACATTGCTCTGGTATGATGGGTACTATTGAGTTGGATGACTTCATATAGGAATTTGATAGTTGATCTGATCTGCAATAGATGTGGACTTTGTTCACATGTTTTTTGTTGGCATTTGAAGGGGTTGTTGCAAGATTTGAAGGATCCACCGATGGACAACTACCATGAGTTCAAGAGAGGTCATTGGAAGGAGATTGAGCTATGGAGACAATATTGGTCTTTGAACTATATTTCTATCACTTGAGGCTCAATTTTTAAAGGTAGATTGGCTATACCTAGGATTTCTAGCTCAAGTGGCATTAGAGGGTTTCTTGGAGATGGTGCTACTATGAGTGGAGGTGCTACTATAAGAAGTGGTGGAGGACAAGGTTTAACTCCATGGTGGAGTTCTTCTAGTGTTTGAGGCAAAAGTAGCAAAGAGTATGGAATGACAAATTGAAGAGCTTGTAGGAGTTCTAGCAAAAGGCTAGAGAGAGCCTACGTGAGGCATACACGTACATAAGATGGCAGATCTACTCAAGGGAGTTACTAAGGCCCAAACAGTCCGGTTTTGGTATGGGATACTAGACATGGAGTTGGGATGTAGAGTTTGGGATGCTACATTGTTATAGACTACTTTGCCTACTTTGGTAGTGGTCTTTGGTTTGGCTGAGCATATTGAGCTCAACATGGTAGAGGAGAGAGTGGTTAAATCTAAATTTAGTAGGGAGACCTCATCCACAATAGTTACTTCTTCTAGAGTGCAGCAGAGTACACCACGTCATGTTGGTTATTGAGGATAGGGTGGATAGTCTAGGCCCTACAGAGCAAGTGGACTGCCTTGTGTAGCTAGACCCTTACCTTCATTTTTGGGTTAGCAATAACCAATGAGTGGTGGTTTTGCTTGTTGGACTTGTGGTGGACCTCATCACAAGAGAGAGTGTCCTTAGTGCAGCAGACTTGATACTTTTGGTGCATCATGGCTAGCATAGAGATAGTGTGAGCATTGCCATAAGTTTAGTCACACTAGTGACCAATGCTTTGACCTACACCTGGAGTTATGGAGTGGTAGAGCTGTTATGGAAGGAAGTAGAGGAGCTCCAAGTCATGGAGGACAACGTGGTGGTAGAGGACCATATCTAGTAGGGTGTAATACTTGCCTTTTACTTTTGATACAACTATCGCTACTTGCATTGAGTAGTTGGAGCATATATTGACTAGCATGGCCATAGCTCAAAGGAGATCAAATTTGGACTTTTGAGGCTTCCACCTCATATGTTGGTATTAGAGATGCCTTGGATTTCATGCATGGAGTAGCACAAGTGGATGCATCTGCCATAGTGACTAGGAGTGTAGTATGTACTCCAGAGCCTAGAGGAGCATCAATGGAGTTGGACCCACAAAGAAGAGAGGTTGGGAGACAAGTCAAACTTCCTCAATCTTTCATGCTCTCTAAGGCCCTATAGCCATCATCCATGGCTCCTAGATATCCTAGTGTAGGTGTGGTAGGTGGTGATGGACTACCTACTAGTTAGCCACCTGCTACTACATAGATTGAATCTAGCATGATGTTTGGGGCAGCTCAACTGATTATGCACTTTCCATTATTATCAGCCAATGACATGTGTACATTAGGAGTTGACCCAACCCCAATGTTATGGTTGGCTGCCATGCTTTGTGAGAGTAGGGATGAGGGGTTCCTACTACTAGAGCAAAGGTGGTTGATAGTGGAGTTGACTTGGTTGAGGAGCATGGGATTTGTATAGCAACCAGTGGTTTATGACAAACAACAATGTTGGATTGGAGGAGTTACCAACTTGACCGGCCTTTGAGTGAGCATAGTTTACACTTGTTGTCTTGTTGGATAACTAGAGAGGAAAATTTTGTTTGGTGGGACCTTGTAATACTCCAAGGACAAGAGAAGAGAGAAAACATAGATTACACCTTCAACATTTGGTGCCCCAAAGGAGCACCTACTCTTTATTATATAAACAAAGGGGATCTCCTCCAAGGAAGCTCCACCATAAGATTAGGCACACAGATAGGTGACATGTCAGCAAGCTCCACACTTGGATTACTTACTTGGATGGGTGACATGTTGGTCTAGGTCCTATTTGGTTGGTCAAACAAGCTTTGACCAAAGGGAATCTTTTAGGGAATCTTCTTGTAGGAGTCTCAGAATCACGTAAGTTATTGTTGGAAAGCTCTCAACAAGACAAATCAAGGAGGAAGGAAGGCCAACCTTTCTTTTGTACGGAAGGCAAGCCTTTCTTTTGTTAAGGGGAATTTTGTGCATTTTTGAGGCCTAATTCATCCGTTTAGGCCTCCAAAATTGCCTTCAAAGATTTCAGGCATATTTTAATTCCTACTCTATTAGTAGAAGTCTTCTTTTGGTGATACCCCTTTCTGATCTGTTTAGTCCATCATGTGTAACATCCTTCCAGATGTTACCAAACCAATTCTCACCTTTAAATCATATGTCTAGCTATTGGTTTTAAGGTTCTCAAGTCTATTTTGGTTTCTACTCTATTAATAGAAGTACTCTTTTGGTGATACTTCTATCTGATCTATTTTGACCATCATGTATAACATCATTCTAGATGTTACCTAACCAAATTTTACATTTAGATCATATGGCTAGCTCTTGGTATTACAGACCTTCAGGGAAGGTCCATACACCATAAAGGGTCTTATTAGACTCCAGCATGCAACCCTTTATGTTGGGGAAGGCTGCAATTGTCGGTCTAGAGTTATGGAAGACCGATGTAGGGAGGTGTCCATTTTTAGATCCAAACATCTCTAGGTGGGGGTTCTACAAAATACATCACATGTGGAGAGCTTGTTGTTTAGATTTAGCCTGATCATCCAACAGATAGCTCTATGGTGAGAGCTAGGCCATTGCGATAGTGGTTGAGAAATATGATATGTTAGTTGAGGGAGTAGTGTTATAACCCATGGGTTTCAGTATGACTATTGGGAGGAGATAACCTCCTATAGACTAGGTTGGCAGTTAGGTGAGGGACGAGTATGTCATCTACTTGTATGCTTTAGTAGTGATACTCTTGGCTCACTATAGTTTGGGACCATGGCAACATCAATTTCAGCTTTCAATGGTTTTGTTACTTGGCCTGGTGACTTGTTGGAGGAGAACGTCCATGTAGAGGATACTCCAATAGCAGAGGAGATCAACTCAAATTTGGAGTATGAGTGGGATCATTCCATCCACCTTGGATGTTCCATTTTTAAGTTCAGAGGACACATTGCAACAACATGTAGAAGTTAATGCAACAGGCTTGGAGTGGAGCCTTTGTGCTACCAAGAGTCAATTACCTTGATACCTCTGGATACCACACTCATTGCTTGGCAATATCTAGTATAGGGAGTATCTCTATTGGAGATATTCAATGAGGTTAGCATTGGACTAGCTATGGTACTACATGCGGGTATACAAGTATAGAGGTACTTGTATGTGGAGAGAGATGAGACTATTAGGCAAGTCTCTCTCCATCATTTGGCACACTTGGCCTATTGGTATCTTGAGTTATTACCGATATTAACAGTTAGGTTACCAGGAGGCCCTCCCAATAGACATTTCCTTGCTGGGGATGCATGATCTAAAGAGACATGGGTTTGTTCATTTGGTAATTTTTGGATAGCCATGTCAAGGACATACACATGCTGGTCAAGGTTTGGGTCATCATGATTCCTGTTTTGGGAGATGTAATAGATATTATGCAATCTCTAGGTTCAATAGTCTATTTTTCTAGCTTACATTTTGGAGAATGTTCCTTTAATTGGTGATTCTTGCACTTAGCGTTGTTGATAAAATAATCTATACCTAACATTGGTGCCATTTGGTGTGAGTCCTTTTTTTATGTGAACTTGGCACTTTTTTATGTTATTGTGTCTCGGGAGTTATTTATGTTATTATGCCTCCGGAGTCATTTTATACTACCTTGTCTCAAGAGTTTTTTATGTTATTGTAAGCCCATAGTTTTTTGTGCATTTCATAAGCTTGGGAGTTTTTTCTATGTTACATAAGCCTGGGAGTTATTGAATGTTACAAGCAACAAAGATGGAATTCTCAAAGGCAGCAGGAGATTTTCTCAAGGAGGAGAGACAAGGGAATTATCAAAGGAGTTGTACTGAAAAAGGATATATCAAGGAAGCTTCAAAAGTGACAAGGGAAGTGTCAAAGGTTTTTAGAGGTAGAAAAAGATCAAGAGAAAAGGGGTGAAGCTTTGAAAGTGGTAGGGGAAGTATCAAAGGGTTTTGAGGTTTGGCCAGGATAGAGGCATCAAGGGAGAAGGCTGGCAAAGAGGAGAAAATTGTCAAAGGGAAATGATTGGCCTGTGCAAGATTTTTGGGAGAAGTGGCCTTAGATTGAAAAAGAGAGAGAAAGAAGAGTCTAGAAGAAGAGGGTTTTGGATTGTAGGGGGATTTTCAAAAGGAGAAGGTTTTGGGTGACCCAAGAGTGACAAAGACAGAAGGAGGAATATCAAGAGGAGAGAGGGAAACAAAGAGAGATAGGAAGAATTTCTCAAGGGAAGAACTTGTGGCAAGTGGAGAGAAGAAATTTCAAAGTGGGCTTTGCTCAGGACAGAGGAAGAGGGAAGAGTGGTTGTGCAAGAAAACTTGAGAGAGAAAGGCTTTGGCAGGATATAGAATTTTTGAAGTGGCTTTGCCTAGGATAGAAGAATTTTTGAAGTAGCTTGGCCTAGGACAAAGGGAGAGAGAAGAGTGGTTGTGCACAAAAACTCAAGGATAGGGCTTGTTTACAATAATAGAGAAGGATTCTTGAAGTGGGCTTTTGACAAGACAGAGAGAGGAGAAAACCTTTGAAAGGAAGAGGCTTGGAGAGGGGAATTTTCAAGAGGCGATGTCTGGCTGTGCAGGTGAATAGGGATTCAAAGGAGAAATGAGAGAGTTGGCTTGATAGGAAGAAAGGAAGAAGTCTGGCTAGAGGGAAGAATCTCAAAGGAAAAGGATTTGGATAGGAGGGTTGACAGAGAGATTTCCCAAAGGAGAAGTGCTTGCTTGGACAAAGAAAAGGAGGAGAATCAAAAGGGCTTTGAGAGTTTGGCTATAGGGGACCTTGGACTGTGCTAAGGTTTTTGAGAGTGAAACTACAGGGAAAGAAATTTTGAGGGAAGGACCTGGACTAGGTTGAGGTTTTTGAGAGTGAAACTATAAGGAAAGAATCAATTAAAGAAAGGACATGGCCAGTGTAGGGTTTTGGAGAGAGAATACTGCAGGGAAAGAAATTTCAAAGTGAGGGTCTTGCTAGGACAGAGGGAGAGAGAAGAGAGGGTTGTGCAGGAAACTCAAGAGATGCAAGATAGCAATAGAGAAGAGCTTTCAAAGGGAGGGTTTTGCCAGAGGAAGATTTCTTGAGAGAAAAGAGATTTGGTGGTTGTGACAGAGGAGAATTATCAAAAGAGATGAAGCTGGCTCAGAGAGAGAGAGAGAGAGAGAGAGAGAGATTTCTCAAAGGAGATTGGCTAGCTGCTAGGACAAATGAATAGTGAGTAGAGAGAATTATCAAAAAGGGAAAGGATCTGTTCCATGTAGCCAGATCCTTTCCCTTTTTAGAGAGAAAATTTATCAAAGGAAGGGATTTGGACTGAAGGAGAAGAATTTTGAAAGGTGAAGGGCTTGTTACTTGTGTGGCAGGTAGCATAGAGAAATTCAAAGGTGAGAGAGGATTGCTTGCTTGAACAAAGAGGAAGAAAGGAGATGAAGTATCAAAAGTGAAGTGAGGTCTGAACAGCAAAACCCTTGAGAGGAAGGTCTGGATTAGACATAAAGAGAAGGCAAAACCTCCAAAGAGTAAAGGATTGGCTAGAGGTTAGTGAAGAGAGACTCTTGAAGAGGTTTAAAGGGCAATTTACTGAAAAGGGAATTTTGGAAGTGCTTTGCAAGAGGGCATAAGAGAAGGGGAACCTAAAGCAGAGAAGATTCCTTAGGACTAAAAAGGTTCAAAAGATAGATTTTGAAGGAGAGGCGTAAGGTGGAAAAATAGAGGAGAGTCATCAACACTAAAGGGAGAAATCTCAAAGGCAAATGTGTTGGACAGTGAAGACTTGGAGAAAATGTTGAATGGAGCTACTGCATAACAGGGAGATGAAGAGTTGTAAGTGATAGGGATTACGACTAGGTTGATTTCACTTCTTCCTTTGTATGCTTGGATAGTTGAAGAGTTTAGGTCTGGTCACTATTTAGTTTGGAGCAGTCAAATTGTCAAATTGAGCAGTCTAAGCACAAGTAGCTAGATGCACGATGCATTCTTAAGACCAAACAATCCTTGCAACACCAAGTAGTGGCAAGTATAAATTAGGTCCATTCCTAGATGGGACCTACTTTATTGTAAGATGCAGCCAAAGTGGGATCACGGGCTCATCATCTTCATCTTTGGTGGACAAATGCCTTACCCAAAGAGGTTCTACGATGCACTTATGATGGGATTCAACAACTAGACCACTACTATTGATGACATCTTGGATGTTGGGCGTTAGTCTCAAATGGTGGTAGTGGTTGGTAGGTCATCTATGGTAGTGGTGAACCTAGTTGGACAACCCAAAACCAATTTTCCCACACTTATGAGTTTCCTAGGTTCCCATGTTTTTGAGAGGGAGGCCTTGGATTGGTTTGGGATGCATAGTTATAGCAGTTGGTGGAGCCTAATGCCGATGAGAGAGAGTGGGTGATAGGTTTGCACCGGTATTACCGCTGTTCCAATAGTGTCAAAGGTATCCAAGTGTTAGGTGTTAGGTTAGGCTATGGACCTGAACTATTTGACTCGGATTGTGAGCCTTGGCTTGGTAGAGTAGCGTAGGATGTGCTTGATAGGCATCACCACTTGGACACTTGTGAGCTTTGTGCCTATTGAGATGATTCAAGCACATGTTGAGGGCAATGGACTAAGTGGATAGGGTATTCTTGGGACACAACCAATGGCTACTAAAGAGAGTGGTCTACTTGGAGTCCATCCAAGTGAGCATGGTCTACTTGGATTACACCCTTGGTCTACTTGGGATGCAACTAGAAGACATATGGAGCTTACGGCCAAATCAAAGGAAGTTTTCCACACTAAGGTTGGGACTTCTAGTGCTTGGGAGCATAAACTACTCCACCCAAGGGCCCAAGCCCAATTAGTAGACAGTTAATACGTCTTCCACTCCTACAATAGTTACAAAGGATACTTGGGAGCCAGATCTTGGACCCAAGCTTACAAGAGAGGAAAGATAGAGGGTTTGGAGATTCTTGAGGAGCTACATGAGTTGTTTTGTCTTCAGTACGAAGGACTTGGGTGCTCTAAAGGACTTGGTATTTGAATTTGAGCTTACTAGTGATACATTAGTTTTTTGATCACCTTATAGATATAGTGATATGGAGCAAGCATTGATTCAGAGCCAAAGAAGTGTGTTTTTGAGGTTGGTTTGGTGGAGATTCACATGGAGAGTATGCATAAGCTACAAGGATGCTAGCCAAGAAGGATATGCATGGCAACTATACAAATAGGCAAATGTGTGGAGATTACCGTCCTATCAATTGACAGACTAGGGCTGATTGGTATGCCATGCCTACACTAGAGGAGATCTTTGATGCAATTGGGCATGCAAAGGTTTTAGTACTTTGGATCTTTGAGCAAGATATCATCTATTGTTGATCAAGGAGGAAGATAAGTCCAAGAAAACATTTTGGGCTATTGATCCTCAAGGTAAGGGTGTGTTATATCAGTGGAGGTTCTTGCCATTTGGGTTAAAGGATGCTCCTGCCAAGTTCCAAAGGGTCATAGATAGGATCCTAGTTGGATTGGATTTTTTTTGGTGCTATATTGATGACATTTTGGTATAGCACTATTGTGAAACAACATGAGAGACAATTGTTGGAGGTGTTTGAGAGGTTGAGATCTCATGGACTCAAATTACATCTTGGGAAGTGTAGGTTTTTCCACAAGTAGGTTGAGTATTTGGGTCACACTATCTACTTTAGAGGACTTGGTGTTCAGCAGATTAGGGTGGAAGTTATTGCATGTATTCCTTAACCTATGGATGTGAGTAGAGTGTGAGCATTCCTTAGGTTGGCTGTAGCATCCATTTGTGCATGTGTGTGGTATAATGATATTTAGCTTGGTATTACAAATACTTGAGAGATATTATTTATATAGAGATAAAGAATGGTTCTAGATTAGTCATGATTAGCTAAATTTAGTCATAGCTAAGATAGAGGGTACCTTACTTTAGAGGAAGTGGAAAAGATGAGCACCACTATTTTGGATTCTAGTGTATTGACTTGGTATTATTCCTAGGTGTTTGGCTTTGAGGAAAGAGTTGAGAACTCTTGGGCATGCAAGCCTTTTTGTTTTGGATTCTTCTATAGTACAAGGATAGCCCATGTGAAGGAATCCTTGACTTAGTGGTTGGTTCAAGATAAGATCACATGCTTAGTGGAATATGCACATGTGGATGGATATTTCTTTATACTTTTTGACTTTACTTGACTTTTAGCCTAGTAACTTGAGTTACTCCAATGATTAGTAACTTGGGTGCATAATTATTTCACAAGTATATAAATTAGGGGTGAAGAAATATTCATCATCCTTTCATTTGCAACTATCTTTCTCATTGAGTTCTCTAGTGAGCAATGGCTTGAGTCTTGGAGTGTTAGCCTTGGAGGAGTATGATGGAGTTGGGATTCTTTGCCTTCTTAGTCATGATGCATTACCATACTAGCCATCAGAGGTTCATTCTAAGTGGGAGATAGGCCGGCTCACATGGAAAAATTCTATCACCACTATGTTAGAAGATTTAGTGCCATTGCCAAGGCCTTGATGATGCTGACCAAGCTTATACACAAGTGGTGTTGGGGAGATGAGCAAGAGAGAGGTTTTGTAGAGCTCAAGGTGGTTGACATCTGCTCCTATTTTGAGGAGACTAATCAAAGGATGACCATTTCATGTTCACATTGCTTGGAGGATGTTGGGGCTTAGAGCAATGCTCAACATGATGATGAGGAGAAGGAGTTTGTGGTGGCCTATGCTAGTCACTCCAACAATTCAGCAAAGGCAAAGTACAGTTCATATGAGAGAGAGTGTTTGGTAAAAATATGGGCAGTAGCACATTTTTTATGTTACCTATTTGGTCACCCCTTTACTCTCATCATTGATCATCAGCCATTGAAGTGATTGATGGAATCTGATAAGCTTTCAAGGAAGCTTGCTTGATGGGCTTTGATTTTACAAGAGTGTGATTTCACAATTGTTCACAAACCTAGAGTGGTGAACTATGATGCATATAGGTTGAGTAGAAACCCATATCCTGGCCAGCAAGATCAGACTAGAGCATGTTGGCATGGTGAGACAGATGAGGAGATGATGTTAGATTGGCATGCATCTGCCTTTCTTTGTATATTTTTTGAGGCTTCAGTGGTGTCTCTCTCCGGGCATACAAGAGGAGTTATTGAGGTCACATATCTTAAGAGTGAATATAGTGTTATAGTTCAACGAGACATTCATGATGATGTCTTAATGCTAGAATATCTTCACAATGGTGTTGTAGGTGGCACAATTGGGGCCAAGGAGAGAGACCATGTCCTTTAGCAAGCCTGGTGGTTTAGATTGGAGTGACGACATCTTCTTTGTGTATGGGAGGATGGTAGAGTGAGAGTAGTACCACTTCCATCTCAGAGACCGCAATTGGTCTATCATGCTCATGAGGAGCTAGGAATTTTTGGAGTAAAGCGTACATATAGCTTACTCCAGAGTCATTATTGTTAGCGTAGTATGCAGACCAATGTATAGCAATTTGTTGCAAGATGTGTGGTTTGTGACCAAGTTATAGCATCATTTAATGCTCCTACACCATAACTACATCCATTGCCTATCATGGGACCGGGTTTACTACTAGAGTTTGGACTTTGTTGGACCTTTACCATTGACTTTGAGACATTATTGATACATTTTGGTGATGGTGTAGCACTTCTCCAAGTGGATTGAGTTGGTGGCACTTCTTGACAAGTCCAATGAAGGGATGGCTTACTCATGCCTAGATTGGGTTCTTAGTCATTTTGATGCAATAATTGAGGTTTTGACATATTAGGATACCAAGTTCTTGGAAGAGTTTCAAGTCTTGTGTGACAAGGCTTTGATTAATCATTGTATTGCCTCCCAAGATCCCCTTAGGCAGACGGCTTAGCAAAGAGAGCGGTTTAAACAATGAAGAGAGGATTGCAAAAGTATGGTTTGTAGAGATGCCACTTGGGAGATTGGGATCTCTAGTTACCTTGGTTGGCCATGGGCTACTGGTTCAGCCGGCAAGCCTTGTTAGCATCCTTCTCTCCTTACTTTCTACTCTATGGACAAGATCTAGATTTCCCTGAAGCCATTCATCAAGATGCTACCATTGTGTTGGACTTGGATGATCTAGATGTATGGATGAGTGTATGTTCTCAATGTGCATAGATCTTTTGGAGAGTGATGCCGATGGCCTTTGAGTACTTGGTGATTGCTCAACATAGGGATACCTTATGCTATGCTACTATTCAAGGAGGAGGTTATAGACCCTTGATCCATCAATTTCACCCAAGTGATTATGTATATCTATAATAGACAGCACCAATGACACTTGATGTTTATACAAGCCACATTATCTTGAAGGTGCATAAGGTTTTGCCATCTAGAGTCCTTATATTGGTAGGATGTGATGGTGTTGTTTGGAAGGATCATGTGCGTAATTGTGCACCATGCCACCTCCCAAACATTGATGGTACTATGGACTCAAGCTTGGTACTTGTATGTGGAAGCTTGTAGTGTATGTTATGAGGCTATTCTAGTAGAGCTGCTACTATGTCAGTGTGTGATAGCTATTTGAGAGGATGGCATATAGCATGTATGACTCCTCCACTCATGGTGGTTCCTCAAGGATAGTGGTTATGTCCTAGATGTACTTGACCTATAACTAGTTCATCCTTTATATGGTATAGATTGCTGACAAGTGACTAACAATGGGGCTCAAAAGCACCCAACCTCATGATCTTTTGCCCACCAAAGGGTATACCATATACTTGGAGTAGATAGGCTATCTATAGTTAGAGGGACCTTACCGCTAGCTAAGAAGGCAATTGTGGCACTTTGGAATTCAAGTATGACTTATGTGTGAGTTGTGCTTCTATAGTGTGTGATGTTGACAACAATATATGTTGTGGAGCAATGTATATATGCACAAAAACTATCATGCCATTTTTAGTTTCACATCTAGATTGCTTGGACAATGGAGTAGTAGTGATAGTAGCTAGAGGATTTTGGTAGTAACTCATAGACTACTTTCCGATGGTTAGATTTCATGTTTTGTGTACAGATTACATAATAGGGCCCATTTTCACTTGCACCATTTACACCATCAAGTGTGCCATCAATGGGACTATTGGGGTGAGACTTAGGTCAAAATCAAGAGCATACCATGGGAGTGTAGCTCTAAAGAGCTTATTTCTCTATTGTTGAGCCTTTGAGTTCTTGGAGTCTCTTAGCTAGAGTGGGTGTGGCTTGACTATAATTAGTGCCCAATTGTTGGTAGATTATTGAGTGACAGCTAGAGTGGGTGTGGCTTGACTATAATAAGTGCCCAATTGTTGGTAGATTATTGAGTGATAGGTCAAGTACTGATCTGATTGAGTGTGATTCAAGTTGTATAAACAAACTGATTAGATTGTGGCATTTTGGAGTTCATGTATAACTTATGTGTGAGTTGTGCTTCTATAGTGTGTGATGTTGATAGAAATGTATATTGTGTAGTAATGTATATATGCACAACAAGGAGGAAGAGGTTGGATACACGAGGAAAAGAAAGATGGATAAGAAATACAGAATTTCAACTTGGAAACATGAAAGTCAAGGTGGATTTGCATATGATAAGGTAAAGCAAGTTGATAAGCAATAAGAGAAATGATTTAGGCAATATCAAATGGACTATCAAATTAGGAGCAAGTTTATGAACTTGGGTATCAAGTGGGAGGGGTAAGTTACTTGAGAAAGCATGACCTCATCATTGAGTTGAATGGTGAGATTACAATGATGTTGGTTAGCATATTATTTTTTATGATTTTGAGGAACAAAGAGATGAGATTTGGCTTGTTGTAAGGATTGGGATATTATGGTCAAGAAGGTAGAAGTATGAGGAACATTAGATAGAGGAGGAGTAAGAAGGGAATCTAAAACAAGTTGGTCTTGGCCAAATTTAAGGAAGAAAAGGAGAGAATCTTGAGCTTGCTTGCTTGGAGTTATTGTAGGCAAACTCAATAGCTACAAGATATTCATCCTAGTTGGTATGGTGAACATCGAGGCACAAAGTATACCCTCAAAAGTGTGATCTGCATATTTGGGTTATCCATCAATTTAAGGATGATAAGCAATTGACAAAGCAAGCTTGGTGCCAAGTAACTAGAAGAGTGCTTGCCAAAACTTTCCAAATTGAGGATCATGGTTGGAGATGAGTACACAAGCTATCCCTTGATGCTTGAAGATAATTTCAAAGAAGATATGAGGCCAATGTTGGAGTATCAATTGTATCAAAGATTGGTGCCAAATGGATTTGCTTACTAAGCTTATTAACAAACACCATAATTCTTGTGTGACTTTGCTTTATCTTGGGCAAGGAAGTGATGAGATCTAAGCTCACGTGTTCCCATCAAGCACATAGGATGGGAAGTGGTTGAAGGAGTTCACTTGGTTTTTGGCTACTAGTCTTGTTGCATTTGCAACTCTTATAAGATTAAACAAACTCTCTAAACCTCTCATACCATGTTGGGCCACCACCATTGATGTTTTACGGTACCCAAGGTCTTGTCCACACCTATATGACCAATGATTGGTAAGTCATGGGCTTCTTGAAGACACATAAGTTGTTGATCACCCTTGGTTGGAACATAGATCTAATTCTCATAGAATAAAAGGCCTTCCTTGAAGGAGAAGGTATTTTATTCCTTGTTATGTGTTGCAAGATGACCTTGTACCATCTATAAGAAGAGGTTTTATTGTAAAGCAATCCTAAACTCAATTTGGAATTTTGAGTCAATTTACACTATCGGAATTAGTTTCATAATGAGAGGAAAAGTCTTCAAATCAGGTTGTGATAACTTGGCAAATATCACTTTTGCGGTAATCAGGTAAGTAAAGTTTGTTCCCACAAAGATACAAGTCAAAATTGGTCAAATACAAAGCAAAGTAACAATCATAGTTCTTCTTGGTTGCGTCTTTAATCTCTCAAGTAGAAACAACACACAGAAGAGAGTTACAAGCATTGGTTCTCAATCTTGTCACAAAGTAACACTCCTTAATCACAACTCCATCAAATCTTTCCAAACAACCTTGATTGTGATGATTTAGGCTCTCTCAAAAATGGCACTTCACTGCAAAACGACTTCACCTCAAAATTGAGTTCCACCCCTCCACTAAAGGCACAACTTCCTTGATCAAAATTGCTTCATATCAACACTACACTGCACTCACAAATGCAGAATACTACCAACACTACAATTCCTCTCAAATATGTCAAGGCATTGCTCCGATTGCACTTCACTCAGGATCAAACACACAGAGTGAAGATAAAGGCTGCAGAATCCAACATCCAACAAGCACACTTACTTGCACTTCAAATTTCTCCACACACTCACAAACATAATTGCAAAGTTGATACTCGAAATCAAGCTCAAGCAACGAGCACTGCTTCACATCACTTCACTTTATCTATTCTCAAAATTATGAGCACTAAACAACATCTGATTGTGACTGCCACTCTTAAATAGTGAAGCAAACAACATTTCTCTTCCTAATGTACCTCTTCCTTATGACTCTACAAACCTACAGATCCAAAATAACAATGCACTTCTTCATATCTGCCTATTCAAATCTCAAATCGGTCACTAATCCAATCTGATGTCTACTTCTTCCTTGACTTTCAAACCCAAACCCGAGGTAACTTTACTTCCTACTACTTTGTCCTCGGGTTTCATAACTCCTACATCTTTTACAAGATCTAACAATTCTCTTTCTTGACATTTCACTAGTGGGGAATCTATCTAACTCCTTATATGTTGACCCACTCTTCTCTTATGTCTCCAATGGTAATTCCAAAGACATCTGCACTCCTACTTCATCTACTTCGGGTTTGGCTCTAATGTCTTTCCAAAGTTTATCTATCTCTAACTTCACTAGATCTTATCTAATCGTGATATTGTCTTTGACTTCTAATATCTTCCTATCTACCCAAGTTCTGAGACTAATTAATAGAGCATTCAAGTCTGTGTCCTTTGCATGTCTCCTCCTTGTCTCCTGCACCAACAACTTCAACTTGTGCAGCCTTGTTTCTTCAATACAAATAGTGGCCTCTGTACTCAGCATCACATTCATCCTAATTACAATCTCCTTCAATGGCTCCAATCTCATCTTCCTTTCACGCTCCCAATCTGCAAGCCAATCTTCCTTGTACATTGCCAACTCTGCCTTCAACTTGGCTTTCACAGTTTCCTTCTCCTTCTCCTTTTGCACAATCTTCTCCTCTTGATTACGAAGTAACTCTCGTAATCTCTCTTCTTCCCTATATCTCACTGTCAACTCCCGTTGCCATAGTTGCTTCTTCTCTTCTACACTCTCCATCACTCTATCAAGCTCTTGTTCCTTCTCTGCTACCCTTGCCATAACATGGATAATTTCTAGTCTTGAATCATCAAACTAATGCTTCAAGATTTTGTACTCTACTACTTGTCTCTCCCTTGCTATGTCACTCTTCTTCACAAGTTCCTCTTGATACCTTGCTTCTCTCTTCAAGTTCTCAATAACTTGACATTGCACTATTGCATCCCCTCATAGTACTTCCCTTTCCTCCTTGCCTCAGATTATACTCCTCTTCAACTCCAAGTTCTCTTCTTCTAGTCTTGCCAAAACTTGCAACATAGTCTTCACCTCCAGACATGTCGACTGCATCTCTTTCTTCTTGTGCTCTAGCTTCACTAACAATGGGCACACAATTTCTTGCAGGTACTTCACTCCATCACTTGCACCTACTTCAATCTGCAGAGTGATCTCCTTCTTTACCTCTTCTTCTCCCGATACTTGCCTTCTTTGCTGCAGTTGTCGTATCGGAATAGACGCTTCACTTCCCGAGCTAGCATTCTCCTCTTCTCTTGCCTTGCTTAGACCTGCTTCACACTTCACCTTGTGTCTTGACCAAAATCCCCTCTAAATCGTAATCTTCTTCTCCTTCGGCTTGAGTACTTTGTCCTCCAACTTTGCATTATTTTCTTCCTTGAGCTCCACCCAAACTTCTTCTTCTTCTGCAGCAGGTACCGTCATCTCCTTACCTTCATCACTATTGCTACTCGTATCCCCACTTTGTAGCCTGAGCTTAGGTTCCTCCTTGTGTTTTGAGTCTTTGGACTTGCACTCGACTTCACCTTCTTAGTCTTCTTTTGATGACATGATCACCACCATACCTTTCCTCGGGTTTCCTCTCATGGTCTTCCAAGGTCTTGTCTTCTCTACGTCTTTGCCTTCTCCTTGTTGACTCCGCTTCTTCAACTTTGGAGTACTCACTTCTACCTCCGCACTCTTTCTTGTTTGTGCCTAGGACTCATCAGTGCTTCAGATTTGAAGAATATATTGTTGCTCCTCCGCATTGACTTCCCTTCTCAAGTCAGGATGAAAGTGAGACACCATTCTGCTGTGCTCTGCCTAATTGAGCAAATTCAACCCGAGGTAGAAATGTGCTGCAAATGGTACGATGTAGTGTAGAGGCAACTTATCCTACAAATTCCACACCATCTGCCTTGTCCTCCCATGGAAGCACCTCGCCCAGTTGATAGGTTCTCCTGCAAACATCTTATGGAAGAACACCACTTGGTGTTTCATCACATAAGTCGTCCTCTCTGGCTTCAAGATTGCCATGAGAGCACTCACGATCCCTCTCTTCACCTGATCTTTGTAACTCTTGACCTTATACCCATTCTTTGTTCTCTTTGAAGAGAAGGCATCCCTCACTTCTTGGGTTTCTTTGGCTACCTCTTCCTTCCCCAAGAACGTGGCACCCTGCTCCGCGCCTACCTCTCTTCCAAGCACCAATCTCCAATCCGACTTTATCCAGCAAGCCGGATTTCCTCTCTTCCCCTCTTCCTTGGGTCCATCAAGACACTTACTCTTGATTATCTCGGTCATGAAACCTGGAAAACTTACATTCCAATTCCACGCCAAGAATGTGATCCAAAGTTGGCTCAAGACTTCAATTCTTATGATCACATCTAACCTCTGAATCGCATGATTACTCACTACAAATTTGGAGTTCTTCTTTCCTCCTCCCATCTTTCCTGCTTCCTCACTATCTCTTGGTTTAACTCTCTCAAATTCTCCTCTACACACTAGCACGTCTTCAACTCTACTTCCCTTCCCATGATCTCTTGCAAGATGACTTCTCAATGGCAAAGGAAAATTGCTTGACATTGCTTTGTCATTAGCCCAAGAGTCGTGCCTTCTTCATCTCTCTTCAATTTGAGTTTTGTACCAAGAAATCCCACCTCTTGCATGCGCCTCTCACTGTCAAGTGTACTTCATGCGTATGACCGCCTGTTTTTGAACGGTTCTTTCTTGAATTTCTTGCCTCGAAGAAATGTTGTTACATTGCGGTCGCCCCGCATTAAGCTCTCCCCAATACAAACACTTCTTACGTTGGGTTGTATGTTGACAGGGCAGGTCCGAGTACTTTGCCTTATGACCCAAAGCCATGTTACCTTGGGTTTCATCCCGAAGACTCTTTTCTTTGCCTTCTTCGGCCATATAGGCGCAATCCGACTTCTCTATACACTTCTTCTTCTCCATTTTGAAAAAAAATAAATGTGGGTACCACACAGGTCATCATAATAGTGCATTTGAAATGACATAGAACCTATTGGGTTTGTACTCAATTTTGATGTCAAACAATTGTAGTTATTCCTCCCATTGATAATGTCAATTCTTCATGTGCTCCAAATGTAATATCTATAACAAGAGTTTGTGATTGATTTGCATGATCACTTGTTTCTCCATGAGATAATGCCTCCATACCTCGGTACCATATACAATTACCATATAGTTGTTCTTGATCTTGAGTAGAGTAATTCCTTTTTCTGATATATGGTATGACACACAAAGGCAATTGGGTGTTACCATATGGAAATTTCTACTACTACATAGCTCCAATGGCAAAGTTAGAAGCATCAAAATCAACCACACAAGGTAGTTGAGGATCAAATGGTTTGAGAATGGGTCTTGAAGACACCATATGTATTAGCTTCAAGGAGTCTTCTTCATGCTTGGTGGTCCATTGAAAGCTTGAGGTCTTCTCCAAGGGATCAGTCAATGGTGTAGCCACTTGACCACAATAGTGGATGAACCATTGGTAAAAACTTGCATTTCCATTAAATGCCCACACTTTTATGCCATCCTTTGGAATAGACCAATCAATAACGGCCTTTATTTTCTCCTCTTCCATCTTGATTCCGTCCAATGAGACCTTATGATCATAGAAGGTAACTTCCTTTTTGCCAAAAGGTACACCTTGACTTCTTGCAATAAAACGTCTATTGATGTAGTTGTCTTAAAAATGCTTGCACATGATTTGTGTGTTCTACTTCAATCTTGGTATAAATAAAAATATCATCTTCGAACACCACTATGTACTAATCCAATAGGCTATCCAATACTTAATGCATCTTATCCATGAAGATTATTGGAGTATTAATAAGCCTTAAAGGTAGAACTCTCTATTCAAAATACCCATACTTTGTTCTAAAGGTAATCTTTTGCACATCCTCTCTATCAATGGGAATTTTCCAATAGCCACTTTGAAGATCCAACTTGGAGAAGTATTGTGCTCTATTCAATTGATCTAGCAAGTCATCAATTCAAGGCAAGGGATATATATTCTTTGTTGCTGTTTTTTTATTAAAGCCATGATAATCAATATAGAAGCAAAATCCTCCATCCTTCTTTAGGACAAATAGAACCAATGTTCCCCAAGGAGATATACTATGTCTATGAAATCCTTCTCCAACAACTCCATCATTGTTCAAAGTTCTTCCATCTCCTTTGGTGAGAGCCAATAGATTGGTCTACTCATTGAAGAACTTATTGGAAATAACTCAATCTTGAAAGGCATATCATGATTAGAGTGTAACTTCTTTGGCAAATCATCCAAAAACATATCTGCAAACTCTTGAGCTATTTGATAGACCATTGCTTGATGCGGCTCTTGGCCTTTGTAAGATTCTCCATGCACAATCAGCTTGATCCACATTGCAAAAATAGGAATATCTTTCTCCCAAGCTTGCTCTATGGCTACTTTACTAAGCTTGCTCTATGGCTAACTTCTCATCTTGGGATTGGCTATTCTTAGGTGTCTTACTCAAAGGTGCCAAACAACTTAATTGTTGTTTTCAAATTGAACCTAATCATTCAAGCCAAGGAAAACCTAAAATGACATCATAATGTAGAGGTGTTGTCATGCCATTTGTAGGTCGCTCCTAGATTGCTTGGACTATGGAGTAGTAGCGTTGTTAGTCAAAAGTATTTTGGTAGTTACTCATAGACTACTTGTTGATGGTCAAATTTTGTGTTTAGGGTATTGACTACATGGTGGGGCCTATTGTCACTTAGCACCATTTGCACCGTTGGATGTGCCATCAACATGACCAATAAGGTTGGAGACCAAGGGGTAAAATTTTGAAGTGTAGCTCCAAACAACTCACTTCTTTGATGTTTAGCCTTTGAGTTCTTGGCCATGGTGGATTGTGACACCCCAACAAGTATCACTTTTAGGGTAATCAGGTAAATAAAGTTCATCCTACAAAGATACAAGTCAGAAATAGTCAAATACAAAGTAAATTGTAACAATTCACTTCTTCTTGAGTTCTTCTTTAGTCTTTCAGGTAGAAACCACACCTAGAAGAGAGTAACAAGCACTACTTTGCAGCCTTGTCACACACTAATACTTCATAATCACAATACTATCCAATCTTTCCAAATCAACTTTGATTGTGATGATTCAAATTCTCTTGAAGATGGCTACTCAAAAACAACTTTGCCTTAGAATTTCATTCCACCCCTCCATTGAAGGCACAAATTTCTCAATTGAAATTGCTTCACATCAAACTCACGCTCCACTCACAAATGCAAAATACTACCAACACTACAATTCTTCTTAGATCTATCAAGGCATTGCTTTGATTGCTATCTACTCAAGATCAAACACACAACATGAAATCAAGGCTCTAGAATCCAACATCCAACAAGCACATTGACTTGCACTTCAAATTTCTCCAACACTCACAAACACAAACACAAACTTGATACTCAAAATTAAGCTTAAGGAAGACTAAGATACACCACTTCACTTTATCTATCTTCAAAAATGATAAATACTAAACAAAATTTTGCTTCAAATGCCTCCTTTAATAGGTGAAGCACTTTGAATGTTAATTAAAAACTACTATTCTATAACAACTTTACTAACCTACAAATCTGAAATGACAATGAACCTCTTCATATCTGCCTCTTCAAATCTCAAAAACTATTACTACTCTGATCCAATGTCAACCTCAAATTTGGCTTCCAAGCCTAATGGTGTCATTGGGAAAATAGCCCATATGTACTATTGATGTCATTTGGTGCAAAGGTTTTGATTTCTTGCATTGCAAGGAATTTGGATTTTTGGTTATTGTGTCTCTAAAATATTCTTCATGCTGTTGTGAAGTCAGAAGTTTTGTTAATATTTTGTGAGCCCAGAAGCTTTCAAATGATGCATAAACTCAAGAATATCTATGAGTTTGCATGGGCTCGGGAGTTTTTGGGTGTTACACAAACTTTGGCTTAAATTGATGTACAAGGACTCATGTTCCTTTAAAAAAAATTTATTGGGGTCCTTGGAGTATTTTTCATTTAGTGGCAGAGCAAAAAGCCCTGTTATGCTTTCAAGAGTTCCTGCTAGAGTAGTGATAGAGCAGTAGGAGTTTCAAGAGAGAATCTTTGAGAGAGATAAGGGGGAGTTTTTTTATGCATTGAGGAATGGCCTGAATAGGGACAAGGGAGTTAAGGAGAATTGGGAGAGAGTATCGAGGGAGAGGGGAACTTGATAGGGAAAAAGGGTTGAATGGGGAATGCTTCGAGAGAAGGAAGGAGTTAGAGGTTGAGCTTGATCTGTGACAAGCAAGGTAGGAGAGGTGAGAGTGATTTTTTTAGGAGGGTTTTGCCCTGGACAGAAAGAGAAGAAAGGAAGGAGTTCAAGGGCTGAGCTTGATCTGTGATAGGCCAGGAGGGAGATGTGAGAGTGATTTTCACAAGAGGGTTTTGCCCTAGACAGAAAGAGAAGAAAGGAAGGAGTTTGAGGGCTGAGCTTGATCTGTGACAGGCCAGGAGGGAGATGTGAGAGTGATTTTGCAGGAGATGGCCTGGATAGTGGGCAGGAGAAGGAATGCTTTCTCACACAGGAGGGTTGTATGGTTTTGACAGTACAAGGGCAGGGAAATTTTCAAATGAAAGAGTGAAAGGAGGGCAGAGAACTTCCTACAAGAAGGGTTGAGTGCAAGAGTGGGAAAAGGTCTCGGCAAGAAAGGAAGATTTTGGAATGTAAGAATGCAACAGACCAATGGTAAGCCTGTGACAAAGGAGGATTTGTTTTCCTTGAATAGGAGTGCAAGGAGTAGGTACTTGAACAAAGAAGAGAACTCTCGAGTGTAGACTTGAGAGAAGTGCATGCAATAAAGGAGGGAATTCAAAATGTGAAGTTGGCTATGCAGTTTGTGAAGAACTAGGAGGGAGCTAGAAAGAGAGGATTGGAAATGCAAAATCTGTCCGTGAGAACTATGACAAACTAAGGAAGACTTAGAGAAGGGAGAGGAACTTTGAACATGAAGGGCTGGAGACACTAGACTATAGGGAGGATTTTTGAATATGGAGACTTGAATAAGAAGATAGTAGAGTGAATGTTGTGCTTTAAGAGATCTGCCGCTGATGTGACTGGGCAGAACGGTGACAAGGTGTGTTATTGAGGATCTACTTGCCTGTGCCAAGACTTGAGAGTTCTAAAGCAAAATCATGACCTGAGTGAATGTTGTGCTTTGGGAGATCTGTGACTGCTATGATGAGATAGAATAGTGACTAGAGTGAATTATGTGCTTTGAAAGATTTGTGATTGCTTGCGAGCAAGCAAAAGAGTGTCAAGGTGTACGTGAAGTGCCTCAACTGAGCTGGTGATCTATTGCATAGCTTGGTGCAGACGCTGTTTAGATTAAAACTGCTCGGCTTGTCCACAATTGTGAATTCCATACATGAAATTACCATGAATGATGAATCTTGGATCAAATGTATGTTCTGAGTTGCGACTAATGTCGAGAGAAGACTCCATTTATGGAGCTCTCAATCCAGTCTAGGTGAATGGTGTAGATCATTGATCATGGTGCAAGGTTTAAGTCCAGATAGGTCACTCTCTGTTGTCCTTTTAGAAACCACTTGGTGCAGCTCTATGAAACCCCATATCCAGAACCATAGCCAAACTTAAAAAGAAGCCAAAATATAAGACCAGACAAAGGTAGGAACCAATACAACCAATCCCCGCATGACACAATGAGTTTTGTGAAGGTCAAGGATAAACAAAAAACCTTGAGGGAGAGCTAACCTTAGGAACAATTGAAAAAACATGTTCTAGCAAAAAGGAGACTTCCAACAACCCGGGGAAGAAAGAGAGTGTCATACTCTAGGAAACCCCAAAGCAGTGACAATAGGAACAAACTGAGCACAAGCATCCATATGCTTGGCGCACTCTTGGGACTGAAAAATCCCCGTGACAATGGTCTTTCATAAATTTCCCCTTCTTTGGGTCTGTCTAATACTACTTCATCCTCTACTAGTTCTATAACTTCCTTACTACAATTTGCATAAGTGAGATCATGAGTAATCTATGAGATCATGGGTAATCTATTTACATTGCACTCTTCTCTAATGTCTCAAGTAACTAATCCAAGGACACCTGCACTCCTACTTCTACTACTTTGCATCAAATTTTCCTTTCCGGGTTTTGAATCTCATCTAACTCTTATCTTGCTATATCTAATTTGAGACAAACATTCTCTCTTGCCTCTAACATCTTCCTATCTACTCCATCTCTCAAACTAATTAATAATTATTCATTTACACATCTTTTGCTTTCTTCTTCCTTGTCTCTTGCACTAGCAATTTCAATTCATGTAATCTTGCTTCTTCCAATTGAACTTTAGATACCGTATTGAGCATCACTTTCACTCTCATGACTATTCCATTGACCATAACTTGCTTAGGTGTCTACATCTTCTCTCTCTCCACTAGCAACTCCTCCCAATACATCTTCACCTCATCTTCCAACTTGGCTTTTAATGCTTCCTTCTCCTTCATACGCTACTTGAGTTGCTCTTCCATTCCTTTGATCAACCTATGCAATCGCTCCTCCTCACAATTTTGCACAATTAACTCTCTTTGCCGAGCTTGATCCTTCTCCGCCGCACTAGTCTTCAAGCTCTCCAACTCTTGTCCCATTACTGCTGCCATAGCCTTCAAATGGATAACTTCCACTTGCATTGCATGCACTTTTTCCCTCAAGGTCTCAATCTTTGGTATTTTCTCCTTCTAATATTCTTCTTGCTTTGTTATTGCTTCAATTCTATTTATGGAGTCTTCCATTAGGCTCTCAATCTCCTTCCTTCTAAGCTCTACTTCAGTCAAAAGTTCTTGTAATCTCCTCCCCTCCACAAATTAACTTCCTTCTCAACTCCAAACTTTCTTCACTCATGTATTTCACTACTGCAAATTCATCTTTCAATTTTGAGTGATTACCTCTCAACTCTTCTCTCTTCTTCTTGAACTATAATAACAAGGGACAAACTCTTTGCATCAAGTACTCTACCCTATCAAAAGCTCTTGCAGTCTTTGGTTCTTTAGGTTCTATGCTCCTTACTTCTTCTACTGGAGCTTTACTTTGAAGTCTCAATCTCTTCCCTCTCAAGAGTATTTCATCTCAACTTCCTCCTTCTTCCTCTATTGGGCTTGCTTTGCTTGTTTCTGCACCGGAAGTAGGAATGCTTCTCTTTGATCTCCTACACTTTTGAAACTCTAGCTTTGGCTTGGCATCTGGAGTCTCTTCTATCTCTGTCCTTGGCAATTCCAAACATAGAATGTCTTGTCATCCTATGTGGTCAATCATGGTGTGGAACTCTTGTTCTTCTGTGTCAGCATCATCTTCACCACGTTCTTGAACTTTTGTTTCATCATCACTTCCGTTGCTTGACCCTTTGCTTTGCAGTGTGAGCTTTGGTTCTTCCTTTTCTCTCAAGTCTTCTGACCTATACTCAGCTTTGCCTTTTGATTCTTTTGCACCCAATGATTCATCAATCACTATGATATCTTGCTTTGGGATCACCTTGTCTTTTTGGGCTAAACTAGAGATAGAATCTCCTCGGGACGACTTCTCTTCCTCATCTTTGGGATATTAACTGGTACCTTCATGTATTGTTCCATTCTTGCATAGTGATCATCACTACTTTGGATATGTTGGATGTATTATTGCTCCTCCTCATCCACTTCTTTTGTAAATCCGGATGAAGTGAGACCCCGTCTTCCTTTGATTTGTCTACTTCATCAGATACAACCAAAGTAGAAATGTGTAGGAAATTGCAACAAGTAGTGGGGAGCACTTTGATCACTCCAACACCACACCATGAACCACATTCATTGGTGAAAATACTTCATCCAATTCACGAGCGCTCATGCAAACATGAGCAATGGATAAACACAGCTTGGTGCTTCATCATGTACGTGGTGCAATTAGGCTTGAAGAGTGCCACCATTTGCCATGATGATACTTTGCCTTGTTGGGTCTCGTTCTTCATACACGATGCAATGAAGGAATTGCGGATTTTAACAATCTCCTCTGCATGCTCTCCTTTCCAAAGGAATGTAGCCCTAGTTTCCTCACTAGCCTCTCTTCCAAGCACCAATCTCCAATCTAACTCTGTCCATCAAGCCTGATTTCCTTGCTTCCCTTCATTCTCAAGTCCTTCCTCACAATCACTCAAAGCTACTTCTACCATGAACCTTGGAAAACTCAAGTCAATTTTAGGCCAAAAAAGTGATATGAAGACTATTCAGAACTTCAATCTTGGCTATCATATCTAACCTTTGAATTGCCTGATTTCTCACTACAAGTGATGGACTCTTCTTCTCACCCTTCTTTGGTATTGTGCGGTCTCTAAATCGTAGTAGCTAAAAGATAATTCTACCATCTCCTTGTCTCGAGATCCTAACTCCTTTAGGATTGTTAAACATCAAATTATTGGAGGGCTTTTCTATATGCACTCCTTTGGATTGACTACTTAGTGGCTTAGGATACTTGTATGACATTTCAAAATCCTCTTGATGAAGTCTTGATTTTATAGTTCTTTGCTGTGCAGTCATTCCTCCATCATTCTTCACTAAAAAATCACACCTTCTACATGAGTTAATCCTGGCACTATCAAGTTTAGTTGTTTGTGCCTTAGCCGTTTTCTTACTTGTACTTTCTTGAGTGATAAATCCAAAGGAAAGTTGTTATGCCATCTTTTCATTGGGTTGATCACCCCAAGGCAAAGTTTCCTTACTTTGGGTTTCTCTATGAAAAGTCTGATCCACATACTTTTGGCCTAACAAAAAGTCTTTTTACTTTAGGTTTCAATCCAAAGACACAATTCTATATCTTTTAATGCCATTTGAGTTCAATATGACTTTGTTTATACACTTCTTCTTCAAAATAGAACAAAAAATAAAATATGGGTACCATATAGACAAATGCTGGTGAGCGTCACACGGATTCTCTTAGCTAGAGTGAGTGTGGCTTGATTATAATCAATGCACAATTGTTGGCAGATTATTGAGTGAAAAATCAAGTACTGATATTATTGAGTGTGATTTGAGTTGTGTGATCTGTGAGCCGGCCTGTCTCTCACTTAGGATGAACCTCTAATGGCTATTATGGTAGCGCACCATGGACTAAGAAGGCAAGGAACCACAACTCCATCATACTCCTCCAAGGCTAACACTCCAAAACTCAAGACATTACTCACTAGAGAACTCAATGAGAGAGAGATAGTTGCAAATGAAAGGATGATGAGTACCTCCTCACCCCTTGTTTATATACTTGTGAAATAGTTACGTACCAAAGTTACTAATTATCATAGTTACTCAAGTTACTAGACTAAAAGTCAAGTAAAGTCAAAAAGTAGAAAGGAATATCCATTCATATGGGCATATTCCCCTAAGCATGTGGTCTTATCTTGACCCAACCACTAAGTCAAGGATTCCTTCACATGGGCTATCCTTGGACTAAAGAAGAATCCAAAACAAAAAGGCTTGTGGGCCCAAGAGTTCTCAACTCTTTCTTCAAAGCCAAACACCTAGGAATAATACCAAGTCAACACACTAAAATCCAAAATAGTGGTGCTCATCTTTTCTACTTCCTCTAAAGTAAGGTCCTCTCTATCTTAGGTATGACTAACTTTAGCTAACCATGACTAAAAGAGAACCATCCTTTATCTCTATATGAATAATATCTCTTAAGTACTTGTTATACCAAGCTAAATATCACAATACCACACACATGCACAAATGGGTGTTACAGTCCCACCTATCTTGCTCTTCTAAGGTGAAGCCCCATAACATGTCTTCAATTATGCGATTTGGCCATTTTTTTGTGGGTGGTAAGCTCTGGATATGGCCAACTTGGTTTTGAAGAAACCAAAGAGTGTTTGCCAAAACAAACTGGTGAATTGGGTGCCTCTATTGGTGATGAGTACTCTAGACAAGCCATGGTGAGCAAAGACTGCATCTAAGTATAATTGAGCTAGTTGTGGAGCGGTCACCTCCTTGGTGGTAGGGCATACATGAATTGTTTTGCTGAGCCGGTCCACAAAGACCATAATGGAGTCAAACCCTGAGGTGGTCTTGGGTAATTCATAGACGAGATCTATACTCACTTGTTCCTAACGTTGGGTAGGAGTGGAGAGAGGTTGAAGGAGCCCTGCAACAGCTTGATTAGAAGCTTTATTCTGTTGACAAAGTAGGTAGCTACGCACGTAGTCCATCACGTTGTTGCTCATCTTGGGCCAATAGTAATGGTGCTTGACTGCATCCAAGGTCTTGTTCACTCCGACATGAGCTATGATGGCCAAATCATGACATTCCGCTAGAATGGTGGTGCTTAATTCTGGGACATTTGTGATCCATAATCTACCATCCCAAAAGGTGAGTCCTTGGGTGCTGGTGACACCTTTGGATGATTGCGCTTCTACAATCTGTGGATCAGTTTTTGTAGCAACCAGAATCTCTAGCTAGAATTCAGGGTTAATCTTAACCTCATCCACCAAGTTGTTTGCCATTGGCATGCGGGTGAATGCATCTGCAAGTTGCTTCTTACCTTCCACATAGGTGATTGTCATGTTGAAGTGTTGTCGCCACTTTGCCCACCAAATTTGGCAATGAGATAGATCCTTCTGCGTCTTGAGGTAGACTAGATATTTGTGGTTTGTCTCTACTACAAATGCCTTCTCGCCCAATGGCCAACTCTTCTTGTTCTGTGGTGTGGTAGTTGTGCTCTACCGGTAACAACTTTTGAGAGAAATATGCAATTGGATGCCATCCGTCATGCCACTCTTGTTGTACGACTGCTCCTATTGCTACACCTAATGCATCTATAGCCAACTTGATTGGACGTTTTGGGTCATACCACTTCAAGATTGGTGCATGTAGCAAGGCGGCCTTCAATTCTTGAAAGGCCAACTCTTTTGTAGTTACCCATGTCCACTTCCCCTTGCCAAGTAGTGTTGTTAAAGGCTATGCAACCTTGGAGAAGTCCTTGACAAATCTATGATAAAATCCCATCAACCCCAAGAAGCTCTTAAGTTGAGTCTGATCTTCTGGAGCACTCCATTTTTTAATGACCTCTATTTTATCTATCAATACTTGAATGCCCTTTGCACTTACTCTATGCCCCAAGTAGTCTACTTCAGACTTGCCAAACTCACACTTTGAGATTTTGTTGTACAATTGATTCTGTCTTAGAATCTGGAGGACCTCTTGTAGATGTTGTTTATGTTCTGTCATCGTGCTACTATATACTAAGATATCATCCAAAAAGATGATAACAGACTTATCCAAGTATGGACAACATGAAAGTGGCAAGTGCATAGGTGAGGCCAAAAGGCATCACAAGATACTCAAAGTGACCATACCTGGTTTGAAAGGCAGTTTTGTACACATCATCTTCTGCAATTCGGATTTGATTGTAACCGCTCTGCAAGTCCAATTTGGTGAAGTATCTTGCTCCATGGAGTTGATCAAACAGGTCATCCATGCGAGGTAAGGGGTATTTTTTCTTCATTGTTTGGTGATTGAGACCCCGATAGTCAATGCACATGCATATTGTACCATCCTTCTTCTTCACAAACAAGACAAGGGCCCCATATGGTGATACGCTAGGTTGGATGAACCCTTTCTGCAGCATCTCTCAATTTGAGTCTTACACTCCTCCAACTCATGAGGTGATAGGCGATATGGGGCCTTACAAGGAGGTGTCTTCCTCGGGAGTGTCTCAATTTTGTGATCTACTTGCCTTTTTGGTGGTAATCCTGAGGGTAGATCATTAGGAAAGACATCTTGAAACTCATCCACCACATCCTTCAAATTCTCAAGAATTTGTCCATCAAGTTGTGCACTCTGGACTTCTCTTATTAGACCCATAAAACATCTATCGGTCTTACAGACAGTTGCCATCCCTATGACATATAGAGGCAATTTTTGCCTGTGTGATTTTTCCTTAACCCCAATGATTGACCATTTGTGGGTTCTCACTACTTTCTTCCTCCAATCCACCATAGGGTTGTACTGCTCCATCCATGGCATGCCTAAAATTGCATCATAACAAGCTAACTGTATTACTCGCCACTCAATTGCTTCCTAATATTCTCCTACAAAGAGGGTTACCCGTTTAGGTAATGATTCAATCCTCTCTATTTTCCCATTAGGTAACTCTACTTCTTCACTCCCATCTCTCTAGATCCATTCCCAATCTTATTGCAACAGAGCAAGACAAGAAATTCTTTGTTGCTCCTGGATCTATTAATACTCTCACTTGATTACCTTCTAGGATTCCATTCACGACAATCAATTGTGAGGTTGCCTTTTGGGATCTTTGCGCATTATTCTTCTTCCTTCCCTCGCTTCTTTGCTTCCTTATTGAGCCAATAAGGCCACGAGGTACATTTACTGGCAATCTTCATTTTCCAAAGTGATTTCCACCTTTTCCTCTTCAATGTGCCTCTCCATGTTGTTCAAAGATCACCTGTACGAAGGCCGAGGGCCTCTAGGGAAACGAGTGCGACAATTGGTAGATATAAGCCCAATATAGCCACAATTGTAACAAGGTGTTGTTCTCCTTGAGTCCCTTCTCCTCATGGGACTCCATCTCTTCATTCTTCTACGTGTCTCTACTCCTCTTGAAGCGGTCGTGCTCCTCGATCTTGGAATCGAAGGTTGCCCAATTCTATCGGTACTGGTCCACCCATGTGTGGCATTTTTGCTCAATAGTGTTGAGGTGGAACTACTCCCCACCTCCACCTAATGCTCCTGCTATTCTCTACGCACAAGCAATGGCTTCAAATATTGTGCAACAATTTTGCACCATGACTTCTTAGCAAATCCACTCTTTCAACCCTCGTTTGAAATTGTCAAGAGCCTCTATTGGACTCATGTCGGTAATTGCAACTTGTAGATCCAAAAATGCCTCCACATACTCTTGTACGCTATTCTTCTATCTCAATCCCCATAGTCGGGTTCGAGCCATCTGCACAGAATCCATCGATTGGAAGTTCTTCAACAGTCCTTCTTGCATTGCTGTCCATGTGATCTCCCTTCTCTTGGCCAACATGGATTGTTCCCAAGCATCATACCATGTGAGGGCTTTATCAGTCAAGTACCCACATGCAAACACGGCTGCAGCATGCTCTGTGATCTCTGTTGAGAACAATCAGAAATATTGATTCATTCTCAAGATCCAATTTTCCACTACTCTTATTGTACGCTACCCCTTGTAAGGCTCAATGTTGCAGGTCTGCTTCATCCGGAGTAGCAATGTGGCTTCATTGTTGATAGGGTTCATAGGCACGGGTGCCTCTCCAAGTACTTCAGTCGTAGGTATTGGGTTTTGATATGGCTCTTCTTCTTGCATGGCTTGATCGTTCTTGAGGATCTTCACTTGACTTTGTAATGTCTCCATGGTCATCTTCATCTCTGAAAATTCATTCAACATCCCTTGCATTCCTTGCACCAGCTCTTGCAATTGCAGATCCATGGTTCCTGCAACACTCAATTGCTAATGTCTACTTCGATACAAAGTCAATATAATCACTCTGGAAGACGCACAAACTATCGGAACTACCATTGGGACCTTAGAAGCTATCACTCATTGATAATACTCCTCACCAAAGTTCCTAACCACAAAATCTCTAAACATCACTTTTGGTCTCACTACATAACGGATTTCTACTTGAGTGTTGAAAGAGAGAGGATTTTGGATATTCATATCCATATTATCATAATAGAATGTAGATTGTCAAATCCCACTCTTTGTCATATATCACCACAGGTAGAATCACCTGGTGTGGTGAGTTCATCACTCCGTCCATGAATTCTGCACCAAAGTGATAAACTAGCGATACCCTCATCTGCTCACGTTGGATGTACATAACGTTGATGTGGAATGGGTTTGAGAATGGAAAGCTAGGTGCGGGAAATTGTCCTCCCGGTGCATCCATCCCATCCGCTCTCTAAAGTCCTTCCTAAGTCTAGCAATTACTCTATGTTCTACAGCTCAAATTACTCAGTTTCAATAGTTTGTGTTATTCCAAGAGGGGTGATCCACTCTCTTGGACTAAAACACTTGCTCTGATACCATTGTAATACTCCGAGGACAAGAGAAGAGAGAAAACACAGATTGCACACTCAAACATTTGATGCTTCAAAGGAGCACCTTCTCTTTATTATATAAACAAGAGTATCTCCTCCAAGGGTTAGGGACATTGATAGGTGACATGTCAGCAAGCTCCACCCTTGGATTACTTACTTGGATGGGTGACATGTCTAGTCTAGGTCCTATCCGGTTGGTCAAACAAGCTTTGACCAGAGGGAATCTTTTAGGGAATCTTCCTATAAGAATCTCAGAATCACGTGAGTAAGGTACCATTGGAAAGCTCTTGATGAGACAAAGCAAGGGGGAGGGAAGGCCAGCCTTTCCTCCATTGGGGGGGGGGGAATTTGCACATTTTTGAGGCTAATACATTCGTTTAGGCCTTCAAAATTGCCTTCAAAGATTTTAGGCATATTTTGGTTCCTACTCTATTAGTAGAAGTTCCCTTTTGGTGATACCTCTTTCTGATCTGTTTAGTCCATCATGTGTAACATCCTTTCAGATGTTACCTAACCAATTCTCACCTTTAAATCATATGTCTAACTATTGGTTCTAAGGTTCTCAAGTCTATTTTGGTTTCTACCCTATTAGTAGAAGTATTCTTTTGGTGATACTTCTATCTTATCTATTTTGACCATCATGTATAAAATCATTCTAGATGTTACTAAACCAAATTTCACATCTAGATCATATGGCTAGCTCTTGGTATTACACTTGTATAGGTCAAGCTTTCAATCCCATTGGAACTAATCAAGCTCCCAATAGACGGCTTGAAATTTCCTATTGGGATTCCTTGTTTCCTTGATCATTCTACTCCACAACCTCCACTTGGGCAATTTGTTGAGGTCGTCCATTCTTGAGTGGACATTCAGCAATGCGATGCTCCAACTGGCGATAATAAAAGCAACCACCATTTTGTTGCAGTTTCTCCCTACTGTCGTGCCAAGCGGTCTTTGTTGAATTTCATCAATCTCCATTGGTGTTGGCTCCTCTACTTGTGTGTAATGTATTGGTAGGCTTTGTGGAGGTCGAGGTCAAAACCAAGTTGTTGCGACCAAGGAATCAAAATGTTCGGCCAACCGTATGGCTTCCTCCAAGTGTTGTGACTCTTGCATGGTTACCTCTAATTTGGTTCTCACCTTCAAGCCCCTCATGAATTGATCCAAAGCTTCACCTTCCAATATATCTAGAATTTGCATGATGGTGTTTTGGAATTGCGTGATGTAACTTCTTACTAAGCTAATCTATTTCAACTCTACCAACTTATCCCGTGCAGCTCGTGTGGCATTTATAGCTTGGAACCAACTAATTTTTGCACTCTTGAATTCTGCCCATGTCAAGATTGGTACAACCATTTTTTGTTCAGCTTGCTCTACTTGGAATCTCCACTATAGCTTTGCTACTCCATCCAATTGGCTAGAAGCCAAGAGAATCTGTTTTTGCTCGTCTTGTAGATTGGGAGCTTCAAAATAACGTTCACAATCAAACACAAAATTCTCCACTACACTTGGGAGATTCTTGCCTTCAAATACCTTGGGTTTAGGGAATTTGATCCAATCTTTTCCTTCTCAAATTGGTACTCTCTCCACCTGCTCTTGTCGTCAAAGATCTCATTCATCCAACAATCAAGTAAGGTGCTCGATTTGTTGTTGCATAGCCAAGATAACATCAGGTATTGCCGCCATGGTTGCTCCTCTATCACACCACTCCCAATCTATCTAGTTTATTAACACATAGAAACAACATGTCCACTATTCTCCATAAGTTACAACCGGAAGCACCAAGGGTTCCTCAAATATGGTGATCATATGCATAAAATCTTGTCCAAAGTGCAAGGTGATGAATTGTGTGAAAAGATGCTTTGGTAGTATTTGGATGCAAAAATCCCAATGGTTTGGTGGAAGTGGATTTGGTGGTCCATAAATTCCATCCATCCCATTCCTGCTCTGATACCAATGTAAAAGATTGAACTCAAGGAGAGAAATAGGAGAATGGAAACTCACATTGGGACACTTGAATGAGGGAAAACTCCAAATAGCTAGCATGAGCTTTGGCCTTGGTATTTATAGGTAGCATACAAGGCCCTTGAGAAGCTTCTCCAAAAGCTTCCTCAAGCCGCTTTCTTAGAGTGCAAGCCAAGTTAACTAGGAAGCTTCTCAAGAAGCTTCCTTCTAGAAGTCGCCTGCTTGGTGTGCAAGCTAAGCTTGTTGGAAGTTTCTAAAAGCTTCCTTCTAGAAGCTACTACTTGAGGTGCAAGCTAAGCCAGCCGGGAAGCTTGCCAAGAAGCTTCCTAGATACTTCTGGAATATTCTAGGCTAATTTTTCTTATGTGCTACTTCGGAATCCCGACTAACTTCGTCGCTAAACTCAATATTGTTACACTTGTCAAATTGTAGGCATTGGATCTGTTAAGATCCAAATGTTTGATGTTCTTGTGCACACATTGATTAATGTTAGGCATATCCCTAACATAAGGAAGAACTTGATATCACTTGGCATGTTAGACACAAATGGTCATCACTGGGAAGTAGTTGATTGTGTATTTCAAGTTATGGCTAGGAGAAAATTCATCTTGAAGGGAAATAGGTACAAGAATCTTTATGTGCTAAAAGGCAACACTATTTTTGGAGAAGCTCATGCTACTTGATCTCATGATATGATTGACTACTTGTGGCATTCAAGGCTAGGTCATATTAGTGAGAAGATCATGTCTATTCTTTGAAAGAAAGGCGTTATTTCTACATAGTCTAGTAGTTTAGAATTTTGTGAGCATTATGTACTAGGGAAGCAGCATTAGACTACTTTTTGTGTTTGGACTTATAATTCCAAAGAAATTCTCAACTATATACATATTGATGTGTGGGGCCTATCCCTTACTCCCTCACATTCTAGAAAGCTATACTATGTATCTTTCATCAATGATTTGAGGTTTGTATGGATTTATTTCTTATACTTAGAAGTCAAAGGTCTTTGTCACTTTCAAGAAGTGGAAGGCCCAAGTTGAGACTCAGACTAGTAAGAGTGAGATTTTTGTGATCAAATAACGGTGGAGAAAAACTTTGGGAGAATTTGAGATGTATTGTCAACAAGACAGATAACTTGCCATCTCACTATAGTATATACTCCACAACAAAATGGTGTTGTTGAGCAGCTCAATCAAGCAATATTGGAGTGGATGAGTAGTATGTTGAGCCAATCAGGTTTATCATATGTGTTTTGGGCTGAAGTTGTCAACACTATAGCTAACTTAGTTAATTTTTCTCCTTCTAGTGTGATTAATTACATGACATTGTTTGAGATGAGCCACGGATTGCCTATAGATTACACTAATTTAGTAGTGTTTGGATGCAATGCATATCCTCTCATACCCAAGGAAACTAGATCTAAGTTGGATCTTACTTCCAAGAAATGTGTTTTTCTTTGCTACTAGAGTGATGTGAAGGTTGTGGGATCCCCTCACTTGTAAATTGACTATCAATAGAGATGTTTTGTTCAATGAGTCTAAATCATCAACTATAATACTCCAAGGACAAGAGAAGGGAGAGAGAAAAAATTACACACTCAACATTTGGTGCCCCAAAGGAGCAACTTCTCTTTATTATATAGACAGAGGATCTCCTCCAAGGAAGCTCCACCATAGGATTAGGCACACAGATAGGTGACATGTCATCAAGCTCCACCCTTGGATTACTTACTTGGATGGGTGACATGTTTGGTCTAGGTCCTATCTGGTTGGTCAAACAAGCTTTGATCAGAGGGAATCTTTTAGGGGAATCTTCCTGTAGGAGTTGCATAATCACATAAGGTACCATTGGAAAGCTCTTGATGAGACAAACCAAGGTGAAGGGAATGCCAACCGCTCCTCTATTCGGGAGAGGGGTGCATTTGCTCATTTTCAAGGCCTAATTCATCCGTTTAGGCCTTCAAAATTGCCTTCAAAGATTTCAAGCATATTTCTATTCCTACTCTATTAGTAGAGGTCCCCTTTTGGTGATACCTCTTTCTGATCTGTTTAGTCCATCATGTGTAACATCCTTTCAGATGTTACCAAACCAATTCTCACCTTTATATCATATGTCTAGCTATTGGTTATAAGGTTCTCAAGTCTATTTTGGTTTTTGCTCTATTAGTAGAAGTACTCTTTTGGTGATACTTCTATCTGATCTATTTTGACCATCATGTATAAAATCATTCTAGATGCTACCTAACCAAATTTCACATCTAGATCATATGGCTAGCTCTTGGTATTCCCTCAACCAAGGAGGAGAAAGCTCAGACTCCTCATACTAACAAGGGGAAATCTCCTCTAAATGTTATTGAGGGGGAAATTATCATGGTTTTCATGATGAGTCACAAGGAGGTGCTCCCACAGAGGATCATATTCTCCAAATTGAGGAATTACAAAAAAGTGAGGAGATTGGTGCACCTTAACACATATCAACATAAGAAGATCAAGTGAAGTCATCAACAAAGAAGACATTTGGATGCTCTTTTTGTGGTCTTGAATGATTTGGAAAATAGGCTGATTCAACACAATTAGGAGATGAGGATACTCTCCATGATGATGATGATGTTGGTATGGCTTTGATCTTGGAAGAAGGGGGACCTTCTTCATACAATGAGGCTCTACCTTTGATGGACAAGCTTGAGTGGAATGCAACAATGCAGAGAGAGATGAAATCATTGATTGACAACAAGACTTGGGAGTTAATGAAGCTTCCAAAACATCAAAAACTAGTGGATAATAAGTGTTTTACAAACTAAAAAATAGCCCCACTGATGGAGAAAAGAAGATCTACAAGGCCAAGTTGGTGGCCAAGGGATTCACACAAGAAAAAGGTGTGGATTACAATGATGTCTACTCTCTAGTTGCTAAGTGTGCCACTATTTTGCTTATTGTGTGTACTTGTGACTTTCTTTGGATGTTATAACTATTTTCCTCTATGGCAATTTAGATGTAGTGATCTTCATGGGACAACCTATGGGCTTTATGAAGAAAATCCAAGAGGATATAGTTTGCATGTTGCTAAAATCCTTATATGGATTGAAGCAAGCCACTAAACAATGGAACAGATGGTTTGATGATTCCTGAGGTCACAAGGATTTACATGGAGTATGTTTGATCATTGTGTATACGTGAAAATGGTGAGTAATGAAGTCTTTGGCTTCATTAATTTGATACTCTATGTGGATGATATACTTATTGCAATTAGGAATAGATCTGATGTTGATAAGCTCAAAGCTCTCTTGAGTTCTAAGTTTAGAATGAAAGATCTTGGTACAACAAGAAGGATTTTGGGGATGGAGATCAAAATAAAATTGGAGGATTGGAAGCTATGGCAAACTCAAGGGAAGTATGCTAGAAAGGTACTTGCAAGAGTTAGTATGGAGAATTGCAAGTCTGTGAGTACTCCTTAGCTCCTCACTTCAAGCTTTCATTACCTCTTTGTCCAAGAGATGTTGTGGAGAAAGGCTTGATGACCAAGAACCCCTACAACAAGGTAGTGTGAAGTCTCATATTTTTTATGATTTGCACTAGGCCTGACATTGCTCTAGCTATGGGCAAGACTAGAATATACATGTCAACTATAGGGAGGATACATTGGGAAGCTATGAAGTGGATCCTCAAATATCTTGAAGGTAAGTTGGATTTTGGCCTTGTGTTTGATGCTAAATCTTACAATGGCAAATCATTTATTGGTTATGTAGATGTTGACTATGGACAAGATCTAGATGGGAAGAAATCTATGATTGGGTATGTGTTCATACTTGGAGGTGGATGCATAAGTTAGAGATCTATATTATAGAAGTGTGTAGCTCAATTTACTATAGAAGCTGAGTATGTAGCAAGAGCGGAAGCAACAAAGGAAGCATTCTAGTTGGATAGGCTTACCATAGAGATGGGATTGACTCATAATAATGTGAATGTTCATTGAGATAGCCAAAGTGCTTTATATCTAGCTATGAATCAGGTAATGGACAATAGAGTGAAGCACATTGACATTAAGCTTCATTTTCTCAAACAAATTGTTTATGATAAATGATTAAACTAGTCAAGTTTGACGGTAAACTCAACCTTATTGATGCTTTTATGAAAGTGATTTCTCTTGAAAGTTTTTGAGACATTGTATCAAATTTTAGGTGTTGCATATAGGCACAATTAGAGTAGAATAACATTTGTGTTATCTCTATATATGATTTTATTCTATCATGTTTAGGCTACGGCATAGTTCTAGTTAACTCTAGTTACCGAGGAACCTATGTTAGGCTTTCTTCTAGGACTTCTTCTCATATAGGTTATAGTGGTTAAGGACCACAAGACATGAGTCAAGGGAGAGATTGTTTGGAGTTAACTCAGGTCTTGAGTAACTTGAGTTAGTATGATTGTGATCAGGTAGACTAGGGTTGTACTATTATATGAGAGAGCTGGCAGAAACTCTTCGTGACACATTAGTTGTATTATAAGTAAAGTTATTAATGTGTTCCTATGGACATAGCCTCCATGAGCTGCACCATATATTTTATTTTTTCGGCCATGCCCCATGTATTTCATGTGTATTCTTGATTTGAACTGCTTAAAACTATCCATTCAATGAAACTAAAAATCATGATATTTTACACTATCAAATATCCATCATATGCATCTAGAAATAAAACATGTCATTCAGTCAAATACAATATATTATAGATAAATTTAAGATGTTAAGGCATGAATTATTTTATATTCTAGGGTGAACCAAATTTTTCTTAAATACTAGAGTGTGAAAGTTGTTTATATGTATATTTATTGAAATTTTTGAAATAAATTTCCATAAAAAGGTAAGAACTTGCTCAATATATTAAGAGTGTGGCACATAATCTCTGTTGCCGGGATTATTTGCTGCAACAATTTTCCTTGATACATGTTAATAGACTGTTTAGGAAAACCTTCAACCAACTAGTATAAAAAATTATAGTAATTGAATTGCAACATTTATTTGTTTACAGTTTAGTTTTACCGTTTGTAGTAAGATATAATAAGATAACCATGAACAAAAATCTATAACCTTAAATGTACAAAACTTATTTACAGTTGATGAAATTTAATTGGATGTGATCTTATATAGATATAAAATTTGGAAACATAATTTTTTGCCCTTGGTTTTTATATCAGCAAAAATATTTAAGCCACCAAATGAAGAATTATAAGTATTTCAATCTTCATGAAAAGAACATATAACATCATAATTTATTCTCTTTGTACCAATATTGAGATAAAGTGTAACGAGGATAGTATAGAATTAATGCATGAAAACTAAATATAAATAAATAATTAGGAACTATTTATTACTATTTAATATAACATATTCATGTGAGGAAATAAAATATCATTTATTTCCATTCTGATTATACTATTCACTTCCGATGTATGGAGTTTCTTTAGGGATAGATAACAATGTTCCGTATATATTCCTTAACTCATTATATAATTTAAAGAAAGAAGGCTAGAGAGTACGTATTAGCCTTATAAGTTGTTAAATAAACATGGAATTATTTTATATGTCCTTTTTAAGACAACCATTGATATGTATCTAACTTAAATAAGAGTATGCCACTTACTTACCACAAGAGGAGGTACTTGACACCTGATTAGCATCATGTTTGTTGTGTATTATACAACTTCTTGTATTATAATAGTATAGTTGTATATTACACTCGTTCTTATTTGTAAAATATTTGTCTTGTTTTAGACAAATTTTTAATTGGCCTCTTGATAAATATGCTCATAATTTTATTGTTTCTGTCATCTTTCTTTTTGTTTCTTACCATTAATCCACGTATATTACAAGTTTATTCGTAGTTTGTATACCTTATCTTGGTGGTAGAGAGTATCTTGATGACCAAAAACTTGTCCAAAGTTCGTAGAGAAGGTCCACTAGCTTATTAATCTCCACGTAACAAATAGTGGATAAGCTACTGTATCCCTTATAGATCAAGATGTCCATGTGTCCTCGGAGATTGATCTCGTATACTTTAACTACAGTACCATAGATAAAGATTCAGACCAGAATCTCTCGGGTGAAGCGTCTAATCGATCTGTAATGTTTAAAATGGCTGCACCACTGTGTCCGCACATAAACGAGAGTATCATCAACCTACCGTTGTTTCCGTATGGTATCGGAATCTTTACAACATATTTTAAAGACAACTAGCACCCTAAGAAGTGAAAAGGAAACATTAGTGGTAGATAGCCAGCACCCATGCAACACGCACTCAGCAGTTTGCTTTCTCACCACATTTGACACTGGAGGGCATAATCTTACTTCACTTTAAGAGGTGATTGTCGCCTACTATTACTCTTAGGGCAGGTATCTAGGGGACGGGGGACGATGGACAGAAATGTTCGTGGGGACGGGGGACTGGGACAATGGAGGGGGACCTTGGACGGAACTATATATATAGATGAAGACAAAAGGTAATACTACAAACGGGATGGACACAACGGACGGGGAAGGATGGATGAAATTGGTTCTGGGGACAAAGGGCAGGACAAGGCGACCACGTAGAACAAAGGTGGGGAGAGGGAGGATATATGTTTAAGAGGGTCTTTTTGCCATGTGCATCATGCACGGGACTAATACTAGTATAACGAGAAGTGAGTAAGTTGTCATGTCAAGAACAAACAGATGTGCACGTAACTGTGATAGTCAATACCCGATTACTTGCATTGTCAAGAATTTGATGATATATGCGTGTTTCAGTGTTTCTGAGTCCCGGCCTAAAGGAATGCTGAAATCTTCTTGTACTACATCTCTTGTCCGCTTCTTCCTTTGTCTAAACGGATTTCAAAGCAGTATTTGTGACGTATCGTCTTTTTCTCGGAAGGACTTCAAATTTTGACGATGGTTGATAGGAAGCTAACAGTTTACAGCAAAGTTAACAGCAAACCTTTGAAGTCCACTTCGTGAAGTTCTCCGATGACCTATACTGTAGAATCTCGTATTCTTTTTTAGAGTATAAAGAACTCGACAAGTCTACTTTGACATGATCTATAATACGGTACTGAACCTGGATCCAAGGACCCATAAAACCCTGTAGGCGACACAAACAAACAAACTAATAACTCGTATGATAATTCTAGTTCAACTTCTCTATATCGACTCACCGTAAGTATGAGAATCAGTAGCAGAACTATCGTATGAAAGTGAACAACTGCTTTCTTTATGAGACCGAACTAATAAACAACTGGAGGTTAGATAAATAAACGAGGGTTGGATTCCACAACATAACGTAGAAAGGAGAAAGGGAGGTATTGTAGAAAGGAGAATGGGAATGGATTGCATTCCAGAACAGTAGTGCGTCTTTGAACGAGAGGAGAGATCTCGTAGGAGCGTTACTGTAGCAACCACGAGAGAATAGAGAGCGCTTTAGCATTGTCTAATCACTGTACTTATCGCATGCGTTTGGAAGGGTTGACTTTGTGACGCCTTATACTACTGCACCGTAGTCGGCGCCGATTTTGTTAGCGTGTTTTGTTGTCGGTCGGAACGTGAGACGTTAGCTATAGCTTTAGCTCCTCCAGAGTCGAGGATGCCGATGATGAGTCAGAGAGCAGCGCCACAGTATAATGATATCGCAGATGTGGCTCAGGTCGGGTTACTCTTTGCCAAAAGAAGTTGCTACTCCCTTTGCTGACGGAGAGAAGCTTTGGTTGAGAAGGAGGAGGGACAGTGTGGGGATTACGCTACTAATGATTTGGTCAATGCCGGTTAAGAGAGTAGAGTTTCGTCGTTATTTGTTGGATAATAGAGAGGAGAGAGGGGGCTCGGTAGAATGGAGTGAGAGAAAGGTCGGGAAGCTCGAGAGGAGAGTTTTGGATTGAGTGCCGAGCACTTGAAGGTAGTAGTATAGACTGAGCTGATTGACTTTTGGAGTTTGTTGATGAGATATTGAGGTGTGCCAGGGCAGATGTGCTGGGAGTTTTCTCGACGCGCTGCGTTTTGCGTGCGAACAAACAGGTTCCGAGCAGCATATCGTTTTGGCCTGGCGGACTAGGTTTCGGAGGACTTTGATCGAGAGATTGAGGTGTCAGGTCGAGGGAGACGGAATTGTTGGAGTTGTTGTGAACTTGCGGATGGTATGGGAGGGATCTCGTTGTGCTTGGTGGAGTAAGAGTGAGGAATTTGGTGGTTATGCAGTGAAGTGTGGGCTTGGGAGGTGCAGGCAACGATTGTATGAAAGCTGAACATTATTGAAACAAGATGGGTGCAACCAGGAAGTTACAAGGAGAAATAGATAGGGTTTTGAAGAAAGTGCAAGAGGGCGTTGACGTTTTTGACAGCATTTGGAACAAGGTTTGTTTTCCGCTAGCTGAGCTGCCTCGCTTAAGCCCTTCATCATTTGTGGATGATGAAGAAGATTTTGAAATTATAATTTTACCGTGGCGTAAGCATTGGCTTACCAATCGATAATCCTGGACACTCGGAGTTTAGAACCATTTGGTCTCTTTTAAAGAGTTGTTTCCTGATCGGGTGGTACCTTGTCAGGTTTACGATACGGAAAATGCAAATCAGAAGGAGAAGTTCGAAGCCGATCTTAAGAAAGAGATCAAGAAACTGCAGCGTTACCGAGATCAGATAAAAACATGGATACAATCGAGCGAGATAAAAGATAAGAAGGTATAGTCTTTTCCTTGTGGTCTAAACCTTAAATTTCAATAAAAATCCTTCCAGCGCACGAGCAGTCTAAAATGGTTGACACCACCAGCTCACAGTATTTCCACAGCTCGATTTTGCCAGGTTATGTAAACAATAATGCGGTTATCTCCTCATCCTCCGCACTCATCTTTTACACCCGACGGAATGCCAGAAACTACTCTAAGGACGACAAACTTGTTTTATTTTGAAATTGTAATACAATAATACAATGCAATACACAGATTGCTTTTGTCTTGCCTTCAAATTGAAATTGAAATGCAACCTCCTCAATAGAACTCAGATGATGTTAAGGTTGAGTAGCTCTCTCTTTCTTCTTCTAAATATTCTATTATTATTTCCTGGTTTATAACTTCCTACGTGGGCCAGTCTTGAAATGTCAACAGGCCGTTTTATTCTGGTATCTAGAATAAACATCTTGTGGAGCTGTTTGCGTTAAGGAATATGGAATGAGGCGCATAGTAGTCGGTAAGCCTTAGCCTTGTGCGAGGATTTTCTTCCAACTTTTTGGAAAGAGGTTTGACGGTTGGAAAATGTTGACATAGGTTGCTGCATCTTATGAGCAGGCGCTGTTAGACGCCCGAAAGCTCATCGAACGCGAGATGGAGAGGTTTAAAGTTTGTGAAAAAGAAACTAAAACAAAAGCGTTTTCTAAAGAAGGCTTGGGTCAACAGCCAAAGACAGTGAGTTCTTCATCATGTTATGCAATTCACCGTACTCTCTCAGGTCTACCTTCTTGTCGTATCTATTCGCGGACAACGTGCATTGAATTTGCAGACAGCCTTGTTCCAACCTTATAAACCGGTGTTCGCCTCCCAGCATCAGCTGAGATGGTCATGCAGTTTTCAGTACTTCTGTACTAGACATGTCCATCTTGCATTACGTCGAGATCAAAGGGTGAATGATAACAGGTGTTTAGTCTGCAGATTGGAGGCTGGAAGTCATGGTAAGCATGCTAGTTCGTCTACTTCGGGAGCTCCTATCTATACTTCTTCTTTTCAGAGTTCCATTTCCGTGCTCTTACTATTTGTTTCCTCGGAGCTCTAGACTAGCCTAATGCTTGAGACCTTTGTATACAGGATCCTAGAGAGAAAGCAAAGGGAGAATCAAGAGATTGGTTGAACAACATGGTGTGTGACTCCATCACTAAATCCAAGATCAGAAGCTATATTTTCATTAGTGAGTAGCAGTTGCTCTTGCAGAATGAGGTGGCAGTTTAGAGATACCCATTTGTGTCTATTTTTGTCTATCTTGCACTAGGGCCCTAGTGCAAGAAAAAATCTGCTGGAGTGTGTCAAGTGACTACTATGCTAGCCAATCGCACTGTTTGCTTTTGCATAGAGGTTCAAAAGTATGTGGAGATTATCGTTGTCTGCTCGTTGGGCACGAAGGATTAAGAATAGTTGGAACATTTAACGACTCTTCACCCAGAGTCTCGATCCAAGAGAATAAATAAGTCTTTTGGCGATGTAAACAAACGACGACCATGATAGACGATCAATGACCACTATGTGGATGACCAATGACGTTACAACTTATTCATTGTCCTCACATTCCAGGTCAGTGATCTGGAATCTCAGATAGACTCGTTTGAAGCGGAAATGGAAGGCCTTTCTGTAAAGAAGGGGAAGTCGCGACCTCCTCGACTGGTGAGATTTAGAAGCATATACAAACTTCGTATTCTGTTGAGTTGTAGCAGTACCTCCAGTTGTCACCTGCTATTTCCGACCTCTAACGTGAGGCTGTGACTCGGAACAGACGCATTTGGAGGAATCCATTAATCGACACAAAGCGCACATCAGTAAGCTAGAGCTGATACTTCGTCTTCTGGACAATGATGAACTAAGTCCCGACGAGGTGAATGACGTGAGAGACTTTGTGGAAGACTACGTTGAGCGCAACCAGGTAAGCGAACATTTGTGATATCCTGATGCACTTACGAGGGTCCATGCTTATTTCTCATTTTCTGGGTCCTTCGGAATCGTAAAGCGTGTTTAACGTTCAAGGTACCTTCTGCTGTGTATTTTCTATTTTTTGGTATCTAGATTACGTTCGTGCTAGGCGGAGAGGCACCCCTTGTCCAATATCGTTCCCTGACGAGTGTATGTCGATACTTAATGAATTAAGAGAGACTTCAAGCTGTAAGATCCCATGCAGATGTTTCCCAGCTGACTTGCTGTCTGTCAGCTAGTGCTTCGGGAACAATTCATATGCCGGAAGCGAGTGCCTTCCGGCATATGAATCGTTCTCAAAGCAAGTGCCTCGCTTCAAGACCTTCCGCAGACATAGGCAAATAGATCTATGCATTTATAAAAAAGGAAGTGGCCCTTACGACATTGTCATCATACTTCTAATCTGTACTACAACTTGGATAACTTGAAGACCGAGTTTTACAACCCCTGATTAAAGTAGTGCAAGGCAGCGGGTTTCGATTTACCTAGTAGCCGTCCACAAAGCTCTGAAGACTGTTGTGGACGTTAGCTTTCCTACTTTTCTGCTAACTGTATCGAGGTATTGTCAATTGTCAGGATGACTTCGAAGACTTTGTTAATGTCGATGATCTGTATCAATCGTTACCACTCGATAAGATGGAAGCCTTGGAAACTATGGATGCAATTCCTACACTTCTGCCAGCGGTGGTGGGGAAAGAAAAGGTAACAGAGCAAGAGCTTTTGAAGAGAGTTGTTCATCGTTGGTCTGTCATGTCCCTGTCTTCCAAACTCAGATGTTTTTTGATCTGAATTGAGGAGGTCGAATAAAATATCAAACTAGCAGGGTCGGCTCATCCAATGCTAGTAGTTGGGGTTTAAAATACATAGTCTTCAACATTCTCGGGTCCAGTTATCTGGTGGTTGCAGATATAGTTATGTCTTCAGGCTCTCCTTAGGGGATGCTGACCTGAATGACGTATGCCTTCATTTCAGCTTTCATGTCCTTAGGAGGTATTGGCATTTAAGTTCCTTAACTGATCATGACGGTATTGACTTATATTCTGCTCGAGAATTAGCCGTCTGGGCATGGCTTCCATGTCGTTAGATGAGATTGTTGTGCTGCTTGGCAACACTAATAATTTACGTTGGCATACCGCAGGCTGCAGCAGGTCCTGCCCTCTTAGGCGGTGTTGTCGTTCCTCCTTCTGTCCCAATTACAGCAGAGGAAGGTGGCTTACAAGATCTTCTGGTGGATGGTGGACCCCAGACTCCCGCAGTAGTGCTTTCTCCTACTGCCCAGTCTTCTACAACTTTTCCCACCACCGTTCCTGTGCCTGCAGAGGTTCCTGTCAGCGGAATGGCAGGAGGAGCTGCAGTTCTCTCTCGAAGCTCTACAAGTTCTTCCTCAGTTGGGTTGCTGCCTGCAACAAAGGGGTTAACAAAGGTTTCAATTGCCTCAGTGCAACCACCTGTGCCTGTTAGTATTGTGAATAGATCAAAAGAGGAGGATGTAGTTAGCTTGGCTGGGCGTAGGCTTGGACCTTCAATATCCGATGGAGGACTTGTGAGGCCAGCTGCGGTTGGGGCAGGTAGTGGAGCCGTTGGTCTTGGAGTGCAACCTTCTGTACGGGGCCCGTTGATTCTAGGTGGAGGGAATGGTTTGATTGGTGGATCGAGTGTAGGGATAGTGCCTATTTCTTCAGACAGTGCTAAGAGGACAGGTTTAGTCGGAGAGGATAGGGTTGGTCTTTCTCAGCAGCTTGCCATGGCTCAAAATAGAATGTTCCAAACAGGGAAGCTTGTTGATGTTAGCAATTCGGGTGAAGGAACAGGACTGAATGAAGGGGCTAGCCGAGTCTTCAGTCCTCCTCTTAGCTCTACAGGGCAGTGGAGACCTCATTCCCATGGGTCACAAAGTCAAGGAGAATCAGTAAGGACTCTGCACATTACTTTACTGTTGACTTGAGAGAAAACTTGTGCACCTAGATAGCTTTGCAGATCAGAACAACGGAGTACTATCTTTCAAGCAGCTAAATGCGGGTAGCTATCAGTAGGAACACCTAAAGTCAGTTGCTTCAAACATGTTGTCATCTGAAACATTCCCTTAGCACTCATGAGCTTTTGAACAGAAATTCGGTACGAGGAGTACTGGCATTCGGCCAGCTACTTAGCCATTGTGTTAGGCACTGATGAAGTCGTTTGTGCTTTCATGGAGGCTTACTATGACCGCTATCTGCTTCCTTCAGTGTTGAGCGTTTCAGCACTCATACCTTCATAGCACATGTTGCGATATACACTATCTAGTCCGGATCTCCCGTTCAAGTAACGGCTTCTGCTCTCATTTCCTCATATCCAGTCCTCTCACGATTTGCCTTGGCACTCATGAGTTTTCGAGCAGTAACTCGGTACAAGGAGTACTGACACTTGCTCTGCTACTTTGGCACTGCACGAGGCACTGATGAAGTCTTATGTGCTTTCATGGAGGTTTACTATGGCCACCTTCTGCTTTCCTTATTTGTTTGGCGTTCCAGGACTGAAGCGTCCATAGCGCTTGTTGTGATATACTTTATATCCTGTCCTTTTTCGCTTCGCTCTTGTTACCCTGTTACACTTCAACAGGTTTCTGCAGCCACACCATCCTATAGCTCCTGCATTGTTCCACTCCTCCATTCCCCAGCTAATTACCTCCCTATTATTTTTCCTTCGCTCTCTGCCTGATTCATGGGACCACTTGTGTATACAGTGTTCCTACCCGACTCCAGCCCACGTTTTTTATTTTTGTCGTTCACGCACTGCTTACTGGCAGTCTTTTACATAGCGTTACCTGTTTCTCGCAGTTTGTTTGCCTAGAGTTCTCAATTTCACGGTGGTTTACTAGTCTGTTAGCCATATGTTATTCTCAATTTGTTTCTGTTATGCCTTTGCTTCAAGTTACATTCGATGCATTCTACCTTATGGATTTCTCACTATTCTAGCATTGTCAACTATGTACATCTTGCTTATCGATCATTTGCACCTCATGAGTTCTGGATAACCCGTTCCCAGAACGGCATCTGTTCCCCTATACCTATATATATACTCCAATGTCTCCAGTGTTCCTACCCGACTCCAGCCTACAGTTTAATTTTCTTCGTTCATGCACTGCTTACTGGTGGTCAATTACACAATGTTTTATATTTCTCGAATTCGTTGAATAGCTGTTATTGATTTCAAATTGTTTACTAGCCCTGTAGATATATGTTGTTCTCGATTTGTTGCAATTATGCCTTTGCTTCAGGTTACATTCAATGCATTCTACTTTATGGATTTAGCACTATTCTAGCATTGTGCATAAAGTACATCTTGATTACTGATCATATGCATTTAATGAGTTCTGGATCACCCTTTCCTAGAACGGCTTCTGCTCTCATCTACCTATATCCAGTCTTCTCACGCTTCACTCCGACCCAGCCAACGCACCATCCACGCCTCTCCGACTTCCCTCCATTCCACCCATCCTCAACTAATACTTTGTACATTACTCTTAGCTCTATGTTTCTCTGCTTCATGGTTTCTGCACGACTTTGTATTTCAGATGCTTAATCGGTCGCTTCTTGCTTATGGTTACAGGATGTATACTAGTTCTCTGCGGGTTTTACTCATGAGATGTTTCAATTATGTCTTCACTTCGGCTTACTCCTGAGATGTTTCAATTATTCCTTCAGTCAATCTCCATTTCCTGAGTTGCTATTCATGTCGATTTGCACACATCATGCTTATATTTCACCTGCACTTGAAGTGTCCTTGATGGGTTCTGGATCTCCCGTTCTTCTAACGGCATCTGCTCTCATTTCCCATATGTTATGTCATCTGACTGCGCACTCCTTGTTAAAGCTATCCCTTCGTTGCTTGTCCCAGCAATTTGTCGGAGTTATACTTGGGTGGTCGGTTGTGTCTATGGTATAACCTAACGAGCTTGAGTCTCCATTCTATTGACAACTCCGATCCTTTCTTCCAGGGACAGTATATGTATAGTGGGAGAACCGAAGTTGCCCCTGACTTGAAGCAGAAGTTTCTGCAACGCTTACAACAAGTACAGCAGCAGAGTCACAGTGCCGCACTTCTCAATCCGTCTTCTACTTCTAAGCAGCAAGTCCTGCTTTCACCTCAGCAGCAAAACAACATTCTACAGCAGGTGAAGTAGTTGTTCCTACTTTGACAGCCTAGTCAAAGGCTGGCCCATATATTCTTCGACAGAGACGACTGCAGCTCCGAACTGTGGATTTTTCTGCCGTTGTTTCCTCGTGATTTCGTCTGTCTGTTCCAGTAGTTAAAAATACTCTCGTTGATAGAAACTGAAAATCATAGCAGTCTGTGTAAGAATTTCAGGGGCAATGAAATACAATTGACTGTAGGCAGGCAGGAAATTTGTCACGTGTGATAGATGGTAATGAATTCTGAGAAGATGGGTTGGTCCCGAGAGGTCAGAGACAATGACCCTGCGAGAGGGCATGGGTCTACACTACCAGTGAAGGGGCATGAACCCTTCACTGGCGTGGAAAGGGACAAGGCTCTTGCAGTAACCACCAAACTAATCACACACAGATTAAGCACATGGATCAACCATGTGTCTGTTTACTACACCGCTGATGCGTCTGATTACGAAAATGTCTCATTAGCAGTAGATGTGTTCACACTGATCTAACAATCGGAACTGGTGTTGACCAGACCATCTCTCGATACTCCTATGTATCACTCGTTTACTAACTTGCTCAACTGATTCTCGAGTCAGTACCCTTACCTCTATTATCTTTCTTCTATTCTTGATATTTGGCATCTATATACATGAGAATATATACACTAGGAATACCGAAAGGAAATCTGTTTGGAAGTTCTCTAGCTGACGATCAGAGACATGCTCCACAGGCACAACTACATCACCAGCAACAACAGCAGACACCACTTATACAGCCTTTTCAGTCAGCAGCAACCCAGCAGCAGCAGGTGTCTCTGGCCAAGTCAGCCTCTGCGCAACTTCTATCGTCAGCAAGTTCTCAGCCTCCACAACAGAGCTCTATGACTCATTCAAGTTCACAACAGCAGTTATCTCAAAACTCTTTATCAATGGCTGGATCTTCAAATGATAATGGTGCTACCTCCACCCCCCACCACACACACCACGAAAGGCTTTGTTCGAAATTGGTTTTGATGATCTTGTGATTTTCGTGTTTCCTTAATTCACTATAGCGCACTATAACATCTTTTAATAATCATCGGTTCGGTCCTAGATGGGGTTTAGATCCCCCGTTCTGCTAGCGGCGTCTGTGTACCATTGCTCATGTAATTTTTTCTAACATCGGTGAAGGTTGCATCCTTTAACACCTCTGCTTAACCATGAACACTTTTTGAGTATGACGGAGTTTCAAGCATCAGAAATTGATGTATAGCTTGTGTTTTGGGCGTGTGTACAGTGCCACGCAGAGATCTGGATCAGCAGGCCCAATTATCCGAAGACAACGGTGCTGAAACGTCTGCTCTAAGCTCCTCCTTTTCAAATAGTGTTTCTTTGATCAGTGAAGACGATTTGAAGAATCACGACACCTTCGATGTACCTGTAAGATTTTTAACCTGGTTTGGCAGTTGAATGCTATGCGATGCCCATTTCGTTCTTCCTATCGACTTTCCCTGTTTTCTAAAGTAAACATTCCAATTCAAACTGTTGAAGTATCCCAAGATCCAGGTTTATATGACGATAAACCTGGGGCTTAAACTACACACACGAGCAATACATAATGCGAAGCAGCAAATATAGCCTTTTAAACAGTAGCCACATCAATAACACATGGTCATGTACTGTCCAGAAACAGTACCTAACAGTAGGAGCGTGAGCGCAGGAGTCTCAAAACACTTAACACTAGAAGGAACAGTAGAAAAGTTAGGGGAGGTAGAATAGGCTTCAATCAATGAACACAATCATCTAGAAACTTTATCAGGAGCGCCGTGACTTTTTCACAACGAGTTTAAGAGTTCTCATTCGAATTTTTTTTATCGAGTTTTGCTTCCTGAAGTAACGAACTATAAATTATGAGTTCTGGCTCGGTACAATGGGTACTGGCATTCGCGGCAGCTACTTAGGGACTTCGTGGGGCAGAAATGAAGTCGTCCGTGTTTTTGTCCAGGCTTACTATGACAGTCTGACTGCTTCTTTCTAGTGTCTAGTGTTTTAGGACTCCTGCGCACCTAGAGCATGCTGTGATATACAATAACCAGTCCTGTCACACTTCGGTCAGCCTAGCCCAGCCATCATCCACTAATGCAATATTTTCCCCCTTGTTGAATGCTTTCCCTTTGCTCTCGAATGTATCTTCGTACTCGCTCGATGGCTTTCCTCTGCTTTCAGGTTCATATGCATCCTCTGTTTCTGCTCGAGAAGGCTCGCTTCCTTTCTTACATGATCCATACCATTTTACTGTACATGCTGCTCATGGAATGTTTCAATTTTGGCATCTGCTTTATATCGATTTTGCTGATGTTCCGCTCGGCATTTACTTGCTTGGATCAGTTTGACTTCAGTTTGCATCCGCTCCTGGATGGATTTCATCGCTTTCGTATGCATGTTTTTGGTTCGTATAGTTTCGGTCCTAAGTGGGTTCTGGATCCTTTGTTCAGTGAATGCCTTCTGCTCCGATTATACTTATAAACCATGGGTTCTGGATCAAATATGTTACTCTTTTCCTCTCCATTTCGTTTTTGTTCTTGGAGTACCTGTATATCTGTCATCCACTTCCAGGTCTATATACTTATCGGGCTAGCTTCAGGTATAAGTACTCACATTTCCAGACTTAAATGATATGACTATCCATACAGGTTGGAGGACCTGGAACGCTAGCAGAGTTTAGTGCACTTCCACGTGATGCAGACTTTGCGCCTGGCCAAGTGACGGGTTCTCAAGCTTCGACAGCAGGGGGGGTTATAGGTCGAAGAGATAACTTGGGAGCAATTGGAGATAATCTTATGACTACTATTTCGAGTGCTGCTATTCATGACCAACAGTACAATAAAGATGCTCTAGCTTCTGCTTACCAAAATATACCTCTACCTGCTGATTCAGAACGCCCAAAAAGCTATGTGCCTGTAAGTATCGTCTCGTCAACCGGAAGCGTTGTCATCCAGTGAGCCGCATTATTTCAGTGATGTTTCTAAAAGTCTTCCGTCTCCTGCGTGTATGAGTCAAATTACTTATAGATTTCGCTTGATATAGGTGCCAAACTCCTCAATTTCAGGTTCCATTTAATCCCAGCTATTTGTGCTTGCAGAGAAATCCTGCTGTTGCTCCTTCGAGTTACCCTCAAGTGCCAGTTCCAATCATTGACAACCCTGCTCTCTGGGAGCATCTGGACACAGAAATCCTATTCTTTGCTTTCTATTTCCAACAGGTAACTTTTAGACTCACAGCATCGAGGAAGATGAAGACCGCTTTACGATGCACTCATCAACTTGGTCTCTGAATTTACAATGTTTATCTAGTGTAATTTGACTCGACTTTCTGTAGATACTTCTTCTACTCATCAAGCGTACTGAATTTTTCGGCACCTTCTTTGAAAGCTTAAGCCTAGCACTGTCTAGAGCATAATATCTCATCCTAATGATTGGGCCAAGCAGATTCTGTTATCCACAACGGAATTTTCCGCTTGAAGATAACAACTTTTCTCCTGAATAACGATAGGGAACTTATCAGCAATATATGGCTGCAAGAGAGCTGAAGAAGCAGTCGTGGAGATATCACAAAAAGTACAACACGTGGTTCCAGAGACACGAAGAACCCAAAATTACCACAGATGAGTACGAGCAGGGTACTTACGTGTACTTTGATTTCCATATTGTACATGATGATCATCAACAAGGCTGGTACGAGTTCTCCCCTTATGTCATCTTCATTGTCCTTTGTATTAGTATTATGATCGTATCCTGTATCTGTGTGTTAATGTCCTGTTGTCTTTTTCTTTTCCTTCTTTTTGTGCTCTATGCTGTACAAAGATGCCCAGGAAAAGACTTTTGGAAGCATTTAGCATGCAAATGAATTGTGGACCTGAAGGGGAAATTGTGATGAAGACATGCACCTGATAATGTCTTACGGAGCGTACAGAAATAGGGAAGAATACAGCTGCTATTAAGCTATAACCTAGCACGGGTTCAGTGTGGTTTGTCGGCCCATTGCATTTTGGTAACTCTCATAAAGCGCAATAACGGCTTTTGCTTCATGTGGGAAAGTCAGCTCAATCAAGTACGATCATTACTCAACCCAGTGTTCCAGGTCAAAGAGCTGGGTAGTTGTGATGTGAACTTCTGTTCAATCACCAAATCAAACAAAAGCTTCGGGTCTATATCCTTGAGAGGGCCAGTATGCTGGACTGCAAGCCTCCCCCATCGCAGTAGCACGACTGGGTAATTATTCAGAATAATCATTACCCTGAAATACGACCTTCAACATGTTCTTTGCTCATTCGCAATAGCTCAGGATCCCATGGGCTTTGGACTTATAACCATTTGATAATAGTTAGAGCATTCAGATCGAATTAGGAAGCTATCAGATGAGAGTTCTATCCGGTGGCCAAGTAAAGTGACCGAGAACTTTTCTCGCTGTGCTTGGATATTACGGGAAGATGCAGTAACCTCCCGCCTACCTCCTTTACTGGCGCCACTGGTCGTCTCGTCAAATTTTTGTCTTGACACTCCAATCACCAGGGCTTTACGATGTACATTGATTACTCTTTCAACAACACTGGTGAAAACAGAGCGAAACCGTAGAATTTTGTAGCAACATAAAATTGTGAGCCAAATACCTACAGGAAGATAGAAGATGTTTCAACAAATCTCTAAGGTTTGATAAAAGAGATTCTGTCACCAGGATAAAGTCACGTGAAGAATACTCACGGAGACAGTTAGTTTAGTTAGTGACAGTTTAGCGGGTAAACTTGATCAGTCTCGTAGTAACGAGTATCTACCTCGTGTGCCGATCAAATCCAGTACTGTAGTTAGTTTGCGCTTCCGGCAATTGGCCTAGAAACGAATTTGAACCATAAAAGGAGAGATTCTTTCGTGATGAGATCCTCGTAGACGCATGCAACTGCTAAGTCGTATGCAGGAAAGTACGTTGTGGGATTCGACCCCACCTGCTGACGAGCAAATTTTATCCATTGCGATGCATATGAAGCCCTGAATTTCCAAGCGTTCGTTGGGGATCACCGCTGCTTACGTTACAATCTATTGAGTATACGGGACCACGCGATTCAATTGTGGGCAGTCGTTTGAGCTCTGGACTTCGATGATAGAAGATTGTCTTATATTGCGCTCCCCTATGATGTAACAGGTGCCAGAGGATCAAGACTGAGTTCACGTTTGAGTACAGTTACCTGGAAGATGAGCTTATCGTGTAATGTAAAACCATGGTTGATTACACCAGTTGTAGCTTACTCATTCACCTTTTGGACGCTATGATATACTCATAGTACTACTGAATTCTTTTGGCACGGAATGTTAGAATTTAACATCCATGTGGGGATCCACTATAGGCATAGCGAAGGCTTTGTAACTTTTGAGACCTCTTGAATCAATTTCATCTCATATCGATCTTTTTGCAAACCTCTTCGTGCATAATGAATACATTGGAATATGATGTAATGCTTGTGGATGTGCTTCATTTACTCCTTGGGAAAGCAAAGTGGGGAGGAGCTTGTGCGTCTTTTGTGATTGTTATAAACCCGCAGCCTTAAAGCTCTGCATTTAGAGCATGACGTAGTACAGAAGATTCAGGTTCTTGCTGTCCCCTGAAACTTTACCTTACCGATCTAACTAGTACTTGGAGCTCCTTCGTAGTATTGGCTGCGCGCTTTTTTAGTATCCGTCAAGCGGATCTGGCCGGAAATTGTTCACTGGAAATCGCGCGTTAAGCAATTCCACAGAGAGTGCTAGAAGATCTCCCTTTCGTTGACGTGAACAGGGTTATGGGACAGGGGAAGATGCATCCTGGTTAAGGCTGCACCTAAATTGCAGTCAATTCCTACGTGAGTTTGTGGGGGGAAGTAGACGTCATACCAGACATATATCCTAGGACAAGACTATTTTATGCAGGTTCGGCAACCTTCGACATCATAGTACTCGGTGTAGCTGTTTGTGGTAACTCCAGGTATTGACCGTCTTCTTTGACAATGTTCCGCCCACTGACATAGTTCCTTGTCATTCAGTGACCTCTACAGGTCGACCCGTATTCACTTCATACAGACTCAGAAGCTACTAGCAGTACATTATTAGCTGCTCTTCCACTTCTGTAATGAGGTTCCTACCTCACCATGTGATCTTCTGATTCATCCGAAAGCTATCAGCTCATTGTAGTGGCTAAACGTAAGATGCGCAATCGATGAAGTGAACTAGTTGCAAACGAAGTAAATGCTTGACTAAACGCTGCAGTACCTTGGATTTTGAGATTTCACGTCCAAAACTCTGAAAGGATGACCTTTGAGAGTTTTGGATGCTGTTCGTCCCGTTCTCTTTGGGTTTTGCATCTCTTCGGGTCTCTGAACTTTGCCACTGCATCAGCATCAAATCAGCCCCCTCTATAAGCGAGGATGGGGCTTTCAGATGGGTGCTACTCACCTGCCTGCACAATCGCTTGGAGGTAGTCACTTGGGACAGAAGGAGAATTTGTGGTGAATTATGCCATCATCCGTCATTGATTGGCACTGGGTGGGTGTATATATGAAAGGGGCCCCATATCACTACTACTGTATGTGCTAATATTCCTGTCTGTTCACACTCCAGCCTCCACTTCGTTTCTTCAAAGCTCCTCTTTATGTAGAGACTTTTTGCAATAGGGGCTAAACTTCTTCAATGCAATGCTTATCAACTCCCAAGTGTATGAAGACTAAACTAGGAAACATACTACCGTTCGCTCGGAAGCAAAAGGACTTCACCTTCAAGATGCGGTCACAACAAGAAATATAACGGTTTAAAATGTGACATATCACAATGAGTCGGGCTGTAGATATCTTCGTCTATTCCCGAGGATAGGGAAAATGACGACGTCTTGAACTTTCAGTGTTAAGAATACGCCTTGCTGTTTACAACATCTGGTCAATATATACAATCTTACCAGTACGACGGAGAATCCCCACTCTTATCATCTCTACAGATGTTCTCTCAATCATCCGTTACTGCTAACTCTTTGATCAGCAATTAGACAGATCTATTGCTTATCGTCTGTTTTATATGACTTGTATTCGTTTGGGAAATCTTTCTCCTTTGTACTTAGCTATTTCAAGGTAGCCAACCACCTTGCAAATTTTACAGTCAATATCTTTACACGTGTATATATAGGTATACGAGAACGGAAGCTGTTTTGGGAACGGGTTATCCAGAACTCATGAGGTGCAAATGAGCGATAAACAATATGTACATGATACTGAACACTAGGAATATGTAACCCCGAGGGTAGAATGCACGGGAAGGTCAGCGACACGCAAGACTAGAGGAGTGAAATCCTGAAGTTAGAATGCATCGAAGGTAACCTGAAGCAATGGCAGAATCTAAATAAACATATTGAAACACCAGCATATCTATATGAGAAACATCATCGAATGAAATGCGAAATAATTGTCACGTGGAAACCGTTAGATAGCAACTCGCATAGTTGAGATGCAGCCTGCATAGAAACCGAGACAGTACTCCCGCATAAGTAGAAAAATAAAGACTCCATGAAGAAACGGACAGCTGAAAAGGATGGAGATGAACTGGTGGCAAGAGATAAGAAATAGTCGGTAAATATCGTGGGTCAGGGAAGAGCTGAGTCAGGAAACGAAAATCGGAGAAGGTGGATGAGGCAGAGCACAGGAAGGATAAATCGGGTCAGGAAAGAGCTGAGTCAGGAAACGAAAATCAGAGAAGGTGGATGAGGCAGAGCACAGGGAGGGAGGATAAATCGCTCAGAGAACGAGGGAAGACGAGCAAAGCATCCAAGGACGTGGATATCGATATATCACAGCAAGCGCTATGGATGCCTGAGTCCAGAGAAGCCAAACAGCTGAGGGAAGCAGAAGACGGCCATAGTAAGTCCCCATGAAAACACATGCGACGCTAAACACTTCATCAATGCCTCACACAGTGCCAAAGTAGCTGAGCTAGAGTCAGTACCCCTCATACCAAGTTTCTGCTCGAAAACTCATGAGTGCCAAGGCAAACTCGGTTGCTCCCCTACAGTGCCGCTCAGAGGTCAGAAATAGTGAGAAATAGTGAGATATGATAAGCATCAGCGAAACAAACATCAATTGTAAGAAAAATGCAGCGCTGCACGGGAAGGGACCAACAAAATGAACCAAAGTAGCAAGATACATTAAACATCAACGAAATAAACAGCATAGATATCAGCGAAAGAAACATCTTCGTAAGAAAACTCAGCGCTTCTCGGGGAGGGACCTGCAAAATAAACCTTCTCGAAATAAAGTGCAGCACTGCAAGGGAAGGGACAAGCGGGGAGCCACAACGACTTTGCTATCCTTCACAAGTAAGGACTAGTGGGAGAGACCCAGCAAACCACGAGTGGGGAGTAAAACACATCATTGCTGCAACAAGAAAAGACAGCGGGAGAAACCCTATCAAACCCCAACCCAGCAAACCCAGCAGGAGAAACCCTCGCAAGGAGAGAAACGAGTAAGAGTACTAAAAAGAAAGGAGTGGAACTGGCGAAAGTGCAACTGACAGAGTCAACTGCAGCCTCGTGTGAAGGGAAGAACCATGTGGGCCACGTATCCATAAGCAGTGGACACGTGTCCAGCAGTCTGCGATGAAAATCCACATGGCTTAAAAATCCAAAGAGTGCTATACCACATATAAAATACACTGGAAGAGGCAAGCTTGTATCTAAGTCTAAGGAAAAACTACTGGTGGGCTCGAAAATGAGCTCCCCACCTGGCAGAAAGAAACAGATGTTTTCAGATCTCTTTATATACTAAGCTCAATGATAGACCATAGATAGTATATATAGGTATACGAGAACAATAGCCATTCTGGGAACAGGTTATCCAGAACTCTGAAGTGTAAATGATCATGGATAGTGTATATATGGAAAAAGAAGTCAAGTACAACTCCTGATCAAATGTATGGTATCCAGACCTACAGTAATAAGTACTAGTGGGTTCGAATTGGAGCTACCTGTCTGGCAGAAAGAACATATGTTCTTAAATCTCTATAGATACTAAGCCCATGATAACCATGGATATCTTTTTCCATTCGGAAGACTGAGCAAAATTTTTTCTGGATCATGTGAAGGGGGTAATTCTCAGAGATAAAGCTATTTATAAGTTTTCTACAAGCTAAAAGGTATGACTTTTTGGAATTACAGATCCGTCTATATCAAACACATTCGGATTTTATAATCCCAAGTTTACATTTAGAGGAAATGTCTGAAAGAACGTGAGGGAGCAAGATTGTCTTGATGTGAGCAAAGTGAGGCAGCTCTTTCTTATCATAGATAGAGACAAAGATATTGAAGTCGTCCTGAGTAATGCGACAGTCGAGATAATCACAGTGAGTGCCAAAATGAGTTTGAACTAGCTCACACGAGAGTCTAGGATATATCCCGCCACCTCTAGTAGCATCATCCATATACATAAAATCCGTAAAATGATCGAGTCCCAAGCCAACCACCAGAAGATCATCAACATATCTTTGAACATGGGACAGGTCGTACAACAAAGCGACGTCATTGGCATCCAACAATCTGCGAATGAAGTCTAGTTCATAGGTGAAGAGGTATAGATTAGCCACAAAGACAACACAAGGTGTCCCCATGGGTATCCCAATCTCTTGACGAAAGAGCTTATTTCCGAAAGTGATGTAGAGGTTATCAAAAAGGAATAACATCCAATAGATGAGACATTCCTCATCAACCGCCATGAATTTGAGATGTTTTGCCGATTGAGAGATATTGTTTTGGTTTTTAAGCCATCTATATTTAAGTCAAGTGTGGAGGTCTCAACCATTAACACGGTTTCCCTATACAGAATGAACCTATAATGGAAAATAGATCTGATGAGAGTATACAGTCTTGTCTTGAGATCATGAAGGTGAATCTTAGTATAAAGGGTGGTGAAATCAAAACTTTGAAAAAGAACCTTTTCCAAGGTGGCAGGAGTCTATTGCAAACCGGAATCTGTGGGAGGAGAGGATCTTCTCCTGCGCAGTCTTTGCACCCGCTCAAGCAAAACAGGAACGCCAGAAGAGTCGCCCAAGATCCAGCTAGAGTCGACCATCAGCCCCACTCGTAAGAACTCATGCCGCCAGAGGTCGTTTGCAGAAGGGAGCAATGCTTTGAAGAATGAGCTCAGCCAACGAGAAAGTTTAGACAAGGAAGTGGAGTAGCCTGCTGCAATGAACCGAGGAGCAATGGGAGACTTATGGAATTTCCAAGCGCAGCAGAAGTAAGGGAGTCTCTCGGAATCCTTGGAAGCACGAAATCCCTGAGAGGTATTGAAACGGTGGTGAGAAAGTAAAAGTTGGTTTTGAGGAAGCAATGAGAGTTTATAGGTTGCTGAAGGAGAATGAAGCTCGTTGAGTAAAGTTTGAATGTAAAAGTGTCGGCAAACAAATACAAAATTGTTGGGACACTTGTCCATATAAGTAATAATGAAACGAGACTTGAAATGAGTAAGAAGTTTTCGATCATGAGGAGAGAGAAAAATCGGATCGACAGAATTGAAATCATCATGCATGGGAGGGAGATTGAGTAAAAGTTTAACCTTTTGTAGGATGGTGACTTTCCAGTGGTAAAAAATACCTATGGTGCCTAATATGGCTTCGTAATAAAGAACAAAATTACGAATACAAGTTTGAATCGCAATGAAAGTAGAGGGGGGAGAGGTGGGCAAAATCCAAAACTTGGTTCCTCTAGAGAAGAGAAGTGAAATGTTGTTGGAAGGTAAAATGTGAAGCGATGCTGTAATGACATGCCCGTGTGAAGGGTTAATGAAATCTGGATGTTGAAGACAACTGCAGGGAGAAGGAGGAGAAGAAAAATGTAATAATTTCCGTGAAAGGGAGGCAAAGTTAAAATGTAAACGGCCTAGAGTTTTACCATACTTAAAAGCAACAATGGGGATAGTAAAAGGAGTACATGGAGGTAAAGCCTGTAAAACTTCTGGATCTCTCAACAAAGCTTGTAAACGGACCTTGTCTATCTCCTTAGAGGTGAAAGGGAAAATGAGAAGGGTGGGACGAATGTCTGGAGTGGATCTACGATGCGAGAGGTATGGAGACAAGGAAGAGCAAAAGACGTTTGAGGAGTGTAGTGATATCCGCTTCAGTCCTAAGTAAAATCACTGAAGGAGTAGTTTTAAGGACGTGAATAATCCTCAACAAATTACGAATGCGAAAACATGCGAGAGAGGAGTCAGAGAGGGTATCAGAGTCAAACAAGAAAAATAGATGAGAAATACGACAGAGGTAATCTCGATAGGCATATCTTCTAAAAATGGGAAAGTTGGCCGTAGGGGATGTGGAAAGAGGAGAAATAGTCCCGAAAGAAGAAACAAAAGGGTTGACAGAAGAGAGGAGAAGTGTGGTTGCGCGCATATTACGCCGATAGTCGATGCGAGATACTCTGCCACGAATGTTGTACCCACGAGGAGCACAACAGTTGAGGAGACGGATCCAAAAGAGCTCCTTCGGGTTAGCAAAATCTCTAAAACTAGTACCTGGACCATAGGGAACAGACGGAAGTCATGAAACCCAAATTTGGCCATTGCGGACATCAAGGGAGTAAAGTCGAAGGCAGAAGACCGAAGAACAAAGAGAGACTTTCCCAAACGGCAGTGTTGTTGAAATCTTCGAAAAGCAGAACCCACAGTTTGGCCCACATAGCATTTGCCATTATGCAAGGAATAAATGATATAGATAACTCCCAAGTCATATAAGGGGTGAAGAAACGAAACCTGTCTAGTATGGTGAAATCTCAAAGTCCTTAAGTGCTGCAGAATGGGATCCGGTTTTGTAGAAAAATGACTGGTGAACAAACATGTCCTGATTGTGGGCCAATCAATCCTACCTGGAGGGAAAGGGAAAGTCTGAGTAAGGTTAAGTGTAAAGATGGATCTGAAAGAGATGTTGCTTGGTAGAGAGGTGCCCATGTAGGGTGTAAACACGAGGTGAGGTGAAGGCAAAAGAGTGTCGGGACAGACTTTAAAGAAACCCAAAACTTCGATGATGTGCAAAAAGGTGAGTTAAGAAAGGAACAAGAAGACTGACATGGACTGGTTTGTCCTGGTGACGTGGACTGGTTCATCCTGGTGATGTGGACTGGAACGGTCTCGTGACTTGGTCAAGGCTAATGTGGAAATGATCGAGGGTAAGAAATGCAAAATGTCAGTGAGGATCAAATCCAGAGGGGGAGCGAGGTTCGAGAAGAATAAACTCTAGAACATGAAGAGTAGGGGGCCGAGGTGGCAATAACTAAAGTGCAAGGCTCGAGAGCCAGAAAGGGAACCCAGAGGAAACACGTGTATATATACAATCAGCGTCTAACGTTCGTCACATATTAATATTCTTTACATGGTGTATATATACAATCAGCGTCTAACTTTAGTCACATATTATTACCGGCTAGATATTGGATTTATAAGTTTGTTGCGAGAATCCCAAGTTTTTGTTTGTAGATGAAATTGATTCCTTTTAAAGATTAAAGCAGGAACATTTCAAATTTCAGTTCATCCCTTATTATTAAGAAACATATATATCAATACATAGCGTAAACGAGAAGGAAAAAAGTATAAGATGAACAAATTGTGTATGCTTTGGACTGCCGCGCAGTTAACCGCGACCACGGTGAGAACCACCCGGATCCGATAATGTACCGTGGTTGGGTAGAAACAACAGCACGTTCAGTTGCCGCGAGTGTCCAGTGGTTTGAAGCGAGATAGCCAAATTTCCAAAGGTCCAGAGGGGATCTGGACGTCGTCATTTCCCTATCCACAGACAATCCACAGAGAACACACGAAGGGCTGAAGGAGGAAAAACAAACAACGGCGAAGACAGTCTTGACCAAGGCTGTGGTGGCTCAGGAACGATTAGGGAGAGAGACACATACATAGAGGGAGATAACAATTTGAGGTGTTGAATAATGGCCATGGCAGCGACAGGAACGATGGCGTCCCTCGCGGGATCTATGAAGGGATTGACATTGAGCTCTTGCTCGAGCTCGATGTTCATGAACGGGGGAGAGACCAGCGGATTGTGCCAGCAATTCATCGTCAGCTCCCCCGTGAACCAACCGCTTACAATTGAAGCTGCTCACAAGAAGGGAGCTGGTTCGACTAAGAACGGTCGTGATTCCATTGCCAAGAGGTTGGGAGTGAAGATTTATGGTGATCAGCCCGCCAAGCCTGGGTGTATTATCGTTCGCCAACGTGGAACCAAGGTGTGTTTGTGCTTAGCTTTGGAAGTCTTCTGGTGGGATTGGAATGGGGATGGGGATGGGCTGTTTTGTCGCCTGCTGCTTAGAGCTATCTGTGCTTCTTTTTTCCTCATTCCCTCTGGCACTTAAAGGAATTTTTTGTGGGGCTCGTGCTGCCCTTTGCTGCTTGATTTAATGCCTTACCTCAGTATATGGGTGAAGAGTGTGACAGGCCCCAGAGCAGATGTTGTTTGTTGTTATTGCTCCCTGGGTGGAATTGCTTAATGGTTTTGTTGTGCTGTGTCTGAAATTCGCGAGGAGCTACTTAGTCCCTTTCGCTGGGGCTGTCTGATGTGCCCTTTTAGGAATGCTCTTAGGAATGCCGGACCTCGGTGAAGTTTGATGACGTCCACCTATGCGAGAAATTATTAACCCTGCTTTTGCTGGTTGTGATGATAGTTCCACGCCGGAAAGAATGTCGGAATTGGAAGGGACTACACCATCTACTCCTTGATTGACGGTTTGGTCAAGTTTGAGAAGTTGGGCCCCGATAGGAAGCAGGTAAGCTTTCTTGTAGTTAACGTATTTCCTTCTCATCGGAAGTCGCTCTCACGCAGTTCCGGGTATCACCCCCCTAATATCGTTTCCGAGATCCATATGTGGTTTCCATATTTTCTATGGATTGACTCAAGGAGAAGTGCAAATGCCTCAAGGTCAGTCTTAGCATTGTTGTACTGGAGCTCACTGGGAATTGCTCTCATAAACAGACCTGACAGAAAGAATGGAAGGGCCTGGTACTGAAGATAAAGCATGGGTTCTCGGTATGTGAAATTGTTACCAAGGAGGGGCCTGAGGTAGTTAGATGCCGGTAATGTCACCTTCGAATTGAACTTAGTTTTTACCTTTCAAGATTTAGTGATAGGAGGAAAATTATCAAAACCAAGCTGCGTGTTTGAACATTACGTGTATGGGGCAGCAGATATAGAAGCATCCTTACTAATTCATGGTCCCCTAGAATATTCGCCAGGGTTCCCTGATTCTATGATCTAAGTGTGTGAAGAGTTTCCTGATAGTCTTCTAGAAACAATATGTCCATGTGAATCTCTTACGATTGCGGACGGTGAGTGCACTTTGTCTGATATATGCTGGCGGAACATATGTCGACATTTGTTCCAAAGCAATAGCGTGAAAGTAAAGCTATGAACGAGTTCTATGTACAATGTCCTTCAAAGCATGAGAAGGTTCTAGAGTGCCGCGTATTGAGCTCCCATGCAGTTAGGGTTGAAATTAACGTGTTTTTTGGTTTGCACTCTCCTTATTTGCAGATCAGTGTGTACCCCAACCTTGTTGAGAAAGTAGAGAACCCCAACAGTAGGAGAGTAAAGAGGCGGGAGGAATTCAGAGAGAAGAGGGAGAAGAGAAAAGCTTTCCAGCTATCTAAGTTCTTCGCAGATTCAGGACTTGTCCTAGCTGAAGGTTCCTCAGAGGAGTTTGTCCTCGCTTCCGTCCCAGAGGAGACAGAGGAAGAAACTGCCCAATGCTAGTTCAGGTCATCTATCATTTTTTAGAGCACCGTGTATTTCAGTTGACTTCTCACCATTAGGAGAGGCTCTTCTTTGTATACCAACATTCTATATTGTTAGGAAATGTAAAAGACCAATTCGTCTGGATAAGAATTTTTCTTTGTCCTCTGCTTTCTCTCTTCCAGTTGCTTGTCTTCGAGTTTGAACAAGAGCCTATGAGACTGGTTCTTGTAGAGGATCGTGTGTTGCAGATGAATGGACTTATTACCCTCTTGTTTCTATCTGACACGCATGAAGCTACAGGGCAAGATGAAAATCTAGGGAAGAAGCCAAAATTTGCGAAAGTTCTTCGAGTAATCTTCGCTGTGAAGGTCGAGCTAGAAAGTTCAAGATATTAGAAATTCCACAGAAGGACCAAGAGTGGAGGGTGGGACTGGACTTTCTGGAGTTCATAGTACCCTCATCAAGAACGTTGTCCTCGAGCAGAGCAGAGATAACTCCGATAACAAGTCCTCAAGCTAAGTGTTGCTCGTGGAAGCTCCTGGGCCTAATCTCTCGAAGGTGAAGTGACCTTGAGTCTGCTTCGACTAAAAAGTTGCCAGGCCCGGAGCAAGTCACCACCCATCAGAGTCCTTGCCTTATCCTTGGCATGGAGGAATTTACGATAGTTGGATCTTCAAAGAATAATACTTATACGAATGTGGCTCAATCAAGGGCAGGAAAGGCGTGGGTGATTGGCTTCTTATGTAAGGGGTTGACTTTACCATGACAACCTATGGAGAATGAAGCAATGTACCGTAATCTTTCGCTAACAGACGGGACTCGACACCGTACATCACATGTGACAGTGAATAGCTGTTCATGAACTCCAGCGACTAGGATACTGTGCCCAGATTCGTGGTTGTTAGCTGAGAGTTACGGAATCAACAATTCTAGATGGACCTCTTCATATTCCTTATCTGTAACATCACAGCATTTCTGTACGATTTTATTCGGACTGAATTTCAATTCAAGGTAGGGCAGCCTGGTTTTCAGAGATATTAGTCTCGGTGCTCCTTAGCGTCACAGTCTACGAACTCTTGAATCTCCTAGCTTTGAGCGGCTTGACTACCACGGACAACTGCCACCTAGGGCCTTAATTCCCGACTGGAAGCTGCACGATTTCAAACACCATACTCAATCTAAGACCCTTTCAAAACCTCAGGTGTCGCAGAGCTTTCTAAAGTCGGTGCACCTACAGGCCTGCTCTGCGGATGTTCGAAAGCACTGTACAAGGATTCAATGAAAACATGTGTCGGAAGAGAAATAGGATAAGAAAAATAAATCGCTCGTGCAACTTGTTACACTAGCCGAGGCAAAGTGCGGTTGAGTTTCAGCGGTAGCATCTGTTCTCTAACTATCGGCAGTTAACGAACGAGGAAATCAATGGTATCCTAGATTCAAGCCAGCCCGACTTTTGCCGGAACTCAGGTGAATTACCCCGACTTCCATCAATTGCTATTTATTCATCCCCGATGGATACCGTGCTCGCAAAGTTTCTATATTTCGTTGCTTGCAAACTCGAGAAATATTTGAAATAGCTTTGTAGCTTACTCTTTCCTCAGCAAGACGGGGTATGATAAAGCTTTTTAAGCCAGATAAGCCATCAAGCTGATAAGAGACGTACACTGAGGGACCTACAGCACGAACAGTGTGGTCCATCCTGGACGCCCTTCGCTCAATATAAGAACTCATTTTAATTGTTGATGATTGTCAGCTTATTACGTCTTCCTCTTTTACCATAGTAAATGGTTCAAGGTGGAGCTTCATTACATCCGTAATCCCTTCATTCAAACCTTTCTCTCATCCACACAGTTCTTCTCTCATCAAAGCATTCATCCTCTCTCCTTACAAGTCATCAGTCCTGGAATTCTATCACGGTGTTCTGCGGTACTCCAGTTAGTATTGCAAAACCAGTCCTGGTTCAGACTTTCTTAAACACAAGGTGATGTTTCATCCTTTGCCTCTTTACATTCTGATCGGACTAAAGGTTTGCACTTTTCCTTGATGTATTGATAGTTTTTGCAAGCTTTATGTTATTTTCTAGTTGACACATCCATTCCTTGTACTACTAAGGCACGTCTTTGTTTGTGTCTTTGCTCTTTCTCTCAAATGGTGCAACTTCTTAGATTTAGCTCAACCTTGCATGAAGGCATTTTGACTTATATTGATTACTTTTCTCAATGAGGTATGGATATATTGTAGAAAATAGAAAATTGAAGCAGATTTGTATGTGGTTCAAGATGATCAAGTTACAAACTCAGATGTTGTTGTTACAAATCCCACCTACAATGCAGTTTTGAAGAGAGTAATACATGCATATTCTCTAGATGAGATGGAGTGACAAAGGCCAAGTTCTCCAAGTATAAAGGTATGTAACAAAGTTGCCTTTTTGTTCCTCTAGGTATCACGTTATATATAGCAATAGATATAGCATTTGATACAAAAAATTTAGGAATTGCACAAGAGCTTAACATACTAGAGAAAATTACAATAACATTCCTATTTAATAATTTACCTTAGATAGTGTATATCCATTATTTTGCAGAGAGTAGTAGCTAGTACAATTAATAAGAGAAAAATCACACTAGATGATACTTTTTTAGATGCTCTAGTTGCAGGTAGATTGTTTGAATTTACATAACTATATCGTACAATATGTAGTAGAACCTCTTTTTTGTAGTTAGATTGTTTGATTTACATAACTATATCATACAATATGTAGTAGAACCTCTTTTGTGTTCTTCTGATGTTGGGGCTTATCACCATTTTACCTTGGATTTATTTTAGTTCTTGCTGTCTTTCTTGTTAGCGCTATTTTAGCTCTTAGGTTGTATTATTGTAAGGCTAGATGAGTTTTCGTGTCTTCCTTGTTAGCTTATGCATGTTCGTTTCCTGTATTAAATATCATATTAGTCAATTTTACAACATACTCTTTGGTCTCCTTACTCTCTTCTTCTCGCCATCTTCATAATCAATTTTGCCAAAGCATAAAACTTCTTACCAATCAAAACTCTTGTGCTAGTTTGTACTCAATAAAACATGTTATCCATGCACTCTTTGCCTTTGTGGGATTGCTCATAAATAAACCCGTTTTTATAAAAAAATATTGAAACTATCTTCAACTTCTCAAATATTCATCAGCGCCACTCGTAGGTGCTACGTGCTCGAAATTGAGACTTGCGCTGATTTTGCATAGATGCAAGGACAATGGTCACTTTTTGCTGCTCGGCAGTTGTTCATCTAAGCATGTAGATTTGACAAATTCCTTAACTTTACCATTCAACTATGACCTACACTGTTTCCTTGGGAGGAAACTCGACTGGCTCTAACAAAATGTCCGGAAATGCTACTGGGTAACTTGATAGCTGAAGTAATGTGCCGTCAGTCACGCCTTCACCTTCCACGACAAGACCAAAGAGGGGCACGTTGCTGTTTGTAGATACCATTTCGTCTGGTGCTTGAAGACTCAGCACAAAACTTCCTTCCATTTCCCATGTTGGAAGTTAAGAATATCTCAGCTTCCTCTTATCCAGGCTGATACAAGTGGGCAAAACTGTCATCAAGGAGCTCTCTGATAAAAGATTTGATAAGACACCAAAGCGAATTGAAACACTAACTTCACAGCTTAGAAATGATCACAGGTGTTTACTGCAGGTGTTCACTGCTTAGAAATGGTTACCTTCTGTAACCAATTAAACATAGGAGGCACTTTCCAAGTACCGACTTTCACATTGGCATCTAGACCAAAAGAAAATTTTGCGGAATGTTACCGGTGAAACCCCCACCGGTGATGTGGGCAATGCCCTTCACTCCACCTCTTGAGATCGATTCAAGGATCTGCCATCACCATTGGATAGCATCAAATTTAACATACATGAAACGAGACTGAAGATCACGGAACTTATTTCAACTGGATAGGTACATTTATACTAAAACAACTTTTGGAACCGTTCGAGATAAAAACTGAGGAACAATTGATAAATGCCCCTGTAGTTTTCACCATTTTGAAATATACGACTGGAAGTTAGTATAATTCGAAATATGCACTCGTTACTGTAAGACGCACTCCCAAATAAATTGTTCTTGTATGTCTTTAACAGTGAATCCTATGTTCTGGTTTTGTTTCTTTCCGTTCAGTGAGTGTCAAGTTGCAGTAAACCGATGCTCCTTAGGAGAACCGGCTTCCAAGTATATATTATTCACTGCTTCTTGGGGGACTCTCCCCAAGAGTCCGTTCGAACTTCTTCTTGAACCTCGCTGGAAATATGAATACATCCATCGAAAGTACATCGTAAACTGGCGTGTTGGAACGCGTTCCAACACGACGAAGACCGAGCGATATACCAAAAGATGCTATTCATGAGGAATCATAAACCACGATCCAAAACTTTTAACATATACAAGAACCTTAACATAAACAGGAATGAATGGGTTAGAGATACGTCCCACAAGAAAGAGACTGCGTCTTCAGGAACCGAGGGTATATTTGCAATTATATGAACTTACTTGGGCATGTTTCAAAAGTGTGAGAACTACAACTACAAGAAAGAGACTGCAAGGTATTTATCAAAACTAAAAACTAAGCTTCTTAACATATACTGCTGTGGGTGCAAGAAGAGCCTCTCCAATCGTTTCTGGCCTTCACTAAATGGCAAGGAGTGAAGTGAAGAAGCTCCATTCTTGGCAAGAACCTTGTCAACAAGATGTCATGCCATTTGTATCATCTTACATAGATTACTCGGACTCTAGAGTAGTAGTGTTGATAGTCAAAAGTATTTTGGCAGTTACTCTAGATTCCTTATTGATGGTCAGATTTTGTGCTCGGTGTACTGACTACATGGTGGAGCACACCATCACTTGCATTGTCTGCATAATTGGATGTGGTCAACATGACCATTAGGGTTGGAGACTAGGGGGGTATACTTTTAAAGTGAAGCTCTAGAGAACTCACTTCTTTGATGTTGAGCCTTCGAGTTCTTGGCTATGGTGTATAGAGGCCGGCGAGTGGCACTTGGATTCTCTTAGCTAGAGTGGGTGTGGCTTGACTATAATCAATGCTCAACTGTTGGCAGATTATTGAGTGAGAGATCAAATATTGATCTGATTGAGTGTGATTCGAGTTGTGTGAACAAATTGATTACATTAATGAAGCGAAGTGAGGGGAAATCAAGTGCATGAATTGAGGGTGTTTGTGGCATCTCTAAGCCTTGCTGATAGTTGGTAGCTCAATTGTGGTCCAGATTTTCCTTGAGGGTGATCGTATGCATAAGGTCTACAAATTGATGTAAATTTGGCCGTGAGGCAGATAGTGTGCGGAAGGGCTGGCCAAAATTTCACTAAGAAGATAGTCAATTTTGAGCATTGGTGTTTGTTTGAGCTTAGGAGGTGAAAGCAAAGCCAATTCGGTGTGAGTTGAACTTAGCAAGTGAAATTGAAGGTGGAGTTGGGAACACATCCATATGAATTTGTGATTTGGAGAACCATGTCTTTTCAATTTGGCTCAAGTGGAGAGTTAGTGGAGGATTTAGCGGTCAGTCAACTTTAGGGATTTGTGTCAAATTTACATTAGATTTTGGCTTGATTTGGAGGAGCTTGGCCAGATTTAGAGGAGATTTGCTAGATTTGGAGAGGGTTCAAAGTGGCAAGAAGAAAGGCTTCATTTGGCTGAATTTCACAAAATTTGGAGAGGGTTCAAAGTGGCAAGAAGAAAGGCCTCATCTGGCTGAATTTTGGCATTTAGAGGCTTTGTTTGTGGCATAGAGCTGTGGGCTATGAGAGGCTACTAAGGTCTAGAAGGGCCACCAAGCCAACTTGCTGGCGTGAGGCTAGCTAGTTTAGAGTAGTTTTTGGTCATTATTTGGCAAAATCTGCACACCTTGCTAGATTGTGCACGATAGGATTTGACCCTAGATTGTGCAAACAATAGGGTTTGATCATTAGATCTCTGGTTCTTAGACCATTTTCCTAGCCAATTGGTCCACCCTCACTTGTTATCCTAGTGACTGCTCCACTATTATCTATACACGTGTAGCTTTGGCTAGGAGAGACAGTTTGATCCAATTCTTGGAGATCTTGGTAGCTTAGGAAGTAAATAACTTGTATTATATCAAATGCCAAATGGTAGTAGAGTCATTCCAAAGTTGATTTATGATATGGAAGATTTTTGTATAGATTTCTTCTGATTGGAACCTCTCCATTCTCTACTTCTTGTTTGTGCATAATGTTTGTATGAGGCACCTTGACTTTAGAGCATTGGTGCTCTAGTGTGCTCTTGGTAGTGAGGCTAGAGTGATGACCAGTCAAACTACCTATGTTTCTCTCCGGTGAGGTAGGAAGTGATGACTTGCAGACCGTGAAAATGCATGTTTTGATTGTAGGTTACAAGTTTCCCTTTCTCCTAGTGTAGTTGTTGTAGTTAGAGGTACATTAGTGGGTGACGTTTGGTTGGTGGTGTTGGCATTTGCGGTGGTTACGATTGCAGGTTGTAGTTTCTAGTTACTTTGTCTTTGATGGAGTTCTTTGGGGATTCTGGAGGAGATAGCATTCCAATATGCAATAGGTTTACCCAAAGTGGTACTTGATATCAACATGTATCTCAAGTCCTAATGAAGGAAGAGATTGACCCTGAGTTGGAGTTTGACACAAGAGTTGATTTAGTTGAGAGTGCACTTGGCGTGTCCACACCATTGTTGTAGGACATGGACAGAATTTATGGGGCCTCCAAGCATTACTTTGGTATAATAGGTACCATTGAGTTGGATGACTTCATCCAAGAGTTTGATAGTTGGTATGATCTGTAGTAGATGTAGGACTTGACTTTGTTCACATCCTTCATGGCATGGAAAGGGTTATTTCAACACTTAGAGGGTCCACCGATGGACGACTACCATGAGTTTAGGAGAGCTCACTTGGAGGAGATTGAACTATGGAGATAGTATTGGTTTCCAAACTATATCTCCATCACTTCAAGCTTGTTTTCTAGGAGGAGATGGCTATACCCATGATTTCTAGCTCTAGTAGCATTGGTGGATCTCTTGAAGATGGTGCTACTATGAGGTGGTGTAGTATCAGGGTTTAACTCCATGGTGGAGTTCTTCTGATGTTTGAGGCAAAACTACCAAGGAGTGCGGATTGACAAGTTGAGGAGCTTGCATGAGTTCTAGAAAACGACTAGAGAGAGCCTATACAAGGCATACACTTGCATGAGATGGCTTATCAGTTTTACTTGAGGAGTTACTAAGGCCTAGGTAGTCCAGTTTTGGTTTGGAATACTAGACAAAGAGTTGCGGCATAGAGTTTATAATGGTACATTATTATAGGCTACTTCACCTACTTTGGTGATAGTCTTTGTTTGGCTGAGCATATTGAGCTCAACATGGTGGAAGAGAGAGTAGTGACATCTGGATTTGCTAGGGAGACATCATCTACAATTATTACTTCTTCCAAAGTGTAGTAGAGTGCACCATGTCATGTTGGTTTTCAAGGATAAGATGGATTGTGAGCCGGCCTGTCTCTCACTCAGGATGAACCTCTGATGGCTATTATGGTAGCGCACCATGGACTAAGAAGGCAAGGAACCCCAACTCCATCATACTCCTCCAAGGCTAACACTCCAAGACTCAAGACATTGCTCACTAGAGAATTCAATGAGAGAGAGATAGTTGCAAATGAAAGGATAATGAATACATCCTTGACCCTTGTTTATATACTTGTGAAATAGTTACACACTAAAGTTACTATTTACCAAAGTAACTCAAGTTACTAGGCTAAAAGTAAAGTAAAGTCAAAAACTATAAAGGAATATCTATCCACATGGGCATATTCCACTAAGCATGTGATCTTATCTTGACCCAACAACTAAGTCAAGGATTCCTTAACATGGGCTATCCTTAGACTATAGAAGAATCCAAAACAAAAAGGCTTGCGGGCCCAAGAGTTCTCAACTATTTCCTCAAAGCCAAACACCTAAGAATAATACCAAGTCAACACACTAGAATCCATGATAGTGGTGCTAATCTTTTCCACTTCCTCTAAAGTAAGGTCCCCTCTATCTTAGCTATGACTAACTTTAGCTAATCATGACTAATGTAGAAATATCCTTTATCTATATAAATAATATCTCTCAAGTACTTTTTATACTAAGCTAAATATCACAATACCACACATGTGTACAAATGGGTGTTACAAGACAACCTAGATCCTATGGAGTGAGTAGAAGGCCTAGTGTAGCTAGACCCTTACCTTGATTTTTGGGTCAACAATAACCAATGAGTAGAGGTGTTGCGTGTTGGACTTGTGGTGGACCTCACCACCAAAAAGAGTGCACTTAGGGTAATGGACCTAATACCTCTGGTGCATCATAGCCAACATAAAGACATTTTGAGCATTGCCACATTTTGGTCACATTAGTGACCGATGTTTTGATCTACACTTAGAGTTACAGAGTGATAAGGTTGTTGTAAAAGACCAAGACTGAGGAGAGAAATAGGAGAATGGAAATGCACATTGGGATGCTTGAATGAGGGAAAACTTTGAATGCCTAGCATAAACTTTGGCTTTGGTATTTTTAGGTAGCATACAAAGCCCTTGAGAAGCTTCTCAAGAAGCTTCCCCAAGCCGCTTTCTTAGAGTGAAAGCCAAGATAACTAGGAAGCTTGTCAAGAAGCTTTCTTCTAGAAGCCGCCTTCTTGGCGTGCAAGCTAAGCTAGTTAGAAGCTTCTAGAAGCTACTTGCTTGGAGCACAAGTTAACTGGTTGGGAAGATTCCTAAGAAGCTTCCTAGATGCTTTTAGAATATTCTAGGCTAATTTAGCTTATTCTCTACTTTGGTAGCCTTACTAACTATGTTGCTAAACTCCATATTGTTACATATTCCCCCACCGCTAGTTGGTGATATCCTCATCGTCATTGAAGCTTCAAACTCCTAGATGGCCGTCTGTGCAATTTGGAGGTGAGAAAGAGGTTCCCATGTGGCATCATGAAGGGGATACCCTTTCCAAAGGACCTTGTACTTTGTATGTTGTTGGCATCCTTGTTGAATGTGTCAACGCGCAAGGATACAATCAACTTCGTACGGCTCATGATCATTGATAGGGATAGGAGGAGGAGGAGGTTGGACTCATGAGGAAAAAGAAGAGAGGTTAGGAACAAAGGGTTTCAACTTGGAAACATGAAAGACAGGATGGATGCACATATGACGAGGCAAGGCAAGTCAATAAGCAACAAGAGAGACAATTTGGGTGACATCAAAAGGTCCTATCCAATTAGGGGCAAGTTTACAAACTTGGGTATCAAGTGGGAGGGGTATATTACTAGAGGATAGCATAACTTTATCACCGACTTCAAACGTGAGATCACAACGATGGTGGTATGCATATTGTTTTTTTATGATTCTAAGCAACAAGGAGGTGAGATTTGGCTTGTTGGAGAGATTTGGATATGGTGGTCAAGAAGGTTGAAGTATGAAGGACCTGAGACGGGGGAGGAGCAAGAAGGGAATCTAGGACAAGTGGATCTTGGCCAAAATTGAGAAAGAAAGGAGAAAATCCGGTGCTTGCTTGTTTAGAATTGTTGTATGCAAACTCCGCAGCTGTAAGACATCCATCCCAATTGGTATGGTGAATGTTGATGAAGGCACAAAGCATATCTTCCAAGGTGCAATTTTCATGTTCAGTTTGTCCATCAGTTTGAGAATGATAGGCTGTGGACAAAGCAAGCTTGGTGCCAAGAATCAGGAAGAGGGCTTGCCAAAACTTTTTAGTGAAGCAAGGATCACGGTTGGAGATGAGTACACGTGGCATCCCATGATGTTTGATTACATTATCAAAGTAGAGTTGCACCAAGGTTGGAGCATCCACAATATCAACCATTGGTGCCAAATGGATTTTCTTATTAAGTTTATCTACAAACACCACAATTGCTATGTGATCTTGTTATGTCTTGGGCAAGGAGGTGATGAGATCTAAGCTCACATGTTCCTAACGAGTAGTTGGAATGGGAAGAGTAGTTAAAGCAGAGATTGGCTAGTATGGCTATTACACAAAGGAGATCAAATTCGGGTGTTGAGGCTTCCACCTCATATGCAGGTGATAGAGATGCTTTGGACTTCATGTGTGGAGCAGCACAAGTGGATGCATGTGCAGCAGTGACTAGGAGTGCAGTACTTGCTCTAGAGCCTAGAGGAGCATTAGTGGAGTTGGACCTAGAGAGAGGAGAGGTTGGGAGATAGGTCAGACTTCCCCAGTCTTTCATGCTATCTAAGGCATTACAGACAACATCCATGGTTCCTAGACGTCCTAGTGCAGATGTGGTAGGTAGTGATGGAGTACATGATGGACTACCTGCTAGTCAGCCACCTACTACTACACAAACTGAGTCTAGCATGATGTTGGAGGCGGCTCAGCTGATTATGCAGCATCCTTTGTTTTCAGCTAGTGACATGTTTACATTGGGAGTTGACCCAGCCCTAGTGTTCTGGTTGGCTCCTAGGTTGTGTGAGAGTAGGGATGGTGTAGTTCCTACTACTAGAGCAGAAGTGGTTGGTAGTAGAGCTGACTTGGTTGAGGAGCATGGGATCCGTTCAACGACCAATGGTTTATGGCAGGTAGCAGCTGCTAGACTAGAGGAGTTACCAACTAGACCGGCCTTTGAGAGAACGTGATTCACACTTGGTGTTGTCCTATTGGATAACCAGAGGGGGATTTTCTATTTGGTGGGACCTTCAAGGAAGGTCTATACACCATAGAGAGTCTTGTTAGACTCTGGTGCGTAGCCCCTTATGTTGGGGAAGGCTGCAGTTGTCGGTCTGGAGTAACGGAAGACTGATGTGGAGAGGTGTCCATTTCAGATCCAGACATCTCTAGGTGGTGGTTTGACACAATACATCACACGTGGAGAGCTTGTTGTCCAGTTTCAGCCTGGTCATCTGATTGATGGCCCGGTGGTGAGAGCTCAGGCTATTGTGACAATAGCTGAGTCATATGATGTGCTAGTTGGGGGAGCAGTGTTATACCCCATGGGTTTTAGCATTGACTATTGGGAGGAGATAGCCTCTTAAAGACCTGGTTGGCAATTTGGTGAAGGATAGGTATGTTGCCTACCAGTACGCTTCAGTAGTGGCAGTCTTGGCTCACTATAGTCCGAGACGATGGCAACATCCGTTTTAGCTTTCAGTGGTGCAGTTACTTGGCCTAGTGACTTGTTGGAGGGGAATGCCCATGCAGAGGATACTCTAGTACCAGAGGAGATCACTTGGCTTTCAAGTACGAGTGAGATAGTTCTATCCACTTTGGATGTTCCATTGTGGAGTTCCGAGGAGGCATTGAAGCAGCATGCAGATCAATTGGTGCAGTAGGCTTAAAGTGGAGCCTTCGTACCATCAAGAGATGAGTGTGAGGATGAGCCTCCAGAAGCAATTGCTTTGACCTCCTTTGATACCACACTCATTGCTTGGCAGTATCCAATAGAGGGGATATGCCTATTGGAGTTGTTTGGTGGGATCAGCACCGGACTAGCTGCGGTGTTACAGGCGGGTATACAAGTACAGAGGTACTTGTATGTAGAGAGATATGAGATTGCTAGGTGAGTCTCTCTACATCATGTGGCACACTTGGCCTATCGGTATCCAGAGTTATTATCGATGTCAACAGTCAGAGGTTACCAGAAGGCCCTACCAGGAGACATTTCCTCACTAGGGGTGCATGACCTAGAGAGACATGGGCCTATTCACTTGGTGATTTTTGGATGGCCATATTTGGGACATACACGTGTTGGTAGAGGATTGGGTCTTTAGGATCCTCATTTTGGTGTGTTTTGGGAGATGTTACGGATACTACGACATCTCCAAGTTCATAAGTCTATTTCTCCAGCTTACCTTTTGGAGAACGTTCCTTTGATGGGTGATTCTCGCACTAGAGTGGTGGCGAGTACACATCAGGTCCATTCTTGGATGGGACCTGCTGTATTGTTAGATGCAGCCAGAGTGGAATCATAGGCTCATCATCTTTGTCTTTAGTGGACGAACCTCTTACCCAGAGAGGTTCTACATCATGCTTATGATGGGATTCAACGACTTGACCACATCCTTGTTGATGATATCTTGGATGTTGGGCATCAGTCTCAAACAATGGTAGTGGTTGATAGGTCACCTATGGCAATGGTGAACCTAGTTGGACAGCCTCAAGTTGCATTTCACACACTCATGAGTCTCCCATGCTCTCATGCTTTTCGAGAGGGAGAACTTGGACTTGTTTGGGACTCACAGTTACAGCAGTTGGTGGAGCCCAACTTTGATGAGAGAGAGCGGGCGATGGGTTTTTGCACCGGTATTACCGCTGTTCTAGCAGTGTTAGAGGCATCCAAGCATCAGGTGTTAGGTCAGGCTATGGACCTGAATTGTTTGACCTATAACACCGATTTGTGCATGTGTGTGGTATTGTGATATTTAGCTTGGTAGTACAAGTACTTAAGAGATATTATTTATATAGAGATAAAGGATGGTTCTATTTTAGTCATGGTTAGCTAAAGTAAGTCATAGCTAAGATAGAGGGGACTTTACTTTAGAGGAAGTAGAAAAGATGAGCACCACTATTTTGGATTTTAGTGTATTGACTTGCTATTATTCCTAGGTGTTTGGCTTTGAGGAAAGAGTTGAGAACTCTTGGGCCCGCAACCTTTTTTTTTGGATTCTTCTTTAGTCTAAGGATAGCCCATGCAAAGGAATCCTTGACTTAGTGGTTGGGTCAAGATAAGACCACATGCTTAGGGGAATATGCCCATGTGAATGGATATTCCTTTCTACTTTTTGACTTTACTTGACTTTTGGTCTAGTAACTTGAGTTACTACAATAATTAGTAACTTTGGTACGTAACTATTTCACAAGTATATAAACAAGGGGTGAGGAGGTAATCATCATCTTTTCATTTGCAACTATCTCTCTCTCATTGAATTCTCTAGTGAGCAATGTCTTGAGTCTTGGAGTGTTAACCTTGGAGGAGTATGATGGAGTTGAGGTTCCTTGCCTTCTTAGTCCATGGTGCGCTACCATAATAGCCATCAGAGGTTCATCCTGAGTGAGAGACATGCCGGCTCACATTTTTGGTTCCGTTGCCGGGACCTCTCTAGAAGGCAAGATAATGTTCCGCGTTCAATTCTACATTAGGCAGAAGGAGGCTATGAGAGCTCACTTGGAGAGAACATTAGGAGAGGAGAGGGCTAAACTTATGTTAGAGAACCAAGATCCATTTGTATACCCTGTAGTTCATTATGATATCTTTGAGGTGATTTTGTACATCTTGTACACATGAGAGGAATTGGAGAGATTGTGTGAGGTGGATTGCAGATTTTGGGGATTAAGGTGATTTTGGGCAAAATCTCAAGTTTGAGATCTGGACTTGAAATTTCTACACATGATAGCTTGGGTTATTTTTCAGTTATCACACTTGAAATTATTGTGAGAGCTACTATGCACACTGGGCTAGAATATTTGAAAGTTGATAGGGTAAAGTGCTCTCGCAACTGCATGCTCTTTGGAAAATTGTACAGAGTCTGCAATTTCTTCAATTTTCAGTGAATTGTCCTGAAAATTTCCAAGAAAATTTAGTGCATTGTATCCTACCTACTGCTACAAAAATTAGAGAGAGATCGTTTTTGCGCAAGGAGTTATGAGTTTTTGAAGTGAGGGGGGTGGTTTTGAGACCAAATCTGAAATATGTGTGTTGAATAGAAAGGTGTCTAGGCCAAATGGCTCAATGAAAAGATCTGAAATTTTGCAAGGAGGGACGCCTCAGAGTGATCAAGTGTGAAAAATTTCAGAGGATTGTGACATATTGGTTGGGAGATTTGAGGAATGGTCAATTTTGCAGAGTGGAGATCTCATGAATGAGGAGTTTGAGATCAACAAAAAGCATGTTTGAGTGTTTAGATTCACTTTGGGAACATGGAGGGTCATCAAGAGTGGAAATTGAGATTATGAGGAATTTTGACATTGTGAGGAATGGTCAATTTTACAGAGTGGAGATCTCATGAATGAGGAGTTTGAGATCAACAAAAAGCATGTTTGAGTGTTTAGATTCACCTTGGGAACATGGAGGGTCATCAAGAGTGGAAATTGAGATTATGCAAGGTTCTCCAAGGATCTGAGGTGATTGTAGGGGTGGATTTGAGGAAAAGAGAGTTTACAATAGAATTTGAAGAGAGTGTTGAGAGGATCCAAAAACCTACACCACTTGGAGGAAAGAGTGAGTCAAAGTGCTTTCTATGTGGAGAGAAGGAACATAAGGCAAGTTCATGTCCATTGACCTTTGAGAGCAAGAGATTGAGTGAAAGGAGAGGCTTACTTGACTTGGGTTTGCATGTTGGACCTTCTTCACCAAGATTGGGAGGGAGAAGATCTAAGACCAAGGAGTTGTGTGAGGTTTGTGGAGTTGAAGGACTTCCAAAAGGACATGAGTGTAGTGGAATAAAATCACTTTTGGAGACTTTGGTGAAGGATCTTGGAGGGAGTCTTAGTACATCTACTAAAATACTACTACTTTCATCAGCTAGTTCTCAAGATTAGTGATGGAGATAATCTTTCAACTTATGGATAAACTATCCATGAGGGTTCGATTAATATGCACTCTAGGATTTGATGTTGCTATAGAAATCTTGGAGCAACCTGAACCTTTTGTGTTCCCTAGGGTGGATTACTCTCAAATGGTGTTAGTCATGTATATACTCTATTAGTTATAGAGTGAGAGAAAAGAAAAGAGAAAAAAAAATTGAAAGAAGAGAAAGATAGTGAGAGGTTAAGATGGGGAAACTTCCGGTTTTCTTTAGCAAAGATGGAGAAGATGTGGAGGCCTATGTGAGAGACTTCAAGAGAGCTTGCATAGGAAACAATGAGAGGAGGAAGAATGAGTGGGCCTTATTATTACCAGATTTCTTTGAAAATGCATCACTTACATGGTATGAGTCAGAATACTAAAAGAGAGAGAGGAGAGATGGGGAAGAGGAGTCTTGGGAGACTTTGACTTCAACACTCATTGATAAATTTCTTCCTAATGAGAGTTATGAGAGATTGATGAGTGAGGTTACATTTCTCAAGCAAGGAGATGGAGAGAAAGTGAGACAGTGAGAAAGTCTATGTGGAAAGAGTGAAAAAGTTAGAGTCCAGATTTTGCATTGTGTTGAGGAAGGGTGGGGATGATGTGGAGACTACAATGATTGGCATAGGGGCCATGCTCACCAATAATTTTGTAGGAGGTTTGGGACCACAAGTTAGAAGCAAGGTGAGATATGAGAAACCTTCTTCCAAGGTTGAAGCTATCAAGATTGCAATTTGTATGGAGGAGAGTTTGGAAGGGGATGAGAGTGATTTGGTGGTGAAGGAGGTTGTGCATCCTCCTCAAGGCTACAAGTATGGTGGAACTTCTGATACTTTGGTGACAAGGGTTGCACCACAAGTAGTAGTTGCTCCAATTCTTGCACCTCCACCAAAAGATCCACTCCAAACCATCATAGAACAACTTGCGGATCTCAAGATCAATGTGGTGCAACTATGGGAGAAGAGAGAGGTGGATCAGAATGTAGGGAGAGGGCCTAGGAGTTATGGAAACTATCCATATAGAGGAGGCCAACCAGCTAAAAATTTCAATGATAGAAATTGTTTTGGTTGTGGAGGAAGAGGCCATATCCAAAGGAATTGCCCAAATTCCACTTACCATGGAGGAAGGGGTTATGAGGGAGCCAATAGAGAGAAAGAGGGAGGAAGTGAAACCCAAGTGGCTCCTAATCCCAAAAAAGGTAAGGGGATAGCATCCATAGATGTGGTTGAGAGAAAGTATGAGAAGGAAGAGTGCTCAAACTCCAAGGGTCTTAATTTGGAGCTTTTGGCACAAGAGAAGAAGAGAGCTCATTTTGCAGAGGATGTTCACTCTTCTCAAGGATTTACTTCAAGCAAGGATACTCATATGTCTACTAGGAGCACTCGCACCTCAACACCATCAACAACAAAGACTTCAAGGAAGAAGTTGGGGATGGAGGACTTCTTGATCTCAAAGCAACAATGGAACTAGAATGTGTTGGAGGATGTTGGTAGTCACAAGGCTAACATCACAGTGGGTCAATTAATTGCTTTGAACCTTACCTTGAGAAAGGAGCTTAGAGGTGGTTTGAGTTCTACAAGGAGCAAGAAGAAGAAGAAGGCAAAAGTTCCAATATCAATGGGGGTGGTGGATGCCAAGCCAACACCATGGGAGGCTTGTGAATATGCCTCCAAGATTCATGTGAGAGTGAATGGTCACAACATCAAGGATGCATTGGTTGATGGAGGATCAGCAGTAAATGCCATGTCAGAAAGGTTGATGAAAAAGTTGGGTATGATACACTCAAGACCTTCAACATTTGTGGTGAGCATGGCAAACAAGCAACAAGTTCAACCAGTAGCGGTGATGGATAAAGTGGTAGTTTCAGTTATGGGAGTTCAAAATCTCATGACTTTCCAAGTCTTGAAGGATTCAAGCTATGACTTACTTCTTGGGAGGCCATGGTTGAGAGCAGCACGCACAACTAATCGATGGCACAAAGGGTACTTGAGGATTGGGCCATCAAACTATAGGGTCACAATTCTTGTGACTAACACCACCAACACTTCACATTCAGATACACCATCTTCTGATTATTGGGAATCAGATTCTGAAGAAGGAGCTTCAGGTGTGGACACAAGCATGGAAGAGGAGACTTCCACGGAGGAGGATGAATCTGGATCTGATTCAGATTTGTATCCTTTGTGTGCTATGGATTTTGCACCTAAGCCAGAGGTTTTGAAGGACCCAAATAAATCACCATTGACACTTGAGGAGGTAGAGAGAAGGTTATCTACCCTCAAGTATGGCCCAAATGTTACCAAGGAGGAGAAGGTGAGATTTGAGGAGATTTTCCACAAGTTCATCCATGTGTTTGCTTTTAGTTACAAGGATTTGAAGGAAGTCACCTTGGAGGAGCACAAGATAGAGGTGGAGTCACATGCAAGACCAATCCGCCAAAAGCAACGTCGCATTAGCCCACCAATATCTTTGGTTGTGAAGAAGGAGATTGATAAGCTCAAGGAGGCTGGATTTATCTTTGAGGTGGATAATTCAGAATGGGTGTCTCCAATTGTCATTGTGAAGAAAAAGAATGGCAAGCTTTGGGTATGTGTGGATTACAAGAAGCTCAATGCTGTTACCAAGAAGGACTACTACCCATTGCCATTCATTGGTGAGATCTTGGAGGAGGTTGCAGGTCATGAGAGGTACAATTTTGGAGATGGTTATAGTGGATATAACCAAATCAAGATTGCACCAGAGCATCAACAACTCACCACATTCACCACACCTTGGGGAACTTACGCTTTCAAGGTCATGCCTTTTGGGCTTTGCAATGCTCCAGCCACATTCCAACGGTTCATGAACAAGGTATTTGAACCTTTCATTGGGAAATTTGTGAGAGATTTCATTGATGACTTTTGTGTCTATGGGAGCAAGGAGGAGCACTTTGAGCACCTAATCAAAGTCTTGCAACGGTTGGATGAGGCAAATGCATCACTCAACCCAGAGAAGTGCATTTTTGGATGTGAAGAAGGTCTACTTTTGGAGCATATCATCTCCAAGGATGGAATAGCAATTGATCCTGAGAAGGTGAGGAAAATCTCAGACCTTCCATTCCCTTCAAGCTTGACAAAGTTACACCAATTCTTGGGGATGGTTGGGTACTATAGGAGGTTCATCTTCTCATTTTCCAACAAGGCTTATGCATTGACCATCTACATGAAGAAGGATGTAGATTACATGGTGATTTTGGAAGACAAGGAGGCTCTCAAAGCTTTTAAGGAGCTCAAGCAATCCCTTGTTGTAGCTCCAATTCTTGCTAAACCTGATTGGAGTAAACCTTTCATCCTCTACACTGATGCTTCTAATGTAGCTATAGTATGCACTCTTAGTCAATTAGACCAAGATGGGCATGATCATCCAATAGCTTATGCTAGTAGGCAGATGGTTTCAGCAGAGAAGAACTACTCTGTCACGGAGAGAGAAGGGTTGGCGGTGATCTTTGGTCTCAAGAAGTTTAGACACTACTTGATTGGAGGGAAAGCCACCATTTTCATGGATCACAAGGCTTTGAAGTACATCTTCAACAAGCCTAATGTTGAAGAGAGACTAGCAAGGTGGATGATACTCTTGTCTGAGTATGACTACACCATTGAAGATAGGCCAGGAAAGAAACATGCAAATGCTGATTTATTATCTAGAGCCTATGATCATGATGGAGATGAGCTAGTGGATGATTCCTTCCCGGATGAGGAGCTCATGACAATCTCAGTCACTCAAGAGGTTCCAATGGAGTACAAGGAGATTGTGGATTTTGTGACAAAAGGTAACTATCCAAAAGGGATGCATGCTAGGGAGAGGAAGGCCCTTGCAGCAAGATCTAGACCTTACACAATGGTGGAGGATATTCTTTTTCACCAAGGAGCAGATGGTCTACTTCAAAGAGCAGTGGGTAAGGAAGAGTCTATCCTACTCATAAAGGAGTTTCATGAAGGTTTAGTATGTGGAGGACACTTTGCAGGAAAGGTGACTGCTTTCAGGATTCTAGATGCAGGTTACCATTGGAGAGGGATTTTCAAGGATTGTCTTGATTATTGCAAAACTTGTCATGTTTGTCAAGCTTTTGCTAGAAAGTCTACATCCACTCCACCACTTAGATCAATTCCATTGCTAGGACCTTTTGAGAAGTGGGGAATTGATTTTGTAGGTCCTCTCAATAGAACCCCAAGGAACAATCGGTACATTGTAGTAGTTACTGATTACCTTACCAAGTGGGTTGAGGCTAGACCATTGAGGGACAAGAATGAAGATGAAGTGGGTAGATTTCTTTATGAACGCATTATCACTAGGTTTGGATGCCCTTTGGAGTTGGTTTCTGATAGAGGAGGAGAGTTTACAGGAAGCATTACTACAGCCATGCTACGACATTTCTCTATCACACATAGAGTAACTACATCCTATAAGCCAAATTCCAATGGCTTGGCAGAGAGAACCAATCAGACCTTGTGCATGATGTTGGCCAAAGATGCAGAAATGGAGGGGGCTAAACATCATTGGGACAAGAGGATTCATGCAGTTTTGTGGGAGTATAGGACAACCATGAAAACTTCCACTGGATATTCTCCATTTCAATTGGTGTATGGTATTGAGTCTACCTTACCTATTCACTTTGATCTTCCTACATTCCAAAGCATTCATAGGAGATTGAAGAAAGCACAAGGAGGTGATGCAGAGAAGTCAAGGAAGGATCAACTCATGGAGTTGGAAGAGGCAAGAGCAGTTGCTATGGTTCGAGTGGAGCAAGCCCAAAGGAAACAAAAGGAGAGCTATGATAAGAGGCAAGACAAGAAGAAGGTGGAGACTTTCAAAGAAGGTGATTGGGTAATGTTGTTTGATTCCATTCGATTCAAGAGAGTGCAAAAGAAGTTTTTGCCTAAGTACTTTGGACCTTTCATAGTGGAGAAGGTGTGGGGAAATTACACCTATGATCTCAAGGAGTTGGGAGGAAGATACTTTGATAGGATTAACCATGATAAGTTGAAGATGTACCATAGAAGGTAGAGAGACCTTCACTTTGAGGACAAAGTGAAAACTTAGTCCGGGGGTAAATGTAACACCCATTTGTGCATGTGTGTGGTATTGTGATATTTAGCTTGGTATTACAAGTACTTAAGAGATATTATTTATATAGAGATAAAGGATGGTTCTATATTAGTCATGGTTAGCTAAAGTTAGTCATAGCTAAGATAGACGGGACCTTACTTTAGAGGAAGTAGAAAAGATGAGCACCACTATTTTGGATTTTAGTGTGTTGACTTGGTATTATTCCTAGGTGTTTGCTTTGGGGAAAGAGTTGAGAACTCTTGGGCCCGCAAGCCTTTTTGTTTTGGATTCTTCTTTAGTCCAAGGATAGCCCATGTGAAGGAATCCTTGCTTTAGTGGTTGGGTCAAGATAAGGGGAATATGCCCATGTGAATGGATATTCCTTTCTACTTTTTGACTTTACTTGACTTTTAGTCTAGTAACTTGAGTTACTATGGTAATTAGTAACTTTGGTATGTAACTATTTCACAAGTATATAAACAAGGGGTGAGGAGGTACTCATCATCCTTTCATTTGCAACTATCTCTCTCTCATTGAGTTCTCTAGTGAACAATGTCTTGAGTCTTGGAGTGTTAGCCTTGGAGTAGTATGATGGAGTTGGGGTTCCTTGCCTTCTTAGTCCATGGTGCGCTACCATAATAGCCATCAGAGGTTCATCCTGAGTGAGAGACAGGCTGGCTCATAGTACGTCTTCCACTCCTACTATAGTTACAGAGGTTACTTGGGAGCCAGATCTTGGACCCAAGCTTACTGGAGAGGGAAGAGGGTTTGGAGGTTCTTGAGGAGTCACACGAGTTGTTTTGCCTTCAGTATGACGGATTTGGGTGCTCTAAAGGGACATGGTATACAGATTGAGTTGACTAGCGACACACCAATTTTTCGACGTCCTTACCGATATAGTGATATGGAGAGGACATTGATTCAAAGCCGGAGTAGTGACCTTTTTGAGGCTGGTTTGGTGGAGATTTCACATGGAGAGTATACATCAGCAAAAGTGATGCCAACCAAGAAGGATATGCATGGCAACTATGTAGATAGGCGGATGTGTGGAGATTACCGTCCTATCAACCGTCAGACCAGGGCTGATTGGTATGCCATGCCTACACCGGAGGAGATTTTTGATGCGATTGGGCATGCAAAGATCTTCAGTACTTTAGATCTTTGAGCAGGATATCATCAGTTGCTGATAAGGGAGGAGGATAAGTCCAAGACAACATTTTGGGCTATTGATCCTCATAGTAAGGATGTGTTATATCAGTGGAGGTTCTTACTATTTGGGTTAAAGAACGCTCCTACTGAGTTCTAGAGGGTCATGGATAGGATCCTAGTTGGATTGGATTTTGCTCGGTGCTATATTGATGACATTTTGGTTTATAGCACTACTGTGGAGGAGCATGAGAGACAGTTGTTGGAGGTGTTTGAGAGGTTGAGATTTCATGGACTCAAATTACATCCTGGGAAGTGTAGGTTCTTCCACAAGTAGATTGAGTATTTGGGTCACACTATCTATCTCGGAGGACTTGGTGTTCAGTAGACCAAGGTGGATGCTATTGCACGTATTCCTTGGCCCACGGATGTGAGCAGAGTGTGAGCATTCCTTGGGTTGGCAAACTTCTATTGCCGCTATGTTAGAGGATTTAGTGCCATTGCCAAAGCCTTGACAAAGCTGACCAAGCTTACACAGGATTGGTGCTGGGGAGATGAGCAGGAGAGAGCTTTTGTAGAGCTTAAGGAGAGGTTGACATCTGCTCCTATTTTGAAGAGACCAATCAGGGGACGACCATTTCAGGTTCATACTGATTGGAGTATGTTGGGGCTTGGAGCGGTGCTCACCCAACATGATGATGAGGAGAAGGAGTTTGTGGTGGCCTATGCTAGTCGCTCCAACAATTCAGCGGAAGCAAAGTATAGTTCATATGAGGGAGCAGTTTGGGCAGTAGCACATTTCCGATGTTACCTATTTGGTAACTCCTTCACTCTCATCACTGATCATCAGCCATTGAAGTGGTTGATGGAGTCCGACAAGCTTTCAGGGAAGCTTGCAAGATGGGCTCTGATTTTACAGGAATATGATTTCACGGTTGTTCATAGACCTAGAGTGGTGAACCATGATGCAGATGGGTTGAGTAGAAACCCATATCCCAGCCAACAGGATCAGACCGGAGCACGTTGGCATGGCGAGACAGATGAGGAGATGGTGCCAGGTTGGCATGCATTGGCCTTTCTATGTATATTTTTAGAGGCTTTGGTGGTATCTCTCTTAGCACATACAGGAGGAGTTATTGAGGTTACAGATCTAGAGAGTGAAGATATTGGGACAATTCAGCGAGACATTCATGATGATGTCTTAGTGATGGCCAATCTTTGCATTGGTGTTGTGGGTGGCACAATTGGGGCCAAGGAGAGAGATTGTGTTCTTCAGCGAGCCAGATGGTTTAGACTGGAGTGCATACACTTTTTGTGTGTATGAGAGGATGGTAGAGTGCGAGTAGTACCATTTCCATCTCAAAGACCACAGTTGGTCCATCATGCTCATGAGGAGCTAGGACATTTTGGAGTAAAGCATACATATAACTTACTCCAGAGTCATTATTGGTGGCGCGGTATGTAGACCAAGGTACAGTAGTTTGTTGCCAGATGTGTGGTTTGTGACCAAGTTAGAGCATCATTCAATGCTCATACGTCACAGTTGCACCCATTACCTATCATGGGATTGGGTTACCGTTGGAGTTTGGACTTCACCGGACCTTTATCGCTGATTGTGAGACATCATCGGTATGTTTTGGTGATGGTGGAGCACTTCTCCAAGTGGATTGAGTTGGTGGCACTTCCTGACAAGTCTAGTGAAGGGACAACTTACTCATTCCTAGATCAAGTTCTTAGTCATTTTGGTGCACCAGCTGAGGGTTTGACTGATCATGGTATAGAGTTCTTGGGAGAATTTTAGGTCTTGTGTGATAAGGCCTTGATTGATCATCATACTACATCTCGAGATCACCTTGAGGTAGATGGCTTAGCAGAGAGAGTGGTACAGACGGTGAAGAGAGGATTGCAAAAGTATGGTTTGCAAAGAGGCCACTTGGGAGATTGGGATCTCCAATTACCTTGGTTGGCCATGGGCTATCAGTTCAGCCGGAAAGCCTCCTTAGCATCTTTCTCTCCATACTTTCTACTCTGTGGACAAGATCCAGATTTACCTGTAGCCATTTGTTGAGATGCTACTGAAGTTTTGGACTTGGATGAGCGCATGTTCTCAGTGGGCAGAGATCTTTCAGAGAGTGATGCCGATGGCCTTTGAGAACTTGGCAATTGCTCAACATAGAGATACTTTACGCTATGCTACCATTTGAGGAGGAGGTTCTAGACCCACAATCCATCAATTTCATCCAGGCAACTATGTATATCTATAGCAGACAATACCGACAACACTTGATGTTTCTATAGGCCGCACTATCTTGAGAGTGCGCAAGGTTTTTCCATCTGGAGTCCTTGTGTTAGAAGGACGTGATGGTGTTGTTTGGAAGGATCATGTGTGCAATTGTGCGCCATGCCACCTCCCAAACATTGATGGTACTATGGATCCAAGCTTGGCACTTGTACGTGCAGGCTTGAGGTGTATGTTATGTGGTTCTTCTGGTGGAGCTGCTGCTATGTTAGTGTGTGATAGCTGTTCAAGAGGATGGCATATGGCATGTATGACTCCTCCCCTCATGGTGGTTCCTCACGGACATGTTTATATCCTAGATGTACTTGACCTATAGCTAGTTCATTCTTTATATGGTATAGATTGCAGACAGGCAACTAACGATGGGGCTCCATAGCACCTGGCTTCCTGATCTTTGCCCATTAGAGGGTATACCATATACTTAGAGTAGATGACTATCTGGAGTTAGAGGGACCTAACCGCAAGCTAGGGGAGCGATTGTGGCACTTTAGAGTCTATGTATGACTTATGTGTGAGTTGTGCTTCTATAGTGTATGATGTTGACAACGATGTATGTTGTGTAGCGATGTATATACCCACGACATCTGTCACGCCATTTGTTATACCGCATCTAGATGCTCAGACATTGGAGTTCCAATGATAGTAGTTAGAGTTATTTCAGCAGTTTCTCAAAGACTACTTTCCAATGGTCAGATTTTGTGTTTAGATACTGACTTAATGGTGGGGCCCACCGTCACTTTGCACCATTCACACCATCAATTGTGCTGTCAGTGGGACCGTTAGGGTTTCAGAGCTAGCTTGAGTCCAGGGGGTATAGTTTCAAAGTGAGCTCGAGAGAGCTCACTTCTCTGATGTTGAGCCTTTGAGTTCCTGGCTATGGTGGACCGAGGCCGGTGAGCGTCACCTAGATTCTCTATGCTTGAGTGGGTGTGGCTTGACTGTAATTAGTGCCATGTTGTTGGCAGTTTATAGAGTGACAGATCAAGTACCGATATGTGTTGAGTTGAGTTGAAAGTGTTAAGCAATCTGATTATTGTGGCCTTTAGAGTCTATGTATGACTTATGTGTGAGTTGTGCTTCTATAGTGTATGATGTTAACAGCAATGTATGTTGTGTAGCGATGTATATACGCACGACATCCAATGTCCGAAAGGAGCACCTTCTCTTTATTATATAAACAAAGAGGATCTACTCCAAGGAAGCTCCACCAGAGGATTAGGCACATAGATAGGTGACATGTCAGCAAGCTCCACCCTTGGATTACATACTTGGATGGGTGACATGTTGGTGTTGGTCCTATCCGGTTGGTCAAACAAGTTTTGACTAGAGGGAATCTTTTAAGGAATCTTCTTGTAGGAATCTCAGAATCACATGGGTGAGGTACTGTTAGAAAGCTCTAGACATTACAAAGTAGGGGGAAGGAAGGCCAGCCTCTCTTCCTTTAGAAGGGGGGGGGGGTTTGCATATATTTGAGGCCTAATTCATCCGTTTAGGCCTCCAAAATTGCCTTCAAAGATTTCAGGCATATTTTGGTTCCTACTCTATTAGTAGAAGTCCCCTTTTGGTGATACTTCTTTCTGCTCTATTTATTCCATCATGTATTATATCCGTCTAGATGTTACCAAACCAATTCTCACCTTTAAATCATATGTCTAGCTATTGGTTCTAAGGTTTTCAAGTCTATTTTGGTTTCTGCTCTATTAGTAGAAGTACTCTTTTGGTGATACTTCTATCTAATCTATTTTGACTATCATGTATAACATCATTCCAGATGTTACCAAACTAAATTTCACATCTAGATCATATGGCTAGCTCTTGGTATCAAACTTGCCCGTAAAAATCTTCTTGGTTCTATATCTGACACTCTCTATCATGTGGCTACTTGAGAGACCTCCTAACAAACAAGTATATCCCTTTCATGTTACCCATAAGGAATTTTATGGATACCCCTATACCTATTTACATTAGGGGTTTCAAATATAGTATTTATGGGTAATCAATATAACTTGTATGGATAGTAAAACCCAAGATCAAAAAGTGCTTTACAAGTACCCATAGCAATACGCATAAAAGTTATACAAGGATTTGAAATCATGACCTGTAGAGTTATACAAGGAGTATGCATTTCTAGCAACTATATGTAAATAATTTATTTTACATCATTGCTTGATTTTGAATCAATCTTGTGGCCTGATTTTGAATTTAATACCTACGAATGACATTCATCAAGTAGAGAGCTAAAGCTAATCCAACTTGCAAACCTAATATCACCACCACACTTGATCTTGTTCACAACTCATCTCCTTTCTTGTGTTCCCTTGCAAACCCTCCTTGCTCTTTGCTCTTCTTCTCAATAGACCATGTGTTCTCTTGCAAGCTTCCCCATTCTAGTGTTTTTTTACAAGTTCTCTTTGCTCTTTGCTCTTTGCTCCTCTTCTCAATCTACTCTTGATTTACCTTGTGAGTGCAATATGAATGCAAATTTGGCTGAGCTCCCTCTTGCCCTTGCTCTTTGCTCCACTTCTCAATACTGCAATGTGTGAGTGAAAGTGCAATTTAGATCGTGGAACCCAATCTCCCTTACTCCTTACTCTCAGATTTTGAAATACCTTGCAATTCATAACTTGTATAAATTTAATCAAAAAGCATTATAGTTGGATCCAAGCCATCAAGGAGGCCTTGCACAAGTGCTTGCATTATTATGCTCCAACATAATGCAAAATTAATCTGATTGACCTTACATGAAAAAATAGAGAATGGCCATCTCAAGGAGAGGCTTGAATGGAATGAATGGAACTCGGCCAATGAAGAAAATTATATTGGGAAAAAGTGGAATTATATTGGGAAAAAGTGGAATTATACCTTGAAATTGTGTTATATGCAAGGTAGAGTGCAATGTACACAAAGTAGTGAGTTTTTATTCAAATATTTTTGAGGATTAGATGCTTGTGCATTTACATAACTTACTAGAATGGATTCATTATCATTCCAAGCTTTAGTAAATGTTGTACAAACCATAGAGTATTTAAAAATGCATTTAGAAGAACACAAACTCCTATGTGGATGCATGTTGCCCTTGCTCTTTGTAATACCAAGAGCTAACCATATGATCTAGATGTGAAATTTGGTTTGGTAACATCTAGAATGAGGTTATACATGATGGTCAAAATAGATCAGATAGAAATATCACCAAAAGAGTACTTCTACTAATAGGGCAGAAACCGAAATAGACTTGAGAACCTTAGAACCAATAGCTAGACATATGATTTAAAGGTGAGAATTAGGTTGGTAACATCTGGAATGATGTTACACATGATGGACTAAACAGATCAGAAAGAGGTATCACCAAAAGGGGACTTCTACTAATAGAGTAGGAACCAAAATATGCTTGAAATCTTTGAAGGCAATTTCGGAGGCCGAAACAAATGAATTAGGCCTTGAAAATGTGCAGATCCCCCCCTAACAGAGGAAAGGCTGGCTTTGCCTCCCCCTTGCTTTGCCTCATTGAGAGCTTTCCAATGGTACCTTACTCACGTGATTCTGAGATTCCTACAAGAAGATTCCCTAAAAGATTCCCTCCTGTCAAAGCTTGTTTGACCAACCAGATAGGACCTAGACCAGACATGTCACCCATCCAAGTAAGTAATCCAAGGATGGAGCTTGCTGACATGTCACCTATCTGTGTCCCTAATCCTATGGTGGAGCTTCCTTGGAGGAGATCCTCTTTGTCTATATAATAAAGAGAAGGTGCTCCTTTGGGGCATCGAATGTTTGAGTGTGCAATCTGTGTTTTCTCTCTTGTCTTCTCTTGATAGGTTTGGACATCATGAAAATGGGGCAAGTGCGGCAAGATGGTTAAATTTATGGGGAATTAGTGCAGGTTCTATTGTGTTGTTTACAAAGTAAGTAATGACTGCAATCATATTGATATTGGGCAAGGAGGTGAAATGGCAAGATATGGAGGAGAGGTCAAGTATTTATATAGTTTTTGCACAAAAAGGACTCCTTGGTGCATAGGTTTAGTGGAAGTGACTTTATTCAGGTTGTCACAATGACCCAAAGTGGATGGGGACTTATATTTTAGTAGGAAGGGATTTTACTCTATCAATAATCAAGTTATATGCAACAACAAGAGATAAATTATTCATTTTGTAGGACTAGAGTAGCAATGAGCATTATATTGGAATTCTCAAAAGCTAGATGGCATTTGCTTAAAGAAATAAGAGTACAACTAAATGATCCAAGACAAAATGTAGATCTATTAAGATGGATGACAGTGTGTATCATTCTTCATCATGGGTTGATAATTGGTAGAGGAAGACTTTGATGATTTAGAGTTGGATATAGGAACCAAAGAGCAAAGTATGGACCAAGTAGCTTTTGAGTGCCATGGAGAGAATTGAGAAATTATGTAATGCAAAATTTTTTAGCCCATATGAAGTCCCACACAATATAATATTTAAATGACTTTCATATCCATGGAATATGTGTATTTACTTCAAGTATGTTTTGATGCAACCTAACTCTTTATGTTTATGTTTATATACTTTGAGTGATTTGATTCACTTGTAATACCCTATTTATGTACTTTGAGAGTGTTTTTGCCTACTTTTCTACTTATGTACTTTGAGTGAGTTTGATTCACTTGGAATAATCTATCTTGAATACTCTATATGTTTAATGAAATATTGCACCTATACTTGAATGAAACATTGGAATGAACTATTGCACTTGTGCTTGGTTGAATTGCATAATAATTGTATTGAATTGGCATGGGTTTGTGCAGTATATGTGGGTTGTGTGTGGTTTCATGGAATGCATGGGCATTTCCAAAAGTAAAACTAGTATGGTCATGCATTTGCTAAGGTGGTGGCCAAACCAAGTATTTGGGAAGAGAAGGTGAGTATCTTTGGTTGTGTGGTTGCTTGGGTGTGCATTTGAAGGTTGTGCATGAGTATTTTGGGAGGAGAAGGTGAGTATTTTGGGTGGTTCATTTGTGAAGGTTGTGCATGAGTATTGCAAGAGGAGAAGGTGAGTATTTTAGGTGGAGTTGTATGTATACATGGGCAATTGCAAAGGTAAAAAGGGTGTGCATGTGCATTTGTGAAGGTAAGCAAGGAGTGAGGAAAGTCGGGAATCTATGAATTCTAAAGCAACACAAATCAGATATCTAGAGGAAGAACATATGAAATATCTAGAGGAAGAGCATGGATAGAATCTTTGAGGATAGGAGACCTGAAGAGAAACACAAAAGAAGAAACACACAATTTCACACTCAACCTCCAATGCACCAAAGGAGCACCCTGACTGTATTATATAGCAAAGGGGACTTTCTTGAAGGAATCTCCACCATTGGATCATATACATGGATTGATGATATGTCAACAATCTCTACCCTTAGATTAGTTGCATGCATGGGTGACATGTTGGTTCTGATCCTATCTAGTTAGTCAAACTCTCTTTGATAAGAGGAAATATTTAGGGAATCTTCCCTTAGGAATCTCTTAAATCTTTGTTTGCCACTAGGTACTATCAAGAGAAGAAAGACAATGTTGTAGAGCATAGTGGAAGATTTCTCTCATTGGTTTCCAATGAGAGATAGGACACCTAGGAGATATCTAGAGATATCAATGTGCATATCTAACATTCAAACACTTTCCAGCTCTTGTGTTCACTCTTATTCTTGCATGACAACCTAGAGTTGTGCATGGCAACATCATTCTCATAGTGAAGAGTAAGGCTAATATTGTTAGTTATTGAGGTAGAGCTTGTCGTAGTCCAAAGGTTGCTTGGGCATGCAGATGGTACACACTTTTTTGTGACCCATGTAGGACAAGTTCTGACCTATTTATTATGGAGAGTGGACTTCTCAAAGAATATGAGATTGTATATAGCATTGGAGGTGTAGGGGATGAGGTTTATATTCATGAGAGTGAAAACAAGGGAGAGCTTGTACATGATGAGAAGCCTAGTGAGTGAGAGTTTAGTTTTAGTTAAGTGAACATCTAAGTATAGTTAGTTAACCCAATGCACATGTTTGTAAATTTTTGAGATTTATATTTATATTCTTTTGTCATGGCAAACTCGTGGATAACCCTTCCTTGTATGCATGGTATTGTTTGTTGGATTGATATGGTGTGAAAAATTGTGTATAGGTGCATCTCATGATGTTAGACAGTCGGGTCTCTATGACCATTTTGGTGATCACACTCCTCATGATCCTCCACATGCATCTCAAAGTGTTGATGTACCAGAACCTAGTACCCATGAGCATGATGATCATCTATATAGTCTAGAAAGAGAGAGAAAGTTGAGCCACCTCCATTGCCATCACTATGATTATCCTTGGAGAGGAGCATATGTGCACTACATACAAGAGTGGGCTGGACGAGAGAGAGAGAGAGAGAGAGAGAGAGAGAGAGAGAGAGAGAGAGAGAGAGAGAGAGAGAGAGAGAGAGAGAGAGAGAGTAGACTAGCAAAGAGGGAGATGCATCTATGTATTGAATAGAGTATTATGAGCAAGTTATTAGTAGAGTTAGTTAGAGTTATTAGGGAGAGAGAATATGATGTGAGAGCTCAAGTTGAGAGAGTTATTGAGTTGGAACAACTCATGGAGATAGCAAGGAGAGAGCGGAGGGATATATAGTTCAGGAGATATGGTATATGAGAGAGTTTTTCCATTACTATAGAACTATTGGAAAACACTAGGAAGGAAGTACATGAGGTGAGTGCTTAGCTAGATACTTTTAGGGTAGCATATGAGGATGCTCACTAGAAGGCCAGAGAGTGATTAGAGGTAGATATGTTTCATTCTCCTTGGGGTTTCTCTCAAAGGAGTAAGGACTCAAACAGATCATGGTGTTGACTACTATGGTGTGGTAAGGGCTAAAAGAGATGATAGTTTAGTTGATACGGGGACTAAGACCCAGACCAAGGCTTTTTTTACACATATGGGAACTCATACCCATAATCCATTTAGAGATTCTACCATAGAGAGAGTCCCACCTACACTACCACCACCATACACACCACCCCTACACCACCACATACTACAGGTTCTTCATCCGGAGTGCATCATACAAGAGAGACTACTACTCCATCATATGGGAGAGCACTCTTCTTTGCAAGCTACTTGATCCAATCAAACTTACTTGACTCTTGTAGGTGGCCCAAGAGAGGAGCCTTATTTGCATTTGGGAGAGTATATTGTATCATGGAAACCTCACATAGGAGATGATATTACACTCTCTCCAAGTTTCTAGGGTACTTAGGATGAGTGTTTGTGGCTTTAGGAGCAAAAGGCATCTTTGAGTGATGAAGTATAGAGACTCACTTGTTTGAGAGAGAATATGAGTTTATCTAGATCATTCATTCTTTGTATCATTTTCCATATAGATTTGAGGAGGGAGATTCTAGTGTTAGATTTGAGTTGTGTAGAAATAGTAAGAGATCCTAGTAGACCTCATTTCTTGGAGTGGTGTTATGAGACCATCAGGAGAAGATGGTGCTATTTTACCACAAGTAGTACTTTATGGTATATTCTCTAGCCTAACATTAGAGATTTTATGGATTATTGTATCCCTCACTTTGAGGTGATCATATGGACTAGTGGTCCAAAGTGTGATGTGGAGACCCTATTGCATTCTATGTGGGAGCTTGGTCACCTACCAGCAAGAGTTCACACCAGTTCATCTTTAATAGCATGCTTAAACAAGATAGATGGATATTTTGATAAGTTTAGAGGTTTTATGGTTAGACCATATAGTACTTTTACCTCGTTAGGTTCATCTATCCAAGATATATTATTTGTGGATGGAGCAACTCTTCCTTATTGCATGAAAAATCCTCATGGAGCTATACATCCTCCACCTTTTACACCGATGGATACTCTTAGTACTTCATACAATTCATTATTTTAGCTCCTTCTCCCGCTTCTAGATAGATTTAGGGCTTCTACAACTCCAACCATTAGATTCCTAAAGGAGGAGTGGATGAGTGGTAGATTGAAGGATTATAGTTCTGACCTTTATGAGCTTTTAGAGAGAGCATTCAATGAGCCTCCAATGCATGCTTGGGAAAAGAGATGGATGTGGTGCTATAATCCTTTTTTATTAGACCTACTTTAAACTGGAGGTTACATGATGCACTCAAGAGATAAGCACACTAGACCTTAGGTATGGCTTTTAGTGCCTTGATATTTTGTACACCTTTTCCTCTTGCATATACTTTTATATATTGGGCATACAGACTTGCAATATTGATGGACACTACTTATGTTAAAATGTTTAAAGCTTTGTATTGTTCTGATCAACTCAAAGATGGAGAGTGTAGAGTATATTCACATGTACATATTTGGTTCAACCCATGCAGTCAGCACAAACCATCATAGGTTTGCATGATTTGTGCAGTCTGTGTGAGTTGAACCAAAAAAAGTGTTTGGTTTTATGTAAACCAAGTGTTTGGATATGGATAGTGGCACTTCCACAATGACAAGATTTGTACATTTGTCAAACCTGATTGTGAGAGTGTTGTATGCTTTGGTAGTTTGTAGTTTGGTAGCTTTGAAGTTCTCACATTCAGTCTCTTCTTATGTAGTTCTACTATCATAATATGTTATAGGTGAATTCTAGAGAGAATTCTACAACTATCATGATCTATTATGGGTGAATTACACAACTTGATGATTCACATGGAAGCATTGAACTAGTCATTGCCAAACAAAGATAAAACATGCATTATATTGGATATTTGTAACAACTTGGTAAGATTTATATATAACATAAGTTTACATTGTGAATATTAGAGCTCTAAACTCTCATACTCTTATCTATTTAGTCACTCTTGTTCCAACTAACACAAGGAACTGAATTTGGATTATATTCAGGTACATGGAATTTGGGATCCACATTGTAATTGGTACTAGAGCCACCATAATTTTGGATCTATATTGGATAATGTGGTAATAATACATTTAATCTTTTTTGGGGATTTCCTACGCAAGCTAGTTCAAGTGTAATGGCATAAAAGTGGTTCAATTTGGCCTCACTCTTCTTGATTCAAAACTTTTATGCTTTGGACCTGATTTTCTCTATCTTTAAGATCTTCTCTGACTTTTTTTCTCTCTTGTATTTCTCAAGATTTTCCACTTGCAAAGCTTCAATCTATGCTATTTTACATCTCTCCCTAGATTCTATTGATATAATTCTTTGTTTGGTGTGATCTGCTAGATCTTACAACAATGAAGCCAAGCCAAGTGTGAGTGCAAGGGCCATGTTTTTGAGTTCCTTCTCCTCTTTTAAGAATCAACTTCCTCCTCATTGGATGTTTCTTCAACTTTATTCTGCTCTCCTTTCTCCTTGGAGCCATCTCTAGTTGGCTCTTCCCTATGAAATTCTTGACTCTCTCCCTCTCTTTGATTCTCTTCTTCTCTTGGTGCTCCATTCCTTCTTGAGTGATTCTTGGTTGCTCATGAAGTATAAAATGGTTGCTTGGCTTTGTCTCTTTTCAAATAAGGATTGTCATCCTCATCTAAAACCCCCTTGTCCAAAACTCTCAATGACACACATTTTTGTGAGTACACATGCAATCTAAGGGCACTTGGATGCTAATAAGAATTGATTCTTCAAGAGGAGAATTCTTCATTTTGTCATCTGCCTCCTTTTCTGGTATGACAACAAGACATGTACCATCCATGAACCGCACTTCCTACTCTGTACCACCAATACTAACCAATGCAAGAGGAGATATATGGGCTCTACCCCTTGCATTAAATCCATTCTTTCAAAAAATGGACAAAGATGATTGAGTTATCCTTGATTGTTCTCCATCCTTGTTTCAAGTCCTTGCAAATGAGACCCTCTCCAATGCAATTGTTTTTCCATTCTTGAGTATCTTTGTATGATTTCATGTATCTTGGTTACTTTTTGTAAAGCTTATCACAGTTCATGGAGGATGGAAACCCTTGCTTGCTAAACTAAGTAAGCTATGTAGGTGAATGTCTAGCTTTTTTGGACAAATTTTTTTACTATTTCCTCCATGGATCTGACTAAAGTGCTCAAGATCCTCTAATAATCAAGTATTTGCAAGTAGTGGTGATAAGCCATCCTAAATTGGTCATCTTTACCCTTTGTTGTTTTGCACAAATTGCTACTTGATGGGTGGATAGTAGCCCTTGACCCTTCCTTGCCATGTGCTTTCTTGGACACACACTTTGATCCTTTGCTTGTTACGTTTGAACATGGAAGTGGGATAGAAGCAACCATCTTCTCAAGTAATTTTTGGAATCAAACAAGCATAGGAGAGATGGGAGCAAATTCAGATTGCAAAGCAGAGTGAATAGGAGATTCATCCATGTTTCCAAAGTATAACAAGTAAATCTAGATTTTGATTTCAATTTGTGTGTGCACACTGTATGACTATATGATGTTAGAATGGTCGTGCAACAGGCGGTGTGTTTACTCACCAATTCTAATACCTTTGCGCGTGAGACATATCAATTGTGGGGCTGATAGGCAGTGTGTTTACTCACCAATTCCAACGCCTTTGAATAAGAATAACAAAATGTCTTAATAGTGTATCATGAGGAACTATTCTAACACACATGACATGTCAATCCACTGGAGGGGCATGATGAGACACAAGCCCAAGGGGAGGAGACTATTTGTTCAAAATGGTGGAAGGTTGAGGGAGGATTTTCAAACTGGATTTAACATGTGGTTTCATTACATTCTCTCACAATCCCTCTCTCACTTACATCTGGCTTAATCTGGGTGGTTAGTGTAACGTAGGTGGTTAAAATTAACTCCAAAGTGCATCAATAATTAGATCCTGCATCTTCATAATAAATTAGTAGTAAAATGTCAAATTGAAACGTCCGCATGTGTCAACCTACTTTTAGGTACCCATACAAATCTATACGAGACCATTCATTATTGTGACCACTAACTTTTTATGACCACTTGTATAATATTTCATGGAGTTATGACTCTACCCATCTAATGTCAAAATTTTGGCATTTGAAAACCCCTATTATCTTATCTTTGGAGATAGTGAAAATACTCCATTTGAAACGCACTACTATGTTTCAAACTACTACGTTCACTTTCGATTTCGAGCAAGTATTGGATAGTACGATTTATTGATTCCGACATTCATACAATTGTACTGTTTAGCTTATTACTCTAAACAATGGGAAATGGTTCACTTCATAGACGCCTTCTATCTCTGTCCACTAGGAGAGTGTGTCATGCTTTCTTTCAAACTCCCAAGAGTCCCAAAAGCGTGAATCAAAGAGACGAACCAGTAGACCGTGTTCACGTAGATTAGAAGTCATTTCTGGAGCGTTTTTCCACATTAAAGAAGAAGGGATACGCAACGATACGAAGCGATACGTTTGTCATTATGGTACCCAATTTTGCAAACGATTATGACCTGGGCCATAATAATCCGGTTGATTCCAGTGACCAGAATCCTTCATGTATACACTACGCGGTGGAAGCATACTGCAACTGTAGCATGGGGTACCAAATGTACGTCGTTGTCTACAACTACAGTATCGGACGCCGTCGTTCACCGATTATGGAAGCAATAAGATCTCAAGAATCTGCTCCATCTAACCCTAAAATGAGCGGTCCGATCCATTAGATTCGACAACCCGCTGCTGCTGTTGTTGTTCTCTCTCACTGCCAAATAACATCCTGAGTAAGTATTTAGCTTGGACAGGATTTGAGATGTGCAAGAAGTTGTTGTTAGGTCTTTGATGGCAGTTGCAGCGAGAAGTCTGGGTCGATCCCCGATCCTCCGCCCACGAATTCTAAGTGCCTCACCTGCCGTAGTCTGGGGTTTTAGAAATGGATACTGCAAGGAGGTCACTGAATATCCTCAGCTGGAAACGAAGGCTGAGGAAGCTACATTGGCAATTGATCGTTCAGGTCTTGCTCAGTATGGAGGTATGTGTCGAGTTATTTGGCGCTAATTGACGTTATGTCAATTCGAAGGCATCGATGGCTGGTGCCCTTCTGTGTGGTGTAGGGCTCCACAGACATCCCGATGCTAATAGCGATCGCTCTGGACCGAAAGGTTTGCGGAGTAGCGGCCAGACAACCGCGGGCTGATTCCACGGAGCTTGCGCAACTTGATGCACTTGCTCTACTATATCACCGGCCTTCATACCAAGTCATCCCCACCCCCCGTTAAAATTAAATGTGTAATTCACATCTGAGAAAGAGTGGAGAACAAAAGTCACTGTCTTGGATTTTTTCCCAATATAAATTTTACCTTGAACTTTTCGATCTAAAATTTCTTAACAGTCCTCTCCAAAACCATGTCCAATCTCTGGGAAAGCGTAGAGGTCATTCCTGGTAATGCAGCATGGTGCGGGTCAGGCCAGATTTTTTCTACTTTCACGAACCAGACAGCCTCCCTGCATTGCATCTGGTTAGGAGCAGTTTAATCCGACCAGCAGAAGGCGCTACAGTCTCCACTTCAAAACACTTTACTCGATAATGATGATTTACACAAACATGGGTCCTCAATTGTAGAAGAACGGGAGGCGGTATTGTCTTCTACTTGGCAGCGCTTGGGGAAATACTATGGTCATGAACGTCAAGCTTGGACGGAAGTCCAAGCTTGACGTTCATGAACACTGCTCAGAAACCTCGCCGGAAACCGTCGAGTGTCCTCCTAAGAATCGTCGTGTCTTCCATTCAGCACTCTACTCGAACCCTAGTGTTCAAGGGTCTTAACCCGATCGTGCAGGGATTAAAGATGAGGAAGCGTCATTTACAACCGATTTCGCATAATCTTGAGTTTCGCTGTTCAATTCACGAGAAATTGTTGGATCGCAGGGCATTCGCACGGAGATGCGGGGAAGATTGTGCAATCGCCCATGGCCAAGCATCTCAATGCCGTAATCAGAGTAAGGTCTGTTGCTTCGAATCGTAATGGTGATCAAGCATAGAGCTTACAATGCAATTGTACTCGATTTCTAGCACAGGTTCATGCATATGGATGCGTTGCACTGAGTCACGGGAGTACGAGGAATGAAATTCAAGTTGTTCGTGTGCCTTATTCTGATTCGTCGATCTCCGTTTCCAGTTCCGTGGAGGACCTATATCTGTCGCTGAGTATATGGAGGAAGTGCTGACGAATCCCACTGCGGGGTTTTACATGCATCGAGATGTTTTTGGATCGGGAGGAGACTTCGTGACATCACCTGATATCAGTCAGATGTTCGGGGAGGTTAGTCTTTACCACTGATTGAGATGCGGCAGAGTTTAATTTCTTGGGGGGTGTGGTCAAGTAATCCTGGAAGAGAAGTATCTGGGCGGCCCGTATCTCACAATGCGCTTTCTTGGTGATCAGATGCTCGGGGTCTGGAGTACATGCATGTGGGTGCAGATGGGACGACCCAAGGAGGTGGCCCTTGTGGAACTCGGGCCTGGCCGCGGTACATTGATGTCCGACCTCATCCGTGTAAGTGACATGCGTGGTCCGTTTAGAAGAGGTAGAAAGCCCAACTTCGACCCAACTCCGATGGGTGTGAAGATCATCTTTGTTCAGGGAGTCCTTTTCTGGCGTGCTATTATCCCATATCTTCCGCTGAAACCTCTGTTGGAAAACCCGTGACGATGTGGTCGTGACTGAGCAATGCACCTGGTGTAGATTGAGTAATTCTGTAAACCTTAGAACAGTATGCATCACTTTCACCCGTCGCTGATTTAGGTTTCTATGCCACTGTGAGGAGCTCCTACCCTGTTCCGTATGTTTGTAAATCCAAAAGAAAAACTTCGAGTATCTGAATGCCTTCCCGGCATTACTACCTTTGGTTTCCTCCCATGCCCCCACGGCTGTGATGGGGGGGATTTTTCATGGTGCACTACATGGGTGCAAGATTGAGTGGACGCCGCATTGCCCATTCCGCGTCGTTGTGGACATTTTAGTGAGCTTTAGGAGTTCAATTTTCTACCACCGTGTCCGACTTGGAGAGTAGTTCTGATGGCCTTCCAAGCTCTGAGGTCTAGGTTGTCTTGGATAATTAGTTGTGTATAGCACCTTTGGTTTCCCTCCCATGGCCTTGAGGGCTGTGATGGTAGGGATTTTTCATGATGCTGGCACTAAATCTACTCCAGGGGTGCAATGCAGTTCTAACACTAAAGTCATCCACACACTGTAAACAGTCCTTGAAGTAATCAACTACCCTGCCCCCATTCGTCACATGGTCCATTTTCTGCTTCTGTCATATTTATACAGCTGTAGTCTTTTAGTTTCTCATATCCCCGTTACATGCTGCAGGGTACTGCTAAATTTGAGGATTTCTCGAAAGCTATATCGATAAAGCTCGTGGAATGCAGCCCCACCCTGAGGAAGTTACAAGAAGAAGCTCTTCAGTGTGAGTCATGTGAAGGAGCCCCGGAGCAGAAGCGCAGCAAAACTTCCGGATCTCCGGTTTCTTGGTACATGGACCTCGCTGAAGTGCCAAGAGGAGGTACATGCATGTAGCTTGAGCGTTTTTCCTCAGCATTCTGCCAGATAGGTCCACGCGTGGTCTCTAAGCTTGCATATCAGGAGCTCAATTTTGGTCTTGGGCTCGATTCACATCAAGACTTCCTTCAATGGGGTTCTCGCTATGAAAACAACTTTTTTTCCTTAAGCTTTTTTTGGCCAAAACTTTGACGTCGTGGCAATTATTTGTCGAGAGGTTTAGTAGATAGAGGAATAGTGTTCTGTCCGACTCCAATGCCTGTTGTGCTGGAGTTCAAAAATCAGTTTTTTCTCTATAATAGAAGCTGCTGCTGAGATAGTGTTCTACCTTTTGGTCAAACCCATGTACGCAGATTGAAGTCCGATATGCTTGGGCTTCTTGGTGAACCAAACTGATCACCATCAACCGCGCAGTAACCTCGAAACGATTGAAGTCTTGGTGTGGATCAACCCTTGCACCTCATGTAGAGTATCATTTGTCCTTGAGAAAGAACCGGGTTGTTTACAACGGGTTCTGTATTTAATAACGTATGTCCTTGAAATAGAAGGTTCATTTCTGTGCCATAAGTTGGTTTCAAGCTGCACTATGATGATGAATAGTTGCCCATGTCAAAGTTGCATGTTCATCGAACTCTGACTTTGTGTTATCTTTTCTACGCCAGTTCCTACTATTATAATCGCCCACGAATTCTTTGATGCACTTCCCGTCCATCAGTTTCAGGTCTGTTAAACTTTCCAAACCTCCATGATAATAGTTTTTACAGCGCTGTGTGATTGCACAAAGCAGGACATCGATATATGACAACTGATTTTCCACAGAAAACTCCCCGAGGTTGGTGCGAGAAATTGGTTGATGTCGGTGATTCTCCAAGTGAGCCTTTCCGTTACGTTCTCTCCCCTAGACCCACACCAGCAAGCAAACTTTATCTGGCTAAGCGTCTTCAATGGGCGAACGATGATGAGAAATCTGCGTTGGAACACGTTGAAGTGTGTCCCGAGTCCTTTAGGTATACAGCCACGATAGCTCGGAGAATTAGTGAGGATGGTGGCGCAGCTCTCATTATCGATTACGGAGATGACAAGATTATTACGGACAGCTTGCAAGCTATACGAAAACATAAATTTATCAGCGTGCTGGACGATCCAGGATCTGCAGACCTGAGCGCTCATGTCGACTTCGGCGCCATCAGGCATGCAGCTACAGAAGCAGCAGGTAAGAATACATTTCACTTACACAGACCACGTTTCATGTTTTGGGAGTACTTAATGTGTGTTCTGGATTTATGTACTGGAGGTTGTGAACATTACGTCATTAAACAAATCGGCAACTCATAAGTTGAGGGTGGGCCCTGTTTTGGTGCAGCCGGAGGAGTGTCTGTGTACGGGCCAATTACGCAGTCCAAGCTCTTGGGCATGTTAGGTATCAACTTCCGGCTCGAATCGTTGTTGAACAACGCCACGGAAGAGCAGGCGAAAGCTCTGCGTCTTGGATATTGGCGACTTGTGGGTGAAGGCCCTGCGCCATGGTCAGAAGAGGACGAAGATGACTCTCTTCAGACGGGGATGGGAACCCAATACAAAGCTCTAGCAATAGTGAACTCTGGTTTGGATGTTCCTATGGGTTTTCAGTAGCTCTCTTGGGCAAAGCCCCTCCTCGAAGAACATATACGCTACAAAGAAACGATGGCATTTCACGTTTGTTTTTGTTCTCCTGACCAGAGTAACAAGCTGCTTGCGATAGACCCCTCCTAAATCCAGAAGATTAGAACTGATCCGCGCATCAAGCATACTCAATTCCCGGAAGTGGACGATCTGAAGGCATCATCTAGTGGAATTTTGGGACGAAAGTGAACGGAGAGTAGGGTCCAAGTTAGACCACGCACCGCAATTAGCTACGCGAGATTTCGACTACTGTACGTATGCCAGGAATCAATAGCTTTTGATTCCATTTCCATGTAGGGCCGCATTACTGGAAACAGACTGCGTATTCATGTAGTTTTAGTAGATGTTAAACACTCCTTCGGTCACGGGACTTGCCGCCGGTACAAAGCAGATTTAGAGCTGCCAGACAAAGCTGCCAACCCGCGCAGCTATGCCTGCCCAACCTTTTCTGCTGGTCAGAATTGCATACACTTGAATAACAACATGGATGTGATATCCGCGAGTCTCCAAAGATACCATAGAAGCCTTACTATCCTTGGCCTTGTTTGATTGTAGTATCCTTGATCTTGTTGGAATGCGGCCAAAGTAGTCTCTACAGTACTGCGTATCGGGGGCCGTATACCACCTTCCCCTATACATGGTTGATTTCATGACCAGTTTACGCCTCCGTGAATCTCCCATTTAGTTTACATGTTTGAGTCTAGATATGACTGTATTAAATTTAGCTTCAACGGGATCTTCTTTCCATGTCTCCTGAGCCTGCACATCCTCCCAGATAATCTCCTGGCCACTTCAGTGAGTCGGTAAAATCTTTCCTAGGAATTAAACCTTGGAATAAAGTAACTATGGATACTATCGTGCGGGTATACGTGCATAATGTAGGGGACTTTGGTCCTCTGGCCGGTAACAGTTTAATTTGTCTAAAATGGTGTGTGAGTTCTGAGCAGACAAATTGTTTGTTATAACTGCAAGCCAGAGATTGCCTTCATAGTATTGCCAGCGGTATATTCACATCGCTAATGTATAGTCAGATCAATGCGGTCTAACTGTTCTCATTGTTGAGCTCCGTACAGTCCGGTTCAAAATAAACTTTATCTCTAAACCATTCATTGCTCCTGCGTGATCTGCGAGTCCATTTCTGAGGTGTTCACGTATGCTGTCCATACTGTGGGTTACCTTCTAAACGAACAGAGGTAAAGACTTAAAAGCTTCCAGTTTTGGTAAACAACGAGCAGTCACTGAGTTCCACTGCGAAGGTTTAGCGTAGAAGTACTACACTTACTAGACATAAGAACTATTGACAGCTGTCACTTGACACAACATCGATGAAGGGAACTTGTTCATCTACGGAAATGGATGTTGGCAAGTGGCAATATGTTCCCCTTGAAGGGTCAGCCTTCTGTTCCTTCTCTTCGCCAGGTGTAAACCAATCAATGTGAATAGGATCAAGCTGGTTTCTGTGATTCCGTGAAAATAAAATAGCCTCTAACAAAGAGGAAAACGTTTTCGGCCTTTTCGGTTCCATGCTTATCCACATCTGACTTCAATCTTTCTTGACTGGAAGTCATACCTACAGGATAGGATGGTAGTGCATGGCCAGACAGAAACTGTCTCTCTCTCCGTTTCTAAGGTGCTTAATTCCAAACTCCTCCATGTAGGATGCAAACGTGCCCCCTATGCAATAAAGCCATAAGACTACAATGTACTGTTGATTCACTGAGTGACTCCATCGTACATGACCATGCACTTCCGTACAACTTCAAAAAGTCTAAGTTCGTGAAAGTGCAACTCGAACGTAGTAGGAACCTCTATGCTTCTCGAAAATATCTGCTAACATCCCAAAACAAGGGCGGTCCGAGTCGGCTCGTGACACAAATTTGGATAATATTTTCGATTGGCCGTAAAGTAAAAAGTGTTCCTTATATCATGAAGAAGTGCACCTGCTATTTCTCTGCAGATGGAATGTGAAATTAACTGAAGTGTTTTCTAAAATGGATTCAGTAGTTTACTCTCAAGGTAAGTAGCACTCCCGTTTCAAGAGTATCAATCTATCCACTCGAAATCAAAATTTTTACCTTTCCCAATATTCCCAATATTTCCTTTAAAATTTAAGCTTCAGTCTTTAAGGGCAGGGTCCTGTACGACTTTCAAGACTACGAACTGATGATGTATCAAGAGAAGTTAAGTAATAGAAACATTTGTATACTTACGTTTATTTATCTTTGGGAAGGGGAAAGAGTATTTGGTGGGGGACTGCAAATAGTAGAGTAAAAGGGCGACTGCGTAGAAAACATGAAGGATGGGAAGACCCCATCAAGCCGTACAAGGGTGAGACAACAAAGGTAAAACAACAAACAACAAAAGTAGAGTAAGAAAACTGAAGTGACTGCGGCACGTTTTGCGTTCAGTCGTACAAGGGTGAGACAACAAAGGTAAAACAACAAACAACAATAGTAGAGTAAGAAAACTGAAGTGACTGCGGCACGTTTTGCGTTCAGTCGCAGGTCGTGAGTTCGATCCCCGCAACGCCAGAGAGTTGACGCTCTGTCTCACGAAGTCGAATAGTTCGCGCATGTTTTACAGTAGTACATTAACGAATTGTTGGCGGCTCTTGTACTCAAAGGCTGGTAGAGTCCGGGTGAAGGATTTGTCAATGTACAGATCACGCAGCCTATGAGTAAAGTTTGTGAAAAGGATGGCAGAGAAATCATAATCGTTTATTCTGTGCTTTAGCGTGGAAATTTGGGAAGAACCGTCTCATCCTTAACAGGAGCAAGGAGTTTGACACTTGGCATGAGCGCATGCGCGTGAGAGGGTGCCAACGATGCTGAAGGACCAGAAAGAGCGGGAGTCGGGGTCGATTTGGTTAAAAAGGGAGATTATTGGAAGGCTGCGGTTTCCATCGGGATGTTGCCCTTTCCATTCGTGGCCCTATTGGCAGCGACGAGAAGCGGGGCCACTGGAGGCGATGCGAATTGTTGTGATGCGAGGTGAAAACACGGTGCTGATCGGTCTAAGTGCACGCAGTTATGATATCAACTACTTGTAGGTGATCTGATCAGACTGCACGCGGTTCAGCGATTTATCCTGTGAATTGAATCGGAGGCAGCCGGGAACTGTTTACGTTCTGAAAGGTTGTTGGTACCTGCTGATAGATTAGAAAATAAGAATGATAACAGTTCCGGAAGACGAGGTTGAGAGGTTTCGGACATTTCTCCTGTTTCTAGGACTTGATCAATCGACTACCTTGCGGACGATATGTTCCTGGACATTTTTCGTCATATTTTCTGTTGCAGTTCCTGTGATTCATGCTGTTTGCGTCTCCTGCGACAAATGCGAAAACGCCAAGAGTCGTTCGTTTCACCTTCTGGTGGAATTTTCTGAATCTGCCCTTGCAGCTGTCTCGTTTCTTTGTCTTTCCAACGTCATACGTAAGTTCGGACTCCGGAAGGTTTTGTTCCTGGACAAAGTCTCAGATGATTCGATCGATGTTCGTCGCAACTATGAAACCGAGCTTAACGTGCGTACTACTCACTCACAGTACTTGTAAAAGAAATGTAGAGATCTGTTGAGCTTCTGTTTTGACTCTTCTCTTGCGATATGTAGACACACTTCCCGCCTGTCCGGATATTCGGTGAAGGCTAAATTTGGGACTGTGCATATGTTGACCGAAAACCTATAACTATATGTCTTGAGTCGTATTTGTGAAGCATTAGGGATTGCAATTCAGCTGCCTAAAACAGAGCATTTGGGAGAGGAATTTTGTCTACACCCAATCTCGTGCAATAATCGATTGTGACTGTAAATTCACTTGCTATAGTGTTGTTTCCCGACTGTTACGTTGCTTGCTTCGTTATTTGTGTTTACTGACATCTGAGCTTACTGTCGTTTTTCTGTAATTTGCAGAATTGCTTCAAGTTGCTGGGGTGGATCCTCTTTCCTTGCATTGTAGTTGAACTGCTTTATCAAGTCTGGTCGTACCATCACTTCTCGTTATCGATAGACTTGCCATACTTCTCCAAAGATCCCCTCTTCAATAATTTTCTGTGTTTTGGGACAGTTTTGGGATGGTTGTACAAGTCCGTGGTGTTTCTCTGCGTCTGCGTAATCTTCAAGTTAATGTGTTCCCTTCAAATATTGCGGCTCCAGGGATACATAAAGCTTCTGGAAGAAACAACTGATGTGGTCGTTATTCTTCAAGAACACCTTCGGATACGGGAGCAGTTGTCTATTATAAGCCATAGATTCAGAGTATTTATCGTCCTATCAATGTTGATGATCACGTGCAGTCAGCTGTATTCTCTCTTCGTCCTCTCTGATTCACGCTACGACGTCAACTTTGTGACAGCCGGGGATCTTCTGGTAAGAACTTACCCAACAATGTCACTTTTCCATCCAATACCTTCATTCGCTCCGTCGTCATATCAACCACCACCCAAGCACCGTTAATCAAGCTCTTGTGACAGTGCGTACTGCCCAAACAGACTCTACAAAGAAATACCGAGCCAAATAGTTGCCATTCAATATGTGTATCTATCCTGATATCTGGCTTTATTTGATGTTTGAGCATGGAAAGAAAGCAACTGCTTTTAGAAAGGTGGAACTTCAAGAAATAAAATATTAAAATTTATTGCATCTTTATTTTCATAGGTGGGTGCAAATTCTCCGAACGGCTTCAGCTCCCACTACTCATATGTCATTATTTTACTGTGGATCCGGAATGTGGCTGATAGGTATGCTCGGTGGTCCAGCTAAGTGGGTTCGTGATCTGTCTTTATGGAGCAGTGAAAATTACTCACAGGGCACAGGAGATCAAGTCAGTTGTGACCCAGTGGCACGCCATTATCACCTGCAATTGCAAGCCCTCGACGCCTGCCGGTGAGCCCGCAATAGACCCTCAAGGAAACGCACACCTCCTAGATTTTGGAAGAACCAGTGATTTGGAAGCATCCATAAATTTGACGAGGAGGCCTCCATCACAATCTATCCAGAATTTTGAGGATTTTCACAGACGGCAAGCTTTCGGTATGACGATAATCGTCGCCTTTCTTTAATACCATGAATGTGTTTATTGTAACTCAGTAAATCATGTGATTAGCAAAAAGGAGAAAGTTTTGTACCTTGTAAACGTTGCGACACACCAAAAGGTAAACAGACGAGCATAAAATTACCGAATGAAACAGCTGGATTATAGAGGAGAGTGGTACATAGAATTAGATGTTGATAAGTATCAGCTCGGTTTTACCGGCAGTGTGCATCTTAAAGAATTTCTCGACGAGTATGAAATGCAAGACATTCGTGCAACCAGCCAAACTGTACTTCTCTGAAGCGGAGGATGCAAAGTACTTCATGCACACCTCAACTTCTCTCTTGTGTTCCTTATATATATATTTCAGTCGTTTGCTTCCCAGCGGAACAGGGAGCAGCAAAAATGTCAGACAGTGTTTTAGTGGTCCTGAGGAACTAGCCGGAGAGTCATGCACATTGCTACCTTTATTTAGTGAAATAGGGTATCCTTTCTACTCTGGTCTCGAGCCTCGAGTATCTCTCTGGCACAGCAACGGCAAGCACTACATTAGTGTGCAATGAATGTACAACGTGTGATACCGAATTGAAAGAACTCTCTCATTGATCTTATGGTTTAACGTGCGTTGCATTCATTTCTTTTAATGCAGGAGAATCTCGAACCATCATCTTCTCATTCAAAGAGCTAACTTTGCATTTTACTCGTTGTGGCATGCAGTGTATTACCTACAGAATTCGAAGCCAGGCATTTCTCTCTTTGGCTACGTACTGGACCGGGGCTTTCTTTACGCGGTGTTTGGTATTGAGTTAACTCTGTCCTTGTTTATACTAGGAGAAACAGTATTATCAGATTAGTTCTCAAGAGCGATGATGACCCCAGACCCTATGTTGAGAATATGCGGGACATTCATGTTCAACAATTGGTGTCTATAGTGCCATTAAGTTGGTAGAAACAGATGTGAACCTAACAGCTGTGTACACATGTAGATAATTCTTTTGTTCATACCTCATTAGTTACAATTTCATGTACAGAACGGAAAGAAATGATTGTTTCCTTTCGACAGTTGAGAAATTAAAGCATATGCTTGCAACTGTCTCCATTGTATATATAGCCGTCTATCAGTAAAGGGAACCGAACAAGAACAAGAGCCTATCTCATTCTTCGGTTTAGCTTGTCCTTTGGTTTCCTCGTGACAAGATCACCTCAAGTTCGAAAGATCTTTGCGCGCTTTAATGCTTTAGTTCATTGCGCGATGAAGGTAAGATAATTCATGGAAGTTGTGTAAATGAGATGTATTTCTAGTAATTTACGGGCCTAGCTTCAGATATCGAGGTTCCAGAGTATGCGCTGGCTCTTCCAATTTGACGTTGTCTCCTGGGTGTAGTTGGATTTCTTTTGTTCTATGTTGCAAAGTCAAAACGAGCCAAAGTTGGCTGGTCTAGTCCTGAGCATATATCTAGTGGATTAGAAGAGACGCGTCTTACGTTTCGATAAAGACGGCGCAAAGAGGGAATCTAATGTGGTGTTCAATGGTCAAGAAGAATCAACACCGATTTTGCAGTATCTTTTTCGTAGGGTTAAGGTGTAGAACTTTGTCTCTTTCTTTGGAATTTCATAGCTCAAATGAGTAGTTCCAAAATGAAATGCACACCGTTCCAATTTGAGATGGAGATGGTAGACCGCGGCCAAGAGGAGTTTTGATCTCACAAACAGGGCGTCTAATCATTTCTGTGCACCAAGAGTGGAGTGAGTTCCTTTTAGGGGATCTAGTCAGGGAGCGAATAATCGACTATCTTCACACATGGTTCCACACCTAGGGGGCGAGAATGGGATCTCCAACTCTACAGACACATTGAGCGGTCATCTCTTTATTGTTTTCCATCTGGCATTGTCTCTATATTATATAAAATTTCACTTCTCTCTTTATTGTGAATTTGGCATCGCGTTGTGTTTGGCATTTGGAAGTTTTTATAGGCGCATCCGGCGTTTGGAAGTTTATAGTAAATGAAGTATTGTTTAGACGTAGTAAAGTTTCTCATTATTACACGGTATAGTGTTTCTCATGGTGCAATAAAGTGTATAGTGTATATTTCACTTGGAACAAGCTATGGTATACATCGCATAGAACATGAGTTTAGGGTAGAACTGCAGACAACATGAATTAGGACACAATTGTATAGTGATTGTGAGGGCACGGAAAGTGTATGCTGCACATGGAGGGAAAGTTGGAACGCGTTGGAGATGACATGAGTTAGTATGTATTAGAGATGACAAGAGTTAGTATGCATAGTGCAAGTATTGGAAATGATATTAGTTAGCATGCATTGGAGATGACATGTTGATTATATATCATGGACAACATGAGTTAGGGTAGAATTGGATATAGTGTTTATGATGGTACGGGACAGTGTATGTTGCGTTTGGATGGTAAGTGGGATGTACTGGAGTTAGTATGCATTGGACATGACACAACGAAGTAGTATATATGTAATGGAGATGACACAAATTAGTATACATTGGAAATAACATAAGTAAGTATATATCTGGATAGGGTAAGTATGCATTGGACTCGAGTTAGTATACATCGGAGATGACATGAGTTAAGGTAAATTTGTAGATGGTTTTAGACAATCACCAAGTGACAATAGCCAATGCCGTGTTATTGATTCCTTACCGATTCTCTACGCCATACAGTTTTGAAAGAGCTGATTACCTATCTAATTTGAGAGATTGAGTTTTGGAAGGGGTGATTACCTATCCAATTTGGGAGAAGTGATTACCAATACTAGATGGGCAGCAAGCAAAACCAAAGTAACGAGGGTTTTAACGTATAAGTTTAAGGGTATGCAGTGATGCACTTTTGAAAGGGTGATTATCCATTTAATTTGGGAGAAGGTGATTACATATCCACTAAATTGGTGGCGAACGGAGCTACAATAGCTAGGGTTTTCAAGTATAGTGATATACAATGAGATTACCTCGTTGTTCCTAACTATGAATACAATGTTAAACACGCGTGTGTAGGGATTGTGCTAAAGTTTACCGTAGTAAACTATTGAGGGTGTTATTTTGTAGCATTCTTATTTACACAACGATTAACGTATCCATTTGTCTCTTTTGGAGTGTGCCTGTTTGAACAGCGATTAAGGGTGTCCGTTGCTCTACCAAAAACAATGACTCGTACAATACAGAGAACAGCAAATGCTTCTTTGGAATGCTTGTACGTATTTATCATTTCCACTATTTTCTTATTCTGATATATGTTAAAAGAAAACATGAAGTTCAATAATCAATATACTCACGAGGATTAGCTTCCATGGACCCATTCGTTCCACTGTGCACCTCTTCAAATTCAAATGTACCTCTACTCTTCCCAACTTCCCATAAGTGAAGATCTTCGCTTCACAGCACGCGCGCCGAATATGCAAGTATTCTTTTGGTAGTCCGGTAACTTCCGGGAGACTGTCAGTCAGTATTCTAGTCTTAGCTCGAACTTCCAACGTATGTACCGAATGAATATGCACCGGGGTGACTTTTCTGGGGACACTCGTCTTGAGGATAGAAACCGTGTTGAGGAACAGAAGGAATGTTTACATTCTAAGACCCCGGCGACAGCCATTACGTGTTCTGCTGGAGAAGTTAGAAAGTCCTGATGGTGTTAGTTTATGCACTTTTAGAGCATAGTTCGCACTGGAGATCTTTTAGTATGTGCACGCCGCTGAGTGATTTTTCTCCAATTGAGAGAGAGATATATAATTCAGCTTGAGTTTCAACTTTGAGTTTATCTCCACGAAAATGTAGAGATGATCTGACAGGCAGCAAGACTCAGTCATCAAATGATATTGCGCTTGCTTTGAAAAGGCGTTGTTATTAATTGTCCTATTGAAGGACATTTGATTTGGGGTCGTGCAAACCCAACTCAACGGTTGCGGTGTACATGTACGAGCGCTGTCGAAATTGGAAACACAAGTTCCTAATTTCTTCTAAGGGCTAATTATGTACAGAGATAGGCTGACTGGGTGTTAACAATATAGCTAAAATGTTTGCATTAATCTGTTCAATTATGTATAGCATTCAGCTATGCTCTAATAGTTGTATGCTTTCTATATATATATAGAAAACATGGTGTTTAAGTACATATCTTTCATAGAGAAATAGAGAGGACGGATGTGATGAGTTTAATTGGAAGTGATGTGTAGTTGCAATAATCTAAGGAGCGACGCGCAAAGCTGAGGCGCTCCTAGTGCCACGCTATCCCGTGCCACATGGCAGCAGTGCACAACAACCCCCACGACCGGACAGCACGGTCTGAGGAAAATAAACAGAATCTAACAAGGAAAATAGGTAACAATAGTTATAGTCTGTTGAGTCTGTTCTTGCGGTGGGTCCACAACTTGTAGGATGCAGGTGACGAGACGAAGCTGGTAGTGTCGGGCACCAAGTATGAATCTATCACTGGGGAAGAAAAGTCGAGAGGAATTCGGATCTTGCGTTTTGTTGGCAATTTGTAGGATGCAGGTGATGAGACGAAGTTGTGAGTGTCGGGCACCGAGTATGAAGCGATCGCTGGGGAAGAAAAGTCGAGACGAATTCTGTTCTTGCGTTTTGATGGCAACTTGTAGGATGCCGGTGATTAGACGAAGATATTAGGGTCGGGCACCAAGTATGAAGCTATCAGCGGGGAAGAGAGGAATTCTGAAACTAAGAGAACAGTGCCACACACGGAAGTTTGAAACTGGAGTTAGGGAAGTATCACTCGTGTGAGAAGTAGGCAGAAGCAAGAAGACTAAACGGACACTGAAGCTGTAGATCGAGTATTAAAGGAAGGTGTTATAGATGAAAGTGTAAGAAATGGACAGGAAATCAAAGAAACAAGGCTAGACACTTTTCTTTTAAAGACTAGGAACAAGAAGAGTAGATGCATGAGAGAATAGTGCTGCACATAGAAGCTCTTGGTGTGGATGATGATGCCCTGGTAGCAGTAGTTGAGATGCGTGTGATGTGATTTTATAAATGGTAGTAGTTAAAGGCATTGGATCAAGATGCATGTGAGAGAGACTTTAGGGTTTTCAAGAAGAGAGATTTCAATTGATAGTGTGAACATTATGAGCATGCTAGGGGGTGGAGACCAATTTGTGCACAGAGTTTAGAGTTGTGCGGGTCCGGGAAGGACTTTGGTGAGAGTGTCAGCTACATTGTTGATAGTAGGGATTGGAACAAGGTAGACAATGCCCTTGGTACCAATGTCTTTGATGTAGTGGTGTCTAATATTGATGTGCTTTATTTTAGTCTGTGAGCCGGCCTGTCTTTCACTCAAAATGAACCTCTTATGGTTGGTAAGGTAGCATACTATGGACTAAGAAGGCAAAGAACCTAAACTCCATCACACTCCTCCATGGCTAAAACTCGAAGGCACCTCCAAGACTCAAGTAAGTATTAATAACTAGAGAATTCAATAAGAGAGAGATAACAGTAAATGAAAGGATGATGAGTACCTCTTACCCCTAGTTTACACTATGGATTAAGAAGGCAAAGAACCTAAAATCCATCACACTCTTCCATGGCTAAACCTCGAAGGCACCTCAAGTAAGTTTAATCACTAGAGAATTCAATAAGAGAGAGATAATTGTAAATGAAAGGATGATGAGTACCTTTTACCACTAGTTTATATGCTTTACCACTAGTTTATATGCTTTACCACTAGTTTATATGCTTGTGAAAAAGTTATACACCAAAATTATTAATTTCTGGAGTAACTCAAGTTATTAGGTTATAGTCATATAAAGTCAAAAAATCTAAAGAAATATTTAAGCATATAAGAATAATCCTCTGGGTAGTGGATCTTATCTTCACCTACCAACTAAGTCAAGAATTCATTCACATGGGCTATTCTTGGACTATAGAAAAGTCAAACACCAATAAAGCTTGTGGACTCCAAGAATTCTCAACTCTTTCCTCAAATTAAAACAATTAAAATTAAAACCAAGTGAATACAGTTGAAGACATAGTGGTGCTCATTCTTTCCCTTCCTCTAGGATATGGTCACCTTTATCTTAGCTAGGACTAACTCTAATTATTTATGACTAATATATAAGCTTAGATAAACGCGATATAGGTAATGTTTCTCCACTACTTGTAATACCAAACTTAATATCCATATAGAGTGTATACTCTATATGGATATTAAGCACCTATGGGTATTACAAGTTGAGGTGACTATGTTGGTGTTGGAAGCTATGGTGGTAGCACTGTGGCTATTAACTTGGATGACTTTAAGGCCTACAAATTTAGTGATAGATGCAATGATGTTTTCTGCCCATGTAGCTTCACAACATGCTACGGCAAGTGCATAATATTCTACTTCCATTGTTGATAGAGCAACTGCTGATTGTTTCTTAGATAACCATATGACTACGGTGTCATTAAGCAATAAAATGACTCTTGTATAGGATTTGAAGGATGAATACTAATTTTCACAATCTGTATCAACATACTCAACCAAGGTGAGCTCACTATTGGATGTCGGGTAGACAAGGCATTGATCAATTGTACAAAACAAGGTAGCGGCAAATGTGTTTGAGTGTTGCACAATAGTGTCAATTAGGTGAGATGAGTGTTATGCAAGGAGAGGAAGGCTATGAACTATATTTGATCGTGTGAAAATTGCAGCATATTTTAGTTTGCAAAGAATCACAAACTCCACTTTTAATTAGTCCAATCTTTTTCACAAATAAACCATCCTTTTTAAGGTTTATGTGTTTCATAATGTTTTTTATTAAATAGAATTATATTAAAATGATAAAGTTTTATTTATTTATTATTATTTTTACCATAGTGGCATATCTTCTAAATTTGAGTAATTTTTATAAAAAGATAGCTGTCAAATGGATGCATGTTTGGGTTTCTACTTCTGTAAGTTGATGACTACTGTAAGTTGTGTTACAAGTGAAAGGGAAGTGCAAACAAGATTTTCATTAGAGATTGGCCCAAGAGAGTACACATTTTGAGGTAGCTAGGTGTAATTGCAATGTTGTTGTTTGTCATACCAAATTATTTCAAGACCAAAGTTGAAATCGTATACGACCAAACTTTTTTACCTAAAAAGTAGCAATGAGTAGGTTCTTGATTTTTGCAAGTAAGGTTGATGAAGCGGCGACAAGGAGAATGTTGTCCATGTAGAGGATGAGATGCAACCTTTGACCTTTGACAATGATGTGAAATAGACATTTGTCATAAGGTGAGGTTGAAAAACCCATAGCTTGTAGGTGCATTGCGAGGGTCTTGAACCACTTGTGGCCTGATTGATGTAGGCAGTGTAATGCTCTTTGGGGTTTCCAAATGGTGCTAGGTGTGGCATAGCCTGGTGGTGGCTCAAGATAGACATCATGTTTGAGTATTCAATTCACATGGTAACATCAAGTTGCTCAATGAGTAGTATTTTGTTCAGGTATGCCGTTGTGTTGCAACAAAGCCCAACATGATGCAAATTGTTGCCATAGTAGCGATTGGTGGAAAGGTTGTCCAACAATCAATTTCAATGACTTGAGTATAGCCTTGAATCATTCAATGACACCTTATGCATCAATTTTGACTTTGAAGACACACTTGGAGTGTGTCATATTTGCAGAAGGTGGCAAGTTGGTACGTGGCATTTTGGTGAATACATTCATGCTGAGAAGAGCATTATATTCCGCTTACATGGTTTTGCCCCACCAGGTTGCATCAATGCTATAGAGGGCTACAACATATTGGCAGGGTGTGATATCAAGTTAGTAGTATCATCTACAAATAGGTCATGATTTGAGGTTGTAGTAGCAACATGATCCAATTCTAGGTACCAAGTAAATCTTCATAAAACAATAGGATTTGTAGTTGGTGTTGGTGCTAGGTGTGATCCTGTAGTTGTGTGTATGCTTGTCTTAGGCATATGTAGCCTATCTAAAGTTGTATGTTCAAGACCATCATCAAATAAGCCATAATCATTAGTTAGATTAGTATCAACCTCAATGGCTATAGGTTGTGGTGTGGAGTGTTCCACAAAACAAGCATATCACAAGCATAGCCATTTTCTAGACTCAAGAAGGTAGAATATATATCCACTAGTGCCATACCCAGTATTGACACCTTTGATTGCTTGTGAGTCAAATTTACCCAAGCCGAGTCATTAAGGATGAAGGTGTTGCATCCCCAAATTCAAAGGTGTTCTAAGTTTGGCTTTAGGCCACTCCAAGCTTCCCACAATATGCACCCATAAGTGTGAACTTAGAATTCTGTTTAGTAGGTGTGCAATTGTTAGGATGGCACTTTCCCAATACCCAATGTGCTATTTTTTTGTTTGCATCATAGCTTGTGCACTTTCAACAAATGTGTAGATGGCTCTCTAAGCAACACCATTGAGTTCAAGCAAGCAAGGAGGAGGTATTTCCTTGGTAATCCCGTATTCATGTACCATTCATCAACAATAGAGTTGATAAATTTACTACCTCTATTTATGCATAGAGTTTCAAATGGCAACTTGAAGATGTCTCCATCTTGTTGCAATATACCTTAAATATTTACAATTCATCTGATTTTGTGTTTCAAGGGCACAACATCCACTATATGTGTGAACTCATCAACAATGACAAAGAAGTAGAGATACCTTTGGAATATTTAATGTGCATGGGACTGGCTAAATCTGTATGGATGCATCCTAATTTTGTTGTGCCCATATTTGAGATACCATGGGTATTAAGGAAGTGTAATTGATGTGACTTAGCAAGTTTTCAAGATTCATAAATTCCATCAGGTAAGTCTATGTATGGTAAGCCTATAGCCTATATATGTTGCACCAAGGTGTCCAAGGCGTTGGTGCTAGAGTGTTGCATTATTTGTAATGGAAATGGTATTGTGCTTTGAGGGATAGAAAATTGAACCATCATGTTATAGAGATGATCAACCACCTTGGCTAGGGCAAGGGTGTACACATAGAAAAATTTCCCTCAAAGGAAGCCCAAGCTTCAACAATACCAAGTCCTTGAATATAAAATAGTGTTATGCCTAGGTCAAGGCAGAGTAAGCATTCTTGGAAGGCAATAATTTGTCCAATAGTAGTGCATACACAAAGTGTGCTAATACCAATGGCATGTGTAGTATGGAATCTCCAGATGACAGAATTAGTGGTGGTAAGTGCCTTGTAGTTGTGGAGTGCAACACCATCATTAGTAATATGACAAGTTGCACCGTAGTCAAGAACAAGGCTGCCAAGACCATTGTGCAATGCAGGAGACATGCCTAATAGCAACCATTTGTGGTCATGGAAGGAGGATGATAGATCATCCATTGATGAAGTCTATGTTGCTATGGCAACTACAATAGGCTGGACTTGGTCTTGCATGCAATTGATTGATTGATTGATTGATACGGGTGAGTCTAAGCGGCTCCATGTTGTGGTGTTCTTTAGGGCAAAATAGTTTGTGAACTATGACAAGGATGTCCTTGGGCAAATCCTAATCTACTATAGCAAGCTCCTTAGATGGCCTCTCTTGACATGGTATTCGTAGGTAACTTCTATTTTGCTCTGTTATGGTTGATGTGGTGCTGCAACAAAAGCTGATTTAGGTTTTTCATCTGGCCAGTTTTGCATCTTGTTGGCATGGAGTTCCTTAGTATGGAGTGCCACTTCAACATTGGCCACCTTCAAGCCACCAGTCCCTATAGCAGCAATAAGAGTCATGACAAGAGGTAAGTACTATGTTGTCAATAATGTACTAAGTAATGTTGTAGCATGGGCATCTTTATCAACATCTACATTGACCATTTCTAGTCCATTGGCAAGCTCATGAGATTGAGCAATGAACACTAAAAGAGTTTCTTCATTGCATAGTTTGAGTGTACTAAATTCCTTGAGGAGTACAATCTTCTTTTTTTTGCAATCTTTTGCTCAAATTTTTCTACAACTTTTTCCCACATTTCTTGGCTGTCTTCTAGGGCAATCAGATCAAGAGCTATTGTAGGTGATATATTCAATACACAAACAATGATACATTCAATTTTCACAGGTGCTTTGGGATCCTCTTTGCCCCAAGAATTTTGGAGTTTATTAAGTTTAGTAGTAGATATTGCAATATCCAAGGACTTTGATGCTCTTGAGGTAACACTTTATAGGCCTTAGGCATGTAGGATGAGCTCAGAATGATATTTACAGATGGGCTAATTTTCTACACTAGTCAAGGGATAGACATGATATATATTTTGGGGTATTGATGTTGTGTTAGCCATGGTACTAATACCAATTTTTTTTTAAAGGAAAGATGTGTGTGCAAGTTTTGAACTATATGCATGCATGCAATGTAGGCAAGGAAATGTAGAAGTAGAGTGGAAGCTTAGCATGGGCCCATAACCTGATGCAAGCTATGCTCTAATAGTTGTATGCTTTCTACCTTCATATATACAAAAGACACATTGTTTAAGGACATATTCTCCATAGAAAAGACAAATGTGATAAGTTGAATTGGAAGTGATGTGTGGTCATAATAATCTAAGGAGTGGCACATAAAGCTGAGGTGCTCCTAGTGCCATGTTATCCCATGGGACATAGCAGCGGTGCACAACAAAAATCTCATGGTCTACTAATCTCATGCTCTTAAATTGCTAAATGTTTGGATAGAACATGCAAATAGGGAGAATCTGCTAAAGGATATTTTAAGTAGAAGTTTGTTTGTTTAAGACTATGTCCAAGTGCAACCTAGGATGCAAAGGGATTGTATCTTAGATAGATGTCGTGATGATTTTGAGCTATCCATAACTAGGTTCACTACATCATTGTGAACTCTAGAATGGATGATGAGAAAATTTGGAATTGATCAACAAGGATCAAACTTAGAACTTGGAACAAATGCATCCCAAGAGGAAAGACCATACAAGTAACTTGCTTAGATATCAACATAGTCACATGTGCATAGGAAGTAATAATACCAAGGCAGCAAGATGCTTCCACTTATCTCTATTGAGAGCAAAATTTGAAAGTAGCATCCTAAAGGTTCAATGGATCATGATAATGTGCCTTCAATGTCATCAATTTGATTATGCAATTTTTTTGTTGTTGTTATTGTTGTTAGATGCTGCAGTGGTAGCTTAGTTGCATGGTACCAATAAGATGGTTGTGTAGGTCTGATGGATCTGCACAAAGTGTTGATGGGTGGTGGTACTGAATTTGGCAGTGTGATAGCTGATGCTTCCATTGGAGGAAGATCAAGTACATCATTGTTAATCAGATTTGATTTGTTTGTATTGTTATAAAATAAATCATAGTTATTACTAGGACTAGTGTCAACTACTGCCATAGGTTGCGGTGTGATGTGCTCTATGAAGTGTGCATGATATGGGTGCATCCATTGCCTTGTATTTAGAATGTGGAAGATCTAGCCACTTGTTCCATAAATAATGAAGATTCCTTTGATTGCACACGAGTTGGATTTTCCTAAGTTATGCAGGTTGCCAAGTGTGAAAGCTTGGCATCTCCATGGGCATAAGTGTTCCAAATCAGGTTTAAGACCGCTCTAAGCCTTCCATGGTGTACAACCATAGAGGTAGGATTTGCTATTCCAATTTTGTAAGTATAGTACTGTTAAAATTGTGCTTTCTTGGTAGACTTCTTGTTTGTATGTAGTTTGCATCATAACTCTTGCACTTTCAACAAGGGTGCAAATAGCTTGTTTTGCAACTCTATTGAGCTCAAGTGATCAAGGAGGTGGGATCTCCTTGGTAATTCCACACTCACTTAACCATGTTTGCACTATAGAGTTGATAAATTTTCCTCCTCCACTGGTGCATAATGTTTTCAGTTGGCAACCTGAAGGTGTCTCCATCTTTTTATGGTAAGATTTTAGTGTGGATAATGTATCTGATTTGTGCTTGAGAGGTGAAACATCAACTATTTGTGTGAATTCATCCACTATGACTAGAAAATAAAGGTTACCTTGGAGTGATGTAGTATACATAAACCTAACCAAATCAACATGAGCTCATTGAATTTTTATTGTAGCAATACGTGAAATACCATGGGTGGCAAGTATGGGCATGGTGGGATTTAGCCAGAGCAGATAGCTTGCAAATCCCATGAGGTAGATTGCTATATGGTAGACCTATAGCAAGTTCCATAGTTTGCCCATATTTGAGGCTCCAAGTTATCCTAAATGTTGGTCCTATAGTGTGTCATTGTTTGTGATTGCTACAATAATTATTGCAGATGGATAAAGGATTGATCCATCAAGCCTATATAGGCAATTGACTACATTTGCAAGTGCTAGCATATGTACATCTTTGTGTACAGTTGCTTTGCTTCCTTCAAAGAGAATCCATGCACCAACAACCTTAAGCAAAAATAGATAATAGTGTCATTTGTAGGTCAGGGCAAAGCAAGCAGTGCCAAAAAGCAATCATCTTACCAACCATTGTGTGGACATGAAGTGTACCTTTGCTTATAAGATTGGTAGTGCAACTATCTCCAAGGATAACTAGTTTATAAATACATAATTTCTTGTAATTGTGAGGAGCAATACCATCATTAGTGATGTGACAAGTTGCACCAAAGCCAAGGATTAATCTGCTAATCCTTATTTGTGATGTCGTACACATCTCAAGAGTAACCACTTGTGGTCTTGGACAAAATACAACAATTTGTCTATTATCAAACTAGATTTGGTTACTATAGTTATAATGGGTAATGCTTGGCTTGGTGTGCAATTGATTGCCATTGGATGAGCACATTTTGGACAAGTCCATGTGAAGTGTTTTTTGAGGTAATTTTTTTGTTGAGTGTGGTATAGGTGACCATGAGCAAAACCCAACTTGATGTAACATATAGTCTCTCAATGCCTTCTTTTGCCATTATACTTGTAAGAGATGTCTTTTTTGTTTCTTCTTGGTAGATAAGGTGTTGCTACAAAGATTGATTTGTGTTCCTTTCCTAATCCATCCTTGTTCACTAACTTGCCAGCACAAAGTCCTTCAATGTGTAGCACTACCTCCTGAATCAGCTACCTTGAGGCTGCCAATCCCTACCTCGAGTGTAAGAATCATGACAAGTGGTAGGTATTTTGATGTTGGTAGTGCTCCCAATAGAGTTGTAGCTTGAGCATCCTCATCAATGTCAATTCCAACAATAGCCAATCCATTGGAGAGTTCATTGGGGCAATCAATAAGTGCGGAGAGTGTCTCTCCAATGCAAAGTTTTGAGAGTGTTGAATTCACATAGAACGACAAAGTTATTTAGTGCTACCTTTTGCTCAAATTGGTCTATAAGTTCGTCCCACATCTGTTTGGTGGTCTTGCAGGGTATCAAGTCAAGGGCTACCATTGGAGAAAAATTTAATCCAATCTATGCATGTGCCTTGCCATCCTCGTCCAAGGTAGCTTGCAGTTCTGTTAACTCAATAGCAAGTAGTACAATGTTGGAACCATCTGATTGAAGTCTCATTGAAGTCTCTTCTTTTGTGCACTTTGAAGTTCCTAATGTGACATCCCATAGACCTTGGGTACAAAGGATCAATGTAGAATGGTATTTCAGTATAGACCAATTTTTTGCACTAGTAAGTGGTTCAACATGGTAGATGTTTTAAGGTACCAAATTTTGTTCAGCCATGATGAGTGTTGTTTCAAGGAAATTGATATGGTCATGCTTGTGTGCAGGTCTAAGACTGCATGCATGCATAAGATGTAGAATTATTATGCTTTTGAATTCAGCATTGACCCATAACCTATAGAGCTTAATAGCCCTTTCTTTGTTATAGATAAAAGGTATTATAGAACAATGATAACACTATATGGAGAAGTCTCATATCAAGGGATAATGTGTAGAGCTTTACAAAAATACCACCATGCCAAGAGAAAGTTGAATGAGTGGTTGTGACTAAGCCGTTGCATGGTTATAGTGCAGTGCAAGTGAATTGCCATGTTGTAGCAATTCCTTCCAATTTATGAAACTATCTAGCATAGTTGGCAATTGAGATTCACTAAACTTTAGTCAATTGTGGCTAGGGTCCAAAATGTCAAGCCTATTCCCATTTCTATAAACATCAATAGTGCCCAGAAGATAGTTTTCTAGTAGTCTAAACTCAAGAAGATTGAAATCTGAAATAGCCTTGACATAGAAGACAAGAAGATTGAACACTTGGAACAGACCGGTAGGAATTGTCCTCTCCTAGTGGTTCCATGATTAGTCCAAGAATATCAAGAATAGTAGGTTTCTACTTTTGGAAAGTTTTGGAGGGATCTTTCCTTCCAAGCCACAGATGTTGAGATCCCTCACTTTTAGAGTAGGAAAATTGAATATTATTCATCCATTTAGCTCATGGCCTATGTTTAATCCACTTGAAGTTATAAGTAGAAACCTTTAGGTCTGTAAAGTCACCTCATCATTGCTTTTGAGTCTAGAGAAGGTACTCGAAGCCCTTTTTAGATGCCCAAAAGAGAACACCTTGTGGAACAGAAATGAGGAATCTGTCAAATGTAGTTTTGTGTGTGAGTTAGAAGTGGTTATCATGCAATGCTTTTGGGAATTTTTTTCTCCTTTCTCACAAAATTTTTGTTTTATGTTGTGTAGGAAGAATAAGAAGTAACTCTTTCCTTGGTATGGATTTCTATGTCATTAAGTAAATTGTGAAATGCAATTGTGGTTATTCGGGCAGTTTCATAGAGCAAAGACTTGAAGAAAAACATATATCTTGAGGTGGATCAAAATTTCAAGCCCTCTAGCATCCCCGCTCCCATTAATAGATCCATCTATATCCCATATAACAACATAATGACACAAAATCCTTGATAAAATTGACAAGAGTGCCAATTTGATTGGTGAAGTTTAACACCAGCAGGTAGACATTAAATCTATGCCAAGACATAAGTTATAAATCTGCAAGCCTATCTTTCCAAAAAAATTTCTTGAATAATACATAGCTCTCTCAATTGCTTGTGACCCAATTGCAATTGCAAAATTACTACTTCACAAAAAAAAAAAGACTTCTCTTGTGACCTCTCTTTGTCTCTCTTGCTCGTGTTGAAATTACATTTTAGATGTGGCATATGATAGTTGAGGGTGGTATATTGGGTATCACACACTATAAAAATTAGGGGTTTCACATATTGATGCCTTATCTCTTTCCAAAGCATACATTTTTCTTTTTCTTGTCAATAAGAAAAGTGTAGAAATAGTCATTCAATAACAAAGTTGGGAGAGAGGTCATTGATTACCTTCCACCCCAAGGAGAACTACATCTTCAAGGGGAAGATGACATGGAAGAATTAATAGTAGTAGATCTCGACCAAGAGCATGAAGCATGGCTATCTGAGAAGGAAGATTGTCAAACAAGAGGACCTTTGACAAGGAAACCCTTTGCCCTAGGAGATCTTTGTCCTGAAGATAGAACTTTGCCCTAGGAGGACCTTTGGCTAGAAAAGTCATTTGGCCTGAAGTTTAACAAATTACTGTAGTGCCAACTAATCAAGAACCACAATTAATGGCTATTTGATTGTATTGACCACTCACATGTGCAAGTAGCAATGGCTCACCAAAGAGCATGCTTACCAAAATTTTGTAATGGTTAGGGCAACACCTTAAATATCCACTTGGGGCCTTTGATCCTTTTCACTTTTTGCAGAATCAAACTAAACGAGACTGGCTGCACTTCCCACACCCTTGGCAATAAATTCTACTTAGACATTTGAATTACAAGAGAGTGCATTTGTGTATGAGAGTGAGGAAGCAAGGAAGAGAAGTGTGTGGCTTATATTATAGGTGTGAACTAGTCCATAGTAAGAAGCAAAAATTCTTGATGTGGAATTTGGAATTGAGCAATCATGCAATGTTGCATGAAATCAGAGACAACCAAGGCTAAAGAATTCAAGAGGAAACCTCTTTGCTTGGACCAAAGAGCATTAGTAGAGAGTGTTGGGGCCTAGTAGTTCACCCCTAAATGATATAATTTTGGATAGTGTATGTACTCAACCAAACTTGACCATCTAGGCCAAGTTCAAAGCTTCTTTAAGGGACAAGAAGCCCACAAATGGTTAGTATGTTCTAGGTATCAAGGATTCTAGTTGAATTGGATATGAAGTTGTTCAAATACAAACAAACAACTTACTTGAATAACAACCACACAATTTTTTTGAGTATTTATACCAAGGAAAGCTTGTGAATTGTGCAACAATGTTCTAGGCAACGGCAAGAGTACTTGTAGGAACATTGAATGAGGAAGGAAGAGTAACTTTGTTGTTCCCTTTCATTGTCTATTTTTACATGGAGATGGATCTACTCATCCCTAAAGAGAAGAAGAAGTACCCAAACCACTTCTTCCTTGGCCATTTTGACAAACCTAGGGAAAGAGTGCTCATGGTACAAAAATACTTAGAGGTGATGCAAAGTTTGGCCACAAAAGGAAGCATATGGAGGTGAAATAAGCCTTCAATACCTTAGGCTTTGAGAAGCAAAGGCAGCAAGAGATTGCAATGGAGCCCAAACTTAAGAAATGACCTATGACTCCTTCAAGGCCAAAGGCAGAGGCCACAAAGAGGACAAGGAGGATCCTTGTGGAGGAAGAAGAAGAAGTCCAAGAAGAAGATAATGTTGGGCCACAAACAAGATCCTACTCCAATGAATAATGAGTAATCTTTCATGAGAATACTAATTTTTTCAAACAAGGATGCGGTAAAGAATCAAGAAGGTGGAGAAGTACAATCCACCCTAGCCAAAACCCCTCCTTGAATGAAAAAATTACATGAGGAAGAACAAGCACCTGCTCCTAGATGCTATGATCAAGAAGCCAAGCCTTCTAGCCCAAAGAAAATTATGGCAAAGGGTTTGGAGATGAAAAAATTCCCTTTGTTCCCACCCATAGTAGAAGTGGAGTTAAGGGAGTAAGGAGTCCTTTGTGCTAAAGAGGTGCTCAAGATGGAAGATTCAGGTTCTTGTTAGGACAAGCCAGGTTTCAGGCAAAAGGCAGACTTTGGGAAGAAGGCAAAAAGTAAGGACAAAAGGTCATCCAAAATGGAGGTACAAGGCCCCATAGAATTGATATCTAAGCAATTGGGACCGACTATCTTTGTTGAGATGGAGAGAGAGGAGACTTGACCCTTGGCTTTGTTCAAAATGAAGGGAGATTTCAAGCAAGAAGGAGACTAGGCCTATCTTGGTAGTGCCACTTTCTCAACTAGTGGTATACAATGTTAGCCCAACATTGGAATTAATGGAGAAAATCCTCCTCACATACATAGAGTCTCATATGGAAATCATTGACCATATCATCCTCATTAAGCATCTTCATCAAGTGGCGCAAGAAGTAAACAAGGAGAAGATGAAGGCAAGGGATGAATTGAAAGAAGCTCATGCCCAACATTTGGAGATGAGAAAGTAGAGTAATGACTTGGCATAGGAATGGCTGAGCTCAACAAAGAAAGTGAGGCCATGGAGAAGAAGATTGCAAAAGAAAAGATGATGAAGCAAAAGATGTCTTACTTGAAGGAAGAAGAAGAAATGCCAAAACAACTTAAGCTTGGGGACACAAGTAAAGGCCCAAGCAGAAGGAGTTAATGTGCTTAAGGGAGAAGTAGAAAAGGTGGAAAGGTCTCTCTTAGCAGCATTAGTTTTTCATCAAGAGGAGTTGCAAGTAGCCAACATCTAGGTAAAGAAACTCATGGAGAGTCTAAAGCATAAGGAGGAAAAATATGAGAAAGATAGGGCAGTCATTTCAGGGGAAATTGTGGTTGAGATGGAGGAAAGTATGACTCAAGTCTACCTAGAGAAGATTGCAGTTTTGGCAAGGATGGAGATGGCATAGGACCACCTGGAGGAGATCATGAAGGAGGTAATGGAGGCCTCCTAGGAGAAATTGATGGCTTGGAACTCCTATCCCAAGCACAAGCATTGACCATAAAGATCTTCACGAACAAGTGCTTGAAGCAACTAGCTAATAAATTGCTCAAACCTACCGTGGAGAAATTTGAGGATGCCATGAAAGTGCTATCAGTGGAAATCATAAGGTACTAGGAGTGGATAGAGTTGCTAATTAAGGTTTGTAAAGGAAAATTAAGTTCCTTGTAGTAGATTTTAGGAAGATTATTATTACTAGCATGAGTGAAATAGTTAGAAATTTGTTAAGTGTTGAACACACCCTTGGCTCAAAATTCTCTTTGGCCTCAAACTATGCCTTCATCTTGATATGTATCTTCACCTAGAAATGCTCTTGACTTAGGACCAATTTTTTAGCCAAATGATTATGGGAGTGTAATTAATTGAAAAATAAATGACAAAGTAGTTGTCATTGGTAGAGATTGCACAATCACTTCTTAATTGCACTTAGGATAAGATTAGTAGGTAGGAGTAGTGACCAGTAGAGTAGGTGTAATTAGAAGATTTTAGCCCTATTAGCCATTGATCATCTCCATCAAAGAGTTAGGAAATTGTGTATATAGGTTGTGACCCTAGGAAGCTATGTCCACTTCTTTCATAATCAAAGCAATTCAGCTCACAAACTTTCTTTTGTCTTTGTGTTGAATGACTTTCACTTACATCTTTGATTGTATACTTGGTCGAGTAGAGGTGGAGAATCTTGCAATAGGAGTATGTGTTTGAGTACTTGCGTAGAAAATTCACATTGAATCAAAGAACCCTTGATATTCAGCATGAATGAGTGCTTGAGTGCCTATGTAAGAAATTTGCACATAATCAAGGAAGTTAACCTTGACACTCCAAACAAGAGAGTCAATGTGAGGAAGTGTTATGGGAATGATGGAACATTGGGAGTACCACAAAATAGAAAAACCAAGTCTACAATTGATTTTAGATTTTGTTGGGATTGTGTATTCTAGGAAGATATATGTGCGGTCAAAAATTGTGTCAAGGTGAGAGAACCTTTGGCTTGAAATCCAATCTTTGGGGGGTGAAATATACTTGTGGGAAGGAACTAATCACCAGGATAAAAGAGGGTCTTCAAGTGGAAGAGGCATTTGGCATGAAGTGAACCACCACTATCAAGGGCTTGTTAGATTGAATTTTTTATGTAAGTGGTCATTAATTTCTCTTTTCAAAAGGATGTCACCGTGTATCCTTAGTTTCTTTTGGGATTTTTTTCTACCTAAGAGGTTAAACATGTAAGGATAAGCCACTAGTAACATTGTGACACTTTATACTCATTTTAGTCATTGCAAACACATATCCTCATGGGAGTGACCTGTTTTTACCATTTATACTATTAATATGTTGACATTGGGTTGTCATAACATCATACCAAACGGTGATGCTGATTAGTGTTAAAGCAACCGTCATTAGATATAGGTCATACCTTTCAATAAGAAGTGTAATTGGTTCTATTGAGATGCTATCAGCTTAGTAGAAAAGCTTGAGCATCAAGGTAGTGAGAGCAAAAGTTGGGATCCTAAACCCTAAACTGGCTGATTGGCATGCCAGTTACATGATGGTTACATCACTCTTCACTAACCTATGTCCGTTAGATAAACCGAGAGTGTAGATGAGCATATCTGATGACTGCTATATGACTCTTCATAACTAGTAACAGATGTGCATCGTTACCTGTAGCACTAATATAACAAGAAGAATTCTCCCGTTCACACATGGATAAGGGTATGCGGAGATGCTAATTTTTCGTGTATTCAGTGCTTAACAATCAGGAATGGTGTTTCCTGTGTCTCCTGAGCTCGTGACAAGCATCGTAGAGTAGAGTTTCCGTTTCAGGCTAGATGAAACCTGACTGTATATCAATTTCGAAGCATGTGAAGATCCACCGTCAGTGCATCTCTCAATTAGGAGGGTTAAACGCTTAAGATGTTTCAAGATAAAGATTTGGCATCTGGCACCATTGATTATAGATTTGGCTTTGATTGTAATCTCGGGCCTGTTCAACTGAGCTTTATATCCTACGCAATTTGGTCAGTTTCACAGGCAAAACACTGCGAGAACAACATTAGTAGAGTGTGTGGACGAACCCAGCAGGTCCGGAAACATATCGAAAATGTTCAGAAGTAAAGGCATAGAACTTGAAATGCTTCGGGATGACCAGAACATGCAAATTGCTATCTGGGACTTCGCAGGTGAAGACATCTTTCGAGCGCTCTAGGGCATTTGTTTCCACGGATGAGTGAAGCGTGTGACACTGTTTGTGTGGTTGCATTCGAATTCAACCTTCCGAAGGACAAAGACTTACAAAGAATTGACTTGGATATCGGGTTCGACAGAAATTACTGATCTGGTTGCGATACATTGCATCAAATACGCAGGTCACAGGCCAGATACACCGTCCTTCGAGTGCTAGTCGTAGGAACACATGTGCACATGGACATCCAGTACGCAGTTCACAGGCCGGATACACAGTCCTTCGAGCGCTAGTCGTAGGAACACATGTACACATGGACATGACTAAGTATGGAAGCCCGAGAAGGGTCCTAAGGGCTGTTGACAGGCTCAAAGGTTGAGGGTGTGTTGGACCTTTGAACTGGTCATGAGATGTACGAAATCGATGCTCGGATGTCAGGCCCTTGAAGGACACCGTCAATTATACCTTCGTGACGGTACTGAATGATAAGTCTCTCACTTTGCTGATTTCTTCTTCCTTTCTGTATAAAATTCTTCCTACGATAAAATTGCAAATTGTTCATATAGTATTGAGATTGAAACTGGCCAGAAACTGGAGATCCTTTTGAAGAGAAAGTAATAAAATTTGAAACTAAAAATCACACTCGAGTAGAGGGGTATGAAACGAAGTTAATTAGATCTAAACGAGATCATTACTGTTGGTTACAAGTTTAAAAGAAAAATCTTGAACTATCTTCGGAAACGAAGCACCATGGCCAGCTACGCTACTACCTCATTGGAAGTGGGAACAGGAAGAAGACATCAGGAGCTGGATAGTGTATAATAACTTTAGTCTGCATGTTCTATAAGCGCATAAAAGACAATCATTGAGAGCATGCACAACAAACAGCTAGGATTTCAAATCGAGTTGTATTAAGCAGTATAACTACGCATACTTCGTTAGGAAAAGGAGTCGGATACAAGTGCTCATGGCTATAGTACCGAATGTCTCCAAGGAAAACTCGGTACCGATTGCTCTCAGTTAGTCTACATTATATAGTCTCTCTTCAGTGAAGACTCTCAACCGGATTGCCGGACTATAGCATCATACCAAATATCTGTCTCGAGCAAATGCGATGGATTGCTTTATGAAAGTATCGATCAAGTGAACGGTAAGATTAGCTACTAATTAAAGCAATCTAGAATCTAATATGAAAAAAGATTCTGTTATGGTGATGACCATCTAGGATAATCTCAGGTGTTCCTAAAAGAAGGCGGTGGAATCAATTAGGATCATTCGTTATTTACCTGGAAGATTACTGGATCCGGACTACCAGCAAAGAATTCTACAATGTGCATGAATGTAAGGATTAACTCTGTCGCTTTCGGAAAGTGCAACTCATGTTATAATCCAGAGAGTTGAATTATCGAACAATCAATTGAAAGAAAAACGGAATCAGATGAAAAGAAACCCCCACAATGACTATCATTCAACAAAATGAAGAGAAGAGAGACCTGCCATGTACCTTAAGCTTGGGTGTTCCAGAATAGCCGGAGGATCAATAATGCTGAATAAAGGGACAAAGAAATCGAACATGAGGTTTACGACAATGAATCGCAGAATGTAGTTTTATTCCAAACGTAACGCATTTCACTCCAGACGTACCCGAACAGCGTCAAGAGGATCTCATTTATCGAGGATCAGATCTGAGTTGGAATTTTGATGAGTAGAAGTTTAGACTTGCGTTTCCCGCAGTCGGGCCGATGCTAGAATGGCAATAACATTGAATCCGATGCATATAATTAGAAACGGATTTATTAATCTGAATCAAATTGTTTCCCCGATTACAGACATTCGCTCGCTAGTCCAAGCTCACCTGGAGAAATACTGTAAAGTTGACAGAAGGTGACAACGTAAGACGAGATAGAAAGGGACATTGCACCTACAGCGGTTGAATATAAATATATTTAAAGGGACATCATACTTAGAACTTACGGTAGCTGGAAGTTGCAAAGACCTGGTGAGCTTGAAGAGAATATGAGGGGAGATATCAACATAGAAGGTAAACATGACAAAAGCTGACAAGGAAAGTAGAAGGATAGATTCGGACATAGCCTTCAAAGTGGTTAACGGTTGCGAGATTAACAAACTGGTGCGAAAATCCGTTGGAGTGACTGTCTATTATATACAAGTTTGCGTCTTGTTAGAAATTAGAACGGGAATCATTTGGAATTCAATAGAACATTTATTCTCAGGTTGTGCTCATGAGCACTGGGAGTCAGAATCGTAACGAACCATAACTCACAGACTCATAGTTGAACTAACTAGACATAAACATGCTTAATTATTGCCATAGGATGCATTCTCATCAAATTGCAACGCGAAGAATAACTTGAATGAAAACCCAGTTAATTAGTAGTCAAGGGTATATACACTGTTGCTGACATTCAACCGGGCATACTGCCTTGAGTCATATGAGTGTGGAAGTTTTCAGACATCTGAGTAAGTTTTTGAGTTCCCTTCCAACCTGAAATCAAGCTAATTCCTCGCTAAATTTGGATGCAATAATAAAAGTAACACTGTACAAGTTTAACTCCCCGACAAGCACTGTTTGCACTGGTATCGCCGCCATCTTTGACTCCTCATATTCAAATGTTCGTCTACACTGCACGGATCGGATGTTGGTCGTTATGTAGAAGATGTTGATTAAATTGAGGAACTGCGCGGTCAAGTTTCGTATGCTGAGACAAGTACTCTCGGAAAGCAATAAGACTGCAGATCACGCGCTCCCTTCTCTATAGTCAGGAGTCTTATCTTACTACCTTAGGAATTACAAGAGCCCGGCACCAGTCAGTATATAACACGCTGAGTTCAGCTGTATACACACTTGTAGTTTCGCAATTGGAGACATTACTCGAGCTCACGATTAGAAACAATACTCCTAAGGAACTGCAGGTTGCAACGAGTTTTCAGACTCTTGGACCTCAAGTTAAACTCTTCAACTCACAAGAACCAGCTTAGCTAGCTAGCTCGCTCTTAGTTTTCGATTGCACATTCATCACCCCAGTGTTGAGCCTGAGGTGCTAAGTTTTCCTCTATGGCCGATTACAATGACATCCTCGGCGACGACGACTCTCCTCCGTGGCTGACTGCTTCCCAAGAAGCTGATGATCAAGAACAGCATTTAACCATCGCTACCGCAGTTACACTCCCAACCAGAAACGCAACAAGAGCTTATATTACAATCGGCAACCACATGGCCACGCATGCACTCAAACAGATGGTTTATTTTTCTGGATAAACCATGCATCTCAACACGAAAACTTTTGTGGCTGAAATATCCAAGTAAGATGTATCCGAAGTATCAGACTCATTCAGACGATTGAGCTGGGGTTCAGCCTCCGCGGCAGATCGGTGATACCGACAAGCAGCAACTCCACCGAGCCACGGTGAAATTCTTCATCAGGTTTCAAAGTGTCAAATGAAATTGATTTCATCGTCAACGTAACAATTTCTCAAATTGTTACACTGTCAGGGGAGACTTATCGTTTATAAAAGGCTCAATCCAGGTGTGAAGAATACAGGGGACGTGCTTTGTACATCTGGAACACCTGGCCAAGGAATTAATTTGCAAGAATTCATGATGAAAACCACTGGATCACCAGTAAGAGTTGATTTAGAGATCTAATAAGAACTTCCACGTGCACACCTTTGCAGCTCATATGCTAAACAAGTGATTCAATCAGGACACGCTTCCTTTGGACAATCTTACGTGTATCTACACAAGCAGAAAGCGTCTTCGAATTCTACAGCCCGTTTAGAGATGGTAGTGTCAGTGACGATTGATATACCGTAATGGAGTTAGGTACATGCAGATGCACGACTAAGAGTATTCAAACTTAAACTTTTTGTATATCTTTCAGGTACCTTTTATCACAGCTACACCACACGGTCTATTGCTATAAACAGACTTTGCCAGTGCAGTTGAGTTCGAATATTGTAGTGCCTAATCAAGATCCAGTGCTCCACTACTGATCAGTTCTGGTCTAGGTAGGGGAGTCGATCACTGCGCAGCTGGGATGGCTGCAGACACAGTATTTGGTTCATCAGATCCAGATGTAATGCACGGAGCTCATGTTGCAAGTGAATCTATTGCCTAAGTGTATTCAACCTCCACGAGAGTTACAAAAATAGAAAGTCCCCCCCAAGTTCTAAAATAAACGCTTTCCTACATGTGCCTATGGGTAACTTCTAAAAGCTTATACTACAGTAGCCAAGCCAATGCAGCTCGCCAAACTTTCAACATTAATTGTCCAATCACTACCTCGTAATCTTGCTGAAGTAGTCCACAAAAGTGAGAACATTCCACTAGGTGGTTGCCGTTAGGCGATATACCAATCTAGTGTTAGTTTATTTTCTAAGCTGTTTGACAGTCATTCAAATTGGCGAATACGTTTGCAATTTAAAGCTGTCGTTGGAATGTATTGGTGTCAATCGACCTGATCTGCTCGGGTTTCTTTTCTAACGGAGACATGCGATAGATGAAAGCCTCATGTGTCATGACATTCCGTACCTAATGCAAGCTGGACATTTTGGCCATAATTGAAGCATCAGCTGATCTATAAAGATGTGAAAGAAAGATTCATTGGAGCGACATTCATTCTCATGTCGTTAGAGAATTTCAAATTTTTGTATTCGCCTCCACTTCACATACAGGCATTTATTTATGTATCCGAAAGAATTTTGAATCACTGTGCACTAGAAAAACTAACTTACCTGTGGTAGTGCACACCTTGCCTCTCTCCTTATGTAAATCTTTTTTTCCCTATTTTCTTAAGGATTCGATAAATACTTAGAATAAAATAGTGTCAATAAATAGAATTCAATCAATTTTACTCCCGTCGTCATAGAGAAAGACCATAGATATGGATCTAGGGTGGAGTGATCCATAGGAATAGTCACACTATCGCGAGACCATCAGAGTGCGATTAGTAGATCACAAGTAAGGTTTGCCATGTCAGCCATCAGCTCAGTACAATACCATGTTGGCATTCACATAAGCAAGAAACTATCACACGTTTGCCATGTCAGCCATCAGCTCAGTCGGATATCCATATTGGCATTCACATAAGCAAGAAACTATCACTCGAGACAAAGAATTGATTTTGGTAATGGTCTGCTCTCATGACACTTCACACATGTGTAAACAATGATGTTTCACCACAAATGTACACCAAAATCATAAACTAATCATTGACGGGTATAAGTATACCACCTCAGGAAGGAGTCAGGTTCAGTCAATTGAATTTGTGCAACTTCAAGGAGTAGTGAAGGCAGAATTGAGGATGAGTGCAAATTAGAACAAATCTGCACAATGGTTAATGAGAATTGTCAAAGGTAGAATGAGAGATTGTGTGAGAGGGTGATCAGGAGTGATAGAGTGAGACATGAACTGGCAAGGTAAGCACAACCTGAGTTTAGAGAACTTTGCAATGCAATATCACCCAAGAAAAAGAAGGTGTGGATTGGTGTTGCATTGGAGTCTCCTGGTTTGGAGAAATGGGCATATTATTGTTATGCTAAGTACCTCAATTCCAATTGGTTGTAGTTCTTGTTGTGGATTTGGGATTTCACTTACCTCCTAATGGTATTGAAATCCAAGAGAAGAACCTAAACTTCATTGACTTGTGAGGCAACATGTTTGCCTGGACAGAAGGACGTTGGCAGAAAGTTCTTGGGATTGCCATCTCAACCCTCAAGCAATGCACCTTGACTAGGAGTGGCCCCAAGCAATGGAAGAAATGACGAGGAAGTTAGAAGCATTCAAGTCAAAGGAAATGAAAAATGGTGGAAGATGAATGGTATACCGACCCCATCAAACACACCACTATAACATCTATTATGAAGTTGTTCAAGTCTAAGAGAACTACCTATGTCAACAATGGTCAGGTCACCTTCTTCCAAATTTACATGAAGGGAGACTCGTGGGTTGGGCAAAAATGTTCTATCAACTACCCCAGGAGTTGACTTAGTAATTGTAGACTAGTGGGGGAAACACTTACATTGCACTTTCATCTTGGATTTTTACATTCGGTTGAAGTTGTTGAGGAAGGAAGAAAATAAAATGCCAATATTCCAAGCACACTACTACCCATGTGGGTATCACAAAGCACAACTCAAATATGCGGTGGAGGTCCAAAAGTATAAGGAGGTGGTATTGGAGTTCCATAAGATGGAGAAGTGAGAAAAAATCTCCAAGATCTCTAAGGCAAGCTTCAGCAAACAAAAGATGACTGCGGTGCCAGTGCAGGCCACAAAGAGACATATGCCTAATCCCTAGGCGGTGGATTCTTTGGACAATAATGATCACAATTTTGACAAGGAATTAGGACTAGAAAGTGAGGATGGAGGTGACCAAGACTCTCAATTTACTTTATTGCAACTCCACCATAAAAGGAGATGGATGACAAACAATCACCAGCCTCAAGCTGATCATTCCCAAGGCAAGCAACCTCTATTTCCAATATAGAATTATCCTCCTACCAAGAGGGAGGTGATTCAAAGCAAGGAGTGAAGTGCAGTCCACCCATGCAACAAGAGTGGAGATAGAGGATCAAAAGGAAGAACTCTTCAGAGGAAGGAGGACACCCAATACTGCACTTTTAAAAAAGCATCCCTCCAATGCTAAGACTTGAAGTGGAGGTATTACATGCTTCAACCACTCTACCCTTTTTTTCAGCAATGGGTGGGAACTCCACCCAAGGAAAGACTACCCAACAATACAAGATCAATGTCATCCCAATCAAGGGGAGAAGGTCAAACAAAAGGGCAAGAGTCTCAAGTGTAGAAAAGGGTAAGCACCCAAATAACAAGTATCTTTGGCCCTAGATTACTTATTTGTGACACCAGAGGTTGCTACCAACACAATGGTGGCCAAGAAAGTAGAGGAAGAAGGAAGAGTAGCATCATGATCCCAAATGGTCCCCAAAGTGGAGAGCACTCCGATGGCTCTCAAGGTACACAAGACACACCCCAAAGACAAGAAGGAGCACAGTCCCATAGTAGGAGTTGACTCATTTGGAATTGAATTAGGAAGACATGTGGAGCCCATGCCAAACTATCCCCCACTATGAATGTGTTGTTCATGTTTTGGGACTTGCATTGAGGGCCATGGAGGAATTACTTCCTACCTACCAAGAGATTGACACTATGCTGACAAATTACAAGAGGTTTTGTAGAGTATTTTCACTAGCACATTTAGAGCATTGTTTAGGCAAAGTTAGGGGCAGAGAAGGAGTTGGCCAAGGCACAAGATAATATCTTGAACCTTGGAATAAAACTCTTTGCAGTTCAAGGACACTGCTACTATCAAGAATAGCACTTGAACCAAAGGGAACCATAGGAGCTCACATTGCTTAGGGAGTAGCTCATGACAGCAAAAGAGACGTGTTGGAGACACAAAAAAGTTGTGGAGAGTCAAGAAAGAGAAGGTGCAGTAAGGAGAGAATGGATACCAATTGCCATTGCACCTAGGATCCACAAATTGGACAAGGAACTTGCAACTAAGGAAGCAGAGTGTAAAGCAAGAGGGAGGATTACACCTACCTTTCCATTTATTTCAAATAGTGGGAAAAGGATAAGGATGTGCATTTGAAGAAGCATAATGCGGAGTTGTGCACTTTCAATGCCAAGTTAATGGTGCTGAAGGTAACAAGAGAAAGCATTTGTAGACTACAAGAAGGCACAAGAGGAGAAATCAAGCACCCAAAAATCTCCACAATGAAAGAGGAATTAGCTAGGGCACAACAACGGGTTTCACAACTAGACACAAATTTACAAACTATCAGAGAGAGATCTGAGTGTCAAGTCATGGAGTTGAATAAGAAGCACAAGGAATAGCTAAATGCTCAAGACAAAGAGGTAGAAGCATTGAAATGAGAACTAAAGGTTTCTTGCATCCAAGGTGCTAAGGACAAAAACTCATCCACAACACCAAATGCACATTGAGGAATTGACCATGATGGCAATGACCAAAAAGCAGATCCTCCATGTGTGGGTCAGACAAGAAGTAGATATGGAAATGCAATCCATCCAAGATACCCTGGAAGAGGAGCAAATGAGAGTTCTCATTGTTGTGGAGGATATTGCAAATTGGCTGAACGCATAAGTAGAAAATTTGGTCATGACTCAGGCTCATCAAACAAAGTCAATGGAGCTAACGTGAGAGATATATGCATTGGAGGCAAAAGTATACTCCAATGAGCAGTTAGCAAAGCTGGCTGACCAGTTGTAGAAGCACACTGATGCAAAGTTCAAGGATTTCTTGACCAGTATCCAAATAGAACTTGAGGGGTATAATGATCAAGTTGATTGGGCAAATGTGTAAAGGTGAAGGTGTATCAGCACATTAAGAACCACTGTATAATTGTGAATATTTTTATATGTATATAAAAACACAACCATTGGAGTCAATCATCATGATGGTGGGAGATCATCAAAGTCATACTATCATCAAAGTGGTAACACTCTTGAGCCATGACATCTGTACAGACTATTCATATGGTAGTATTGGGATTGAATATGACAATGTTGTAGTGCTATGTCATCAACACAATCCTATAGATGTCTAGTTAGAGTCAACCTACTAGTAGAGTGTACAAGTAAATGCCTCCTGCACGTGGTGCCATCAAAACATTGAAGTTGAACAATAGGGTTGCTAACCTTAATATGATTAGAACTAATCAGGGGATTGCACATCCTACAACCATTGGATGTGCTCCATCAGCTTGTAGTAGGAGGTATAAGGGGATTCACCCCAAGGTAATACAGGTTAATCAAAATCACACCTTTTTGTCCAACTTTATGTATGTTCAATCTGAATGTCTTTGTGTGCATGAATTGAGGTAGATGCATGGGACCTCCATGATCCTTAGCGGATCAATGTCAATGTTCTGTATGTTTCATAACAACTTGATGGAGTAGTGGTGAGGAACTCAAAGTAGGAATACAAATGCTGCCGCATATACAAGCTTGATTGGGATATTGGATCCTTGGGGGTCCCAAAGGTTCAAGGTAATGCATTGAACAATCATGAGTACTCTGAGTATAGTGAAAGTACCAAATATAACAAAAAAGTATAGTATATCACTAACTTACAATGTAGCAAGGGTAATGTCTTTTGGGAACAGTAGAACATTTTCACTAGCATTGTAATATAAAGAGCTAACTACAAGGGAGAGACCTTTGGGGTTGCTTGACCATCAAAATAGGTTGAACCATCACCGTTAGGAGCACTAATAGAAACATATATTTTGTAGAAAGTGATTTTATTTTTATCTTTTTTGTGATGTGCCACCGTGGGTGACATTACCTTTTCTTGGATTCCTATCCAAGAGGTAAAATATGCAACGATAGACAAATTATGACAGTGTGACACTTTTTCTTTGATTCTAACCATTTCCAAGCTGTATCCTTGTGAAAGAAACCTGATCTTATTTATTATACTATTAGTATATTGACATTAGATTGTCACACTATCTCCTCTACTTCTATGTGTTTTTGCATATAAGCCTACACTATTATCTACCCGTGTGCTACTTCATGTCCATAATTGGCTATATCTCTACTACTTTACATCCCAAGCACTTTCTAAGGTTTGGATTTTGGGAAAAATTACATGGGTGCATTCTTACTCTAGTTGGTGAGAGTAGGGCATTTTCCCTAGGTTACATGAGAGAATGCTGATCAATTACATGATCTCGTTAGTCTGCTGCATCCTCCATTTCTGTGTGCTCAGCCACCTAATAATATTAAAGGGTGTGTTGTATTACCTGGCCCAATCTAAAATTCGAAAAAAGCATTCTCGAACATATGATCTACTTTGGTAAAGTGTGAATGGCGGAAGCTATTTGAGAGTATGTCAAATATAGCTATCAAGTTCGCGCATTGCTCTTTCCTTGGCTCCCTTTCTGCAGCTGGTAGCTTGCCTTGCCCTTGCCATTACTTTCAAGAACAGAAACTAACTTTTGATCCGAAGCATCATCCCGGCTCAAAGTCGACGATGCTAGCTCTTTCTTGTATGCCTGTAACGAAAAAGATTCTCTTAGCACAAAATTGCAAGTTAAAGCTCAAGTATGAGCTCTGGCCACTTAAGCTCACGAAAGCAACGTGGTGATCAGAACACATGTGGTCATGAATTAGTGGTAAAAAAAAACAACACTTTACTGTCAACAATTACACTATAACGAGCTCTCCACACCATCTACCACACCACAATTGCCAGGAGGGGAGCAAATACACCTAGAAAGGAAATTATTATGCACAATGCTGATTCTTAACGTTTTAGGCTGGTTGGTTCGCTTGACCGTAACTAGCACCCGCTGCCCGCCCTCCCAACCTCTGCCACCTGCGCTCCCAACTTGCATTACCTTAGACCCCATTATTCCACAAGCGTCACTGCTATATCGTGCTGCACAATAATCTGTGCGGAGCTCCTCTAACCATTTCAAGAGAAATCATAAGTCTCTATAATACTTACAGGAGTTAAGGTCCGCTTATCAGGCTTATTGCCTGCAGATACACCAACTATCTTCCACATAATGTCACGAAGCTTGCATTCACTCTCCTTGCTCCTGAAGAGAGCATTTCAAAGTATGCAAACAAGGGGCCCCTGTTTTTCCTTGCCTTCCCTTGCAATTGGAGAACCTGGATGGGCCGTTGCTTAGAAGAATGCTCCTCTCAAGTTTCTCAGAAAATGAAAATATGCAGACTGATGTTCGTCAGTATGTATTTTTCCCCCAACAAAGTCATCTGGTCTCAAGCAAACGTCTTTCAGCACTAGGCTACCAACGCAATGACCTACGAGCACTACCGGACAAGTTTGTTTCACCATTGCGAGTGAGATCAATGATCACACGAGATTCTCTCCGATTGCATATATATATATATATATATATATATATATATATATATATATATATATATATATAACTGCCAGTATACGAGCTTGGGGAAAGGCTTATGCGAGTAAACTGTTTAAAGAATATGTGTGATCTTCCTCCCCCCTCCATATTTTTTTCGAAATTTGGCCTATCCTCTTACAATAAAGTGCTTATACTTTAATGGTTTCTTGAAATACAAGTTTTATCTATCCTCTTTGCAAGTTATAAGTATAGTTTATATTAAAATCTTGTTTATTCTAAATTATTTTATTAAATGTTTGAGCATTCGAGTATATATAGTAGATAGAAATAGGAATGGTAAAACTCCCTTGTTAAGAAAAGATTCTAAGATCAATTCTGGAAACTAGTGAACTTGAATGAAACGTAAACTCTAAACATACACCGGCGCTTCCCAATGCACACAGGAGTTCCCCGATAACATTACAATAAATAATGTTGGAATGCATCTGAATGACATTTCCCAAGTGCTGTCATTGGTTTAAGTACTCGAGCATGGTACTGCGTTGTGAGCCATGAAGACTAATAAATAAGCAACATTCTACTCCTTTCAGTTGTAGTCTCAATTTTAGGCTTGGAGAGATATTCATCTCCGAGATTTAAAACTGTGTAAATGAACTTGACATCGGGCTTCTTAGTTTCTCCGAGTGTGTTGTGATAATGATGTGATAAGTGCGATCCAGATTTGTATTATTTATATTTCACGTAATAAAAACATTAAAGGTGTATTAGGTATAGAGAATTAAACTACTCACTCGCCCAGCACCCAGCGTACACTAGGTGCATGGGGTGCACAACGCAGTTGGGTGTGCTAGGTTCTCCCAACCTGGCGCACCAACGCCAGCCCCTATAGCGACTTCACAATGCCAATTTTTGGATAATCTAAATGTTTAATTCCAATTACCTTTATTTCTCGAGTTGGATCCATGCAATGTAAATCACGAAATTGAAATTTCATAATGAACACATGAGAATCAAATGTATCTCATTACCATTTGTATAATAGCTATAATTTAAATTCATGAAGATTAATTTGTGAATTTACCATATTTTTAGATTTTTATTTTTATTTTTATTTTTAATATAAATTATTTTATTTTACAAAAACTAGTTTAATAAAAATTTCAAGTGCACTTGGTAGAAGCAATCATATCTCATATAAGTGATAACTAAAATAACAATTTTTGCTGAAATTGTGGATTTCAATCTTGAAGCTCTTTGATATTCATGAGATTTACTTGAAAGATTATGATTTGCAAGACAAAATTTAGAGAAAGATGATCCCCAAACTCCAAACTTTGCCATCCAACCACCTTCTCATTGTTAAAGCACTTCATAGTAAATGATGTTGTGCACTAATCCAACATCCACTCTTGTACTACCCTCCAGCAAACCTTTTACATTTGTTGTACTATCTCCAAAATTTTCCATCCAACCACCTTCTCATGGTTAAAGCTCTTCATCATTAATTATTTTGTGCACTAATCCAACATCCACTCTTATACTAACCTCCAGCAAAACTTTTATATTTGTTCTACTATTACATGGGAAAATGCAACATGTAACTATCCATGGTGTTAGCATGTACTCTTATGCTTTAGGATCACATTGTAAGCTGGTTAGCCTAACCCTAGTTAGGAGTAACTCAGGGTATGCCTTGGGGCATATTGGATGAGGGTTGCTCATTTTTTAGTTCATGGTTGGAGTGGACTTGGAGAGTGTGGGAGCTCTTGCTTTGTATGCTTGGATATGGCAGTGAGCCTTTAGCATTTGTAAAGACTCCTGGAGCATTCTCTTGGATGTAGCCTCACAAGGAGGTGAACCATGTACATTTGTGCAATGTGTGATTTTGCTGGTGGTATACATTGTGTGTGCATATCATCGTAACTATTGTCAATTTCTCAACAAATGGTATCAGAGCAAATCTAGGAGTTGAAAAATTTCAGTGCAAAACTTGGAGTAGATAGGCTGATTGGAAAACCTCGTCGAATAGAGTCTATTGATGTATAGAACTCATTAATCAGAGTTCACATGAAAAATTTGGAGATGTTTGCTGGACAAGCTTGGCTGCCCATGATCATTTCATCTGCTTCTGCATGGTACAATTGTTTGCCAGGTGGTATTGATAACAAGGGTACCTTGTTGAGTGATGCAAAGCTTGTTCTGTTGATGTACAAACTCTGTATAAATGCACGTTGATAGCTGGCTTAACCGCTGCCTATCTCATTCTGATTTTGACCAGTGATATTGATAATAATCTCCAACGGGACATCCAAAGGAGATGAGAACTTTGCAAGACTGGAGGCTGAATTGACTATGGTTCTCTCTGAAGGATGAGATGTGAATGCAGCCAGGAGCTGGAGGAGAAGGATGAAACCTTGTGAGCAATGATCACAGGAGACTTTTGATAGTTCATTAGAAGTGGAGTCCAGAAAACAAATTTTCCACTCAAACTTTTATCAAAAAGAAAAGCAGTGGGAGGTTTTGACTCTCCAAACTTTTCTGAGGAGGTCTGCACATAAGAATTTGAGTTGCAAATATTGGTGCGATGGTGTTTGTAGTTGTGGGGCAAAGGTAACTTGAAAGCTCTGCTGAGAGTATTGTTTAGTTGGACCTCCCAGAGGACAGCACTTCTATCTCAATTATGCACTGCATATGTAGTCGATGTGATGTGCGGGGCTTGGAAAGCAATCCAGGGATTGTCTATGAGCCTTCAACAGAGAACACTATGGGTGAAGCATGTTTGCAACTTGAATGTTTTGGAGCTAGAGGTTGGTCAGTACTCTGGATTTTCTGGCTTATAGTGTGAGAATATAAAGGAATCTTCTAAATCAGTGAGGATGGAAAAGGTTGACCGCTCTGAGTTTTCACATATGAGCATGATGGTCAAAAAAACATATTTTCTTGGTTTTTTGTCTATACAATTGCCTGGAATTTCTTTACACAATATGCCACAACGAGCTTTTACATCAAGTTTAAGCTTTAGTCCAGTGATCACACCCAGCTTGAAAATCAATTGTATGTTGCACAAAGGAGCCAAAGTTATGTCAGCTGTGAACTGTTTTGGGCTAAGACTCAAAACCTTGGGTCAAAGGACTGCTGGTAGGCTTACCCGGTGTTGAGTTGACTAGCTAGAAATGGGTTTAGATTGAGAGCTAAGAACTTGAGATGGAGATGACCCGATTAAACTAACATGAGTGTTAAACCCTGACCTGATTGAGAAGCCTGCACCGACCCCAATTGAGTAGCGGTGTTCACACAAAAGATGGAGTGTCTCAAATGCTTCAAGGTCCCAAGTAAGTAAACCTCTAAAAAAACAGATATTCCACTATGCATACCTTTCCGGCTCAATGCTCTTCTGGGGATTTGGTCCTTTTGCCCTTCCACAAATGGACAAATTTGTCTTCCGTGTTCATATGTGTTCACACCAACTGAATCACTCAAAGTCTCTGCTCAACCTAATCTCAACATCTGTAGAAACTAAAGTTACTTATCGCTGTCTCTATAAAGATGAACCCACCCACATTGCCCCACTGCCTTCTGCATCCATCCGAGTAAGAAAATGTCTTCACTCTTCCACTTTGCAGTGCCGGAGGTTAGACCATAATCATCTGGGGTCAAAAACAGGGGAGCTTTTGATGTGAATCCAAGGTTTTGACAAAAATATAAAAAACAAATATATAGAGTAGTGAAATATAAAGCTGTATAGTAAAGAGTGAGGTCCCAATAAGGAAAAGGACAGAAGCAAGCATCGTGCGTTGTGTTTCGGGGTGCATTGCAATATTAGAGCTAATGCCAATCTATGGATAAGGAAATATAATTTAGAGATATAATACTCATTGCTACCATTTACACTTTGTGCAAGGCATGTACTCAAGTATTGGAAATTTTGGATCAACAATTACCATATGGTTTGTTATTTATTTAAGAGACCGCATTGATTAAATTTTTTATCCCCTCAAACTATTTTTTGGCCTTTGCTAATTCTAGCATCATGAAATAGAAATGATTGGATTTCTTTCTTTGAATCTCAACCTCTTGGATTCAGATCTCCATTTCTCAAACTTCAACATTTTCTTTGCTTCCACTTTCACTCAAAGCTTCTCTATTGTTGCTAATTTCTGGAGCTTCAATCTTTGTTAATTTATATATCTCTAGCTTTTATAGCCTCACTTCTCAATTTTGAATGGTTAGCAAGGTCCTCTAAGGCAGTTGTATCAATGAGTGTGAGTTTTGAATATACTTTAGGGATCATCCTCCTCTTTTGCATTCTCCATCTGACATTTTTCTTGGTTTACTTCTCTTAAATATTTCCATTTACTTGATTCTTCATCTCTTTCTGGTTCTTTGTTTTCTTGTGGATCTTTTTCTTCATTGTCTCTTTCTTTGAATCTTTCATATAGCAAGTAAACTCATCAAGCAAGTGGCTTTCATACTTGGTTGAGTTTGTTTGCATCCCCCCATCTTGTTAGTTATTGCTTGTCTATTTTATGATGTACGACTGCTTCCCCTTCGCTGGCTTCATTTCAAGAGTATTGTTTGTAGCATTGTGTTACTCAGCCACTTGGATACAGCGCATAGAGTATTCTTGGTTATATTCTTGGTTCTTGGTTACAAAAATACTAGATTCTTAATTTCTCTCTTGATATAAGTCTCAATATCTTGATATGTGGAAACATCACCTATAAAAATCTAGTTTTGAAGAGAGAAAAATAATTCTTAACATAAGAATTGAATTAATTAAAGGAAGAAACTGTCGAATTGAAAATCATTAAGATCACAAACAGAGAGCAGGCATACTCCATCGCAGAGTTTGTATATGTGGCATGTTTTAAATATTTGAGGTCTTAGATGTGCCATCTAATGCATTGTAGGTTTGGTTAAGATAAACTTGTCACTCACTCGAAGAACCTTTACTTATTCAAATTTGCAAACGCCATCTAATGTACGGTAAATTCGTCACTCACAAATACTTGTTGATAGGCGAAAATGACAGGTGACTTTTTACTCATGAAGTTTTAACAGACTGCCCGTAGTTTGTACAAATTGTACTAGTGACGAGAAACATGACTGGGAGCATTTCCCGAAGCCCGTAAGAGAATTTACAGATTACCATTTTCAATGGGAAGCCAAATAATGCACACTGATACACTAGGGGGTTTCAGTGTGCATTATTTGGTGTATCATGCTCGAAGTCACACGAGCATTCTTCTGCCTTCGCTAGATGGCTGATTGGAGGTTCAGTGAACCTTGAATATTGACGACGACGGTCCACGTCTACGAGATACTGTGTGAGCGAGGAGGATAAATTGCCGGGCGCCTCCATTTTAAATTTGTCTGACAGGGATCTTCATGCAATTTTGCAAGTGCAGTCTCTAGACTAGTCTTTGGAGCCGCTGTACGAGAAACTTTCACTATCGTATTTGAGGTAGTTGTTTTCATTGTACTCGAAGTAGAGCGTTTGGTTGATGACCCGGCCCTGTCGAATCCATGCTTGGACTCGACTCCTTCTACTTTTATGTCCTCACGTTGTTTCAGAGAGAAATTGGTTTCGCGGCTACTCCATGTATCTAGGTCCAGATACAAGAGGTGTGATCTCCGTAAGATTCTCACGTGGGTTCCCCTGACGATTGAGCAACCAATTGACATCATACTGGATGAATTTAGCGCTCCGGTTTACAGCCGCTCTTCCACCTACTCATGCAGCCATTCTGGTCGTTGCGTCGATATGTGGATTCCTCATGGCCGTTCAATTGCAAGGGTCTTGCACTCGCCTGCAGTCTCTGATCACAACTGCGGTCCTCACAAAGCTGACTGAGACTAACAAACTCCACACAGCAAACCAAGACTCAGCCTATTACACTGTAAGTTGTGAAAATATAGTGGATGATAGTGCAGGCCAGGATACTGTTGACACGATTGTGAAGTAGCTGAAGGGATCCGACAGAAAATTTCATTCACAACCAATTCTGATCCGACCCGATGTTTACTGCAGCATCTGAAGGAAGAAAGCAGATAATGATGAGTTCTTTGAGAGAGATTTCGAAGGGTGTGGACGCAGCGAGCTCAAGAAACGGTATTCTCTACTTTTCTTCCTCGCGCGTTATCTCTAACGTATAAGTTTGCTCATGACGGGAAATTAAAGATTGCGTTCAGTGACTCATGATTACTTGTTTGTCGGCAGTTGAGCTCCGAAACATTCCTTATGCCGTGGATGACAGTGAGCTGCTTGAGTATTTCGAGGCACAATTTGGGAGAACCTGTGTATCATTTTGTCAAACATTCCTCACGAAAAGTGAAGGATACCCCCTCGGCGTGGGGAACATACAGTTTAGCGACTATGGAGTTGCCAGGAAAGCCGTAAAGATGTCAGAAGATGGTCTACTTGTCATGTTCAACCGAAAGTTGAACTTAAAGCTTTTTGATGAAGGAAGTTCAATGACAGAAGGAGCAGAGAGCGTGTTGGAAGTACCTGGTGGTGTTATGCATTTCGGTTCGGTCAAACCAGGCGACAGGATGGTATCGTTCTCTCAGTTCAAAGGGCAACTGGGGGTGGAAGTTAACATTGAACAGCAAACAGTGTCCATCTACATTACTTCACATAAACGACGAAATCAATATAAGGTGGAGTTTCATTTCAACGGCATCTTCCGGCTTCGTCTTCAACAGGAGGATCGAGCAGTTACAGGATTCTTACTGGAGGTGAGCACAACTCAAAAGCATGCCTATGCAAATGGAAAACGATTGTAATCGTTCAACTATTTTCGCTTGAGATAAATTAGTTTGGATCATTACTAAATGTCTTGTCAGACATGTGACCAGACTGTCTATGTCCCTTTATGTAGGTGAATGAGAGGCAACCCTATATTTTCGCACGACAAACTGAACCGGAATTGACAGGAGACTGTCTTGCCGAGATGCTAAAGCGGATTCAGGTTCCAAGTTACGGCTCAAAGAGCGAAACTGGGTTAAAGTTCTGGTCTCGCACCACAGATTTTACCTCTTACAAGGTTTTTGGTCAGTCATTTGATTACATGGTCCAATTGAACGCCCTTGATCAGCATCAGCAAGATTGGTTGCGTAAGAGTTTGAGCTCAACAGGGCTTTTACAGCACTCGAGGGCCCTGCGGATAGAGAGAGGGGAACCCTATGCCGTCCATCAGGAGGCTGTGCCTATACTGAATAATGATAAGCTCCAGAAGTTTAAGGTTCCTTTCAATCTGGTTATCAAACTGAACCAGCTGATCCAGCAAAGAAAGCTCAATGTTCCAACATTCGACGACGAATGTGCGAAGATGATGGGTGCTTACTCGGAGGGCCATGTGAGGATTGCCTTACAAGGCATTGCAGAGCGTCAGCCTCACAAGAGGGTTCATGATGCAAGACTCCTCTTGAAGGCTAAGTTGGAAGAAGCCAGGACTAAATTTCCAGTTGCCCCAGACATGCCAGCTCCTGGAGATGGTAGAGCCTGGATACATCGCCTGTTGGTTACTCCAACCAAAGTATACTGCTTAGAACCAGAGATAGAAACATCAAATCGCATGGTCAGGCTTCACGTGAAGTATGCCTCACACTTTTTGCGAGTTAATTTTGTTGATGAGGATTTTGGACGACTGAACAGTTCAGCGCTTTTCGCGTCTATGAACACAACGTACACCACGGTATACAGGAGGATTCTGTCGGTGTTGAGAGACGGTTTTTGCATAGGAAACAGGGCATATGAGTTTTTGGCTTTCTCAGCAAGTCAGTTACGGGAAGGCCAGCTCTGGATGTTCGCGGAGATTTCGGAGAAAGGGAAAATTCGTCTTACAGCAGAATCCTTGAGGGCTGAGATGGGAGATTTTTCGCAGATTCGCAATGTGGCAAAGTGTGCGGCTCGAATGGGTCAGTGCTTTTCTTCTTCAAAGAAAACACTTTCAGTGCTACCTTTCGAGGTAAAACGAATCAAGGACGTATGCGTCACTACGGATGGCGTGAAGTATGTCTTTTCGGATGGTATTGGAAAGATCTCTCCAGATTTCGCTCGTAAAGTGGCAGCTAAATGTGGTTATGGATGTGGAGGAGTACCTTCAGCATTTCAAATTCGCTATGGTGGATACAAGGGGGTTGTTGCTCTTGACCCGCGTGCGTCTGATTCCTTCAAGTTGTATTTGAGACCCAGTATGAGGAAGTTTGACTCTCCTCACATGGATCTGGAGGTTCTGGATTGGACTCGAGTTTTACCTTGTTACTTGAACCGGCAAGCAATCAGTCTCTTGTCCACTCTTGGTGTCAAAGATGCAGTATTCATGGATCTACAAGACCAGATGGTGCAGAAATGGAACAACGCGCTTGAGGATGAAAATCTTGCTCAGGAGATTCTCAATGAAACAGATATCACAAACTCTCTTGCTATGCAGATGTTGAGAAGTGGGTTTACATTCCAAGTGGAACCGATGTTGAGAAGACTTCTCCGTGCATTTATGAACACCCAATTACATGAACTCAAAACCAAAGCAAGGATTTTTGTGCCGGAAGGGAGACAGTTGATGGGCTGTCTGGACGAAACCGGAACTCTCCAGTATGGGCAAGCCTTTGTCAAAATAAATCCAAAATCAGACAAAGAGGAAACTAACCAGATCCCGAATGTAATCAAGCAAAAGATTCTTTGTGTAAAGAGTCCTTGTCTCTATCCGGGAGATGTAAGAGTGCTTGCCTGCATCGATGTACCTGAACTTCACCACATGGTGGACTGTATTGTTTTTCCTCAGCGAGGTCCGAGGTAACTAAACTTCACCGTTTTGGTTCAATTCACTTCTCACAATATCAATTGTATGGTTCTACCTTGATAATTGATTATATACTTGCAGAATTCTGGAAGCTTTAACGTTCTTTAAGATACTGTAACAACCACGCATGGTTTGGCTGCTGATTTGAGCATCCAAACGAATATGCGTATACAGTGCCCCGCTGAACTCGTCGTATACCCTGGTTGATTTTCCAATTGTACTGATATCCTTGTATACATATATCTGCCATTTCTGAGCCATCGGCAGACCGCATCCCAATGAATGCTCCGGGAGTGACTTGGATGGAGACTTGTATCTCGTGAGCTGGAACCAATCTTTGGTACCACCCACTGTAGATGCTCCCATGATGTATGACGTCCCGCCATCCAAAGATCTTGATCGCCTTGTGACTGTTGAGGTAACATGATTCCCCACCTAAAATTGAAATCATTAAAGCTTCAATTATACGAACGAGAAGCTAATGCAATATCATCTCCTGTCACGGGATATAGTAAAGATGTGTTCTGTGTGATGATTCTGTAAGGGAGGAGGGCAAGGAAAGATAGTAGCTGATTACTGAATGATGCTTGATTACAATCACCTTTCGATCGATTTTGTAGGACCTGCAGAAGTTCTTCGTGGACTACATGGTGAATGATAACCTTGGAATCATTTCTAATGCACATGTTGTTCATTGCGACAAGGAGCCAGACAAAGCACGAAATCCAAAATGTGTGGAATTGGCTCATCTAGCTTCACTGGCCGTAGATTATCCGAAGACAGGGATTCCTGCAGTAGTACCTTGGTACCTCCGTCCCAAAGAGTACCCAGACTTTATGGAGAAAGAGTTCAAGAAGACATATGTTTCAAATGGAGTGCTGGGGAAGTTATATCGTTCTATTAACCCAACCCTTGAAACCGTAACCCACAAACCTTTTCTAACTGATCAAGTGAATTTCTGCGATCCAGATCTAGTTGTGAAAGGGCATGAACAGTATCTTGAACGTGCAGGGCAATTGAAGAAGGTGTATGATGTGAAGCTGATGCAGCTAATGAATCAGTATGGGATCCAAGATGAAGCAGAAATCGTCAATGGCCACATCAGCTCCTTATCAGAAGCGTACAAGGCCAGACAGATGGATGTCATACCGAAGATCGTATTGGCTTTCGACATGTTGCAGAAAGAGGCAAGATCATGGTTCCGTGATGAGCTGAGAAGATCGAAGATATCAAGATTCGACGAGATTGCTTGGGCTTCTTCTTGGTATGTTGCTACTAATCACACAGAGTACTTCGGTACGAGGGAGTTGAAATACTCAAAAGTCATCAAGAGCGTAGTGTACTTGATGAGTTTTCCATGGGCTCTCTCGGATTGGCTCTTGAACCTCAAAAAGGGAATCTGCAGTCAGAGGACAATGATTGTAAACGACTTACCTTCTCCGCAACCAGTGAGTAGCACTTATTTATCCAAGGGGATTAAACGTAAACAGGACATTACTTCGACTCCAGATTCTGAGATCAGGTACAAGAACAGAGTTCTGGACATTTCAGCTTGAGGCTAGTAGAAGAAAGACAGAGGAAATCTCAACCCCCGTTAAGGTTGAACCATGGAAGACTACGTGGAGAGTAGGAGAGACTATTAGAAAGACACGGGAGATTTTAAGGGTTGATGCCTCTACTGGGCAAACTATACGCGTTATTGATCTGCCAGATAGTTCAGATGGCGAGGTATCTTTATAAACGACTAATGACGACAAACAAGGTAAATTCAGGCTGTGTGTGTATAAAGGCTTTCTAGAGGACCGATGCTGATACGGTTAAGGAATTCGGATTATGTGTGGCTATGGTGCCCAAAGGCCTTGTACATTTACATTGAAGATAAACTTTAACGTTGCGTTAAAAGGTTGATTCCACTTCTTGCAAGTTTCTAATTTCTACCGATAAAAAGTTGACATGTCCAAGGATTTTGGTGTTTTGATGAAAACGATTAAGATCGTACTCTAAATCTTTACTTCCTTCTTCCATCTCTTCATGTGTAGGACAAAAGAATGTCAAAGTGTACTTGAATGAGAATGAGGGGAAATACGACCGGAAGGATCCGTAGTTAGATATGTACTTCCACTTTCCATTTCTTTAAATCATTTTCAGTTTTGCACTAAGGAGTTTTGTTGAAAACGATGTTGGTACTACCAGGAGGTTGGTGTAATATGTACGTGTGGAGATTTAGAAACTGCATGAAATGTTGCCGTCCTCGATCAATCTGGAGATACGTGTATTGTCCATGCAACTCGCAGCTGGAATGAATACGTGAAATCAAGCGCATTTTTTCCAGCTGTAAGTTAAAATTCATTGTTGACAGTACTAGCGGATGCCCGAAGTAACATAAGATCACAACCTAATCCAGAATAGTAAAAATTTTCTCTCCTCGAACACACCGATCATATCACTTCCATTTTCCAACTCGGTAGCTGTGCTGAAAGTTGTAACTTGAGAAATTTACCAATACATTTGGAAGGGAATAGGTGGTGTTATATCTTCACTTGAATTTCTGTCTGAAGCATCAGCAGTGGAATTAGTTCATCTCTGGGGTTAATCACGTTCAGAGCTTCATCCCCACTATACTTCCAATGTATAAGCAATGAGACCAGACGCCGATGGCAGAACGAGGTGTTCAAACCCACTTTAGGACCGAACCGATACAAACCAAAGAGAGGAAAATGGAAGCAAGGATATGCATTCACAACGCGATGCGAACCGAAACCGAGCTGCTTAAAGCAATGATTCCAATGTATACAAAGAACGTACGCGAAATTCATAATAAGCAGAAGCGAAGATTGATACATTCCTTCAGCAGAAGCATATACAGTGCTATGCATCGTGTAATAAAGGAAGCGAGCTTTCTCGACCAAAAGCAGAGGATACAGGTGAAAGCACAAGGAACCGTCGAGCGAGCGAGTAGGAAGCTGCAACGCAAGCAAAAACAGTATACTCCGAAAATTATTGTACTTTCAGTTGGCTGAAATTATTCGAAAGCGAGAGGATCAATTGTACTTCCAGTTTCTGAGAGCGAAAGGATCATCTGTGTATGAAGATCTATGATCACAGATTCCCGAAAAAATTGGACATGGATTTACACCTGAATACAAAGTATCAGCTCTAATCCTGATGTGACATCTTTGTATTCACTAGAAGAGTTTTCAAATATTTTCATCTGCATTCAATCTTCAAATTTATGCTTCTCATTCATATGCTTCCCACACTATTGCTATGTAAGGACTCTCCATTTCACGACACGAGCCATCCGATTACAATGAGCAGCTAGGGCCTGGTACACATTTTTTGAAATAACCAAATTGCAGAACAGACCTCAGCGAGTATACCGCAAGGATGTGATATTGATAGGAATTGTCAAGAACAACTTGGATAAGTAAAATTCCCAAAAATATGTTCTTATGTACAAGTGGAGAAGTATCGTTCTATTTACAAATTTTAATGCGTACCTCAACCTAAAGTTAGTCCCCTGTGTAGTTGGCTAGCACTCACCGTCGGATGCCAAGTATTAATCTAGCCTTCCGATTTGCAAACAGGGCTGAAATAACTGGCTCTTTCAAAAAAGAGTTTTTTATCTGATGTGGGCGACCTCGAAGCATGCCTGGAATGAAAATCAGACTCCAGGTTGAAATATTACGGATGGGAGATCCATGCCTACTGGCACAAGTTTTTGACAAAATTTAACGAACTGCCTGATTGAGCTGTTGAACTCTCATCTCTCGAGCTCTCGCACGTTTCGCAGCTGCTATGCTGTGTGCAGCGGCTTCCTTTTGCACTCTTCTTTCTGTACAAATCAGGGAACATGAACTTAATTAGTACCGGCATGCCAGTAACGACGCAGAGAATTCTTGCTGATTCACAAGATGCCGCAAATTCTTCATTCATGTTCTAGACATTGCAACGGCAGAATACGAATGTGACGAGCCCTGCGGCTTCTTGACCACCAACGAGTCAAGATAAACTTCGGCTTGCACAGTCTGTCCGACCCAATGTCAACAGTTCGTTCCACAGGAATTCACAGGGCATCCTTGCAGTTTGAAAACAAAAATACAGACATCGAACACTTCGGCTTGCAGAGTCAGTCCGACCCAATGTCAACAGTTCGTTCCACATGAATTCACAGGGCAACGTTGCAGTTTGAAAATAAAAATACAGACATCGAACAGGAAGAAAGTGTTTTCAGATGCTCCTAGATATGAAGCGCTGTAAGTACCTGTTGCTGCGACCTTTCTGTGCTTCATCGCCTCTTTGGCAGCTTGTCTACGCATAGGATGAACAGGATGAGTGGCAGTGTACAAACCGAGCTTCATGGAGGCTCCCCAGTGTGAGAACTTCTCTTGCATTCTTGCACGCGCTATAGCCCAACGCTCTCCGCTCCTGGCGCGCCACTCCACCATTTTCAAGCTCGGCTCCTTCAACTTGTTTCTCACGAGCGCCTTGGTGCCGCTCGGTCTACTCTTCTTCACTCTCTTCCCATTGCTTGTCGTTGTAGTCGTCGGCATTTTGGTAAAATTTCACAGTTCAACCAAAACTGCACAACCTCACTCTAAACGAGTACCAATTACGATCACCAAGTAGCAGCTGAACAATAAAACTTCTTAGTTTTTGCGACCTCCTATTAATCAGACCGGTAACACTGTCTATTCGTGGTGAACTACCTTCTGAAAACAAAATTAGTCCACAGGAGGCTCCACGAATCCTTATGAGACGAGAACGCTCAAGATCTGCCGTTGACAAAGTGTTGTGCACACGAGACGCGAATTAGGATGACTGTAATAGCAGAGAAACACTGGTTTGGGCCACGAGGGACGTGTCGAAGGCCGAATTTTATATCCATCGGTTAGGAGTCTCCAAGACCCAAATCTAACTCTATATGTCAGAATCATTCCATCCGCCACGTCTTCACTCTCGTCCCACTTACGTGGCAGGCAGAAACAGTAGGCTGGTAAGCTTGTAGCAGTTACAATGTCCTGGCACAAGCAGATTGGATAAGTGAGTGAAAAAGTCAAGCTGAAAAAGGGTGCCTGTAAGAATTTGCCACCACATGGGAAGACGTTCGTGGTCTTTATGACTATCTGGACCGGATGTAACTGGACTTCCTTTTCTACCAACTGTCGCAACCCCGTACTGGCGCCTTTGTATCTTTGCGTCATTCGAAGAACCGTGTAGCGACAATTATTTCATAACTGACGGCTGAACTGATAAGATTGCTTCTGATAGTGACCATGCCCACCTCAATTGATTCTTCAACAATGGAGATAATTCAATGGCTTCGTGCATGTACGAAAGATGGTCGTCCCTTTTTTCTACTCGAAATTTCCCACCAGCTTCTTGATTCGAATCTGCTAATGCTGACGGGTATACAGTTAGAAGAATCTAAATGTCTGGGAACTGACTCTTATGTTGAACTTATGATATTTCCTCACCCCATTGAGTCGAGGATTCCGGTTAATGGCAAGCTAGTTGACCATAGCAACAACCGAGCACTACCGATTGAAGAATATATGCATGTAACTACTGCCTGCACGAGAATAAACATGTGCCAACTCTTTGCACTTAATGCTCTTTCAACTAGGATACTTGCCTGTCTAAATTGTAATTCAAACTTTAATATAGCTGCTGGTCAAATCTGCTCAGTGGGCAAAATCTGAACAGAGCGAGTCCACCCTTATTTTGACCAGATCTCATTTACATGTGTGATGGTTGACATAGTCATGCTAGATTTCAAAAACATCATGTGTCAATGACGAGAGTTTGTCAAGATTTAGAAGCGTACATCCACGCTCGTTCAGTAAGAGTCCTTACTAAACGATACAATAAATACAGTTCAAAATCAATTACTTGTTTACACATGTCTGCATTCCATCGCCATGTAGTCAAGTTTCCGGCTAGATTGGTCACAACCAGCAGCGCAAGTTCTTTCCGCTATCGTGAAAAGATCTTCATATTCATCGCACAAACATTTGAGCTATCGTCAAACGTATGGTTCAAACCTGCCGCAGTTGGAAGTCTGGATCCCAGAGTTGGTCTTGCCGCATTCCTAGCGAAGCACTTTTATGTCAGGGACGTAGAGAAAAGAAGAGGCGCGATCGCGTGGAAGGGTAAAAGAGATGGTTCCAAGAGTTTCGGAAAAGTGCGACTTTCAGGTCTAAAGAGGAGAAAATAGAGTAAACTCTGAGCGTGAAAGATGTCACGCATGATCGTTCAGACACGAGTCAGAACCGTACCATAATAAAGGAAGGGTCTAGGAATTGCGACACGAAGAAGGCTGTAAGTCTAGTAGATGCTTCCATATACTCAATTAGATCAGATGATATTAGTGAGTGCATTTGAGGTGGGAACTTCACTCACTGACAGACGCAGTTTGCAATAATTCGTATGATGAGATTGGCCGATCGTTTATGAAGAGTGTAGTACCACACTTTATGTATACTTGTAATCTATAGATGAAGTTAGATGGCAATCCAAAAGCTGAAGCGCAACGGCAGAACTAAAACGCAAATGACCCCGAGAACAATAACCATTGGCCTTAATTTGTACCCAAAGTTGTGTCGAATAAAATTCAGATACGGATGTGTTCATTTACAATGTATGATACATGCTGAGAAATAAGCATATGTAGCTTACTGCAAAATTTAATATTCTAGTTAAATCTTCAATCCAACTTCCACCGCGGTCCTACGCTGTATCCTACAATCTACACAAGGCCATATAGAAGACACTGGCCAATGAATCCTCTGTGTACCAACTGTATTAGTTGACTTCGTTAAATATACTCGTGAAACGGCCCCAGAAGCGGGTATCGAATATCGCAGACGCTGATCTTTAATGCTTTCAGTTGCACTCTCTGAGTTGGTCAATTTTTGTACTCTTAAGATCCTGAGCCACTAAGTTGTTGCATGAAATTTTAGTAAGGAGAAGATACCGCTCCCCGCTTGTGGACGTTTTATAAATCTTCGAAGCTCTTGTTCTTTCAAGCCTGAAGTTCTGGCAGCAGATTGTATAAGTGCAGGAGTTAGAGTCTAATGATGATGAACGGCTTGATCAAGTTGTGCCACTCGGTTCTCGCGTGCTCTCGCTCTCCTAGCTGCTGCCATGCTGTGAACTGCTCCTTCTTTTTGCTTCCTTCGTTCTGCAAACATCAGAACATTTTCAAGGTCAATCAAAGAATTTATATCCAGCAATTATCGCAGCAACCTGACAATCCCTTCTCTAACAAAACTGAAGCCATCCAGATTCTCCACGTGAGTAAGAGAGAATAGCATCCTCCGCGCTACTCATGTGAAATCAGCATAGAATCAGGTGCAGGCCTGTATGTTGATCACTTGATGCTTTCTAGCAGCAACTCGGAAATTCATGCAATTCATGAACGCGTAATTCAAAATGCAGAAGAAAGATCTTACCAGTGGCAGCTACTTTCTTGTGAATCATAAGTTCCTTGGCCGCTTGACGGCGCATGGGATGAACAGGGTGGGTTGCTGTGAAAACGCCGAGCTTCATACTGGCCCCCCAGTGAGAGAACTTCTCTTGGATCCTAGCACGCATGATACCCCAACGCTCATTACTCCTCGTTCGCCATTCTACCATCCTCATTCCTGGCTCTTTCATCTTGTTGGTCACAAGAGCTGAGGTCCCGCTTTTCTTTTTCCTCCCAAATCTACGGCCTGTGGTAGTCGTTGCCGGCGTTGTTGCATATCCGTTGGTCGCCATCGTAGCAAGGGTCTGAGGCGAATGTGAAAACTAAAACTCTTGAGAGTTGCTGCTCAAGTTCAATGACGAGAAGGAAAAGACGGCTGAAGATTGAAACTGCTTGACTCTGATAGTATAGAAGACTACTGTGATCTTGGAGTAAGCCACCACGTCTCTATATATACCAAGGTATTCTGGTAGCTGTTCACCACGTAATACTCATTAAAGCAAATATCTACGGTATAGCAGGCGTCATGATCACGGACGAAGGTTCTCATCGCCTCACGTACAAGATGGACGATCTACGAGAAGTTACCTGATTGTTACTTCGTAAGTTGCCACCAGAACTTCTCTAACTTTGCGACGCGTGTGACACTGAGAACACCAGTGCCTACTGTACAATGCTCTAGGCGAGTTCTTGACGTGACGCGTGTCGAATTTCCTGAAACTGTTCAGATTCCTGCGGAAGAAGTTTGCGTAGAGTTACAGTACCCACCTCTGGCATTTACATTTAACTGTGTTGGCCAAGTTGGCCAACACCGTTAGCAGTACTCCAGCGCTGGAGTGGCCTCGTCTTCGCCATTGACAGGTGGCGCGGTAATTCTATCATTCTAAATGGACGTGGAGTATTACAATTAACAAAGAACTCCATAGTTCATTCTAAATATGTCTTTGTATTCTCATTTAGCAATCGCCCCACATTTTGAATTTCGATATACTAGGAGGTTTCAGAAATGGTTGTCCGAAGCATGTATATTTTCATATAGATATTTACAAAACGTGGACTACATCGGTACTGGGTGTGAGCGGGAGGTAGAAAGAGTCTCCTGATGGAATTCAGTAGCGAGGGATATGGAATTGTCCGATGTTGCTCCAGAGTGCATTGATTACATATTAGGGTTAATAGAGTATCTCATTTAGGTCAGAGTGAAAGTGACGGCCACCAAAGGGAACAACAGTGATGTTCGAAAACACCCATAGTAATCAAAAGTTGACAATAGAGTTAGGAGATTTATGCCCAAGATGACGGGAATTTGAAAATTGACCACAGTGGAAGATTTGAGTGACCCGGAGTGGAAAGATTTGAGTGCATGTTATATGAAGGTTGGAAAAGGGAGTGAATTTGTTTGGAGTGTGAAGATTTGAGTGTGAATTTGTTTGGAGTGTGAAGATTTGAGTGTGTTGTGGGAAGGGTAGAAGGAGTAGTGAATTTGTTTGAAGGGTTACTATCCAAAATCCTCGATTTCATTATTTAAAAAGTTAAAATTAATGATCTTGGTCTCTTGTTAGGAATATGAAATGTATGACCTTGTTCTCCTTTTCTATGTGTATGTTGCAAAAATGAAATTTATGATCTTGTTCTTTTGGTACGTGTGTGTGGAGAAGAGATGTCAAGATTGTGTGTGTGCATGTATGTAGAAATGAAATTTATGATCTTGTTCTCTTGGTATGTGTGTGTGGAGAATAGAGATATCGAGATTGTGTGTGCAGAGAATAGAGATGATGTCTTGTGTGTGCAAAGAATACAAATGATGTCAAGATAGCACAAAATCAAAATTATGAACTTGTTCTCTTGTTATGGAATGAAATTTATTATATTGTTTTCTTGTTTTGTGTGCACAGAGAATAGAGATACCGATAACGGGTTATCTTTGGTGATTTAAGAATCAAGTCAAGTCATGCAGAGAGGGAGCACTCATTTAGAATTAACTAATAATATTAGAAAATGTATTCAATGGATGATTAGATTAGATTTGGAGATATTGCTACAAGAATTAGAAGATGAAGACTAAGAATTAGGAGGAGATTTAGATATGCTAGAATTTTTTATAAGTGGGTGGGAGAATGCACATACTCATTGATACTTGGAACCCCAAGTTACTTACCCTTGTAGTAGAGAGTTTGTGATAAAGTATTTCAATACAAAAACCTTTTTCCAGCTTACTAGAATGGATGTCAATTATTTTCAATATTAGTGGATTTAATTAAGACACACACTGTTTTTGAAAAAAATTACCAAAGAGATCAAACACATGTGTGGATCCAAGTTGCTCTAGCTTTGGATAGATTTTGGATTCACGACAATGGAGCATTTGTTGCACGGGATTTAATATTTTGTGCATTAGTGTTGTTTCAACAATTTCTTTTACAGATAGAGTTATGCAGCCGTATTAGATGTGATGAGGATTCAAGTTGCTTGGCCCGAGCTCAAGGAGAGGAGTAGGATATCCACAATTTTTGCATAGAAAGGTTTTCTTGGTTGTGTTGGTTTGATAGATGGAACATTGTTTCCTCTTGCAGCTTGACCAACAATGGATTGTCAAGTAATTTCAGCCATAAGGGTTCAGATTCTATAGATGGCTAAGTGATTTGTGATGATAAAAGGAGAATTATACATTTTTTGAGGTAAGTTCTATGTTTTGTGTTGTTTTCTCTTTTTTTTCAATGCATTTTCAATCCTCTTTGTACAGTTTACTAAAAGTATGATTTGATTTTTTTTTTATTGCAGGAATGCAAAGTTCATGTCACGACATGACTTATTTCAAAAAATCTTCCTTGTGGAATGATTTGAACTAGAGATAGAGTTGTCGCACTTTTGAGGCAAAGGAGTACCTTTTAGGTGATTCAAGTTTTGTACCCATGCATCACCTAGTCTTAGCTTTCAAGCAGGCCCAATCAGAGGACAAGCAATAAATATTTGGCAAAGGCAAGAGTGATAAATGAGCATTGTATAGGAGTATTGAAAGTTAGATTGCATTCTCTTTGTGAGCTAAGAGTGCAACTCAAAGACATTATTTGAAATGCATATTTTTTAAAGTGGGTATTAGTGTGTATTATTTTGCATAATTTTTTTAATCAATAGGTCATATGTTTGGCCAAAAGACGATTGCAAATTTATAGAGGAAACTCAAATAGATTCAGAAATTTCTTTTCATGGTATAGAACTTGGTAGAGAAGAAAGTACATCAAGGGTGATGCAACACTGCCTTGATTATCACCTTCATGATATACTCAAATGAGTGAGTTTCCATATAATAAATTATTTATTCTTCAATTCTTCATTTCATATCTCATATCTGATCATGTTTCTTGTATTTTATCACCAACACCAAGTTTACAAAATTGTTTGCTCTCTTGAACGTCGACCATGAGGGGATCTTTATGTAAAATTGCAAAAAGAATTCTTGGGACATCCTCTGTACATATGTAGGGCCCCTGCTTACACTCAAAAGGCCTGGTGTTTGGCAAGTTTACACTTCAAAGTCAATGGATATTGCTCGGGGGTGCCAAATCTAAAGAAGATACCGTTAGCCGATGCTCACCTAAAGGCGCTAGTGGGCATTGGGAGCCACCCTCCAGCGGAGTTGAATATGGGAAAAAAATGAAGTGCCCAGAGGGTGCTTGTAGGTATTGCAAGATGGCACTTTTACACGCTGGTGGGCATTGTGGGCCGCCTTCCAGCTTGCCAAAAATTTGCTTGTACCCGTTAGCACCATAAGGCATTGGTAAGCACCATGAAATGGCACTTGTAGATGTTGGTGGGCACAGAGAGCCGCACTCCAGCTTCAAAAAAATTTGATTGTGCCCGTCGGCACCGCATGGCACTGGTAAGCGGCACGCTATGGTGCTCGTAGATGCTGCACAATGGTGCTTAACTCAATGTAATGCTTGGATGTGCTGGTTGCTGACATGGAGGGCCGCATGTTGCCACTCAAGATTTGAGTTTGTTCTTGTCAAATATTGATTTCCCCCTAAATGTGTACATTTTGATAGTAAGGGATATTTTTCCAACATGGGGCTATATAAACCCTTTTCTTTCTAGAATTGAACATTTTGGGAAGTCATTCGTGCAAGGACTCACTGCATGGGTGTTTGAAAGGAGGCAAAATTGCTGCATAGGTGCATTTTGATTGTGTTTATGTGTGTGGTTTGAGAGAGTTGCATTTGTTTGATCAAAGGAGACAAACTTGCTAAGTGGTGCGTTTCAATTGAGTTTATGTGTGGGGTTTGAGAGAGTTGCATTTGTGACAGACTTTGAATTAAGAACAAAGACCGAAAATTCAAAATAAGAAGGAGAGGAAGATTCAAAACTGGAACTAAGGAGAATTCAAAATTCAGGGGGATTCTAATTGAGAAGGAGAGAGTTCATGAATAGTTTTTCACCACAAGTGAGTTTAGGGTGAGTGGGAGAGCAAGTAATCAAATTTTCTTGCAGTTCATACATTTATCCATGGCAGAAATCTGGGGATATGAAAAGATTGTTGACTATCCCAACATGAGAAATACTCAAGAAGGAGATTGGCTCATAGCTTTTCATACAATTCAACACCCAGTGAACTTCATCAAATGGTGTTGGCTTGACAAACATCAGATTCAAACTTTTGTCAGAGGAATTTGAGAGGTCGATCTAGATATAATCAGCCTCAAAATTACTTTTGGCCTTCAGTACCCATGTCCCAATGTATATTTTGAACATTCTTAATTGTTTTCTCTTCATTTCACTCTAGTTGCAAACATTTCAACACCTCAAGATTTCAGTTTTTGCACGTTAGGCCTCAAAATTCTCAACACCTTCCTGCCTTGTCCCACAACACTTTCTTGCATCATCCAGTGCCTTAAACCTACACCCTTTGTCTAGCATTGCCAAGCACTATCCAAAGTTATTATTTTCCTTCACCTTGTACCGCAGCGGTGCCCATCGCAATTGCACCTCACTTGTAGCACCGATGGGCATCTACGCGTAGCACCAAGCGTCTCTCCCGGTGCCACATATGGGGATGACTGTCCCCATGCGCCTTGGGGCAGCACCTAGTGGTGGCACCCAATGGCACTACTTACTTTTTCCTGTCCAAGGGTGGCTCCAAGCGGCACCCAACCTCTTTGGTCCTAAGGATTGAGGTTTAACGTTTTTTTCTTGGTGGGTTTTGCATGTTCTTCCATGTACAGAGTTTGTGAGTTTGTGGGACAAGGTCTCTTGCATATGTTTGGTAAGAGAGAGATAGTTTCAATTGACCGCAGATATAGTTAGAGATGTACTTGCCATGCCAAGGAGGAGAACACCAAGATGGAGGACAGTTCCATACACAATTGTTTGAGACTGGTTTCTACAAAGGGACATGGTTGCAAAAAGATATCTTGCAATGCAATGTGTGTATCCTGCATTTAGAGCTTTCTTCCAGTTGATGTGTGCACTTGTTGAACCCACTATTAGGCCCAAGATTGTACATGGGCATTTGATACTCAACACCAAGATGAAGTTGAGGAGATTTGGTATGGGGGATTAGGATCAGGAAGAGTTAGCATTTAGAGCTATCATTATAGAGGTGTGGAGTTTGCAAAGCCAATTGAGGAGTCATAAGGGGCACAATTTCAAAGTCACCTTCCTTGGGTAGATACTCACTCATCTCTTTGTGGAGAAAGGTTTTGTTCTAGAGGAAGTAATAATGTACTTGAGTGATGGAGAGGAGGAGATTATACATGAGGGAGAGCATGATGATTATGAGGATGCAAATAGCTTGGATGAGGATGAGACTACTGATGTGGGGAGGATGAGTGAGAGGATGAGGATAGTGAGTGATTGATTAGGTTTGAGTTTTGTCATATATATTTTTATATATTTGTATGTTTGAAAACATACAATTTTCTTTTGTATATACCATTACCAGATTCAATAAATGAGTTTCTTTAAGAGGCTTTAATAATGAACTTGTGAACTTGTGTATTTTTAAAATTCTAATATGAATTTTTACTTGATGGATGACTAAATGTACCACTTGTGAACATGTGTTCAACAGATTCATGTTGAGACACAACCCTTGCTCTTTGTTGAGATAGCTCCTTTTCCTTCTTCTTCCCCTTCTCCCCTTTCTCCATCTGTAGAGGGAGCTGGTGACCCCACACATTTCAGAGTACCTTCACCTTCTTCTATGCATTCTAGAGTACCTTCGCCTTCTTCTTATTTTATTGATATCACGCGTGTTTTAGATGATTGTATTTGAGTAGTTGAGTTTAAAGAGAGAAATATCCTTGAGCATGAGAGTAGATTGGAGAGCGTAGAGAGAGAGAGAGAGAGATTAGTGCTTGAGCACAAGAGTGGATTGGAGAGCTTTGAGGAGCATGGTAGATTGACCTTAGAGAGAGAGAGATACTCCTTTGTGAGCAAGAGGATTTACTTGCTGCAAAGGAGGAGAGGCATCTGACCTTGATTACTTTTGAGATGGAGAGAGAGCATAGATTAGTTGACTTGGACTTGGACATACTAGGTGTTGCTGCTATGTCGGAGGGTTATAGGATCCAGTTATAAAATCAGGCACAAGAGTTAGCATTTGCTATAGAGAGGTGCAAGAGTGCACATGTTTAGGTAGAGGAGAGTGAGAGTAGTCTAGCTCAAATGAGGGCTTGTGTGACTTATCTTGGACCAAGACTATGTACTATTGCTCGCCAGACCAATACTCCTCATAAGATGCACACCTAGACCGATGGCATCCCTATAATAGATGCCACCTATGTGTTACCTTATAGTATGGAGACTCAAGGCACTCAAACTGAGTTTAGAGAGAGGCTTTGTCTATCAAGAGAGTATATTCCATGTATCCTCTTCCCATGCTTCTTGTAGAAGAAGATTATTGTTGTAGATGTTACTTGTTTGGCATCATTATGGCTTTGTGGTTCCATGCATGGGAGAGCTGGATGACTAGGTATGGTTGGTGTACTCACACACAGTCCAGGCATGTAGGGTGGGTAGCACATCTTGGTGTTAGCCATTTCATCCAGTTCTGTTTGCTATGCTTTGAGGTTATTGTGTGGATAGATCTTACTCCAAATAGAGTGGAGTGGTTGCTATAAAGCATATGGCAATGGTCCAAACTCCCAGAGGGAGTTCACACTGGGTCTCGCTTCATGGCCTATTTGTGTTCCATAGATATCCAGCAAGATTTTGAGTTTAGAGGTCTTAGAGTTAGATCGTATGAGCATCTTACTTCATCTTACCTCTTTGTGATCTTTTGATCCTAGATAGTTATGCACTCTCTTATTATAGGAACCATCCACATGGTGCTATCCACCCTACCCACTTCCGTCCTTATAGGGTAGAGAGAGAGCATCATACACTTGGTCATTTGACCCTTTGATGCATGTTTTGGACAGATTTGTCCATGCTGATAGGCCTGCTATTGCTTGGGCAAAAGAGGAGTGGATATCTGATAGATTATGTTTTTATAATAGTGACCCATATTCTCTTCTTGCTAGCGGTATCAAGCATGGAGACTTGGATGAGAGCGAGTGGCCCCTATGGTGGTTATTGAGTCCATTTATGATTCAACATCATGTATATTGTTGTAGACTTGAGGACGTAGTAGTAGCACTTAGACATCATGATGCATCTCCCTCTTCTTCTTCACCTCCTCCTCTACCATAGTGGTAGGTTTTCTTGGCTCCCCATTTATATAAGTCTTTTGTTATTTATCCTCATTTATACATTTATTTTTTATACTCATATATATTTTAGTTTAGACTTGTGAAACTCTCATATTTTTGCCTAACTCTCATATTTTCATGTGTTATATACTCACTTGTGCCTTGTGCATCAAACAAGGCATCATTTGGCACCTATGTGCGCCACCCACATCACAAGTCACCACACTTAACCAACTTTGGGCATCACACAACATCAACTCTGTGCATCTACCAGTGCCTACAAGTGCCAATGCCCAAAACTTAGCCGGCGCTAAATCAACATTGAGAGGTGACTAATGGCAGCAAAAAAAAGTTGATGGGGTGCACTGACCGGCAACGCATGGTATCTAGTGGCAACTAGGAGCAATGCTAAAAATAATAATAGGCAAAATTGAGTGATAACGAGCGGCATCTAGCAATAATTAGCAATGGCAAAAAAATTATGGGCAGAGAGATATAAAGAGAGCATTTATTGAGTTAATAACATAGACATAGCATATTAGAGACATTTATTAAGTTTCTAAAAATCATCTTTATTATAATCATAATGAGTTTACATTTTTGTATATTATTTGATGGATTTGGAGTAGGATGTTGAACTTGAGTGAGAACTTTGAAATAGTGACTTATTTCCTCAGGAGTTTTCCTTGCCTATATGAGACTCATTTTGATTTCATGAGTGCACTTTGACTCCAAACTCTTCTCCTTAAATTATTTTTTTTGTCTACCCTAGATTTTCTTTTATCTTCACTCAATTTTTTCTCAATTTCAATTTTCATCTTCTCTATCTCTAATCTAACACTCTTTGCTTCCATTTTTATCATTTTTTTCTCTCTTTTCCTCATGTTAGTGGCTTCTAGTTCAGTTAGGCATTACCTCTCCCTAGATTCTATAGTATCTACTTTCAACATGGTAATTTTTGCTAAATCATGAGACAATGACATACTAGGTGACAACCTCGGTACGTTACTTGCTGATATTTCACCTTTCCTCCTCTTTGGGTCACGTTCCCCTTCTTGGTCAATGAAAGCACACTCAATCCATCCCTTGTAGAAGTCAAAGGTTGTGGTGTTATGAAAGGCGAGTCCTCAATCGGTGGAACAAATGGTAACTCATCCTCGGGTGATAGGATTCCATTATCCATGCCCACACTTAGTATACTTTCCACCACTTGGGTGGAAAGTATACTGAGTGTTTGGGACAAATTGGAGGCTCGAGTCTTGGAGCACCACCTCTGGAGAAGATGGGAATTGTGAGGACTCTTATGCACCTTCATGGACCTCCTCCTCACCAACCTCACCATCCTTGCTCAAATTGGGATTTAAATCTCCCAAACATGGCTTCCATTCTTGCAAAATGCATGCACATTCCATTCAATTTATCTTCTATAGTTCTCCACCCTTTGCCATATTCCTTTTTGGTGAGACCTTCTCCAGTAGACTTGTTCTTAAGCTCCCAAGTTTCTTTGTATTGTTTCATGTACCTCAACCATTTCTTGTAAAGCATGTCACTTGTCATAGAAGTAGGAAATCCGTGTCCCTCCCTAATCAAAAATGTTGCCATGAAACTAAATACGGTTGATTTCTGAATGTGCCTTTTGCAATTCACACCATGAATCTGTTCAAAATGCTCATGGTCCTCCAAATAATCCAGTATTTGGCCATAATGGTGTGTCACCATGCAAAACCGTTCATCCTCCTTTTTTTTGCCAAGCACAAAATAAGTCATACTCAATTGGTCTCCAAATTTCCCTAATGATTTTTTAGGTTGCAAATCCAAAGATGAGTCTATAGGTCCCCCAAAAGTGAGCCTTCTGCCCTGAACAAGGTACTTGATCTCCCATTGCTAAAATTTTGTTGTCCTTTTGGAGTAAAATACATCAACCCCTAATCAATTTCTTGGTTGCCACAGCGCAGCACAGATCATCTCCCTCACCAATGTGAAACTACAAAACCGTTGTTTAGTTGCCTGACAACTTGCACATTTTCTCGGGAGGGTGAATTCGAGTTTAGAATTTGAATTGTTGAGAGGGTGCATTTTGGATCTTGAATGTGCCAACAAAATCATAAATCATATCAGACTCATCTAACCACATGGCCACCCTCTCAAGAAGACACATTACCTTTTTTGACAATCATTTATTCAGTTACGGCATTCCTGAACTTCCGTAACATAGGCCTGAATTTTGTAAATGAATGCAACTTGGACGAAATATCATGTAACTGAATTTACAAAGCGTTCATTTATTGCAATCTCGACTCGTTAGAGAGTTCCCCAAAAATTATTCCGAAGTTTGTTATTTATCTTGTAGACATCCATCAAATCTATATCTGAAACCCCTACTGTTAGTTATTGAGATAAGAGAAATGGCATCATATGGCTTTGAAATGGGTGATATTAACAGAAATGGGTGATATTAACAGAAATGCAAATTTTGTAAACGACCTATTCGGTTGTATTCGGTACTGGAAATAAAGAGCTCAAATTACCAGAAAATCGCAACATGTAGCCGACACTAGAAGTTTCATGGAAGGATTCGAATTAGAAAGACTTGGAGAAATTATTATCATGGCATGAAGAATCCAGAGTCTAGAGTGGGGATCCAGAGTCTAAATGTGCAACTCGTTTACCTACAAGATTAATTTGATTGCACGCTTGACTGTTGCTTGATTACTTGTCTGTATTAAATTTACATTCTACATTCTTTTACATTTACATTGTTAAATTTACCTTCTCCTTCTTTTCTACCTCTTTTGTCTCTCTTGATGGGGCCTCCCCATCCTTCTTGTGTTCTATGAGGTCGGCTTTCTACCGTCTGTGCCAAGACAACAAGCTTGAGTCTGTATATTAAGAAAGGAGATATGCAAAACCATTGAGAAAGAGAACCGAGGGCCAGATAAGGATGGACATAATTTGTTCCGCAATTTTTGTCAAGGATTAGTTCCTCTTAGTTTGTAATGAAATTGAGTCGTCCCAGTATGAAACGAACATCCACCCTATCAAGGGTCTAACGGGGGAAATCGATCATAAGGGCATGTGGTGAGTTTGCATGCCAGGTTGTGGTATACATAACCATAAAAGCGAGTGCGGGAAAGGAAAAAAAGAGGTAGAAATACAATATTTATCCATTCTTTATTCACTTCCAAATATTGGTAAAAGTTTTCGAGTACAAGATAACATGTGCCAAATTGCTACACGTCTTTTTGATCATGTGAAGGTAACTAATCTGTGTGATAATTAGACTAAACTCTGCCCTCTTGTTAGCTTGATTAATAACCTAACACGGACGGATCGTTGATAGCTATCTGGGTCATTGTCTTTACGTTGGATACACTGCTCCTAAAACATTATCGAGGTTCACTTTGAAGATTACATCCCGTGCCTTGAACACAAGGTAGGTTTGCAAATTATCTGTTGTTCCCTTTTTCATGTTAAGATCAGATTTTGTCCTGGCACGTGGTATTGATACTGAATCCAAACCTGGATCATCATATGCTATCTCGTCCGAGTCACTTATCCACCTCACATTCGAAACGGTGAATCTCGTCACATCTTTGGACACGTAGCACAATTGGAGCACTCGACTTGTCGCAGAAAAGGAAGGGGACCGCATGTGATAATAAGAAGGATGGGAAGACCCCATCAAGCCGGAGAAAGGCTTTTGTCTTTGAGAAACGGTTTTATACGTGGATGGTTTTATTCAGTTGTATTCAAGATGTATCCCTCACGGTCCAGCTAGGGGATCTACCCGGTTCAAATTTGGACGGAGAATCTTCAAGAAACAAACGCTTCTGGCCATCGACTGAACTACGATGATCTTTAAATTTCACAATTCTTCCCAACAATCAACACTAATCACCAACAGTTCCACAATCAGGGGAATAGTACTCCGCAAATCTCACTAACAATCATCAGTGTCCGTCAATAGTATGGTTGTCTCCACAGTATTCGCCCTTGGAACTAAAGGTATGACGAGAAAATGTAACTGCCTTCGGTGGACTAGTGAAGTTGCGCTTCTTTTAGTGACATTGATTAGTCAGGATCGCTAATGAAATGTTAGAGCAAGCACTTAGTTCAATCGAGAGAAGGAATATTTTGAACTCGAGTCCAAGTTAGTATGTTCTTTGGTCGGATCTTCTGGTCAAAGGAATATCGTAGAACTGAGTGGAATAGCTTCACTAGAGTGATATCCAATTGTACTCTGTCTGGAGAACAGATTTCGGCCTACTTTAAATAATTGTCCTGGATTCCTCACCTGGCCACTACATTGCTTTCCAGGCGAAGCGTGGCATCCGGGGACGCTGAATCATGAGCTTCCTGGTCAGTTCTGCCTGTTCCTAATAGGATACGCGTTGAAATGGCCGCCAGTGCACTTTTGTGTGTGGCAGTTCCGAGGAGGAGGCTCGTGGTATCGCATGGATTGAACTTAATGCTGCAGCTTGAAGAAAACCTTAAAAGTGCAAGACTTGCATTTGGTTCTTAGCTCACACTGCCTCCAGGTTGCCTTGGGGATTGATCAAAAGTGCTTGCGAGGTTTGGGCATCACTTCTTTTTGATCTTGTAGTGTATTGGAGAATGGCACTGTGGGTTACGTCTCTCCTCGTGCTTTAAGTGAATTGATTCTATTCTTTTTGTGCATTCATTCATCAACCCAGCTGAGAAGACATGAAGACGCAACCATCAATTTCCCATATTTGCATGGCTGAATGAAGCATTTAGGACCATGAGTAAGGGATTCCTTTAGTACTCGGCCAAGACTCTTGTCACGCTAATCCAACCACGGCGCGCAAGGTAGCACCATAACCGACAGACTTATCTGATCTACGTGTAATATAAGAGTGTGCCATGTTTGTTGTACATTAAGACCGTAGAAACGGGAGCAATAGACTTTCACCACCGTGTGCTAGTAGCTTATTAGAGATGTATTTGCAGTATCGTTATCAATACGCTCTTGAAATTGCTGACTAAGTGAATCACTCAGATGCACGTTTCCTCCTCTTGGGGCAAATTTAGAACAGAGTGCTACAAATCTTATCTCCTTCTCCGATAGCAGCGTTCCCATGTTGCCACCATTGACCCACCATTGCACAGGGTATCGATACTGGATTCGATTGTTTGCTACTGACGAGATTGTCGCTTGGCGTCAAACGAGCGACGAGAAAGTGACAAGCACAAGATCTCGATCTGAGTTACCGAATGAGATCATCATTTATCGGCAATGGGATTGGGCTAATCTGACAGATTTCCAATCGAGAAATATAGAAAAGTTATTAAGAAAAATTTCCGACTGAAAAGGGAAAGAACATGAAGGGTTAAGCTCGAGATTCCATCCGTAGACAGCATAGACAGGCAGCACATGTAAAGATAAGGTAGACATAGTCACATGCCTCCCTTGCATGCCTATTGGGGCTTAGCCCCATGTTAGCTTTTTTGTCTCTCCCTTGTACGGCTTGATGGGGTCCTTCGTTTTTCCTACGCGATCGCCTTTTTCTTTTCTTCCTTGCAACTCGACATTACGATATGCATGTGGTGAACATATTAGCTCATCATGACGGTTCGCGGGTTTGGTTTGTGAGGTCCTTCATCATTTCGAATTCTTCTTTTGCCATTGAATAAATACTGAATTTGTATTATATTACAAATCCAAAGTTTGTTCGCCATGTGAGGTGGTATTACAACTCTGTGTGGCTGTTCTACATATTCATAAGAAAGGCAACTGCTTTTCTTAAAATATGTGCAGGTGATCAGAGTCCGCGTTCCAACTTTGCGTGTTTGACGAACTGCCAACCAAGCCTTCCTCTGGTAGTAAATGTCAATGAGAATCTTCCTGCCTGACAACAGAATGTACTGGCAGAAGTACTAAATTTTGTTGGTTGGCAACATACCCTATACCGTAGTAGACTACTGGGACTTTTTCTGTAGACTAGATTAGACGTTCTACGGGTGTCTGTGATGGGCCTCTAAGGTCCTTTGGCCAGGTTTAATTTCCCCCGAAGCTCTATGACCCAGCCATGCACACTTCCACCATCCATCCTTTAGTCACAGAGACTTATGTCTTGTGATTCTGATCGATCCTGCGCACGTGCAACAAACACTAGGATCGGGAACTCGTTCATTTCGCAGAATTTCTCTTTTGCAGTCTATCAAACACCACTCTGTTCAGAATTGGATGGTTACGGTAAAATCGTGCCAGTTTACTGAAGCAGAAAGTGAAGGAGGTGGAGTCCTTTTGCTCTATACTGCAAAATTAGTGCCCAGCAGGGATGTTGCAATAGCGCATTGGATGTTTGGTCATGATTAACAGAAGAACGTACATGACTTCAGCGTCAACTATAGAATGGAATTACGAGATGAGGTGAACTTTGAACAAGTAGTTCGGAGTCAATAAATTTTTGCTGAACTACATTCCTCTGCAGAACTACCGTGATATTGGGGTTCCGACCTCACTCAGTAGTAGAACTTCTTCATGCGAACCTGATGAATTTCGGTTCTCTCGAATTGTGTACATCAAAACCGTCCTCACAGTGCTGTTGAAACAATAATGATACAATTCAAAATCCTCGACTCATCCTGCAGTCTGTTATCGCTGCTATACGATTGCCCATCACCTTCCATGATTCCGAATATCATTTCTTCTGGGATAGAGATTACTGTATAACTATGTAGTTACCAACTCATAACTTGTTTAGTGTTACGATGCAGATAGTCAGACCACCTCGTTCTAGAGTCTTAAGGTTAACTGTTTCCGAGGTCTGGTTTGGACTAATACCCCAAACAGCTCCAAGAATTTCTCAGCATCAAACTCCGCAGAAGTTTGCACGTTTCTACGCGTCTGAATTTCACGACTATCGAACCATCCTATCTAAATACCTGATAGGCGTGTCTGCGTTTCACGTCATTGTCATTCTGCATTTCACCGTGAAGAATTGACAACATCTCACACCTTGTGATAGGGATTCATGGTTGCATATCAACATCATACTAGGAGTAAAGACTCGTTCGGATACGAAGAACTATTTGTTCATAAACAGTCCATAGAACAAATCTTCCATCGACATTTTGAGGGGACGGCTTAGTCAATCATCCCATCGCACCAGAAAATAGAACCAGATTCCCTGATCTGCCAAATATGTTTCTAATTTTGCAAAAATTAGCTTTTAATCAACCACGGATACAGCTAGATCCAAGGAACCAAAATTCCACCTACTTCCATTAACCTTCTGCTGAGAACAGGGATCAAGGGTCTACCCTTGACAAAGAATGTCATTTCTGGAGGTTGTGGAGGATGTAATCCTGTCCAGGGGCTCCATTGTTACTGAGCATGGAACATGCCTGCCGTGAACTTGATAAACGTTGTTTGTTAGCAGCTGAGTACCTTCATGCAGTATTCATGGCTAACTCGTACATTGTCTACAGAAGCCTGATGTTCGGCTCCAGGAAAAATTGGAGTGCGGAACGAGCTATAATCCGAGTATGTAATCCTATGCTCACCAATTGTGGCCTTGCAAGGGGAAGCAAACACTAAAGTCACCTGTAAACTACTACACCGATTGTAGTTTCGGATCAGGGATCAATGTCCACGTAACTCGGGTCAAAGTTGTAGATGATTCTCCAATACCAAGATGAAGATTCATGGACGGCAGAAATTGAAGTAACTAATCCTTCTCATACCTCAAAAGACCTGATTCTCAATTCTTTCTGCTACCCTGCAGATGCTGCGTCTCTAGTGCCCAATACTTCAGGGCACTGCTCTCATCTTCAACAGCTACCGTAAATGCAAATTTCCCATTCTGAGGAGTTAGGCCTTGCTTCGAAATGCAAGTGCATTCAACACAGAACTATCCTGCAACCAGAACATCACAGATCACACTAGCCTACTTGCATGGGCGTAGGGCCCTGATCTGAGGGCTGGTTTTCCGGCGTAACCCTGAAAGGTTCACTTTCGGGAGCTTTGCCTAAGAACACGTCACCTGCGATTCCCAGGTTCCTCGTGGCAGCAGCCTCTGGGTTGACGAACGGATTCTGTGCCACTGTGGCATTGAGCTCAGGAGTGTGTTCCTGGGTTCCATTAGAAACGGGCTCTGGGACAGAAGGCTGAGTGGCTTCCGGTGCCTGCTCAGAGGCCACTTGATGGGCTGCTGCTTGCGTAGCAGTTTCAGGGCCGGTGCGCTGTTCAGGCCGTTGGGCTGGACTCATAGGCTGCTCGGAGTTCGGACCACCGTCTCGTGCAGGGGTCTCTGGAGTAGCCTTCTCTACATCTCCTTCTGGCCCTATAGCGCCTTCGGAGGATTCTGTTGCTTTCGGCTGTGCATTTGCAACTTCTTGCTCTGCGACCTGAGGCAGAGTATTGGCGAGGGTGGTTTGCAATAACTCCTGCAACACCTCTTGTGAAGGTTCAGCAGAAAGCTTCTGCTGCTTCCTTGCCCGCTCCGCGACTTTCTCAGAGCCTCTCAACGCGACCTCCTTGTCAGCTTCGCGTTCGGCCTGTATTTCGTCCTCAGCTTCCTTTGCAGCTGCTAGCGCTTGCAATTGTTTCTCTACTGCCAACTTCGCCGCCTGGATTCAAGAGAATGGTGAGACAGTAGTACAGAGGGATATTGAGGGAATCTTCTGTGAATATTTTAATCCCACATCCCGAGTTACAACCAACGCGTTACATAATTCAGAAGTCAGGGAGGAGATTCGCGCGTAGCTGCAGTTTTGCTTTGTTCTCTATTGTCTACTAAATCAGACCCAAGATTACGAATTCAACATCTACCTGCTGAGCTGCTTCTTGTGCTTCGGATGCCTCAAGCGCGAGTCTTCGAGCGCGTGATTGAGCGGATTCAGGCGAACTCGCTTTTCCTTCCTGCGACAGAGGTGCGGTACCCTCTTCCTTACCGCTAGTGCCGTGGACGTTACCGTCATGAAGTCCCTGTCAACATGTGGCAATTGTTTAGTTTCTCAATTTGAAGGAGTGTCAAAACACAGACGGGCTGTAAACACGCGATTCACAGTCTTCACTGAAACAGAGATAACTGTAATTGCTCCAAGTTCCCCAGGTATAACAATTGACTAGACTCATGGTAAATTCCCAAGACAAACCTCTAGAACCCCTACTTAGAATGAAGAATTGGGCTTGACTGCCACTGACCACCTACTACGACAAATTTAGTTTCCAGAGATATACGAAGAAAGCACCCACTAGTAGAAATTTACTCCATGCAACTGAACCGTCTCAGGGGGAAGTACAATGCTTGGCTCTAACAGAATTGATTTTCGTAACTTTGTTGCCCAGCCCACTAATATGCAGGAAATAGTACAGATAACCTATGCATTTCCTAGGGCGTGAAAGTCGAATAGCTTCTTACGTGCTTTCCCCCATTTGGCTGCTGGCCAGATTGAGTAGCTGAAACGGCGGCATCGGTTTGTGGCTTGCTGTCCGCCTCTGGCTCCGGTTGGCGTTGAGCAGTATTAGAACATTGGCAACTATTAACCTGGCTCATGGGCTCGCCTTGCTCTTGCCCATCCTGCTGCAATGCCGTAGGTCCCGTTTGTTTGTGCTGGTTGTTCTCTGTCTGTGATGCCCCTGCTGCTATTGCTTCTCCCTGCTGCTCTGGTAGTGGAGCTTGAGCACTAGTCATTGTACCTGAGTGGTGCAGCTACTACCACCCTCTTCCCAAAGCAGTCGAATCAAAACCTTTCCTTACGTATTTTTCGTCTAATCAACAACAGCAAGTGCTTTTCGACACCCACAAACTCTAACCCGACTCAATCCCCCCAACACGGCTTCCTACTGGTCTTCTTCACTTCGAAGACCGGTGTTCTCCTCTTCTCTGCTGCTGCTACTTTGCAATTGCCAACCTGTTCCGTAACGCAATGGAAACTATGCAGTGAAATTCCACGCAGCTGCCGCTTTGGGAAGTACACCACAAATCAAAAGAAGCCTTCCCTCTTCTTCATCCATCACATTTATCATTTCCCCCATGTTGTACTCCGTTTACATGTCGGCGAGGGAAATTTGGCGCCACTCTGGTGCCAGGGACTGCGCTTGCGGAACAGCGCACATTTCAGTCCGGCTTACGCCATGTTATCAACCCATGTACGTCCATCTTCTTCCACTCCATCAATTCGACGCTTCTATTCCTTTTACTATACCTTTATTATATCTGTCCGTTCGGACAGGACCGCGCGCACCGAAAATAGTTTTATGAGTTCTCTGCTCCATTGATCTACGTGCGTACTCCTAACGTACAGAGCGTAACATCCGGGCTGCGTCAGTTACGGACATGCAGTCTTTGTCCATGACTCCCTAAAGACGGACCAGTCTTCTCACACCATTTCATGACATGGACTTCCCGATACCTACCATGAGGGCCTCCATGGGTATTTGCAACTAAAGTAGAGCCCTCCATACAGCCAGAGTAGAATTATCTGTCAATGCTACTACAGTAAATGGCAGTAATGATAGAACGCAATGGGGTACAACTGGATCAGATATTCACACGAAGCTAGAGTGAATAGTGGACACGATTTAGAGAATATTGATATAGTTAGGTAAAATTGTCTCATAACAATTTCTCGCCCTTGGAAATTCCTGGGAACTTTCATGCTTTTCATTTTGACTTTTAAAATGGAAAATTCCTAAATTGCTCGGAAGGATCAACACGATGATTCTATACTCCAGAAACATTACAATGTCATAAGTTGAAGCGATCCATATTTCTGGTCAATATAGAATCAAGCTATTTCCCTACTAGCCGTACACAATGGTCATGACACGAAATAAGTATTATGGGAATACCTTAGTACTGCTTTATTCAAGTGTTAATGCACAACTTACACCAACTTTGTTAAATGCAGGTACAGCACTATGTTCAGTATAAAACAACTGATGCTTGTCTACATCACGCTATATTATGGAAAAATCGAAGACGTTTGATATTGAAAACTATTTTTGGACAATGAATGAACTTCAGAACGGAAGTTAATGTAGCAATGCCACTGTACAAGTTTCCGTCCTTGCTTCTTCACTCGCGAAGGTTCCTGGGGGTCCAGGGGCTCCAATATATAATGTTATTCAAATGTAGTTGGTAGGTGATTCCGTTCGTGCTCCGCTCTTTACGGACTGCCTGAACTCGTCCAGTACTCGTACCAACAACCCGCGGATTGTCCTTTACTGACCCTACCACAATCTTAGTAAGAACTGTTGTCCTGCGGTCACACGCAAAAACCGGTGGTTTCTTTCAAAAGCAGTACTTAGAGGCTGGAAACGTGGCAACACAAGGGTTGCCTTACACTCAGGTGCTTAACAACTCCCTAGGGGGACCGTCGATGCAGTATCTGAATCATCTCAGCAGTTAGATGAGCAGCATGTTTGATTGTCTCTAGCGTATCTGTGACTCGGTACCATATCGGCCAAAATCATGGTGCTGAGCTCTGTTCTTGGGTACGTGTCGGGATGTACTGCGGACGCGCTTTAACACTTGGTGTGATTGTAACCTAACCCCTAAGATGAAAAGTGACTGCATGCTGTGATGACGGTCTTCGGATGGTGGATCCACGAAAGACCAACCATCCAAGCTACAGTGTATCCAGCCGAACTTCGATGATCGTGTCTGTCGAGGGGCTTTGTGTACAGAACCATGATAATCTGATGACGAGGATGAACGAGGTGGGCTTTGACTTCCGCGTCAGGTCAGTTGAAAAAGCTGACGTTCACGATAGACAATAGTCAAGCACTCACATATATGCACCAGTCTAGAGTCATAGTATCCAATATGTTAACTTACTCCAAAAAGTCTCGGATGAGAGCATTGACAAAGCGGCAATGACTTTACATATTTTGTTCTTATAGCTCGGATATCTTAGGTGCAGATTTCTCATACAGACTCTAATGGGGTTTAGCCCCATATTACTCTTTTTTTTTCTCCCTTGTACGTGGTTTGATGGGTCTTTCCGTCCTTCACCTTTTTTTTTTAGTTTTTTCTCTCCCTTTGCTTTTCTTGCCCAATTGTCTGTTCCTGGTCTCGAATATAAAATTATCTCATGTCTCTATAGTTGAATATTTGTACTTTAATAATGGCATGTGGTTTGATGAGTCTTTCCGTCCTTCACCTTTTTTTTTTAGTTTTTTCTCTCCCTTTGCTTTCCTTGCCCAATTGTCTGTTCCTGGTCTCGAATATAAAATTATCTCATGTCTCTATAGTTGAATATTAGTACTTTAATAATGGCATGCGACGCCCACTGGATAACAAGAAGGATAGGAAGACCCTTAAAGCATTAAATATTAGTATATGAATAGTATGATTGTCTGTAAGATGACATTATGAGCTACATATTCATCGAGACTAATACAAATCAAAAATGAGATAAATGAGTAAGACGACATGTATAGGCATAAATAAAGATAAGTGAATAGAGTGTATAGTAATCAAGACATTAGTGACATGCTAACAATAGCTTAGAGGAGAATATTGAAGTAAAACACCGAAGGCCCCGAGGTGGTGAGCATACTGGACAACAAGTCGCAAGGATGACATATTGTCAACGACACGCTAAGGGTAAGTGAAAGGTAACCTATTTCTGACTCAAGGGACGACGCCAAACCCAACGATCGTCTAGTTATAGTTTCAAAAAGCATATATTTTAATGTAAACTAGATTTTAGCCTAGTATAGATTATGAAAGTGTAGCATCCTGGTAGTTAGAAGATGAAATCATATCCACATACACCGTACTTTTAAGACATTTTTTTTCTATTAATACATTCTTTTGATGACAAGCACCCCTGCTTATGATACTGGTTTACTTAAATCATCAGTACATTTTGATAACAGGCCATATTGTTAATTACAAGGAAACTTATTAGTCTTAATACAATTAGCCCTAGTTTCTTCATGATTCTAATTCTTTTACTAATAACTAAAATTTGTACATAAAGTAATATCAACGAGAATTAGCGCAGATTATAATTAAGTTTCAAGATATGAGCGCAAGCGATCAAACTTAGCGATTCTGATCTTACTTGTACTCGTGATGTTGCCCGGTAGATTTCTCTAAATAAGACTTCAGTTAGACATAAATTTTTTAGTAATTCAGATGTTGCACACAACCACTTATGGAGACTAGATCCATTGTATACAGTCCTTTTACTAACATTTACAAATCAGAGAGTAGCTCAATGCTGAATTCATATTATGATTGAGAACTTGATTTCAAGTCCTAGTTGTGTTGAGCATTGTTGGCTTAAGCAGAATCAGAAGCAACAAGAGTTTGAGGAAATATTGAGAGCTCAAGATGAATAAATAACTAGCATCCAGAGCAAATTGGATGCAGCCAAGGTGACTGTTATAACAATGGAGGTGAAATGGAATGACTACTGCACCAAAATGAATCTTCAACTCAACAAGCTGCAGGACAAATTGAAGAAGGAGGAGGAAGAGGAGAAGGAGGCTAATAGAGGGTAGATGAAGGAAGAATTGATGACCACAGTACATGTGGTCATCACATTGGTCTAGAAGAGGAGAAGAGAAAGATACTCCACTAGATGGAGGAGACAAAGAACTACTTGGTGAGTTTCACAAACAAGGCAATACAAGTAAGCTAGACCACACCAAACTCCACAAGATGAAGCTACAAATTTAGAATTTATAAGTGCAGGTCTACTCAAAGGAATAACTAGATCAGTTGGCAGATTGACTTAAGGAGCACACCAAAAGGAATTTTGCCACATTGACCAATTCTTTATTCCTCAATTTTTCAAAGATAGGGGAAAGTAGGTATGCTAACTACAATTTGTAAGGGTGAAGGTAGCTCTATATAGTAATTTAGCCAAAGACTTTGATAGATGTAAATATTCTAAGTATATGACACCTTTGTGTGGAAGAAATCTTCATACAAAAAGACCATTAGCATAGAATCCTTTCATAGTAGTAGGGAATCTTTTATACCCAGAGGCCTTTGGGACCATAAGTCCAAAGGCAAGTAATTTTGCAAGTTATAATTAGAGTATATTTGATATCTTTCTTTACATAAGGATCATACTTAATTAAATTTCATTAGGGTAAGTAAGATAGTAGATAAGATTAGTGATGTTCAATGAAAATCTAAAGAGGAGATTTCTAATATTTCACTAAGCCCTTGGATCTCTTGGTGAAAAGTAGAAAAAATATGTATATAGCGCTTTGGCCCAATGTGATTCAAGTTTACTTTTTGGTAATCAAAGAATTCACAAAAAGACTGCCCAACTCCCTATCGCTATTTGTTTGCACATTGAATAATTGATTGAATGACTTTATTGGGTAATGGTGAGGAATCTCATAGTACAAATGCATGCACTTGAGTGCAAGGAGATCTTTGCACTTGTTTGGTTGTTTGATCATTTGTGGATCTGGAAGAGCAATGCAATTTATTGAAGCATTAAGTGTAACATGAAGCATTGAAGGTACCTCAAAAAAAGTAGGTCAGATTATCAATACAAGGATTCCTTTGGATTTTCACCTCCTAAGAAGAGTAGTATGTAGCCTTTAGAGTGGTAGTCTTTGGAGTGAAGAGACCTTTGGCCTAACGTGAACCATCACCTTCAAGAATAATTTGGAATAGATTTTTATTGAAAGTGATTTTTTTCTCTTTTATTTAAAGCACCCTATGAGGTGACACTACCATCTTCTAGGATTAGTTCTGCCCAAGAGGTTAAATAGAGAATAATAAAAAACCACCAAATGTGACATTTCTCTTCACTTTCAATCAGTTCCAACCCATATCCTTGAGAGAACAATCTATTATTACCATTTTATTATTAGTAATTTTATATTGCATTGTCATAGTGGTCTTTAGGTAGATCACTGATGGACCTTTATGTGTCTCTTAGTGGATTTTTCCTCCCTAATGCCTCTTCAAACCCAAGCCGTCTACTAGAAAAAATTTCTACCTTTAGATTATAAAAGGTCTTTGATTGTTGGATCTAGAAAGTATTCATTCATAGATAGAATAGTAAGGCATACTCAATGCATAAAATTTTAGAATGTATTATAGATTATATAGAAAGTGGGAATTACACATGGAAATAGCTTTTAGTACAAAATATAGAAGTTAGTGAATGTATCAAAATGTGGTGATAAATGATAAATATACCTAAAATAAAAATTATTATTCTTCATGCCAACTAAAAACATTTACCAATGCAAATTTGTCACACATGAAGAATTTAATTTAGAAATCACCAGAAACAAGAATATCAAATATGTTACAAATTAAACGTAGAAAGTGATAGAAAGCACATAAAACATATAGGTTTTCTAAAGCATTTTGTATTTGCAAAGATAAATTTCACTCATAATGTAAAAAAATTAAGCCCAAATAAAAATTAATATTATACATACAAAATCTCTACTAGAATTGGAGTAAAAGCTAGATTCATGCAAAGCTAAATAAGGTTTAATAAGCACCATAAAATCTGCAATACAAGTTTTCAACAATACTCTACCTTGAATAGTTGTCCACCATTGGAGTCTTAGGAGTTAATAACTATTATTTGGAGAATTTTTCTCTTCTTTCCTCAATTTTCTGTTTGATAACAATTAGTTTGGTAACTCTCTCATTGTAAGGACTTTGTAAGTGTAAGTTCTAAGTTGATGTCTTTCATTGAAAGCCAATATCAAAGGTTCATAATGTTAATTTTAATATATTAATATTTTGAATCTCTCTATAATATTTCCTTTAGATACTCAATTAATATTTATTTAATTTTTACCTCCTAAACTATAAATCCTTCTAGAAAATACCTCCAAATCTAACTACACTTTATTTTTGACATCATCAACATAAGACTTAATGTTCATGATTTTGGTCATAAAAAATTATCTCTTTAAAATATAAATTTTCACAACCATATAAATATACAAGACTTGCTCAATGACTCCAAATGCAATGAAAATTAGGGAGAGGCTTAGAGATTTTCTCCCAACCCACATAGTGCAATCATTCACTATATCAATTATTAATTGTCAACAAAAAAAGACAACTGAAGCTTATTGATTCTGCATTTGATCCAAGATAGGCTATAATTGAGCAAGAGCTTACCTTTTTCTATAACACACACATGCTCTACATCAATGTAAAGCTTGTCTTAATATTCACCATCTCCTTATCTTGTTGAGCTAAAAGACAAAGGGGATGGATAGTGACAAATTTTTTTGTGAGAATGAGTTTTCTTAAATATTCTTGGGAGGAAATAAGCTATTTCACCAAGATATTTGAACAATAAAATGATACTTGAAATAAGCAAAGTACACTCTCTTATTTAGATCTAAGAACAACTTAAAGATATTTACAATTTGGCCTTTCTTGTTTGAAGGTTGATTTTAGAGTATAATTTCAAGCTAACAAGGTTTGAGCCAAGTATCAAACTTTCCTCTTTAAGGAATAACAGAATTTGTTTCATTCATCCATTTACAAGGTATTCAAAACTTATCCCATGACAGTTATTATTCTAAATATAAGCCTTACCATTTAGATGGGAAAAAAGCAACATGTTCAAGTATATATATGGTTATGTATTACATGTCAAAGTAAACTTTTTGGACTAATGGTATCAAGTGCTTCAACCATGAATTGATATCCCAAGCTTGTATGGAGATTATAGTTTGTAATTTGGGATTGTAAGATGCCTTGATTGAAGTTGAAAGAAAAGAGAATGAAGATTTTCTCTATCTAAAAATCTTGTTAATCCCACCAAAACTTTATCAACTAGATCATGTATACATAACACTAGCAAAAGGATTTTATTTGACCTAGAAAGGATAATTTCAGGAACAACATATAGTTTCTATTTTATAAAGTGATATATCATTGTGATGATATCACTATCTCTAGTGTTAGAGATATAACACAAGATGTAATTTACCTTATCTAATTTACTTTATCACTTAGAAATATTCTATTAGAACACCAAGATTATCAGAGTTTCATTATTTTTACCTTCCCATACATGAGAAATAATTTTTCTTATAAGGTGTGGTTGAGGACCAATGTATCAACCAAGAGTTCACTTACTTGACTAGTTTTATCTATGTACTTGGAAGGCAATGGCCTACACAAAACTATAATTTTGGCTTAATCTTGGTAGGACTATTCTACTTGCAAATATTCTAAGATATCTTTGAGCTTTACAAAATATTTTCCTTGCTATTTAACCAACTTACCTCTTTCTTCCAATTTTTTCTTCTAGTGCATGTAACAATTATAATCAATATTTTAGCAAGAAAACTGTATAATTGAAAAATATAAAAAAAAAGATTTCAATAATAATTTGGGACATTCATGATAATTGATCTTCACAAAGAAATCACTTCATAATGGTTTTGCTTGTTTAATTTTCCAAGATTATGCAACAATACCTTGTTTAACTCCTTAAAAATCTATAAAGCAAGTATGGTCTTAAGCGTTTTGATCTTAAAATAATAATTTCTTTCTAAACTGTATAATAATTCTTTCTATTTCAAATCTTGAAATTATTTTTTTAAGATCAAAATTCTTAAGACCATACTTGCTCCATAGATTCTTAAGGAGTTGGACAAGGTATTGTTGCATAATCTTGGAAAATTAAACAAGAATAGGATTTATTCAACAGTAAAAGTGTGTTGCTTTGTGAAGATCAATTATCACAAATGTCCATCTCAACATGTATCATATTTGAGAGAGATAGGAAATTAATCATCATTTCATTTAGATTCAACAATTAGATGAGGATTTTTTGGACTTGCTTGCAAATAGCATGATAAGTACTAACGTTCGATTGCCTAATATATTTAGTAGTATAATAGATTCTTACATAGATAAAAAAAAAAGAGGAGTTTGACATAATAGAGCCTACAGATTTTATTTTTTATATTTGTATTGTGAACTCAAAATTATAGACAAGTCAAAGGTGTTAAAAAATTATCATGTTCAAATATTGCACATTCAAAAGATTGAGTATTAGTACCAATGGTTCTTAAAGAAAGGTTGCCACCAAATGTAAGAGTTGAAGAAGGCTCATACAATCAAAGTATTGAAGATCAAGCAAGGGTTAAACCTCAGAAAAGATTGTGATCACAAATAATATTATTGAAAAATCACTATATGAGTTAAAGGCACAATCTACATTGGAAGATGAGAAGTAAGCAAGCCTTCATGAATTGAGGGCCTTGACCTATAATAAAAGATAATCCTAACTTGCTTGCTTGGAGTTCTTGTAGGCTAACTCTAGTGCAATGATAGTATTCTAATTCTTATGGTTCAAAGAAAAAACATGCAAATCATATCTTCTAAGATTCAATATGTATATTTAGCTTGATAATCTTTTTGGAGCAATAAAGTGATGGATATTGCCAATTTGGTACCAAAAATCTAGAATGATACTTGATAAAACTTGAAGATGAAGGGAGAGTTGCAACAAGATATGAATACCCTTGAGAGATCATGATGACAAAATGCCATAACATAATTTTTCTCTTTGTCCCACTGTATTGCATTTTGAGTAGTTTAGTAGTGTTCTGAATAATAGGTTAGGTCTTAATATAGTACTAATTAGGATAAATTATTAGCTTGTACTTCATCCTAAAAAAAGGCTGAATCCGGCTCAACAAACCTCCCACCAATTACAAGTTTCCTAAACAAAGACCACAATCTTCCTACTATGAGAAAAAACATGAATTTTGTATCATACCCTATCCATGCTCAACAAACCATGCAATGAGTATCATAATACAAGATGGCATATGACAACATCATAGTTTTGTAGAAGTTCTTTGCATGAGCTATAGAGTGACAAGATTTTGTCAAAATGACATTTTGTGTAAATTCAAAATCCACAATCTATGATTCGTGGTGCATTGCCAAAGAACCATTTGCAAAATTTGCAAGGGGCTTTCATATGCATGATTTGACCGTGACTCTTCACCAACCTTCATGATTGTTGAGGAGCAATCAAGCAATAGGATCTATAAAAGGTTGACCACACTATGCAAGGAGTTACTTTTTACTTGCATCATTTTTCATTTCTCTTGCATAAGAAACTCTCAAACTGCTATCCAAAATCCATTATAGAGTGTAGAGTGCAAACTTGAGTCCAAAGTGCAAAAGTGTAAGAATGCTAGGGAAGATAATACAAGAGAAAGTATAATTGAATACTTGCAAGATGGTGGAACAAGCAATGGTGGTTAAGATAGAGGCAAAACTATGCAAGGCAGACAAAATAATTTGCAAACCTCCCAAATTATCAAAATATGGATTTCATTTTAAAGTGGAATACCTAAAAAGTGGAAATCTAGAACTTTTGCTGTGGTATTGGATTTTTACAAACATGTTGATGTTAGAAGAAATATGGAAAAAATGTATACAAAGTTGTTGAGAGACAACCTTGTTATGTGGATTGAAGACCACTAGTAGTGAGTCTTAGGAGAAAAGTGCATGACATTTGGCTAGATTTAAATTAATACTCCTCACGGTAGGCCAATTAAGAGTATAAAAGCTAAGATAGATGATGCATTTGTAGGAGTGAAATCCACTAATAGGTATACCCTAGTATATTTAAAAGATCCCATCAGATGAGTCATAACAAAATCCATCATGAAGTTGTTTTGATCAAAACAAACATCATATGTCAATCTCAACCAAGCTGTTATCTTCCAACTTCTACATGAAGTTGCTAGCTAAAATTGTGAGTTGGGGGTGGATGTTTTATGAATGAGTAAACAAGCTACTAGAGGATATGTAACAAGGAGTGGCCACAATTGTAGCACTCTTCATTATGCACTTCTACCTTAGAATGTGCTTTCTAGCAAACGAGGAGAAGGAGAAAGTTTTGAGTCACTTCCACCATCCAATGTCATGTTGTGATTTGCATAGCCCATGAAAAAATAAGCTAGTATGGTTTATCTTTGTAAAGGTGGCATAGGTTGTATGATAGATTGCACGGTTGAGCTATTGCCATGTGAGCAATCTATGGGCATTGAAGTGGCCGGCCATGTGTAGTAAAATATTATCCTTTTCAAGGGCTTTGATGTATATAGGTGGTGGAGAGTTGAGAGAAAGGTGTGGTTTTAGTTTGAGTAGTCTCAAGAAGGAGTACATTGGGAGTGAGACTTGTACTAGAGTGTGAGCATTAGAGCATCAGGCAAAGCATTTGGGCAATAGATGTCCCAATCTCCCAATTTTTCACTCCCAATCCTTTCCTCATTAGGCTTTAGATTCTACACCTTGACGGCTTACGAGATTGGATGTTGGTATATTTTGGAGTGACATTCATGGAGTCAATGATGGAAAACCTAGATCCTATCATCCTTCTAGTGCTTACTTATGAGTAGGTCTAGGACTTGACAATCTATGTGCTCTTATAGATAGAGAATGATTTAATCTCATTCAATGGCTTCAAATTGGAGTTGTTGGATCCATTTGACAAAAAGAGAATCAACTAAATGAAAAAAAAGTGCAAGTGATTGGATCCCAAGAGGAAAAGTCTAGAATTTTTGACCATGAAAAGAGTTGGAGGAGAGCATTTGAAGAGAAAAGATCACTATTAGAGAGAGTAGCTGACAAGCACAATTGTAGCTTGTCAGCTACAATTTGAAGATATAAAAAAATGATTTGAGTAGATTCTATGGGAGATATGATCGATTGGATCAAGGGGGTAGAATTCTTACCAAGGAGTACAAAATAGACAATTTGAAGATTTTTGTGAAACATATTCATGATTTGTCAAAGCATTTGAAGAGTAGAAAAAGTGCTTATAGTGCTAAGAGCAAGAAATTGAAATTTGAGATTTTGATCAATCTCAAATTAGATATGGTCAATTGAAGTTGGAGCTTTGGAAAGTTAGTTTTGGAGATGAGATGCTGATCAAGTTTGTAATTGTGGTGAGTCCTAAAGTTATGGTTCAAATCACCTTATAAAATAGTATTGTTGGTGGTTAGGTCTTACACCTCTATGAAAAGATTTCATATGAATTTCTTAAATAGAGAAATCAAGGTCTTGGATCAAACATACTTGGGTCTATAGAACTCACAAGTTAGCCCGACTCAAAATTTATCTATATTAACGGAGTGAGTTTGAATTAGGATATTAAAATTTTCAAGGATTTAGACAAGGGCTCAAAAAGCTATTGTGATAAATTTGGTTGGCTTTGGATCTATGGAAAATGAGAGTTGATGCAACAAGTTCTATTGAAAAAATTATCATAAGCTAAATAGAGCATTTTCTATCTTCAATCATGATTGAATATGAATTCCTCTCATTTTTATGACTATAATTGAAAATTCTAGTTATTAGAGTGATTATGAGGATTATGTGTATCTCTTATTCAAAATTCTGGAAAAATTTGCCAAGAATTATGAGCAAACCTTCATATAGGGATTTTGAAATTAGGGTGGAGACTACAAAAAATTGGCCAAGTTTGAAAGTTTGTCAAAGGAGTTGTAGTGATCAGATTGTGACTTTCTTCATACCTTTGGAAAGATTATCTCACAGGCTTTTCATTGAGTCCTAGATCATTCAAATCAAAGTAACACAGAAAAATCTATTTTCACTTGAGTTACATAGAGCTTTCCCCATCAAAAAGATATAGAATTACTCCACTTGGAATACAAATTGATTTGAAGGTTGGAGTACAACTTGGAAGAAACTTGGAGTACAAATTGAAATCAGCTTGAGGATATGGTAGGAGGCTCTTAAGCTGATTTTTGCCAAAATCATGGAGAGTTGTTAAATTCTTGTGGATGGATCCTCTATGTACTTGCATGTTTGTTTGTACGCCCATTTTGCTTGGATTGGTGTGCGCGTGTTGTGCTTAGGTTCTTTCCTTCTAGGAGTGCTATGTATTTCTCCTTGGTAATTCTAGAATGACAAGTGATGACAACTAGACTAGGAGTGCATGTTATGATGATAGTTAAGTTGCCTATTACTCCCCTACCCGTTAAAAGGAATCTTAGAAACAAGAGTGGAAGGTTCTATTAGTTGGGTACCACATGTGCTCAAACTAGTAGGGACAGATTTATATGCAACTTTTGGTCCATAAGCTGCATAGCTAGGCACCTTTTGTGTTCCTAAGGAGAGAAAGGCAAAGTACAACACCTACCTGGTTCAATGGACACCCTAATTTGGCAAAGGAAATAACAAAATATCACAATATAGATGACGAGTATGCTCATATCAAGAAGTTTGTACCTATCAAAGAATCCTACAACACCATTGTGATTAGTTAGAAGGTACTTGTGATGAAGGCCAAAATGTTGGTATCCAAGAAACAAAAGAGAAACCAAGTATTGAAATTTTGTTGATTGAAAGTTGGCATAGCCAAGAGATAGGGTGGAAATAAGATATCTACAATAGCAGAAGTTCACTTTGGCTCCAAGAAAGAAGCCTCCAAAAATGAGAACCGGTCAAGCAAAAATGATTTGTTTATGTGCATCTTGTCACGTGCAAAAAAATATCAAAGGAGGTAACAAATGATGATGCACAATCATCACCAATTCTTGATGAAGCTACAAAGGATAAGGAGAGAGCACCAATGGAAGATAACAATAAGGCCTCATCATGGTTTCAAAGAAAGCATCCAGGCTAGTGCTTGTCTTCTTCCTCAAAACTTGCCAATGTAAGAGTCCTATTGTGAACATCATAGATGTTATTATGGGAACACAAACCAACCAAGGTTTTGTGTTGGATAAGGAAATGTAGAAGCAAGAAGCGGAAGCCCAAAAGCTAAAATACAAAGATTTCATGATATGGCACCTACAAGAAGTGGATGAACACACTATGATAGCCAATGAGATGACATCAAAAGGAGTTGAGATGGAGTATCCTCCTCACAAAACATCATAAGTATGATCTTTAATATGAGATGACAACCCAATTGTGATAGAATTCACCATCATCTTAAATACAACAATAATTTGATTGCATGGTTGATATTGGTATACTTCATACATTCAATATTGCCAACAATGGGACTATTGGAGGAGATTGCACCTTTCTACAAAGAGTTGGACTCCACCATCAACTAGCCAATTAAGCTTGTAAAGTACCTTCACAACAAAATGAGCACACTCACCAAAGACAAGTCCCTACTTCATACCCAACTGAGCAACACCAATAAAAGACTCACAAAGGAGATTGCATCATCAAAGGAGAAAGATCCACTTCTTGAGAATTTCCAATAAGAAGAATTTGATTATGAGGACAATAGAAAGCTATCTTATGATCCTTAAAAATGGGAGTTGATGTCATTCATGCTAAGGTCATGGAACAAAAAACCTGCTACAAAAAGCAAATGAAGGCACAAGACAAAGACTTGACAACCATTTGAATAGAACTAGATAATGCTATTACAAAGACAACTATAGCAGAGAGACAATACAAGAATCTGAAAGAGCTCACAAGTGTTTTATATCCAAGAACTTACTACAAGCTTCAAATAAGCACAAAGAGAAGGAGGAAGAGTAGATTAGAATGAAGGTACAAAAGGACTTAAAGTAAGAATTTCAGTGAGACCACAAGGACATAATAAACAAGCATGTAGGGCTTCTCACAACCATAGAACATACTACAACTCAACTCTTAAACCAATTGGAATGGATGGCCAATGATACAATGAACTGGACTAAGATCAAAGACTTCAGAACTCAGATTGAAGCTCTTGAGAGGAAGGTCCATATGCATGATCAGCTAACAGTCCTGTCCCTCAAATTGTAGAGCCAAACAAACTCCAAGTTCAAAGAGGCCCAAATGAGTATCGTGAACAAGGTCACCAAGTATAGAAGGAAACTTTCAAATTTGCAAAGGCACAAGTAGTTCATCAAAAGCACCACCAGATTGCCTACAACAACTAACAACCTTGACAATGTTTTACAACCCAAGTTGTTGAAACCTTAGTGCACTAAACCCATCTTGTAGTTTGTTTGCATCTTGTATATTATTCACATCTTGTATTTGTAGCCACTTTGTATCTTTAAATAGTTTGTAGACCTTAGTGTTAATAAAAAATCCAAGCAGACTACTATACAACATCAAAAGATACAACAAAGTTGTTGAGGTGGTAATGCCATGTCACACATGCCTACTTGGAAATTAGATTAGAACAAGATAAGAATCTTAATTGTGAGGACTAGATGTAATTAGAAGATTTTAAGTACATTGTAACCACTTGCTCTCTTTGGTGGCTAAGTAGGAAATGTATACAAGGCTTAGACCTTATTTTTATTGTGATCATTTGGTGCATTCTTTCTTGCAATAAACAAGGCATTACCATCAAGACTATCGAGTTGATGTATGTGTATGTGGCTACTCTATGTATGAATTTCTGCCTCTTAGTCACTTAGTTGTGAGGAATCTTGGCATAGAGGTGTAAGCATTGGAGTGAAGGAATCATTCATGTGGAACTAGAGAGGGAACCTCTAAGTGCTCTATAAGGGCCAAGAACAATATTGTAGTGGAATTTTACAAGCCTAAATATCATTAAGTACCATGAATTGGGAGATTAAATAATAAGAATTATTCTACTCTCTTGTAAAGTAGTGCCCTCAGGGAAGGATAGTAAATTATGTGTAACAATATGGAGTTTAGCAACAAAGTTAGTTAGGGCTAACAAAGTAGTGAATAGGCCAAATTAGCCTAAAATATTCCAAAAGTATCAAGGAAGCTTCTTGGGAAGTTTCTTGGCTAGCTTGGCTTGCATCCCAAGTAAGTAGCTTCTAGAAGGAAGCTTTTAGAAGCTTCCAACTAGCTTAGCTTGCAAGCCAAGTAGGTGACTTCTAAAAGGAAGCTTCTTGGTTAACTTGACTTGCATTCTAAAAAAGTGACTCAAGGAAGCCTCTTGAGAAGCTTCTCAAGAGCCTTGTATATTCCCTATAAATACCAAAATTGAAGCTAGGCATTTGGAGTTTACAAACATTCAAGTGTCCCAATGTGATCTTCCATTCTCTTATTTCTCTCCTTGGTCTTGGTCTTTTACATTGGTATTAGAGCAAGATATGATGGATGGAATTTATGGACTACCAAATCCACCTCCGCCAAACCATTAGGATTTTTGTGTCCAAGTAATACCCAAGCATCATTTCACACAATTCATCACCTCATGCTTTGGGTAGGAATTTTTGCATGCAATCACATTATTTGAGGAACCCTTGATACTTCCAATTGTAACTTACGGAGAAAGGTAGACGTGTTGCATCTATGAGTTAATAAATTAGATAAACTGGGAGTAGTGGGATAGAGTGGTAGCCATGGCGGCAATACCCAACATTATCATTGCTATGCACCAACAAATCAAGCATCTTCAATTGTTGGATGAATGAGATCATCAATGACAAGAACATGTAGAGAGAGTACAAATTCAAGATGGAAAAGATCAAATCCAATTTCCAAAACCCAAGGTGTTTTAAGGTAAGAATCTTAGGGCATAGTGGAGAATTCTTTATTTGACTGCAAACGTTATTTTGAAGCTACCAATCTTCAAGATGAATAGAAACAAATTCTCTTGGCTTCTAGCTAATTGGATGGTATTGCAAAATGGTAGTGATTTTGAGTAGAGCGAGCTGAATGACAAATTGTTGCACCAATCTTGACATAAGTAAAATTCAAGAATACAATATTTGGTTGATTTCAAGCTATAAATACCACACGAGCCACATAAGATAAGTGGGTAGAGTTGAAGAAGATTGGCTTTGTAAGAAGCTACATCATGCAATTCCAAAACATCATCATGCAAATTCCAGATATTCAAGAAGGTGAAGTTTTGGATCAATTTGTGAGGGGCTTGAAGTCACAAACCAAATTGGAGGTGGCAATGTGGGAGCTACAAAATATGAAGGAGCCATGCACTTAGCTGAGCGCTTTGATTCCTTGGTTGTGACAACTTGGTCTTGACCTTGACCTACACAGAACCTACTAATACACTACCAATATTGGTAGAAAAACCAACACCAATGTACATTGATATTGTCCAATAGAGACCACTTGGTATAATGGATAAAGAAAGATTGTGATAAAATGGTGGTTATTTTTATTGTTGCTAAGTTGAACATCACATTGTTGAATGTACACTTAGGAATGTGTGACCCAAAAAAATTGCCCAGATGGAGTTTGTGGAGCACATTGATCAAGGAAATGACAAATCCTAGTAGGAGATTTTGAGCCACATGTTGAGAACTTGATTAGTTTCAATGAGCTTGAAGGCTTGACCTATGCAAGTTTGCTTCACTTGCAAGATACAATATCTGATCATGATTGTAGGATTTTAGTTGATTTTGGAAGTTCAAAGAATTGCACGCCTATGCAATTAGCAAAGGAATTGAGTATTCCTATCAAGCTTGTAATTGGAAGTAGATTGATGATGGCGGATGGTAGAAAGGCTTTTGCATTCCGTACCTTATATCTTGTTACCTTCAAGATTGGGAAGGAGTATTTGGAGTGTATGAAGTTTGTAGTGGCACCTCTACACTATAATGTCATTCTAGGACTACTTTGGCTTGAATGTCATAAGGTTCAATTTGATTGGACTCGATGACAAATTCAAATACAACACCAAGGTAGGAATTTCTGATTAGGTCGTTTGGCACCTTTGATTAAGACACCTATGAATAGCCAATCCCAAGATGAGAAGTTGGTAAAAAAAGCAGCCATACAGCAAGCTTTGAAAGAAGAGAAGTCCCAAGATTGGAAGTTTGTAAGGAAAGTAGCTATAGAGCAAGCTTTGAAGGAAGTGAAGTCCAAAGATGGGAATTTTGTTTGGAAAGCAACCATAGAGCAAACCTTGAAGGAAGATAAGTCCCTAGATGGGAAGTTTGTCAATGAAGCAACTATAAAGCAAGATTTGGAAGAAGATAAATCTATTTTTGTGGTGTGGATCAAGCTGATTGCACAAGGAGAATCTGAGGAGAGTCAGGAGTCTCATCGAGCAATGGTTGATCAAATAGTTCAAGAGTTTGTGGATGGGTGATCCGATGATCTACCAAAGGGATTACCCTCTAATTGTGGTATGCCCTTCAAGATTGAGTTATTACTAAGGAGTACTCTAATGAGTAGACCAATCTATCAGCTCTCATTAAAGGAGCTAAAAGAGTTGTGAACAGCACTCATGGAGTTGTTGGACAAGGATGGAGGGCTTTGTTTTTGTATTGATTACAGTGGGCTCAATAAACAAACAATGAAGAATGCCTTGGATTGATGACTTGCTTGATCAATTGAGTGGAGCACAATACTTCTCCAAGTTGGATCTTTGCAACAGATATTGGCAAATCCCTATTGATAGGAAGAATGTGCAAAAAATTACCTTTTGCACAAGGTATGGACATTTTGAGTAGAGAATTCTACCTTTTGGGTTCACTAATGCTCCAATAGTCTTCATAGATTAGATGCATTGGGTGTTAGATGGACTGTTAGATTGGTGTGTGGTGGTGTTCTTGGATGATATCTTAATCTACAACAAGACATAGGCAGAACATGTGAATCACATGCAAGAAGTCCTAAGATGACTATGCAACTGGAAGTTTTATTGCAAGAAGTCAAAGTGTGCCTTTTGGCAAAAGAAAGTTACCTTCTTGGGTCACAAGATCTTATCAGAGGCAATCAAGATGGAAGAGGACAAAACTAAGGCCATCATTAATTGGCCTACTCCAAAGGATGCTACTAAAGTACGAGCATTTAATGGATTGGCTAGCTTTTACCAACGGTTCATCCACTATTATGCTCATGTGGCAGAACCATTGACCAATCTCTTGGGGAAGAACTCAAGCTTTCAATGGACCAGCAAGTACAAAGAAGCATTCCAGAAGCTGACACATATGGTGTCTTCAAGACCAATATTTCAACCATATGATCCTCAACTACCATGTGTCATTGATTTTGATGCTTATAACTTTTCAATTGGAGCCGTGTTGCAACAAGAATTCATAGAGCAATTGCATCCTATTGCCTTTGTGTCTCACAAACTAAATACAACGGAAAAGAATTATGTTGCTTGGAATTGGAAACAACTAGCAATAGTATATACTACCAAGGTATGGAGGCATTATCTCTTGGGGAAACAAGTGGTCATGATCATAAGCCCTTGTTATAGACATTACATTCAGAACACATGAAAAGTTGACATCATTGATGGGAGGAACAACTACAATTGTTTGATATCAAACTTTACAAACTCGGTTGGTTCCATGTCATCCCTAATGCCCTATCATGATGACCTGATTTTACGTCTCATCCTCTCATCACATCGGCAATTATGACTGTACCCATTGACTCCAAAGTCTTAATTGAGTTTCAAATAACTCTAAAACAAGATCCTTTCTTTTAGATGGTACAAGGTCATCTTGCGACATATGACAAGGAGTACAATACCTTCTCCTAAAAAGAAGGTCTTCTATTCCATGAGGACCAGATCTATGTTTCAGCCAAAAGTGATCTCCAACTTGTGCGCCTTCAAGAAGCCCATGATTTACGAATTACTGGTCATATAGGTATGGACAAGACTTTGGGTTCCTTTTGGATTTCCTTCTTGATTAATGACAACGGCTGCATTATCATCAAATTTTATTATTGAACCTCCAATGCAAATGGTGGTGGCTCAACATGGCATGAGATGTTCAGGAGATTGTTCAATCATGTGAGAGATGCCAATGCAACAAGGCAAGTAACCAAAAACCAAGTGGACTCCTTCAACTACTCCCCATTCCATCCACTCATTGGGAACATATTAGCTTAGATCTCATCACATCCTTGCCCATGACAAAGCAAGGTCACACAACCATTGTGTTGTTTGTGGATAAGCTTAGTAAGCAAATCTATTTGGCACTAACCGTTGATATTATGGATGCTCCAACCTTGGCACAGATCTACTTTGACAATTATTCAAGCATCATGGTATGTTGCATGTACTCATCTCTGACTATGATCCTTACTTCACTCAAAGTTTTGGCAAGCACTCTTTGTAATACCAAGAGCTAGCCATATGATATAGATGTGAAATTTGGTTTGATAATATCTAGAATGATGTTATACATGATGGTCAAAATAGATCAGATAGAAGTATCACCAAAAGAGTACTTTTACAAATAGAGCATAAACCAAAGTAGACTTGAGAACCTTAGAACCAATAGCTAGACATATGATTTAAAGGTTAGAATTGGTTTGGTAACATATAGAAGGATGTTACACATGATGGACTAAACAGATCAGAAAGAGGTATCCTCAAAAGGGGACTTCTACTAATAGAGTAGGAACCGAAATATGCTCGAAATCTTTGAAGGCAATTTTGGAGGCCTAAACGGATGAATTAGGCCTAAAAAATGTAAAGATGCTTCTCCAAATAGAGATCTGCCTTCTCTCCACCTTCTTTTGTATTGTCGAGAGCTTTCCAATGGTCCTTATGTGATTTTGAGACTCCCATAGGAAGATTCCCTAAAAGATTCCCTCCAATCAAAGCTTGTTTGACCAACCAGATAGGACCTAGACCAACATGTCACCCATCCAAGCAAGTAATCCAAGGGTGGAGCTTTTTGACATGTCACCTATCTATGTGCCTAATACTATGGTGGAGCTTCCTTGGAGGAGATCCTCTTTGTCTATATAATTGTAATACCAAGAGCTCACCATATGATCTAGATGTGAAATTTGGTTTGGTAACATCTAGAATGATGTTATACATGATGGTCAAAATAAATCAGACAGAAGTATCACCAAAAGAGTACTTCTACAAATAGAACAGAAATCAAAATAGACTTAAGAACTTAAGAACCAATAGCTAGACATATGATTTAAGGGTGAGAATTGGTTTGGTAACATATGGAAGGATGTTACACATGATGTACTAAACAGATCAGAAAAAAGTATCCTCAAAAGTGGACTTCTATTAATAGAGTAGGAACCGAAATATGCCTAAAATCTTTGAAGGCAATTTTGGAGGCCTAAACGGATGAATTAGGCCTCAAAAATGTGCATAACCCCCCCCCCCCCCCTCCCTCAATGAAAGAAAGGTTGGCCTTCCCTCTCCCTGGTTTCTCTCATCAAGAGCTTTCCTACAGTACCTTACGTGATTCTAAGACTCATATAGGAAGATTCCCTAAAAGATTCCCTCTGGTCAAAGCTTATTTGACCAACCAGATAGGACCTAGACCAACATGTCACCCATCCAAGCAAGTAATCCAAGGGTGGAGCTTGCTGACATGTCACCTATCTGTGTGCCTAATCCTATGGTGGAGCTTCCTTGGAGGAGATCCTCTTTGTATATATAATAAAGAGAAGGTGCTCCTTTGGGGCACCAAATGTTGAGTGTGTAATTTGTGTTTCTCTCTCTTCTCTTGTCCTTAGAGTATTACAGTCTTCCTCATACTTGGCACCAAGTTTGCTTTGTCCATGATCTACCATCCTCAAGCTGATGGGCAAACTGAATGCACAAATTGCACCTTGGAGGATATACTTTGTGCCTTCATCAATGTTTACCATACCAATTAGGATGAATGTCTTGCAGCTGCAGAGATTGCATACAATAATTCCAAACAAGCAAGCATTGGATTCTCTCCTTTCTTCCTCAATTTTGGCCAAGATCCATTTGTTCCAAATTCCCTTCTTGATCCTCTTCCATCTCATGTCCCTCATACTTCAACCTTCTTGACCACCATATCCCAATCCCTCCAACAAGCCTCCTTGTTGCCCAAAATTATAAAAAACAATATGTAGACCACCATCGTCATGATCTCACCTTTCAAGTTGGTGATAAAGTCATGCTCTTGTCTAGTAACCTACCCCTCCCACTTGATACCAAACTCCATAAAATTGCTCATAATTGGATAGGACTCTTTGAGGTCACACACCACATTTCTCCTGTTGCTTATTGACTTGCCTTGCCTTGTCATATGCGCATCCACCTTATCTTTCATATTTCCAAGTTGAAACCCTTTATCCTTAATCCATGTTCTCTTCTCTCTTGTGTCCAACCTCCTCCTCTTCCCATCTCTATCAATGATCATGATGAATATGAAGCTGATTGTTTCCTTGCACGTCATCACATTCAATGGAGCCATTGACAACATACGAAGTACAAAGTTCTTTGGAAATATATCCCCTTCATGATGCCACATGGGAACCTCTTCCTTATCTCTAGAATGCAAAAATGGCCATCCAGGAGTTTGAAGCTTCAATGGCAATGAGTACGTCATCAACTAGTAGTAGGAGAATATGTAACAATATAGAGTTTAGCAACAAAGTTAGTTAGGACTAGCAAAGTAGTGAGTAGGCCAAATTAACCTAGAATATTCTAGAAGTATTTGGGAAGCTTCTTGGCTAGCTTAACTTGCACCCCAAGTAAGTGGCTACTAGAAGCTTCCAACTAACTCAGCTTGCAAGCCAAGTAGGTGACTCCTAGAAAGAAGCTTCTTGGGAAGCTTCTTGGTTAACTTGGCTTGCACTCCAAGAAAGTGGCTCAAGGAAGCTTCTTGAGAAGCTTCTCAAGAGCCTTGTATGCTCCTTATAAAAACCAAAATTGAAGCTCATGCTAGACATTCAGAGTTTACCCACATTCAAGTGTACCATTCTCCTATTTCTCTCCTTGGTCTTTGTCTTTTACATTATGTTATAGTGTAGATGACTAAGAGATAGGACCCTTGGGAGATCTGACTACAATTTTGTTTGCATGTTTCATTCTACTTATTGTGAGATCTTTTGAAGTTGGTCTATCTTGTAGAACCTAATGTTTGTAACATTGATGCAAAGTGTAGATTGTAGGAGGGTTATGATGATAGTAAAGATGAATTTGGTCAGGCTAATTGGAAGGTAAGGAATTTCTAGAGCAAGGTGACCTTCATTGTGATTGATCCATCACATCCAAGAGTCCTTTAGACTATAGTTACCATGGAAGTGATTAGTAATTGTTTATATTGTTTTTTGGTATGCTAACAAGTGTGAGACTACCCTTTTTTGAGAATGACTTCTTCCAAGAGGTTAAATATGAAAGAATAGATTGTTAACTTTGTGACTCTTTTACCTTGTTTATAATCATATCCAACTTGTATCCATGTAGGATAGATTGGTTCTTACCGCATATTACAAATTTGAACAACATTGTATCAATGTATTTTTAGGCACCACTATTGAGGATACACTCATTGGAATACTTAGAAACTAGGAAGCATTGGATGATGATTTTTGTCAAGGAACCAAGTACTAAGGGCTATTCACACCCTCATGAACAAAGGCTTCTTTTGAGGAACAAGAGAAGAGAAGTTGAAGGACACATTGCATGTGAAGGAAAAACTCAAGATGAAGTTGATCTTCTTCAAGAAAAAGTGTGAGTGACACCTTATGATGTATATGATTAGATTGGGAAGAAGTTGGGGTAAAGAATGTTTCAAGCTATTTACATACAATACCTTCAACCACAATAGTACTTCAACAGACCAACAATGAGAACAAAGATTTGGTATTGAATGAATCAGCTACAAAATAAGAAATCACTAAAAAATGTATCCTATCATTTTCCTCCTGAGTTGTAGAAGGGGAAAGGATCTTATCAAGAAATTTGGATAGATTTCTTTGTTGCTAAGTTAGTGCAAAATACTAAGTACAATAGTACAACTCCCAATTGGTAAGAGTTAGAAGAAACCAGTTTTTAACTATCAACAAACAAAGAATCTAATGAAGAATGTTTCCACAACTAAACCCTTCTTAACATCTGTTTAGCCATTAAAACAGTAGATCAGAGTCCAACAATGAATTGACTTTGTTAGCCATGGCTAATCATGCACTTTTCACTTGACAAAACTATCATAAATTCAAGGAAGAAGATGAAGAAGAAGATCTGGCTACCTTCCTCAAAGAGTTCAAAGAAATTTAAATTGCCAACCAAGAAGATGGCAATGTTAATTTTTTGAGGATATTTCTGAGTATGTTATGAAAGAAGGCATATTGGTATATAATTGGTATATGCATATTAGCCAAGACTCCTAAAATATAGTGGATTTGCTGATAATTTATGGAGAGTCCTAATCCAATTCTGTGAATTGGATTATGAAGCCAATGTGTTTGCCACACTCAACAGCCTAGAACAAAGATGGAAGGAAAATTTGAGAGACTACATTAAAAGATTTCAGAATCTTTTGTGTAGGATACCAACTCAAGGTGCCACCTTAGGATACTTGGACGCTCAAGCTGTGGTATTATTCTTGGAGGAATTACCAATGAAACTTCACATCTTTTCCAAGGAACTTGAGCATGATGCATTGGCAAAGGTGATGAAGTTGGCTGAATTGTATAAATCTGCATGACTAAATCCCTTGAGAAAGAGAATTTGGGGTTCTATTGCAAAGAAAACAAACAAGTTCTCCAAACAAAGGGCATGATCTCCTTTGATAACACCTTCAAGTGAGTCTTCTCTATTAGAATCCTCATCATTGAAAGACAAGAAGGAATGTCATAAGGATCAAAAGAACACTATCATCATGCAATCAAAACCACCTCCAAGGACTTTGCATATTTGGGATTGAAGCTAGAGGAACTCATTAAGGAATTCTTTGACTTCAAAGTACAACCAATCAAAAGAAAGGAATGATGAAAACCACCTTTGCAAACCTAACCCAACATCTAGTGTATAATGTGTGGGAAATCAAACATAGCAACACCAAATGTATGAGTAATTATCCTACTTCACTAATACACCAAGTAGAGTGGACACCTACCTAAGAAGAGCAATTGTACTATTGAGCAAAGCAAGAAGACCAAGTGTTTTCAATCTAGGCCCTTGCTCCATACCATGAACCCAACTAAGCCTTCCCAACTCCCTACTTCATACCAAGAGAATACCAATCAAAAGGGTCAGGATGTTTCCACCAAGATAACCCACCATTCTTGGGACATGCTATAATTGTAGAGTGCAAAAACATTAGGCCTCCAATTTTCCAAAGCCTTGCAAACCAATACCCTTTGTCCCACTATGTAGAAATTGCAAAGGACAAGGACATATGTAACCTAATTGCTCCCAATCGCTAGTGCCAAAACCTTTAATAAGATATGTTAAAATATCACCAAATCTAGTGAAGATGTACAGATTCACCATATCTCTTCCAAGGAACCCTAAGAAGGAGAATACTTTGAATGATAATTGTAAAAGACCGAGACCGATACCAAGACTGAGACCGGGGAGAGAAATAGGAGAATGAAAGCTCACATTGGGACACTTGAATGAGTGAAAATTCCAAATGCCTAGCATGAGCTTTGGCTCTTGTATTTATAGGGATCATACAAGGCTCTTGAGAAGCTTCCAAGAAGCTTCCTTGAGCCGTTGTTGTCAAGAAAATAGCCCACGTGTACCCTTGAGGCTTTTGGTGTGATAAATTTTCTTTTTCTCTTCTAGTTGTTGTAAGGAACATGGATTTATGTCAATATGTCTCAGGTGTAGTTTTATGTTACCTTGCTGTGGGAGATATTTCCTATATTATTGTGAAGCCAAAAACAGTTATGGTGTTATTAGCTCAAGGAGTCCTTTAATGTGGCTTGAGCCAAGAAATAATGTTGGGTTACACTAGCTCAGGTTCTGTTTTACGTTATTGGAATGAAAGAGTATTTGCCAAAAAGGAGTCTTTTGAGTTGGAAATACTTGGGAGGCTTTAGAGGAGTTGGGACAATGAAAGGTTTGGGAGGAAAACAGCAGGAATAAAGAGAGTGCAGAGAAGGAACTCAGCTCAGAAGGAGAGAAATTTTTGAGGGGAAAGGGTTCTGGACAGAGGGAGGGATAGGAGAGAATTCTTGAGAAAAGGGCTTCTGTTGGAGACTAGATAAGGGAAGGAATTTTTGAAAGTTGAGACGGACTCTTGCAGGGCTGAAGGATTTTCGAGATGCCTTAGGGCTGTGCTTGGATCAGGGAAGGAATTTTTTGACAGTTGAGAGGGACTCTTGCAGGGCTGAAGGATTTTTGAGATGCCTTAGGGCTGTGCTTGGATCAGAGGAAGGAATTTTCGAAAGTTGAGAGGGACTCTTGCAAGGCTGAAGGATTTTTGAGATGCATGAGGTCTGAAACAAGACCAGGGGAAGGAATTTTCGAAATTTGAGTGAGAGTCTTGAAGGCTGAAGGATTTTCGAGATGCCTTAGGGCTGTGGTTGGACCAGGAGATGAATTTTCAAAAGTTGAGAGGGACTCTTGTAGGGCTGAAGGATTTTCGAGATGCCTGAGGTCTGAGACAAGACCAGGGGAAGGATTTTCGAGATGCCTTAGGGCTGTGCTTGGATCAAAGAAGGAATTTTTGAAAGTTGAGAGGGACTCTTGCAGGGCTGAAGGATTTTCGAGATGCCTTAGGGCTGTGCTTGGATCAGTGAAGGAATTTTTGAAAGTTGAGAGGGACTCTTGCAGGGCTGAAGGATTTCGAGATGCCTGAGGGCTGTGCTTGGATCAGGGGAAGGAATTTTTGAAAGTTGAGAGGGACTCTTGCAGGGCTGAAGGACTTTTGAGATGCCTGAGGTCTGAAACAGGACCAGGGGAAGGAATTTTCAAAAGTTGAGAGGGACTCTTGCAGGGCTGAAGGATTTTCGAGATGCCTGAGGTTTGAGACAGGACCAGGGGAAGGATTTTCGAGATGCCTTAGGGCTGTGCTTGGACCAGGAGATGAATTTTCAAAATTTGAGTGGAGTCTTGAAGGCTGAAGGATTTTCGAGATGCCTGAGGGATGTGCTTGGACCAAGGGATGAATTTTTTGAAATTTGAGTAGGAGTCTTGAAGGCTGAAGGATTTTTGAAATGCCTTAGGGCTATGATAGGAGCAGAAAGAAATTCAAAGGAGCTGGATATTTTTGAGTTTTGCTTGGTCATTGATTTGGAATAGTGGAGAAGAGAAGGAGTTGAAATCTGCAGGAAGGACTGAACTAAGGCAAGAGCAGGAGAAGAAAATCGAGAGTCTGACTTTGCCTTGCACAAGATAGGAGAGATTTTGAAGGTTGGATTCCTTGAGCAGTAGCCAGTGACATGGTAGATTTGTGTTAGGGTTCCTTTGGCTGGACAGGGAATGATTTTGAATGTGAAAGGATGTTTATTGTGAGAATGTTGATAGGAGAGCAAATCTTGAATGAAGAATGTTTGTTGTGAAGAGGTGGACGTGGAATGAATTTTGAATGTAGAGGATGTGATGTTGAAAATGTAATAGTGAAGAATTCTTATGAAGGGGAGACTGTGCAAAGTGAATGAGAGACTGGGCAGAGTAAATGAGAGATTGGACAAAATGAATGAGAGACTGTTCAGAGTGAAGGAGCGAGAGTCTCTAGGGCTTGGTCTGGATAGGAGTGAACTATTGAAGAGAGATTTTGAAGGTTGCCTTGCCTTGGTTTGTGACAGAAGGAGAGAGAAACTTTTGAAAGTGCTATTGAGCATGACATTGGCCAGATGAACAAATGGCAGGGAGTATGCCTTGAAGGAGTGCAGGGTAGAGGAGAGAAATTTTCATAGGAAAACAAGGCCTTGAGAGTGTAGGGCAGAAAATGGGTTTCTTTGCAAGAGAATGAATGACCTTACAAGAGAGAGAAGGCTGGACATGAAAGAAAATTTCACAGGTCTAGTAGAGCTAAGATGATGGTGTGTTTGGCCTGTGACTAGCATCATGGAAGCTCCATTTTAGGAGCTCTCAATCTGTCTATATGAAAGGTTTGACTCAGTAGTTTGGCCTAGTTGAGCTGAATAGAATACTACTAGTTGTTCGTAAAAATAAAATTTCAGCCTCTCTTAGGAACCATCAGGTCCCAAAACCATAGCTGACACCGCGTGAGCTAGCCAGTTTTGGGAAAGCCAAGGACAAACTAAGCACAAGCAGCTAGGTGCCCAAAGCACTCTCGAGGCCAAAAAAATTCCCCAACACCGCTTTCTTGGAATGCAAGCCAAGTTAACCAAGAAGCTTCTCAAGAAGTTTTCTTCTAGAAGCCGCTTACTTGGCATGCAAGTTAAGCTAGTTGGAAGCTTCTAGAAGCTGCCTACTTGGGGTGCAAGCTAAGCTAGTTAGGAAGCTTCCCAAGAAGTTTCCTGGATATTTCTGGAATATTCTAGGCTAATGTGTCTTATTTGCTATTTTTTTAGCCCTAGTAACTTTGTCGTTAAAATCCATATTGTTACATATTCTCCCACCGCTAGTTGGTGAAATCCTTGTTGCTAGTGAGGCTTCAAACTCCTATATGGCCAATTGTACATTCTAGAGATAAGAAAGAGGTCTCCTATGTGGCATCATGAAGGGGATACCCTTTCCAAAGGACCTTGTACTCCGTATCTTGTTGACGGCCTCATTGAATATGACAACGCGTAAGGATATGATCAACTTTGTACTCCTCATTATCATTTATAGGGACATGAAGAGGAGGAGGTTGGACTTGAGAGGAAAAAGAAGACATGTTAGGAACAAAGGGTTTCAACTTGGAAATATGAAAGATAGGATAGATGCACATATGACAAGGCAAGGCAAGTTGATAAGCAATAAGAGAGACAATTTGGGTGACATCAAAGTGTACTATCCAATTAGGAGCAAGTTTATGAACTTGGGTATCAAGTGAGAGAAGGAGGTTATTGGATGAGAGCATGACCTTATCACCAACTTGAAAGTTGAGATCACAATGATGGTGATCCACATATTATTTCTGCCAATTTTGAGCAACAAGGAGATGAGATTTGGCTTGTTAGAGAGATAGGGAGATGGTGGTCAAAAAAGTGGAAGTATGAGGGACATGAGATGGAGGAGGAGCAAGAAGAGAATCTGGAACAAGTGGGTCTTGGCTAAAATTGAGAAAGAAAGGAGAGAATCCGGTGCTTGCTTGTTTAGAATTATTGTATGCAAACTCCGTAGTTGCAAGACATTCATCCCAATTAGTATGGTGAATGTTGACAAAGGCATGAAGCATATCTTACAAGGTGCAATTTTCATGTTTAGTTTGTCCATCAGTTTGAGGATGATAGGTAGTGGACAAAGTAAGCTTGCTACCAAGTATCTGGAAGAGTGCTCGCTAAACTTTCTAGTGAAGCAAGGATCATGGTCAGAGATGAGTACACGTGGCATCCCATGATGCTTGAATAAATTTTTGAGGTAGATTTGCGCCAAGGTTGGAGCATCCATAGTATCAACCATTGGTGGCAAATGAATTTGCTTACTAAGCTTATCCACAAACACCACAATTGTTGTGTGACCTTGCTTTGTCTTGGGCAAGGAAGTGATGAGATCTAAGCTCATAGGTTTCCAATGAGTAAATGGAATAGGGAGTGGTTGAAGGAGTCTACTTGGTTTTTGGTTATTGGCCTTGTTGCATTGGCAACTCTCACACGATCGAAAAAACTCCCAAACATCTCATGCCATGTTGTGCTACCACCATTGGCATTGGAGGGTACCCAAGGTCTTGTCCACACCCATCTGACCAACAATTGGTAAATCATGGGCTTCTTGAAAGCGCACAAGTAGGAAGTCACCTTTGGTTAGAACATAAATCCTATTCTCATGGAATAGAAGACCTTCCTTGAAGGAGAAGGTATTGTACTCCTTGTCACATGCTATAAGACAACCATGTACTATCTAGAAGAAGGGATCTTGTTCTAGAGCTGACCAAAACTCATTTTGGACCTTGGAGTCAATTGAAACTATCGTAATTGTCACTATGATGAAAGGGAGAGACTTCAAATCAGGTTGTTGTGGTAGGGCATCAGGGATAACATGGAACCAACCTGGTTTGTACTCAAGTTTGATGTCAAACAGTTGGAGTTGCTCTTCCCATTGATGATGCTGACTCTTCATGTGTTCCAAGTTTAAGGTCTACAACAATGGTTTGTGATCAATTTGCATGATCACTCGTTTCCCCGAGAGGTAATGTCTCCATACCTTTGTGGCATAATACCATTGCAAGTTATTCTTGATCTCAAGTAGAGTAATTTCTTTCAGCTGTTTTTAGTTGATGAGACACAAAGGCAATGGGATGTAGTCCATCTAGGAATTCTTATTGCAACACGACTTTAATTAGAAGTTAGAAGCATCAAAATCAACCACATAAGGTAGTTGAGTATCATATGGTTAAAGAAAGTGTCTTGAAGACACCATATGTTTCAACTTTTGGAATGCTTCTTTATGCTTGGTGGTCCACTATAAGCTCAAGTTTTGCCTCAAGAGGTCAGCCAATGGTGTAGCCATATGAGCATAATAGTGGATGAACCATCGGTAAAAATTGTCCAATTATTAAATGTGTGTACTTTTGTAGCATCCTTCGGAGTAGGCCAATCAATAATGACCTTGATTTTCTCCTCTTCCATCTTGATCCCCTCCAACGAGATCTTGTGACCCAAGAAGGTAACTCCCTTTTACCAAAAAGCACACTTTGACTTCTTGCAATAAAATTCCCATTGTCATAGTTGTCTTAGGACTTCTCACACGTGATTCATGTGTTTTGCCTTTGTTTTACCATAGATTAAGATATCATCCAAGAAAACCACCATGTACTAACCCAAAAGGCTATCCAACACCCAATGCATCTGATCCATGAAGACTGTTGGAGCATTAGTGAGCCCAAAAGGTAGAACTCTCCACTCAAAATGCCCATACCTTGTATGAAAGGTAGTCTTCTGCACATCCTCTCTATCAATGAGAATTTGCCAATAGTTGCTACAAAGATCCAACTTGGAGAAGTATTGGGCTCCACTCAATTGATTAAGTAAGTCATCAATCCAAGGCAAGGATATTCATTCTTCATTGTTTGCTTTTGAGCCCACGGTAATCAATACAAAAACAAAGTCCTCCATCTTTCTTTGGAACAAATAGTACTGGTGCTTCCCAAGGAGAGATGCTATGTTGTATGAAGTTCTTTTCCAATAACTCTATAAGTGTTATTTGCAACTCCTCAAACTCTTTTGGTGAGAGTCAATAGATTGGTCTACTCAATGGAGTACTCCCTAGCAATAACTCAATCTTGAAGGGTATACCACAATCAAAGGGTAATCTCTTTGGCAGATCATCTGGAAACACGTCCACAAACTCTTGAACTATTTAATCAACCATTGCTTGATGAGGCTCTTGGCCCTCCTCAGATTGTTCTTGCGCAATCAACTTGATCCACACCGCAAAAACAAACTTGTCTTCCTCCAAAGCTTGCTCTATGGTTGTTTCACTAACAAACTTCCCATTTAGGGATTCATCTTTCTTCAAAGCTTGCTCTATGGCTGCTTTCCCAACAAACTTCCCATCTTGAAACTCACCTCTCTTCAAAGCTTACCCTATGGCTATCTTCTCGACAAACTTCTTATCATGGGATTGACTATATTTAGGTGTCTTACTCAAAGGTGCCAGACAACCTAATTGGAAATTCCTATCTTGGTGTTATACTTGAATTTGTTGTAAGGTCCAATCAAATTGAACCTTATGAAATTCAAGCCAAGGTAGTTCTAGAATGACATCGTAGTGTAGAGGTGCCACTACAAACCTCATACACTCTGAATACTCCTTCCCAATCTTGAAGGTAATAGGATGCAAGGTATGGAATGTAGAACCCTTTCTACCATCCACCATCAACAATCTATTTCTAATTATTGGCTTGATAGGAATACCCAATTCCTTTTGCTACTTGCATAAACATATAATTCTTTGAACTTCTAGAATCAACCAAAATTCTATAACCTCAATTAGATATTGTACCTTGCAAGTGAACATACTTGCATAGGTCAAGCCTTCAATCCCTTTGGAACTTATCAAGCTCCCAATTGGCGGCTCAAAATCTCCTATCGGGATTCCTTGCTTCCTTGATCATTCTGCTCCACAAGCTCCATCTAGGCAACTTGTTGAGGTTGCCCGTTCTTGAGTACACATTCAACAATGTTATGTTTCAATTGGAAACAATAAAAACAATCACCATTTTGTCACAACTTTTCTCTATCTATAGTGCCAAGTAGTCTTTGTTGAATGACATAAATCTCTGTTGGTGCCGGTTCCTCCACCAATGTGTAGTGTATTGGTAGGTTTTGTGGAGTTCAAGGTTGAGACTAAGTTGCTGCAACCAAGGAATCAAAAAATTTGGCCAACCGTATGACTTCCTCCAAGTGTTGTGGCTCTTGCATGGTTACCTCTAATTTGGTTCTTGAGCTTCACCTTTTAATATATCTAGCATTTACATGATGGTGTTCTAGAATTACATGATGTAACTTCTTATAGAGCTAATATGTTTCAACTCTGTGAACCTATCTCGTGTAGCTTGTGTGACATTTATATCTTGGAACCAACTAATTATTGCACTTTTGAATTCTACCCATGTCAAGATTGATGCAACAATTTATCGTTTAGCTTGCTCTACTCAAAATCTCCACCATGGCTTTACTTCTCCATCCAATTGGCTAGAAGCCAAGAGAATCTATTTTAGCTCATCTTGAAGATTAGTAGCTTCAAAATAATGTTCACAATTAAACATAAGTTCTCCATTGCACTTGGAAAATTCTTACCTTCAAATACCTTGGGTTTAGGGAATTGGATTTGATCTTCTCCTTCTTGAACTGGTACACTCTCTATGTGCTCCTATTGTTGATGATCTTGATCATCCAACAATCAAGTAAGGTGCTTGATTTGTTGCTACGTAGTAATGATAACCTCAAGCATTGCCACCATTGTTGCTACTCTATCATGCCACCCCTAATCTATCTAATTTATTAACATGTAGAAGCAGCATGTCCACCGTTCTCCATAACTTACAATTGGAAACACCAAGGGTTCCTAAAATATGGTGATCATATGCAAAAAATCTTGTCCAAAGCGTGAGGTGATGAATTGTGTGAAACAATGTTTGGGTAGTACTTGGACACAAAAATCCCAATAGTTTGGTTTGGTGGAAGTGGATTTGGTGGTCCATAAATTTCATCCATCCCATTCTTACTCTGATACCAATGTAAAAGATCGAGACCAAGGAGAGGAATAAGAGAATGGAAGCTCACATTGGGACACTTGAATGAGGGAAAATTCTGAATGCTTAGCATGAACTTCAACTCTTGTATTTATAGAGATCAAACAAGGCTCTTAAGAAGCTTCTCAAGAAACTTCCTTGAGCCACTTTCTTGGAGTGCAAGCCAAGTTAATTGGGAAGCTTCTTAAGAAGCTTCCTTCTAGAAGTCTTTTACTTGGCGTACAAGCTAAGCTAGTTAAAAGCTTTTAGAAGCTTCCTTCTAGAAGCTATCTATTCGGGGTGCAAGCTAAGCTAGTCAAGAAGCTTCCCAAGAAGCTTCCTAGATACATCTAGAATATTCTAGGTTAATTTGTCTTATATGCTACTTTGTTAGCCCTACTAACTTTATTGTTAAACTCCATATTGTTACAATAATAGATGGTTAGATGTAGAGATGAGTCGTGAGCTATCTTGTCTCACTCAAAATAAACCTCTGATTTCTATTAAGGTTGTGCACCATGGACTAAGAAGGCAAGGAATCCCAACTCCATCACACTCCTCCAAGGCTAAAGCTCCAAGACACTCCAAAACTCAAGACATTTTTCACTAGAGAACTCAATGAGAAAGAAATAGTTGCAAAATGAAAGGATGATGAGTACTTCCTTACCCCTAGCTTATATACTTTTGAATAAGTTACACACCAAAGTTACTAATTACCAGAGTAACTCAAGTACTAGGCAAAAACTCAAATAAAGTCTAAAAATCTAAAAGAATATCCAAGCACATGGGAATAATCCCATGAGTAGGTCATCCTATCGTCACGTACCAACTAAGTCAAGGTTTCCTTTACATAGACTATCCTTGGACTATAGAAAATTTTTACACCGACAAGACTTGTGGGGCCAAGAGCTTTCAACTCTTTACTCGAAGTCAAATAACTAAGAATAATACCAAGTCAATACACTAAAAGACAAAATAATGGATAGCTCACTCTTTTCCTTTCCTCTAGAATAGAATCACCTTTATCTTAGCTAGGAATAACTCTAGCTTATCATGACTAATATTAAAGCTTAGCTAAACTCCATACATATAATATTTTTCCACCACTTGCAATACTAAACTTAATATCCCTATTGAGTATACATGCACCAATAGATGTTACATTTACTTCCAGACTAAGAGTTCATATCATCTTTGGAGTGAAGGTCCCTTTACTTTCTATGATACAAATTCAACTTATCATGGTTAATCTTATCAAAGTGTCTTCCTCCCAACTCCTTGATATCATGTGTAATTGCATACACATTCTCCATTATGAAAGGTCCAAAGTACTTAGGCAAGAACTTCTTTTGCACCCTCTTGAATCCAATAAAATCAAATAATATTGCCTAATCACCTTCCTTGAAGGACTCCACCTTCTTCTTGCCTTGCTTCTTGTCATAGTTCTCCTTTTTTTCCCTTTGGGCTTGCTCCACTTGAACTATAATTACTGTTCTAACCTCTTCCAATTAGATGAGTTGCTTCTCCCTTGACTTCTCTACATCCCCTCCTTGTATCCTTTTCAATTCCCTATAAATGCTTTGAAAAGTAGGAAAATCAAAGTGAACAGGTAAAGTAGACTCAATACCATATAATAAATGAAATAGAGAAGATTTGATGGATATCTTCATGGTTATACTATACTCCTATAACCACATGAATCCTCTTGTCCCAATGATATTTTGCACCTTATATTTTTTCATCTTTGGCCAACATCATACGCAAGGTTTGATTGGTTCTCTCTACCAAGCAATTGGAGTTTAGCTTATAAGTAGTAATCTTTCTATGTGTTATAGAGAAATATTGTAGCATGGCTGTAGTGATACTTCATGTGAACTCTCCTTTTCTATCAAAAAATAACTCCAAAGGGCACCCAAACCTAGTGATGATGCATTCATATAAAAATCTACCAACTTCTTCTTCATTTGTACTCTCAATGGTCTAGCCTCAATCCACTTGGTAAGGTAATCAATAACTACCACAATGTACCAATTGTTCCTTAGGGTTCTATTAAGAGGACCTACAAAGACATTTCTACACTTCTTGAAAGGTCCTAGCAATAGAATTGATCTAAGTAGTGGAGTAGAAGTAGACTTCTCAACAATAGCTTGACAAACATTATACGTTTTGCAATAATCAAGATAATCCTTGAAAATTCTCCTCCAATGATAACCTACATGTAGAATCTTGAAAGTGGTTACCTTTCTTGCAAAGTGACCTCCACATACTTAACTATCATGGAACTCCTTCATGAATAGGATAGACTCCTCTTTACCCACTATGTCATGACATTTGTGGTGTTGAAGATAGATTGCTTGGACGTTGGAATAGTAGTGTTAGTAGTCATAAGCATTTTGATAGTTATTCGTGGACTACTTGTTGATGGTCTAATTTATGTTAGCACAACAAATCACATGGTGGGACCCATTATCACTTGCACTATTCACACCATTAGACGTGCCATCAAAAGTGCCATTAGGGTTGGAGACCTAGGTCAAAATTAGGGGTATAACTTCAAAGTGCACCTCCAAAGAGCTCACTTCTTTGACATTGAGCCTTTGAGTTCCTTGCTATGGTAGACAAAGGCCGACGAGTGTCATTTGGAGTCTCTTAGCTAGAGTGTGTGTGGCTTGACTGCAATCAATACCTAGTTGTTGGTAGATTATTGAGTGAATGATCAAGTACTAATCTGATTTGAGTGTGATTTGAGTTGAAGAAGAACTAATTATATTATAAAAGTGAGAGTCAAGGGGAAATCGAGTGTAGGAATTGAGGGTGTTGATGTTATCTCCTAGCCTAGTTGATTGCTAGTACTTCAATCATGATTTAGATTTTATTGAGAGTGATCATGTACAAAAGCTTTGTGTGAATTGATGTAGATTTAACAATGGAGCAAAAGTGCTAGTCAAATTTTGATAAGGATAGAGTCAATTTCAGAAAATAGTCTTCAATTTGAGCCTAAGAAGTGAAATCAAGGCCAATTTGGTATGAGCTAAACTTGAAATGCAAAATTGAAGGTCGAGTTGGGAACCAATCTCCTCAAACTAGGGATTTGGAGATCCTCATCCCTCCAATTTGGCTCAAGTAGAGATTTAGCAGAGGATTTGGTGGCCAATCAACCATAGAGGAGTTATGTCAAATTTACATCAAATTTGACTTCCAATTTGGCTTGAGTTGAGTGAAGCTTGGCCAAATTTTGAGAAAGTTTGAATTGGCAAGAAGAAAGGCTTCATTTGGCTAGCTCGAGTTGGATGAAGCTTGGCTAGATTTGGAGAGGGTTTGCCAAATTAGAGAGGGTTCAAATTGGCAAGAAGAAATGCCTCATTTGGCTAAATTTTAGCATTTAGAGGTATAGAGTTGTGGGCTATGAAGGGCCAACAAGCTAACTAGTTTAGATTAGTTTTGTTGGTCATTTTTTGGAAAAATCTACCAACCTTTCTAGATTGTGTTCAATAGGGTTTGAACCCCAAATCTTAGGTTCCTAGACTAGTGCTCTAGCCAACTAGTCCACCTTCACTTGCTGTCCTAATGACCGTTACACTAATACCTATACACATGTAGCTTTGGCTAGGAGAGGAAATTTGATCACATTTGTGGTGATCTTGGTAGCTTAGGAAGTAGATAGACACTCTTATTATATCAAATGCCAAATTGTGACAAAGTCAATCAAGTGTTGATTTATGAGATGTAGAGTTTTGTTTAGACTTTTTGTGATTGGACCTCTTTCATTCTCTACTTCTTGTTTGTGCACCATGTTTGTGTGAGGTGCATTGACTATAAAACATTGGTGTTGTAGTGTGCTCTTTGTAGTGAGATTGAAGTGATGACCAATCCAACTACTTGTGTTTCTCTTTAGTGAGGTAGGAAGTGATGACCTACATACCTACAGACCATGAGAGTGTGTGTTGTGATAGTAGGTTATAGGTTGCCCTTTCCTTTTGCGTAGTTATCACAATTAGAGCTACATTAATGGGTGGTGTTCAATTGGTATTGGCACTTGGTGGCAATTTTTGATGGGTATTTGTGGTGGTCAGGGTTGCAATTTGAGTTACATTTGTCATGATGAAGTTCTTTGGGGATTTTAGAGGAGATAGTATTGAAGTACATAGTGGGTTTACCCAAAGTGGTGCTTGGTATTAGCTTGTATCTTAGGTCCTAGTGAGGGAGGAGATTAACTCTTAGTTGGAATTTGATATAAAAGTTGATCCAATTGAGAGCGCATTTGGTGTGTTTGCACTATTGTTGTGGACATATACAAGATTTATGGAACTTCCAAAGACTCCAAGCATTACTCTAGTATAATGGGTACCATTGAGTTGGATGACTTCATCCAAGAGTTTGATAGTTGGTGTGATCTACAATAGGTGCAAAATCTGGCTTTGTTTACACTCTTCATGGCATGGAAGAGGTTATTTCAACATTTGGAGGGTCTACCAATGGATGACTTCATGAGTTCAAGAGAGCTCACTTGGAAGAGATCAAGCTATGGAGATAGTATTGGTGTCCAAACTACATCTCCATCATTTTAGGCTTGGTTGCTAGGGGTAGATTGGTAGTACACATGAGTTCTAGCTTGAGTAACATTGGTGGATCTAGTGGAGATGGTGCTACTATGAGCAGAAGTACCACTACATGAGGTGGTGTAGTACCAAGGTTTAATCTCATGGTAGAGTGCTTCTAGTGCTTGAAGCAAAACTACCAAGGAGTGCAAACTGACAAGCTAAGGAGCTTGTAGCAATTCCAACAAAAGGATAGAGCGAGCCTACACAAAGCATATACTTGCATGAGATGGTTGATTAGTTTTACTTAGGAAGTTACTAAGGACCAAGCAGTCTAGTTTTGATATGGGATCCTAGATAAGAAGTTGCAATATAGAGTACATGATGCTACATTAATACATGCTACTTCACCTACTTTGGCAATGGTCTTCAATTTGGTTGAGCATATTGAGCTCAACGTGGTAAAGGAGAGAGTGGTGATATTTGGATTTGGTAGGAGACTTTATCCACAATTGCTACTTCTTCCAAAGTGTAATAGAGTGCACCATGCCATATTGGCTTCTAAGGACAAAGTGGACAACCCAAATCCTATGGAGCAAGTGGAGGGCCTAGTGTAGCTAGACCCTTACCTTCATTTTAAGGTCAATAGTAGCCAATGCGTGGTGGTGTTGCTTGTTGGACTTGTGGTAAACCTCACCACAAAAGAGAATGCACTCAAAGAAGCAGATATGATACCTTTGGTGTATCACAACCAACACAAAGACAATGTGACCATTGCCATAAATTTGGTCACACTAGTGAGCAATGATTTGACTTTCACCCATAATTATTGAGTGGTAGGGCTACTTTGGTAGGTAGTAGACAAGCTCTAGATCATGGAGAACAAGGTGATAGAGGTGGTAATATATGATCCACACTTGGTAGGGATGCAATGCTTGCTCTTACTTTTAATACAACCATGGCTACTTGGATTGAGCAATTGGAACAAAGATTGGCTATCATGGCCATAGCTCAAAGGAGATCAAATTTGGGTGTTGAAGCTTCCACGTCTTATGATAGAGACATCTTGGCCTTTATGTGTGGAGCAGCATAGGTAGATGCAACTACCACAGTGACTAGGAGTGTAGTATGTGCTCTAGAGCCTAGAGGAGCATTAGTGGAGTTGGAGAAAGAGAGAAGAGAGGCTATTAGATAGGTCAGACTTCCTCAATCTTTCACACTCTTTGAGGCATTACAAACAACATCCATGGATCCTAGATGTCCTAGTGCAAGTGTGGTAAGTGGTGATAGGGTGCATGATAGACTACCTGCTAGTCAACCACCTACTTCTATACAAATAGAGTCTAGCTCAATGTTAAAGGTTGGCTCAGTTGATGATACATTTCCCTTTATTCTCAACCAACAACATACTTACATTAAAAAAAGCTCCATTGTTCTAGTTGACTACCACACTTTGTGAGAGTAGGGTGATATGGTTCATGCTATTAGAGCAAAGGTGGTTGATAGTGGAGTTGACTTGGTTGAGGAGCATGGGATCTGCTCAATGACTAGTGGGTTATGGCAAGCAACAAAAACTAGATTAGAGGAGTTACCACCCAAACTTGCTTTTGGGTAAGTGCAATTCACACCTGGAGTTGTCCTATTGGATAACCAAAGAGGAATTTTTTTTTGGTGTTTAGAGAAGGTCTATATACTATAAAGGGTCTTATTAGACTCTAATGTGGAGCCCTTTATGTTGGAGAAGTCTATAGTTGTCAGTCTAGAACTACCAAAGACCGATGTGGAGAGGGATCATTCCATGCACCTTGGATGTTCCATTATAGAGTTTTGAGGAAGCATTGCAACAACATGTAGATCAATTAGTGCAACAAGCTTGGAGTGGAGCCTTTGTACCACCATGAGACCAGTGTGAGAATGAGACTCTAGAGTCTATCACGTTGTCACCTTTAGATACCACACTTATTGCTTGGTAGTATCCAAATAGAGGGAGTATATCTATTGGAGTTCTTTGGTGGGATTATCATTGGACTAGCTATGGTATTACAAGCAAGTATATGAGTACAAGGGTACTTGTATGTGGAGAGAGATGATATTGCTAAGCAAGTCTCTCTACATCATGTGACACACTTGGTCTATTGGTATCCTAAGTTATTACTGGTGTCAAAAATCAAGGGTCACCAAAAGACCCTACTAGAATAAATTTCCTTGTTGGGGAGCAAGATTTGGAGAGACATGGTCCCAATCATTTGGTAATTTTTTGATGGCCATGTCAAGGATATACACATGCTTGCCAAGGTTAGGGTCTCTAGGATCTTTGTTTTAGTGTGTTTTGGGAGATGCTATATATACTAAGATGTCTCCAAGTTCATCAATCCATTTCTCTAGCCTACATTTTGGAGAATGTTCCTTTGATGAGTGATTCTTGTACCCAAGTGATAATGAGTACACATCATATCTATTCTTGGATGGGACTACAATGTTGATAGATGCAACCAAAGTGGGCTCATCATCTTCATCTTTGGTAGATGAACCTCTTACCTAGAGAGGTTCTACAACATGCTTATGATGGGATTCAATGACTACACCACCTTATTGTTGATGATATTTTGGATATTGGCTGCTAGTCTCAAATGGTGATAGTGGCTAATAGATCACATATGGTAGTGGTGAACCTTGTTGGACAGCCTAGAGCCACTTTACCCACACCTATGAGAATCCCAAGCTCCCATGCATTTTGAGATGGAGGTCATGGACTTATTTGGGACTCATAGTTATATAGTTGGTAGAGCTCAACACCAATAAGAGGGAGCAAAAAATGGGTTTTTGCACCAATATTACTACTATTATAGTTAATGGCTACTAGTGAGAGTGGCCTACTTGGGGTCCATCAAGGTGAGCGTGGTCTACTTGGGTTACACCCTTGGTCTACTTGGGATACTACTAGAGGATGTATGGAGCTTGCAGCTAGAGCAGAGGGAGTTTTCCATATTGAGGTTGGGAACTCTAGTGGTTGGGAGCATGCCACTATTTGTCCCAAGGGTCCAATGTAATAGCTAGCCAATACATCTTCCACTCCTACATTAGTTACAAAGGATACTTGTCAAATCCTGGACCCAAGCTTACAAGAGGAGAAAGATGGAGAGTTTGGAGGTTCTTGGGGAGCTACACAAATTATTTTGCCTTCAATATGAAATATTTGTATCTGAAAGGACTTGGTATTTGGATTGAGCTTACTAATGATTCACTAGTTTTTTGACGTCCCTACAAATATAATGATATGGAGAGAACATTGAGTCAAAGTAGAGCCCTTTTGAGGCTGGTTTAGTAGAGATTTCACATGGAGAGTATGCATCAGCTACAATGATGCCAGCCAAGAAGGGTATGCATGGCAACTACATAGATAGACAGATGTGTGGAGATTACCATCCCATCAACTAACAAATTAGGGCTGATTGGTAAGCCATGCCTTCACCAAAGGAGATCTTTGATATGATTGGACATGCAAAGGTCGTTAGTACTTTGGATCTTCAAGCAAGATATCATTAGTTGTTGATCAAGGAGGAAGATAAGTCCACGATAAAATTTTGTTCTATTGATCCTCATGGCAGGGATACATTATACCACTGGAGATTCTTAGCGTTTGGGTTCAAGAACGCTCCATGTCATAGGATCCTAATAGGATTGGATTTTGCATGGTATTATATGGATGACATTTTGGTCTATAACACTATCATGGAGGAGCATGAGAGACATTTGTTGGAGGTGTTTGAGAGATTGAGATCTCATGGACTCAAATTACATCCTAGGAAGTGTAGATTCTTCCATGAGCAAGTTGAGTATTTAGGTCACATTATCTACCCTAGAGGACTTGGTGTTCAGCAGACCAAGGTAGAGGTTATTGCACATACTCTTCAGCCTACGAATGTGAGTAGAGTGTGAGCATTCCGTGGGTTGATGAAACTCTATCACCAATATGTTAGAGAATTTAGTGTCATCGCCAAGGCCTTAACAAAGCTAACCAAGCTAACATAGGAGTGGTGTTGGGGAGATGAACAAGAGAGAGCTTTTATAGAGCTCAAGGAGAGGTTGATATCTACCTCTATTCTTAGGAGATTGACCAAAGGATGACCATTCTAAGTTCACACTGATTGGAGTACATTGGGGCTTGGAGTAGTGCTTATCTAACATGAAGATAAAGGGAAGGAGGTTGTGGTAGCCTATGATAGTCACTCTAGCAATACAATGGAGGTAAAGTATAGTTATATGAGAGAGAATTTTTGGCAATAGTATGAGCAATACCACAAGTTTTATGTTACCTATTTGGTAGCCCCTTCACTCTTATCACTAATAATCAACCATAAAAGTGGTTGACAGAGTACGATAAGCTTTCAAGGAAGCTTGCATGATAGATTTTGATTTTACAAGAGTATGATTTTATGGTTATTCACAAACATAGAGTGGTGAACCGTGATGCAAATAGGTTAAGTAAAAACCCATGTCTTAGATAGAAGGATCAAATTAGAGCACATTGGCATGGTAAGATAGATGAGGAGATGGTGCTAAGTTGGCAAACATCTTCCTTTCTCTCTATATTTTTGAGGCTTTGGTGATATCTCTCTCAATGCATAAGGAATAGTTATTGAGGTCACAAATCCAAAGGATAGAGATATTGGTATAGTTGAGCAAGACATTCATGATGATATCTTAGTAATGGATTATCTTTGCATTGGTGTTGTGGGTGGGACGGTTGGTGCCAAGGAGAGAGATCATGTTCTTTAGTAAGCTAGATAGTTTAGATTGGATGGCAAACACCTTCTGAGTGCATGGGAGGATAGAAGAGTGCAAGTGGTACCACTTCCACCTTAGAGACCACAGTTGGTCTATCATGCTCATGAGGAGCTAAGATATTTTGGAGTAAAGCAGACATATAGCTTATTCTAGAGTCATTATTGGTGGTGTGATATGAAGATCAATGTATAGCAATTTTTTACCAGATATGTGATTTGTGACCAAGTTAGAGCATCATTTAATGTTCCTATACCATAATTTATACCCATTAGATATCAAGGGGTTGGGTTATTGTTGGAGTTTGGACTTTGTTGGACCTTTATTGTTGATTGTGAGACATCATTAGTATGTTTTGGTTATGATGAAGCACTTCTCTAATTGGATTAAGTTGGTGGCACTTCCTAACAAGTCCAATGAAGATATAGTTTTCTTGTTCTTGGATTGGATTCTTAGTCATTTTGGTGCACCAATTGAAGTTTTGACTAATCAAGGTACAAAGTTCTTGGAGGAGTTTTAGGTCGTGTGACAAGACTTTGATTGATAATCATACTTCCTCTTGAAATCACCTTAAGATAGATAGCATGGTAGAGAGAGTGGTTTAGATGGTGTAGAGAGGATTGCATAAGTATGGTTTGTAGAGAGGCCACTTGGGAGATTGGGATCTCCAATTACCTTGGTTGGCCATGGGCTATCAGTTCAGCCGGCAAGCCTCCTTAACATCCTTCGCTTCTTACTCTCTACATCTATGGATGAGATCTGGATTTACTTGTGGCCATTTGTTGAGATGCTATTGTAGTTTTGGACTTGGATGATCTAGACATATGGGTGAGCACTTGTTCTCAACATGCAAAGATCTTTCAAAGAGTGATGCCCATGGCTTTTAAGAACTTGGTGATTACTCAGCATAGGGATACCTTACACTATGCTGCTATTTGAGGAGGAGGTTATAGACCTTTGATCCATTGATTTAATCTAGGTGACTATGTATATTGTAACAAACAACATCAACGACACTTGATGTTACTACAAGTTGCACTATCTTGAGAGTGCATGAGGTTTTGCCTTCTAGAGTCCTCAGATTAGAAGGATGTGATGGTGTTGTTTGGAAGGATCATATCTGCAATAATGTACCATGCCACCTCCTAAACATTGATGGCACTATGGATCCAACCTTGGCACTTGTACATGCAAGCTTGCAATGTATGTTATGCGGCTCTTTGGTGGAGTTGTTACTATGTTAATGTGTGATAGTTGTTTGAGAGTATGGAATGTTTGGCTCCTCCTCTCATAGTGGTTCCTCAAGGATAGTAGTTATGTCCTAGATATACTTGACCTATAGCTAGTTCATCATTCATATGGTATAGATTGTAGACATGTGACTAATTATGCGGCTAGATAGCACACGGCCTCCTGATCTTTGCTCACCATAGGATATACCATATACGTAGAGTAGATGCCTATCTATAGTTTAAGAGACCTAACCACCATCTAGGGGCAATTGTGGCACTTTAGAGTTCATGTATGACTTATCTGTGAGTTGTGCTTCTATTGTATATGATATTGACTATGATGTATGTTGTGTAATAATGTATATACACACAACAATTATCATGACATTTGTGGTGTCAAAGCTAGATTGTTTGGATGCTAGAGTAGTAGTCTTGGTAGTCATAGGTATTTTGGTAGTTACTCATGGACTACTTGTTGGCGGTTTGATTTCATGATCACATGTAGGACCCACCATCACTTGCATTGTTCATACCATTGGATGTGCCATCAACATCACTATTAGGGTTGGAGACCTAGGTCAAAATCAAGGGTATACCATCAAAGTGCAACTCTAGAGAGCTTACTTCTTTGAGCTTTTGGGTTCCTAGCTATGGTGGACAAAGACAAGCAAGCATCACCTAGAGTCTCTTAGCTAGAGTGGATGTGACTTAATTGTAATGAGTACCTAGTTGTTGGAAAAATTATTGAGTGAATGGTCAAATATTGATCTGATTTGAGTGTGATTTGAGATTTGAGTGTGATTTGAAAAAGAATTGATTATTGTGGCATTTTAGAGTTCATGTATGATTTATGTGTGAGTTGTGTTTTCATAGTGTATGATATTTACAATGATGTATAGTGATGTATATATGCACAACAACTCTTCTTTGAAGTAGACCATCTGCTCCTTGATGGAAAAGAATATTCTCTACCATCATGTTAGGTCCAAATCTTGCTACAAGGGCCTTCCTCTCTCTAGCATGCATCCCATCATGATAGTTACCTCTTGTAATAAAGTCCACAATCTCCTAATACTCCATTGAACCTCTTGAGTGATTGAGATTGTCATGAGCTCCTCATCCAAAAAAGAATCATCCATTGGCTCAACTCCATCATGATCATAGGCTTTAGATAATACATCAACATTTGTGTGTTTCTTCCTTGGCCTATCCTCAATAGTGTAATCATATTCAAACAAGAGTATCATCTACCTTGCTAGCCTTCCCTCCACCTTATGCTTGTTGAAGATGTACTTCAAAGCCTGGTGATCTAGGACAATGGTAGCCTTCCCTCCAATCAAGTTGTGTTGAAGAGTCTTGAGATAAAAAAATCACTACCAACCTTTCCCTTTTCATGATTGAATACTTCTCCTTTGTCAAGACCATTTGTTTACTAGCATAAGCTATTTGAAGATCATGCACATCTTGGTCTAATTGACTAAGAGTGCATCATATAGCTATATTGGAAGCATCAATGTAAAGGATGAAAGGCTTACTCCAATCAGGTTTAGCAAGAATTGGAGTCATAACAAGGGATTGCTTGAGCTCCTCAAAAGCATTGAGAACCTCCTTGTCTTCCAAAATCATAACGTGTTCTACACCCTTCTTCATGTAAATGGTTGATGCATAAGATTGTTGGAAAATGAGAAGATGAACCTCTTATAGTACCCAATCATCTCCAAGAATTGGCATAGCGTCAAGCTTGGAAGGAATGGAAGCTTTGATATTTTTCTCACCTTTTTAAGATCCACTACTATTCCATCCTTGGAAATTATATACCCAATAAGAGGCATTCTTCATAACAAAAGATGCACTTCTATGGGTTCAGTGATGCATTTGCTTCGTCTAAATATTGCAAGATCTTTATTATGTGCTCAAAGTGCTCTTCCTTGCTCTCATAGACACAAAAGTTATCAATGAAATCTCTCACAAATTTTCCTATAGAAGGTTCAAATACCTTGTTCATGAACCATTGAAATGTGACTAAAGCATTACCAAGACCAAAAATCATGACCTTGAAAGCATAAATTCTTCAAGGTGTGGTGAATATGGTGAGTTGTTGATGCTTTGATGCAATCTTAATTTGGTTATAATGACTATAACCATCTTCAAAACTATATGTCTCATGACATGCAACCTCCTCCAAGATCTCATCAATGAATGGCAAGGAGTAGTAGACCTTCTTGGTAATAATATTGAGCTACTTGTAATCAAAATATACCCAAAGCTTACCATTCTTCTTCTTCAAAATCACAATTAGATACACCTATTCTGACTTCTCCATTTCAAAAATAGACTTAGCATCCTTGAGCTTAGCCATTTCTTCCTTCACAACAAAAGTTGTTGGTGGGCTAATGCAAACATTGATTTTGGCAGACTGGTATTCTATGTGACTCCACCTCTACCTGGTGCTACTCCACGGTGACTTCCTTGAGATCCTTGTAACTAAAAGCAACCACATGGATAAACTTATAGAAAATCTCCTCAAATCTTACCTTCTTACTTGAAGGTAGATAGGCTCTTCTTTATCTCTTCTAGTGTAAATGGTGATTTATCAAGGGTTTTCAAACTTCTTGCTTAGGCATAGAGTCCATAGCACACAAGGGATGCACATCTGAATCAGATTTAGAGGCATCTTCTTCCGATGAGGTTCTTCTTCCATGCTTATGTCCACAATTGAATGTCCTTCTTTTGAATCTAATTCCAAATAATCAAAAGATGGTATATCTTAATGTGAAGGTGGTTGGTGTTAGTTATAAGAACTTTAAATTGATAGTTTGATGGCCCAATTCTCAAGTACCCTTTAAGCCATCAATTAGTTGTTTGAGCTGCTCTCAACTTTGGCCTCCCAAGTAGCAAATCAAAACTTGTATCCTTCACAACTTGTCATGAGATTGGAAAGTCATGAGATTTTAAAGTCCCACAACCAATACTATCACCTTGTCCATCACATCCATTAGTCAAACTTGTTGTTTGTTTGCCATGCTCACTATAAGTGTTGAAGGTCCAGAGGGTAACATATCCAAGTTCTTCATCAACTTCTTTGACATGGCATTCACCATAGAAACTCCATCAACAAGTGCATCCTTGATATTATGACTATTTATCCTTAGATCAATCTTGGAGGCATATTCACAAGCATCCCATGGTGTTGGTTTTGCATCCACCATCCCCATTGATACCAAAACCTTTGCTTTTTTTTCTTGCTCTTTATAGAACTCAAACCATCCCTAAGCTCCTTCCTCAAGGTAAGATTTAAAGTAATTAGTTGACCTACTCTAATATTAGCCTTGTGACTACCAACATCCTCCAACACATTGTAGGCCAATTGTTGTTTGATATAAAGAAATCATCTGTCCTCAACTTCTTCCTTGGAGTCTTTGTTGATTGTATTGAACTAGTATTGTGAGTACTCCTTGTAGGCATTGCACTATCCTTGCTAAGAGTGGATTCTTGAGAGGACAATATATCATTTGGAAAATGTGCTCTCTTCTTCTCTTGTGCCAAAAGCTCCAAGTGAAAATCTTTGGAGTTTAAGCATTATCTCTTCTCATACTTGCTCTCCATCACATCTATGGATGTTATCTCCTTACCTCTATTTGCATAGGAAGTACTTGGGTTTGACCACCTCCCTCTTTCTCTCTATTTGCTCCCTCATAACCCTTCCCCCATGGTACATGGAATTTGGGCAATTCTTTTGGATGTGATCTCTACCTCTATACCCAAAACAATTTCTATGATTAAAAGTACTAGTTGGTTGTCCTTTTCTATATGCATGGTTTTCAAGCCCTCTCTTAAAATTTTGGTCTACCTCTTTCTTCTCCCATAGTTGCACTACATTGATCTTGAGATTTGCAAGTTTTTGTATGATAGTTTGAAGGAGATCTTGTGGTGGAGGTGCAAGGAGAAGAGAAACTACTACTTGGGATGCCACCCTTACCACCAAAGGATAAAAATCCCCACCATACTTGTAGACTTGTGGAGGATGCACAACTTCCTTTACCACCAAATCATTCTCATTGTCTTCCAAACTCTCCTCCATACAAATAGCAATCTTGATAGCTTTTACCTTCAAAGAAGGTTTCTTATATCTCACCTTGCTTAGAATTTGTGGTTTCAAGCCTCCCACCAAATTCTTGGTGAGCATAGCTCTTATCCTAATCATGGTAGTCTCCATATTATCTCCACTCTTCCTCAATGCGGAACCTAGACTCTAACTTCTCCACTTTTTTGCATAGACCCTTACTTTCTCTCCATCTCCTTGCTTGAGGAAGGTAACTTTGCTCCTCAATCTCTCATCAAGAAGAAAGTTCTAAATGAGTGCTATAATCAAACTCTCTCAAGACTCCTCTTGCACATCTCTTTTCTCTCTCTTTTGGTATTTTGACTCATACCATGTAAGAGCTACATCCTCAAAGAAATCAGGTAGAAATGCAACTCACTCATTCTTCCTCCTCTCATTATTTGCTATGCAAGCCCTCTTGAAGTCTCTCAAAAGAGCCTCCACATCCTCTCCACTCTTGCCAAAGAAAACTAGAAGTTTCCACATCTTAACCTCTCATTACCTTTCTCCTCTCTTTATGTTTTTGGTCTATTTTCTCTCTCACTCTATAACTAATAGACTATATACATGACTAGCACTATTTTAGTAAAGTCCACTTTAGGTAGTACAAAGAATTCAAGTTTTTCCATGATTTCTATAGCACAATAAAATCCAAAAGTGAAAATTAAGTGAATTCTCATGGATATTTTATCCATCAACTAAAAGATCATCTCCATCATTAATCTTGAGAAATTTCTGATGAAGGTGTTTCTCTATAGCAATACTATGACTCTCTCTAAGATCCTTTACCAAGGTCTCCAACAATTTTATGATTCCTTTACACTCATGGCTATTTGGAAGTCCTTCCACTCCAACTTCACAACTTCACAACTTCATGATGTCCTTCACACAACTTCTTGGTCCTAGATCTCCTCCCTCCAAATCTTAGTGAAGAAGGTCTAACATGCAATCCAAGTGAAATAAGCCTCTCCTTTCTCTCAATCTCTTGCTCTTAAGACTCAATAAACATGAATTTTTGTTTTTTTTCCTTCTTTCCATATAAGAAGCACTTAGAAACACTCTTTCCTGCAAACAGTGAAGCTCTTTGAATCCTCTCAACACTCTCTTCAAATTATACTCTAAACTCTTTTTTCTTCAAATAAACCACTATTATCACTTAAACCCCTTGAGGAACCTTATATAATTTTAATTTCCACTCATGATGGTCTTCCATGCTCCTAAGATGAATCTAAACACTCAAACATGCTTTTGGTCAAACCTACACTCCTCATTATGAGAATTTAATCTCTTGAAATGACCCCTCCTCACAATGTCAACCAATTCTCCTGAGTTATAACTCCCAAACCTTTGAAATTTTGTGCAATTAATCAGCCCCCATGTTGTTTTCCCTTGTTAAATGTTAGCACTTCTCATCAAGCCATTTGACCTAAGCATCTCTCTATTTAGCACACATCTTTTAGATTTGGTTTGAAAACCATCCTTCTCATTTAGAAAATTCAAAATATCTTATGCAATAATGATCTATCTCTACATTTAAGCCAAATGGTAGGATATCTTGCACTTGATTTTCTTGGAAAATTTCAAAACAATCCAATGAAGAATGAAGAAATGGCAGACTCTGTACAAAATCCCAAAGAACATGCAATTTGCAAGAACAGTTTACCCTACCACTTTCCAAAAAATATACCTTAGCATGTGTAACCGCTCTTTCAATAATATTAAGTATTCCAACAGAAAATTAGCACAAGCTATCTTCTATAAAGATTTCAAAGTTGAGATTTTGCCCAAAATCACCGTAATCCTCAAAATCTACAATCTCTCCAAAGCCTTTCATGTGTAATATATATATATATATATATATATATATATATATATATATATATATACATATAATCACTATAAAATTATCATGATGAACTACAGGGTATACAAATGGAGTCCAAATTCTCTAACATAAGTTCAACTCTCTCTTCCACTCTTTATCTTGACATAAATGATGTATTATCATATATATATATATATATATATATGATAATATATATAAATTTCTCTCTCTCTTTTTAGAAACACATTGAGTCCTTATCTTATACATCAAGTTAATAAAGATATGAAGAAGACCAAAAGCAAATAAGGACCATCCATTCAAATGATTTGTACCTTGTTGAGAAAACCATCCTTGGATACATTTCCTTTTGTGTAAATAATTAGAAATACTCACTACAAAGATCTAACTTGGTGGATGATTTGGATCATTTTAACCAACCTAGCAAATCATTCATAAGAGTTAATCATTGGTTTTCTTTATCAATCTCAAAACAAATATCAAAATTTTCCATCTTTCTTGAGAATGAAAACCAAAATGCTTCTCAAATTGAGTTTCTTTGCTTTACAAACCTTTTTTTTAAGCTCTTTCTAAAATTTCAAAGGTATACAAAATCCTTTGGAGATAAGCAATAGATCAATATATTGACAAGTGTACTTGTGGTAACTCAATGTCAACTTATTATAGTATACTTAGTAAGAACATATTGTTCTCTCAAGGATACATATTGGAAATAGCTAAAATGAGGTGGATAGGTCATAATGAAGACAATCAATTATTTTATGTTTAGACTCTTGGGCAATGTCATTCTTAGAAGAGGGTAATGTCATCCAAATAAGTGACAATACAAAATGTTACACAATCTATTCTCTTATATACTAAAGAGACTAATCCAAGGGATTCCATAGGAGGGGTGGGTGGGTTCATTTGGAACAAAGATCACTTTGTTCATAGATCATCCATCCAAGCCATAATTGCCAAGATGAGATTTGTAGGAGCTACAATTTGTAAAGTAACCCCACCATGAGTTGTATGAAATTTACCTAGTCAATACCACACAAAAGAAGACTTATAACTTCGTAAACCAAATCGGGTGGAAGCAATTTCAGAATTTTCATCCCTCCAAAGACTATGCCAATAATTCCTTGTTCTATTCTTCACAAAAGGCATGAGGCCACAAGAGTCAACAATGATTTGTGCTACTCAAAACAACTCTCAAGATACGATTCTATATCCCAAAAACTCTCCAAGTAAACTACCGTGGAATTTTTTTTGGATGAGATGCCAAGGCTTTGCAAGCATATTCCCATATTATTCTTGACTTTAAGAAAAATCCTAAAGAGTCACTCTCTAGTCCTGCACAAATGCATTGTTAGACTCTAGTGCCTAGGTTCATCCTTCAAGATTCATCACTCCTAAACAAGTTAAACATACAATCATTCATTCAAAGGGTAGATTAATATGCATACACCAACTCATGAGTCTTGATGGTATAAAATTCATATTTTACTTGCAAAAGAAGCTTGCATTGAATGGACCCAATTGACATCATACCTATGCCTTTAATAAATTTCCTACTTGGCCATAGAAAGATCCAATGGCTACAATGGATGGAAATTTCCTAGGTACATCTAAACCGCTCAATCTGATCATATCTTATCCTAACCCTAAACCTAATGGTAGGTAGCCATGGCTATAATTACCCACTCAAGGATCATCTACTACATAACAACCTATTACTACATATTGACCTAGCTTTGATACCTGTATACAACTTATATAACTTTATGATCTTCCTAAGGCTATGAGAATGAAGGTGATATTGGTATGTATGAAACAAAGTCTTCTCCTTAAGCAATAAAAATAACCATGACCATCTTTGTAAGAAGAGGTCCCAGCCATTATTCCTTAGCAAGAGGAGCATGTGGGACTTTGGTCAAACTCTAGGCTCCTTGGCAGATGCAAACAAGGTCTACAAGCTCCTTCCTATAACCCTCCATGATTTATTCAAAGTTGGACCAAGTTTCCTTGAACTTGGTATTAGTGTGGCTCTAGAGCTTTGTAGACAACAATTTGGTTTCTAGTTCAAGTACAACTTCCTTTCCAACCCATCAATTTGAGTGAACAAGTCCTTCACCTTTGTTCATTGGGAGGTTTTTCTGGCCATGTATTCCAATTGACTACGTAGCTAAGTGGTCATATGACCAATAGTGGTGAGGATCCCAGATTTTTTGGTTTCTAGTTTGGTTTGTTCAACACTCAACTCCTTGGTCATCTCTTGATGAATCTGCTTGTCTTGCTCCAACATCTTTTCTTGTTGTCATTTCAGGTTGGTAGATAGATTGGAGATGTAGAGGTCAATCAATTGCTTGAGATTGTTGTATCAAGTCTGCATTGCATTTTCTTTTGCTTGGGCCATTTTTAAATTGTTTTGTAGTGCTAGGAGTTTGTCTTCTTGAATTTTTATTTCCTCCTTGTGTTGAGTTTGTTGGTGGAAGACTTGTAGGCTATAGTCATCAACCTTCTTCTTTAGGCCATGGATTAGTTTGTCATACTCCTCTTGCCCTTTTAGTTCCCCCCTTTGGAACTCTTCCAGGTGCTTCTCACTTTCCTTGTCCTTTTTGTTCATCCGGGGTTTAGACAAGGTGATGCAAGTGGTAGATGAGGGCCATTGGTTCCTTTATACTTGAATCCAACTCTTGGTATACTGGCAGAAGCTCTTCCAGCACTTCCATCACTAGAGTCATTGTATGAACGGTGTAGGCTGCCATAAGCCAAGGTAGAGAATTGCCATCCTTACCCAATTGTCTTTATAGGGCCTTCTTTGTTTTAGGTGTAGGATTTGTGTAACGGCTTGGGATGGTTGTCTCCTTCAATTTGTAAGCCGGGGCTGCTTCCTTGTTCCTATTCATCTTGTTACTATTGGTTGGTAGTGACATCACTCTTGCTCACTTATCTTTCAAGTTTATGTTTTCAAAGCCTAAACCTTTTTTCTCCTTATGAAAGTATCAAAATGAGCATTGGTGGTGATGAAGAGTAGAAAATTGGGTAATCTACATAATTGGTTTTAGATGATCTTATAGGTAGAGTGGGAGTGCTAACTTCTGAAGAAGAGGATCCCAAAGATCTCACCTACATTTGGGTCATATTAGTGAACATGATTTTAGTGAATTGTATGGGCAATAATTATTGAAGAGCATGAAGAGTTGTAACTTAAATTTCATGAGCATTTTGTAATAGGAGGAAAAAAAATGATGAGCTTTTCCATGGTAGTTCATTGCACAAAGTGTATTTTAAATTGTGTGCATTCATTTGGATGTATGTGGCCTTGCACTCATAACTTCAAAAACTAGAGCATTTTGTGGCCATGGTAGATTACTATTCTAGGAGAGTATGGGTCTACACCATGAAGTAGAAATCAGAGGTCTTTTTGATCTTTAAACAATGGAAGGTGATGATGGAGAAGTAGACCAGGTTGAGAGTGAAGTTTTTAAGATCAAATAATGGTGGAGATTACACATCAAGAGAGTTTGTTTACTTCTATCAAAGCAAAGGGATAATACACCACTTCATTATAATAGGCACTCCTCAACAAATGGTGTGGTAGAATAGATGAGTTGTACACTCTTGGAAGGAGCTTGGAGTATGTTTCACAATGTTGGATTAGAGAAGAGCTTTTAGGCTTAAGCTATAAATATGGCATGGCATTTAGCAAACATTTCTTCCTCTAATGCTCTTGAGTGTAAGACATCAATGGAAAAATAGATAGTTTCGCTCACTTAGAGCTTGTAGAGGAGTAACTCATGTTTATAAATCAATAAGAGAAAAGGAAAAAACTAGATCCTAAGACTAAAATATGTACATTCTTAGGAAGAAAAATAGAAGGTGATATAGATTGTAGGATCTTATTAGATGGTGCATTTTTGTGAGTACATATGTAATATTTGATGAAACTAGTATGATGGAGATGACTACTATGTTTGAAAGAAAGAAAAATCAAATTACTTTTAATGTTGTTAAGACATATATTGATGTTAGAAGGGAAATCTTTTCACCTTATGTAGATCTTTTGAGTGATCCACCAAAAAGAGAAGTCTAGAAGTTATACATGAATATAGGTATCCAGATAGAGTTCAAAGACCTCCAAAGAAATACTAACATTCCTTTTTTAGCCTATGATCTTCTCATGGAGAATGGTTCTTCTTATGAAAAGGTCATGCAAGATCAAGAGTGTCAAAGATTGCATAGTGTGATAGAAGAAGAGATGAAGTTTCTAGCATAAAATCAAACTTGGAGACTTGAAAAATTGCCTACAAGAACAAAGATAATTGGAGGAAGGACTCTTTGAAATAGATGCAGATGTGTACAAAGTAAGGTTTGTCACCAAAAGTTACAACCAAAAGTAAGATATCAAATTCAACAAGACATTTTCACCAATGATAAAATCTCTTCAATTTGTGTATTATTTGCAATAGTTACCTAGCATAATTTGGAGTTGGAGCAATTGGATGTTACAACAACATGTTTACATGGAAATTAAAGGAGATTTACATAAATCAACCAAAAGGTTTTGTAGTACGAAGGAAGCAAAACATAGTTTATAGGTAACAAAAGCAAAGCAAAAGCCCAAGGCTACATTACAAGCAATGTGTACCAAGCTGAAGCACAAGGTACAAGAAATTTGATGCTTCCATGATGAATTATGGACAAACAAGCAAGTTATATTTTTGTGTATACATACATGAAGCTACATAGACCTAGATTTTTTGATTTACTTATCTTAGTCCTATATGTGGATGATATGTTGATTTCTATGGATCACATGGTTGAGATGGAGAAATTGAAAGCATAGTTGGGAAAAGAGTTTGATATGAAGGACTAAGGTTCTTCAAAGAAAGGACTTGGGATTAAAATCCACAAGGACAAAAGCAAGGTAAAATTGTGGATATCCCAAACGAGATACTTGGAAAAATTAAACACTCTTTTTGGCATGAAAAGTGCCAACCCAATGAGTGCTCCAATGGAAAATCATTTCAAGACATCATTGGTGCAATGGTTTTCTGATGAGTAGGAGTGAAGAATCATGTCCAACATTCCCTATGCTAGTATTGTGTGAGATTAATGTATAATGGTTTGAATTTGACTAAACATTTCAAATGATGTGAGCATAGTGAGTCAATATATTGCAAATCTTGGAAGAAACATTGGAAATTTGTGAAGTAGATACTGTGTTACTTGAAGGGGACAATATATTTTGGCATTGTCTTTGACATGGAGAAGAACCAAGAATGAATAATTACAAGGTATGTGGATTCTGATTTTGCTAGAGAGCAAGACAAGAAGAGGTCCACAACTGAATATGTGTTCATAGTTGTTGGTTGTTAGGTTAGTTGGAAGTCCACTCTTGAGCCTTTCATTGCTCTTTCACCCACAAAGACAGAATATATGGCAAAAACCAAGGCAACTAAAGAGTCTCTATGGCTACAAAGATTGGGCAAGGATGTAGGACTTTTAGAAATGAAGTCCAAGTTTTACTATGATAGTTGGAGTGCTATTCACATCACAAAGGATCAATTGTACCATTCTCAAACAAAGTACATTGATTTCAAACACCAATTTATAAAGGAAGTTGTGACAAGTAGAGAGGTCAATCTACAAAAGGAAGGCAAAGAAGTACACACAATTGATATGTTGACTAAACTTGCTCCATGTATGATGTTGCAGATGATAATGATGTAGCTGAATATTCTTAGAAATTATATTGGCTAGAAAAAATCAAGCCAAAGTGGAAATTTTTGAGTATGCCTTGCTATTCTATCTAGTATTGAATACTTTCCACATCCAACCAATGGTTGATGACGTTTTATGATCTAATAGTAGATGTGTTTCCTTGTACAAAGTAAAACCTCCCAATAGTGCCACCTCATATGAGTAACATCCTCTCATTAGTGACCAAGAATCTTAGAATAATTAGTCTAGAACTAGTAAATATGCCCAATAATAGCAATACATCACAATTGTGCAATAATGACATGATGGTGCCAATAGTGACACTTCTATAGTGTAAATATGGAGGTAACATCCTATTTTTATTGCAAGAGTGCTATTATGGGTTGTGTGAAAGGAGAATGTGGCATACATGTTCTTATATTATGGGTTGTGTGAAAAGGAAAATCCCAACAGTTCTCTCCACTGATTAAGGTTATTCTTTTTGGACCAAGGTAAAATACATTGCTAATGCAGATTGTTTTAGCCACCTATTTTTCTCAACTTTTTGTTGACAAATCAACAAACAACAAGCTTTTTGAAGGTTGGAAAGTAGGTTGCTTTGAATTTTTTAAAATAGCAATGATTTGAGAGAGAGAAAGTTGATTAAATATGTGATGGCTTGATTTTCTTGCTCAATGGTTACCAAAGGTGCGATCTCTTCAACATCATCATCATCATCAAATTTTTTGGAATTTTACATTAGGTTGTGCTATTCAAGAATAGATTGAACAATGTTATTGTCATCAACCTTGTCATCACCAATAGCATCAAGCACATCCATTTCAATGAGCTCTTCAACAACTTGTTCAAAATTTGTGTCATCAAGACCTAATGATACCAAGAAGGATTCCTCTAGTCAAATTTCTCTCAACATTATCACTAAATCATCAATAGCTTGATTAGAGCTAGGAGTAGGGTGATCAATATGTTGATTTGTAATGATGTTAGTAATGATAGGGAGACAATTTGCTTTGACAAAACACCATCAAATAATGTTCTCTTCAATACTGCCAAATGCTAATTTGACCCAACCAAGCACGTCGTGGAAGTGACTATGGTCATTGATTGAAAATTGAGAAGCAGGTGTATGTTTACTAGTTTGCCAGATTTCATACTCAAAAAGAAGATGGTTCAATTAGGCATAGCAAAAGCATGCTTTGAAAGACTGAATGATGCCTTGATCAAAAGGTTGTTAATTGTTGGTAGCCTTGGGTGAGAAGAAAATTATGAATAGGCTCTGAGACTTGAAAAGCATTTATTGTAAGCCCACTAGATCAAAAAATTTGGCCACACAAGCATGTGATGAATAGTTATCTTGGAGGACATAGAAGATGTGGCACTTCTTGGCAATTTTGTTGTACATGTACAACAAGCCCATATAGGAGGATGTGTCTTGGCAGGCTTTGGCTTGGTGGTTGTAAATAGTACAAATGCCTTATTTATATTGGGAATATTCTTCAAAGCGCATGGACATGCACTCTTTGCAATAATCTGAGTGCAAAACTTCTTGCCTGAAGTGCTAACTTAGAGAGTCACTATAATTTGTTCTTTGCTGCACTTGACACCATGACAATCTGTATTGACTGTGCAGAATGATCTTGAAGATGTGGTGCAATGTTGTAGAGCTGACTCGTTGACGTTAATAAAGCATTCAAGAGGGACATCATTCAACATTTTACAAATTTCATGCAAATGCTTTTTGACGTACATTGGATTGAGGCTGTTGTGTTCTCCATGCTTCTTCTTACTAGTTGTCAGGATGTGCTTCAGATACTTCTGTAGCCATCTATTTGAGGTGACAAATGCTTGTACAGCAATTGCGTCTGATGGTTTCAAACATTTGGTGAAGTTCTACAAGATCTTGTCTATGAAAAAATAGAGCCTTGTTCTTGGGCCCCTTGCCAATCACATTCAGCGTGGGTGCATCAATCTCTACACACATATGCCGTTGATGCACCATGACAGTAAGAACTTGCACTTGAGTTGATGTTGAAACTTTTTTTCAACCTAGTTTGATTTGAATCAGATGTCACTTGCTTAATGAGTTTCCTCTCTTTCCAAATTTTGGTCACAATCGGATGTGCTACTACAAATTGTGATGCCGCTTGTTCATGTGTGGCTCCAGGTTGACTTAGAAAATTGATAACCTCCAACTTCGTCTTCATGTCTAAATGCCTACATTTTTTGACATTAATACAACAAAATGTTACAACAAAATACAACAATACAATAGCCCCAACACCAATCACCATGCAATCAAAAGGAAAAATAGCAAGAGTGGGAAAAGGGTGTGTAGGAACTTGCACCCAAGTTCCAAAATGTCAATACTCAAGAGGGAAAGAGACTACACACTTTCCTTTGGTTAGTACAACCTCTCAATACATCCATTGGTAGTACAAATGTATGTCACTATTGGGAGGTTGTACTCTGTAGATTGCTAAGGTGGCTAGGGTTTATGTAGGCTTTGAGGGTAGGTAGGAAAACTCTACTAAAAGAGACATGAAGGTGCATGAAGGGATCTTGCTAAAGATCAACGTCAAGGGTATTTTGGAAGATGTGATAAATGAGAAACTATCATGAATTGTACAGTAGGAGAATTCACTTTTGGAATATATGGGAGATAGGCTCGTCCCCTAAGCCTCCCATGAAGTTTTTGATGGGGTTCCATAAAACAAATCAAGAGTATTTATGAATGTGCCCCGTAATATCAGGGTTTAGATTATTCAATTACCTGGACTTTATTTTGGCCGCATTTTTTGAACCTGTGGTCTATGGGACGTACCATAATCCGTAAAAGCTTACGGGACAAGTCTTTCAAGTCCCGTTAACTTTGACAGGGTTACGGAAGTACCTCCTGTAAAATTAGAGTAGTTCCCTCTCACATTTCGTAACATTTTATGAGATTTCCAATAATTTGTTTACGGATGCTGAGATCGCTGAAGTGAAACCCCTTAAGTGTGTGCAGTTCTTCAATAAATAATCCGTCAGAGTACTCGGCAGACATAGCTTCCAAGATAGGAAGTGAACTACATATATCCTGTGTTTTTTTGTGATGAATGCATTCTTTGCTTGGGTGAGTATATCTTATGGAAAAAAATTTTACTAACAGTATGCTATTTATATTTTTTTCAATATCTACTATTATATTCAGCCCATAGTCGATTAGATGTCATGGAAAGATAAATTATTGGGTTTTTGTGAAACTCAGAGAAAAAAATTTTCCCTATAATTCAAGGTCAAAAATCACCACCAAATGGTAAACTATGCACTAGAAAATGAGTTAGCTATCCCGATTGAAACTTGAGATCCAAATATTAAAATGGTGAATCACTATACTATAAAAAGAAGTTCTTAGTTGGCCGATTTATACCCGAATCAAACCGTGAGCTGTTATTAATGCATGAAATCCTGGTAGATGATTTGAATTGTTACACACACAATCAAACCGCAAATCAAATAACAAATTAAAAAATTACGAAGAAAATAAATAAATTTAACCGATCACAACTTTAACTGAAATTTGAAGTAAATGAGTCATACTGATATGTAATATTTTTATTTTAAAAGTGAAATTTGATATAATGAGTTTTATTGATATGTAAAACTTTATTTTTGTGAATTTATAAAACTAGCAATCTCTCGGTTTTACAATCAACAGTATTAAGTTTCAGCTTGTACTCGTGACGTGTAAAGTCCGCACTCCTACCTTCTGTTGTTTCTAACGCGCCATTCATAAAGACAACGGATTAGACATTTGGGCTTTGACCAGTCGGTTGTTTTGAACTACCTACATTTCATGCCGAGTATCCGATTGTTTGGTGTAAACGGGCATCATCTCACGTCGTAGTGAAAGTGGAAATGTCTAGTATGACGGAAGATCTATACAGTAACTGCTGATGCTGAACGGAGTACAATGCTACCCTAAATAAACTTAGATAAGTAAGACCAACCAGAGGAATTTGTGACCGTTGTCGACAACATACCCACACTGACCAAACCCGCCGGGAAAAACGTAAAATCTGCTCAATCCTGATATTACTTTCTTCTCATTATGGGGGAACCAAGGGACAAAGGCATGTGCATTGAGAACACTGGACGCATAGCGATGTCCTATCCTGGCTATCAGTGAAACCACTTTGCGTCAAGTCGAACGATAAGGTGGTCGTTGCCCACGACCCTTGGTTGTAATCCCCGGGGAAGTAGTTCACCTGAACGCGTAAAGAGAATATAGAGTGTTGAATCTTCAGTGACTACGAGGCCCGTTACCCAGCCTCACAAAGTCACAACGAGTATTCGAGCAACAGAGAACACTGGCATTTCAGAAGGAAACGAGTAAGGGATCCTCTGATCTACAGAGCCATGAGGGTTTGAACTGAGCTTTGATAGAAGAGTGACTGACTGAACATACGGAGACAAGGCAGAAGTTAAGAACAATTGTGAGCCAAAGGGATCTTATACTCCCCGTCTACCAGTTGGAAATTGTAATTCTGGTCGAAGCACGCGTAGGTGGTTAGTTTGGAAGGCTTCTTACAGCAATAGTATGATAACATCGTAATTTCACAACATTCACAATAGTCTCACTAAATACCCACTCATAACATTAACTAACTAAATCATTGATCTGCTTGAACAACGTTCGTCGTTGGTATAAGTTTTATGTGACGAAAATGATAAATGACGACATTTCCAGTCAAGCTATAAACTAATAAATGCCAAAAAATTATACTGATCTCTAATAAAATCTTTTATTAAATTAATTACCTAAATATTAATACATACAAAAAGTGTAATGACTCAAATGAAACCCTTTTTCTAAAATAATTGTCTAAAATATTCATGACCAAAGCAATCAAAAATTTCACATGAAGGATTGAGACACTATTTGCATGCCTCTCCATAGAAACTTACCCGCAACTTGTGTACGTAAGAAGAGTTTACATAGGAAAACTGGTTGAATAAAAACACAATAAAAAATATAAATTTGTACTACTAATATTTTCAATTTTCAATTCCAAAATATAACAAGGAAGTGCAATGTGGCTATCACTCTTTGCACCTTTGGGTGTGCAATGCAAAGATACTTACATAGAAGAAATGTGTCATATGAAGATACATTGCTACACAATATACATCGCTGTCAATATAATACACTATAGAATACAACTCATACATAAGTCATACATGAACTCTAAAGTGTCATAATAATCAGTTCTTCATCAACTTGAATCAACTCAAATCAGATCTATACTTGATCATTCACTCAACAATCTGCCAACAACTAGGTATTGATTACAATCAAGCCACACATACTCTAACTAAGAGACTCCAAGTGACGTTCACTAGCTTTCTGTCCACCATTGCCAAGAACTTGAAGGCTCAACATCAGAGAAATAAACTCTCTAGGGCTACACTTCCAAGGTATACCTTTGATTTTGACCTAAATCTCCAACCTTACAGTCCCGTTAACAACACACCTGATGGCACAAACGGTGCAAGTGACGGTGGGCCCCATCATGTAATCAATACCTCAAACATGAAATCTGACCATCAACAAGTAGTCTATGAGTAGTTGCCAAAACACCTCTTACTACCAACACTCCTACTCTAGCATCCAAGCAATCTAGTTGTGATGGTACAAGTGGCGAGACAATAATCGTGCAGATATACATCACTACACAACATACATCATTGTCAACATCATACACTATAGAAGCATAACTCACACATAAGTCATACATGAACTCTAAAGTGCCACAATTGCCTTCCTAGTTGGCGGTTAGGTCACTCTAACTCCAAATAGCCATCTACTCCAAGTATATAGTATACCCTATGGTGGGCAAAGATCAAGAGCTATCGAACCCCATCATTAATTACTTATCTGCAATCTATACCATATAAAGTGTGAACTAGCTATAAGTCAAGTACATCTAGGACATAACCACTATCCATGAGGAACCATCATCAAAGGAGAAGTCAAACATGCCATATGCCATCCTCTTGAATAATTATCACACAACAACATAGGAGCAACTCCACTAGAAGAGCTGCATAACATACATTGGAAGCCTACTCGTATAAGTGCCAAATTTGGATCCATAGTACCATCAATGTTTGGGAGGTGCCATGGGGCACAATTGCACACATGATCTTTCCAAACCACACTCTCATGTCCTTCCAATACAAGGACACTAGAAGGAAAAATCTCACACACTCTCAAGATAGTGCGGCTTGTAGTAACATCAAGTATCATTAGTACTATGTGCTATATAAATAGCCACATAGATGAAATCAATGGATCAAGGATCTATAACCTCCCTCTCAAATAGAAGCATAATATAAGGTATCCCTATGCTAAGCAATTGCCAAGTACTCAAAGGCCACTTGCATCACTCTCTGAAAAATCTCTGGTTATTGAGAACATATGCTCACCTATATGTTTAGATCATCCAAGTACACAACTACAATAACATCTCGACAAATGGCTACAACTAAATTTGGATCTTGTCGATATATTAGAAATTAAGGAGAGAAGGATGCTAAGGAGGCTTGCTGGTTGAACTGATAGTCCATGGACAACAAAGGTAACAAGAGATCCCAATCTCCTAACTGACATCTCTGCAAACCATACTTCTGCAATACTCGCTTCACCATTTGAACCATCTTTGTGCTAAGCAATCTACCTTATGGTGATCTTTGGAGGTAGTATAATGATCAATCAAAGCCTTGTCACACAAGACTTGACACTCTTCCAAGAACTTTCTACCTTGATCAGTCAAAACCTCAATTGGTGCACCAAAATGATTGAGAAGCTGATCCAAGAATGAGTAAGCCATCCCTTCATTGGACTTGTTAGGAAGTGCCACCAACTCAATTCACTTAGAGAAGTGCTCCATCATAACCAAAACATACTGATGATGTCTCATAGTCAATGGTAAAGGTCAAGCAAAGTTCAAACTCCAATGGTAGCCCAACCCCATTATAGTTAATGGGTATAACTATAGTATAGTTAATGGCATATGAGCATTAAGTGATGGTCTAACTTGGTCACAAACCACACATCTGGCAACAAACTAATGTACATTAGTCTACATACTACACCAACAATAATGATTCTAGAGTAAGCTATATGTACACTTTACTCCAAAATGTTATACCTCCTCATGAGTATGATGGACCAACTGTGGTCTTTGAGATAGAAGTGGTACTACTTGCACTCTACCATCCTCCCATACACAAAGGATGTATATACCCTCCAACTTGAACAATTTGGCTCATTGAAGAATATAGTATCTCTCCTTGGCCCGCAACTGCGCTACCCACAACACCAATGCAAAGATAATCCGTCATTAAGACATCATCATGAATGTCTTGCTAAACTATACCACTATCTACACTCTTAGGATGTATGGCCTCAATAACTCCTCCTATATGCATTAAGATAGATACCACCAAAGCCTTAGATAATATACAAAGAAAGTTAAATGCATGCCAACCTAGTACCATCTCCTCATTTGCCTCACCTTGCCAACATGCTTTGATTTTGATATTGCTGGTTGGGACATGGGTATCTACTCAACCCATTTGCAGCATGGTCACCATTCCAGGTTTGTGAATAACCATGAAATCATACTCAAGTGGTGATGCTTATTGACTACATCCTACACTACTTTGCCAAGCCAAGGCTCATAATTCAGGTCAAACAATTTAGGTCCATAGCCTGACCAAAAATTTGATGCTTGAATGCCTCTAACACTATTCTAATAATGATAATATTGGTACAAAAATGCATTGCCCGCTCCCTCTCATCAACATTGGGCTCCACTAATTGCTATAATTATGAGTCCCAAACAAGTCCAAGTCCTCCCTTTTGAAAAGCATGAGAGCTTGGGAAACTCATAAGTGTAGGTAAAGTGGCTTTGGGCTGTCCAACAAGGTTCATGATTGCCATAAGTGACCTATCAGTCACTACTACCATCTGAGACTAATGCCCAATATCCAAGATGTCATCAACCATAAGGTGGTCTAGTCATTGAATCTTATCATAAACACGTTGTAGAACCTCTCTAGGTAAGAGGTCCATCTACCAAAGACAAAGACAATGAGCCTATGATCCCACTCTGGCTACATCCAACAACACGGCAAGTCCCATCTAAGTATGGACCTGATGTGTACTTGCCACCACTTGAGTGCAAGAATCACCCATCAAAGGGATGTTCTCCAAAATGTAGGTTGGAGAAACACACTGATGAACCTAGAGATGTTGTAGGATACATAAGATTTCCCAAAACACACCAAAATAGGGATCTTGGAGACCTTGACCTCAACCAACATGTATGTCCCTAACATGGCCATCCAAATATCACCAAATGAATAGGACCATATCTCTCCATGTCTTGCACCCCTAGCAAGTCAACGTCTATTGATAGGATCTTCTGGTAACCATGATTGTTGACATTGGTAATAACTCTAGATACCAATGTGCCACATGATGTAGGGAGACTTGCCGAGCAGTCTCATCTCTCTCTACATACAAGTACCTTTGTACTCAAATACCTACATGTAATATCATAACTAGTCCAGTGTTAATCCCACCAAACAACTCCAATAAACATACTCCGTCTATTAGATACTACTAAGCAATGAGTGAGGTATCTAAAGGTGACAATGTGATAGACTTTGGAGGCTCATCCTCACACTGGTCTCTTGGTGGTATAGAGGCTCCAATCCAAGCTTGTTGCACCAACTGATCCGCATGTTGCTATAATGCCTCCTTGGAACTCCACAATGGAACATCCAAGGTGGATAGAACAATCCCAATCATACTACAAATCTGAGTGATCTCCTCTGGTACTGGAGTATCCTTTGTATGGGCATTTCCCTCCAATAAGTCACCATGCCAAGTAATAGAACCATTGAAGGTTGAAATTGATGCCGCCATCGTCCTTGACTATAGTGAGCCAAAATTACCACTATTAAAGCATATTGGTAAGCAACATGCACGTCCTTCACTTGACTGCCAATCTGGTCTATAGGAGGTTTTTTCTCCCAATAGTCAATACTAAAACCCATGGGGTACATTATTGTTCCACCAACTAGCACATCAAATGACTCAACTACTGTTGCAATAGCTTGAGCTTTTACCACAAAGCTATTAGTTAGATGACCTGGCTGAATCTGGACAATGAGCTCTCCACATGGGATGTACTATGTAGAACCACCCCCTAGAGATGTTTGGATTTGAAATGAACACCTCTCCACATTGATCTTCCGTAGCTCTAGACCATCAACTACAACCTTCCACAACATAAAAGGTTGCATACTAGAGTTTAAGAAGACACTCTGGGATATATAGACCTTCCTAAAAGGTCCCACTAAATGGAAAATCCCCCTTTGGTTATCCAATATGACAACTCCAGGAGTGAACTGTGCTCTCTCAAAAGTAGGTCTAGTTGGTAACTCCTCCAATCTAACAACTATTGCCTACCATAAACCATTGGTTGTTGACCAGATCTCATGCTCCTCAACCAAGTTAGCTCCATCATCAACCACTTATGTTCCAATAGTATGAACCACATCATCCTTATTCTCACAAAGTGTGGCAACCAACCAAAACAATGGAGTTGGGTCAACTCCTAATGTAAACATGTCATTGGTTGAGAATAAAGGGAAGTGCGTAATCAATTGACCCGCCCCCAACATTGAGCTAGACTAAATTGGTGTAGTAGTAGGTGGCTGACCAACATCTAGTTTATTATATGCTTCATCACCACCTACCACACTTGCACTAGGACGTCTAGGAACTATGGATATCATCTATAGTGCCTCAGAGAGTGTACAAGACTGGGGGAATCTGACCTATCTACCAGGCTCTAGGTCCAAGTCCATTAATGCTCCTCTAGGCTTTGGAGCACATACTGCACTCCTAGTCAATACAACAAATGCATTTACTTATGTTGCTCCACACATGAAGTCCAAGTCATCTCTATCACCAACATAAGAGGTGGAAGCCTCAACATCCAAATCTGATCTCCTCTGAGCAATGGCCATGCTAGCCAATCTTTGCTCCAATTGTTCAATCCAAGTAGCCATGTCTATATCAAAAGTAAGGGTAGGTACTACACCCTTACCTGAGGTTGATCCTCTACCACCACGGTCTCCATGACTTGGAGCTGCTCTACCACCTGACATAGCAACCCTCCCACTTCGTAACTTAGGGTGAAGGTCAAAACATTGGTCACTAGTGTAACCAAATCTATGGCAATGGTCACACAATCTTTATGTTGGATGTGATGCACCAAAGGTATTATGTCCATTGCCCTGAGTGCAATCTCTCTTGAGGTCCACCACAAGTCCAACAAGTAACACCACAATTGATTGGTTGTTGTTGACCTAAAAATGAAGGTAAAGGTCAAGCTACACTAGGCCCTCCACTTGCTCTATGGGATCTAGACTGTCTACTCTGCCCTTGGAAGCCAACATGGCATGGAGCACTTTGTTGCACTCTGGAAGAAGTAATAGTTGTGGACAAGATTTCCTTACCAAATCTAGATATCACCACTCTCTCTCCACCATGTTGAGCTCATTATGCTCAGCCAAACCAAAACCATTGCCAAAGTAGGTGAAGTAGCTTATAACAACATATCATCAAATACTCTATGTCATAACTCCCTATCTAGAATCCCATACCAAAATTGGACTGCTTGGGCCTCAATAACTCCTTGAGTAAAACTGATCAATCATCTCATACAAGTGCATGCCTTGGTACTACACCACCTCTTGTAGTACCTCTACTTGTAGTAGCACCATCTCCAATAGATCCACCAATGCTAGTGGAGCTAGAACTCATGGGTATTGCCAATCTCTAGAAACCAAGCTTGAAAAGAGCTCTCTTGAACTCATGATAGTTGTTCATTGGTGGTCCAAATGTTAAAACAACCCCTTAAATGCCATGAAGCATGTGAAAAAAATTCAAGTTCCATATCTATTGCAGATCATATTAACTATCAAACTCTTGGATGAAGTCTTCCAACTCAATGGTACCCATCGTACTAGAGTCACACTTGGGGCCTTTGAGGCCCCATAAATCTTGTCCATGTCTCACAACAATGGTACGGATACACCAAGTGCACTCTTCATTGAATCAACTCCTATATCAAACTCCAACTTAGAGTCAATCTCCTCCCTCATTGGGAATTGAGATACAAGCTGATATTGAGCACCACTTTGGGTAAACCCACTATGTATTGTCATGATATCTCCTCGAGAATCCCCAAAAAACTCCATTGTGACAAAGTAACTCAAACCGCAACCATAACCACTGCAAGTGTCCCACCAAGAATCACCATCAAGTACCAAAACCAACCAAACACCACCCACTAATGTAGCTCTAACTACAACAACTACACTAGGAAAGTGCAACCTATAACTTGCAATCACAACACACACTCTCACGATCTGCAAGTCAATACTTTTTGCCTCACCAAAGAGAAACAAGTTGTTTGACTGGTCATCACTCTAACCTCACTAACAAGAGCACACTAGAGCACCAATGCTCTAAAGTCAAGGCACCTCACACACACATGGTGCACATACAAGAAATATAGAATAGAGAGAGTCAAATCACAATAAGGCTAAGCAAAACATTCCATCTCATAAATCAATATCGGACTAACTCTACCACTATTTGGTACTTGATATAATTGGAGTATCTATCTACTTCCTAAGCTACAAGGATCCAAGAATGGGATCAAACTTCCTTTTGCCAAAATCTAACATAAATCCTTTACCAAATTTAATGTAAATCTGACATAAACTCTAACGTAAATCTAACATAAATGGTTGACCACCAAATTCTTTGCTAAATCTTCACTTGAGCCAAATTGGAAAGATGTGGATCTCCAAATTTCTAATTTGTGGGAATGGGTCCCCAAATCCATCTTCAATTTTTCATTTTGAGCTCAACTCGCACTAAATTGGTCTTGCTTTCACCTCTTAAGCTCAAAATGAACATTATTGCTTGAAATTGACTCTATTCTCAAGGAAATTTGGCCAATTCTTCTGCACACAATCACTCTTAGGGAAATTTGAAACATGATCAAGGTACCAACAATCAACCAGGCTTGGAGATATCTCCAACATCTTCAGTTCCTACACTTGATTTCCCTTTGACTCTCACTTCTCTGATGTAATTAGTTCTTCATTAACTTGAATCAACTCAAATAAAATCAATACTTGATCATTCACTCAACCATCTACAAACAACTAGGCATTGATTACAATCAAGCCACACTTGTTCTAGCTAAGAGACTCTAGGTGATGCTCACCAGATTTTTGTCCACCGTAGCCAGGAACTCAAAGGCTTAACATCAAATATCTGAGCTCTCTAAGGATGCACTTCCAAGGTTTACCTCTGATTTTGACCTAGATCTCCAACCCTAATGGTCCCACTAAGGATACACCTGATGGTGTGAACGGAGCAAGTGATGGTGTGCCCCACCATGTAATCAGTACCCTGATATGAAATCTGACCGTCAACAAATAATCTATGAGTAATCGCCAAAATACCTCAAAATACCAACACTACTACTCTAACATCCAAGCAATGTAGCTATGATGCTCCAAATGGCAGGGCAAATGTCATATAGTTGATGGTTTGAGAAGGAAGTTGCATTTCACCTTTGCATTGTCATCTTACACCCAATTTATAGGATCAGATCATAATCTTTAGTACAATTTACCAAGATTTCAATAAAAAAAAGATTCAAAGATGTAGATAATTTACAAATGATAAGTCTAAATTTCATGTTGCATTCTAGAATTTGAGCCTTTTCAAAGTTTAGACTTTTTCTTTAAAGCTTCAAAGTTTAGACTAAAGCATAGGTCCAGACCATCGTTGAGCAGTCAAAATTTTAATATTTTCATAGTTTGTAGCTTTATTAAGGAGGCCCAAATTTCTACCACGATGCTCTAAAATCTTTTCTAGGCCCAAATAATCGTTTGGTAGTCTAGACTAGAGTCTTCCCGGAGTTTTTGTACCTTTCATAGTTGTTTTAAAAGTCTAGATCTCATAATAAAGCTCCGGATCTTAATCATACAAATGGATATTCTATACTTGGCCTATATTCTCTAGACATATAGACGTCAAACCTCAAGAAACAAGGTCAGGACTCTTGTTGAGGTTTAGATTCTCATATTGATCTCCCAAGGGAGAACCAAACAATATTTATATTCAAGTTTTAAGATTTAGGTTACAAGAGGTGCCAGTTACAGTCACGTGCGTACCTTAGATGGATCATCTAAACCCAACCATTCCAAGTTTTGAATTCAGTTTTTATAAATTCTTCCAAGGAAGGATAAATGCAGTATTTTTCTTGAGCAATATTAATACTTGTTTAGCTTAACAAATGTGTTCATGAGTGGAACTCATATTGACATGTATATCTTTCTTTCTGCAATTTTCACCTTCCGGTCTAAAGTCTATTTCATTCTTCCATATTTTTGCCTAAAGGAAAGACAAATGATCTCTCTCTCTAATGCATATTTATCCAAAGTGATGTAACTGCGTTTATGTTGGCGTTTATGTTGCGTTTATGTTTATGTTGACATTTTACAGGGACGTTTTCATGAAGCACATGGCAACCTTGACCATGCACATATACATTTGATAGATTATGTCATACAGGTGATCTCAATGAGCATAGGGAAAGACCATTCGTATTGAAACTTACTATTAATGACCTAATTGATTTGGCATTGTACCAAATCAATTGTATATGCAACAAATGAGCATTGAGTCAGTTCATCCTATAGGGCAAATTTGACCTGCGTACACACCAAAGTGACTAACTCCATAAACGGTTACCTCATTACAACCCGCTTCCCACCTTTACATCTAAATTTCACACTTGTTGTACATGTAACTCCCATTATGATTCTCTCTTGAAAATGAAGATCAGTAGAGAACCGATCACCCTTGCTTTGAACCCTTAGTTTTTAAATTTTGTATAAGCCTACTCTTTTCTTACACCCAAACCAAGACACATCTAGAGCATTTGTTGTCTTTCCGCTGTTTTCTGATCTCATATGCAAATTTTGCATAGTATCTCATGTCTAATTTTGGCACAAGTAGCGAACTACTAGATAATGGTCTTATCTTCAGATCCAAATAATGGAATTCCATGTTTAAGTTATGACGCCGGTTTCAAGAGAAAATTAAAGTGTAACCCCTTCCCAAGTCTTGGTGTCGACCATTATGAGTAGTAACCGCCATAAAGTACATGCTTTTACTACCTCTTGTTAGGTTAAGTATTAGAAAGAAAAGGCCGAGCCAAATAGTTTACCCAATAGGAAGAATAAGAGGTAGTACAAGGCACTGAACTGCGCGAATAACAAGAAAAATAAGCATAAAGTTTGAAGAGAAGGGTAAAATCTAAGTCAAAGGAAAAAGAACAAGAATCAACCCAGGCCAAGATCTACGTAGCCTACTACTAAACTATATCATAAAGGTCTACAGATATATTTATAGATGTGGTGGAAGTGTGCAACTAAAATATATCATAAAGATCAACTGACATATTTCTAGACGGGGTGGAAGTTTCCTAGACATGATGACGTTCCCTCCTGTTGCATGCCTATGTAGACACATTGCTTGAGAACAATAGAGGGTAATCAAGACTCTGTACCTCAAACACAGCAGAGGATCCATATTTGCCTTGTAAGGTTTTGGGAATATTAATTTAAAAAGTTTTATGGGTAACACATAAAAGTTTGATGAGCAGTCAGGTTGAGGGTACACAAGAAAATTACAAGAGCTCTGTACATTGCCATAAATTTTGTATCGGTATTCTATAATGCCAGGGGTTTCTATGGTTAAGAGTAATGCTCATAAATCTTAATTAAGCCTCATTAAATATTAATTAGTGGACGTAGAATTGAAGCCATTGATTGACCAAGGCCATTAATTAATCTGGATTCAAAATTGACCACTGGGCTCTCCCATGCTAAAGAGAAACTGCACTAAACATTCATTCATAATCTTCTTCTGAATTAATGAATGCCTTCTTGAACCTTCTCAATTAGTTAATACCTCCTCAAACCTTCACCAATTAGTTAATACCTCCTCAAACCTTGCCCAATTAGTGAATGCCTCCTCAAAGAAGAGACTAGAATTGGTGAATCTCATAATCCAAGAATGCTATGCACAAGTACTCATCCATTGCTCCGCTACAAAATCATGAAATCCATCCAAGGAATTACAAATAAGATGATAAGGAGTGATCTTGATGAAAGATATGACATGAACAATGATTTTCATGTGAAGAAGACCAAGAGGATGGAACATTATATTTGTTGTTTAGGTGGTGGAATTTCATACATATTTCTTGGTATTTGCAATGTAGGATTCAAAGTGCTTACAGTTTTGAGTATATCTTGAAATTATTCCATAAATTGAATTTTGTTGCATTTAGACAATTAGAGAGGATAGATATTTCTCATTTAAATCTTTAGTGGATTTTATAAAAGAGCATAGTTTGTTTAAGAATTTTTCCTTTAGAAACCAAACCCTAATGTGGATCCAAGTAGCTCTTCCTCTAGATAAATTTGAGCAGAAGGGAAATGGTGCTTCTATAGCAAGGGATTTGAATATTTGGGAGGTTAGTATTAGATCAAAAGTGAGATTTACTAATAGAGTAATGATAGTAATTATCTTTGTCCTTGGGAAAGAGGTGAAGCGGCCAAACAGTAAGGAGAGAGCACAAATATTGATAGTTTTTTCACAATTAGTAGATTACACTCTTTTTTCCTTGGTACAAAAAACTACAATCGATGTAGAAATCTACTTTAGCTAAAAAGGGTTTTATTTTGTAAATAGTCAAGTGGAATGTGATGACACAAAAGGAAAATAATACATTTTATAGGAAGTAAGTGTCAAGAGTGTATATTTGTTCAGTTTTGCTTTAAGCTAGTGATTCCTTTGCCAATTAATTGTAGATCATTTGGATTTGTTCATGATTAAGTTTTTATTTTTTTATAGTTTCCCAACTATGTTGTGATCATGCAATGCTATGACTTGCTTGCAAAGTTCTCTTATTTGGAGTGATTCAAATGTGAGTAATAGAGTAATGATAGTAATTATCTTTGTCCTTGGGAAAGAGGTGAAGCGGCCAAACAGTAAGGAGAGAGCACAAATATTGATAGTTTTTTCACAATTAGTAGATTACACTCTTTTTTCCTTGGTACAAAAACCTACAATCGATGTAGAAATCTACTTTAGCTAAAAAGGGTTTTATTTTGTAAATAGTCAAGTGGAATGTGATGACACAAAAGGAAAATAATACATTTTATAGGAAGTAAGTGTCAAGAGTGTATATTTGTTCAGTTTTGCTTTAAGCTAGTGATTCCTTTGCCAATTAATTGTAGATCATTTGGATTTGTTCATGATTAAGTTTTTATTTTTTTATAGTTTCCCAACTATGTTGTGATCATGCAATGCTATGACTTGCTTGCAAAGTTCTCTTATTTGGAGTGATTCAAATGTGCAAGGAGATTTTTCTTTGTTTGATTAATTGCATTACTTACTAGGGGATCTGAGCTATGTGTCAAGGTGTCACCTTGTTCCATCCTCAAACAAGCAAGCTCCCAAGAGAAGTCTTATTTCAACCAATGTAAAGCTTGTAGTTGGATCATACATGAATATTACTTAAGAGTTCTAAAGGCAAGATGGCATCCATTGAGAGAGGTCTGGTTAAGTTTAGTGACCCCTTGAGAAACTCAGATTTGTTAAAGTGGGTGACAAGATGTATAATTTTCAAAATTTTCATATTAACAAGTTAGATATATGGTTAGAAGAAGATGGTGATTTTGTAGAAGAGATAGATTCAAACATTGGAGGTCTTGTTAAGCCTCAAAAATAATATAATGAGGAGATTAGAAATAGATTGTTGCATCATTGTTTGGCTATCAACCACCAACCAAGTGGTCTCTTGAATCCAAGAGTATAAATAAATTTTACGGTTTTGTGAATCATAGAATGTAAAAGATTCTCATGGTTGGTCATATGATATATGTGTATTGAAATAGTGAAATTTATATACATGTTTGAGGAGAAGAGGTATACATGACCTTCGAGGAGAAGAGGTATATTTGAAAACCTATTTTTAAAGGAGTAAGGAGTTTCAATAATAGGTTGGGTAGCCATAAACATTCAAAAGATTTTATAGTCATTTAAAACAAATTTTATGGGGACTTGGGAAGGGAAATTTTAGAAAATTTATGGTTATTCCATAGAATTCAATAAAAGGTTATGGAATCTATAAAGGATGATATATAAGGATTATGTTAATGAGTTCATTTGCAAAAATTAATTACCCTAATATGAATTTGGAACTTGGAGGAGTAAATTAATTTTTAGTCTCATTTTGTCATTCTATGTTTCACACTACAAACTTGTTTTTGGTCAAGTCATGTTTATTTTTGGTCTTGTCAATCACATCTGTGAGAGTCATTGGTGGTCTCATTGGTCACATTCATAGTCAAGCAAAAGGTCATTATAGGGATAATGGGTCATGTTAGTAACATTTCTTGTGAAAGGAATGAAATGCATATGTGAATTTCCATATTTATGTTGATAGTCTTGAGTGCATTGCCTTTTTTGCATTGAGGATCCTATTGCACTTAGAATTGGGGAGACATTTTGACATTTAGTATTGTACTTTGTCTTTCTCTCTCCAAGAACACACCAGTTGCCTAGTTGTGGAGCTTACAAATAAGAGGTCATGTGTAGACCTATCACTAATAGTTTGAGTTGTTTGTTTGCCCAAGCACAAGAATCTTCTACCCTTGTTTCTAGTGTTCCTTCTATTGGGTAGAGGAGTAATAGACAACCTAACCTATCATCATAATGTACACTCTTGGTCTATTGATCATCACTTCTAGCATTACTAATGAGAAATATACAACAAGCCTAAGCATAATACCCATATTGTGAGCCCAACTTATCTCTCACTCAAGATGAATCTCTGATAGCTACTAGGGTAAGAACTCACCATGGATTAAGAAGGCAAAGAACCAAAATTCCATCACACTCCTCCAAGGCAAGAACTCCAAGGCACCTCCAAGACTCAAGCTATTATTCACTAGACAACTCAATGAGAGAGATATAGTTGCAACAGAAAGGATAATGAGTACCTCCTCACCCTTAGCTTATATACTTGTGAAAGAGTTACATCCCAATGTTACTAATTACCATAGTAACTCAAGTTACTAGGCAAATAAAGTCTACAGTCTAAAGGAATATCCAAACTCATGGGAATAATCTTCTAAATATGTGATCTTATCTTAACCCAACTACTAAGTTGAAGATTCCTTCACATGCAATATATTAGATTATAGAAGAATCCAAATCAAAAAGGTTTATGAGTTGAAGGGTTTTCAACTCTTTCTCAAAGCCAAACACCTAAGAACAATACCAAGTCAATACATTAGAATCCAAAATAGCGGTTCTCACTCTTTCACCTTCCTCTAAAGTTGAATCACCTTTATCTTGGCTATAACTAACTCTAGCTAATCATAGCTAATGTAGAAATTTTCTTTAACTCTATATAAATAATATCTCTTGACTATTTTTAATATATTTTAAATATCATAACAGAGCATACATGCATCAATGGGTGTTATAACACACTAATCAAAGTCAATTGGATATAGAATCAAGCATCCAAACACAAGAAGCTTGGCCAAACTCTCTATGCTTTTTGGCATAATTGTGCTTTAGAGTCTCCTTGCTCAGTCTTCTCTCAACTTGTACTTCAATTTTGTATCCAATCTATACTCTTAAGTAGAGAAATTTTAGAAATTTTGATGAGGAAATTTCTACAAGACTTAGATGCAGATAAATTTTTCTCTATAGCTTTGATTTAGATGTTATAGGAGTCAATGGAAATCATGTGAGATAAAATTTCTAATAATATAAAGGAAAACTCAATCTAATTATTATAGCTCTCTTGACAAGGTCTCAAACTTGGCAGATTTTTATAGTTCCACCCTAATTTTGAAATTAGGCTCAAGTCTTGATTCTTGCACACTTCTTTGTCAAATTTTGGCCCATGGATTCAAGTAAAAGAATAGGAAACACTTCAAGAAGTTTTAATCCTTTCACTCATGACTTGAAATTGGAGATTTCACATTCAATTGGAATCGGATATGGAATTGCTCACTAAGCTTACAATAGTATTTCCAATAGTGATTTTGCACAAGATCTAACTATCTATGAACCTTGAGCCAACCAAATTGTACATAGGAGTTTCTATCCTCTTGTCTAGACCTTTTTAAATTTTGGTGGCTTAATCCAACGTAAATCTATAGATATGGGTCAATTTGAAGTTGAGTTACCTTTTGAGCTCTATAGACACAAGTTTACTTGATCCAAGACACTAAATTCTCTATTTTAATAATTCACATGAAATGTTTTTCATAGAGGTGCAAGACTAAATGAAAGAAAAATATGAAAAAGTACCATCACTAGATTATAACCAAAATTTGAGAAACAACCAAAACGCCAAAGCTAATCAAAATCTCCTCTCCAACACCTTGATTTCCAATACTCCAACTTTATTTGATCAACATAGATTTGAAATTGATTCAAATGTTTAATTTAGTGAAATTTTAATAACTAACATTTTATCTACTCTCCAACTCCATTGATAGATAGTAAAAAATCAGGAATATAAATCTCACAATCCTCCAATTTGTGCATGTGGGTATACATTTGACCTCTCCTCCTCTAATTGATCAAATTATGGTCAAAATTTGCTCAAATCCCTTGATTCTTGCCTTCAAACCATAGCTTATTAAATCTTCTCTCCAAAATGATATTCTCACTAAATGCCCTTACCTCACTCCTTCAAATGTCAAAAACTCTAGACTTTACATGTTGGAATCCAATTCCTTGTAACTTTGTCACTTAGCCATTTATGCTTTTGACATATTGATGTATCCCACAACTCCACCTTGAAGCCCTTGAAAAATAATTAGGTTTCTATCTTTCTACAAGAGCACATTAGTTCTTAAGTGCTAGACCCATCCATATGTAAGCAAAGGAAGGATAATAGGACTTAGAGTTTCCATCACAGATGCCATAAACATAAGCCCAAAATGTGCTACCATCCAAGCTTGAAAGTGATCACAATGCAAAATGTAAAGCTTGATGAGAAATTTTTTGGGAGTGGTAAGAATAGGAGTATGGAAAATCTTTGGTTCAAACTCCTCTTCTAAGGCTCTAGCTCTTATACTATGCTACAACTATCACTCTCCAATGTCCTCTTCCCACTTGAAACTCCTAAGACTCAGAACCTCTACCTCCCATTGCCTATCAAGTCTCCACCACCTAAATGTATCAAAGCTCAATAAAAGAGGACAAGATAGTAATCTACAAGATTGTAATCCACATGATCAATAACTTAAATGTACATAGATTTTTCACATGGTAATAGCTCAACCATGAGATTGATTGTACAATCCACACCAACAATGTGGAGGTAAATAACACTAAACTAATTTTTCATTGCTAAACCCACAACACAACCTTGAGATATTATAAGCATTGGTATTTAAATCATTGAAAAATGCCATGATCTAGTACTCATCAGCAGCTTAACTAAAAAATAGGTTAATTTATCCACAAGAGTATCATGGGGGATCTTGAGAAGGAAAATAACTCTTTGGATTTAGATGAGTGGTTAGATGATTTGAGTGATATGATATAGTTTCTTTTTGAAATGGTGTTAATTTGCTAGTTGTAATATCTTGAATTGAGAGTTTCATTTTCTTGGAGTTCAAAATTATGACAAAATATTTAGATATCTTGATTCAAAGGCTTTCAAACAACTCAGTCAAATGTATACCCATTCTTTTTATGTTTTGTTAGATCTTATTGACAATCATGAGGTTTCTAGAAAAACATACAAGGAAAAGACTAGGAGGTTTTATAATAACTAGAGTGCTAGAGTATGATGGAGGTTGCCCTTGGGTGTCAAGTGAGATGTAACTTTTAATTTGCAATATTAAAAAAATCTGGCAAAGCATGACCAATCTAGTGAAACATGGTGAAGCTTGGTTCCTAAAGAGGCATTATTCAAAGGTATTGAAAATGAGGAATGGATAATTTGTTTCATTCTGATAAAGTTGCCAAGATTTGTTTAGTGAATTTGAGAAGAAGAAAGCAAAGGATCAAGTAGGAGAGAGTTTTAAAGAGAAGAGAATTGAGTTATTTGATTGGGAGAGTTGAGGTGGAGAGGATTGAGAGGGTAGCTTCAAGAGGAGAAATCTCAAAAAAATTCATTTCAAAAATTTGGAGGACAAAGTTTTGTTTGGAGAAGAGAATTGGGAGAAAGATTAAGACATTTTGGAGGTAGCTTTCATAAGAGAAAGTCAAGAAGAGAGGTTTTGGGAGAGTAGCTTGGAAATGGGAAAATTAAGAAGAGAAGAGAAAGTATATTTTGAGAATCAAGAGAGAGATAGACAAGAGAGGTTTTGATAAAAGAGTAGGTTTTAGAGAAGAGAGAGGTTTCAAAGAGTAAGGAGTTTCAAAGATGTAACCATTTTGTTTGACCATTTTTGTACAATAGGTGGGCATGTTGTGTTGCAAGTTGCATGTGTTGACACTTGGGTTATATAATTTTAATGAAGAGTGGAATCTATGTTTAAAAAAAGTTGTTGTAATACAACAAGGTGCTCAATTACATGCTTTTTTTATGAAAATATTGACTTTTGGTATCCTAGGGGATCCACGTGCTCTTTGAGATACATACTGGATATATTTGTGATGATGCAAAACTTTCTTGTAGAAATATCTCATCTAGAATCATACAATTGAAGAAGTGGAAAGTTTAGGATTACATTATTTTCATGAGTCTCTTGGAAATTTTGGCAAATCTCTCAAAATTTATAACCTTGCACTTCTTGTAATCCTCTTAAACATTTAGGAACAAATAGATTGATAGAAGTAGAGCACAACAACCCATTTGAGCAACTTCAAGATGATGTTAGGATTACATTTTGGGTCTCAATTATGAGAAATGGCTTGTGTATAATGGAATTATTGGTGGATACATGATTGGAGAAGGTAAACTCTTTTTATTGATAGACCAAGTGGAACAGATAAGACATACACTAAAAAATTAATCTTGAAGATTATAAGCTCACTTGAGGATATTACACTTGCTCTTGTTTCCTTTGGCATTGCTACACTTCTACTTGAAGGAGGCCATACAACCCATTCTTATTTTAAGATAGCAATAGAGCTCAACCATGTATCTACCTATGAAATCACAAAACAAAGTGATTTAGGCAAATTGATACATCAAACAAAGCACATCCTTTGAGATGAAGCACTCAATGAGTAGCAAACATGCCTTTAAAGCTATATATTGTACATTACATGATCTTATGATGAGGACATGGCTTGTAGTAGGATTGTCTTTGTTGTGTTTGGTGATTTTAGCCAAGTATTCCTTGTTATACCAAAGAGATTGAGAGTAGACATTGTCTCCTTGTTCAAGGAATCATGGTTATGAAGTAATATTGCTATTTTCCAATGCAGCAAAATATGTAAGTTGAAGGCATACACATTTTCTATAGTTATCTTGACAAAACCACCTTTTCAGAGTTGCTCCTTCATCTTGGCAACAACAAATTCACCATTGTTGATGATAGAGAGTATGTGCATTGTCCAAAAATTATGATTGTGCTATTAGACAACAAACAAGATTTGATTAATATTATTTACCTTGGAGTAAAGGATGGAGCATGGAGCAATGATTCATGGAAGTACTCATGTGTAGCATAGTGTTTCAATTGAATTTTGCATTGCATTTTAAGTTTCATCCATACAACCATGTCCATCCAGCACTAATGAGTATTTTTCATTTTTTATGATAACCTTTAATTTATGACATACTTATTTGATTCATGCGCATGGTTGTCTATAGTTGTATCTATGTTTGGCTAATAAAATGACTGAGCATTGTTTGTTCATCTAGATTGGTAAGCACAAGATAATAATTGAGTGTATTGATTCAAACAACTCAAGGCACAACACTCCATGTACCTCCAAAGAGCGGTGGTGCAATATGGTTAATTCTTCTTCTTTTTCTTTGCAATTTGCATTTTTAGTCATTTATGCCAAGATTGAAGATTACACCATTTGGATTTTATACACTAAGATATCAATCAATATAGGATGGAATTGTAAATGTGTCTCTTCAATCAAAACCTCAAAGTTCATATATGTTATTTTAATATCCCAATATAATGTTAATATAGGATATGATGGTTAGAATGCTAAAAGTACAAATTGTGTAGAGTTTTAGAGCTGATTATATGCAAAAAGAATTTTCACAACTTATTGTGATAAATAAGAGTAGAATTTTTCTAATTTATGGAATGAAAGTTTATTGACCTAATAAAGTTTCACTATGTACCATGAGCAAATAAACTCTCAAGATCTAAAACCTCTATGATAATAAACACAGCTTGATGTTGAGGATATCTCAAAGACTTCTCAAATTTGGGAGTCAAGGCTAGTATTTTAGTCTTTCTTCCCTTGAACATCAACTCCAATAGATGGACCCATGGCTTGTTAGCTTTTTGAAACCTTATCAACAACCAAGATTCATACATTAATCTCCACATCTAGAGGTTGTTGGCATATGACTTTGAGTCTACATCTATGACTAAATACACCCATAAGCTTAATAAGGGCTATGTTGTAGTGGAAAGAATATCACTACTTGATATCTAATAGGCTAAGATACATGCATGAACTGTGTCAAATGAGAGCACACTTTGTTGATACACAATCATATTATAGAATGGTTGTGAGTTAGAATGTTGAGTGAAGAAAGTATGTTGCATGTGGATTTTTTATTGAAGCAAAGACTAGCAACAACCTTGGACATGCTAAATGTAAAGCAAGTAACAAAATTGAGCTCCTCTTTCTATTAGCAAATTATATCAAATAAGTGTAACCCATGAATTTGGCTCCCTTGATAAAAAATATTTCTTGAGGAGAAGAACCACTTGAAATAGGAATATCAATTCCTTCAATTGTGTAAACTTGCACATGCAAAGTGGTTTCTGATATAGTAAGAGTGCATTGTCCAACAAAAGGGTTTTTCTCTAGAGCAACTTTCTCCACACACAAATTAGCAAACTAGCAATTCTTTAAGATGTTCTGTAATACCAAGAGCTAGCCATATGATCTAGATATGAATTTGGTTTGGTAACATCTGGACTGATGTTATACATGATGGTCAAAATAGATCAGATAGAACTATCACCAAAAGAGTACTTCTACTTATAGGGCAGAAACCAAAATAGACTTGAAAACCTTAGAACCAATAGCTAGACATATGATTTAAAGGTGAGAAATGGTTTGGTAACATCTGGAAGAATGTTACACATGATGGAATAAATAAACAGAAAGAGGTATCACCAAAAGGGGACTTCTACTAATAGAGTAGGAACCAAAATACGCTTGAAATCTTTAGAGGCAGTTTCAGAGGCCTAAATGGATATATTAGGCCTCAAAAATGTGTAGATTCCTTTCCAATGGATAAAAGTTGGACTTCTCTCCCCATTTCTTTATCTCATCAAGAGCTTTCCATTGGTACCTCACCCACGTGATTCTGAGATTTCTATAGGAAGATTCCCTAAAAGATTCCATCTAGTCAAAGCTTGTTTGACCAACCAGATATGACCAGGACCAACATGTCACCCATCCAAGTAAGTAATCCAAGGGTGGATCTTGCTGACATGTCACCTATCTGTGTGCTTAATCCTATGGTGGAGCTTCCTTGGAGTAGATCCTCGTTGTCTATATAATAAAGAGAACGTGCTCCTTTGGGGCATCGGATAATTGAGTGTGAAATCTGTGTTTTCTTTCTCTTGTCCTCAGAGTATTACACGTCCCCATAGGAACTTATATTTAAATAAAAAGCTAAAGAACCAGCCTTTTGCAAAGCCATATGCATCTTCCACTCATATTATTAAAAGTAACTTTCAAGAAAAGAAAAGCATAGAAAATTTGCACTTGAGTACCACATGGTCCTTTAGGTAGGTACTCAAAACCAATCACAACCATTTATCTTGGTTGATAAAAATCTAATCATCCCATTTGTAGTCATTGAGTGACTTGTAGGGGCATATCCTTCTTAGTTGCAAGTTTTGCAATTGTCAACTCACTTTTATGGCATCAACTGTTATGATAAAGTGGATTATTTTACAAAACTTGAAGGTAACAAGTAGTTCCTTGACATAACTACACCATTACAAACACATCAATCATAGTCATTGCTTCCTTGATGAATGGTGAGGACTACACATTGGCATAGCTAACTAATAGTGTACTTCATAGGAGTAAATATGCAACAAGTTGAACCAAAATTTCAAGCAAATCATTGAGCTTCCAATTCAAGTCTCTAGCTTTACCATGCTTCTATCCATTGTTGGTTTTAGAGACCAGGTATCCAAGATGCATGGATTGGATTTTAGAGACTAGATCTCCAAGATGCTTATGTATGCTTGGTACAACATTACCAAGGGTACATTGTGTTCTTTGTATTTATTATTATGTTGGATTCTTGCTAGGCACTTGTATCTTGCACAAGTGTAGTCACAATGCCTTGTAGATTTCTTGTTTTTTCTAATGTATAATCCTACTTTTGATTTCCATTTTCAACCAAGTCCTTTGCACCTTGCACACATTACCTTTCTTGCAATAGGTCCAAAGATCCCTACCATCCACAAGCACACAATTCCTTGATAAGAATATTCTTTATGTGTTAATCATTACTTAGTGCTCTTTTGAGTTTCTTGGCGCTCATATGACAAACACATTAGTCCAAATTCCTTTTAATTGTTCACCAACAAAAAAATATTACTGGGATGATAATGGTATGCAATCCTTGTGCCAATATCCATACCATCTGTTTTTTTAGAGGTTAAATTGGTAACTATTGACTCCTACCATTGAATTAGTTTTGGAGATGTGGGTTGGAAATTGGGCAATATATAGTAATGTCCATGCATACCTTCTTACCATGGAGTTACAAAATATAAAGGATACTTGACATAAGTACCTTTAACATCCACTAATTTTCTCTTGTTTGGTAAAAGTATTATTTGCACTTTGTACTTCATCCACACAAATGTATCACCATTTCCCAATGTTTGGCTCATGAGTAAATATTATGATATATACTTTGAAAAATATTATCCCAAATGAAATGATAATTGGTTTAGCTTGGAGATCCTGCAAAAACACTCTCATTCTATCTATCCACCTTTTGTAGTTCCTTTGCATACTACTAGCAATCTAATAGACACATCAATAAAGGCCAAAAACATCTCTTCCAATCATGAGCTCAAAAGCTCAATATCATCCCAAAAATTAGTTAAGAGGAACACGTATTAAGACTTACATATAAATTTGATTTGCTCCCAATCTCTTACAATAAACAATTTTCTTCTTATTATTATCAACAATAAGTATGGACTTGATGATCTTCTTAACACTACAATTTTTTTTGCATGAGGCAAATAATCCCCCTACTTTCCAAATCTTCATGACCAAAAATAGTCAAATTTATTTTTGATTTTAATTAATCAATACTTGATAGCTAAGTCATCAAAAAGATTGCAATGCAAGCTCAAATAGACTTTTAGATTCCTATCAGTTCCTATATGAATGCTTCTTATAATCATGCTAATGATTTTCATAAATTGATATTTTTCACCTGCTAATCAATGTCTTGTTAGTTGTTTGGAAGCCTATTATTCCTATCTCCAATTGCTAGAATCAATCAACTCTAAACATGGAACAAAGACCTCATTAATATGGATGCTAGTCAACCTCTAATCTTATGCTAATCATGCTCTAAAAATCCTAGTGGTTCATGACATAGTGATGATTAAAATGCTAGCCAATCTAAGAGACATAGATTTATTCTAAACATTACAAAGTAACATTGATAAAAATTCCAACTTTATATAGAAGCAAAAATGCAATAGTCTACAAGTCAACATTTAGCAAAAAAGAAGATCTCTAAGTGTCCATGCATCTCTCAATCAATTCATATGCACTAAATAATTTGCCTTAGTAGTTATAGAAGACAAGGCTAGACAATCTTAGGATATTGGTCTTACTTTAATGTACTAGAAAGTATTCTATCCTCAACAATGAGCAAATTTCATTTGAAGATATTGTCTTTGAAGATTTGTCTTAGCTACATTTGCGGTCCCACTCCCAAAATTTCACATATTGGTGAAAAATGGAGACTTGGTTAATGTGCAATTGCATGATAGCTAGATAATATACAATTCCTCTAATAAGATCATGCATACCATTATACCATCAATTGAACCTTATTTGCTTGGTTTTCTCTAAATTACCCAACTATTCAAGTTATTAAAAAATGTAAAGTACCTAAATTTCAACACACACGTATATATTATAGCCTAGCTTAAAATTAATTGATACTAATTACACTTGCATCTCTTAACTCATGTTCATAATGGTCATACGCCTAAAAATCATCAAGTGAAGCTAGTCATTTTTTGCCTATAATTAGAAATAGTGCAAGCTTATTTCTCACATAGAGGATATTCTCAATGTGACAACTTTCCTGCTTACCATGTGCTAAAAGGAAGATCAAGTTGGTATCAAGTACTATTAAGGATAAATAAATAAAATAAAATTTTCACTACCCAAATCTCTCATTCACTTTCCAAATCATCCATTTTACAAAGGATGTTGGACACATACCTCTATTGGAAGCTTTCAAGCAAATTTTGTAAGAATCTTGGACTCTTTTCTAATTAAACTATAACATATTTTAAGGTCAAAGAGAAATCTACCTAACTTGACCCGTCTCCAAAAGTCCCCTACCATTAAAATCTTATTATTTAAAATAGTAAGATTTTGATATCTATTATATACCAAGTAGATTTGACCTGCAAAGTCCAAGATGGACATCTCACTCTAATATAATCTACTGTAAAATCCTCTATAAGGTCCCACTCTAACATAAAATTCTTTTAGAAGATCAAAATCTAAATAATACATATTTTAATCCACTAGGAGTTTAGATTAGATATGTATTAAATCCTCTCTCTTATTTAGTTATTTTTACTTAGTTAGAGATACCTCTAATTGAGTTATTTCAAAACTTAGCTGCTTGTAAATAAATTATACCACCAAAATTCTATTAAAGACTAATCAATACCATAGCATACTATAGTCTTACATTGCTAAGAAATTATTTTCATGATTGAGATCTCTTCAACCTCAATAGATGCAAAGAATTCTTCATGTCTAATCATCTCTAAAGGAACTACCTCTTGAAGTGCAATTGACAAGAGAATACAAACTTGAGCTACAATGTGCCAAGTGTGTGGTCTGATTATTACTAGAATGCTCTATGGGATAATTATCACAAGAATGTTAAAGAGTCAATACAAGATAGATCTTCTGAGGTAGTGTAGAAGTGTTAGTAAGGGACAAATCTTCACATTATAAGAATCCATTTATGGAACAAATAGAAAGATAGCTCATATCAAGACCCATATATTTATAAAAAAAAATAAAAAAAATAAAAAATTTAATTTTTTGGAAGCACTTCTCAAAGGCTTTCCATAGACACCAAGATTATGGAAAGAGATCTAGAGTAGAAGTTATGCTCACTTGAAGTTTAGGAAACGTGTCTTATGGGAGCTATAGGCAACAAGATTGCAAGCATGGCTGTTGGACCTATGGGAAGGATAATTGCATGGCCTTCACTTGTAGAATTGAGTGAGATGATGTGTACAAATTGGTACAAGACACTCTATGGTTAGATAGTGGATCAATATGCACCATATGTTCTTGAACTAGATAAAGGTCTCTACGTGCAAGTATATAAATAATGTAAGTGTTCGTATCAAGATCAATAAATATAAAATGAGAACTTTGACAAATTTTTTTTACAGTTCTTGATCTATAGTTCAAGAGAAAAATACAAATCTTGTACAATTATGGACGTAGGCATATGTTTGCCAAACCACATGAAATTTGGTATAATTTTTATGCATGTCCAAACTGATGAATGATTTTTGCTCCATCTTGTTGCTAGATTTGGATTCTGGTTGCTCTTTCAAATTCCTAGTTGCATATTTGTCTCCCAATATAATAGAAAGCTACTCTATGACCTAAGATGAAAAATAATCTTCTCTTGAGGTATGGAAAAAACCTAGTCCAAATTTTGTCATGTTATGATTTGCTTGATGAGTGAAATAGTAATTTAATGGTATTTATGCATGAAGTGTTGTGTTAGATTATACAAAGGATCCTATGGTTGATCAATTGCCATGTGAGAAATCTATATACATTTAAATGATTGGCACATGGATTATAGTCTTGTCTTTATATAAGGCTTTGATATATATAGGGAGTGGAAATTCAATAGAGTGATTGCTTTTAGTCTTATAAGTCTCAAGTAAGAGTAGCATGTCATAGAGTCATAACAAGGTGTGAGAGATAGAACATCTAAAGGTAAGTTCAACCAAGAAATATTTTGTACTCATGATCGACATCTAAAAAAACCCTTTTCTCATCATGCTTTAATTTTGCACCATGATTTGTAACACCCATTGGTGCATGTAGACTTTATAAGGATATTAAGTTTGGTATTGCAAGTGGTGGAGAAATATTATCTATATTGTAGTTAATTCTTCAATAAAAGGCATATAATTTCCCTATTTGGAGTACAAGCAAAAGAAACTCTTGGAATACAAGTTAGAAGTTTCTCTTGGATAGAGCAAGGATGAAATATGGAATTTTTGTACTCAAATTATGGAGAGTTATGGTTAACTTGCTTACATTTGGAGCCTCTTTTCATACTTTGATTAAGTGATTGTACACCCAATGTTTCCTTCAATCCCCTAGGAACAAAATCCAAAGGTGTGAAAAGCCCTATCTTCTCTATATCTGCCATGGTATTGATAGTCGGTATAGGACCTTGTAAGCTCAATGAAAACCAACACATTAAGGTGTATATGGGCATCATTATTAATGTATGTGCTTGGAACTAGATATGTATCGTAGGAATCCTCTTAGATCTAAGTATATAATGGAAACCATCAAATATGACAATGTGAATTTGGAGGCTTCTTTTTTGGATCCTACAATTTAGGTGATATAATATGGGAAGTCCTTTGAATATAGGCTTGTTCTTATCAATCACATATGCAATGGTCATATCACCATCAGAGTCATCCAAGTCATCCTCATCATGGCTAATGTTTGAGTCATATCTCTTCTTGTGACATTTGATCATGCATGCGCTTTCAAGGGCTTGTAAGTCAAGGAGTACTTGAAGGTATTACTCTAGAATGATTGGACACTCTTCTCCAATATTGCCAAAGACATATCCATAAAATGGTTGGAAATATTCTACATCCTTTCTCCCAAATGATCCAAGGCTACCTAAAGCTCCTAAAGGACATGGATGATATGCACCTTCTATATGTTTGAGTCAAAGCTAATGGTGGCATTATGATCACCTTGCAACCTTAGGTCCTTATGGATCCAGCTCCATCACGTCCCTTACACGGGTAGTTTCCACCATACTTCTTATAATTTGGTGCTGATTGATGGCCATCTATTCTTTGGCGGGTGCCTCCTTTCTCCAAATCATTTGGGATTTAGGGCTACTCTTGCTTGTAGTCTTGGCTATATCCTCCATTAGAGACTTTCTTCACATAGTTCCCACTCCTATAGAACTACCTTCATCTTTGTTCCGTCAACTCTTAGATGAGTCAGGACTCCCTCTCTTAGGCATGTTAGGACCCATGCTCTTCTTGCTACTAGCAATATTGATTGGAGTTGTAGGCCTTGATGAATTAGACATGGGAGAAATACTATCTAAATCCGCCTCCCATGGATCCTTTAGGCTCATCTTCCTCTTATTCCTCCATATGAGCCTCCAACTTGACTAATAAACAAGAGCAATTGGCTCACTATGCTCCAACCTCTAGTTTTGCACCGTAAGGTCATTTCTTGATCTTAATTGAACCTTGATCTCATCTTGTTCCTCCTTTTGTTCCTCCTCGTAATAGAGAGGGTCATTTTGGTATTGCACCTTCTCATTTGTAAGCTTGTTAGTTGTCAACTTGAGGAAAGCTACTTCTTTCTTGAGAGCTTCTTTGACCATTTCCCAACTGATTTTCTCCTTCTCAAGAGCTATGACCTTTGCCTCCACTTTAGACTTAGATAACCTCAAGTCTTTCATCGCCTTATAGGAATTTTTTGAGGTTGTGGTCAATTTCCTTCCAATACCTTAGATCCTCCTTGGTGCTTGTTTCTTGGTCCAGTAGTGCATTGAGTTCTACTTTCATATATTTTTTTCTCCAATTGTGCACTTGCCAATTGCTAATTGATAATTTTTGGTTTGAACAGGATGGAGTTGAAATTCTACCTCTACTAACTCTTTCCATATCATTGTAGACTGCATCTCCCACATAACGTCTTTTTGAACCCATGCAAGTTCCACTTCTTGTAGTTTATGGGAACTCTCCCATAAGAGCCATTCTTGCTCATCCAATAGTTCTTATATTTTACTATGGGCTAGTTGGCTGCATATTAACTTTGGTACTATAGAAATCAGACCAAGCTTTCATGATTTTTTGGGTTTGTCCTCCTATTTGGTGAAATATTCACTACTCACAATGTTGCCAACAAGGATGTCCACCATGCGGAACGACATCCCTAATCTATCATATTCTGCATGGTTTGCTTCACAAAACCTTTTGGTTAATATGTTGACCTCTTTGCCCCTCCTTTTGTACTTCTTGAAAAAGGGTTAAGGCCACAAGAATAAGGAATAGCCTTTTCTTGGTGATATAGTTGGCAAGGTGGTATTCGGGCCAAGAAAATCTGTCATCATTTAGTAGTGGCACAAGATCTAAGATGCTACTCCTTACCATTGGGGTGCAATTGTATGATTCCCTTGCAAATTAGAGTTAATCAACCTTCAAGTTTTCTAGTTACTTTGGTTGCTTGGAACCAAAGCCATTTTTAGTTGCACAAATTATGGATTCCCAAACTTTTGCTACTACTTTCTTCCCTTTTGAGATAGTGCTCCTTGTCTTTGGTAGAGAGTTCTTTGCTCTTTCATCCTCACTATGGGATGCCTTGATCATGACCTTAGCTTTCTTCTCCTTTGCTAGGAATGGTGATACCATTTACACCTTTCTCTAGGATTTTTGTCTCCTTCCTCTTATTGTTGTGGCTGCCAACAATAAGGTTCTTGTACTAAGCTCCTACTTCTACAAGATCAAGAGGTTCTCATAATTTTTCTTCTTGTAATTCCACAATTACAATCATTTATAACTTCAAGAGGTTTTCTCATTCCTTGCCAGTTCATTTGATAAATAAAATGGTAAATTTGAGACCAATTGTGATATCACATAGTGGCTCACATTTTGCTCCTGATTTACTTTGTCATTTCTTGGTAGCTTTTCTTGAAAATTGGTATCTTCAAATTTGGTGCCAATTCTTTGACAAGATTGACCTACAATTTGGGCGTCTTATTGAGCCAAAGATTTCATGGGCTAGTCTAGAAGGATGGGCCTCATAGAAAAGGCTCCCCTCCTTTTGTTTTGTCTATTTTGTTTGCTTTATTGTTTTGTCTATCATGTCTTCTTAAAGTTGGCATAAAATTTTCATGGTTTTGAAAATAGTATGGGAGCATAATGAGATGATTCCTTGTAAATCACATTTTGGATTAAAGCTTCCATGATTGATGTGCTTAGGTAAGAAAAATCCCCTTGAGTACCAATGAACCAATGGAAGTTTTTCATGGCAAAATATAGTGGTGGGTATATGACCACTATCATTGGGAACAAATTTTTTTTCATGGTCTTAGATAGATTCTTTGTATGTTTAAAGAACAACAACCCTTGAAAATCTATGGACTAACTTGGAATTCCCTCCAAGCCATGAGAACATTTGTCTTACTTCTTTTCTAAGGGGAACATCTCTTGTATTTTATCCTTAGTTATTAGGAAGGATTTTAGGTGGAGGTCAAGTACGAGAATTGGTAAGTGGATAACACTTGAATCTACTTGTATTTCTTCCACCATCTCTACCACTCTTGTGAGCTCCTTATCACTTGACAAGTAGAACTTGTGAGCAATGATGTTCCAAATCCTCCACTTTTCTATGTTCTTCCTTGTCCTTGGATCTACATTCTTGAAGTTGCACAAATGTCCCAATTGCATGTAGATTGGAACTTTGACTTTTGTGAATTTTTTAGTGCCATCCTCCTTCTCTTTGGATTATCTCTTGGAGGATTTGCCAATTTCTTTACATTGCACTCTCATTGAATTGGTCTAAGTCTGCATAGCTATCCAATTGTTTGAAGATTTTGTCAAAAATTCTCTCCAACTCATCCATTGGTAATACTTTATTGACACAAATTTGTCTACTTTGTGCCAAAACTCACAAATGGTTCTTGTCTTGTTTGATCCAACCTATCCAAGATTTCTCATGCAATAAATATGGCTACAAAATGCTCCTTTTCATTATTGTGTTATGGTTTGCATAATTAGTGAAAAAGGAGTTTAGTATAGTTTATCTCCACACATTTGGAATAGATTGTAGGACAGATCCTACAGTTGAGTTATTACCATGTGAGTAATTTATTTACATGCATATGACTAGCCATATGAATTATGGACTTGTCCTCTTTGTGTCTCTTATGTATATAGGTGGTGGAGAGTTGATAAACGGATGTGTGTTTTTAGTTTTAAGAGTCTCAAGTAGGAGGAGGACATGGAAAGTGAGAGTTGTAGTAGAGTGTGGGAAATAGAGCATCAAAGGAAGCACTTGAGTAGGAGATGTCCTATGCTCCCAAATCTTTTTCTCATTAGGCTTTAGATTCTACACTATGATCAACTTTGGGATTGGATTGGTAGTGCAATTTGGGATGACATTCATGGAGTTGGTGATAGAAGGCCTAGATTTAATTATTTTTCTTGTGTTTACTTATGAGCAGGTCTAGGAATTGACAATCACATAATACTAAAGAAGGAAAGTGGCTATATTTTGTTCAAGGGTTTCAAGGAGGAGTCGTGGGGTCCATGTGTCAAAAAGAGGAGGCTACATGATAAAATTACAAATGATTGGGTCCCAACAAGGAAACTCTAGAGGTTTTCAAGGATGGAATGAGTTCAAAAGAGTATTTGGAAAGAAAATACCACCATTGGAGAGAAGAGCTGACTATGATTTGAAGATAAAAATTGAGTGATTTAAGTAAATTCTTGGTGGAATATGGTCGATTGAATCAAAGGGGGTGAAATTCATACCCAAGTGCGCAAATTGAGAGATTGTGAGAGTATTATGACACATTTTCCTGATCTATTGTTGGGGTTGGAGAGTAGACAAAGTGTTGACACTATTAAGCTCAAGCAATTTTGATGTTTAAGTCTATCTTAAATCAAATCTGATCAATTGAAGATGAAGCTTTGGAAATCAAGGTGTTGAGAAGAAGATGATGATTGTAATACTTTGAGTACAAAAGAACTCTTCAAGAGAGAAAACAAAAATTTCACACTCAATCCTTTAATGCTCCAAAGGAGCACCTTCTTTTTATTATATAGCCAAGGAAGATCTCCTCCAAGGAAGCTCCACCATAGGATTAGGTACATGGATAGGTGACTTGTCAGCAAGCTTCACCCTTAGATTACTTGCTTGGATGGGTAACATGTTGGTCTTGGTCCTATCTGGTTGGTCAAATAGGCTTTGACCATTGAATCTTTTATAGAATCTTCTTGTAGGAATCTCAAAAACACATAGATGAGATACTATTGGAAAGCTCTCGGTGAGACAAACCGGGAGGAAGGGAAGGCCAACCACTTCTATGTTGGGGGAAGCATGTGATAATTTTTGAGGCCTAATTTATCCATTTAGGCATCCAAAATTGCCTTTGAAGTTTTCAGACCTATTTTGGTTTCTGCCCTATTAGTAGAAGTAATCTTTTAGTGATACCTATATCTAATCTACTTAGCCCATCATGTATAACATCCTCCCAGATGTTACCAAACCAAATTTCATCTCTAGATCATGTGTTTAGCTATTGATTCTAAAGTCTTCAAGCATATTTCAATTTCTGGCCTATTAGAAGTACTCTTTTGGTGATATCTTTGTCTGATCTATTTATTCCATCATGTATAGTATCCTTCCAAATGTTACAAAACCAAGTTTCATCTCTAGATCATATGTTTAGCTATTGGTATTACAAACCTCCCTCCTTTTAAGACACAACGTCCTCGTTGTGAAGTTGCTGCTCAAAGTATTTTATTAACATTGGTGCGTGGGTCAAGTTGGCTGTTGGCTCCTATGTTGCCTTATACAGTGGGTAACCTTTCCATTGTATGAGATACGAGTCCCATGGATGCATTTTTGGAGATGCATTTAACTTTGTATTCCTCCATGCCATCAATGAGTGTCGGGCAAGGTTGAATGTCTTATATGGAAGGATAGTGGTCTGATCGGGGTGCATATCTGCATAGGAGGGAGACATGGAACATTGGATGGAAGTCCTTGGTGGTAGGGCGTACATGAATCATTTTGCTAAGTTGGTCAACACATACTACAAAGGAGTCAAACCCTTAGGTGGTCTTGGGCAATTCACAGACTAGATCTATACTCACCTGTTCCCAATGTTGCATAGGAGTAGGGAGGGGTTGCAGGAGTCTTGCAAGAGCTTGATTAGAGGCTTTGTTTTGTTGACAAAGTTGGCAGCTCCAAAAATATTCCATCACATTGTTGCTCATCTTGGGCCAATAGTAATGGCACTGGATTGCATCCAAGGTCTAGTCCACTCTGACATGACCTACAATGGTAAAATCATGACATAAAATCATAAAATCATTTTGCTAAGATGGTGGTGTGTAATTCTAGAGCATCCATAATTTACATTTGGGATCCATAATTTACCATCACAAAAAGTGAGTCCTTGGTTGTTGGTGATGCCTTTGGATGATTGAGCTCTTATGATTTGGGGATCTATTTTTGTAGTAGCTAGAATCTTTGGCCAGAATTTAGGGTTCATCTTGACCTCTGCCACCAAATTGTTTGCCATTGGCATTCTGGCGAATGCATCTACAAGTTAATTCTTGCCTTCCATGTAGTTGATTGTCAAGTTAAATCATTGTTGTCACTCTGCCGACCAAATATGGCGACGAGATAGATCTTTCTTTGTCTTGAGGTAGACTAGAGGTTTATGGTTTGTCTCCACTACAAATGCCTTTTTGCTAAGATAGTGCTTTCAATGCTTGGTTGCAAGGACAATGGCCAACTCTTCTTGCTTTGTGGTGTGATAATTGCATTCTTTCGGTAATAGCTTTTGAGAGAAGTATGTAATTAGATGCCACCCATCATGCCTCTCCTGTTGTAAGACTACCCTTATTGCTATACTTGATGCATCGATAGCCAATTTGATTGGACATTTTGGGTCATACCATTTCAAGATTGTTGCATGTAGCAAGGCATCTTTCAATTCTTGAAAGGTTAACTCTTGTGCGGTTCCCCATGTCCACTTCTTCTCCTTGCCAAGTGGTATTGTTTAAGTTTGTGCCACCTTGGAGAAGTCATTGACAAACCAATGATAGAACCCCATCAACCCCAAGAAGCTCTTGAGTTGAGTTTGATCTTCTAGAGCGCTCTATTTTTTAATAACCTCTATTTTATCTATTAATACTTGGATACCCTCTGCACTTACTCTATGCCCAAAGTAGTCTACTTTAACTTGCCTAACTTGCACTTTGAGATTTTGGCATACAAGTGATTCTATCTTAGAATCTAGAAGACTTCTTGTAGATGTTATTTGTGTTTCATCATTGTTCTACTATATACTAAGATGTCATCTAAGAAAACAATTAAAAACTTATCCAAATATGGCCAAAATATTCATACACTCATGAAAGTGGTAGGTGCATTAGTGAGGCCAAATGGCATCACAAGGTACTCAAAGTGGCCATACTTGTTTTGAAAGGCAATTTTGTATACATCTTCCTTTGCAATCCAGATTTGATTGTAACTACTCCGCAGTTTGGTGAAGTGTCTTGCTCCATTGAGTTGATCAAATAGGTAGTCTATATGGGGTAAAGGATATTTATTCTTCACTGTTTGTTGATTGAGGCCTTGATAGTCAATGCACATGTGCATTGTACCGTCCTTTGTCTTCACAAACAAGACAAGAGCCCCATATGGTGATACGCTGGGTTGGATAAACCCATTTTGCAACATATCCTCAACTTGAGCCTTACATTTCTGCAACTCCTAAGGTGATAGACGATATGGCGCCTTACAAGGAGGTGTCTTCCCCAAAAGTATCTCAATTTTATGATCTACTCTCCTTTTTGGTGGTCATCCTAAGGGTGGATCATCTAGGAAGACATCTTGAAACTCATTTACTCATCCTTCAATTTTTCAAGAATTTGTCCATTGAGTTATGCACTCTTGACTTCTCTGATTAAACCCATGAAACATCTATCTGTCTTATAGATAAATGTTGTTCCTATGACATAAAGAGACAATTTTTGCCTATATGCTTTTTCTCTAACCCCAATGATTCTCCATTGGTAGGTGCTCATTGCTTTCTTCCTCCAATCTACAATAGGGTTGTATTGCTCCATCCAAGGCATGCCTAAGATTGTATCATAACAAGCTAATCGTATCACCTACCACTCAATTGCTTCTTGATATTCTCCTATAGAGAGTGTTATCCTTCTAGATAAGGACTCAATCTTATGTGTTTGCCCATTAGGTAACTCTACTTCTTTGCTCTCATCTTTCTCTAGATCCATCCTTAATTTTATTGCACTAGAGTGAGATAAGAAATTTGTTGTTGCTCTAGGATCTATCAATACTCTCACCCGATTGCCTTCTATGACCCCATTCACGACAATCAATTGTGAGTTTGCCTTTCTAGATCTTTACGCACTCATCTTCTTCCTCCTCTTGCTTGTCCACTTCCCTATTGAGCCAATAAGGCCGTGGGGTACATTTATTGGTGATCTTTGTTTTCCAAGGTGATTTCTACCTCCTTTTCTCCATGTGTCACTCCATGTTGTTCAAAGATTGCCTGTATGGAGGCCAAGGGCCGTTAGGGAGATGAACATGACCGTTGATGGAGATGTGCCCAATACGGTCACAATTGTAGCAACAACATTGTTCTCCTTGAGTTCCTTCTCCTTGTGGGACTCCATCTCTTTGTTCTTCCACCCATCCTCACTCTGCTTGAAGTGGTCGTGCTCCTCTATTTAGAAACCAAAGGTTTCCTAATTCCATAGATGTTGGTCCACCCATGTGTAGCATTTCCTCTTGATAGTGTTGAGACAGAACTACTCCATCACCTCCTCCATGCTATTCTTTGAGCACAACCAATGGCTTCAAATACAATGCAAGGATCTTGTATCATGACTTCTAGGCAAATCCGGTCCTTCAACCCTCGTTTGAAATTGTCTAGAACCTCTAGTGGACTCATGTCTATTATTGTGACTTGTAGATCCAAAAATGCTTCCACATACTCTTGTATGCTATTCTTTTGTTTCAATCCTCATAGTCAAATTTGGGCCATCTGCATGGAATTGTAATACTCCGAGGACAAGAGAAGAGAAAAAATACAAATTTCACACTCAATCATCCGATGCTCCAAAGGAGCACCTTCTCTTTATTATATAGACAAAGAGGATCTCCTCCAAGGAAGCTCCACCATAGGATTAGGCACACAGATAGTTGACATGTCAGCAAGCTCCACTCTTGGATTACTTACTTGGATGGGTGACATGTCGGTCCTGGTCCTATTTGGTTGGTCAAACAAGTTTTGACCAGAGGGAATCTTTTAGGGAATCTTCTTGTAGGAATCTCAAAATCACGTGGGTGAGGTACCGTTGGAAAGCTCTTGATGAGACAAAGCAAAGGGGAGGGAAAGCCAGCCTTTCCTCCATTAGGGGGAGGGATCCACACATTTTTGAGGCCTAATTCATCCGTTTAGGTCTCCAAAATTGCCTTCAAAGATTTCAGGCATATTTTGATTCCGACTCTATTAGTAGAAGTTCCCTTTTGGTGATACCTCTTTCTGATCTGTTTAGTCCATCATGTGTAACATCTTTCCAGATGTTACCAAACCAATTATCACCTTTAAATCATATGTCTAGCTATTGGTTCTAAGGTTTTCAAGTCTATTTTGGTTTCTGCCCTATTAGTAGAAGTACTCTTTTGGTGATAGTGCTATCTGATCTATATTGACCATCATGTATAACGTCATTCCAGATGTTAATCAACGTTTCACATCTAGATCATATGGCTAGCTCTTGGTATTACTGGAATCCACAAATTGGAAATTCTTCAAAAGTCCTTGTATTCATGTCCACATGATCTCCCTTCTTTCTGCCAACATTGATTGTTCCCAAGCATTATACCATGTGAGGGCTTTATTAGTCAAGTACCCACATGCAAACACGTGGATTCATCATTGGTCGGGTTTGATGTCATAGGTGAGGGTGCTTCTCCAAGTACTTGAATCACAAGTACTAGGCTTTGAGACGGTTCTCCTTCCTGCATTGTTTGATCATTCATGACGGTTTGTACTTGATTCTGTAGTGCCTCCATGGTTAGCTTGATTTCTCAAAACTCATTCAACATCCCTTGCATTCCTTGCATTCCTTGCATCAACTCCTGCAATTGCGGATCCATGATTCCTACACACAATCAATATTCACTTGCTACTTCCTACTTCAATAAAGGGTTAGAAGGATCACTCAAGAGGGTGCAGAAACTATGGGGACTACCATTGGGACCTTAGAAGCCATCACTCATTGATAATATTCCTCACCAAAATTGTGGACTACAAAATCCCTAAACATCACTTTTGGTCTAACTACATAATGGATTTTTACTTGCGTGTTGAAAGGATGAGGATTTGGTACATTCAGATCCATAAAATCATAATAGAATGTAGATTGTCAAATCCCACTCTTTGTCATATACCACCATAGGTAGAATCATTGGGTTTGGTGAATTCATCACTTTGTCCATAAATTTTGCTCCAAAGTGATAAACTAGCAATACTCTCATTTGCTCACACTGGATGTACATAATCTTGATGTGGAATGGATTCAAGAATGGGAAGCTAGGTATGGGAAATTGTCCTCCCGGTGCATCCATCCCATCCGCTCTCTAAAGCCCTTTCCAAATCTAGCAATTGCACTATGTTCTCCACCTCAAATTACTTAGTTTCAGTAGCTCGTGCACTTCCAAGAGGGGTGATCCACTCTCTTGGATTAAAACACTTGCTATGACACTACTGTAATACTTTGAGGACAAGAGAACTCTTGAAGAGAGAAACAAAAATCTCACACTCAATCCTTTGATGCCCCAAAGGAGCACCTTCTCTTTATCCGCCAAGGAAGCTCCACCATAGGATAAGGTACATGGATAGGTGACCTATCATAAAGCTCCACCCTTAGATTACTTGTTTGGATGGGTGACATGTTGGTCTTGGTCCTATGTGGTTGGTCAAACAGGCTTTTACCAATGGGAATCTTTTATAGAATCTTCTTGTAGGAATCTCAAAATCACATGGGTGAGATACCATTGGAAAGCTCTCGGTAAGACAAACCTAGGAAGGAAGGGAAGGCCAACCTTATTCCCCATTGTGAAGTGCATTTGCATATTTTTGAGGCCTAATTCATCCGTTTAGGCCTCCAAAATTGCCTTTGAAGTTCAAGCATATTTTGGTTTCTGCTCTATTAGTAGAAGTACTCTTTTAGGGATACCTCTGTCTGATCTACTCAGTCCATCATGTATAACATCCTCCCAAATGTTATCAAACAAAATTTCATCTCTAGATCATGTGTCTAGCTATTGACTCTAAAGTCTTCAAGCATGTTTTGGTTTCTGGCCTATTAGTAGAAGTACCCATTTGGTGATACCTCTATCTACTCTACTTCGTCCATCATGTGTAATATCCTCCCAAACGTTACCAAACCAAATTTTATCTCTAGATCATGTGTCTAGCTATTGGTATTACAATGATCACATTTGGAGTTTTTGTCAATTCTCAAGCTCTAGTTTGAATCAACTCATGAAAATTTTCAGTATTGTTGATAGTGATATTTTTCACCTTTATGCAAAGGTTTCATGTGGATTTTTCAAATAGAGAATTCAAGGGTTGGATCAAGCATATTTGCATTTGTGGAGCACACAAGTCAAAAGGCGTAAAAGTTTTCCATAGGAAATACAAAATTGGATGAAATTTGGAATGCAGATGAGATGAAACTTTGAGTACATATTGAAATAAGCTTGAGGATAGATCAAAGATGTTGTGAAGATTATATCCACCAAAAAGTATGGAGAGTTGTTGAATTCCTATGTTTGGATCTTTTCTATGCTTACATGCTTGTTTAGACACCTAGTTGGCTTGGAATGGTGTGCAGGTAATGTACTTGGGTTCTTTCCTTCTAAGTGTGATGTGTATTTCTCCTTGGTTAATGTTGGAAGTGATGACCAGTAGGCCAAGAGTGCGTGTTATGATGATAGGTTAGGCTCCCTTGTAACAACGTAGCATTATGAACTCTACATCGTAACTCCCTATCCATTATCCCATACCAAAACAAGATTGTATGGGTCTTAGTAACTCCCTGAGTGAAACTGATCAGCCATCTCATGCAAGTGTACGCCTCACATAGGCTATCTCTAGCCTCATGTATGCTCTCTCCAACCTTTTGTTGGAACTCCTGCAAGCTCCTTAGCAGTCCACACTCCATGGTAGCTCTGCCTCAAACACAGGAAGAACTCCACCATAGGGTTAAACCCTGGTACCACACCACCTCTTATAGCAATACCTCCACTCGTAGTAGCACTATCTCTAGCTATTGCACCTCCACTAGCTCCACCAACGCTGCTTGAGCTAGAACTCGTGGGTATTGCCAATCTACTCATGGCAACCAAGCCTAAAGTGATAGAGACATAGTTTGGAGGCCAATATTGTCTCCATAACTCAATCTCCTCCAAGTGAGCTCTCCTGAACTCATGGTAATTGTCCATCGGTGGACCCTCAAAATATTGAAACAACCTCTTCCATGCCATGAATGGTGTAAACAAAGTCGGGTTCCACATCTACTACAGATCACACCAACTATCAAACTCTTGGATGAAGTCATCCAACTCAATGGTACCCACTATACCAGAGTAACGTCTAGGGCCTTTGGAGGCACCTATAAATCTTGTCCATGTCCTGCAACAACGGTGCGGACACGCCAAGTGCATTCTCAATTGGATTAGCTCCTATGTCAAACTCCAACTCAGAGTCAATCTCCTCCCTCATTGGGACCTAAGATACACGCTAATACTGGGCACCACTCTGAGTAATGCCCAATGAACTCCATTGTGACAAATTAATTGCAAATTGCAAACTGCAAACCAAAACCATAAACTGCAATCGCAAACCGCAAGTATTCCACCATGTGCAAACACCACCAACCAAGCACCACCGAGTGCCAACACTAATGGAATACTATCCACTAATGTAACTCTAACTAAGACAACTACAATAGGGGAAAGGGTGACTTGAAACCTGCCATCACAACACGCACTCTCACGGTCTATAGGTCATCACTTCTTGCCTCATCAGAGAGAAACATAGATAGTTTGACTAGTCATCACTCTAGCCTCACTATCGAGAGCACACTAGAGCACCAATGCTCTAAATTCAGTGCACTTCACACAAACACGGTGCGCAAATAGGAAGCATAGAATGGGGGGGTTCCAATCACAAGAAATCTAAATGAAATCCCTCCATCTTATAAAACAACATTGGACTGACTCTATCACCACTTGGCATTTGACATAATTGGAGCACTAATCTACTTTTTGCGCTACAAGGATCATCAAGAAAGGGATGTTCTTCCCAAAATTTGACATAAACCCTTCAAAAAATCTTACATAAATCTGACATAAAATTTGACATAAATCGGTAAATTTGGCTGACCTCTAAATCCTCAGCTAACTCTTCACTCAAGCCAAATTGGAAAAATATGTTTTGTACAATCTCTAATTCATGAGGATCTGCTCCTAACTCCACCTTCAATTTCACTTTTTGAGTTCAATTCGCAACAAATTGGTCATGCTTTCACCTCTTGAGCTCAAAATCACAACTACCGCTTGAAAATTACTTCTTTCTGGCTCAAAAATTTGCAAGCAAATTTTTAAGGAAATTTGAACTACTTGATCAAGACACCATGATCCACCAAGTTTGGAGATACCACCAACACTCGCAATTCTTGCACCCAATTTCCCCCTGACTCACTTCTCTAATGTAATCAGATCATTTATAACTTGAATCAACTCAAATCAGATTAGTACTTGATATGATCCTCAATAACTTGCATACAACAGGGCACTAATTACAATCAAGTCACACCCACTCTAGCTAAGAGACTCCAAGTGACGCTTGCCGGCTTTCTGTCCACTCTAGCCAAGAACTTGAAGGCTCAACATTGGAGAAGTGAGCTCTCTGGAGTTGCACTTCCAAGGTATACTCCTGATTTTGAACTAGGTCTTATCCCAACGGTCATGTTGACGGCACACCCGATGGTGCGGATGGTGCAAATGACGGTGTGCCCCACCATGAAGTCAGTTCCCTGAACACAAAATCTGACCGTCAGAAAATAATCTATGAGTAACTGCCAAAATGCCTCTAATTACTATCATTGGAACTCTTGTGTCCAAGCAATCTAGATGTGACACTACAAAGGGCGTGACATCTTGCATCTCTCTACAAGATCTAGAAAGACACAAATATCAATTTATTATTAGAGCCATCTTGATTTTATATATGTTTGTTTATTTTTTTATTTCAAAAAAGATAAAGACCATCTAATGAAGTCATAGCTTCATATAAATTCTGATGGACATTCATTATAATGGTATTTTAGTCTTGGACCACTTTTGGCACCTAGATATCTCCAAATGTCTTTACATTTGGTTTATATGTAAATGCAATTGGCTCTAGTGTTATGCATTACAATGTTTTCCAAAGATTATATTATCTAGATATCATAACCTGCACACAAAATTTCATATTATGAGGCTACACACTTGGTATTGGCTCAATCTATATTTATCCATACTTTCTCAAATCATAGTCATCAAAGAGACTAAACCTTTATTTTTCTCATACTATAAGTTAATTTCATATTTTTACCTCAAAATGGAATCTTATCTCTACTAATATATTCAAAAGAATCTTGAAATTGCATAATATATCATTTTTACTTAAAACCCTACTTAGTTTGTCCATTTACAAAGATTACTTTCATACCTCTTAAAAAAACCATCAAAATGAGAGGAAAGATGCTTAAAAATCTACACAAATATAGGTATAAACGGCTAGTCATAGCGCATAATAGTCCTCCTTGCCACGGTGGCCATGGCTAGAGCTGCTCGTTATCGTATTGCTACTATATCAAAAGCTTTGTTATATGGGGTTGGCAACCAATGTTTCAAGCAATATGCACCTCCGATCAGTGAAAGTTACTATGTATACTCTCATCCTCATAGGAGGTGGACCATGTAAGTCTAGCTCCTGCTTAACCTAGCTCTCGCTTAATCTGTACCTAACCTAAGTCTATGTAGACCACAAGATTTGAGTCACTTTATCTCTTTGCATCCTGGACTCTATTGGACTCTCTGCTCAGAGCACATTGTAAGATGTGTAACGGGATCCAGTAGTCTGGTAAACCTGGGATCGTTCAAGAATCCTCAATCAATTTACCTTAGCACCAATAATACTCAATCAAAAGAGAAACATGAAACCAATCTATAATTCCCTTACCTCCACAAGAGAATACTATTTCTATAAAAAAAAAGAAACGCATCAATGAAAATACTAATAAAAATGTGAAGTACCCTTACATCTTACTGCCACAAGGAAAATACTATTCCCATACAAAAATAAACGCAACGCATCAATGAGAATGGTAATAAATTATGAAGATATGTACGCTCACTTCGTTCCACTTGAAACTCTATAAATTTGACAGTGTCTACTTATGCTACAGATTTAACGGCTCCAAATATCACGTTCTTTGCACATGTGTGCACATGTTCGAAGTACTTGTTACAACATCGAGGCCAAAGTCGAGTGGAAATGTGGAAGTGACTTATCAAGTCCATGATCCGGAAGCAGACCGATTTAGCTAGGTATGTCAAAGCCGGGAAGTTAGATCTTCACTCTCAAATAGATGGAGGTATCCAAAGCAGCTTCACTATTCTTACTCGTTTATCGGGGAACTGCCTCAAAAATGTGACAAAGCTTTTCCAAATCTCAATCACTTTTTTGTCCGTCTGCACAAGGGCAAAGCAGAACCCCAATCTCGAGGCCCTGCCTTAGTTAGATATACCCAGAAGTGTGTACTGATGGGCGGAACTGCCACTATTTGTACAACGAACTGTTCGGAAGCCGCTCTTAGCATCGCTAAGTGATTTATCTTCTGGTATAACGAACACGCCTATCTGTTATCATCTCTGGGTTTCTCATCCTTATGGCTTTATTAATTTGGGTTAGGGATTCACGATTTGATGTAAACGAAGTCATAATCATTCCTTCAAGTGACGCAATTCAAACTTGTAGTAAAGGAACAGAGCTGCTTGGCCGGTGAACTAGCTACAGAATGGACACATAGGATGGAGGCATCTGCCGGTTTACGATGTTATTCAAGGAAAGGAAGCGCTGATCTTATCCAGCACTCGCCATCAGAGTTAATTAATAAACAAGTTAAATGAGTCGGACTAGAAAAACCTTGAGAGGCTAGTTAATACACTTCAGAATCTAGCTATCACAGAGTAACTAGAAGTGCACTTGTTTTGACTTTGCAATGCTTCTCTCTCTTATATATAGACACAGGTGCGTTCAGGTGGTTCACCAAGCAGCAACATGGAAACATAGAGGCTTGAGCATCAATTAAAGAACATAAGACTCTCTTCCTAAAAGTTTGAGGGACAAGCTTGTCAGTCGTGAGTCATGTATGATAACAGGCACTTCAAATGCATGATGCAGCAATATACCATATGGAGTGTCTCAATGTATATCCGTTAATTTCATCCAACATTTGGAGTTGATGAGTGGATAGATATATCTTCTTCACACTCCCAAAAGGTTTGTGGAAAGCTGCATATGCTTGCGGCAAGGACTTTGGGGCACATAACGTCGGAAAGGCTAATGTCTACATGGACTTGTAATAGCAAGGGAGAGAGAGAACTGCAGAAAATGGCATTAGGAATTGGCAAAGGCCAGGGGCTTCCTTTATCCAATCAACTGTGGAGTCACCGTTCCCTTTGGCTTTTCGTGTTTGAAGGGATAGACAAGGATATGTCCTATACCTGTTCATCTCTCAAGGGTCGGATCTCCCGCGCATTGTTGCTCACACCCCATGTCTTCTGTTAAGATTTACAGTTTTACAACGTCCTCTTCGTTAGTTGACTTCTTTCGCGAATTCAGGTATAGACTTCTAGACTTTTAGAGCAAATAATGCAACTTGTATGACTTTCAAACTCAGTCATCATCGTTCTATGTACCTTAAAGTAGCTACATCAAATGTTGAATTTTGTTACATTCAGAATCTGATATTAGGTACCTTGCTATCCATGCAGTTTAGGGTTAAGCTATGCTCACGACTATGCTGGACATTTTGCTGCTTATATTTGGTTGAATCTTAATATACCAAAACCAGATGGTGAACGCCGGTACTAACTGTAAATTACACTGGGCATTTGTAAGTCTCGTTTGCGGCTTTGAATCATTTCATTTCTCCATTGACTTTCACAGTTCAGGTTTATTACTGCTATCAGCGCAACAACATACTGCAGAAAGGCTGCATGACGCTGTGTATGCCAGACTAAATTCACCGCTTTTCTTCATATCTCAAACCAATTGTGTATGTAAAGCCTTTAGAGAAGCAAAAGGAGAAGCAACAGCTCACGGCCGCGTGTGGGAGTAGCCTCATGTAAAGATGAAAGATTGGGGGTCTGTTAAGAACTGGTCCCTAAATCTCATCAGTCTGGTACACAGCTCTGTCTAGCAGGAAAATGGATAGGATTAAGTCCACTGTATACGTCCTAATTTCAAGAGGGCTTCCGTGGTGATGTACGAAAAGGAATCAGACCACCAAAACGTACGCGGTCGCGTTGTTCTGACCAAAACATATGCTGCTGTGCAAACACAAGACAACGCAGCAAACTATCATGATCATTGACATGGCCACACGCTGACAAGGAAACGGGATACCGGCGATCGTGTGTATCCGTGGTGTATCCTCGCCTGACGTGGATACTGGATGAGTTTAATCATCATGTTGATCATGCTGCAAATCTAGCACCCACCTGGAATCTGTGACGCTTTTGCCCGATTGCGGTACAGTATTCGATACCCGATCCTTGATCTGTGTCGCAAAAGTACGTGTGGTGCATGCAAGCGAATGATGTTTTAAAATGCAGGAATAGAAACACACCAGATATACCAATTCAATGTTGGGATTATGTGTCTCTGTGACCAACTGTTATGGACATAGAAAATTTTTATCCTCGTTGCCTTGTCCAGGCAGATAATTTATTGCACTGTTAAGGATACAAATCAAATTTGAGAATTCTTTTTCCTCTTACTTGCTTCACCTCTGGCCTGGAGTCCACAAGCAGTATGTTTCCATCGTCTCCACGTGAAGCCATGCTTTCTATCAATCTCTACCTGCAGATGTCTCAGCATGGAATATAAATCTTGCTGCTGGCCGGGCATCACGCAGTGTAGAAAGTGATATGTATAAAGAGCTCAAAATCAACCAAAGAGTAATAGAAGGCAAACCTCATCAGGTCAAGAAATACAATTAGTATGTGCCTTCCTTACCACAAATTTCTAGGAGTTCCTATACAACCTCCTCACTACTAGTGAGACTTCTGTCTGGTCTGGAGTGCCATCAAGTCGTGGAAACTAAAATTCTATAGCAGCTCGAAATTTCTAATCTTTTAATCCTTAGCTCAAATTTTCATGCAAGAAACGAAGGGACATGGAGTTATTTGATTCTGAGCGTTTCTGTTTTTCTTCTGAATCACTAGTTTAAGTTGTGTCAAAAGTATCCATCATTTCTAGTCAAGTCAGTGATCTGACAGATCACGAGAAGAGAAAAATATGCGGATCCAAATGAAGCATAAGTAAACTGCTGGTTAGATATGCTAACCGGCTCCATTGTTAGAAGAGAGGTAGGCCCAATTTCAAATCAGTACCAACTTTCCGTATAGGCTGACCCTAAAACAGCGGATGCATGACGAAACAAACCGTTTTGTGCACAGGAAAACTGACCGGGCCCACATTTGGCACTTCAACTTAACTTACTCCAAGTGGGAAAAGAGCGACCGCACGGAATACATGAAGGATGGGAAGATCCATCAAGCCGGATAAGGTGTAAGGGAGAAAAAAAAGGTAAAACGGAGCCAGGTCCTAATAGTATTATAAGAAAAATTTGGTCTAATAATAATAATTAATAAATAAGTAATAAATAAATAATAATAATAAATTAGATAATAACGAATTTATAAACTACTAAAGCATAAAAAAAAATCACCCATTGTCTAGTGTGATTGTTACTTTGTGTATTGTACCAATCAATGTTCTCTACAGAACGATTTTAAAGCATGTCGGTTGAGAAAAGCATTGCCAATTGGCAAAAAGATTTAACAACCACAAGTTCCAAGTTGTCATAGGTGATCACCTGGTGTCTAGTGTGATTATTCTTTTATGGATTGTACCAGTCAGTGTTCTCTACAGAACAATTTACCCATGCTATCTAGAGTATGTTAGTGGGCAAAAGGATTGTCAAGCTGGCGAAAAGATTCAACAACCACAAGTCCCACGTGGTCATAGATGACAATCATGAGTATGAGGTGGCATGGAGTCAGCTTGTGCTGGCAACCGTTGTTTCTTGTCCCTCTCAAATTGCCATGTTTGTGAATCCATTGCCACATAGAACTGACTATGTGTTTCAAAGGGATTAGGGATTATGAGAGATTGCTTCCAAGTAGATATCCTTCTAGTGGTTTGACCAAGTTGTTTCAGGTGGATGCAGCAGTAGCGAGAGGAGACATTCCTATGCTGTTAGTCAAGTGTTAGGTGCTAGTCTACTTCTCGCGATGGAGAAGGACACGGAGGGCATTAGACCAATTGCTATTGGAAAGATCTTTTTGCATTTGGTCAGTCGTACCATTGTCTTTCACCATCGTTCTCACTTTTGACGGCACCTTAGTCCGCATCAGTTTGGAGTAGCTACACCTAGAGGATGTGATGCTATATCTCTAGGCATTAAAGCACTCCTAGATATCCATCTGGAGTGGGTCATCCTATAGTGGATGTTGAGAACGCTTTTAATAGTATCTCACGTGCATCATCTTTAGAGAGCTTAGGGAGGCTGGTGGATCCTTGGCGAGTCGCATTCTATTTGTGCGGTCTTTTTATGGCTTACCTGCTGCCCTTTACTACTAGCATGGTGGTTCACAGGAGGGAGTCACCGTCTTGGAGTCAGCTGTTGGTACACGTCAGGGAGATCCTTTGAGGGGGCCCTTATTTGCCATGGCTCACTTTAGAGCTCTCTTATCTACTACTTTGGCCATGCCAGGTTGTGTATTTCCCTCCTTGGCAGATGATACACATATCATAGGCCCTATAGATCAGATTAGACAGGCTTTTGACTACTTGACTACCTCGCTACATCTAGTAGGCTTGAGAGTCAAGGTGTCAAAGTGTAGTGCATGGTCCTCTTTAGGTATCCCTCCTCACCTTGAGCTTCTAGAGGGGTGTATCACATCCACAGATGGACTTTTTGTTCTTGGAGTGCAAGTAGGATTGAAAGATTTTGTCACACGCTTCTTAGATGCTGCCCTTGCAGAGGATGTTCTCCATGTGGATGACTTTCCATTACTAGGAAATCCATAGGTGGCATTTGGTATACTCTCCTCTAGTATTGCTCGTCGACCATCCTACCTCATCCGCATAGTTCCTCCCTCATCATCCTTCCTTTCACGTCTGAGAGCATTTATAGGAGGATTATGGGAGGCTTTGGTGATATTATTGGACTAGGGACTTTTGAGTGTGCGACAAGGGATTTGGCACATAGACAAACGGCCCTGCCCGTCTCATGTGGTGGGGTTGGCTTGCTATCTATGGAGGAGACAATACCTATAACATTTTTGGGTAGTTGGGCTCTCTTGGCATCCCTTACTTTCCTCTCGTTTTGTGGTTGCTGAAAGGCCGGTTTTGGAGACTTATGTGATAGAGGTGGAGGGAGGATCCTCTCCTCTCCATGTGTTATTGTGGCAAATGAAAGATAGTCTATCCCCACGAGCACAAGAGGATTTTACACCTTTTGCTTCACTATCGTCAGATTGGACTAGAGGTTTACAGTCTTCCTTGATGGAGTGACAGTGTGAACATACGCTACATTCTCTCTTAGTTGACTCGTCCATTCCTCAAGCTATTAGCGCATGTCTTCGCTCTTGCTCCAACAAAGGTGTAGGCTCTTGGATCCTATCTTGACCGTGCATTAGGAATTCTGACTCGCACCAGCTACTTTCTCTATAGCAATTGTAATACTCCGAGGACAAGAGAAGAGAGAAAACAAAGATTGCACACTCAAACATTTGATGCCCCAAAAGAGCACCTTCTCTTTATTATATAGACAAAGAGGATCTCCTCCAAGGAAGCTCCATCATAGGATTACGGACACAGATAGGTGACATGTCAGCAAGCTCCACCCTTGGATTACTTACTTGGATGGGTGACATGTCTGGTATAGGTCCTATCTGGTTGGTCAAACAAGCTTTGACCAGAGGAAATCTTTTAGGGAATCTTCCTGTAGGAATCTCAAAATCACATAAGGTACCATTGGAAAGCTCTCGACAAGACAAAACAAGGGGGAAGGAAGGCCAACCTTTCCTCAAGTGGGGAGGAATTTGCATATTTTCGAGGCCTAATTCATCTGTTTAGGCCTCCAAAATTGCCTTCAAAGATTTTAGACATATTTCGGTTCCTACTCTATTAGTAGAAGTTCCATTTTGGTGATACCTCTTTCTGATCTGTTTAGTCCATCATGTGTAAAATCATTCCAAATATTACCAAACCAATTCTCACTTTTAAATCATATGTTTAGCTATTGGTTCTAAGGTTCTCAAGTCTATTTTGGTTTTTGCCCTATTAGTAGAAGTACTCTTTTGGTGATACATCTATCTTATCTATTTTGACCATCATGTATAACATCATTCTAGATGTTACAAAACCAAATTTCACATCTAGATCATATGGCTAGCTCTTGGTATTGCAAACCTCCCTCCTTTTAAGATGTAACGTCCTCGTTGTGCAATTGTTGCTCAAATGATTGCACCAACACCGGTGCATGTGCCAAATTGGCAGCAGACTCCCAGGTTGCTTCATAGAGGGGGTAACCTTTCCATTGTACTAGATAGTCTAGCCGCGGACGGCGAGTACCACGCATGTGTTTTTGGAGAATCCGCTCCACTTCATATTCCTCTATGCCATCAATGAGTGTCGGACAAGGTTGAATATCTTGTGTGGAACAACCCTGGCATGATCGTGGAGCATATCTGTATAGTAGGAAGACATGGAACACTAGATGGATCTTCATGTGTGGTGGTAGCTCAAGGTGATAGGCCACAACGCCGATGCAGTGAAGAATCAAGAAAGGCCCAATAAAACGAGGTCTGAGCTTACGAGGTCCAACTAATGTGAGGTTGGTTGTCAATAGCCACACTTGATCCCCAACATTGAACTCCATGTGCCTACGGTGTGCATTAGCATATTACTTCTATCGATTTTGCGCAATCTGTAATATATGCTTGGCGTTCTCCACACCTTGTTGGATTCTAGAAACAAATGTGTTGACTGCATCGACCTTTGGAGCCACTGGATGGATCTTCATCAAGCTAGAAGGTGTGAAGGGATGCTCACCATACATGAGGAAGAACGGAGTGACCTGGGTGGATGCATTTACTGAATTGTTGTAAGCGAATTCCACCAATGGGAGTAGGGTGTCCCACCTCTCTTGCTCTTCTAAGGTGAAGCTGCGTAACATGGCTTCAATCGTGCAATTAACCTACTCTGTTTGGCCATCTATTTGTGGGTGGTAAGCTGTAGACATGGCCAACTTGGTTTTGAAGAAACCAAAGAGTGTTTGCCAAAACAAATTGGTGAATTGGGTGCCTCTATCGGTGATGAGTACTCTAGACAAGCCATGGTGAGCAAAGACTGCATCTAAGTATAATTGAGCTAGTTGTAGAGTGGTCAACTCCTTGGTGGTAGGGTGTACATGAATCATTTTGCTGAGCTGGTCCACAAAGACCAAAATAGAGTCAAACCTTGAGGTGGTCTTGGGTAATTCACAGACGAGATCCATACTCACTTGTTCCCAACATTGGGTAGGAGTGGGGAGAGGTTGAAGGAGCCCTGTAGGAGCTTGATTAGAAGCTTTGTTCTATTGACAAAGTAGGCAGCTACGCACATAGTCCATCACGTCGTTGCTCATCCTAGGCCAATAGTAATGGCACTTGACTGCATCCAAGGTCTTCCATGGTGAGCAAAGACTGCATCTAAGTATAATTGAGTTAGTTGTAGAGCAGTCACCTCCTTGGTGGTAGGGTGTACATGAATCATTTTGCTGAGCCGGTCCATAAAGACCAAACTAGAGTCAAACCCTGAGGTGGTCTTGGGTAATTCATAGACGAGATCCATACTCACTTGTTCCCAACGTTGGGTAGGAGTGGGGAGAGGTTGAAGGAGCCCTGCAGGAGCTTGATTAGAAGCTTTGTTCTGTTGACAAAGTAGGCAGCTACGCACATAGTCCATCACGTCGTTGCTCATCTTGGGCCAATAGTAATGGCGCTTGACTGCATCCAAGGTCTCCGACATGAGCTGCAATGGCCAAATCATAATATTATGCTAGAATGGTGGTGCGTAATTCTGTGACATTTGGGATCCATAATCTGCCATCCCAAAAGGTGAGTCCTTGGATGCTAGTGACACCTTTGGATGATTGTGCTTCTATAATCTGTGGATCAGTTTTTGTAGCAGCCAGAATCTCTTGCCAGAATTTAGGGTTAATCTTAACCTCTACCACCAAGTTGTTTGCCATTGGCATGCGGGTGAATGCATCTACAAGTTGCTTCTTACCTTCCACGTAAATGATTGTCATGTTGAAGCGTTGTCGCCACTCTGCCCACCAAATTTGGCGACGAGATAGATCCTTCTGCATCTCGAGGTAGACTAGAGGTTTGTGGTATGTCTCTACTACAAATGCCTTCTCGCCCAGGTAGTGCTTCCAATGCTTGGTTGCTAGAACAATGGCCAACTCTTCTCGTTCTGTGGTGTGGTAGTTGCCCTCTGCCAATAACAACTTTCGATAGAAATATGCAATTGGATGCCATCTGTCATGTCACTCTTGTTGTAGGACTGCTCCTATTGCTACGCCGGATGCATTTGTAGCCAACTTGATTGGACGTTTTGGGTCATACCACTTCAAGATTGGTGCATGTAGCAAGGCGGCCTTCAATTCTTGAAAGGCCAACTGTTGTGCAGTTCCCCATGTTCACTTCTTCCCCTTGCCAAGTAGTGATGTTAAAGGTTGTGCAACCTTGGAGAAGTCCTTGACAAATCTACGATAGAATCCCGTCAACCCCAAGAAGCTCTTTGTTGAGTCTGATCTTTTGGGGCACTCCATTTTTGAATGACCTCTATTTTATCTGCCAATACTTGAATGCCCTCTGCACTTACTCTATGCCCCAAGTAGTCTACTTCAGACTTGCCAAACTCACACTTTGAGATTTTGGCGTACAATTGATTCTGTCTTAGAATCTAGAGGACCTCTTGTAGATGTTGTTTGTGTTTTGTCATCATGCTACTATATACTAAGATATCATCCAAGAAGATGATAACAGACTTATCCAAGTATGGACAAAATATGTCATTCATTAGACTCATGAAAGTGGGAGGTGCATTGGTGAAGCCAAAAGGCATCACAAGATACTCAAAGTGGCCATACCTGGTTCGAAAGGCAGTTTTGTACACATCCTCCTCTGCAATTCGGATTTGATTGTAACCGCTCCACAAGTCCAGTTTGGTGAAGTATCTTGCTCCATGGAGTTGATCAAATAGGTCATCCATGGGAGGTAAGGGGTATTTGTTCTTCATTTTTTGCTGATTGAGACCCCAATAGTCAATGCACATGCGCATTGTACCATCCTTCTTCTTCACAAACAAGACAGGGACTCCATATAGTGATATGCTAGGTTGGATGAACCCTTTCTGGAGCATCTCCTCAATTTGAGTCTTACACTCCTCCAACTCATGAGGTGATAGGCGATATGGGGCCTTACAAGGAGGTGTCTTCCTCGAGAGTGTCTCAATTTTGTGATCTACTCACCTTTTTGGTGGTAATCTTGAGGGTAGATCATCGGGAAAGACATCTTGAAACTCATCCACCACATCCTTCAATTCTCAGGAATTTGTCTATTGAGTTGTGCACTTTGGACTTCTCTTATTAGACCCATAAAACATCTATCGGTCTTACAGACAATTACCATCCCTATGACATATAGAGACAGTTTCTGCTTGTTTGATTTTTCTTTAACCCCAATGATTGACCGTTGGTGGGTTCTCACTACTTTCTTCCTCCAATCCACCATAGGGTTGTACTGCTCCATCCATGGCATGCCTAAAATTGCATCATAACGAGCTAACCATATCACTCGCCACTCAATTGCTTCCTGATATTCTCCTACAGAGAGGGTTACCCGTCTAGGTATTGATTCAATCCTCTATATTTGCCCATTTGGTAACTCTACTTCTTCACTCCCATCTCTCTCTAGATCCATTCCCAATCTTATTGCAACAGAGCAAGACAAGAAATTCTCTATTGCTCTTGGATCTATTAATACTCTCACTTGATTACCTTCTAGGATTCCATTCACAATAATCAATTGTGAGGTTGCCTTTTCGGATCTTTGCACATTATTCTTCTTCCTTCCCTCACTTCTCTGCTTCCTTATTGAGCCAGTAAGGCCGCAAGGTACATTTACTAGTGATCTTCATTTTCTGAAGTGATTTCCACCTCCTCTTCTTCAATGTGCCTCTCCATGTTGTTCAAAGATTGCCTGTACGAAGGCCAAGGCCCTCTAGGGAAACAAGTGCGACAATTGGTAGATATGTGCCCAATACGGCCACAATTGTAACAACGGCGTTGTTCTCCTCGAGTCCTTTCTCCTCGTGGGACTCCATCTCTTTGTTCTTCTACCCGTCCTCGCTCCCCTTGAAGCGGCCGTGCTCCTCGATCCTGGAATTGAAGGTTACCCAATTCCATTGGTATTGGTCTACCCATGTGTGGCATTTCTGCCCAATAATGTTGAGGTAGAACTACTCTTTCACCTCCACCTAATGCTCCTTCTATTCGCTGTGCACAAGCAATGGCTTCAAATACCATGTGAGGATTTTGCATCATGACTTCTTGGCAAATCCGCTCTTTCAACCCTCATTTGAAATTATTGAGAGCCTCTGCTGGACTCATGTTGGTAATTGTGACTTGTAGATCCAGAAATGCCTCCACATACTCTTGTACGCTATTCTTTTGTCTCAATCCCCATAATCGAGTTTGAGCCATTTGCACAAAATCCACAGATTGGAAATTCTTCATCAGTCCTTCTTGCATTGCTGTCCATGTGACTTCCCTTCTCTCTGCCAGCATGGATCGTTCCCAAGCATCATACCATGTGAGGGCTTTATCGGTCAAGTACCCACATGCAAACACGCTTGCAGCATGCTTTGTGATCTCTGTTGAGAACAATCGGAAATATCAATTCATTCTCGAGATCGGATTTTCCACTACTCCCATCATACGCTGCCCCTTGTAAGGCTCAATGTTGCAGGTCTTCTTCATCCGGAGTAGCAATGTGGCTTCATTGTTGATAGGGTTTGTAGGCACGGGTGCCTCTCCAAGTACTTCAATCGCAAGTACTGGGTTTTGAGATGACTCTTCTTCTTGCATGGCTTGATCGTTCCTAAGGATCTGCACTTGACTTTATATGTCTCCATGGTCATCTTAATCTCTCGAAATTCATTCAATATCCCTTGCATTCCTTGCACCAGCTCTTGTAATTGCGGATCCATGGTTCCTGCAACACTCAATTGCTAATGTCTACTTCAATACAGAGTCAATATAATCACTCTAGAAGGCGCACAAACTATCGGAACTACCATTGGGACCTCAGAAGCTATCACTCGTTGATAATACTCCTCACCAAAATTCCTAACCACAAAATCTCTAAACATCACTTTTGGCCTCACTACATAACGGATTTCTACTTGAGTGTTGAAAGGGAGAGGATTTGGGACATTTATATCCATTACATCATAATAGAATGTAGATTGTCAATTCCCACTCTCTGTCATATATCACCACAGGTAGAATCACCGAGTTTGGTGAGTTCATCACTCTGTCCATGAATTTTGCACCAAAGTGATAAACTGACGATACCCTCATCTGCTCACGCTGGATGTACATAACCTTGATGTGGAATGGGTTTGAGAATGGAAAGCTAGGTGCGGGAAATTGTCCTCTCGGCGCATCCATCCCATCCGCTCTCTAAAGTCCTTCCTAAGTCTAGCGATTACTTTATGTTCTCCACCTCAAATTACTTAGTTTCAGTAGTTCGTGCTATTCCAAGAGGGGTGATCCACTCTCTTGGACTAAAATACTTGCTCTGATACCATTGTAATACTCTGAGGACAAGAGAAGAGAGAAAACACAGATTGCACACTCAAACATTCGATCCTCCAAAGGAGCACCTTCTCTTTATTATATAGACAAAGAGGATCTCCTCCAAGGAAGCTCCACCATAGGATTACGGACACAGATAGGTGACATGTCAGCAAGCTCTACCCTTGGATTACTTACTTGGATGGGTGACATGTCTGGTATAGGTCCTATCTGGTTGGTCAAACAAGCTTTGACCAGAGAGAATCTTTTAGGGAATCTTCCTGTAGGAATCTCAAAATCACGTAAGGTACCATTGGAAAGCTCTCGACGAGACAAAACAAGGGGGAAGGAAGGCCAACCTTTCCTCAATTGGGGGGGAATCTGCATGTTTTTGAGGCCTAATTCATCCGTTTAGGCCTCCGAAATTGCCTTCAAAGATTTTAGGCATATTTCGGTTCCTACTCTATTAGTAGAAGTTCCATTTTGGTGATACCTCTTTCTGATCTGTTTAGTCCATCATGTGTAAAATCATTCCAGATGTTACCAAACCAATTCTCACCTTTAAATCATATGTCTAACTATTGGTTCTAAGGTTCTCAAGTCTATTTTGGTTTTTGCCCTATTAGTAGAAGTACTCTTTTGGTGATACATCTATCTTATCTATTTTGACCATCATGTATAACATCATTCTAGATGTTACCAACCCGAATTTCACATCTAGATCATATGGCTAGCTTTTGGTATTACAGCAATGAGGTTTCACCTAGGTTTGGTCCACCCATCTGCACCTTCATTACTCACTTGTGAGTGTGGTTCTACACTAGATGCAACAGCGGTATACATGACATGGTGTCCTTTTGGAGGACAGAGGATAGCTACCCATGATGCCATTTGGGACATAGTGTTTGCTATGGCATGAGAGAGTGTATACTTGGCTTGGAGGGAGTGTTCATATGCTTTGCAAACATGTGTTAGGGCAGACTTATATTTGGTCCGAGATGATCAAGTGACAGTAGCAGATGTTGTGGTTATGGACACTACACGGGATATAGTTTCGGAGGGAGTGATTACCCATCCCCATGGATGGGTGGCGAGTGCAGCAGCTGGTCACAAGGTCTCCAAGTATAAGGGCATGCAGCGAAGTCACCTCTTTGTTCCTCTAGCCTTGGAGTTATATGGAGCGATGGACACGTCATTTGACACATTTGTCGGGGAGTGCACAAGAGCTTATCATGTTAGGCGTTAGGGGTACCACTCTCACTCTCATACTTTGTAGCATATTTTAGACAGCGTGTGTCCATTGCTTTACATAGGGCAGTGGCTAGTGCAATCCATAGGAGAGCAATCACATTAGATGATGTTTCTTAGGATGCTCCAGTTGTGTGTGGACCGGAAGACTTGCATAACTCAGATATCTTAGGTGCGGTAGGGCAGATTTCTCATATAGACTCTATGGGCTTAACCCGGTGTTACCTTTTTTGTCTCTCCCTTGTACAGCTTGATGGGGTCTTCCCATCCTTCGTTTTCCCTACGCGGTCGCCTTTTCTCTTTCAAAGGGATCAGTTATATCTTTCTTGTCGACTTGGGGACTGGGCAAGTCGAAGTGCCAAATATGATCGTTTAAGTCCATCTCTGCAAAGAAATGCAACAGCAAAACTGCCCACTCCCTTATCAACTACACAAACGGCCCTCCGGCTACCATGCATCTTGCTACGTGTGCAAGTTTCTATTCACACCATTTTGGCGACAATTTTCATCTGCACACAAGGGAGATGACAAATGTGAATGCTTAGCGGCAGTTTCAGAGGAAATTTGGTTCATGCAGAAGGAACTCCTGGTTCTTTCAGATTGGATAAAAGAAGAGATCGGTTGTCGCGGAACCGCTTTATATCGACACTGAAGTGATACCATATACAGTACTGGAAATAGACGGAGCACAAGAATACATTACGTCGCAAATTTCAGAACGATTATTACGGATACCCGATAGGAAATACCGACAACCAAAATCCTGCCCCATATTGTCTGTCTTCTGCAAAGTCCGAGCCCATTTCTGAGACTGAGTATTTCTTCATCGCTGCATTTTGTCAGTCAGTCTAACTCCAGGTAGCATGACCTGGAGTTACAGGTGGCTCCGAGGAGCGGCTTCTTTCACTCTTCTCAGGAGATTTGCACAGATGAGACCAGACGAGACCATCTGGCTCTACAGTTGATCAGTCAACCTCGTGGCTGCCATGATCGAGTGATGTTCTGTCGACGACGAATCGCGGCATCTCACAAGCGGTTGAGAGGCACATGACCTCGAGTTTTCAATATTGGAGCTGTACACTGCACTACTCGGCAAGTTCGCTCACGTCCAAAGGTATTGAACGTTGTGAGCTGTGAGACTGGAAAAATGGTTTTGGTGGAGTACTTGATTTCACGAGTGTTGTCATGGCTTTTGCTTTCAACTGGGGTTACTTTCTCTTTTGAAACAAGTTAGTCGGGTTTCACCGAGGGACTTGAAATCTTTGGTTTGGTTATTGCTTACACCTCGACTCAGCAACCTCAATTGGCTGGAATTTGTTCTTCTATTACAGGTAATCCCTCAGTGTTTTCTCTGCATTGTTAGAAGTTTTACACGCGTCCGTAAGTTCTTCTCATTAGTCATGACCTTGTTGAATCCCCCAGGTAGAGCTAGCTACCCTGGTTGAATAACAAAATATCTAGAAATGCTACCCGCAAGTAAATCCTGACTGGCGGAAATGCTAATCAAAGGTGAACTCACTTTATATATGCAGGACAAGGTAAACTTTGTGCTAGAGGATTTTAGAGAACGGCCACTGGCACCTTCAGAGTGAAACATAGCCGTGGTTACGCGACATTGCACGCTGCGAGGAACAGCGGCATAGATGTTTAATTCACCTCTTTCTAATTTCGACTTGTGACGGGTTGACAAGTATTGACGACTCTATTGGTTCATCCAGAAGCACATTCGTCGTCATCGTGAAGCATCAGCGGGAAATCTTCTAGCAAGCATGCTACATGTGGCGATCATAGCAACTATGGTGCAGGAGTACTGCAATATGATGCGGAGAGTTCTTGAACAGATTGTGCAGGACTCGCCTTTCTCGAGAGAAGCTAGGCAAACCATGCTGCGAAGACTTGATTCGTGTCCTGTGTTCACTTACATGTGACTGCACTATCAATAGAGCAACATTCTGCAGAGGCAGCAGAAGTGTTCAAGTTTTACTCGTCTATCGTGTCCCAAATTTGATCACCCAGAAACCTGAGTGTGGCGATCGAGTAGAACCACAAGTTAGCGGCAGTCGTCTTTAAGCTCGAGTTTGTTTATGACAGTCTCGATCCTTGTCAACAGATTTTGTCGCTTGATATTTCTGCCCAAGATGTCGGACCAGAAAATGTCGGATCAGGAGGAGCATCAACGTCAACGTCCATCTCAAATTCAAAGTCATGAACACGGTCCACCTCAAGAACCTATCAAATCTTCCACGATCCAAGAAGAGGTTAGCTCTGGTTCCATTATCACCTGGAAATCGTTGTGGCCTTGCTATTGTCGCTGAATTTAAGCTTTATGAACTTTACAGCAAGAGGACAGCTATTTGGTCCACTGTAACTATCGATGTTTCTATTATGCGCTGCTATTTTCTGAGTCTTACGAATTGTTGTGTGTGGCAGGCTGCAGATGCAGCACAACAGGCCTTGGAAGCCCAACAAACTGCTGAAGAAGCCGTGAAGAGAGCATATGCAAAGCAACTTGTGGCCCAGGAAAAAGCTGAGAAGATGACTCAGGAACTTGCAACACAGAAAGAGACTGCTAAGAAAGTTGCTCTCATGGCAGCGCAGCAAGCTGCCGAAGAAGCTGCGAAAGAACAGAAAGGAGTATCGGAGCAACAATTTAATCAACAAATGATCGCCCAGGAAGCAGCAAGGAATGCTTTGACCTCAGTACGTCAGGCACCTCTCGCGTCGCAGGGACCTGGAATAGCTATTTCTCAAGGCAGCTTGGCAGGTATTTGAACTCATCCAATCTTTCAGTAGGTTACCTGTGTCTGATACATGAGAATAGTAGGATGTACCCAGTTATAGTTCTTGAATGCTTAAATTTGACGGTGTCTTTGGGTCAATCGTGTTAAGATTCTTAAATCATCTTTCTCCTCTGCCAGGTGGTAATGGAGGTGTACGCGTTGAACAAACACATCCAAGTATAATGGCCAAGGAAATAGTGCTGCAAGCTGCCTACAGTGGAGCTGGAGAGGCGCAAGCTCAAATGGCTGCCGCTCAACAACTTGCTGCAGTTGCCAAGGACCCGGTCTCTCAGCAGGTATTGACAAAGTTTTATAGATTGCAACCTGGATGTCCTGGTCTCAGGGACTTACATCTTTTGGTTGGTAATCAATGTCACGGCATTGAACCGATTTTTCGGTGATGGGAATTGTACCGTATCTCTTAATGAGACCATCCCAAACTTCCCAAGGAAATTGTTAATCTATCTGGGTTTCCGGACGATTTGCAGGAGGCAACTCAGCAAGCTAGAGCAGCACAGCAAAAGATGGAAGTTGTGCAGAAAATGGCGGCGTCCTCACAATTGCCAGAAACAGCTCTACAAGCCGCTGCAGCACTGTCGAACAACGTACCTAATCAGTCGATGCAGCTCGGATGAAGTCCGGAGATCTCACTGAAACCTGCTTACCCCTCTTAAATCTCCAGGAGATGGGTACCAAGAAACTAAAATGTGCAGCAGGCACAATGTGGTCGATTTTTTGGAAACTAACTGGAGTTTAGCATTTGTTTGTATTGTCAAGGATTGCGTTAAAAGGGTAGCTGACCACTGCGGTCGTCATGAGGCACACTTCATGTCACGGAGGACAAAGATAAACAGTTGAGGAAATTGAATGTCCAACACGAGGCTAGCCGTAAATGGATTATTTCTGCCATCAATTTTGATAGAAGACCTGGAGGTGTGGCCGGGCATACCGTTGTGGTAAGCTGTGCACATTATTGGGTCATTCACCTGAAGTGTTCACTCGCGCAAGTGCCAGTTTCCGTCCAAGCAATCACCAGAAAGTGACGAATGTACTTGGAGATATTTCGCTGGAAGGCACAATCAACGGAAGGATTGAAGTTGCATCAATACACAGTTGGTCAAGGCAATGACCTACGGGATTCTGAACTGTCGAGGTTGCACGCATTGATGCTTTCATATCGTTTTCATACTGAGGGTTATGCCTCGTTTTAGGAAATTGTCGTCTTATGGGTCTACATTGCGGTGGACAGTTTGACTGCGTTGGTGTGTTATAAGAGACGTTATAGATGTGGTGTACAGGTTTTGGTAACATGTCCCCATTGAGTTCCAATGCTTCGGAAAAGACACCCAGGAGAGATGCTAAACTAACGCAAAGTTTTTGTTACTATCTTCGGATTGATACATTATTTGGATATTATACTTTGTGAAAGGAAACATCCAATCTAGCAGCTCGCTTGCAACGCGCATACCCTCGGGAGATGATGCGAATATGGCCAACAGGTGTAACAAAGACTTGTCAAGATTACATCAACTAGCCGGGAGGATCTGCTTCCTCAGATCAGAGATGTAAATTGTATATGTATGCTGTCGAAGAAATCATCGTCAAGTGGCAAAGAGGAAGTATACAAGATAGAGTACTGAACAGTGTACCGGCTATATGGATAAGAGAGTGACAGATTCAAAAGAACATCAATAGATGGATTAAGAACGGATCGTGGAAAGGAGTGAAATCATTGCAAAGGAGAAGACATGATATCCACGAGTTCGATTCTGAGTAGTTTACTCTTGCATACATTAGTTTGGCATTAGAGACATATTTAGAAACTCCGACGGTCTTAATACTCTCTTCTTATAAGTTGGAGAAGAAACTCCGCGAGATGAAAGCCAGAAGGCAGAAGCATAGATGTCCTCAAGGAAAAACTATCGATAGACCTAGCTGGGATACCTCGCCTATCACTCTAAGGTAGAGTTGGCTCCCTTCTCGTAGGTATCCAGAACATTCCAGTGTGACTACCAGTAGTCTGACCATGGCATAGACTGTCTTGCCGACGATTCAGCGTCTTCTACTCAGGACGTATGTACTCCAGGGTTCAGCAGAATGAAATCAAATGGCAAAAATATGATGACTGTACAGAACAGCCATAACTACGGCTTCTGTCGCGTTGCGTTCTTAGTTCTGTCGTTTCTACTTTAAGCACTTGCCTGCATCAGAGTATACCTCGATTAGTGCGTGTCATCCTTGGGCAGGGGCCATGCTAATTTTCTCTGTATCGTTCGAATTTTATCGGATGTGCCCGAAAGGACATCAGGGAAAACTATGTGTATCTTTGTATCGGAGAGGACGGCTTTCATGCACTGCGACACAAGGGTAAACGATACACGAACCACCCGGGTCTTGGTCACCAGAAGACAAGGAACATCTCCCTCTCCCTCCAAGACTTCTATTGATAGGAGTCCCACGCATATCATGTGTAAAAGCTTCATCATTATATTCGAGTGATTGCACGCTATACCGTTATTGCGGCCAAGCAAGAGCCTCCTCCTACATTACATGCTTGCTTAGGTGTCAGTGACGGGAAAATATGAACTATGGCATGACTTAGAGTGCCAACACTATTCCATATGACATATGCACGACTTCTTCTTTCCTTTAAGGTTTGCCATATACATATAAATGTGCTGTCCATGTAAGTGTATGATGCATATACTTCGCATTTCGCATGATAATGTGGTTTCCGCCCAAGATTGTGATGCACGGACTGAAGAAGACACGACTTGTACGGGACTTGTTCCATCTCGGCTTTAAGGTCCGATGCCATAACAAACCTTCGGGACGTGCGACTTCCTAGCACTTAAAACAGTTATTGTCCACCGGGGACCCCGTGTCCTGTGTTTTAGAAAAAACTAAAACTATCCTCAGATATTCTTACTCAAACAAAGAATACACTCATCAATGAAACACTGGTATACATGGTTATTTATTGAAGTATTGCACACACTGCATAATTCAAGATATTCTTACTCAAACAAAGAATACACTCATCAAATGAAACACAAGATATACATGATTATTTATTGAAGCACTACACACACTGCATAATTCAAGATATTCTTACTCAAATAAAGAATACACTCGTCAAATGAAACACAAGATACACGTGGTTATTTATTGAAGCACTGCACACACTGCATAATTCACGATCGTTGATCTTGTTCTCAAAATACTCCCCAGATTTCTCCTGACAATGTGGTGTGTTGCTCGATCCCTTCATGGACTTTTATTCTCTCTTAGTAGAGTTTTCCAGCCAAGTCTCAACGCTTACTCAAATCCTAGGCGCCTAAGTCACCTGAGCCTCTACTAGAAAACATGTCTAGAGGTATATCATAAAGCTATCAACCGTTGGATCTGGAAATGATTCATTCCTTGATAAAATAGCAAGCATACTCAACAATTTTTAACTTGGTTTGTATTCTATCTAGCAAAGAAACTTTCTAAGAATGTTCAAAATACATCATAATCTTGATCAGCAACATCATAACTTGAGCAATTTCATACATAACTTGAACTTCTCAACTGGAACAAGTTTACTCAACATATTAGTTGCATTCACCTTCTTGCCTATGTTTTGTAAATTGATCTCCGAAGTTCAACTGGAACAGGTTTAGTCAATGGATTAGCTGCATTCACCTCAATGCCTATCTTTTGTAGATTGATCTCTCCACTTGTCACAACTTCCCGGATAAAATGGTGTTTGACATCAATGTGCTTGGTTTGAAAATGGTACACTTTACTCTTGACCAAGTGGATAGCACTTTTGCTATCACATTAAAGCTTGGACTTCATTTCTAGATGTTTTACATCTTGGCTAATGTTAGTAGCCATACAACCTCTTTAGCTACTTTTGTTGTTGCCATATATTTTGCCTCTATGGTTGAAAGAGCAATTGTATGTTGGAGAGTGGAGTTCCAACTCACCGGATCACCAACAAGTGTTATCACAAATCTGGTTGTGGATCTCTTCTTGTCAAGATCTCTAGACAAATCAACATCCACATAATTACTCCTTCTTGGTCCTGCTCCATGTCAAACACAATGGCAAGATCTATTGTCTCTTTCTAGTAACAAAGTATCCATTTCATAACTTCCCAATGTTGCTTCACACAAATTTTCATATATTGACTCACTATGCTCATCACATATGAGATGTCTTGTTTGGTGCAAACCGTTGCATACATTAATCTCTCAATATCACTAGCATAATTAATATAAGACATGAATCTTCTCTTCTCCTTATTTGTGTCAAGATATTTTGAAAGGATTTCCTACTATAGCACTTACAAGTTTGGTACTCTTGATGCCAAAATGTGTAAGTAACTTGATGAACATTGTGCCAAGGATATCTTGAAAAGATTTGCCACTTGAGCACTTACAAGTTTGACACTCTCCATGCCAAAATTTACAAGTTACTTGATGATCATTGTGCCAATGATGTCTTGAAAGGATTTGCCACTTGAGCACTTACAAGTTTGGCACTCTCCATGTCAAAATGTGTAAGTAACTTTTCCAACTCCAAGTAACTCCTTGAGATATCTATAATTTCCCTTGCTCGTATCCTTGTGGATTTCAATCCCAAGTAGCTTCTTTGAAGAACCTAAGTCCTTCATATCAAATTCCTTAACTAGTTATGCTTTCAATTTCTCCACTTCAACCATGTCCTCTACAAAAATCAACATATCATCTACATATAAGAAAAAAATGATTAAATAACAAAATATAGGTCCATGTAGTTTTTGGTATACACATCAATGTGACTTGCTTTGGTTTTATCTAAGCTTTTATCTAAGCATAGATAAAACCAAATTAGATAAAACATAAGCATAGATAAAACATGAAAGCATCCAATTTCTTGTACCATAGCCTTGGAATTTGCTTCAATCCTTATAGTGACATTTGGTACCTACAAACTAGGTTCTCCTTCCTCGGTACCATAAAACCCTCTGGTTACTTCATGTAAACCTACTCCTCCAATTCTCCATATAAAATTTCAATTGTTACATCCAATTGCTCAAACTCCAAATTATGCAAGATAAATAATGTCAACCACACACAAATTAAAGAGCTTTTACCACAAGTGAAAATGTCTTGTTGAAGTCTATACCTTCTTTTTGGCTATACTCTTTGCTAAAAGCCTTGATTTGTACCAATCTTCACTTGCTTTAGAGAGTCCTTACTTCCTCCGGTATATCCATCTACAACCAATTGCCTTCTTAATTGTAGGCAATTTTTCAAGTCTCCAAGTCTAGTTTTGTGCTAAAGACCTTGTCTCTTCTTTCATAGCACAATGCTATCTTTGACACTCTTGATCTTGCATTGCTTTCTTATATGAAGAGTGCTTATCATTCTCCATGAGAAAGACAATTGCTACAAATGAATGTTTTGTATCTCTGTACATGCCTCCAATCTCTATGTGGATACCTACAACGATTGATCTTACAAATCTTGATTGACTCTATAAGACTAATACCAAACCTAATTTAAGTGTTTTTTGTGTGTTTTAAACATAGTAGTCATCTAATCATACTAGTCTCATCAACTATTATCCTTACTCATAACAAGGCAACGTTTGATAGGATCCCACAAACTATATCCCTTTCTATTCTTCTTATTTCCTAAGAATATCCATTTTCAGATTTGGGATCTAATTTTAACATGTGCCTTGTTGAATGTGGACTGAATCTATACATCCAAATACTCTAAGTGAAGAATAATCTACTTGTCTACTTTTCCATTAGTGTTCTACACTCAAGAGTAGTAGAGGGAGTAATGTTTGCCAAATGACAAGTAGTGTTTGTACACTTTTCCAATCTGTTGTTGCTTAATATACTTAGCTCTCTCCAATAATGTATGATTCATCAATTTTGCTACACCATTTTATTGGAGAGTGTCCAATATGGTAAAAGGTGGATTACCAAACTCTCTTGATGTGTAATTTTTTAATGTTCCAAGGTCAAGAGAAACACAAGGTTTCATTCCTCAATACTCCAATGCCCCCAAGGAGCACTTGGTCTTTATTATATAGCAAAGAAGATCCACTCAAAGGGAGCTACACCCTTGGATCAAATACATGGATTGGTGATATATCAACAAGCTCTATCCTTAGATTAGCTGCATTGATTGGTGACATGTTGGTGACATTGTCCTATTTGGTTGATCAAACAAGTTTGACCTAAGGGAATCTTTGAGGAATCTTCTTATAGGAATCTTTGAGAAATCTTCTTACTCTTTTGGTGACACCTCTATCTGATCTACTTAGACCATCATATATAACATCCTTAAAGATATTACCAAGCTAATTTTCACCTCTAGATAATCTACCTAGCTAATGGTATTACAAACCTTTCTCTTTTAAGATATGAAGCTTCATTGCAAAGTTGTTGCTCAAAAGATTGCACTAACATCGATGCATTGGTCAAGTTAGCTACAAGCTTCCATCTTGCCTTGTACAATGGGTACCCTTTCCAATCTATGAGATATTCCACATGAGGATAGCAGGTACTGTAACACTCATTTTTGCATGCATATGGTATTGTGATATTTAGCTTGGTATTACAAGTACTTAAGAGATATTATTTATATAGAGATAAAGGATGGTTAGCTAAAGTTAGTCATAGCTAAGATAGAGGGGACCTTACTTTAGAGGAAGTAGAAAAGATGAGCACTACTATTTTAGATTTTAGTGTGTTGACTTGGTATTATTCCTAGGTGTTTGGCTTTGAGGAAAGAGTTGAGAACTCTTGGGCCCGCAAGCCTTTTTGTTTTGGATTCTTCTTTAGTCCAAGGATAGCCCATGTGAAGGAATCCTTGACTTAGTGTTTGGGTCAAGATAAGACCACATGCTTAGGGGAATATGCCTATGCAAATGGATATTCCTTTCTACTTTTTGACTTTACTTGACTTTTAGTCTAGTAACTTGAGTTACTACGGTAATTAGTAACTTTGGTACGTAACTATTTCACAAGTATATAAACAAGGGGTGAGGAGGTACTCATCATCCTTCATTTGCAACTATCTACCTCATTGAGTTCTCTAGTGAGCAATGTCTTGAGTCTTGGAGTGTTAGCCTTGGAGGAGTATGATGGAGTTGGGGTTCTTTGCCTTCTTAGTCCATGGTGCGCTACCATAATAGCCACCAGAGGTTCATCCTGAGTGAGAGACAGGCCGGCTCACAGTACCATGGATGCATTTTTGGAGAATATGTTTTACTTTGTATTCCTCTATGCCATCAATAAGTGTTGGACAAGATCAAGCTTCTTGTATGGAAGGAAAGTAGGTGTTTGGAGTGCATATCTATGTAGCAAGGAAACATGGAATGCTAGATAAATCTTCTTGTGTGGAGGTAGCTCAAGGTGAAAGGCCTCTATGCCAATTTGATGGATGATGGGAAAAGGGCCAATAAAACAAGGTCTGAGAGCTTACAAGGGCCAACTAATTTGAGGTTGGCTATGAATAGCCACACTTAATGCCCAATGTTGAAGTCCACGTACCTATGATATGCATTTGCATATCATTTTTGTTGATTTTGTGCTATTTACAACATGTGCTTGGTGGTCTTCACACCTTGTTGGATTCTAAAAACAAAAATGTTGACAACATCTACTTTGGTAGCCACTAAGTGGATCTTTTTTAAGCTCAAAGGTGTGAAAGGATGTTCTCTATACATGAGGAAGAATTGTGTGACTTGTGTGACTTGTGTAGATGAATTCATTGACTTGTTGTAGGAAAATTCCACTAGTGAAAGTAAGGTGTCCCACCTTTCTTGCTCTCCTAAGGTGAAGCTCCAGAGCATGTCCTTGACAATGAAATTGGCCTATTCCTTTTGTCCATTGGTTTGTGGATAATATGCCATGGACATGGCAAGTTTAGTTTTGAAGACACCAAAAAATGTTCTCCAAAATAGACTAGTGAATTGAGTGCATTGATCAATGACGAGCACTCAAGATAAACCATGGTGAGAAAAGACCATAGCTAAATACAATTGAGCTAATTGTGGAGCAGTCATGTCCTTGTTCATAGGACACACATGAATTATTTTGTTAAGTTGGTCTACAAAGACTACAATGGAGTCAAAACCTGAGGTGGTCTTGGGCAATTCACAAACCAAATCCATGCTGACCTACTTCTAATGTTGTGTAGGAGTGAGGAGGAGGTGAAGCAGCGCTATGGGAGCTTGATTAGAGGTTTTATTTTGGTGAAAAAGTAGGTAGCTTTGAATGTACTCCATAATATCATTGCTCATCTTGGGTCAATCATAATGTCATTTGACTACATCTAAGTTCTTATCCACTCCAATGTGACTTGCAATAGCAGAATCATGACACTCCATGAGGATGGTGGTTCTTAGGTTTGGAGCATCTAGGATATATAACTTGCCATCACAAAAAGTGAATCCTTGGGTATTGGTTACACCTTTGGATGATTGAGCTCCTATAATCTATGGGTCAATCTTTGTGGTAATAAGAATCCTTGGCCAAAAATATGGGTTCATCTTGACTCCTACAGCGAGATTGTTCACCATAAGCATTTGGGTTAATGCATCTACAAGTTGCTTCTTGCCTTCCACATATGTGATTTTCATGTTGAGCAATTATCTCCACTCTACCCAACAAATCTATCAATGGGATAGATCTCTTTATGTCTTGAGGTAGACTAGTGATTTTGGTCTATCTCCACTACAAATGCCTTCTCACCACGATAGTGCTTCCAATGTTTGGTTGCAAGGACAATAGTGAACTCTTCTTGTTTGATGATGTGATAGTTGCATTCTACCGGTAACAAATTTTGAGAGAAATATGCAATTGGATGACATTTATCACTCCATTCTTGTTGTAAGACTCACAACGCCTAATGCATATGTGGCTAGCTTGATTGGATGTGTTGGGATCATACCATTTCAAGATTAATGCATGTAGTAATACATCTTTCAATTCTTGAAAGGTCAAGTCTTATGTGGTTTGCCACATCCACTTCCTCTCCTTACCAAGTAGTACCATTTAGGAGCTATGTGACCTTGGAGAAGTCCTTTCCAAATTGATGATAAAACCTAATCAACCCCAAGAAACCCTTGAGTTGAGTTTGATCTTTTAGAGCACCCCATTTTTGAATGACATCTATTTTATTTGTTAACACTTGGATACCTTTTGCACTTACTTATGCCCTAAGTAATCTACTTCAAACTTGCCAAACTTGCACTTTGAGACTTTGGCATAAAATTAGTTCTATCATCAAATTTGGAGGACTTCTCATAGATATTGCTTGTGTTCCTTCATTGTCCGATTGTATACTAAGATGTCATCAAGGAAAATGATAAAAACTTATCCAAGTATAGAAAAAATATGCCATTCATTAAACTTAATAAGGTGGTTGGTGTGTTGGTGAAGCCGAACGGCATCACTAGGTACTCAAACTGTCCATACTTTGGTCAAAAGATAATTTTGTGTATGTCTTTCTCCATGATCCTAATTTGGTTAAAATTGCTCTGTAGATCAAGTTTGGTGAAGTGTTTTGCCCTATTGAGTTGATCAAATAGGTGCAAAGAAATGGGTATTTTTTCTTCACTATTTGTTGATTTAGGCCCTCATCTTCAATGCACATTTTCATTTTTCTATCCTTCTCCAAAAACAAGATAGGAGCCTCATATGGTGATATGTTGGGTTGGATAAACCGTTTTTGTAGTATATCCTTGATTTAAGCCTAGGATTCCTCCAACTCATGAGGTACTAGTTGGTATGAGGCCTTACAAGGAGGTGCTTTCAAGAAGTATCTCAATTTTATGATCTATTTTCCCTTTTAGTGATAATCTTGAGGGTAAATCATAAAGAAAGACATCTTGAAATTCATTGACCATATCTTTCATAGGAATTTTTCCATCAAGTTATGCACTCTAGACTTCTCTTATTAGACCCATGAAACATCTATCTATCTTATAAATAGCAATTGTCCTTATGATATAGAGAGGCAATTCTTGCCTTTGCAATATTTCTCTATCTCCATTTATCTTCCATTGGTTAGTTCTCAGTATTTTCTTTCTCCAATCTATCATAGGGTTATAATACTCCATCCACTACATACCTAAGATTGCATCATAATGAACTAACTATAACAATATGGAGTTTACCAATGAATTAGTCAAGACTAGCAAAGTAGCAAGTAGGCCAAATTACCCAAGAATTATAAGAATATTCTAGAAGCATTTAGGAAGCTACTTGGTACCTTCCAAGTATTGGGTAATATGTATGCAAAGTGGTGACTTCTAGGAGTAATTTTCTTGGGAAACTTCTTGACTAGCTTAGCTTGCACGCCAAGTAGATGACTTCTAGAAGGAAGTTTCCCAATTAGCTTGGCTTGCACTCTAAGAAAGTGGCTTTTAGGAAGCTTCTCAAGAGCATTGTATGTTCCTTATAAATACCAAAGCTCAAGCTCATGCAAGGCATTTGAAGTTTCACTCATTCAAGAATCCTAATATGATCTTTCACTTTGATATTTCATTCTCCTATTTCTCTCCTCGGTCTTTACATTGGTAAAAGAAGGATTGGGATGGATGGAATTTATAGACCACCAAATCCATTTCCACCAAACCATTAGGATTTTTATATCTATGTATTACCCACATATCATTTTATGTATTTCATCATCTTATATTTTGGGCAGAATTTGTTGAATGCAATCACCTTGCCCAATGAACCCTTGGTACTTTTGATTGTAACTTATGGAGAATGATGGACGTGTTGTATCTACATGTTAGCTTAGATAAATTTTATGTAGTTTGATAGAGTGATAGCCATGGCAATGATGTCCAAAGTAAAAAATGTCATGTAGTAAAAATTTGTAATGTAGTAAAAAATTGAGCACCTTACTTGATTGCTGGAAGAACAAGATCAACAATGACAAGAGCATGTAAAGAGAGCATCAAATTCAAGAAGGAGAAGAGAAAATCTAATTTCCAAAGCACAAGGTATTTGAAGGCAAGAACCTCTCAAATGCAATGGAGAATTTTGTATTTGATTATGAACAATATTTTGAAGTTACAATTCTTCAAGATTAATAGAGATAGATTCTTTTGGCTTCAATCCAATTAGAAGGAGTGGCAAAACAATAATTGCAATTTTGAGTGGAGCAAGTCGAACAATAGTTTGTTGCACCAATCTTGATATGAGAAGAATTCAAGAGCACAATAATTGGACAATTCCAAGCTATAAATGCCATATGAGCCACATGAGATAGGGTGGCAGAATTGAAGTAGATTTCTTCTATAAGAAGTTACATCACTCAATTCCAGAACACCATAATGAAAATTCAAGATATATTAGAAAATGAAGCTTTGGATTACTTTGTGAGGGGATCTAAGTCACATACCAAGTTGGAAATGACCATGTGGGAACCCAAAGACTTGGAAGAAGCCATGCATTTGGCTAAGCGCTTTGATTCCTTGGTTGTGATAACTTGGTCTTGACCTCAACCTTCACTAAACGTGCCTACACACTACATACGGGTGGACTAGTTGGCACCAATGGAGATTGATGCCATCTAATAGGAACCACTTGGCACTACAGATAGAGAAAGATTGTGACAAAATTGTGGTTTCTTTTATTGTTGCCAAATTTGGCATTGCATTGCTAAATGTATGTTCAAGAATGGATAACCTTGACAAATAGCCCAAATAGAGCTCATGGAGTATGATGATTAAGAAAACAAGAAATACCAATAGGAGAACTTGAGCCACCTATTATGAACTTGATTAGTTCTAGTGGGATTGAATGCTCAACCTATGCAAATTTGCTTCACTTGCAAGGTATGATATTTGATTGTGGTTATAGGAATTTAGTTGATTTTAGGAGTTCAAAAAACTTGCATATAGCAAAAAAATTAAGAATTAATGCCAAGCCAATAATTGGAAGTAGATTGATGATGGTGGATGGTAGAAAGGTTTTGCATTCCATACCTCACATCCAATTATATTTAAGATTGGGAAGGAGTATTTGGAGTGCATGTGGGTTGTAGTGGCACCTCTACACTATGATGTCATTCTAGGTTTACCTTGGCTTGAACATCATAAGGTTCAATTTGATTGGACTTGACAATAATTCAAGTACACAACCAAGGTAAAAAAATACTAATAAGGTTATTTGGCACCTTTGAGTAAGACACTTAAGAATAACCAGTCCAAAGATGAGAAATTTATCAGCAAAGCAGCCATGGAGCAAGCTTTGGAGGAAGATAAGCCTATTTTTGTGATGTTGATCAAGCCAATTGCATATAAAGGATCTAATGAGGGCTAGAAGCCTCATCAAGCAATGGTTGATCAAATAGTTTAGTAGTTTGTAGATGTGTTTCTAGATGATCTATAGAAAGGATTACATGCAAGAAGTCCTAAGACAACTACGTCAATGGAAGTTCTACTCCAAGAAGTGAAAGTGTATCTTTTGGTAGAAGGAAGTTACTCTCTTGGTTCATAAGAACTCATTAGAGGGGATCAAGATGGAAGAGGAGAAAATAAAGAGCAGAATTGATTGGCCTAATTTGAAGGTGCCACAAAAGTGTAGGCATTTAATGGACTGGTAAGTTTTTATTGATGATCTATCAACTATTATGCTCATGTAACCGCATTATTGACCGACCTCTTGGAGAAGACCTCAAGCTTTTAGTGGACCACCAAGCACAAAGACGCATTCTAGAAGTTGAAATATATGGAGTCTTCAAGATCCATTCTTCAACCATATGATCATGAACTATCTTGTGTGGTTGATTTTGATACTTCTAACTTTACTATTGGAGCTATGCTATAGTAAGAATTTCTAGATGTTACATCCCATTTCCTTTGTGTCTCATCAACTAAACAACATGCAAAGGAATTACTTTGATTGAGATCAAGAACAACTAGCAATGCTATATGTCACCAAGGTATGGAGGCATTATCTTTTGGAGAAACAAATGATCATGCAAACTAATCACAAGCCCTTGTTGTAGACATTACATTTGGAGCACATGAAGAGTTGATATCATCAATGAGAGGAACATTTATAATTTTTGACCTCAAACTTGAGTACAAACCTGGTAGTTCCATGTCATCCTCAATGCATTATCACATAACCTAATTTAAAGTCTCTCATCACGGCGGCAATTATGACAATGTTAATCTACTCAAAAGTCCAAATAAAGTTTAGAATAGCTTTACAACAAGAACCCTTCTTTTAGAGTTTAGGATAGCTTTACAACAAGAACCCTTCTTTCAGATGATACAAGTTAATACAACACCTTCTCTTTCAAGGAAGGCTTCTATTTTATGAGAAACAAATCTATGTTTTAGCCAAGGGTGATCTACAATTTGTGAGCCTCCAAGAAGCCCATGACCTACCAATCATTGGTCACATGGGTTTGGACAAGAACTTGGGTACCTTACAACACCAATGGTGGTGGCTTAACATTGCAAGATATGTTCAAGAGTTTGTTTGATCTTGTGAGAGTTGCCAATGCAACACAACCAAAAACCAAAAACTGAGTCATCTCTTTCAACCACTTCCTATCTCATTTGCTCAATGGGAACATGTGAGCCTAAATCTCATCACCTCCTTGCCCAAGACAAAGCAAGGCCACACAACAATTGTGGTGTTTGTAGATAAGTTTGGTAAGCAAATCCATTTGGCACCAACATTTAATACAATGGAAACTCTAACCTTAGCTCAAATCTACTTCAACAATTTCTTCAAGTATCATGGTATGCCTACTGTAATCATCTCTAATAGTGATCCTCAATTCATTAGAAAATTTTGGCAAGCACTTTTTTAAATACTCAACACTAAGTTTTCTTTGTCCATGGCCTATCATCCTCAAAAGGATAGACAAATTGAATGTGCAAATTGCACTTTGAAGGATATGCTTTGTGACTTTGTCAATGTTCACCATATCAGCAGGGATGAATGTCTTGCAATTGCTGAATTTACTTACATAAATTCCAAATAGGCCAGAGTGGATTCTCTCACTTCTTTAATTTTGATGAAGACTCACTTGTTCTAGATTCCGTTCTTTCTCCTCCTCTATCTATGTCCCTAATACTTTCACCTTCTTGACCACAATATCACTATCCCTATAACAAGCCAAATCTCATCTCCTTGTTGCTCAAAATCGTAAAAAAAATAATACATGGACCAACATTGTCATGGTCTTACCTTTTAACTCAATGGTAAGGTCATGCTTTCTTCTCATAACCTACCTTTTCCCCTTGATACCCAATTTTTTAAACTTGCTCCTAATTGGATAGGTCTATTTTTTATCATCAAATCATTTCTCTTGTTGTTTATTGACTTGCCTTGCCTTGTCATATGTATATCCACCCTATCTTTCATTTCCAAGTTGAAACCCTTTGTCTTTAATCCATCTTCCTTTTCTTCTTGTGTCAAACCTTCTTCTTTTCCCATCCCTATCAATGATCATGAGGAGTATGAAGTTGATTGTATCTTTGCACATCATTACATTCAACATGGTTGCCAACAACATATGGAGTACAAACTCCTTTAGAAAGTGTATCCCTTTCATAATGCCACTTGGGAATCTTGTTCTCATCTCCAAAATGCACAAAAAGCCATCCAAGAGTTTGAAGCTTCCATGGTGACAAGGATGTCATCAACTAGCGGTGGGAGAATATGTAACAATATAGAGTTTATTGACAAGTTAGTTGAAACTAACAAAGGATTTAGTAGGCCAAATTAGCCAAGAATTATAAAAATGTTCTAGAAGCATTTATGAAGCTACTTGTACCTTCTAAGTATTAGGTTATGTACATGCCAAGTAGCAAATTCTAGGAAGAAGCTTCTTGGGAAGCTTCTTGACTAGCTTAACTTGCACACCAAGTAAGCAACTTCTAGAAGAAAGCTTCTCAAGAAGCTTCCTGGTTAGCTTAGCTTGCACTCTAAGAAAGTGGCTCTTAGGAAGCTTCCTAAGAAACTTATCAAGAACCTTCTATGTTCCTTATAATACCAAAGCCCAATCCATGCTAGGCATTTGGATTCTCCCTCATTGAAGAGTCCCAATGTGATCTTTCACTCTCATCTTTCATTCTCCTATTTCTCTCCTTGGTCTTTTACACTAATCATATCACTCACCACCCAATTTCTTCTTGATACTCTACTCCAAAGAGTACTACTTTTGTATGGAACAACTCAATCCTCTTTGTCTAATCATTAGGTTACTCTTCTTCTTCATTCTCATCCTTCTCTATTTCTATCCTCAACCTTATTATAACAAACCAAGACAAGAAATTATTTATTACTCTAGGGTCTATTAATACTCTCCCTGATTGCCTTCTAGGACTCCAATGACAACAATCAGTTGTGCATTTGTCTTCCTTGAACTTTGCACACTTGTCTTCTTCCTCCCTCTACTTTTACTTCTTTCCATTGAGCCAATAAAGCAATGAGGTACATTTATTGGTGATCTTTGTTTTTGGATGTGATTTCAACAAACTCTTCTTTGATTTGTCTCTCTAAGTTATTCAAAGGTTGCCTATATGGAGGCCAAGGGCCTCTAGGAAGGTGGGGACAACAATTGATAGCTATGTGCCCAACTCAATTGCAATTGTAACAATGTTGTTGTTTTGCTTGAACCCCTTCTCCTTGTGAGATTCCATCTCTCCTTCTTTGATCCATCACCGTTCTCCTTGGAGCAGTCATGCTCCTTGGTCTTGGAACTAAATTTTGCCCAATTCTATAGGAATTGGTCCACCAAATTGTGGTGTATTAGCCCAATAGTGTTGGGTTGGGACTACTTCTTCACCTCTTCCAAGTGCTCTTTCTATTCTTTGAGCACACTCAATGACTTCAAAAATGGTGCAAGGATTTTGTACCATTAACTCTTGATGATTTTTCTCTTTTAAACCCTATTTGAAATTATCAAGAGCTTCTACTAGGCATATTGGTTATCTTGATCTGTAGATCAAGTAATACCTCCATGTATTCTTGTATCTTGTTCTTTTACTTCAACTCCTATAGTTTGGTTTGAGCCATCTACACAAAATTCACAGATTAGAAATTCTTTTGCAGCCATTCTTGCATAGTTGTCCCAAGTGATCTCTCTTCCTTCTACTAACACTCATCATTCCTAAGCATCATACCATGTGGGGGTTTTATCAGTCAGGTACACACACATTTTTATGAAATGCTCAATGATCTTAGTTGTGAATAATCTAAAGTATTGATTTACTCTTGAGATCCAATTTTCTGTTTGTACTGTTTGTATGGAGTGTTGTCCCTTGTAAGGCTTGATGTTGCATGTCTTCTTCATTCAATGTAACATTGTGGCTTCATTGTTCATCAAGGTTGATGTCATTAACATGAGTGGCTCTCCATGTACTTTGGCCGTTGTTATTGGATTTGGGGATGATTCCCCTTCTTGCATTACATGATTTTTCTTGAAGGTATATATTTAAGTTTGTAATGCCACCATTATCATCTTCATATCCCAAAACTTATCCAACATTTCCTACATTCCTTGCATCAAATCTTACAACTATGGCCCTATGATTTATACATATAGAAAATGCTCAATTGATAATTTTTACTTCAATATAGGGTGAATATGATCACTCATGAGAAGGCATATGTAATTGGCTTTACCATTGGATTAGAGAGCCTATCACTCATTGATAACATTTATTACCAAAATTGTAGACTATAAAATCCCTAAACATCATTTTTGGCTTAATTACAAAATTGATTTCTACTTGAGTGTTGAAAGAAAGAGTATTCTATACATTGAGATCTATTGCATCATAATAAAATGAAAATTGTCGAATCCTACTATTTATTGTATATCACCACAAGTTGAATCACAAGGTTTGGAAAATTCATTACTATGTCCATGAATTTTACTCCAAAATGGTAAACAAGATATATTCTCACTTGTTCATGCTAGATGTGCATAATCTTGATGTGGAACAGATTCAAGAATTAAAAGCAAGGTGCAAGAAATTATCCTCTAAGAGCATCTATCCCATCCTCTCTTTAAAACACCACCAATTTATTGATTGCAATACTTTTTCTCCCTTCAAATTTACTTTTGCTCAATAATCTATATTCCCCTAAGAGGGATGATCCAGTTACTTGATACCATTGTACTATTCCAAGGACAAGAGAAACTCCAAGAGAAACACATGTTTCTTTCTTTAATACTTCAATACCCAAAGGAGCACATGGTGTTTATTATATAGCAAGAGAAGAATCACTCAAATGAAGCTACACCCTTAGATCAAATACAATGATGACATGTTGATCCTTGTCCTATTTGGTTGGTCAAATAAGTTTGATCCAAGGAATCCTTCCTATAAGACACTTAGAATAGCATGGGTGATGTATTTGTCGGAAAGCTCTTGACAAACAAACAAGGGAGGAGAAAGCAATGCTTATATCTTCAAAGGAGGAGCAATCTCCTATTTTATAAGGCTTGATTCATTTGTTTAGGCCACCAAAATTGGCTTTGAAGTTTTCATGGTAATTTTACCTTTGCCTTATTAGCAGAAACATTCTTTTGGTGACATCTCTATCTAATATACTTAAACCATTATACAATATCCCTAAAGATATTATGGAGCCAATTTCCACCTCTAGATAATTTGTCTAGCTAATGGTATTATAACTTTCAATCATTATCAAATCTTAAACACTTTTCTCTTCTCTTGTCTCCTTCTCCATCATCATTTTCTATTGATTACTGATACATACAATTTTTGATTTTTCTTCATGGTGTAGACGTATACTCTTCTAGAGTAGGCATCCACTCCAAGAATAAAATATCTAATGCTTTAAATTTTGGAACTACTAGTCCAAGGCATCATAAGTTAGAATGCACATAGTCTAAAATTCCCTTTGTGCAATGAAATTCCATGGAAAAGCTCACATATAGTTGCTTTCCTATTATAGAATTCTCATAGAATTTTAACTTACAGTTATTCATGCCCTTCAATAATTGTTGCTTAGATTGCATTCACTCATATGACCCAAATGTAGGTGCCACAAGTATGTAAGGTCTTTAGGATCTTCTTCTTTAGAAGTAATTGTTGTCACTCTACTTGCAATGGTGTCTTCAACCAGCTCATATAGATTTCCTACCTTGCAACTCTTCATTTCTACCAATGTTCTCTTTGATGTTTTCAACTTTCCATTTTTTACTCCCCATTTCCAACCATTTGAATCCAATGTACTCAACAATATATAGTTCTTTTGCAGCTCAAGAACATGATGCACATTAGCAAGAGTCCTCATACCACCATCAAACATCTTGATGTGCATTTTACCAATCTATAGTGCTTTACAAGCCACCTCATTCCCCATCAATGTAGATCCTCCATTAAAGTTTTTGTACATGTGAAACTAATCTTTCTTTGGACACATATGGTAAGAGCAACATGAGTCAAGTATCAAAGACTCTTCAAAGTAATCTTTGTCCCAAATGACACATAGTATATTTTCCACAAATCTTGACAATTATGCTACATTTTCTTGGTCTAAAAATTGACATTTATCTCTACTACGTCCAAGTTTCCAAACCATACAATCTAAATTGAAATTCCCTACATTCCTATAGATCCAAAATTTGGCTTTGGTGCCATCAAGTCCAGACTTTGGTCTAGATTTACCCTTGATTACCCTTTATCTATTGTTCTACCTCTAAAAAATAGAGCTCTAGAATTCATCTACTCTTGGTTATGTTTTTTACCCATCTCATTTGATAGGAAGGTTGAAGTAACTTCTACAAAAGCATTGTGGCTAGATTTTTACTCTATCAAAGCAATGAAATCAATAACAAAAATACCTTATCTTCCTCATCTAAAGTAACATGTATACTTATCAACTTACAAATGATTTTGTTGAATGCATTGAGGTGCTCTAGTATGCTCTAACATTCCTTCATCCACAATGTATAGAGTTTTTTTAGGTACAACTGATTTTTCAAGGACTTTGTCATATAAAAACTCTCTAGTTTTGACCACTACTTTAGCATTGAGTTCATTTTTCATTACATTATACAACACTTCATCAATAAGATTTAATCAAATTGTGTTAATTGATCTCATATTGTCATCCTTCTACTCATTGTCATTCTTGTCCTCTAATTTCTTGTCATGTGTTAAGTGTAACCCTTGTTGTACAAGCAAGTCACTCACCTTAAGTTATGATAATATAAAGTTGTTCTTCTCATCATATTTCTCCACTACAAACTTTGCATTTGAGATTGATATTCTTTGTATCATTGTGAATCTCCAGATAAAATTTACTCTAATACCAATTATTATATAAAAATATTCCCCAAAATATCCTCATTGAGCAAAGAATACACTCATCAAAGAAACAAAAGATATTTCCAATTTTCTTTTATATTTGAATCTATGTACACAGGCCAAACATTCTCACTAATTATTTTTTGAAGTACTTATATATTTTTTATGATTGACTCTCATTTATCACATCTATCCAAATTCCTGTTGAGAATGTGTCCTTTTTCTAGATCCTCTCATGGAGCTTTATATCTCTTAGTAGAGTTTTCATTAGTAGAATCAAGGCTTGCTCAAACCCTAGTTGCCTAAGCCACCTTTGCAATTTACTATAAAATAGATCATTAACCATTGGATTGGGAAAGTATTCATCTCTAAATAAAATGGCAAGATATACTCTAAATACAATAAAAAGAAAATCTTCTATTAGTACACACAATTTTGAAGCTATATTTTTCAAGGGTTTGATCAGAGTGTTGGATTTATTCAACGGCTTATCAGCGTACATTATTTCTTTAAGTTTGGATATGACTGGAAGTGCAGCATGGTGGGTTTCAGAATCAAATAAAATCAAATAATTTGAGTCAAGCGAGCTTGCATTGAAAGATATAGTTTCAAAGTTACAGGTGTTAACAAAATGATTTTTGCATTGAAGAGTGTGATTTCAAAGTTGCATGTGCTGAAAAAGGATTTTTATTGTGTTTCAAGGAAATGGATTCTCTTATATTACATATATAATAAAATTGGTTTTTATGTGATTGTCCTCATCTACCATGGAATGAAAAGAGAATACATTTATAATAGCTTTGGGATTATTTTATAGGAGAATTTAATGTATACATATGACAAATTTAAGGCATAAATACATTTTATGTTATTTTTGAATATATATTATTGTAAAAATTTATATATCCAAGAAATGACCCAAAATCTTTATTCAAGAAATGTAACCAATTTTATTATGGATATAAACATGTCACATCATTTATAGTGTCGCATCTAGATTGCTCAGACATTGGAGGTCCAGTGATAGCAATTAGAGTTATTTTGTCAGTTTCTCAGAGACTACTTTCCGACGGTCAGATTTTGTGTTTGAGGTACTAACTTCATGGTGGGGCCCACCGTCACTTTGCATCGTTTGCACCATCAAGTGTGCCATCAGCGGGACCGTTAGGGTTTAGACCTAGCTTGAGTCTAGGGGGTATACTTTTGAAGTGTAGCTCCAAAGAGCTCACTTCTTTGATGTTGAGCCTTTGAGTTCTTGGCTATGGTGGACAAAGGCCGGTGAGCGTCACCTGGATTCTCTATGCTTGAGTGGGTGTGGCTTGACTGTAATCAATGCCCAGTTGTTTGCAGTTTATAGAGTGACAAATCAAGTATTGATTTGAGTTGAGTTGAGTTGAGAGTGGTAAACAATCTGATTACATCAGAGAAGTGAAGTCAAGGGGAAATTAGATGCAGGAACTTTGAGTGTTGGTGGTATGTCAAAGCTCGATGGATCGTTGGTAGCTCAATTCAAGTTCAACTTCTCCATAGTGTGCAGAAGCTCATTCAATTGATGCAGATTTGGTAGTAAGGCATATGATGTGCAAAGCGCTGGCCAATTTTTGAGCAAAGAAGGAGTAAATTTTGAGCAGTGGTTGTGATTTTGAGCTCAAGAGATGAAAGCAATACCAATTTGCTCCGAGTTGGGCTCAAAAAGTCAAATTGAAGGTGAAGAAAGGCCTCATTTGGCTAAATTTTGGTGTTTTGAGGCTTCGAGGCATAGGACTATGGGCTATGAGGGGCTACAAAGGCCTAGAAGGGCCAGCAAGCTAGCTTGCTGGCTTGAGGCTAGCTAGTTTAGAGTAGATCTTGGTCATTGATTGGCAAAATCTACCTTTCCTGCTAGATTGTGCATAATAGGGTTTGATCCCTAGATCTCTTGTTCCTAAACTTGTGCCCTAGCCAACTGGTCCACCCTCACTTGTTGTCCTAGTGATTGTGTCATTGTTACCTATACGCGTGTAGCTTTGGCTAGGAGAGGCAATTTGATCCCATTCTTGGTGATCTTGGTAGCTTAGGACTTAGATACAAACTTCTCTTATGTCAAATGCCAAATGGTTATAGAGTCAATCCCGTGTTATGTTATGAGATGGAGAGTTTTTGTTTAGATTTCTTGTGATTGGATTGCCTCCATTCCCTACTTCCTGTTTGTGCACTACGTTTGTGTGAGGTGCCCTGACTTTTGAGCGTTGGTACTCTGGTGTGCTCTCGGTAGTGAGGCAAGAGTGATGACCAGTCAGACTACCTTTGTTTCTCTCTGGTGAGGCAGGAAGTGATGACCTGCAGACCGAGAGAGTGCGTGTTATGATGGCAGGTTATAGGTTTCCCTTTCCCCTAGTGTAGTTATCTTGGTTACAATTACATTAGTGGGTGGTGCTTAGTTGGTATTTACACTTGGTGGTGTTGGCACTTGGTGGGGCACTTGCGGTTGCAACTTGTAGTTGCAGTTGGTGGTTCGGGTTTGCTGTTGCGGTTACGTGGTCACGACGGAGTTCTTTGGGGATTCCAAAGGAGATAGCCTTGCAGTAAGCAGTGGGTTTACTTGAAGTGGCACTCGGTATCAGCTTGTATCTTAGGTCCTAGTGAGGGAGGAGATTGACTCTGAGTTGGAGTTTGACACAAGAGCTGATTCAGTTGAGAGTGCACTTGGTGTGTCCGCACCGTTTTTGTGGGACATGGACAAGATTTATGGGGCCCCCCAAAGGCCCTAGGCATTACTTTGGTACAGTGGGTACCATTGAGTTGGATGACTTCATCCAAGAGTTTGATAGTTGGTGTGATCTGCAGCAAATGTGGAACCCAACTTTGTTTACGCCCTTCATAGCATGGAAGGGGTTATTTCAGCATCTAGAGGGTCCGCCTATAGATGACTACCATGAGTTGAGGAGAGCCCATTGAGATTGAGTTATGGAGACAGTATTGGTCTCCACACTATGTCTCCATCACTTCAAGCTTGGTGGCCAGGAGTAGATCTGATGTACCTATGAGTTCTAGCTCAAGTAGTGTTGGTGGAGCTAGTGGAGGTGCACTAGCTAGAGATAGTGCTACTACAAGTGGAGGTATTGCCGGAGGTACTACTACCTGAGGTGGTGTGGTACCGAGGTTTAACCCATGGTGGAGTTCTTCTTGTGTTTGAGGTAGAACTACTAGGGAGTGCAGACTGACAAGCTGAGGAGCTTGTAGGAGTTCTTGCAAAAGGCTGGAGAGAGCCTACGTGAGGCATACACTTGCATGAGGCGGCTGATCAGTTTCACTCAAGGAGTTATTGAGGCCCAAGCAGTCCAATTTTGGTATGGGATATTGGACAGGGAGTTACAACGTAGAGTTCATGATGCTATGTTGTTGTAGGCTACTTTGCCCACTTTGACAGTAGTCTTTGGTTTGGCTGAGCGTATTGAGCTCAACATAGTGGAGGAGAGGGTGGTGACATCTGGATTTGGTAGGGAGACCTCTTCCACGACTGTGACTTCTTCTAGAGTGCAGTAGAGTGCACCACGCCCAGTTGGTTTTTGAGGACATGGTGGACAACCCAGATCCTATGGAGCGAGTGGAGGGCCTAGTGGAGTTAGACCCTTACCTTCATTTTTGGATCAGCAGCAGCCTATGAGTGGTGGTGTTGCTTGTTGGACTTGTGGTGGACCTCACCATCGGAGAGAGTGTACTCATGGCAGTGGACCTGATACCTTGGGTGCATCACAGCCAACACAGAGGCAGTGTGAGCATTGCCACAAATTTGGTCACACTAGTGACCGGTGTTTTGACTTACACCCGAAGTTACAAAGTGGTAGGGCTGTTATGGCAGGTAGTAGAGGAGCTCCTATTCATGGAGGACGAGGTGGTAGAAGTGGTGGTAGAGGATCTACACCTAGTAAGGGTGCAGTACCTACCCTTACTTTTGACACAACTATGGCTACTCGGATTGAGCAGTTGGAGCAGAGATTGGCTAGTATGGCTATTGCAAAGATTGGCTCAGAGGAGATCAAATTCGGGTGTTGAGGCTTCCACCTCATATGCTGGTGATAGAGATGCTTTGGACTTCATGTGTGGAGCAACATAGGTGGATGTATCTGCAACAGTGACTAGGAGTGCAGTACATGCTCTAGAGCCTAGAGGAGCATCAATGGAGTTTGACCCACAGAGAGGAGAGGTTGGGAGATAGGATAGACTTCCCCAGTCTTTCATGCTATCTGAGGCATTGCAGACGACATCCATGGTTCCTAAACGTCCTAGTGTAGGTGTGGTAGGTGGTGATGGAGAACATGATGGACTACCTGCTAGTTAGCCAACTACTACTACATAGATTGAGTCTAGCATGATGTTGAGAGCGGCTCAGCTGATTATGCGGCATCCTTTGTTTTTGGCCAGTGACATGTTTACATTGGGAGTTAACCCAACCCCAGTATTCCGGTTGGCTGCCACGCTTTGTGAGAGTAGGGATGATGTAGTTCCTACTACTAGGGCAGAGGTGGTTGATAGTGGAGCTAACTTGGTTGAGGAGCATGGGATTTGTTCAATGACTAGTGGTTTATGGCAAGTAGCAGCGGCTAGATTGGAGGAGTTGCCAGCTAGACCGGCCTTTGAGAGAGAGCGGTTCACACCTAGTGTTGTCTTATTGGATATCCAGAGGGGGATTTTTTGTTTGGTGGGACCTTCAGGGAAGGTCTATACACCACAAAGAGTCTTGTTAGACTTAGGTGCACAACCCCTTATGTTGGGGAAGGCGGCAATTGTTGGTGTGGAGTTACGGAAGACCAATGTGAAGAGGTGTCCATTTTAGATTTAGACATCTCTAGGTGGTGGTTCAACACAATACATCACACATGGGAAGCTTGTTGTCCAGGTTCAGCCTTGTCATCTGACTGATGGCTCGGTGGTGAGAGCTCAAGCTATTGCAACAATAGCTGAGTCATATGATGTGCTAGTTGGGGGAGCAATGTTATACCCCATGGGTTTCAGCATTGACCATTGGAGGGAGACAACCTCTTATAGACCTGGTTGGCAGTCTGGTGAGAGACGGGTATGTCACCTACCCAGTACGCTTTAGTAGTGGCAATCTTGGCTTACTATAGTCCCGGACCATGGCAACATCAGTTTTAGCTTTCAATGGTACAGTTACTTGGCCTGGTGACTTGTTGGAGGGGAATGCTCATGCAGAGGATACTCCTGTACTAGAGGAGATCACTCGGCTTTGGAGTACAAGTAGGATTGTTCCATCCACCTTGGATGTTCCATTGTGGAGTTCAAAGGAGGCATTGTAGCAACATGCAAATCAGTTGGTGCAGTAGGCTTGGAGTGGAGCCTTTGTACCACCAGGAGATGAGTGTGAGGATGAGCCTCCAGAGGCAATTGCTTTGACACCTCTGGATACCACACTCATTTCTTGGCAATATCCAATAGAGGGGATATGCCTATTGGAGTTGTTTGGTGGGATCAACATTGGACTAGCTGCGGTGTTACAGGCGGGTATCCAAGTACAAAGGTACTTGTATGTAGAGAGAGATGAGACTACTAGGCGAGTCTCTCTACATCATGTGGCACACTTGGCCTATCGGTATCCGGAGTTATTACCAATCTCAACAATCAAAGGTTACCAAGAAGCCCTGCTAACAGACATTTCCTTACTGGAGGTGCATGACCTAAAGAGACATGGGCCTATTCACTTGATGATTTCCAGATGGCCATGTCAGGGACATACACGTGCGGGCCGCGGTTTGGGTCTTTAGGATCCTTGTTCAGGTGTGTTTTGGGAGATGTTATGGATATTACAACATCTCCAAGTTCATCAGTCCATTTCTCCAACTTACCTTTTGGAGACCGTTCCATTAATGGGTGATTCTCGCACCGGAGTGGTGGCAAGTACACATCAGGTCCATTCTTGGATGGGACATGCTGTATTGTTAGATGCAGCTAGAGTGGGATCACAAGCTCATTGTCTTTGTCTTTGGTAGACAAACCTCTTACCCATAGAGGTTTTACAGCGTGCTTATGATGGGATTCAACGACTTGACCACATCCTTGTTGATGACATCTTGGATGTTGGATGTCAGTCTCAGACAATGGTAGTGGTTGATAGGTCACCTATGGCAGTGGTGAACCTAGTTGGACAGCCTAGAGCCGCATTTCCCACACTCATGAGTTTCCCAGGCTCTCATGCTTTTCAAGAAGGAGAACCTGGACTTGTTTGGGACTCATAATTATAGCAGTTGGTGGAGCCCAACGCTGATGAGAGAGAGCGGGCAATGGGTTTTCACACCGGTATTATCTTTGTTTCTCTCCGGTGAGGCAGGAAGTGATGACCTGCAGACCGTGAGAGTGCATGTTATAGGTTGCCCTTTCTAGTGTAGTTATCTTGGTTAGAGTTACATTAGTGGGTGGTGCTTAGTTGGTGTTGGCACGTGGTGGTGTTGGCAGTTGCGGTTGTGACTTGCAATTGCAGTTGGTGATTTGGGTTTGCTGTTGGGGTTACTTTGTCACGATAGAGTTCTTTGGAGATTCCAAAAGAGTTAGCCCTACAGTACGTAGTGGGTTTACTCGGATTGGTGCTCGGTATCAGCTTGTATCTCAAGTCCCAGTGAGGGAGGAGATAGATTCTGAGTTGGAGTTCAACACAGGAGGTGATTCAGTTGAGAGTGCACTTGGTGTGTCTGCACCGTTGTTGTGGGACATGGACAAGATTTATGGGGCCTCCAAAGGCCCTAGGCGTTACTCTGGTATAATGGGTACCATTGAGTTGGATGACTTCATCCAGGAGTTTGATAGTTGGTGTGATCTGTAGTAGATGCGGAACCTGACTTTGTTCACACCCTTCATGGCATGGAAGGGGTTGTTTTAGCATCCGGAGGGTCCACCGATGGATGACTACCATGAGTTCAAGAGAGCTCATTTGGAGGAGATTGAGTTATGGAGACAGTATTGGTCTCCACACTATGTCTCCATCACTTCAGGCTCAATGGATCAGCTGTACCTACGAGTTCTAGCTTGAGTAGTGTGGGTGGAGCTAGTGGAGGTGCACTAGCTAGAGATAGTGCTACTACGAGTGGAGGTATCGCTGCAAGAGGTGGTGTGGTACCGGGGTTTAACCCCATGGTGGAGTTCTTCTTATGTTTGAGGCAGAACTACCAGGGAGTGCGGACTGACAAGCTGAGGAGCTTGCAAGAGTTCCAACAGAAGGCTTGAGAGAGCCTACGTGAGGCATACACTCGCATGAGGCGGCTGATCAGTTTCACTTAGGGAGTTACTGAGGACCAGGCAGTCCAATTTTGGTATGGGATACTAGACAGGGAGTTGCAACGTAGAGTTCGTGATGCTATGTTGTTGCAGGCTACTTCGCCCACTTTGGTAGTGGTCTTTGGTTTGGCTGAGCGTATTGAGCTCAACATGGTGGAGGAGAGAGTGGTGACATCTGGATTTGGTAGGGAGACCTCATCCACGGTTGTGATTTCTTCTCGAGTGCAGTAGAGTGCACCACACCCAGTTGGTTTTTGAGGATAGGGTGGACAGCCCAGATCCTATGGAGCAAGTGGAGGGCCTAGTGGAGTTAGATCCTTACTCTCATTTTTGGGTCAATAGTAGCCAATAAGTGGTGGTGTTGCTTGTTGGACTTGTGGTGGACCTCACCATCAGAGAGAGTGTACTCAGGGCAGTGGACCTGATACCTTGGGTGCATCACAGCCAGCACAGAGGCAGTGTGAGCATTGCCACATATTTGGTCACACTAGTGACCGGTGTTTTGACTTACACCCGTAGTTACGGAGTGGTAGGGCTGCTATGGCAGGTAGTAGAGGAGATCTTGTTCATGGAGGACGAGGTGGTAGAGGTGGTGGTAGAGGATCTACACCTAGTAAGGGTGCAGTATCTGCCCTTACTTCTGACATAGCTATGGCTACTCGGATTGAGCAGTTGGAGCAGAGATTAGCTAGTATGGCTATTGCTTAGAGGAGATCAGATTCGGGTGCTGAGGCTTCCACCTCATATGTTGGTGATAGAGATGCTTTGGACTTCATGTGCGGAGCAGCATAGGTGGATGCATCTGCAGCAATGACTAGGAGTGCAGTACGTGCTCCAGAGCCTAGAGGAGCATCAGTGGAGTTTGACCCACAAAGAGAAGAGGTTGGGAGATAGGTCAGACTTCCCCAGTCTTTCATGCCATCTAAGGCATTGTAGACAACATCCATGGTTCCTAGACGTCCTAGTGCAAGTGTGGTAGGTGGTGATGGAGTACATGATAGACTACCTGCTAGTCAGCCACCTGCTACTACACAAACTGAGTCTAGTATGATGTTGGGGGCGGCTTAGCTGATTATGTGGCGTCCTTTGTTTTCAGCCAGTGACATGTTTACATTGGGAGTTGACCTAGCCCTAGTGTTCCGGTTGGCTGCCACATTGTGTGAGAGTAGGGATGGTGCAGTTCCTACTACTAGAGCAGAGGTGGTTGGTAGTGGAGCTGACTTGGTTGAGGAGCATGGGATCCATTCAGCGACCAATGGTTTATGGCAGGCAGCAGCGGCTAGACAAGAGGAGTTGCCAGCTAGACCGGCCTTTGAGAGAGCATGGTTTACACCAGGTGTTGTCCTATTGGATAACATGAGGGGGATTTTCCGTTTGGTGGGACCTTCAAGGAAGGTCTATACACCACAAAGAGTCTTGTTAGACTATGGTGCGCAGCCCTTTATGTTGGGAAAGGCTGTAGTTGTTGGTCTGGAGTTATGGAAGACCAATGTGGAGAGGTGTCCATTTCAGATCCAGACATCTCTAGGTGGTGGTTCTGTAACACCCATTTGTGCATGTGTGTGGTATTGTGATATTTAGCTTGGTATTACAAGTACTTAAGAGATATTATTTATATAGAGATAAAGGATAGTTCTATATTAGTCATGGTTAGCTAAACTTAGTCATAGCTAAGATAGAGGGGACCTTACTTTAGAGGAAGTAGAAAAGATGAGCACCACTATTTTGGATTTTAGTGTGTTGACTTGGTATTATTCCTAGGTGTTTGGCTTCGAGGAAAGAGTTGAGAACTCTTGGGCCCGCAAACCTTTTTGTTTTGGATTCTTCTTTAGTCCAAGGATAGCCTATGTGAAGGAATCCTTGACTTAGTGGTTGGGTCAAGATAAGATCACATGCTTAGAGGAATATGCCCATGTGAATGGATATTCCTTTCTACTTTTTGACTTTACTTGACTTTTAGTCTAGTAACTTGAGTTACTACGGTAATTAGCAACTTTGGTATGTAACTATTTCACCACTATATAAACAAGGGGTGAGGAGGTACTCATCATCCTTTCATTTGCAACTATCTCTCTCTCATTGAGTTCTCTAGTGAGCAATGTCTTGAGTCTTGGAGTGTTAGCCTTGGAGGAGTATGATAAAGTTGGGGTTCCTTGCCTTCTTAGTCCATGGTGCGCTACCATAATAGCCATCAGAGGTTCATCCTAAGTGAGAGACAGGCCGGCTCACATTTTTGGTTCTGTTGCCGGGACTTCTCTAGAAGGCAAGATAATGTTCCGCGTCCAATTCTACATTAGGCAGAAGGAGGCTATGAGAGCTCACTTGGAGAGAACATTAGGAGAGGAGAGGGCTGAACTTATGTTAGAGAACCAAGATCCATTTGTATACCCTGTAGTTCATTATGATGTCTTTGAGGTGATTTTGTACATCTTGTACACATGAGAGGAATTGGAGAGATTGTGTGAGGTGGATTGCAGATTTTAGGGATTAAGGTGATTTTGGGCAAAATCTCAAGTTTGAGATCTGGACTTGAGATTTCTACACATGATAGCTTGGATTATCTTCCAGTTAGCACACTTGAAATTATTGTGAGAGCTTCTATGCACACTGGGCTAAAATTTTTGAAAGTTAATAGGGTAAAGTGCTCTCGCAACTGCATGCTCTCTGGAAAATTGTACAGAGTCAGCCATTTCTTCTATTTTCAGTGAATTGTCCGGAATTTTTAAAAAAATTCAGTGCATTGTATTTTACCTGCTGCCACACAAATTAGAGAGAGATCGTTCTTGCGCAGGGAGAAATGAGTTTTTGAAGTGAAGGGGGGTGGTTTTCAGCCCAAATCTGAAATATGGGTGCTGAATAGAAAAGTGTCTAGGTCAAATGGCTCAATGAAAAGATCTGAAATTTTGCAAGGAAGGACACCTTGAAGTTGTTATCAAGTGTGAAAAATTTCAGAGGACTGTGACATATTGGTTGGGAGATTTGAGTGACATTGTGAGGAAGGGTCAATTCTGTTGAGTGGAGATCTCATGCATGAGAAGTTTGAGGTCAACAAAAAGCATGTTTGAGTGTTTAGATTCATCTTGGGAACATGGAGGATCATCAAGAGTGGAAATTGAGATTATGCAAGGTTCCCCAAGGGTTTGAGGTGATTTTAGGGGTTGATTTGAGGAAAAGAGAATTTACAATAGAATTTGAAGAGAGTATTGAGAGGATCCAAAAACCTACACCACTTGGAGGAAAGAGTGAGTCTAAGTGCTTTCTATGTGGAGAAAAGGGACATAAGGCAAGTTCATGTCCATTGACCTTTGAGAGCAAGAGATTGAGGGAAAGGAGAGGCTTACTTGACTTGGGTTTGCATGTTGGACCTTCTTCACCAAGATTGGGAGGGAGAAGATCTAAGACCAAGGAGTTGTGTGAGGTTTGTGGAGTTGAAAGACTTCCAAAAGGACATGAGTGTAGTGGAGTAAAAGCACTTTTGGAAACTTTGGTGAAGGATCTTGGAGAGAGTCTTAGTACAGCTACAGAAATACTACCACCTTCATCAGCTAGTTCTCAAGATTAGTGATGGAGATAATCTTTCAACTTATGGATAAACTATCCATGAGAGTTAGATTAATATGCACTCTAGGATTTGATGTTGCTATAGAAATCTTGGAGCAACCTGAACCTTTTGTTTTCCCTAGAGTGGATTATTCTCAGATGGTGTTAGTCATGTATATACTCTATTAGTAATAGAGTGAGAGAAAAGAAAAGAGAAAAAAAAATTTGAGAGAAAAGAAAGATAGTGAGGGGTTAAGATGGGAAAACTTCCAATTTTCTTTGGCAAGGATGGAGAAGATGTGGAGGCCTTTGTGAGAGACTTCAAGAGAGCTTGCATAGGAGACAATGAGAGGAGGAAGAATGAGTGGGCCTCATTATTACCAGATTTCTTTGAGGATGCAGCACTTACATGGTATGAGTCAGAATACCAAAAGAGAGAGAGAAGAGATGGGGAAGAGGAGTCTTGGGAGACTTTGACTTCAGCACTCATTGAGAACTTTCTTCCTGATGAGAGTTATGAGAGATTGATGAGTGAGGTTACATTTCTCAAGCAAGGAGAAGGAGAGAAAGTGAGAGTCTATGTGGAAAGAGTGGAAAAGTTGGAGTCTAGATTTCGCATAGTGTTGAGGAAGGGTGGGGATGATGTGGAGCAACAATGATTGGCATAGGGGCAATGCTCACCAAGAATTTTGTGGGAGGATTGAGACCACAAATTAGAAGCAAGGTGAGATATGAGAAACCTTCTTCCAAGGTTGAAGCTATCAAGATCGCAATTTGTATGGAGGAGAGTTTGGAAGGGGATGAGAGTGATTTGGTTGTGAAGGAGGTTGTGCATCCTCCTCAAGGCTACAAGTATGGTGGAACTTCTGATAATTTGGTGATAATGGGTTGCACCACAAGTAGTAGTTGCTCCAGTTCTTGCACCTCCACCAAAAGATCCACTCCAAACCATCACAGAACAACTTGCGGATCTCAAGATCAATGTGGTGCAACTATGGGAGAAGAGAGAGGTGGATCAGAATGTAGGGAGAGGGCCTAGGAGTTATGGAAACTATCCATATAGAGGAGGCCAACCAGCCAACAATTTCAATGATAGAAATTGTTTGGGTTGTAGAGGAAGAGGCCATATCCAAAGGAATTGCCCAAATTCCACTTACCATAGAGGAAGAGGTTATGAGGGAGCCAATAGAGGGAAAGAGGGAGGTAGTGAAACCCAAGTGGCTCCTAATCCCAACAAAGGTAAGGAGATAGCATCCATAGATGTGGTTGAGAGCAAGTATGAGAAGGGAGAATGCTCAAACTCCAAGGGTCTTAATTTGGAGCTTTTGGCACAAGAGAAGAAGAGAGCTCGTTTTGCAGAGGATGTTCACTCTTCTCAAGGATTTACTTCAAGCAAGGATACTCCTATGTCTACTAGGAGCACTCGCACCTCAACACCATCAACAACAAAGACTCCAAGGAAGAAGTTGGGGATGGAGGACTTCTTGATCTCAAAGCAACAATGGAACTACAATGTGTTGGAGGATGTTGGTAGTCACAAGGCTAACATCACAGTGGGCCAATTAATTGTTTTGAACCCTACCTTGAGAAAGGAGCTTAGAGGTGGTTTGAGTTCTACAAGGAGCAAGAAGAAGAAGAAGAAGGCAAAAGTTCCAGTATCAATGGGGGTGGTGGATGCCAAGCCAGCACCATGGGAGGCTTGTGAATATGCCTCCAAGATTGATGTGAGAGTGAATGGTCACAACATCAAGGATGCATTGGTTGATGGAGGATCAACAGTGAATGCCATGTCAAAAAGGTTGATGAAGAAGTTGGGTATGATACCCTCAAGACCTTCAACATTTGTGGTGAGCATGGCAAACAAGCAACAAGTTCGACCAGTGGGGGTGATGGATAAGGTGGTAGTTTCAATTATGGGAGTTCAAAATCTCATGACTTTCCAAGTCTTGAAGGATTCAAGCTATGACTTACTTCTTGGGAGGCCATGGTTGAGAGTAGCACGCACAACTGATCGATGGCACAAAGGGTACTTGAGGATTGGGCCATCAAACCATAGAGTCACTGTTCCTGTGACTAACACCACCAACACATCACATTCAGATACCCCATCTTCTGATTATTGGGAATCAGATTCTGAAGAAGGAGCTTCAGGTGTGGACACAAGCATGGAAGAGGAGACTTCCACGGAGGAGGATGAATCTGAATCTGATTCAGATGTGTATCCTTTGTGTGCTATGGATTTTGCACCTAAGCTAGAGGTTTTGAAAGACCCAGATAAATCACTATTGACACTTGAGGAGGTAGAGAGAGAAGATTATCTACCCTCAAGTATGGCCCAAATGTTACCAAGGAGGAGAAGGTGAGATTTGAGGAGATTTTCCGCAAGTTCATCCATGTGTTTGCTTTTAGTTACAAGGATTTGAAGGAAGTCACCTTGGAGGAGCACAAGATAGAGGTGGAGTCACATGCAAGACCAATTCGCCAAAAGCAATGTCGCATTAGCCCACCAATATCTTTGGTTGTGAAGGAGGAGATTGATAAGCTCAAGGAGGCTGGATTTATCTTTGAGGTGGAGAATTCAGAATGGGTGTCTCCAATTGTCATTGTGAAGAAAAAGAATGGCAAACTTCGGGTATGTGTGGATTACAAGAAGCTCAATGCTGTTACTAAGAAGGACTACTACCCATTGCCATTCATTGATGAGATCTTGGAGGAGGTTGCAGGTCATGAGAGGTATAGTTTTGGAGATGGTTATAGTGGATATAACCAAATCAAGATTGCACCAGAGCATCAACAACTCACTACATTCACCACACCTTGGGGAACTTACGCTTTCAAGGTCATGCCTTTTGGGCTTTGCAATGCTCCAGCCACATTCCAATGGTTCATGAACAAGGTATTTGAACCTTTCATTGGGAAATTTGTGAGAGATTTCATTGATGACTTTTGTGTCTATGGGAGCAAGGAGGAGCACTTTGAGCACCTAATCAAAGTCTTGCAATGCTTGGATGAGGCAAATGCATCACTCAATCCAGAGAAGTGCATTTTTGGATGTGAAGAAGGTCTACTTTTGGGGCACATCATCTCCAAGGATGGAATAGCAGTTGATCCTGAGAAGGTGAGGAAAATCTCAGACCTTCCATTCCCTTCAAGCTTGACAAAGTTACGCCAATTCTTGGGAATGGTTGGGTACTATAGGAGGTTCATCTTCTCATTTTCCAACAAGGCTTATGCATTGACCATCTACATGAAGAAGGGTGTAGATTACATGGTGATTTTGGAAGACAAGGAGGCTCTCAAAGCTTTTGAGGAGCTCAAACAATCCCTTGTTGTAGCTCCAATTCTTGCTAAACCTGATTGGAGTAAGCCTTTCATCCTCTACATTGATGCTTCTAATGTAGCTATAGGATGCACTCTTAGTCAATTAGACCAAGATGGGCATGATCATCCAATAGCTTATGCTAGTAGGCAGATGGTTTCAGTAGAGAAGAACTACTCTATCACGGAGAGAGAAGGGTTGGCAATGATCTTTGGTCTCAAGAAGTTTAGACACTACTTGATTGGAGGGAAAGCCACAATTTTCACGGATCACAAGGCTTTGAAGTACATCTTCAACAAGCCTAATGTTGAAGGGAGACTAGCAAGGTGGATGATACTCTTGTCTGAGTATGACTACACAATTGAGGATAGGCCAGGAAAGAAACATGCAAATGCTGATTTGTTATCTAGAGCCTATGATCATGATGGAGATGAGCCAGTAGATGATTCCTTCCCCGGATGAGGAGCTCATGACAATCTCAGTCACTCAAGAGATTCTAATGGAGTACAAGGAGATTGTGGATTTGGTGACAAGAGGTAACTATCCAGAAGGGATGCATGCTAGGGAGAGGAAGGCTCTTGCAGCAAGATCTAGACCTTACACAATGGTGGAGGATATTCTTTTTCACCAAGGAGCAGATGGTCTACTTCAAAGAGCAGTGGGTAAGGAAGAGTCTATCCTACTCATAAAGGAGTTTCATGAAGGTTTAGTATGTGGAGGACACTTTGCAGGAAAGGTGACTGCTTTCAAGATTCTAGATGCAGGTTACCATTGGAGAGGGATTTTCAAGGATTGTCTTGATTATTGCAAAACTTGTCATGTTTGTCAAGCTTTTGCTAGAAAGTCTACATCCACTCCACCACTTAGATCAATTCCATTGCTAGGACCTTTTGAGAAGTGGGGAATTGATTTTGTAGGTCCTCTCAATAGAACCCCAAGGAACAATCGGTACATTGTGGTAGTTACTGATTACCTTACCAAGTGGGTTGAGGCTAGACCATTGAGGAACAAGAATGAAGATGAAGTGGGTAGATTTCTTTATGAACGCATTATCACTAGGTTTGGATGCCCTTTGGAGTTGGTTTCTGATAGAGGAGGAGAGTTTACGGGAAGCATTACTACAGCCATGCTACAACATTTCTCTATCACACATAGAGTAACTACATCCTATAAGCCAAATTCCAATGGCTTGGCAGAGAGAACCAATCAGACCTTGTGCATGATGTTGGCCAAAGATGCAGAAATGGAGGGAGCTAAACATCATTGGGACAAGAGGATTCATGCAGTTTTATGGGAATAAAGGACAACCATGAAAACTTCCACCGGATATTCTCCATTTCAATTGGTGTATGGTATTGAGTCTACCTTACCTATTCACTTTGATCTTCCTACCTTCCAAAGCATTCATAAGAGATTGAAGAAAGCACAAGGAGGTGATGCAGAGAAGTCAAGGAAGGATCAACTCATGGAGTTGGAAGAGGCAAGAGCAATTGCTATGGTTCGAGTGGAGCAAGCCCAAAGGAAACAAAAGGAGAGCTATGACAAGAGGCAAGGCAAGAAGAAGGTGGAGACTTTCAAAGAAGGTGATTGGGTAATGTTGTTTGATTCCATTCGATTCAAGAGAGTGCAAAAGAAGTTTTTGCCTAAGTACTTTGGACCTTTCATAGTGGAGAAGGTGTGGGGCAATTACACCTATGATCTCAAGGAGTTGGGAGGAAAACACTTTGATAGGATTAACCATGATAAGTTGAAGATATACCATAGAAGGTAGAGAGACCTTCACTTTGAGGATAAAGTGAAAACTTAGTCCGGGGGTAAATGTAACACCCATTTGTGCATGTGTGTGGTATTGTGATATTTAGCTTGGTAGTACAAGTACTTAAGAGATATTATTTATATAGAGATAAAGGATAGTTCTATATTAGTCATGGTTAGCTAAATTTAGTCATAGCTAAGATAGAGGGGACCTTACTTTAGAGGAAGTAGAAAAGATGAGCACCACTATTTTGGATTTTAGTGTGTTGACTTGGTATTACTCCTAGGTGTTTGGGTTTGAGGAAAGAGTTGAGAACTCTTGGGCCCGCAAACCTTTTTGTTTTGGATTCTTCTTTAGTCCAAGGATAGCCCATGTGAAGGAATCCTTGACTTAGTGGTTGGGTCAAGATAAGATCACATGCTTAGGGGAATATGCCCATGTGAATGGATATTCCTTTCTACTTTTTGACTTTACTTGACTTTTAGTCTAGTAACTTGAGTTACTATGGTAATTAGCAACTTTGGTACGTAACTATTTCACCACTATATAAACAAGGGGTGAAGAGGTACTCATCATCCTTTCATTTGCAACTATCTCTCTCTCATTGAGTTCTCTAGTGAGCAATGTCTTGGGTCTTGGAGTGTTAGCCTTGGAGGAGTATGATGGAGTTGGGGTTCCTTGCCTTCTTAGTCCATGGTGCGCTACCATAATAGCCATCAGAGGTTCATCCTGAGTGAGAGACAGGCCGGCTCACAGTTCAACATAGTACATCACACATGGAGAGCTTTTTGTCCAGGTTCAGCTTGGTCATCCGACTAATAGCTCGGTGGTGAGAGCTCAGGCTATTGCGACAATAGCTGAGCCATATGATGTGCTAGTTGGGAGAGCAGTGTTATACCCCATGGGTTTCAGCATTGACTATTGGGAGGAGACAACCTCTTATAGACCTGGTTGGCAGTTTGGTGAGGGACGGGTATGTCGCCTACCAATACGCTTCAATAGTGGCAGTCTTGGCTCACTACAGTCTGAGACCATGGGAGCATAAGTTTTAGCTTTCAATGGTGCAGTTACTTGGCCTGGTGACTTGTTGGAGGGGAACGCCCATGCAAAGGATACTCCTGTACCACAGGAGATCACTCACCTTTGGAGTACAAGTGGGATTGTTCCATCCACTTTGGATGTTCCATTGTGGAGTTCAGAGGAGGCATTGCAGCAACATGCAAATCAGTTGGTGCAGCAGGCTTGGAGTGGAGCCTTCGTACCATCAAGAGATGAGTGTGAGGATGAGCCTCCAAAGGTGATTGCTTTGACACCTCTGGATACCACACTCATTGCTTGGCAGTATCCAGTAGAAGGGATATGCCTATTGGAGTTGTTTGGTAGGATCAGCACCAGACTAGCTGCGGTGTTACAGGCGGGTATCCGAGTACAGAGGTACTTGTATGTAGAGAGGGATGAGATTGCTAGGCGAGTCTCTCTACATCATGTGGCACACTTGGCCTATCGGTATCTGGAGTTATTATTGATGTCAACAATCAGAGGTTACCAGAAGGCCTTACCAGGAGACATTTCCTTATTGGGAGCGCATGACCTAGAGAGACATGGGCCTATTCACTTGGTGATTTCTGGATGCAGATTTCAGGGACATACACGTGCGGGCCATGGTTTGGGTCTTTAGGATCCTTGTTTTGGTGTGTTTTGGGAGATGTTACGGATATTACAACATCTCCAGGTTCATCAATCCGTTTCTCCAGCTTACCTTTTGGAGAACGTTCCTTTGATGGGTGATTCTTGCACCAGAGTGGTGGTGAGTACACATCCGGTCCATTCTTGGATGGGACATACTGTATTGTTAGATGCAGCCAGAGTGGGATCACGGGCTCATTGTCTTTGTCTTTGGTGGACGAACCTCTTACCCAGAGAGGTTCTACAACACGCTTATGATGGGATTCAACGACTTGACTACATCCTTGTTAATGATATCTTGGATGTTGGGTGTTAGTCTCAAACAGTGGTAGTGGCTGATAGGTCACCTATGGCACTGGTGAACCTAGTTGGATAGCCTAGAGCCGCGTTTCCCACACTCATGAGTTTCCCAGGCTCTCATGCTTTTTGAGAGGGAGGACCTAGACTTGTTTGGGACTCACAGTTACAGCAGTTGGTGGAGCCCAACGCTGATGAGAGAGAGAGGGCAATGGGTTTTCACACCGGTATTACCGCTGTTCCAACAGTGTCAGAGGCATCTAGGCGTCAGGTGTTAGGTTAGGCTATGGACCTGAACTGTTTGACCTAGATTGTGAGCCTTGGCTTGGCAGAGCAATGTAAATGCGCTTGATAGGCATCACCACTCGAACACTTGTGAGCCCTGTGCCTATTGAGACGATTCAGGCACATGCTGGGGGCGATGGACCAAGTGGACATGGTATTCTTGGGACACATCCAGTAGCTACTAGGGAGAGTGGGCTACTTGGATTACACCCTTGGTCCACATGGGATGCAGCTAGAGGACGTGAGGAGCTTGCAGCCAGAGTGGAGGGAGTTTTTTGCACAAAGGTTGGGACCTCTAGTGGTCGGGAGCATGACACTATTGCTCCCAAGGGCCCAGTGTAGCAGTCAGTCAGTACGTCTTCCACTCCTACTACAGTTACAGAGGATACTTGGGAGCCAGATCTTGGACCCAAGCTTACTAGAAAGGAAAGACGGAGGGTTTGGAGGTTCTTGAGGAGTCACACGAGTTGTTTTGCCTTCAGTATGAAGGATTTAGGTGCTCTGAAGGAACTTGATATACGGAATGAGCTGACTAGCGACACACCAGTTTTCCGACGTCCTTATCAATATAGTGAGATAGAGAGGACATTGATTCAAAGCTGGAGTAGTGACCTTTTTGAGGCTGGTTTGGTGGAGATTTCACATGAAGACTATGCATCAGCAACAATGATGCCAGCCAAGAAGGATATGCATGGCAACTATACATATAGGCGGATGTGTGGAGATTACCGTCCTATCAACCAACAGACCAAGGCTGATCGGTATGCCATGCCTACACTTGAGGAGATTTTTGATACAATTGGGCATGCAAAGGTCTTCAGTACTTTGGATCTTTGAGCGGGATATCATCAGTTGCCGATCAGGGAGGAGGATAAGTCCAAGACAACATTTTGGGCTATTGATCCTCACGGCAAGGATGTGTTATATCAGTGGAGGTTCTTACCATTTGGGTAAAAGAATGCTCTTGCTAAGTTCTAGAGGGTCATGGATAAGATCCTAACTGGATTGGATTTTTCTCGGTGCTATATTGATGACATTTTGGTTTATAGCACTACTGTGGAGGAGCATGAGCAACAATTGTTGGAGGTGTTTGAGAGGTTGAGATCTCATGGACTCAAATTACATCCTGGGAAGTGTAGGTTCTTCCACGAGCAGGTTGAGTATTTGGGTCACATTATCTACCCCGGAGGACTTGGTGTCCAGCAGACCAAGGTGGAGGCTATTGCACGTATTCCCCGGCCTACGGATGTGAGCAGAGTGCGAGCATTCCTTGGGTTGGCAAACTTCTATCGCTGCTATGTTAGAAGATTTAGTGCCATTGCCAAGGCCTTGACAAAGCTGACCAAGCTTACATAGGAGTGGTGTTGGGGAGATGAGCAAGAGAGCTTTTGTAGAGCTCAAGGAGAGGTTGACATCTGCTCCTATTTTGAGGAGACCAATCAAGGGATGACCATTTCAGGTTCACACTGATTGGAGTATGTTGGGGCTTGGAGCGGTGCTCACCCAGCATGATGATGAGGAGAAGGAGTTTGTGGTGGCCTATGCTAGTTTCTCCAACAATTCAGCAGAGGTGAAGTATAGTTCATATGAGGGAAAGTGCTTGGCAGGAATTTGGACAGTAGCACATTTCCGATGTTATCTATTTGGTAACCCCTTCACGCTCATCACTGATCATTAGCCACTGAAGTGGTTGATGGAGTCCGACAAGCTTTTAGGGAAGCTTGCATGATGGGCTCTGTACAAGAGTATGATTTCATGGTTGTTCACAGACCTAGAGTGGTGAACCATGATGCAGATGGGTTGAGTAGAAACCCATGTCCCAGCGAGAAGGATCAGACCGGAGCACATTGGCATGGTGAGACAGATGAGGAGATGGTGCCATGTTGGCATGCATCGGCCTTTCTGTGTATATTTGTAGAGGCTTTGGTGGTATCTCTCTCAGCGCATACAAGAGGAGTTATTGAGGTCATAGATCCAAAGAGTGAAGATATTGGTACAGTTCAGCGAGACATTCATGATGATGTCTTAGTGATGGACTATCTTCACACTGGTGTTGTGGGTGGCACAATTGGGGCCAAGGAGAGAGACCGTGTTCTTCAGCAAGCCAGACGGTTCAGATTGGAGGGTAGACACCTTTTGCATGTATGGGAGGATGGTAGAGTGCGAGTAGTACCACTTCCATCTCAAAGACCACAGTTGGTCAGTCATGCTCATGAGGAGCTAGGACATTTTGGAGTAAAGCGTACATATAGCTTACTCCGGAGTCATTATTGGTGGTGCGGTATGCAGACCGAGGTACAACAATTTGTTGCTAGATGTGTGGTTTGTGACCGAGTTAGAGCATCATTCAATGCTCCTACACCACAATTACACCCATTACCTATCATGGGATTAGGTTACTGTTGGAGTTTAGACTTCACCGGACCTTTACCGTTGATTGTGAGACATCATCGGTATGTTTTGGTGATGGTGGAGCACTTCTCCAAGTGGATTGAGTTGGTGGCACTTCCTGACAAGTCTAGTGAAGGGATAGCTTACTTGTTCTTGGATCAAGTTCTTAGTCATTTTGGTGCACCAGCTGAGGTTTTGACTGATCAGGGTACAGAGTTCTTGGGGGAGTTTAAGGTCTTGTGTGACAAGGCTTTGATTGATCATTGTACTACATCCCCAGATCACCTTGAGGCAGATGGCTTAGCAGAGAGAGTGATTCAGACGGTGAAAAGAGGATTGCGAAAGTATGGTTTGTTGAGAGATGGGAGATTGGGATCTCCAATTACCTTGGTTGGCCATGGGCTATCGGTTCAGCCGGCAAGCCTCCTCAGCATCCTTCTCTCCATACTTTCTACTCTATGGACAAGATCCAGATTTACCTACAGCCATTTGTTGAGATGCTACTGTAGTTTTGGACTTGGATGACCCCAATGTATGGATGAGCGCATGTTCTCAACGGGTAGAGATCTTTTGGAGAGTGATGCCGATGGCCTTTGAAAACTTGGTGATTGCTCAGCATAGAGATACTTTACGCTATGCTACCATTCAAGGAGGAGGTTATAGACCCTCAATCCATCGATTTCATCTAGGAAACTATGTATATCTATAGTAGACAGCATCGGCGACACTTGATGTTTCTACAGGCCACACTATCTTGAGAGTGCGTGAGGTTTTGCCATCTAGAGTCCTTGTGTTAGAAGGATGCGATGGTGTTGTTTTGAAGGATTATGTGCACAATTGTGCGCCATGCCACCTTCCAAACATTGATGGTACTATGGACCCAAGCTTGGCACTTGTACGTGCAGGCTTGAGGTGTATGTTATGTGGCTCTTCTGGTAGAGTTGCTACTATGTTAGTGTGTGATAGCTGTTCGAGAGGATAGCATATGGTATGTATGACTCCTCCCCTCATGGTGGTTCCTCAAGGACAATGGTTATGTCCTAGATGTACTTGACCTATAGCTAGTTCATTCTTTATATGGTATAGATTGCAGACATGCGACTAACGATGGGGCTCCATAGCACCGGGCCTCTTGATCTTTGCCCATTAGAAGGTATACCATATACTTAGAGTAGATGGCTGTCTAGAGTCAGAGGGGCCTAACCGCCAGCTAGGGAGGCGATTGTGGCACTTTAGAGTCTATGTATGACTTATGTGTGAGTTGTGCTTCTATAGTGTATGATGTTGACAGCGATGTATATTGTGTAGCGATGTATATATGCATGACAGCTATCATGCTATTTGTAGTGCCGCATCTAGATGCTCAGACATTGGAGTTCCAATGATAGTAATTAGAGTTATTTTAGCAGTTTCTCAAAGACTACTTTCCGATAGTCAGATTTTGTGTTTGGGGTACTAACTTCACGGTGGGCCCACCATCACTTTGCACCGTTTGCACCATCGAGTGTGCCATCAGTGGGACCGTTAGGGTTTTAGAGCTAGCTCAAGTCTAGGGGGTATAGTTTTGAAGTGAGCTCCAGAGAGCTCACTTCTCTGATGTTGAGCCTTCGAGTTCCTGGCTATGGTGGACAGAGGCCGGTGAGCGTCACCTGGATTCTCTATGCTTGAGTGGGTGTGGCTTGACTGTAATCAGTGCCTAGTTGTTGGCAGTTTATAGAGTGATAGATCAAGTACTGATCTGAGTTGAGTTGAGTTGAGAGTGGTAAGCAATCTGATTATTGTGGCACTTTAGAGTCTATGTATGACTTATGTGTGAGTTGTGCTTCTATAGTGTATGATGTTGATAGTGATGTATGTTGTGTAGCGATGTATATATGCATGATAGTCTCCCTATGTCCCAACACCCTACCATGGACCGGAAGTAGTAATGTCAAATGTGGAAAGAGAGCCAATAATATTCAAGTGAAAACATCTTGCCTGCGGTCATTAGCCAAAATAGCACCTTGTAGGAGAGAGAGTGTGGATCCAACCAGAGAACATAAAGGCATAGGGATCCTAGTATACATTTGTGGTTGTGGCAAACTTGGTAGGAATGCTTTGATAGGGTCCAAAGAGTGTAACCAAGAATATGAGTCAAGGGGAGCCTATAAAGAGACAATTGGAGTATGGATGCGGTCTAGGGAGGCAGGAGGAACAGCGGTGGCCTATGCCTGCATATGCAAACAATGAGATCTCCCTTTGTGTTGTGTAAGACCTATCCCTACCCAAGGACAATCAAGACAATACTACATGGGAAGTTGATGGAGCGGGATATAAGGATGTGTTGAGGGCTAGGGTGGAGGAGAATGACCATAGGGAGTAGAGAGCAATAGAAGTGGGAGGAAGCTCTGAATGTCCGAGGTAGAAGGAGGGTGTGGAGTGTATGTGATATGGGAAGGAGGGATAGGGAGGACCTCTAGTGGAGCATCTTCCATGGAGGAGTCTTCTCATGTAGGGTGTCCATTGGGATAGGAGAAGTGCATGACCTGGAAATTGAAGGGAATCTATCTAGATACACCTCCACAACCATGAGTGTATGCTGAAAAAGGCAAATTAGGGATCTACCCTTTGGTTGCACATACAGCATGTGGGTGCCAAATGAGGAATGACACCTAAGAGAGTCCTTCTATGTCCTCATGCCAAAGAACAAAATGGAGGCATTGGAGGACTCACTATTGATAGGGTATATACAAAGATAATATCATGATATAAAAGCAAGTCATAATAACCAAATACTATGACTTGCTATGTGTTCCCTATGTGTCCATACCCAAGAGAGAAAAACAAGAATGGACAAAAATGAGAGAAACTCAACCAAAAACAAAAAAGGAACAATATAAACAAACATATAAGAGTTAGGAGACAAGCTCATTTGTGGTCCAAAGTGACCTCTGTCCAAAACCCTCCAATATCAACTCCTTGTTGAGAAGATGTTGAGCTTGCTTGGGGATGCTTTGTTTTGTGTGTTGGTATTACAGACCAATACACAAGTTAACTCAAGTAGACAATCAAACCAATGTTGTGTTGTGATGTCTTGATTTGATTTCTCATGCGCCGGCTGAAGCCTTCTTGGGTGTTGTTACTAAGTTCCGTTTGCTCTAGCTAAAATGCCCGCACTTGTATTCAAACGGTGTCGTACTTTCCTTTTTTCTCTCTAGGAACACATAGGGTGCCTAGCTGTGGAGACTAAAGATCAGATGCTAGAGGTAAATCCGTAATGACTTGACAAAACACGCATGTGACCCTTATTGCCGGAACCCTCCTTTCTCATGACTAATATTCTTGCTATCGGGAAGGATAGTATCGGGCGACCTGACCTATCATCACAACATGCACTCTTGGTCTGCTGGTCATCACTTCCAACATAACCAAGAAGAAATACACAGCACTCCTAGAAGGAAATAATCTGAGCGCAATGCTCGCACACCAATCCAAGCAAACAAGCATACAAGTATAGAGAGGATCCAATCACAAGAAAAAGGAAACAACTCTCTGTACTTTTTGTCGGGAAAGAGCTTCAGAGCCTTTGTGCTCTATCATCAAGCTCATTCCAACCTGTACTTCAAACCTCCTCCCATCTGTACTTCAAATCTCAACAAATTCATACTTCATGTGGGGATTTTTTATGTCTTTTTGATGGGGAAAACTCTGCGCAGCTCATATGCAAGTAACTATTTCTACATAGCTTAGATTTGAGTGATCTATAATTCAATGGAAAGCCTGTAAGATAAGCTTTCCAATGGTATACAATACACTTCAATCAGATCACTAAAACTCTCCTGAAAATCTCTCAAAGTTGGCCAGGTTTTTTTTTACTTCACCCTAATTTTGAAATCTTCTTTTTAGGGTTTGCTCCTTGTTCTTGGCAAATTTTCCCCAGATTTCTGATTCAGATATACACTTGATCCTCACAAACACTCTGGCAACCTGAAACTCTCAATCATAGTCACAAGACATGAGACTTGATATCCAATCAAGATGAAAGGAAAATTTGCTCTACCAAGCTTATGACAGTATTTTCAGCAGTATGTTTTGCATCAGATCTCACTCTTCACAAATCTAGAACCAACCAAATTTTCCACAATAGCTGGTTGTGCTTTTTCCTAAACTCCTGCAAATTTTTGTAGTCGAATCCAACTCCAATCTTTAGATGTAGATCAATTCTTGAGTTGGGCTAACTTGGGAGCTCTACAGACCCAAGTATACTTGATCCAAGACCCTGATTTCTCTACTTGAAAGATTCACATGAAACTGTCACACAGAGGAGCTAAACCTACCCACTAACAACTCTAGAAATTTTCATGATGAAATTTGAACTACAACTTGGGGAGTGACCAAAACTCCAAACCTGATCTTTAGCTCTTCTCCAACACCTTATATCCCATAAGCTTCAACTTCAATCAATTGGATCTGATTTGAGACTGACCCAAAACTGGAATTTGTTGCACTCAGTACTGTAATAACATTGTCTACTCTCCAATCCTGCTGACAGATAGTGAAAAAGTCTCAAGGAGCTCCCTCAATTGACTACTTTGTGCTCTTGGGTATGAATTCAATCCCCCTTCACTCAATTGATGATATCCCTCTCATACTCAGCTCAAATCGCGTGATTTCTGTCTGCCAATTGTAGCCTGTCATCTCTTCTTTCCAACCATCTCCTCCATTCTCTGAATGGTTTCACCAAACTTCCCCGATGGTTGAAAAGCCCTTGACTTCCCTCTTGAGACCCAAGTTCTTGCACATTTGTCCTTTACTCTTTTTACTTTTTGATAAATGGACCCCACAACTCCACCTTGAAGCTTATGAGCGAAATTTTAGGCATTCCCCAACTATAGAAGGACATAAATTGTCAAGTCCCAAACATTCTTATAAGTAAGCACCGGAAGGACGATAGGATCTGGGTTTCCCATCACCGACTCCACAAACACCACCCTGAAACATGCTACCAACCAATCCCGTAAGTCGTCACGGTGTAAAATCTGAAGCTTGATGAGAAAAGGATTTGGGAGTGGCAGATCGGGAGCATGGGACATCTCATGCTTGAATGCTTCTTTCCAATGCTCTAACACTCGCTCTCTGCTACAACTCTCTCCCAACTTCCTTCTCTCCTCGAGACTCTCCAAACTAAAACACACTCGTCTCTCTACTCGCCCTCATCTTTATTCATCAAAGCCCTCAAACATGATAAGATTGTAACCCACGTGGCCAATCACATACATGTACATAGATGGCTCACATGGCAACATCTCATCCGTCAGATCTAGCATGCAACCTACCCCACTAACGTGGAGATAAACTATGATAAGTCACTTTTTACGGGCTACACAAATCGCAACACAACAACGGCACCTACACTACAAGCACACAGTGATAGGTTACCAATGAGTCTTGCTAAATTCTCACGTGCTTGGCTCACTCCATAAATTGGAACACCTAATTCAAGTCCGTATGTTCTCCCCGTTACAAGCGAGTGTTCACCCCAAGAAAGATTATCCCTAATATCTCCCCCTCCCAAGGAGTTCTCACACATGCAGCCCTAATATCTACTGCTACCAATGAGTTCTCAAAGTCGAGGTGTGAAGATTTCTCACCCCACAAGAAGGCCACTTCACATGGCTCATTGATGTTTGGCAATATTGACGTTTGTTAGCCTTCTAAGTATTGACGAAAAGAGTATCTTTAGGTATCCATGGGAGTGCAGCGGTCCGGCAATTAACTTGGATGGACGTCACACATCTAAATATACCTGCAATAACAGTTCACTTTGGAATTATTAATTGGTGCTAATAGGTAACCAGTTTTCCTATTAGGGTATGACAAATAAGGGGTTCAAGACTTGCAAATGTCTATATCTTTTGCTTCTCACACTCGTTTTGAATAGAAAAGGGCTCATTGGATTCAACTTTCAGTCCTCTTTCATATACTCAAGATGGATCTTTGTGATCTCATGTTTTTCTGGTTGATGGAGTCTAAAACAGAAAATCTCTTGGAGTTAGCTACATTGTTGATGGGAGAAACATTTTCTGAACAAGAGGAAGATATTACACCACAGTTCTGGAGCTGGTTCTTGATGGAAAATAATTGTCTTTTGCTATCCCAAAGAGGAATACCAAGAGACTTCTGGGTGATACCAAGACAGTACACATGGTGGGAGATTGTTCACAAGCAAGTAAGGTCAATGGATTCAGACTTTCTAAACAATCATATGAGAAGCAGGTACCAAATGTCATATCAGAGTTTTAAGAGATTGGTTGATGAGATTGAACCACATGTGCCTACTATGTCCGAATGGCTATATGCTAGAAAAAGAGTGGAATTAGACAAATGTGTAGTTGTAGTTTTACACAGATTTGCACACAATTCACCAATGAGAACTCTTAGTGATCAGTATTGTCTTGGTGAATCGACTATAGTGAAGTACACTATAATTATAGTAGAGATACTAGCAAACAAAGACAAAGTATACTCTAAATACATCAAATGGCCTACAGTAGCAGAATGTATTGAGAGCATGTCAAAGTTTGCATAGATATGTGGAATTCCACAAATCATTGGTTGTATAGATGGTACCCATATCAAATTGAGAACCAAACCAGCTATGAGATTTTATCCTGAACACTATAGGAATAGACACTCAGATTACTCTGCTCTACTACAAGGCATTTGTGATGTGGATCTTCAGTTTTGGGACTTGTGTTGTACGATGCCTAGATCTACTCACAATGTTGCACATTTACGACAGTCCAACTTATATCAGGCAATGGAATCAGGGATAGCTCTCACTCAGCCAACACTCATTTTGCCACAAGAAAACCATACAATACAAGTGATTCCACCATTGATCCTTGGAGATACAGCCTATCCATTACGTCAATGGTTGTTGAAATGTTGGCATTGACATTCACATCAAGGAGAACCTATGTACAATGTATTTGACAACCATACATCAAAAGCACGTGCATGTGTGGAGAATGCATTTGGTCAATTGAAAGGTAGATGGAGCATACTGAGGGACTGTCCAATGCGATTGGAAGTTGTTTCAAGAGTGAACCTTGCATGTGCAGTACTACACAACTTTGTAATTCAACAAGGAGAACCATTACCTTCAGACGTCAATGTAGTGGATGAGCATATGAATGGAGCACATATTTTGCCACTCCCAAGATCTGCAGCAGATAAATGGAGTACAACTAGAGGTGAATTAGTAAGAGCAGCTTTGTACAAGCAATTCAAAAGTACTCATGCTCATCTAGATATAGCAAATGTCATTTGAGAGTGAAGGTATTTACTTACTCAAGATGGCGGTCCACGTTGGTTGTTTTTCAAGATTTCAAGCTCCATACGTTTCAATTCAAGCATTTGGCTCATTAAATCCATCTTGTGTTGTTCTTGAACCATCATCAAGTCAAATTTAAGATCTTCTTGTAAGGATCTCTTCTCATTTGCTTCCTTCACTACTTGAGTAAATTCAAGCATACACTTTTGCATTCCGTCTTTACCTTCTTTTGATACTCTTCACTTTTTGTTACGTTGCACAACAACACCATGTTGAGCACAAGCTTTTGTCCTGGGACTGATTGTGGCCTGATTACCAATTGTCTCTAGAGAAGGTGTAGAGACTTGTGGTGTTTCCTTCTCATCATCAGATATCAAAACATCCATATATGATTGTTCGGTTTGATTTATATGAGATGCTTCCTCACTCCCATCAATAGTTTCATCAGTCAAGTCTACAAACCCTCTCTCACTAGTTATTGAAGTGTTAATACCACCATCATATGCTCTTGGAATGCCTTGTTCTTTGGCTAAACCGCCTCTAATTCTATGCATCTATTCATAGAACTCCCATGAACTTGGTTTTGTGCCTGTGGTTTGTTTTCCTTTCTCAACCCTGTATTTTTTAACTAGACCATCAAGCTTGTTCCTGAGAATCTGTGGCTCATAAGGTGGTGTTATACTTATAGCTTCACTGAACCTATTAGCAAACACCTTCCACTGATCCTGACTTACATTGCCTTGGTTATAATGATTAAAATAAATTTCTTCATACATATCTAAAAAAAGCCTCACATGACTAGAAATCCACTCCACTTTAGCCTTCTTAGGAATGGAAACACCTGTAAACACAATTGACAACAGTAGATAAATAATCAACATACTATTATTTTAGAATAGTATTCCAATCTACATATGAAAGAGTCAAAATTATACCTCTCACAAGAGCATCCTTTGATGATGAATTTTTCTTTTTTGCACCAAGCTTCTTCTTGGATGGAGCCTGAAAATCTTTCACCAATGTAATTGGTTTGATAGGTGGAAGAGCTCCCGAAACATTCTCATTCTGTACAATCTCTTCCATTCTGCTGCACAAAATTCAAAAAATATACATGGAAAAGTTTGGTTTGATAGAGAAATTTCATTTCACCAATGTCACTGCAATATTAATCTATTGTCTTCAGTTTCAAATCACACATGACAAGCATTGCATAACCTTCAATTCAAGCTATAGAATAGCCCAACACGTCCATAAATGAAAAAGTTATGATATATTACATACCTGATCAATCTCAAAGGTCAAAAATCAGAACCCTAGTAATGTTTGCTTGGAAAGTTGATATGTTTGCTCTCGAGAAAACTGAACCTGTCATAGAATGGGACGTTTGTAAATTGTATTGCACGTTGTATCACCCAACCCATTAACCTAGAAATTTTCCCATTCAAGGGACTCCAACGGAGCATGAGACGGAGCAAAAGTTGCCTGACGTATAAGCTCTTGTTGAGGGCTTGAACATCAGGCAGACCTGATGTGCGCATGAGCTCCGGCTGATATATCGCTGCCGTGTTTTGTCTTTTAGTGGGCCGCCGGAGCCCAAAAGAGCCATGTGAATCGCCTAAGAGCCTGCTCTCAATTCCTCAACTGCTGCGGTCCTTGCCTTATCTCAGATTAGGGCAGATTTCTCAGACTCTATTGGGGTTTAGCACCATTTTACCTGTTTTGTCTCTCCCTTGTAAGGCTTGATGGGGTCTTCCCATCCTTCGTTTTTTGTCTGCGCGGTCACCTTCCTTTCCTCACCGCAACTACCTTAAATTAATCTAGATCTAGAGAGCAATGGCAGAGGCCTTCCGCTCAAGCAACGGCATAAGTAGAGAGGTGAGCAAAGCTTGAGCAAGAGTAAAGATTGTTGCTGCTGTAAGAGACAATCGCGCCAGTTGTATTCCTTTTACAAGTATACTAATTCCCATAAGTAAGATGTTAGCTAATAGATATATATGATTGCTGCAAGTTTGAAATTTTGCAACATATATTACCCAATTTATATGTGATAATATCTATGCATAACCTACATTTTTTAGACATAGCTCAGCTGAGCAAGATAAACTTTTATATTTTTTTGTTCCAAGCAAACAAGATTGACAATGGTCTCGCTAGAAAATAAAAAGTGAATTAGAATTAAACATATAAATGTGTAAAATTCTTTCTTACTTTCTAGTTTTAAACAAGCTTGCGTAACCCAAGAAAATACCAAATACAATCACAAATTGCAAATAATAGCTTTATGTATGACATTTTGTAACTTTATGTTAGTTAAGTCAGGTACTTTAGTTGATTGTATACTAGTTGATTATTAGAAAGATATTCAATATATACATATAATAGACTCTTCTTCAAGATCCAAAGGTTTTACAAAGCAAGTATTGTTTGGTCTTCCTTGTTGTATGTTAGTGATTGATATTGCTTGATTCAAATCTTTATCTCTAGTCAATCAACTTGAATGGATTTCCATGCGTTTGGTTTGGCATAGTGAGCATTATTTGGAGACAAAATTTCCTTGCATATTCTGATAATTTGTTGGATCATAATAGCAATGAGATTCACATCACTCTTTATTTTTTTGTATATTTGAACAAGGTTCTTGTGTATGGAGTATATTTCATGATAAATCAATCAAGTGCATTCCAACTTGAAATATATTTGTAGGAACCGGTCGGGAGACAGCCCTTTATCATTTTTTTGACAGTTTCAACCTTAACCTTGAGAATGAAATATTGTCTTCAATATTCTTTTTCTCAAGTTGAACTTAGAAACAACACCAAGCCCTCATGTATCTCATTTGGCTTTCTAGAATAACATCCTTTATATTTATATATATATATATATATATATATATATATATATATATAATAAACTATTTTATTGATGAGAATTTGAACTGAAATGAAGAAAAGCTTTGCCCGGTAGCCACGCTGCAGTCATGGAGAAAAGATTACATAAATTACAAACATTCAAATTAGGTTCGATTGTTTTAATGTCTCAAAGAAGTTGTCTCCCTACTGGCTCCCATTAAAAAAAATTTGGAAGAAATGTCCAATAAATAGTAATTTTGGCTTAATTTATGTGATTTATTATTATCAAGAGAGTTTCATCATTGGAGTGTTACTGTTCAAAACACTTACAAACTATTACCTTCTTCCATATAATCCATATGGTAGATGTGTGCCTTGTAATCTCCATCTTCTACAAATGAGAAACTCAACTTTAATTTTATATTCATTACATGTACATAGAATTTTAAGAATCAAACGCTATGTGCACAAATCTCTAATTCAGAAAAAAACCAACAAGGAATTCGTGTCTCTAGACACAATAATAAAATCAATGCTTTATGTTAGCATACGCAACTTTATTCTACACCCTATACGCTTTTGGATATCCTCAACAGAGAACTCAGTACGGTACGAACAAAGAACAGAAAACTTTCTGAATTTAAATGAATACACACTTAGATTTAGTTTCAGATCATATGTTGCGAAAGAGAATTTGGATGCAATACGTTTCGTAAGAAATAAATCGGACATCCTTGCACTTTAAAACCAGTTACATATTTATTTATTTATTTATTTATTTTTAAAAAAATATTTTCATTTAAATCTTCTTTATATCATCTTGACTACTGAAGTGTTTTATATATATTGAATACTCTATTTGAGATTTTTTCTGCCATATGGATTTCATCAAATGCTTATGGACACTTGACCACCTGGTCCTTCATTTAACACAAGGTTGCATTTGCCTCCATGGTTTGCCCTATCGCAAGATGCCCTAACTTCTTTGCAGTGCTCTTACTTGCTTCTCTGTTTGCCAAGGTTTCTCCCGCTTGGGTTCTTTGTTTGGTTCTCCCGCTATCCTTTCTTGTGTAGCATTGAAGTGTTTTGCTCCCCGCTCGTGGTTTGCTTGGGTTTCTCCGGCAAGTCCTTTCTTGTGTAGCATTGCAGTTCATTTTGGTTCCCCGCTCATCCCTTCCCGGGCAGCGTTGAGTTTTCTTGCTGAGGAGGTTTCTTTTGCTGATGCTTCTTGTTTCTCACTACTTCTGAGCAGCACTTTAGGGGAGCAACCGAGTTTGCCTCATGAGCTTTCGAGCAGAAACTCAAAACAAGGGGTATTGGCAATTGTTCAGCTACTTCGGCACTACGTGAGACACTAATGAAGTCGCAGATGCTTTCGTGGAGGTTTACTATGGCCGCCTTCTGCTTCCCTTAGCTATTTAGCATCTCAAGAGTCCAGCGTCCATAGCGCTGGTTGTGATATTATTCATATCCTGTACTCTTACGCTTCGCTCTTGTTCATTTTTACACTTTGACCCATTTCAGTAGCCACATCATCAGAGGCCCCTTGTTTTGTTCCACTCCTCCATCCCACAACTAATTCCCTCCATAGTACTTTCCTTTCCTTCTCTCTCTGATTGCTTCCTCCTTCACCCTCTCATACCTAAAGTGTTCCTACCCGACTCCAGCCCACGTTCTTTCTAGTTGTTCACGCACGGCTTACTGGTGGGCTTACTGGCGGGTTCTTCATCGTGTTCACGCATTGCCTACTGCTGGCCTCTTACATCATGGTTTCCTATTCCTTGCTATCATTTGCATAGATGCTCTCGATTTAGTGTCCTTTACTAGTCTGTTGGCCATCAGTTATTTTCAATTTCATTCAATGACGCTTTTGCTACAGGTTACATGCGATGTCTGCTACCTTTGTACTTTAACACTACTCTCGCATTGTAATTCATGTATATATTGCTTATCCATCATTTGCACTTCATGAGTTCTGGATAACCCATTCCCCGAACGGTTTCTGTCTCGTATACCAATAAATAAATATATATATCAATACTTCTCGTCACTTTTTTTTCTCCATTTGTGGACTGCAACTCTTACTCTCGCTGTAAAACCATAACGCCTGCCCTGCTTAAGTTTAAGCTCTAGTGTGAGGAAGGTTGGGATGTCTCACTGTTCTACAACCAAAGCTAGTTCGCCACTGTCGAATTTTCTCCTCTCGTGCCGTGCATGGTATTATCCGAAAGAATTAAGCAAATGTGCTTATGTGAAAGATTACGCATACTAATAGTTCTCCATAGGTTTTAATTTCCTATTACTTCATTCTGAAAATGTAAACTCAAATATTTAATTTTAAATTAGTATAAGTCTCGTAATACTCTTGTAATTAATACAACTTATTAAGAAAGTCTGTATCTATTGATACCACTTTAAAATATACTCTTATGGATGCTTGAAATAGGTGAAATATACTGAATACTTTGGTCTTAATCAAGTTTTGAAATTATCAGATAAAATTTTAATGATTTTTATTCTTTTTGACAATTTATATAGATACCTTGATTTAGCTATTACATATTATAAGCATAATATTTATCAGGTGCAGTTTATATGTGATTTATCAATGTTCAACCTAAATTCATGATTATTGTTGTTAGAATGTGATTTATCATATTCTAACAACAATAATCATGAATTTAGGTTGAACATTTTAACTTTCTAATACTTTTCAAAAAATGCATGAATATTACTTGAAGAGCATCATCATTTTCAGTATTTATTTCATTATAATATAAACTCTGCTGAGTCAGATTTTACAATTAAAAATTAATTAAAAATATATCAGATATATAAAAATATTTAAACCGGCCTAATGTTAACCCAAAGATGTTCAATTGTTAGTATCAAATATCCAAACAGGGAAGTCAAATGTTCAAATCCAAAACGGATACTGTATATAAAACCAGCATATTCTAACCTCTCCATTGAAATCTCCATATCACTTAACTCAGATACATGTATGAAATTTGCCCAAAATCCACTTTAAAAAATATCCAAATAGATGAACTATCAATTATCAATTAGGACGATCATCCTTATGGATTCATCAATATTTGATCTTAATGATGGAAATGATGAAACTCATAAGATTAATTAATTCCTTCTTTCCTGACAGACAAGGTACGGGAACACTCTCCGCTTCTGACTGACCCCGAGAACTGTCTAATTAACTAGTGACAAGAAGGGCAGATAATGGCAGAGACAGACAAGAGATTGATCCGACACAAAAGTAGCTGGTCCTTCGTCAATGGTCTCTTGTTCTTGCAACTTTACTTACAACGACCTTATCCTTTTCACATGGGAGGATATATCAGCAGCCCTGATGAGTCAGCACAGGATATATCCTGTGCTGACTCATTCAGACCAAACTTGCAATGGATATGCAAAATCTTGAGGCTTAAGCTTTTCAATCACACCCTATGCCAACCATGCTCTTATGTTCGATAAAAGTGACGTTATCCATCTTAATGTGCCTATCTTGCTGGACTCTCGTTTACTATTCTGGATATATTCCTGGGTTCACAATCAGCAGTTAATCAGCGTCAATCCGCATTAAACAGTGGACCTTTCCAGTCACCCATTTGACAGTAAGATCGACAAGAAGCAGCCCGCTAAGAAATATCTTCAAAAGACAGACAGGGAGGGTTTGTTTGGAACATTAACTGCGATGATATGGACTTCTTATTTGCAGTTGACTTCTTATTTCCGTATTTCCCATACTTAGCTTGCAACTTTTTACAGTTCTTAACGCGGTATATCCCTTCTTATCGTTAACAGCACCATCATGAGACATATCGATTTTGGGAGCTAGCGAGTGACTGACAATAAGTTGCGTCTTGTACGGTGCTGCTGTTCCGACTGTGGGGAAAAAGCTTGAATTTGATATGCATATGTTGATATGATATGCATATGGGTCGTCTTACATGTAGACGTTGAGAACGCTTTTAATAATGTCTCACGTGTATCCATCTGTAGAGAGCTTAAGGAGGCTGATGGATCCTTGGTAAATTTCATTCTTTTTATGGCTCTTCTACTTCCCTTTATTACCGGTACGGTGGTTCACATGAGCGAGTCACCGTCTTGGAGTAAGTTGTTGGTATACGTTAGGGAGATCCTTTAGGGGGGCCCTTATTTGCCATGGTTCACTTTAGAGCTCTACTATCTACTACTTTGGCTATGCCATGCTGTGTATTTCCCTCCTTGGCAGATGATACACACATCGTAGGCCCTCTAGATCAGATTAGGCAGGCCTTTGACTACTTGACTACCAAGCTACATCTAGTAGACTTGAGAGTCAAGGTGTCAAAGTGTAGGGCATGGTCCCCTTTAGGTATCCCTCCCCACCTTGAGCTTCCAAAGGGGTGTATCACATCCACATATGGACTTCGTGTTCTTGGAATGCCAATAGATTGAGGACTTTGTCACACGCTTCTTAGACGCTGCCCTTGCAGAGGATGTTCTCCATATGGATGACCTTCCATTACTAGGAGATCCGCAGGTAGCATTTGGTATACTCTCTTCCAATATTGCTCATCAACCATTCTACCTCATACGTACAATTCTCCCTTCACTGTCCTTCCTATCACATCTAAGAGCATTTGATAGGAGGATTATGGGAGTCTTTGGTGATATTATTGGACCAGGGACCTTTGAGTGTGTGATAGTGGATTCGGCACGTAGGCAAATGGCGATCTCATCTGGTGGGGTTGGCTTGCTTTCTATGGAGGAGACGGCATCTATAGCATTTTGGGTAGTTGGGCTCTCTCGGTACCCCTACTTTCCTCTTGTTTTGTGGTTGCTAATAGGCCGGTTTTTGAGACTTATGTGATAGAGGTGGAGAGAGGATCCTTTTCTCTCTAGACGTTATTGTGGCAAATGAGAGATAGTCTATCCCCAGGAGACGAGAGGATTTTCCACCGTTTGCTTCACTATTGTCAGATTGGACTAGAGGTTTACAATCTTCCTTGATGGAGCGACAATGTGAGCATATGCTACATTCTCTCTTAGTCAACTCGTCCATTCCTTTGGCTACTAGAGCACGTTTACACTCTTGCTCCGGCAAGGGTGCAAGCTCTTGGATCCTAGCTCGACCATGCATTAGGGCTTTACGACTCGCACCAACTACTTTCTCTACAGCGATGAGGTTTCACCTAGGTTTGGTCCACCCATCTGCATCTTCATTACTCACTTGTGAGTGTGGCTCTACATTAGATGCAGTAGCGGTCCACATGACACGGTGTCCTTTTGGAGGACAGAGGATAGCTACCCATAATGCCATTAGAGACATAGTGTTTGCTATGGCACGAGAGAGTGGATACTTGGCTTGGAGAGAGTGTTCGTATGCCTTGCAGACGACATGTGTCAAGGCAGACTTATACTTGGTCCGAGATGATTAGGTGACAGTAGCGGATGTCGTGGTTACGGATCCTACACTGGATACAGTTTTGAAAGGAGTGATTACCAATCCCCTTGGATGGGCGGCGAGTGCAGCAGCAGGTCGTAAGGTCTCCAAGTATAGGGGCATGCAGCGAGGTCACCTCTTTGTTCCTCTAGCCTTGGAGTTATATAGAGTGATGGACATGGCATTTGACACATTTGTTAGGGAGTGCGCGATAGCTTATCATGTTAGGCGTCAGGGGTACCACTCTCACTCTCATACTTTGTAGCATATTTTAGACAGCGTGTGTCCATTGCTCTACAGAGGATAGTGGTTGGTGCAATCCATAGGAGAGCAATCACATTAGGTGATGTTTCTTCAGATGCTCTAGTTGTGTGTAGATCGTATGACTTGCATAGCTCGGATATCTTAGGTGCGGTATGGCAAATTTCTCATATAGACTCTATTGGGGCTTAGCCCCATGTTACCTTTTTTGTCTCTCCCTTGTACGGCTTGATGGGGTCTTCTCATCCTTCATTTTTCCTACGCAGTCGCCTTTTTTCCTCGATATGCAATATTCTCAACTGGTGCTTTAGACCTCCGTCGTATGCATCCAGGTGAACTATAGGAAATTGTAAGTACAATACTATATGTCGTGACAAATCTAATTCCCTCAATACCTTCTTGATGTACTGCATTCTTAACTCATCCCCTGCAATTTTAGGATCACTTAAGACTTCAAGGAAGCATATTATCTCAATTTAAGGGCATTGTCGTAAGTGGATATAAGTGTGCTTTCAAGAGTATATTGAATTAACTCTTATACTTATCCAAAGAGAGTACACTTCGTATTGTTCTCAACTTATCTATGTCTTCTCTAAGCTCACTACATCCTATGGCAGTAGAGGGACTACCACTAGAGGTCTTAGATTATCAGCCTGAGCAATCTTTATGTCTTGATAGGTCACTTTTAGCATAAGCATTGTGCACTGTCCCTCGCTTTTTCCTCACGAGGCTTGTCATAGATGGTTTATGAGCACCTTAGAGATTACTTCTAGGTAGGTGATTCTTCTAGTGGTTTTACCAAGTTATTTCAAGTGGCTACAGCAATTGCAAGAGGATACATTCCTATGTCTATTAGGGAGGTGTTAGGTGCTAGTCAACTTCTCATGATGGAGGAGGACACATAGGACATTAGACCAATTGCTATTAGAGAGATCTTTTTGCATTTGGTCAATTGTACCATTGTCCTACAATATCATTCTCACTTTCAACAACACCTCAGTCCACATCAGTTTGGAGTAGCTACACTTGCTATTAGAGAGATCTTTTTGCATTTGGTCAATTGTACCATTGTCCTACAATATCATTCTCACTTTCAACAACACCTCAGTCCACATCAGTTTGGAGTAGCTACACCTAGAGGATGTGAGGCTATATCTCTAGGCATTAGTGCACTCCTAGATACCCTTCCAGAAAGGGTCGTCCTACAGGTGGATGTTGTGAATGCTTTTAATAGCATTTCATGGGCATCCATCTTTGGAGAGCTTAGGGAGGCTAAGTGGATCCTTGGCGAGTCTTATTCCTTTTGTGTGGTCTTTTTATGACACTCTTGCTTCTGTTTACTACAAGCACGGTGGTTTACAAGATGGAGTCACCGTCTTGGAGTCAAATGTGGGTACACGTCAGGGAGATCCTTTAGGGGGACCCTTATTTTCCATGGCTCACTTTAGAGCTCTCCTATCTACTACTTTAGCCATGCCAGGTTGTGTATTTCCCTCCTTGGCAGATGATACACACATCATGGGCCATGTAGATCAGATTAGGCAGCCTTTGACCACTTGACTACCAAATTACATCTAGTAGGCTTGAGAGTCAAGGTGTCAAAGTGTAGGGCATGGTTCCCTTTAGGTATTCCTCCCCACCTTGAGCTTCCAGAGGGGTGTATCACATCTATAGATGGATTATGTGTTCTTGGAGTGCATGTAGGATCCAAGGATTTTGTCACATGCTTCTTAGATGCTGCACTTGCAAAGGATGTTCTCCATGTGGATGACCTTCAGTTACTAGGAGAACCGTAGGTGGAATTCGGTATACTCTCCTTTAGTATTGCTTTTCAACCGTCCTACTTCATCCATACAATTCCTCCCCCCTTATCCTTCCTCTCATGTCTAAGAGCCTTTGATAGGGGGATTATAGGAGTATTTAATGATATTATTGGACCAATGACATTTGAGTGTGTGATAGGGGATTTGGCACATAGACAAGTGGCTCTGCCAATCTTGTGTGGAGGGGTTGGCTTGCTATCTATGGAGGAGACTGCACTTATAGCATTTCTCTCAACACCCTTACTTTCCTCTTATTTTGTGGTTGTTGATAGGCCGGCCTTGGAGACTTATGTGACAAAGGTAGAGGGGAGATCCTCTTCTCTCCAAATGTTATTGCGGCATATGAGAGATAGTCTATCCCCATGGGCACAAGAGGACTTTCCATCTTTTGCTTCATTATCGCTCAGATTGGACTAAAGGTTTACCGTCTTCCTTGATGGAATGATCGTGTGAGCATATGCTACATTCTTTCTTAGTTCACTCGTCCATTCCTCAAGCTACTAGAGCATGTCTTTGCTCTTGCTCCGGCAAGGGTGTAGGCTCTTGGATCCTAGCTCTACCATGGATTAGGGCATTCAGACTCGCACCAACTACTTTCTCTACAATTATGAGGTTTTGCTTAGGTTTGGTCCACCCATATGCATCTTAATTACTCACTTATGGGTGTGGTTCTACACTAGATGCAGCAACGGTCCATATGACATGGTGTCCTTATGAAGGACAGAGGATAGCTACCCATGATGCTATTAGGGACATAGTGTTTACTATGGCACATGAGAATGGATACTTGGCTTGGAGGGAGCGTTTGTATACTTTGCAGATGACATGTGTTAGGGCAGACTTATGGTTGGTCCAAGATGATTAGGTGACAGTAGGGGATGTCGGGGTTATAGACCCTACGTGAGATACCGTTTTGGAGGGAGTGATTACCCATCCCCATGGATGGGTGGCAAGCGCAGCAGCTGATCGCAAGGTCTCCAAGTATACGTGCATGCAACAAGGTCACCTCTTTGTTCCTCTAGCCTTGGAATTATATGGAGCGATGGACACAGCGTTCGACACATTCGTCAAGGAGTGTTAGGCACCAGGGGTAATACTCTCACTCTCATACTTTGTGGTATATTTTAGACAGCATGTGTTCATTACTCTACAGAGGGCAGTGGATGGTGCAATCCATAGGAGAGCAATCACACTAGGTGATGCTTCTTAGGATGCTTTAGTTGTTTGCAGACCACACATACTTGCATAGCTCGGATATCTTAGGTGCAATGGGGCAGATTTCTCATATAGACTCTAGTGGGCCTTAGCCCCATTTTACCTTTTCCATCTCTCCCTTGTACAGCTTGATGGGGTCTTCCCCTCCTTCATTTTTCTAAGCGGTCGTCCTTTCTCCATACTTATGATGTAATTTACCGCTGTGAAAGCTAGAAATTCTAGTAAACAAAGTGTGTTCCTTATTGGAAAATCATCACTGTGTAAAGCTCATGGTACCGTTGTTGCGTCCCACCTACAGGAAAGTGGACCGACCTTTCAACCAGAAAGTATGCTCGGAGGCCAGTTCCTTGTAACCATTCCTTCACTCGACTTTAATTGGCTCTGGCAAGGACACAACTCAACAAGTTCAATGTCTTGGCTTGCTTGACTGGACTTGTGCCTTGCTTCTCAAGTCCCAACTTTCCGCCATTCCCAAGTCCATCACATTTGACCCAGTCCCATGTTACAACTCTTGCGCTACAGTGAAATCTTTACCGGGTTTAGTTTTTGTTTAATTTCTTTTTTATTCACCGGGTTTAGTGGATGGTTGAAGTTTCTGACTTATACTTTGCGGGTTTTATTGCTACAGTGGGCTTTCAGACAATCGTTATATGCAGTTAGAGGATTCACGATATTTGACGAAGTTTCACATGGTTTAATTTAGTGAGTGGCTGTGAAGTTTTAAGTTTCTTTATGAAAACTTTGTGGCATTATGGTTTATCGTATAATGCTGGTTAAATTGCAGATTTCTACTGCTAATGTCCAGCCTTCTGTAAATTTCAGAGTCTTTTTCTTCTGCAGGTAGAGGATCCGTCGGCAACCCCTAAACTTCGTGGATTACTGATCGTTTCTCACGTTTGTTATCGTCGAGCAGTTGCTACATCCTCACATGGTAATTTACGTTCTGGCTAAGACAGACCGGGAGAAGTAGAGGAACTTCACGAGGCTGCTTCGCCCTCTGCTCAAGGTCAACATCTAAATAAAAGACCCTCGAAAGTAAACCGTGAAAGGCTGGTCAAGCGTTGAGTCGTCTGGCCAAACCTTGTTGTCGTCGTTCCAAATCATCACTGTACACTGCGAAAGGTAATGTATACAAGGAAGATCTATGATCATATTCTTCAAAATCGACCAGCGTCATCCCCGACATTTCAAAAGCATATGCTTGGGAGCTCCCAACCCATCGCCTACTCAGGGATTCAATTTTCTTCCCGGTCTGGAACTGGCACCAGCTAGTTATTTGCTGTTGTACCATTCCTGAGAACAATTCGCTACTGATACTAGAAAGCATGGCGCACTCGAAATCGACCCTTTCTTCTTCTGGGGCCTTCGCGTTCGTGGTCGGTGTACTGCTCCTCAGTGCAGGTGCATTTCTCCCCCTCTCGGGATTCCTGGAAAAGGCGGAGCTTGTTCGATCTTGCAACTAAGGCAATAGATTTAATTTCAGAGCTTCCATAGAATATTGCACTGCAAAAACTGTCGTAGTTTATCGATTCTGAAGGACCACAGTTTCGGGTTGAAGAGCCACGATTTTCTCCGGATTCTGCATGACCATTCTAGCCGGGTTCGGTGGCAATGCAGATAATTCTGATCACCTCGAAAGCAATTGGCTATGGTCGCAATTGAGCTGACAAATGTAAATCTGTCTGAGTTTTGATTTTCATCTACTGGGAGCAATTAACTTGTTTGTTACCTAACCTGTTTGTACTTCATGGGATTTCAGGTTCTAGTTTTGCGGCATCGGTGAAGTATCGAGAGAGCTACATCGTCAGATATCAAGATGCTAAATGCAATGGTGCAAACGGGAAATTGGTGCTCAAAGGCTCCGCTGTTCCAGTTGTTCTATCTGCTTCTGATAACTTACAGGTAAGTGAACCGGACCATCCAAATTCGAATTCTTGGTGGAGTTTTACACAGCCGCAACTCGTAAAGCTAGCGCTGTAATCAGCACGAGTCCATGCCTGTTTTACGCTTGAAACTTATTAACGTAAAGTGGAAGTTGAGTGACTTTCGCAGTTGCGCGAGTTCCTTTCCGAGCTTGTTTAGATGTGAAAACAACAGATGTCTTCGAGTGACTTCGGTAGCAACTTCGAATCTGAAGCTTGATCTCAAAGAACACACTGACAAATCCTAGTCCATATTATGTAAAATGCAGGTGCTAACTACGGCCGCAGGGTCAGCAAAAGTTGCAAAGGACTTGTGGAACCAAACTCTCAAAGAAGGTAGCCTAAGGGTGAATGTGATTTGCATTTTCCTTCTAAGCAGTATGCAGGGAGTACCATGTTAGCTAAATTCTCCAATTTATGGCTGGTTGTTTCGATAGCTGTGTAGGAAGAATACCGTTGGATCTCTGATTCAGAGTGAATTCTCAAAGTCTCACCCAAAAGAAGTCAACGCTGACTCCAAGAACTTTACGGAATTTCAGCACCCGACAGCTATGCGATTCAAAACTTCATCGGTGAAAACTCCTACAACTGCATGACAGTGGAAGCTGATGTGGATCCCAACTCAATCCTCGCCTTGGATGTCTGCTCTTCTTCCCCCACAACCAACCAATGGTTCGATTACGAGGTTGTGAAATCCGCATCTGGTTGTGCAACCAGCAACAAGAACGGATTCGCTGTTCTTCTCCATCCCAGATCCCCCAAGGACATCGGCAGCAACCTCTGTGTCTCTGCTCCCAAGACTGCTGGCGTTTCGGCTACTTTGCAGACCTGCAACAAAGCAGACGAGAGTCAGTTGTTCTTTGTGAACGTGCCTTCCATCAGACGGGAGTAAATCCAGAACACCCACTTACCAGTCCAAAGAACTGTCTAGATTCCATACAACGATCAGTCCTTTGAGGATTTCGATAAAACTTACAGTATAAGTTCATCTCAGACCTGATAATGTCACGGGTGTAAATTATGCTTGTCACAGAATGAATTTAGCTATGTCAAAAAAACGTTCACTTGAACTAGTACTGATATCCTCATGATCAAATGATTGTTGGAACAGATTCTACATTAGTTTTCCATTTTTGTGTATGTCAGCTGTAAATCAATCAGCTACATCCCAATGTCAAGAACATCAAGAATGCTAACATAGTCCAGCCCGAGCGGAATCTCGCATTGCACGTGCACTGAAGCTAGGATGTTGTTTATGGCGAACGAGTGCCAGAGTGCTCAAGCAATATGCATAGAAACAAAACTGTGGCTGCTAAATGCCTCCCTACCAGAAGTTGAGGTAGACTAAGTAAAGAAGAGTTTTCCTTCGGTAACTTGCGCAAAAGGTCAACGACATCCAGTTCTCCTTCCAAACTGGCACTTCTCTGCAACTGCGACGGTTCTCATACATTTTTAGACATGTAAAGAAAAAGTGAACGCATTTTTTTCCACCGACTTGTACGTTCAACTTTGGCTCTACAATTCGTTAGACTGAATCGCCGACATGTTACCGCCGATTGTTAGAAAACGATGCAACGGATTTGGCTGTTTGTCACCTAGAGAATGTGTACAAAGATTCGAACACTTCCAGAGGGGGACTCCTTCGCTAATCTCTTCCTTCGCTTTAAATTTTCTGATACAGGAAACCAGAATGCATCTCTACTGTACTAGGCTAATTTGTAGTGTCTCCTCTCGCTCTCTTGATGAAAACCAAGGGGTTCCCAGCTTCATGATTTTTTGAATTTGGACCAAACGGTGTAGATGTTCGCAGGATACTTATATGGACTTTGAATGCTGTATACGATAATGAGTAGACTGGTCCAGGTGACTACTGGGTGGGTGCTCTATTTAGTATAGACCAAATTTGCTATCAGGTCTTTTCAACCTATGGAAGAAGTTGAAAGCCAGAATTTAAATTTTTTGATTTGCCTTTGTATTTATATTCTGTGTGTATCCACATCTATATACATTGAAACGACCTCAAGGTTACACTTGCATCAGAACAGGACTTAAAGTTAAGCTTCTGTCAAGTTGCTAGTACTAAATAGAGTTAATGATTCAGCATATATTGTGGAGTTTCAATGCCGGAGTAAGAATAGGACTCCAAAACCAAGCGCCACGTCACTTCATTTCTGCTGAACAAGTTGATAATGAATCCGTTACTTGGTGATGGTATGTTTAGAAATTTTTATTCTTGAAACGGTAATTGGATCATTTATTTTTCTTCTTTCTTCTTTGTCTAAAGTTCAGCTTCGACAATTTAAAAATTCATTTCGCTTAGGTTATACAGACTTCTCTTTATTACTTTCAAACTCGCTTCCACACGGTATTACCTTCTCTCATCTAAATACATACGTAAGACAAAAGATATTGATAAATAACGATCAACGGTTTAAACCGGGCATAGAACGGCCCACACAAGAACTTTTTTTCGTAGGACTCAGAAGTAACTTGATGATATTGAATGCGAATTTAGATGGCTGAAATTGACTTTGTTATGCATGATTGGTTCTTTGATATTCATTAGATATAAATATTTACCTTGAATTCCTCAATATTTTTCATTGGGTTGATCTTGTGTCACAAGAACCCTAAAATTTTTATCCTCTACAGACTTTTATGAATCATGGGTCAAGCATTTAAGCATAACTTGGAGTAGATTCGGATGATGGTTATGTTTAGGAATCATGACTTTATTATCTTTGATCTATATGTAGTATTTTAAGAGAAAATTTATCTCAGAAATGACTTTTTAGCTCATGATTATGAAAAATTTAAAAAAATTCTCCCTTTACACAAGGACATGGTAGAATAATTGTTTGTTCAGGAAAAGAAACTTCTTAGTTGAGGATTGTTTTGGAGTTGTATCTATATATACGAAGGGAGCAAGTATGAAGTAGAATGCGCTCAAAAGGAAGGATCCAAAAGATCTTAAGTCCAAAGAATGGTTGGCGGTAACAAACTCAAGTAGAACCATGCACCAAAGACCATTGGTATCCACTTTGCATGTGTGGAGAGTTATTGCTTACCTATTGATTGGAAAACCCTTGCTATAAAATCAAGTGCACATGGAGAAATTTCACTTTTTGCTAGCAATAATCCTAGACATTTGTAGTTCTTTTTAGTCTTTCACAATCCTTTCTTGTTGTTTGAATTAGTCCTTTGCACTTGACAAGAAACATGGTGTCTATTCAAAAGCCCATGAAGAAGATCCTTGAGGCAATTCTTCATCGCCCATCTGTAAAGAAATGTGCAATCTACTATAGGAGTGAGTTGGTCCAAAGCAAGCATCTCTACTTCTTGCTCTAGAATTGGGAGTTTAGTGATTTTGGGATCATCCATGAGATGAAAGGAAGAAAGAGAGACCAATAGTGGATCTTGAAGGGAACTCTTTTGCACTTATAGAGGAGAATTGGAGGACAGTCCTTGGGTTGGATGTAGTTCAACCCAGAGGTATGACTCTTGGCACCAAATTTGGGCCTGCATACAAGGAGATGAACGCCCAAATTAATGAATCCTTTGGAGAAAAATGGTCCACTAACAAAGAAAATAAGGTGGGTAGTTACAAGGACACTTCTTGAAGACATTTATGGAAGAAATGATGAAACTATTTTGACTGAAAAGGATGCAACCTACGTCATTAATAGCTAGGCCATCTTCTTTGAATATATGCATCAAGGGGAGTTGGTCAACTGGGCACATATGTTCTACTTGTAGGTGAGGAGTATACTTAGAGAGTTTGAGGAAGACAACAGAACAACATGCATAGCCTCCTTTGCTATACACTTCTACATGAGGCTCAACCTGCTTATGAAGGAGAAGAATAAGAAATTTCCAAACCACTCAGCAAGGTATTTCAAATTGCCCTCCAAAGGGAGAGCCATCATTTGGAAGTACCAAGATGTAGATGTAGAATATGCAAAAAGTGGTAATTTTGTACTGGTGGATGAAGAGTGAACCATCATAATGAAGAAGAATAGATTAGTACCATCAAGATCTCATAACCCAACCAAGAGACCAAGGAAGAACCTTAGGTAATTGATGTGTCTTTGGGAGAGGAAGTGGAAGATATAGAGGAGGAAGAACTTGAAAACAACTCCCTCACCTTGCAAGGGTCAGTATTCGAGTTGGATGGCTAAGTCCAATATGAAGATGCACAATCTGCCTTAAATCCAAAGAAAAAGTGTGGACCAAGAAGACCAAGCCAAAGACCAACAAGAAGAAACATAAATTTCCAAAGAACTCCTTAGCCCCACCCAAGAAGCATGGGTCCCCAAAGGAGAAACCAAAAGAAGGGTGGATATTGAGTTCAAAGGAGAAGACCCTCCAAGTAGAATGCAGACCAAAGTGAGAGAAGAAGCCACCCAAGAAAAAAAACACAAGTAACCAAGTAATTGAGGTAGAAAATTTCAATATCCATTTGGTAGGGTATGTCTCACAGCTCATGGAGATAATTTTACCCCAATATCAAGAAGTTTTCCGGAATGTGATAGATTATACCACTCTTTTCCAAAGGTTGCACAAGAACATGTACACAAGGCAGGTGAAGCAAGATAAGTGGAAGGCAAAGGTGTGGAAAAATAGAAATCTGTACAAGTAGTGTTGAAAGGTGAACTCACTTATGCAAGAGAATTAAGAATTGAAGCACCAAAACACTTCACTCATTGCAAATCAAAGCCAATACAAAGAAGAGATTTGGAGGCTACAAGAGACTTGATAGCTCTTTGGCTTGAACAAAATCATAAATAGCAAGGGTACAAAGAGCATCTCAAGACAAGAGACAAAGAAGTAGCTATTATTTGGGGAGAGTTGGAGATTGCCAAGATAAGACTAGTCACCCTGGAAGTACAAATGGCCAGATACAAAAAAGAAGTGGTTGTCTTATTGGAGAATCTAGCCCAAAAACTTGCAAGGGAGAAGTAGGAAAGAGCAGAAGATTGATCCCTAATGTTGGAGGAAGTGAATAAGGACATTACAGCACTACACAACAACTCCAAAGAAGCCAAGAAGAAGGCACTTCTAAAGATCAAGGAAGTTTGGGATCAATTGGTGGCAATGTTGGAGGAAGTAGCTTAATGGACAATGATAAAGATAAAGTTATAGGTCCAAAATTTGGAAGAGAAGAAGTACAAAGATGAGAATATAGATCAATTAGTAATTCAACTTTGGGAGCATGTAGACAAGAAATTTATTGAGTTTCTTGTGATATCTTAGGCCTATAAATTATAGACTACAAGGAAAGAGTAGAACTTTTGATTAGAATTTGTAAAGGGAAAGGTAGCTCTTCACAATTGCACCCTAGGCCAAAGTTCTTTGCAAAGAAAGGCCTTCATAGTTTTAGAGATTCTTCTTAGTTGTAGGACCTTTGTAGATGTGACATTTGGAGTAGTAACTCCAAAGAATACAAATCTATAAGTTGTCTTTGTGAAAGATTTGATGCCTTCTTTGACACATGTAAGATGTCTAATTAACATCCATATAAGTATGATAGGATAAGTCAAGAAGATATGGTTATTGGTGTATAGTGAGAATGAGCCAAGAAGATCTTTGGAATTTGTCAACCATTAGATTTCTTTGGTTTAGATAAGAGATAAAATTTAAGGCTTAAGCCTAATGTAAATAAATTATTCAATTATTTCAATAAAATAAAGCAAAATGGCCAAAATCTCCATGTTGCTTTTGTTTAAATTCCAAGTATATGTCATATATCTTCAATGAGTAGTGGTGAGGAATTTTTGTAGTAGGAACTCAAGTGATTGAGTGAGAATGACCATTCATACTTGAGTTTAAGGTCTAGGATCCTTGGTAGTTCTTAAAGAGTGAAGTAATGCCTTGACGGGTGTAATGTTTTCAGGAAAAGAGAAACCCCAAAAGAAACACAAGAGAAACACAATACTTCATCCTTCAATACTCAGATGTCCCAATAGAGCACCTTGTCTTTATTATATAGCAAAGAAGATCCACTCAAAGAGAGCTACACCCTTTGATCAGATACATATATTGGTGACATGTCAGCAAGCTCCACCTTATATTAGCTACATGGATTGGTGAAACGTTGATCATTGTCCTATTTGGTTAGTCGAACAAGTTTGATCAAAGAGAATCTTTGGGGAATATTCCTATATAACGCTCAGAACAACATGGATGAGGTACTGTTGGAAAGCTCTCAACAAGGAAAACACAAAGGAATGAATGAAATGCCTTATAGCCTAAAGAAGGAGACTATTTTATTCCTTGAGGTCTAATTCATCCATTTAGGCCTCCAAAATTAGATCTAAAGTTGTCAAGGTATTTTTGACATTTTCCCTATTAGCAAAAGTACTCTTTTGGTAACACCTCTATCTAATATACTTAGACCATCATATATAACATCTTTCAAGATATTACCAAGCCAATTTCCACCTATAGATAATTTATCCAACTAATGGTATTACAAACCTCTCCCTTTTAAGACGTAATGTCCTCATTGTGGAGTTGTTGTTCAAAAGATTGCATTAACATTGGTGCATTGGTCAAGTTAGCTGTGGGTACCCATGTTGCCTCATACAATGTGTACCCTTTCTAATGTATGAGATATTCTACACACAGATGATGGGTACCACATATGCATTTTTGGAGAATATGTTTGACTGTGTATTCCTTAGTGTCATCAATGAGTGTTGGACAAGGTCTAACTTCTTGTATGGAAGGAAAGTGGTGTGGTTGGGATGCATAGCTTCATAGCAAGGAGACATAGAACACTTGATGGATTTTCATGTGTGGTGGTAGCTCAAGGTGATAGACCATTGCACCAATTCAATAGATGAGGAGAAAAGGCTCAATAAAACAAGGTTTGGGCTTACAAGGGCAAACTAATGTAAGGTTAGTTATGAATAGCTACACTTGATCCCCCAATGTTGAACTCTATGTGCTATCAATGTGCATCTGGTCTTTTTTTTCATTTTGGGCTATCTGCAACCTTTGCATCCTTTGACATTCTATAAAACCCTTTTGGATTCTAAAACAAAAGTGTTCACATCATCAAATTTTGTAGCCATTGGGTGAATCTTTACCAAGCTTGAAGGTGTAAAAGGGTTTTCTCCATATTTGAGAAACAATGGTGTGACTTGTGTTGATGAATTCATTGAATTGTTATAGGAAAATTCCATCAATTGAAGTAAGGTGTCCCACCTTTCTTGCTTCTCTAATGTGAAGCCATATAATATATCCTTAATAGTGCAAATGGCCTGCTTTGTTTGTCCATTGGTTTGTAGATGGTATGCTATGGACATGGCAAGTTTAGTTTTGAAGACACCAATGAGCATTCTCCAAAATAAACTAGTGAATTAAATGCTTCAATCAATGATGAGCACTTGAGATAGGCCATGGTGAGAAAAGACCGCAACAAAGGACAATTAAACTATTTGTAGAGCAATCATGTCCTTGGTCATAACACATGAATCTTTTTTTGGGTCAATCCACAATGGAGTCAAAACCCAAGGTGGTCTTGGGCAATTCACAAACCAAATCCATGTTGACCTACTCCCACCATTATGTAGGAGTAGGAGATAATGTTGGGAATAAGAGGAGTTGAAAGTGTCTTGTGGGAGCCTGATTAGAGGTTTTTCCTTTTTGAAAAATTAGGCAGCTATCAATATGCTCCATCATATTGTTGCTCATCTTGGGCCTATAATAATAGCATTTGACTACAATGGTAAAATCATGATATTCTACTATGATGGTGGTTTTCAGGTCTAGAGCATCCAATTTACATAACTTACCATCACAAAAGGTGAGTCCTTGGGTACAGATTATACCTTTGGATGATTAAGCTCTTACAATCTATGGGTCAATCTTTGTAGCAATAAGAATCCTTGGCCAAAATTTTAGATTTATCTTGACCTCAACCACCAGATTGTTCACCATAGGCATTTTGGTGAATGCATCTACAACTTGCTTCTTGCCTTCCACATATGTGATCATCATGTTGAACCATTATCCCCACTCTACCCAATGAATTTATTGATAGGATAGATTTTTCTATGTCTCAAGGTAGACTAGAGGTTTGTGATCCATCTCAACCACAAATGTTTTCTTGCCAAGATAGTACTTCTAATGTTTGGCTATAAGGACAAGAGCCAACTCTTCTTGTTTGGTGATGTGATAGTTTCACTCTGCCAATAACAAATTTCAAAAGAAATATGCAATTAAGTGTTATTTGTTCATTCCATTTCTATTGTAAGAATACTCCTATCATAATGCATGATGTATCTATAGCCAACTTGATTGGATGTTTTGGGTCATACCATTTCAAGATTAGTGCATGTGTATGAAAGATGCATTAATGTATCTTTCAATTCCTATACAATTCCCCATATCCACTTCTTTTCCTTACCAAGTAGTGCTATTAGGGTTGTGCAAACTTAGAGAAGTCCTTGACAAATTGACAATAGAACCCAATCAATCCCCAGAAACTCTTGAGTTTAGTTTGATCTTCTAGAAGCACCCCATTTTTTAATAAAATATATTTTATTTGTTAAAATTTGGATACCTTTTGCACTTACTCTATGCTCCAAGTAATTTACTTTAGACTTGCAAATCTTGCACTTTGAGACTTTGGCATACAATTGGTTCTATTGCAAAATTTGGAGGAATTCTTGTAGATGTTGCTAGTGCTCCTCCATTATCCTAGTATCAAATAAGATGTCTTTAAGGAAAATGATAATAGACTTATCCAAGTATCGATGAAATATGTCATTCCTCAAACTCATGAAAGTGGTTGGTGTATTGGTAAGGTTGAAAGGCATCATTAGGTACTCAAAGAGACCATATTTTGTTTGAAAGATAGTTTTATATACATCTTCCTCTAGGATCCTGATTTGGTTATAGCCGCTCCGTAGATCAAATTTGGTGAAGTGTTTTGCCCCATTGAGTTGATCAAATAGCTCATCCATGCAAGGTAATGGGTATTTTAATCTCACCATTTGTTGATTTAGGCCATAGTAGTCAATACACATGTACATTGTATCATCTTTTTTCTTCACAAACAAGATAGGAGCTCCATATGGTAATATGTTGGATTGGATAAACCCTTTCTGCATCATATCTTCAATTTGAGCCTTGCACTCCTCCAACTCATGAGGTGATAGTCAATGTGGGGCCTTATAAGAGGTGTCTTCTCAAGAAGTATCTCAATTATATGATCATACTCTCCTTTTTGGTGGTAATCTTAAGGGTAAATCATCAAGAAACACATCTTGAAACTCATTGACTACATCTTTCAAATTCTTAGGAATTTGTCCATTGAGTTATGCATTTTGGACTTCTCTTATTAGATCCATGAAACATTTTTTTATCTTATTGATAGTTCTTGTCCCTATGACATAGAGAGGTAGTTCTTGATTTTGCAATCTTTTTATATCTCCAATGTCTTCCATTGGCTAGTTCTCACTATTTTCTTTCTCTAATCAATCATGGGGTTGTAGTGCTCCATCCATAATATGCCTAAGATCACATTATAATGAGCTAAATTATATCACTTGTCTCTCAATTTCTTCATAATACTCTCTTATAAGGAGTGTTAACTTTTTAGGTAATGAATCAATCCTCTTTATCTGACCATTAGGTAACTCTACTTCTTCACTCTTGTCCTTCTTTAATTCCATCCCCAACCTTATTTTCAACAAAGCAAGACAAGAAATTTTCTATTGCTCTAGGGTCTATGAATATTCTCATTTGATTGTCTTCTAGGACTTCATTTACAACAATCAATTGTGCATTTTTCTTCCTCAATCTTTGCGCACTCATCCTCTTTCTTCCCCAAATTTTACTCCTCTCCATTGAGAAAAAAGGCCATGAGGTACATTACTTGAAATCTTCATTTTTGGATATGATTTCAACATCTTCCTCTTTGATTCTAAGTTGTTCAAAGGTAGCTTGTATGGAGGCCAAGGCCCTCTAGGATGGTGAGCAAAAACATTGATGGCTATGTGCCTAACTCGGCCACAATTGTAATAATGTTGTTGTTCTACTTGAGCCTTTTTCCCTTGTGAGACTCCATCACTCCTTTCTTTGACTTGTTGTTGTTCTCCTTGAAGCATGCATGCTCCTTGGTCTTGGAAGTGAATATTGATCAATTCCATAGGAATTGGTCCACCAAAGCATGGTGTATCAGCCTAAAAGTGTTGTGTTGAGACTACCCCTTCACCTCCTCCAAGTTCTCTTGCTATTCTCTGAGCACACGCAATGGCTTAAAAAATGGTGTGAGGATTTTGTACCATAATTGCTTTGCAATTTTTTCTCTTTTAATCCCTATTTGAAATTTTTAGGAGTTTTTGCTAGACTCATATCTATTATTGTGACCTATAGATCAAGAAATACTTCAATGTACTCTTATATGTTGTTCTTCTACTTCAACCCTTATAGTCGGTTTTGAGTCATATATATGGAATCCATGGATTAGAAATTCTTTAGTAGCACTTCTTGCATTACCATCCAAGTGATCTCTCTTCCTTTTTCCAACACTAAATTGTTCCCAAGCATCATACCATGTGAAGACCTTCTTGGTCAAGTACCCACATGCAAACATGATTACATAATGATTAGTGATTTCAATTATGAATTCAAAAATTTCAATTCATTCTTGAGATCCAATTTTCCATTACTCCCACCAAACATTGTCCTTATAAGGCTTGATATTTCATGTCTTCTTCATCCATAGTAACAATGTGGCTTCATTTTTTATTGAGGTTGGAGTCATCGACATGAGTGACTCTTTAAGTAACTTGGCCATTGTTATTGGGTTTAAGATGATCCCCTTCTTGCAATACATGATTGTTCTTGAAAGAAAGTACTTGACTTTGTAATGCCTCCATAGTCATATTGATCTCCCAAAACTTATTCAACATCCTTGGCATTCCTTGCATCAAATCCTACAACTATGGCTTCATGATGTGTACACATGGCGAACGCTCAAACTCTACTTCCTACTTCAATAGAGCGTTAATATGATCACTCAAAAGGGAGCATGGAAAATTGGGACTACCATTGGGACCTCATAAGCTATCACTCACTAATAATATTCTTCACTAAAATTACAGACTATGAAATCCCTAAACATCACTTTTGGTCTAATTACATAACATGTTTCTACTTGAGTGTTTAAAAGGGAGAGGATTTGGTATATCCAAATCCATTGCATCATAATAGAATGTAAATTGTCAAATCTTACTCTCTATTGTATATTAACACAGGTAGAATAACCAAGTTTGGTGATTCTATATCCATGAACTTCCTTGAACTACATCCATGAACTTTGCTTTAAAATGATAAACAATATATACTCTCTCTTGATCATGCTAGATCTACATAATCTTGATGAGGAACAGATTTAAAAATGGATAAAAGTGTGCAAGAAATTTTCCTCTAGGTACATCCATCCCATCCTCTCTCTACAACACCCCCAGTCTATCAATTGCACTACTTTTTCTCCCCTTGAAATTACTCAATCTTAGTAGCCCGTGTTTCTCCAAGATAGATGATCCATTCACTTGGATTAAAATATCTACTTTGATACCATAGTAATGTTCCAAGGATAAGAGAAACCCCAAGAGAAACACAAAAGAAGAAACACAAGACTTCATCCCTCAATACTACGATGCTCTAAAGGAGCATCTTGTCTTTATTACATAACAAAGAGGATCCACTCAAGGGAGCTACATCCTTGGATTAGATATATAAATTGATGATATGTCAATAGACTCCACCCTTAGATTATTTGTATGGATTGGTGACATGTATATCCTTATATACATGTCCTATTTGGTTGGTCAAACAAGTTTCACTAAAGAGAATCTTTGGGGAATCCTCCTATATGAAGTTCAGAATAACTTGGGTGAGGTACCATTAGAAAGTTCTCAACAAGACTAACAAGAGGGAACCTCTCATTTTTTAGGCCTAATTCATCTGTTTAGGTCTCTAAAATTAGCTCTAAATTTTTCAAGTTGTTTTCAATCTTTGGTCTTTGTTTTTGGTCTATTAGTGGAAGTACTCTTGTGGTGATATCTCTATCTGATCTACTTATACTATCATATATAACATCCTTCAAGATATTATTAAGCCAATTTCCACCTCTACATAATCTATTAAGCTAATGGTATTACAATGGGTCTTAAGTGAGCAATAGTGTCGAAAGTACCACAAATCAAAAAATGAAGTACTGATGCCAATGCAAAGTGCCTTTGGAGTTGGATGTCTTTGTAGTGAAGTAGCCACTTTGGAGTTGATTGAATCATCACCTTCAAGAAATAGTTAGAACTTAGTGAAAGTGATTTTTTTAGTTTTCTATTTGATGTAGTGCATCATAAAAAGTGACACTACCCTCTTCTATGAGTGGTTTCTACCCACGAGGTTAAATAGGTAACAATATAGAATTGACAATATGACAATTCTCTTCAAATCTAGCCATTTCTTACTTGTATCCTCAAAGTAAAGACATGTTTCTTATTGTTATACAACTTTTGGTCTATATTGGGTTAACATAATAGTTTATGGAGGAATATCTCTAAGATATTAAGTGATATTTCATGCACAAAACCCTCCAATTTAAAAAAACATATTTTTCATATAAGAATAAAGACTTCAATCTAAACATCCAAAAAACTTATATTTATAACTATCCAAGCCATAAATAGTTAGTTAAATTATTTATAATTACTCCATTTTACCAAAAATTTCTATCATACAAGAAGATAGAATTCATGCTAGAATCCCAAAAAAATTTAATAAATATTACAAGCCATAAATAAAATTTATAGTGTATTGTATGGCAACACCTTTAGGTTACAAAAGCATGTATTATTTTAGGGAATATTTCCATCTTCTTATTATACAATCATCATCATACAAATCAGCTAGCAAAAATAAGGTCTCAAATGACAAATATCATTATGCATGTAAAATCTCAACTTGAGGGCATGGTAAGAATACCAAAAACCTAAAATAAGGTTCATTCTTGAGGGTTCAACTCTTCAAAATATGTTTTTTTCACATTACATACTTTGAGTGTTATGTTTTTCACTCTCTACCCTTGAAGTTCTTTGGAGCTTTACAACTATTATTTGAAATCTTTTTTTTACAAGTACATGAATTTCCTTGATTACTTTGCAAGTCAAATATCTAACTTATTATTTTCTAACAAGTGGAAGAAAAACCAAAATTGCAACAATTTTTAGTTTTGATATATCTTGCCTTGTCTACTATATCTTTGCATGCTAGTTCATTGTACTATTAAATGTTTTTTGAGAAAATACCTACTAACCTAAGCATCTAAAGCTTTTGTTATATATGATTTGTAGTTGGAGCCCTTGGAACTATGTCTTGATGTTAATCATATGACTTGATATCTTCTATCTTAGCAAAAAAAAATGGCCTTCTTATTAGATCATTTTCCATGCACCTCACCAACAACTAACCTTCATGGCTCTACAGTCATTCCAAGACAAGCACATGTGAAAAAACACAAACATATATTCCTAAGCAGCATAAATACTCCATAGCTCAACACTTGGGTTCAATACTTACCACCTCCTCATCTTATCAAGCTAGAAAAACAAAAGGGAAGATCTGTGGAACCATTTTTAATGGAGATCAATTCTCCGAAATTGTTATTTTTCAACCAAGATCTTCCATCAAGATATTTGATCAACAGAATATTACTTGCAATAATGAAAGTAAATGGTTTCCTTAAGATCCAAGACCTTTTCAAAGTGTGCACCCTTTGACCTTTCTTACCTTAGCACTAAATTTTAGAGTATATATTGATCAAGTTGAGTGATAGATTAGAGCATTGTAGAATTAGTTTGACTTCATTCAGAGGTAGCCATTGTCATACAAAGAAAATAATTTAATATAAATTTAAACTCTGCTATCTATCACCTTTCACTTGAAATGTTGATACAATGAAAATTCTTTTACTAGTAAAGTTTGGACACTTTACTCATAATTTAATGTTTAGATTTTGGTCAGTATTATAACTACTATTTTGGGCATATAAGATGCATTAATAAAAGGTATCAAGCAAAGTAGAGGAATTTTTTTATCATTTATCATTACTAATTCTACCAAACATAAGTATTTCCTCTATTTGATCATGTGTATAACACTAATAAAAATTTCATTTTCATTTTATGAAATAATCCTACTTAAATAAAGTATATGTCTTCCAACAAAAACTAGTTTTCTTTCTTCTATAATATGGTTAAGTTGTGAATAGCAATTTTCCGTGCCACTTGGAGATATTCCATTGGATCACAATAATAGTTAGATTTGAATCTCTTTTGTGATTCCTAATAGAAACTCTCTTGTCTAACAGTATTTTTACCTTTATAGTATAGTTGAAAGCAATCCACCAACCATTGCACTTTCATGGCCACTTGATAATTTTTGTCTACGTTATTTAGAGAGAAATAACTAATGCACAATGGTAATTTTTACTTTAGCCTATCCTATCTATAACTTAAAATCCTAAGATATAACTATAACTAAGTATAGATTTCTCCTAGATCCTTAGTCAAGTTTGCTCCCTTCTTTACATGTTCATCCTTGTGTATGTGAATTTGTATGTTTGCATATATGCAAGTAAATATATATTATTTTAGACCATATAAAATAAACCAACACTTTAGGGATGGAGTATTATGCATGAAATACCAAAAAAAATATAATATAAATGGTAGTATATATAAGAAACCAAAGAAAGTGCCGTAAAGAATGATAAAATTTCAAAAAAAAATACATTAGAAATTTTTATATCATCATTTGAACTTAGGCCCCAAAAAGCATTGTCAACACAAGAATTGAAACATCTTGTTAGGACTTCAACTCAACACAATCCTTATAAATCTCAAAATTAATTAATCTCTATAAAGAATCTAAATGAAACAAGTTTGCCAAAATTCACAAAATTGTATGAATAATATTATGCCATAAGGATCCTTAACACCAACATCTAGTTTCTACTAATCATTTACTTCTTGCTTAGAGAAATTATTTCGTATATTATATACTTTAAAAATTCTACATTTGCTCATAATATGATTTGAAGAAAGTATCTAGAATATTTTATCTTGCTCACAAAACATACATCTTTGTATAAAGCAACTAAGGTGACTTCTATTTTCAAAAAATATTGGGTAAAGTAGGCATATGGCCCAAAAATTTATATTTAAATGAGCTATAATGTTTCCCATGCTTGAAAGGCACTTTCTCTACTTGTTTGAGTCTGATATATAGAGAGCATCATTTGATTCCTTGACATTGGAAAATAGGCAGTACAATTGAAGTTGAACTTTATGGATATAAAAAAATTTTGAAATTAAATGACCCACTTTTAGAGTAACTTTCAAGAAAAAATATAATACAATGTATTTTCTCTTGTTGTATATTAGTGTCATAGAGATCCTAATATCAAAAATTCAACTTCAGGTGATAATTGACGGGAGAGATTTTGGTGGTTAAGAGAACTCTATAAATATTGATATCAAAACTCACTATACATCATATCTATAGTACACTTTCCTAGCCAAAATCAAAGATCTAGATAAGTTACACATAAAGTAGTTAGTGATAGATACATTGGGGGCACAAAGGTACGCCTTGGACAAATCTACCTTTGTTCATAGGAAGATGCATACATAGAAGGATTAGAAGCAAACACTAAGTATGAATGTTACCAAGGAGGTGAGGAAAGGGAAGTTATACACTCAACCAAGTCCAAGGGTAAGAAGATTGCTATGTTTGTTGAGATGTATGATTTTTCTTCAAGAGAGTACTAGGAAGTCTTCAATATTATGTAGTAGTTTGAGTTCAAAGGTTTGTTGTCTTGAACATTCAATGAAGATCAAGAAAAGTGGTTACTATTCTAAATCAGGTCATCAAATGAGGACTTTGTGGACCCACTAGCTAATAAGATGGTGAGAGTTATACCCACTCTCATGGGGAAGTGTTTGCATCAAAGGAAAACTCAACAAGTATATGTATTCTACACTCCTCAACAAGTATATGTATTATATACTTGGTACAAATTACCCTATGTAATCAAGTTAAATATGTTAATCAAGATAAGCTCCTTCAATCCTTCTTCTCTTCTCTTCTCTTCTCTTGCTTTGCTAATATTGGGGTTAGGAAGATAGAAGCATGCATATTGGCCATGATGAGAATTGAGGACAAACAAATTTGTGTTTAGATGTCACATACCCAAAGCTTGAGTATTGGTATCAACAGTTTTTGGAAGAGAAGTGGCATAAAACCAACACTTATGACACAGACTTTGGAGATTAAGCCAGAGTTTACATTGGAGAAGACATTAATTATAAACTATAACATCTTTTACAAACCTTTTTAAATAAGGGAGTTTAGAAAAAGCAACACAAGATCTTCTTCACATAGTAGATGGGCAAGATGAAGAGCACTTTAAGGGTAATAATCAAGACAAAATGAAATGGTCTTACTCAAGGATGCTTCAAGAATACCAAAGGAGATGGTACTTTGTGCATTTAATTATGTAAAAATTGATATCTAGAAAATTGTGCAAGGAGTATCGAAGGAAAAAGGTCTTTAGGATCATGACTTGCTAAACTTGTGAGCTATTTCTTAAGCTTGCTAGGAAGAGTGAGTCAGAAATGAAGATGCCTCTTTTTATTATACAAGGAAGAAGTTGTGCAGCCATTACATATCCTTTAAGAAGTTATTAATAAGTTATTCAATCCAAATTTTAACTATTGTCATATCTTTATTTTACTGCATTTAAAATTTCAAGTGAAATTTTATTAGAAGTATTAGACTTTGTAGTTTTCAAGAGGACAGTATTTAAAAATGGAAAGATTGGGTGCAAAAATTAAGCATTGAGGTAAGAATTCATGAGAAGGAGGAGGAAGTAGTAGAGGAGATCCTTGCTAAGCTTGACCTTGAAAGAGTAATCTTCTTTTCCTTACTCATATTATTTGGTATAATAATGCATGGAAGAAGAGGAAAGTTGATGGGATTTTAGATAAACCTACCTAGAAGATGCATTGATTTTAGATATACAACCACAATAGCTACGTTGTGGTTAACATGACGGATTACTCATCACTCTTCAGGCTTAAACATTGGGAGTTACAAACATTCCTTATGGACAGAACATAAGGCAATGCAAGCACATCATGAAAGACTACAAGAAGTTCAATGAGTTAATTGCTCCGCAAGGTTACCATGGAAATTGCAAATATTACTCATGAATATAATTTGAAGCAACCTATCATAATAATCCCAAACTATTGTCAAAGGAGGATATATTTGGCACGGTCTCTAGCTCAAAGGCAATTACCACATCAACTCACTAGGTTATTACATATTCCACTCCTCACAATATTTTAGTATAATTAATGAGATTTGCCAATTTTTTGAGCTTTGTACAAGAGTTGACAACATGATTTTTTAACTTGACCATTTTAGGTATTAGATTTCATTCTATTGAGATTGCTCGAAAGCTTTCATATTAAATTTTTTAGTACTTACTTTTTTTAAGAGATAAGTCAAATGTGCAAAAATCTAATGGATGTAAAATCAACCACCAGAACAAATCTTGATAAGGTTTTGAATAAATGAAGATACTGAAGGAACATGAACATACTCACTCTAGTTAAAAGGAATTTGAAATACAACAAATCCTCTAATCAGTTTGTAGCATCTAGCTATAACTACCCGATTGATGATTTACCGTTAAATTTATATCAAAATCCTCAAGCTATGATTGCACTATCTGATCACTATGTTTTCTAGAGAAAAATAGTATATGTTAGATCTTTGTACAAGACAAGAACTATTTATTGTGTTTGGTTCAGTTAGGATAAAATGGAGAAGTTACAGAGTTAGATAGGCATTGACATACCCCTATTAGGACATATCAAGCCTAACTAACGAGTATAAACAAACAAATAACATACTATTGATTTGTAATAAAGTCCTCTAATAATATATCTAGGTAAACTTATATGAACTAGAATAAGCATGGACTTGTGCTCATTGCAGCTTTACAAGTTTCTGCACCGTCGTGGAGCACATACGAGTAGAAAGAATTCTGCAGAATTTGGAAGGTCCGGTTCACATACCGGGAGATTCTGATTAGGGAATTGATATTTACGGACTCCCTCTTTTGACATTTCCATCCTCTCGAATTGCCAAGCAGAGCAGTGAGAGCTGATTTGAACTTTCTAGTAATCCACTTCCAATTCAAGCTCTCGCGCATCAAGATCATCACAGATATCCAGTAGATAAACATTTCATCTTCACCCCACCAGATGTTAAGGGAAATGGGAACTACTCTTTGCTGCCGGTGACGTCGGCCTCAAGAACGACGAAGATAGGGTGGCCTCAGATCCGAGAGCGAATCCACGCCGCGCTCAAAGTTGGGGTGTGGAAATATCAAAAAAGGGTGTGTATATATATATATATATCATTTCTTAGTGCAGTTGTTCTTTCTATCATTTGGGCATTGTGTTAACTCAAATAATCTCCAAGCTAGATGGCTGGTGACATAATGATGAGAAGATGACTGTCCATGAGCTACTGGCACAAACATTTAACCGGTTCGACTTTTCTTTTACAAGCATGGATGTATATGACCTTGAACAATGTTATCAGTCGCACCACCTACTCTAGAACTAAGAAGGAGAACAATCGTTCCGCATGCGGCTCGATCACAACATGTATGCCATGCAGTTGCAAAGAGAGAATATCTTATCAAGTTAAAAATTTCCTAAAAAAACTGGATTTCGTTCGGGATCTTTGTCCGTATACCCTAAAATATCGAAAATTGAGTCGCCACATTGTACAAACTGACAACTTTTTTATTCAGTTTGTCAAAAATATTCAATTCTTCAATAATTGGTGTGATGAAATAGAATTTGATTGCTCAAATTTGCTATTCAGTTCTAGATATTGTAAATAAATTTTTTTTCATTCCTCACATTTAGATATTTCTCTTTTAACTTCTCATTTAGTTTGAGTCACAGAAATTCTAGAATCAAGTCAAATTGCTCTATTTTTTCAGTGAGAAGGACGACCGCAAAGAAAAAATGAAGGATGGAAAATTGCAGCTATTTTTTCAGGGGAGTTAACCTTTTCAGCGTGCCAACTTGTAAGCAACAATTCAAAATCACCCAGTTCATTTGGATCTTGAAGCAATTGCACACAACCCAATGGTCCTAAATTGGATCTTGCTTAATCCGTGTGTATTTTTTTCGGTTCAATTTAAATTGTATTCTTAGTTGCATAAATTCATGTTTCCCTAATTCATATATAAAAAAAGATAAATGAGGTGTTGGATGATATTTGGAGCATGATGTTCCACTCTTTGTATCTCTTACGAGCACTTCGTCAAATTTATAATTATGACTATAAAACTTGATTTGGAGAAAAGAGGTTTGGGATTTCTTATCTAGAAGGTTTTGTGCACATAAGATCTCGTAATAGATCAGCACTTTCTACATCGCAAGAGCTAAAGGCAAGGAGGTCAATTGAGGATATCTTGGATTGATCTTAGTATTAACGTTTAGTCAAGTCAAGAAGATACCACAAATGATATCTCATATTGGAGATAGATTCTAAAAATAACTAACACAATATCATTCATGTTGAATAAAAAAGACAAAAGACCAAGCATTAGCTACTTTGATGATAGATGGATGGGAGTTAAGAAATACTTTGAGATCTTTAGAGTAATGGCATTTTGTTGAGTTAGACTTTAATAGACTTAATTTAGCTCCCACTAAGGTGTTAGCTTAAATAATACTAATAATGCTAATATGGTAACTTTTCCAAAGACAAGAAGGAAAGTTAGAATTCAATTTGCTAAAGTTGAGAATAAAGACACTAACAATGGTGCACACTCTTGTATCATAGACAAATTTATCACTCATACAAGAGCTAAGAGGTGCACCTTATTTGCAACCAAACCAACTTACGTTAGGAAAATTGATCATCTAGACAAGCTATAATATCTCAAAAATTTTCTATTCTTTCTATACAAGAATTAAGATCCACTTTTTTTAAGGATAACTCTCTATTATACTCTTTAAAGTTCCAAGATGTGTTGGCAATCTTTGGCAAGCCTCTTGAGTCTAACTCAAAGCTAAACACCCTCGAGCTCATTGACAAGGTGGTGTTTGCCAAGATTTCAACCCTACATGAGATCCGATGTGTTGTACACATATGTACATTGCTACGCAAAATACATTGTTGTCAACATCATACACTATAGAAGCACAACTCACACATAAGTCATACGTGAACTCTAAAGTGCCATAATAATCAGTTCATTTTTCTACTTGAATCACACTCAAATCAGATATATACTTGATTTTTCACTCAACAATCTACCAACAATTGGGTATTGATTGTAGTCAAGCTACAACTGAGAGACTCCATGTGATGCTTGTTGGCCTCTGTACACCATAGCCAAGAACTCAAATATTAGAGAAGTGAGCTCTCTAAAGCTGCACTTTGAAGGTATATCCCTCTACTCAACTTAGGTCTCCAGCCCTAATGGTACATTTGACAGTCTGAATGGCACAAGTGATGGTAGGTCTCACCATGTGATAAGTAGCCCTAACATAAAATGAGACTGTCAATAAGTAGTCCATGAGTAACTATCAAAATACCTATGAATACCAACACTACCACTCTAGCATCCGTGCAATCTAGCTTTGGTGCTACAAATGTAATGATAGTTGTCATGTGTATATACATTACTACACAACACACATCGTTATCAATATAATATAGTATAGAAGCACAACTCACACATAAGTCATACATGAACTCTTAAGTGCCACAATTGCCCCCTATTTGGTGGTTGGGTCCCTCTAACTCCAAGTACCCATCTACTCCAAGTATATGATATACCCTATGGTGGTAGAGATCAAGAGGTCGTGGGCTATCAAGCCCTATCATTAGTCGTATATCTGCAATCTATCCCACATAAAAGGTGCACTAGCTATAGGTCAAGTACATCTAGGACATAACCACTATCCTTGAGGAACCATTTTGAGAGGAGGAGTCAAACATATCATATACCACCCTCTCAAACAACTATCACACACCAATATAGTAACAGCTCTACTAGAAGAGCCACATAACATACCACAAGCTTGCACATACAAGTTCCAAGCTTGGGTCCATAGTGCCATCAATGTTTAGAAGGTGGCATGAACCTGGTGGGGAGGTAGCATCTAATTGGCTTCAAGCCAATTAGATGGAGTGGCAAAACTATGATGATGATGATAAGTGGAGCAAGCTCAATGGAAATTTGTTGAGCCAATCTCTACATGGGAAGAATTCAAGAGTGCAATAATTGAAAAATTCCAAATAATAAACATTACACAAGCTACACAAAATAGATTGGAAAAATTGAAGTAGATTGGTTTTGTGAAAATCTACATCACTCAGTTCCAAAATACCATAATGAAAATCCAAGAGATACTAAAAGGTGAAGCTTTTGCTTGATTTGTGAGGAACTTGAAATCATAAACCAAATTGGAAGTGACTATACAGAAACCAAACACTTGAAAGAAGCTATAAAATTGGTTGAGCACTTGGATTCCTTGGTTGCTACAACTTGGTCTCAACCTAGACCTCCACAAAACCTACAAACACACCATACATGGGTGGAAGAGCAAACGCCAATGGATATTGGCATCCAATGGAAACCAGTTTACATTATTGAGAAAGAAATATTATGAAAAATTGGTTGGTGGTTGGTTAAAATAGGATATTACATTGTCAAATGTCCAACTAAGAATGGATTATTGTGACTCTTTTCCCAAATGAGGTTCTTGGAACATGAGGATTAAGGAAACAAAGAATTCTAATAAGAGATATCAAGTCACTTACTAGGAACTTGATTTTTTCCAATTAGATTGAAGGCTCAACCTATGCAAGTTTGATATACTTATAATGTATGATATCCAATTGTTTTTGTAGGATTTTTGTTTGTAGTGAGAGTTGTAAGAATTGCATATTTATGCAATTAGCAAAAGATTTATGTATTTTCATCAAGTCAATATTTGGTAATAGATTGATGTTAGTAGATGAAAGAAAGAGTTCTACATTCTGTACCTCACATCTTGTTACATTCAAGATTGAGAATGAGTATTCGAAGTATATGAGGTTTGTAGTAGCTTTTTTATACTATGGTTTCATTTTAAGTTTATCTTGGTTTGAATATCATAAGGTTCAATTTGATTAGACCTGATAATAAATTCAAGTACAACACCAAGGTAAAAATTACTAATTAGGGTGTCTAGCACCTTGGAATAAGACACTTTACAATAGTCAGTCCCAAGATGGGAAGTTTATCAACATATTAATTAAGTGCAAGCTTTAGAGAAATACTTTATTTTATTTTACTATGTGGATCAAGTTAATTGTGCAAGGAGAATCTAATGAGAGTAAGCAATCTCAACAAGCAATAGTTGATCAAAGTGTAAAACTTTTCAAATATGTTTTTGGATGATCTTCTATAAAGGTTACCTTTTGATCAAGGTATACCCTTCAAAATCAAGTTGTTGCCAAGTAGTACTCCTATTAGTAGCCAATCTGTAGGCTTTCACCAAAGGAGTTAGAAGAGCTTCAAATGACACTAATTTAGTTTTTGGAGAAGGATTTCATACAACATAGTATATCTCCTTGGAGAGCACTAGTACTCTTTGTACCAAAGAAAGAGAAAGACTTTGATTATATATTGACTTTTGTGGCTTAATAAACAAACCATGAAGGATATGTATCCATTGCCTCAAATTGAAATCTTGTTGGATCAATTGAGTAAAGCACAATAATTCTCCAAGTGGAATCTTCAAAGTGACTATTGACAAATTCACATTGAAAGGGAGGATATGCAAAAGATTACATTTTGCACAAGGTATGGGCATTTTGAGTGGAAGCTTTAGCTTTTGGGCTTACTAAGGCTTTGGTAATTTTCATGGATCAAATGCATAAGGTGTTGCACAGATTATTGGATTGATACATGATGGTGTTTTTGGATGAAATTTTAATCTACATTAAGATGAAGGTAGAACACAAGAATCATCTACAAGAAGTTCTAAGATGACTCTACCAATGGAAGTTTTATTGTAGGAAATCAAAATTTGCTTTTTGGTAGAAGGAAGTTATATTCTTGGATCATAAGGTCTCATAAGAAGAGATCAAGATGGAAGAGTAGAAAATCAAAATCAAATCAAAGTGGAGGATATTGTGGTTACATATACTATACGTGATGCAATTTTGGAAGGGGTGATTACTCATCCTCTTGAATGGGCGGCGAGCGGAGGAGCAGCACGCAAGGTCTCCAAGTATAGAGGTATGCAATGAGGTCATCTATTTGTTCCTCTAGCCTTGGAGTTATATGGAGCAATGTACAAGATTAGGCACATTTATCAAGGAGGGCATGAGAGTTTGTCGTATTAGATGTTAGGGGTACCACTCTCACTCTACTCTCATATTTTGTAACATACTTTAGACAGCACGTGTCCATATGCTCTATAAAGAGCATTGGTGTGTGCAATCCATAACAGAGCCGTCATTAGATCATACTTCTTCAAATACTCCCGCAGTTTGTATAGACTTGCATTGCTAGGATATCTTAGGTGTGGTAGTGCAGATTTCTCATATCAATACTATTGGGGCCTAACCCCATTTCACCTTTTTTTTGTTCTTCCCATCCTTCATGTGTTCAGTCATCCTTCATGTGTTTAGCGTGGTCGCCTTTCTCTCCCATTAATGTTCGAGCACAAAATTATTCTTGAAGCCTGTAGGCATGTTGACCACACCAATTAGATACACACTAATTACTGAAGGTGGTATACACCAGACTCTATACACTATACACTAATTAGAATAGACACTAAACACTGAAGAGTGTGCTATGGACAGAGCGGCAAGATGTATATTTTGTCCGAAAGGATATCGATACTCTTGTTCAAGGAGCTGCACAGATGGTGAACAACTCTTTCCTTCATGGACTTGTCAATCCCTCGCTTATCGATACTACTGTTCAATATGTACAATCGCAACCAAAAGATTGGAGGTCTCAACCATTCAGAGACAATGATACGAAATTCCTCAACTCCATCAAATACATCAGCAAAACCCCTCATGAAGTGCAGGTTTACGCTGTTTGACGTTGTTCACGGTCGGACATGCATTACAAAACGTGTGACCATCTCACATGATACTGCAAGAAACATCGAGAATGGGCGTCTTCAATTGCACCTTGGGGCCAATGCCAAAGCCGAACCCGCCAACGCTAACTTGAACGCCATCGATACCCACTGAGACTCCAGTATCGACTTGTAATCCCACGCCAACGCCCATGCCAGCAACGGATGCCTCGGCACGACAAACTTCTGCTGTAGCCATAGCCTTAACGCCTCCAATACCTGCATGGGCACCGGCAGAGGCACTCAGGGCTCGAGCAGCTGCCTGACAGACCGAGACCTTGGCCGAGCATTCTGCCACAGACGCGGATGCAAATGCACCAATGCTGGCTCGACCGTTATAGGTCCCGGCTGCCGCTATGCAAGTATCCGCGGTAGCGTTAGGTGCTCGATTGAAATCTTCAACGATGGACTCGATCATATTCCCCGCGCTTCCCCGCATCCGATACGTTTTACTCAAATCGCGTTTCGATGTCGGTATGAGATTGTGAGCTTGCTCTTTGATTACTGCTTTTACAATCTGTTCTGGAGTTTTCGGGTACGAGGGATGAGAGTACCGGGGCGTGATTGTTTGTTGGAGCTTCTCTTTGAAGTTCGTGTCAGTGTGTCGATCGAATATGTGTTCGATATAGACCTTCTTCTTCGTATTCTCGACTGCGGCAGGAATGTGCTTTGTTACTTTGGTTTGAATCTCGTCGGGGGAGTGCCAGTTCTTTGGATGCTTATTCTTTTTAACTCCTTCCCATTCATCTTGGAAACGCACTTCTGGATATTTCTCTCTTATCACGTCCTCACATTTTTGGCAGCACGGCTTGGAAACGCGTAACGTTCCAGACACGTTTTCTCCCAAGTGTTGCAGGATTTGCATTTCGGCATGTGGAGCAGCATTTTCTGCATGAGTCTGCACCGAAGTTGCAGGGTTCAGGATCTTAATATCAGCTAAAGCCGTCTCTCGGTACATAGTCCTCAGCGACCTCTCAAGGTGTTCGACAAGCTCGTCGGTGAATCCAAACTGGGGTTTCTCCCCACGCGACTTTATGTTACCGGCAATGATAATCGTTTTTTTCCCGTCCTCGATGAATGTGGCGATGCAGTCGCAACCGCGTTCCTTTTTGCAGAATCCGATGTAGTTGGCCTCGGCGAGTCGTCTTCTCTCTGTGATATCAGCGTCAAGTTTCTTCAAGCTGGGCAGGTCAAGATCATGCTCTTGATTTACGCGATCGAGCAGCGGCCGCCAAGTGACTTCGTCTGCTAGTTTGTTCAATGCATCAGTTGTTTCGCTGATTCTTCTAAGAGATGCTCCAACCGGTTTCCCTTTTTGAGAGAATTTACTGCAATGCTCGATAACAGCATTGTCCAACATCAACTGCTTGTTTGGACTGTCCGATGTCGCAATTCTGGACAGCAAATCCATCGTTCCGTTGTCCAGACCAGCCCTCTCGAGCTGTTCCCTCAGAATTTTCTGTTGGTTCTCTCTTTTGTTCGCTAGCTTACCGTAATCCTCTGAGAACTTAAATTCGTCCACCGGGTGATTATTCTGGAAAATAACTTTGAGAGCGTGATCCGAAATTTTATATCCCAGTTGGTCGCGTTCCTCCAGTTCTCTCGGAAATGGCGGGTACACGGGGAAATTGCGTCGTTGGTCGGAGATGGTATCTCTGATGATCCGGTTATAAATGCCCAGAAGGCGATCTGCTGCTCCAAGATCATGCTTCGAAGTATGTTCGGGTCCCAAATCATCGGCCGCAGGATTACCAAGACTCAACGCCATTCCTTCTTCCTTTACAATTTGGGGACTACCAGCTAGAAGTTGATACCTTACGCAAACAACTCTGAAGTAAAACCCACCCCACTTACATTCAATTGCAGAACTAGGAAAGATAGGAACTGATACTGAACGCTTCAGAGAGTTAAGAAACTGGACAAACTGGGACAACAAGTTTAGGATTTCAATTCCTAGACCAAGGAGTACAAACTCTGTATCACAACGAAGCAGAGGAGAAGAGAAAATCGTACCGGCACAGACAAGGGACTGACAGTTGATGACGCGACCTACAGGAGCAAGTTCGAAGTCGTTGTGTAAGTCCTCTTGGCCCTTGCTGCAACTGGATCAGTGTAACTTGTAATTACATATTCACAAGTTGAGAACACTTTGACATATACTCTCCTCTTCTCATTGATCACAGGAAGTTGTCTGGCAAATGGTCCGTACGCATTCATTGATAGACTACGTTTTATACAATTGAGTGAACTCGCGAGTTGATTGGGTCTTGCAGATGTACAGTGAGCTTCCCACGAAGAAAATGCCTCAGTTCTCTGGATAACTTGTAAATAAATATTCACTGGTTGACTAACCAACTAACAGTAGTCTGCCCTTCGACAGGACGTGTGGGGGCAAATGGTCCTTGCACATTCACTGAGCGACAACCTCTGTACTATAGAGAGGGACCCGAAATATAGTCAAGTTTGCATTTCTATAAATCTGATAAGTGCGGGCAGATCGACTCACAAGTTTTTGTTAGCTGAATTAAACTTTTAATGCACCTAAACAAGGAAGGGACGACCGCGTAGCAAAAAATGAAGCATGGAAAGACCCCATCAAGCTAAAAGGAGATATGAAAAAGGTAAAATGGGGCTAAGCTCCAATAGAGTCTATATGAGAAATCTGCCCCATTGCACCTAAGATAGTTGAGCTATGCAAGTAGTGTGTCTACAAACAAAGGGGAGTATCCGAAGAAGCATCACCTAGTGTGATTGCTTTCCTATGGATTGCACCAGCCATTGCCTTATGTAGACCAATGGACATGTGCTGTCTAAAATATACTATAAAGTACGAGAGTGAGAGTGGTACCCCAGTGCCTAACATGATAAGCTCTCACGAACTCTCTGACAAATATGTCAAACGGCGTGTCCATCGCTCCATATAACTCCAAGGCTAGAGGAGACCTCGTTGCATGCCCCTATACTTAGAGACCTTACGATTTACTATTGCGTTTGCCGCCCATCCAAGAGGATGGTAATCACCCCCTCCGAAATTGTATCTCACCTGTGGTCTATAACCTAAGCATCCACTATTGTAACCTAATTATCTCGAACCAAGTATAACGTTGCCCTAACACATGTTGTCTCCAAGGCATACAAACACTCCCTACAAGCCAAGAATCCACTCTCTCGTGCCATAGCAATCATTATGTCCCTAATAGCATCATGGGTAGCTATCCTCTGTATTCCAAAAGGACACATATCATATGGACAACTATTGCATCTAGTGTAGAACCACGCTCACAAGTGAGAAATGAAGATGCAGGTGGGTGGACCAAACCTAGGCAAAACCTCATCGTTATAGAGAAAATAGTTGGTGCCAGTCGGAAGGCCTTAATGCACTATCGAGCTAGGATCCAAGAGCTTGCACCCTTGCCGGAGCAAGAACGAAGACATGCTCTAGTAGCCAAAGGAATGGACAAGTCCATTAAGAGAGAATGTAAGTCGGAAGGCCTTAATGCACTACCGAGCTAGGATCCAAGAGCTTGCACCCTTGCCGGAGCAAGAACGAAGACATGCTCTAGTAGCCAAAGGAATGGACAAGTCCATTAAGAGAGAATGTAACGTAGGTTCACATTATCGCTCCATCAAGGAAGAATGTAAACCTCTAGTCCAATCTAACGATAGTGAGGCAAAAGATGGGAAGTCATCTCGTGCCTGTGGGGATAGACTATCTCTCATCTGCCTTAATAACATTTGGAGAGAAAAGGAATAGACTCTCACCTCCTGTCACATAAATCTCCAAGACCAGCCTATCAACAACCCCGACACAAGAGGAAAGTAGGGGTGCCAAAGAGCACAACTACCCAAAAATACTATAGGTGCAGTCTCTTCCATAGATACAATGCAATTTACTATCTTTGGACTATGAACAACAACAGGGAGGTGTAAATGGTACTCCCATCCCGAAAGGGGTGGATCTGTTTATATCTGTAAGGCTTTCTGGCGAATATAACGAGTGCTGAGTCCCTAGGGATCATATCAATTCTGCCGACAGAGAATCCGGAAGAAACAGTGAAGATGCTCTTGTTACCATTGCGGACCAAGGAGGAACGCATAGCAGCAGCTCGACACTACCTTCTGAGTACGAGGGAAGTCGACAAATCTTTGTTAGCTACCAATGAGAGGCATAGAACACCGTGTCTTTTTTTACCGTTTCATCACTGGCAGAGATTCTGAACGATGAGCAATTCTTGCCGAGGTGTGATCCTGATACCTTAAGGAGCAAGAACGCTATCTATGAAGAACAGGGTATAAATGCACCATGTTCACGACGCGGTGTTTCACCTGTGAATCCAGATTCACCGATGAAACAAGTACGACAAGCAACTTATTTAACATATTTTGTAATCGTACTTACAGGAACAATGATGTGTTTAAACTAAGTACGAGAACCACTAGATCACTGGACACTTTATGACCCTGAGGAGGTAAAATAGCTGGTGGTTTCAGGTCACGAGACGATGGTACAAGAACAATGGTTACTCTGACGAGCAGTTGTCACTGAGAGAAAAGTTGGTAGACTCACGGCCCAGTAAACCGGCGGAGACAACAGCCGACTGGAGAGGGTCCTCTCCAGTCGGCTGTTGACGGTACCAAAGGAAACGCGATTTCTGCACGTGGAAAGTCGCGAGTGAGGAATCGGAGGAGGAGCATTGCTGGAGACCGTCGCAGCAAATTTTCAGCCGTCGAGTTTCAATCGGACGGGTCTGGAGCTCCAGACCGGTCCGATTGAAACTCGACGGCCGTAACTCGACCTGAGTAAAAAATTTAACTGTAGAAGATTAAAATCTCGGGAAGCTAAAAATCAGGCGGAAGGATATGAGTACGACCGGGGGATAAAATCTACACAGTGAATATTCTCTCTGAAAATGAGTGGTGATCCGCGCCGGTAGACGGACAGAAGGTGGACGACGGAAGAGCTGGGCAGAGAGCAGTCGGAACCCTGCCGGGAGAATCAAAGTACACACATGTTTAAGGTAGTGGTCACCTTAAGGGGAACTTTCACTTGATTGGACCCTTAGTGGCGGTTTAGAGAGTCGTTAGGCAGCAGCAGACGTTTTCATGTCAGAAGCACGTCTAAAGCAAGCACTTCTTATTCCCATGGAAGGGGTTCAGGACCATATCTTAATCTATAGTTCAACGTCGTATATGAAATAAAGGGGATATGAAATCCCCTTTAAGTGGTGTCACTATTAGATTTATGACTGAACTTGAACACAGCGGATGATCTAGATGCTGAAACTACGACAAATATCATATTTGCTCAAAAGGTTGCTCAACCTTTCTACAAAGAACACATCCAGCAAGGAACTTTTGAAAAGGGCTAGAGCCCTAGCGAAATCTACGGTTGTGACTACCTAGAATGTATCAAGATGAAATCCAATCTGTCACAAGCCTCACACATTGCCAAACTGCCATGTAGTTTGGCAATGTGTACTCAAGTAAGACACGAGGTGCAAAGGAGCAGATTCCTATCAACATATTAAGATGTCGTTATGGCAGTATTGATATCACGCGTTCGATTGAAGGACTTGTTTCTTCTTCATCAAGGAAGGGGGATCGTGTCATGAAGGATTCTCGTCATTCTCTTCCGTTCGTCGTTCTTTTGTATCTGAATTTGCTGGCTTTTAATGGATCACTTAGGAAAGATCGTTATCTAGGAACCGAAAAAGGACAGTAAATGCTTGTGGAGTGTTTTGACTCCCAGAGTTAAGAATTGGAAATCTCTCCATGTAGAGCCTTATCTTAGCCACAACTCAGCAGCGTTGGACACAGAGGGAAGTGCTTGGCACAGGGGCTTGTCTGAAGGAGATAAAAGCGACCGTGTAGGAAAAATGAAGGATGGGAAGACCCCATCAAGCCGTACAAGGGAGAGACAAAAAAGGTAACATGGGGCTAAGCCCCATGTTTGAAGGTCGGAGATGATTATGGCGTCGACTTTTGAGTTCAGAAATGCTAGTATTGTATGACTATGATCATGAATTGAATCGACTTGAGGTACTCATATCACGATCTTCGAAGGAATAGGTTGAATGGAACTATCAAGTGTGTGAGTCAACATTTGGAAAGCAAGTTGTTGGCAATCAAGTATCTTCTGAAATTGGACATCCCAAAGAAGGCAATGGCAGCCGAGTGGCTGATCGTATCCCTCCCAGTAAATTGTCTCGGGATTGTTGCCTCGGATCGCATGAGGAGGGTGGGTAGAAAGCACAGGCAAGACTGGGTTAGCCAGACGGCGAGATACCGTGGCGGTGCTGTTTCATCAACGCGATTGCCCTATCACATCGTCTCTCAACATGATTTTGGTGCCAGGTATGAAGCTTTAAATTAACTTATCTCCTGCGATTGACATGCGACAGGCATTGATGTGCAAATTAGGGTCTTGTATTCATATCTTCTTGGTATCTTCTGACCGTGAGCAGAGCTCATTGACTCTGAGACGAGGTAATCACTGAATTCCGAAGCTCCTAAGTTTCTCCGGCCTAAGTAGTTAATCAATTCGGTCCCACATAACCACGACAACTTCCACACGGATTCGTACATCCCTTGTTAAAGCTATTTTTGCTTTCTACAATTCAAAGCGGCCGAGGAAGTTGTTCAGTGCGAAGTAAGTGGGGATACAGAGAGGAACAAAAGTTTTAACGAGTGCTCTTCGTGGTACATCAGTATTGATCGCAACGATGCGGCTTCGACTGGACCTCTTGCACGGCCTCTTCCTCACGTGAGTCTCCCGCCGTAGCCTTTCATCCTCATCTAGAGCGGAACGAATTATAGAGAGGAAGTCTCTTTTAACTATCAGATTTGTTTCACATGCGATACTGTTTCTGGCGCAATTTTGTTGTTCTCGTCGAGCAGTTTAGCTCCAGGAAGACAAACGATCTAGGGAAACATGGATTTTAGTGTTCCGACGTGACGTCCTTTCAGTAACTTATCGTTTATTTTGTAGAGGTCTCTGGAAGAAGCTGTAAAAACACAAATGGGTGCTCTTGCACAGAACGATGAGCCTCGTCCTGACCATGGTCTGGAGGTAACATGCCTTGCTTTAACGTCCCTTGTTCAGTGTGTTCAAGTCGAGCCGTTGTCATTAGTAGGTCACAGCGTTGTTGGAGAGTAGGTGACTTTTTAAAGTCGCGGGAGATTGCGGAAACTTGAGTATGAACGATTATCTAGTCGGCATTCGTGTGTGGTTATCTTAACTTTTACAAGCAACTGAGTGCTTGTTCTGGAAGTATCAGGTAATGTACCACTTCGCTAATACCGAAGGAGGAAACTTCAGCGGGGACTCTCTTTCCAAGTACTTCGGATACGCTACAGATTTGTACCACTTTGGTCACTTCGCTTTGAAGTTCAAAACCATGTGAGTCATTCTTGTCGAGGTCTTCTCTAATTGGCCATATGGAAGACTCAGGAAGAATTAGAAGGGCATTTCTAAGCATTTTCCATCGAATCCATGATCTGGGCTTGGGACTCATGTTGCAGGTGCCCACAGTTGATCAATCATTCCGGCTATTCTATTGAGCGTATTCAAGGAGCTGAAAGTGCGAGCGAGGGTTCTGTTTACGTGAAGGTGAATGATCAACTTAATGAACAAAGTTGTTGGATATTTTTAATGTCCAAAGTAGCTCGTGGTCAGCAAAAGCCATGCTGGCTAACCAGCAGGTTGCAGAAGCATCCGTAATGAGCAGGTGAATTCAAACAAGGTTTGACACAGCGCTTCAGTACTGTTCAATTCTCGCACATCTATCGTAGGCCGCTCTGTTTGGTTGTGTTAATACCCTTCCGTGTGTCTACACTCGGGTTTGAGGACTGTGAAAGAATGTGACTGATGTTTCAGTGTGGGCATCCAAACCCATCTATCTTAGCAACAGAAGAACTTCAAAAGTTGTAGACACAGGTTTATATTGCATGAGAAAAAAATTTGAGAAGACCAACCTATGAGTCCATCTATAGCCGACTATAGTGACTATAGCTGTCACAGGTTGGCTGCTTGGCGGAGCCGACCTCAGTCATCCCTTACAATATATACCAATCTCGCTTTAAGCTTTGAGTGCTCGTGCATAAAGCTGCAAGCTAGAGCCACAGAGAGAGTGAGTTATAACCATTGATACTGTACACTCCATAACCAACGGCTACCTTACAAACGTGATCTTTGCAAAACTCGGAGGTCGTGGAGAAGATGGACAACGAATTCACACTCTGCCATCGATAATTACTCATAAGCTGGATATTTAATGTGACACCTTTCCTTACAAACGACAATGCCACCTCTGTTCAGGGAGCATAGTAGTCATCAGTCACTGCACTTGTATGCGATATCCCACATATTGCAACAAATTGTTCCGGTGGGCACGTGCCCACCGGAACAAGTTATTTAAGGGGACATCTTCACGAATATTCTTGAGCGGGATGGACAGGGAGTGGTTAGAAAATTCGACGAATTCTTCGTATCGGTGCACAAGCTCTCATACCCAGAGTTCAAGGTTGAGCGAAAAGACTCAACGGGTCCAGGCCCGGAAAGGACGTCCATAGGACGTCCCTCGAACCAACGCCAGGGTTCAAATGGAATCTTACTCGTTCTCAACATAACGATTAACAAGATGTAGAGAAATGCTTTCCGCAAGGATTAATTTAATTGTGGGAGATTAACAAGCTCTACATGGCAAGACTTCAGAATAATGATTTAACACTAAGAGCTTCATGCCAGTTTATAATCTGCCTATTCGCCATGTCTTGAACACCTGTGCAATCAGTTTCAGCAGCTTCCCTGGAGAGATCTTCTCAAAATGAACCAAGGACGTCGGTATGTTTTCGACAAATATTACTAAACAATCTGACTCTGGAAGGGTAGGTTGACATCCATGAATGCCGGCATGCATGGAAGCTTCATTATAGGACTAGAGCGTTACCTCCTCAGGAACCCATATACATTGCAAGCATTTTTTAGGTGAAATTAAAACAGGAAACACAACTTTTCTCAAACAGATAAGCAGGAGAAGCAAGACAAAGTTTTCTCCAAGTTTAGTGCAAATATCCATGGGGAAGGATATCTGTCCACATACAGATCGTCAGATGTTGGTCGGAACTCGGTGCGATTGTAACAGAGCATTATTAGACAAAGTCTAAGTGGCTGCGTGACAAACCTTACCCTCTTTCGGTTTGAATGGCCTAACGAACGTCTAGATAATGATCACCTTCAGGACGTGGAGAAGAGCCAGTAATAACACAGGAACCTGTACTGGAGAGCTCAATTTCTGCCAGATCGTCTGAAGTTCTCTTGCATTACACTATTACGAGGAATTCAACCACCTGGAATATTAACATGACATGAGACATCATTCTAGTAATATCAACACGTGAGTCAACATCGATGGTCATGGCAGCAACTCAATCTTCAGTTGACTCTGAGCTTTGCTGGGACCTCATTCCCGATGCATTCCCTGGCCACTACACAAATACCGACATTCACTCAGTTTAACAACTGAACAAAGTGCAATCGTTGGGGGAAGTTTATATATCAGAAGATCGTTAACCACTAATAATCCGCTGAATCTGCAGCAATTGTCCTGATTGTTGTCGGATGTTATGTTCAGGAGCAGTGTCACAACTGACGCTGTCAGACACGGTAATTGCATCCTATATCTTTCAGTCGCATGACAGTCCTCGATTAGAAGCCTTGTGAAGAGAACATGCACGGTATTTCTGTCTGCTATTCCAGCAGTGTAGACCCCATTTCTCAAATTTCAATTAGTCTAGTTTAGGGTTCTACTCTGCTGGGAATAGCAGACTTACCACACCATATAAGCGAAACTGGCGTATAAGTGAGTATGAGCGTATAGATACTTCTTCCATTTACTACACCAGACCCATCCAAACTTTGGCAGTAGTAAGTCTGGCACTTTCGGATTTAAAGGTCTTGCTGTTTGTGATGTCTGTAGACATACACAGCCATTTCGGCCAGTGTAGACTACCCTCACTTGTTCGACAAATGTTTTTAAATCCCGACACCAAGACTTGCTTTCAGGTGTCTCTAAACTTTGTTGAAATGATGCCATTTGGGGCATTACCTAATCGTTCTGGGGTGCTACTTCAGAGATCTTAATACCAGATGCATTGTAAACGGCTGTCCAGCAACATAATAGCAACCGACAGAAGGACCCATCCGGATCTACGGCTTGAGCGGGCATTTTCGAGAAAAAGATAACCCAACCGGTACAACATAACAAATTGATAGGCTGTCTATTCCTGTCTCCATGCATCACGTCATTGACAGACCGCCTGAAATAACTTTTGGAGACAATGCACGAGATCTGTAATAGAGGCTCCCATTGCTGTACCTGCAGCGAGAGACCTGTCTATGTCAAATCGACAACAAAAGTGTCAGGGTACGGTGTCTAATATTCAGCAGATTTACAGTCGATCGATAGTAACGATTGTCTGCATAAAATACGGCTCATACGGAAGGTGCGGTGGAACTGTACTGTGTATTTTCTTGGTCCCTTAGAATTGCAAGGCAAAAAGCGATGCTCTTGTTGTTGTAACAACGTACGTTGGATTGCAAGATGTGACAACCAAAGTAGAGTGTACGAAACCCTGTGCCTGGATACTGATTTCCAATTCGACCTTTCTGTTGTAAAGATTGTCCCCACATCCTCCAAGCCAGATGGCCAGGATAGCTATGGTGCACTTGTCTAGACCCGACTCAGAAACACTGACGATTTCAGTCTTTCATTCCAATGAGAGAAAACGAAGTCAATCTCATCGGTGACATGTGCAGAAACGTTCGGGCAAAAGCCTGGATAGATCTGAGATCCCGTTACAAACAGGGTTCAAAAAATCTAAAGTTCGTCTCGGGATCAAGCAGAAGTCGCAATTTGACGAATGACCATTCTCAGCAACAATTGTCCCTCGGACAGGTAAGTCACGTGACGGACTTGTCCCATCAGATCGTAGAATTTGCACGAACGCTCACCACTACCCGTCCTAATAGACGATACACGAGGTTGGAAAAGTGGATATGGAAGTTCGGAACTGACTTGTAGGGAAAAGATAAGCATAGGAGAATTCTGCCATCGTATACCGCGGGAACTTATGGACCGAGAAAAAGCTTGCCCCGATCTGTACAGTAAAACACAGTACTGTACATGGAAAAGTGCGAGCACGCAAGAAAGATGAGAATGGATAGGTAGCCTGACACAACCAAACAGAAAGAGACGAAAGTTAAGTGGATCAGCTCCATCATCCATCAGCACTGCGACGCGATCCACACGGTTGACAGACCTTGTTGTGGGACTTGCAATTGCATGGAAAACTTTCATCGTGGCCGAGTCATGACAGCCACACCTGGCGCATTCGACCCCTCCATCGATGACTCTCACTAAAGCTCCCTTCCCTCATCCTGCACGCCCCCACAGCCTGAGGCCTCTCTCTCTGTGGCCCCTCCGGCAATGGCAATCTATCTACACAATCCAGTAGGAATTACGTGGTACAGTACTCTACTGTGCAGAGGGACCCCCCAGTTGATACTGTACTGTGAGATGTCCGATGTTCAGTGAGATACTGGGGCAGTCCCACAGAGCCACACAATATTATTAGCACAGCCTTTTCTGCCGGGACAAAGCTTCATGTGTCCATCATTTCCAATCCTCACTAGACAGTAACTCTTGCATTTGTCTTTTCATGAAGAACACGCGTAGAGAAACGTTCCATCAGAATTCACCTGATTGGGAAACTGTCAACTTGGCACGATGGAAGAAAGTAATTCTGAGATGGGTGATAATGCAGAAGCTCCTTTGGGCTCATGGAACAAAGCAGAGGATGGGAACTGGGTTAAAACATAAGGAGCACTCTTGTATATAATGGACGGGGTATCTTATCAGTGCGTCTAGAATCATGTTCTCTTTGAATAATTCAATGGAACTCCTACTATTCTACCATGAACGGTTTCTCTATTCTACAATGAACCTCCTCTCTCTTTCTCTACTGAAAAGACAAAGCTGGGTTGTCAACTGCCGCAAATTTCACTCAAGTTCCACTGATGTTGTACCTCACTTTGACAAATAGTTGCTGAAATGTATAAATTTGAGCTAGAATTTTCTATTCTTCAGATTCTTTCTGTTCAACTTAATTGATAACTAAATACAGTAAGTGGTGAACATCTATGATAAATCGCAAGAGATCTTAGGTTCTTGGCACCCGCACTTGCGATTATGCACTTCCTATGATCACGGGTTGAGTTTGGAATTACTATAAAGCACTACAGCGTCTTTAATCAAGACAGTTCTCAATTTGACATAGCCATTGTCTCCACATTCACGCTTCCTTCTTAACTTATAAAAGACAAAAGTTGAGGAAAGTGGATATGTGCATATTTAGAGATAAGAAAGAATACTGATGTCTAGCCTTAGAGTACCATAATAAGAATATACACAGCTGCATCTCAGCTTATTAGGCGGACGTGACTTTTGTTCTTGGACTAGAGGATGGAGGGACACAACTTTGTGTAAATGTGCACATTTACTTCCACTCTAGATGTATACGTAGAGTCCCTTCAGCTGCTAGAAACACTTTCAATTAAAAATGGCGCGCTCTTAGTGAATTTTATCTTTCACTGAGAACCTTGCACTCAGCCAAATTTCACTGCATGAGGTTAAATCACCTTTATTTACAATGGGAAAGCGATCACTTCATTAGCCAAAAGCTGTAGCAATTGCTTCACCGGCGTGGATGGCTCTTTCATAAATAGGAAGGGAAAGACGAGCAGAATTTCTCTACATTTTCTCCGGAGGCATAAATTAGCGGAAGTTCACGTCTGGTAATATATATTACATCTTCTGAAATCGTTGACGTGTTTCTACAGCTCTCTGTTACTATGGCAGCATGTTGTAGATGTACAGATGGAAGCGATGTCACGTATCTACAGCAAAGGTCTTTCGTGTTACCATTTGTAAAACTCAAATCCCGAGCATAACCTCCAAACATCTGAGGTGTTCTTTCTCAGATGAGAGAAAGTTGAGCAAAAGTGGATATATTAAGAACAATCTTGATGGTTAACAAAGAATTACTCGAGAATAAAGGCCACATTGATTCTGACAACCGTCAGTTCATTTCCATCATCCCTTTCGTAATGGAGTGAGATCGCTTGAACGCAGGCTTCCAGCTAGAGAGATGAATCGCATGGCCCGCTGCACATGGAGTAGTTAAGACTTGGGGAATAAAGTCGTTAGCGACACCCACTCGAATGATTTCATGCCAGAATTTGTAAATGAATGTGGAGGTGAGAGATGAACTTCCTGCTTTCCGCGAGGTGACTATATAAAGTACTCCCGATCTTCATGCTCACACCGCAGCAGACGCAACAAAGAAATAAGATGGAAACCTCCTTCGCTGACCCAGAAACAAAGAACTTTGTTCTGTTCTCTTAAATCACCCCTTCATTACTGCCTTGAGCAAACCCAGACTCTGGTTCACGATCACTAGCAGGATAGATTCTAGAACTTCAGATTATACTGATCCCCCAAAAACAGCCGATGTGTGGGATTGTTAAAAGTGGAGCCAAACGCTGAATGCCAAGGGAATTAGGCCGAGTACGCGAATGTTCCCAACGAGAACTAAACCACAAGGAGAATATTGCAAATTAGATAGCACCTCAACGTAAACGACTAATCCGTGGGAAGGATTCCTGGATCATAGAGAAGACCTCGTGTACAGTTTAATGTAAAGGGAGGAGTAGAGTACTCCATTAACAGCGTGGCGACTGTAAAAGCTCTTAGAGGTTTTCTTCAATTCTTCTCGCCTTTTCTCCTCCTACGGATGTAAATCCCACTTGTATGAATGGGGAAATAATGTTTTTGTTGTTCATTTATGGACTGCATGAGCGGTAGTTGATGAAAGGTCTAATTTTCTCCGGGATTTCGTATTCGGTCCATTTTGGGAGGATTCCAGGAATGACATCTTGCCTAGTGCTCAGACAAGAGGGTTTATCAGATGATGCGTATCAGACACAGGAAGATTGTAGGCAGTTAATATGCTTAGCTTGCTCCGCCGACTGTTTGTCACGAGTCTGATGGAAATTGGCTGATTGCGATCTTTGATGACCGAATTTGTATCGTCATGAAGATGTTCATTACAGTCATGTCAATTGTAACAATTCAGAGGTATACGAGAGTGCTTTTCTCTTCACCTTTCACTGAAGTCTTCTGTCTTCGTAGGAGTGTTCTATTCGTGGGAATCATATACTTCTCGTGCAAATCTGGAAAGGTCTTCTCAAAGAGTGTACGTTTCGACTAGGTCCTTTTTTTGCAACCCAACGAAGAGGATGTGTGGAAGAATTGCATGGCGGTATGCCCTGCCTATCGGCCGAAAGATATAGCATGTATAGAAAATATGAACTGACATGGCTTGTTGGCAACATTGGATAAGCGACATAGCGATCGTTGCAGCTAATATACACATTTGTAACCAAAAACTAAAATATCGATTTGGAGATTTTGATAGCGAATAGCACAGAGAAGGAGAAAACATATCCTGCATGCGTGTGGCAAGAAGGCTGGAGAGACTGCCTAAGCTCAACGCATGCAAATGTACAACAGGTTACACCTTACACCTCTCGACTATAAAGAGGTGAAAGCTGAGTGTGGTCTCGAGTGACATGTCTTCAAGCTGCATCCACGAACGATGAGTCTTTTGTATAGGGTATATTTGGCAGGAATTTGTTATAGATACGACGAAAGAGACCGCTCAAGCTGATGTTGTTCCACATTCTTCACGTGTCTAGGGAGGTAAGAGTACAATATCAACAAAGAATAATTTATTATACAACACAATCTATCCCCCATTTCATTTATTTGTTATTATATAGTGTGGCAAGGTGTTCTCCATTCGGGTGCGTAGAGTCCAGCAATGCTCTTATGCTCCATGCTCTATCAGATGGATACTTGGCGCTTTGACTGAGGTACGAAATCAACCTTTTCTAGTAATCTTTGAGAAGGACAATGAACTTTAGGCTCTTGAGGAGACTTGGATATGTGAGAGAATGACTATTTCGAATTGCACAGCAATCTGAACTATGTCCAGCTAGATCATTGGAATATACCAGAATCGAATCCCAGTAGAGTTTCTTAGATTGCCATCTAAATAGAGGCTTTTGCCAACCATGCAGAGAGAGGTACACCAAAAGAGATTAGATGATGAAGTGCATCCATCAGCAAAACATTATCCACAGCCGTTTAGTGCTTTGAATGGATTTTAGTATTCATACAAAGCCGTATGTCAGATCACCTCCGTAAGCCAAGCACAACCTCCCGCATATATGTGTGTTTGGAGGGCTGTGCTTTGATCATGAGATATGGATAGAAAACACGAGTACGAGGACGTTTTCTGGTGAAGCACGAGACCAGTCAAGAGAAGAGGATCCGCACTTGTGGAAAAATATGAGCCTCAAAGGCATGAAACGGGAACCTTCTACTAGAGCATCATGCACCGGTAGATTATGATCTGCTCCATTGAAGAGATAGAGGAAGTGGAGGTATTGTGGTGAAGCTCAGCACCTTGTGGAAACATATGAACCCCATGAAACCAATTCTTAAAGGATCTATTTCCACAATGTGCTCTCCACAGGTATCTGGTGTGAAATGAAGAGATCAGATGAGGAGGTAAGGCCTGTGGCAAAAATGGAAGCATTAAGAGCTAAAGAGAGGCGGGTTGTGGTGAAAGAAGCCAAGGGTTTTCACTCGAGTAGATGTAGGCAATTCTGTTTCAAGGGTTCATGCTGCATGCATAACGTGCGGCACGAAGTGTGACGTGGTTCATTGAGCCTGAATAACGTGCGCCAGGATATGGGTGATGTTGAGTACTGCAGTAGCTGGAGTTTGAAACTTACGAACATCCGTAACACAGGTTCCTGCAACGGGATAGTGTTGAAAATTCTTGAACATTATGTATCTAGTAAAACTACTTTGGCGATTCATGACAAGAAACGCTAAACATTGTACCAAAAACCAAATTGGTACTAACGTTAAGAATTTGTTATTTTCCCTTTATTTCAACATGATAGTGGCATGCATATGAATGGACATTGGCCTTGCCCGCAAGTTTCTCGACCGTTCACCTCATGGTAAACGCGTCAAGGAATCAAAGCAGTCCTTGGTAGAGACATAAGTAACCCATACATCCAAGTCGGATGGCATATCGACAATCCGATATCGAGATATTTATCTAAACATTCGCAACTCGTAACTGTGAGGGCGATGGCATTCATGTATGAATCTGCTTCTTCTGCTTTTCCATTAATCGAGGACACCCTCTTGACCCTGTCAACGGAACACAGCTTCAAGTGGTCCGATTCAGCAAATTTCGGTGATTGTCGTGGCTCTCTATGTTGAAAAGGAATGCCTTATCTCTTAAGACAGGATCCGAGGACGTCCATTGTTTTTGTTCCTCCTTGTCAACTAATATTGTATCTCCCAACACGAGAAGACACTTGGTTGTTGGAAGTGGAGAGGCTCTTGTCACCATGAGCATATATATATATATATAAACATCTTTTTCTCTGTCCTTCAGGTGGTGAATAGCCTCACAAATTCACAAACTAGTCTGGTCGATGTGAGATTGGTAACTTGGCTTGCCATTGAAGTCCTTAGCGTAAAATAAGTTCTTCGAAAATAAGTTCTTCGAAAGGCGATCACATAGAACACAAGAAGGATAAGAAGACCCCATCAAGCTGTACAAGGGAGAGACAAAAGAGGTAGAATAGGGCTAGGCCTTAATCCGAGCAGCGACAAAGAACTGACTCAAATCTCCATCAAGTTGCTACACACTTCATCAGAAAGTTATGGTGATTGTTACGTTCTCAACCGGTATTTATTTTCTCACATGGGAAATTTATACGGAGCCGAGTGTTCTTGTCAGAGCGTACTGTACCTAGCTGGCTAGACCAGTGGGAACGCTAGAGTATTGGGGTGTACATTGTCTTCCACAAATATTCACATCCACTTCTCTTGAAATATTCGGCTGCTGGATTCTGCTATTCTTTGCCCATGTACTGCTCGAAGGGATGACCTCAAGGCTTATGTTCTCTGCTAGACAAGAAAGCATGATCTATGATCGGATCCACTTTTGCAGCATCAGAGAAGTGCTAAATTTGGGTATGAAAAGATTTCACGTTTTGCAACGGAGGCATGACATTCTTTTCAACCGCAGGCATTGCTCGTTGGTGCAATACGTGATCACTCACAACCACAAATGACATGAGAACTCATCGAACTCAGAAAGCAACCACACAAAAGAGAGCAAAGGGATAAGAAGGTAAAGAAGGCCTCACAACGAATGAGTGGAGTCAAACTGCCTTCTAAATCATGGCAAATGGGAGATGACTGTGGATTCGCAGACACAGTCAGATCTCTGTTCCAAATAACTGGAGCTCTACTTATCTGGGCTTACGAATCAGACAATGGGAATACTTGCTTCCCCACTCAACTGACTGCTTGGCAATCATTTGCATTCTTGCCTATAACCACACTCACTTGAAACCAATCTCATCCGAAGCAAACACCGTGCATTTTGCATTTTACACCCGTCTGCATCAGTATGAAATTACTCTTCGCTTGACATATTCTATCGTTCTTTCCCAGGAAGTCAACTTCCAACTATTCATTCGGACAAAGCAAGATGTTTACCATATCCTACGGTAGTGCCGGGAAAGGTCCTTCCCGAAGCTCTGCTTTAGCTTAATTACGCAGTGTCGAGCATCCTTACGCTACAGGAGATTGAATTTCTCAGATTCATAGGCCACGGCACCCACGAGGTTGTGCCAAAAAGACATGCCTTTTGTAGAATCCGGTATACTGTAGAATGATCATGATAGATCCTGTGACAAAGCTCTTCTAAAATATTCAAGCACAAGGAAAAGTATCTTACAAGCGCTACCTGAGATGTCCCCGGAAGTTTTGCTATACCGTGATTAAAAACTTGGAGAACGAGCAAGTCTCGAAGCGCAAATGAATGAATCTGAATGAGCAGTATAAGCATCAAGTGGAGAGTGCACTTGTCCTCATGATAAAATTCACTCTCTCAAGTGATTGATGATGGTACCTTTTGTGATGACTCGACCGCTGGTAGTACATAAGAATTCTCAAACAACATTAGAGAAAAAGGCGACCACATAGAACACATGAAACATGAAGTATTGGAAGACCCCATCAAGCCTTACAAGGGAGAGACAAAAGAAGTAAAATGGGCTAGGCTCCAATAGTATTGATATGACAAATCTGCACAACCGCACCTAAGATATCCGAACTATGCAAGTTGTAAGGTTTACAAACTACTGGAGCATCCGAAGAAGCATCACCTAGAGTGATTACTCTCCTATGGATTGCACCAGCAAATGCTCTCTATAGAGCAATAGACACACATTGTCTAAAGTATGCTATAAAGTATGAGAGTGCAAGTGGTACCCCTAGTGTCTAATATGATAAGCTAGCATGCACTCCTTGACAAATGTGTCGAATGTCATGTCCATAGCTCCATATGACTCCAAGGCTAGAGGAACAAAGAAGTGAACTCATTGCATACTCCTATACTTGGAGACCTATAATTGTGTGTTGCTGCTCAACTCGCCACCCATCCAAGAGGATGGGTAATCATTCCCTCCAAAATTACATCATATGTAGGGTTTGTAACCACAACATCCGCCATTGTGACTTGATCATCTCGGCCCAAGTATAAGTATGCTCTGACATGTGTTGTCTACAAAGAATATGAATGCTCCCTCCAAGCAATGTATCCACTCTCTCGTGCCATAGCAAACACTATATCCTTGATGGCATCATGGGTAACTATACTTTATCTTCTAGAAGGACATCGTGTCATATGGACTGTTGTTGCATCTAGTGTAGAACCACACTCACAAGTGAGTAACAAAGATGCAGATAGGTGGACCAAACCTAGGCGGAACCTCGTTGTTGTAGAGAAGGTGGCTAGTGAGAGTCAAAATACCCTAATGCATGGTCAAACTAGGATCCAAGAGCTTGCACCCTTGCCGGAGCAAGAGCAAGAATGTGCTTTAATAGCCCAAGGAATAAACGAGTCAACTAAAAGAGAATGTAGCATATGTTGACACTATTGTTCCATCAAGGAAGATTGCAAACCTCTAGTCCAATCTGACAATTCTGAAGCAAAGGATGGAAGGTCCTCTTGTGCCCATGTGGATAGACTATCTTTCATTTTTCATTATAACACACTGGAAGAAATGATCCCTCCTACACCTTGGTCATACATGTCTCCAAAATTGACCTGTCAACAACCACAAACAAGAGCAAAGTAGAGGTGCCAAGAGAGTCTAACTACCCAAAAATGTTGTAGGTGTTGTCTACTCTATAGAGAATAAGCCTACCTCTCTGCACAAGATTGGTAAAGATGTTTGTCTACATGCCAAATCCCCCCCCCCCCCCCGTCACACACTCAAATGTCCTTGGTCCGATGATATCACCAAAGTCTCCCGTAATCCTCCTATCAAATGTTCTCAAGTGCAATAAGAAAGTCAAAACTATGCGGAGAAGGTAAGTTGATCAATGTGCAATACTAGAGGAGAGTATACCTAATGCCACCTACAAATCTCCTAGTAGAGGAAAGTCATCCACATGGAGAATATTCTACAAGGGCAACATCTAAGAAGGATGTCACAAAACCTTGGGGTCTTCTTGACACTCCAAGAATAAGTAATCCATATGTAGATGTGACACACACTTCTAGAAGCTCAAAGTGGGGAGGGATACTTTAAGGGGACCATGCTCTGTACTTTGACACCTTGATTCTCAAGCCTACAACATGTAGTTCAGTATGTCAAGTGATCAAATGCATGCCTAATCTGATCTACGGGGCACACAATGTGTGTATTTTCTACTAAGGAGGGAAATACATAACCTAGCATGGCCAAAGTAGTAGATAAGAGAGCTCTAAATTGAGCTATGGCAAACAAAGGTCACCCTAAAAGATCTCTTTGTTGTGTACCGATGATTGACTCCAAGATGATGACTCCCTCAAGTGACCACTCATTATAGTAGTAAGGGAAGCAAGAGAGCCATAGAATGACCACACAAAAGGAATGAGACTCGCCAAGGATCTACCCGCCTCCCTAAGCTCTCTAAAGATGGATGCTTGAAAGGTGCTATTAAAAGCATTCTCAACATCCACCTATAGGACAACCCACTCTAGATGGATATCTATGAGTGTCTTGATTCTTAGGGAAATAGCCTCACAACCTCTTGGTAAAGTTACTCCAAATTGATGTGGACTTAGGTGCTCTTGAAAGTGAGATCAATGCTAAAGGACAATGGTGCGGCTAACCAAGCACAAAAAGATCTCTCCAATAGCAATTGGTCTAATGCTCCCTATGCTCTTCTCCATCACAAGAAGTTGACTAGCCCCGAACACCCAACTAATTGACATAGGAATATCTATCTTCACTACTACTATAGTCACCTAAAATAGCTTGGTAAATCCACTAGAAGGATCATATGCTTGAAAGCAATTTGTGAGATGCTCATATACCATCTCTGACAAGCCTCAGGAGAAGCAAGGGGCAATGCACAACACTTGTGCAAAAAGCAACATATCAAGACATAAAAGCTGATATGGCTAATAATCTAAGACTTCTAATGGTACTCCCTCTCCTGCCATAGGATGTAATTAGCATAGGGAAGAGATAGTCTCATCTGTGAGACTAGCCTATGGACAAAGGGTGTAGCGCTCATGTTGCTCTATTAAACTCTCCCGCTTGATCTAGTGTCCTACATCCTAATTGAGTGGACTCTGTGGTATCTTGTGGTCAAACATGTCTCCTAAAATGTGCAGCCCTAATCGACTACTCTTGTAAGGCAGCCCAATCCTCTGCTTGGAATTGACAAAATCTAGTTGCCCAAAATCTAGCAATTCTTATTCCTCTTACTCCTTCCATCGTGCTAACTCGTCCAAGGAATCACATGCTAAACAATCAAGTGGCACGCAAAAAGCCTATCTAGCCTCATCATGAAGTGTATGGGGCAGCCTATGGAATAGACGTGGATATTGATAATTGGTCTCACATAACCAAAGATACAACTTGCTTGAGATGCTAACCACTCCCACGACTCGATCGGCATCCTTGGAACGATCAACAAAGGGATAGAGTAAGCATGTGTAATCCCAAGTATCACCACTATTAATATGGTCTCTCGCCGCACGTGAGCATCCCAAGTGGTCCAATCATAGTCCATGTTCATCATTCCCACATGGATCTTTATCACTTGTGAGGTAAAGCATCAATAACACAACGGGCATGGTGTATCCCGAGCCGCTCTGGGTTGCCCCACATGGGGAAGTATAGCCATGGTTAGCACAAGAATAATGATTGCAACACACTATGCTCCTTTCCATATTTCCCCATACTTGCAAAACTACAACCCTCACCTCCCAACTCACATGAGTAAATACAATCTCTCCAAACCCTAAAAACTATAAAGTTTCATTACTTTCAATTTTCATTTCAAGAATTTCTTGAACTAAGCTCCCATGGAACTAAAGCATGAATACCAAGAAATTAGAAATGAAATTCTTGACCCATCTTTCTCAATGTGAAATAATCACTCTAAACCCTAAAATTAGTAATAACTTTGTGTTGATTTTTCCATAACGTTCAATCTAACAATGAAACTAAAATTGAAAAATAAACAGACTTGATTATTCACTCACATGATGATGTATGGTATGGAGATGAGCTCGCTAAAACTCTATAATATCCTTTTAATTGTTGCCTCCTCCTCTCTCTTTCCTAGATATTCTATAGTTAAACAACATTGATACTTCGTAAGAAGAAATTCAACCCCTTTCCAACGCTGGAGGTGCACGTCATGACTCCACCTACGCATCACTTATAGTTCAAGGGTAGAGGAGTAAGATGCATTGTTGTTTCATAGACATCTGAAGGTCCCCAGTACTCCGTACTCCACATCTCTGATCCAAATTACTGTAAAAGATATTTAAATATGATCATTTGTTTCAACAACGAAAATAGACTATGGGATCCTTCTTAAGAGCAACTTCTCTTCCATTCTATTTTATACCTAAATATATGCTCGTTGACTACAAGCAAACCTTGCTACATGCTCTGCTTGTACTGTTCTGAATTTTAAAACTAGTTCTTTGTCGGACAGAAGAGATAAAAGCTCAAAACAATATATACAATAGTGGCCGGTGAATATAAGTTCCATTTAACAGCCCCACCCAACCAAAGCCTTAAATGACATGAAAAGCACGGCCTACACTTCCAACCCATTCCTAAAGTGATGTAGGTGAGACCTTTTCCATTCATTTAGGTTTCTTTGTTATTATTCAAAAATATCACAAGAGAAGCACTCATTTCGCCTACATCAAAATTTGTCCAATTCCTTCCTCTTGACGTGTCCAGTTAAGGTTGTCTCGTTCTTTTCTCATCCTCTTTCTAACGAAAAGAATCACTTTGTATCTTTTCTACCTTTGCCTCGGAAAATGAGCTCAATCTTAAGTTCCGGGACAATTTTGAATCTAAAATTATAATTTCAACTTGGGGTACAAAAGAGGTTTGTCCGGAGGCTTTGACTTCTTTATATTACGAATTTCTAAACAAAGGATTACACACTCTCTCCGGATTCTAATGTTCATATGCTTTGTAGATGACACTTGTCAATGCAGACTTGTACTTGGTTCGAGATGATGATCAAGTGACAATAACGGATGTAGTGGTTATGGACCCTACGTTGGATACAGTTTTGAAGAGATTGATTACCCATCCCCCTCGATGGGCGGCAAGTGCAACAGTAGGTCACAAGGTCTCCAAGTATAGAGGCATACAAGGAGATCATCTCTTTCTTCTTCTAGTCTTGGAGTTATATGGAGTGATGAACATTGAGTTCTACACATTTGGAAGAGAGTGCATACAAATTTATCATATTAAGTTTCAAGGTGTATCACTCTCATTCTCATATTTAATAATATATTTTAGATAACATGAGTCTATTGTTTTATATAGGAAAATGGTTTATGCAATTCAAAGGAGAAAATCGCTCTAGGCGATATTTCTTGGAATATTCCCGTCGTTTGTAGATATTACAACTTGCATAGTTAGGATATTCTAGGTGGAATAGGGCATATTTGTAATAAAGACTCTATTGGGCTTAGCCCCATTTTACCTTGATAGTCTCTCTCTTGTACGGTCTGATGAGATCTTCCCATCCTACGTGTTTCCTACGCGGCTGTAGCCCCTTTCTCTCTAGTGAATCCGCACAAAATTCAGATCCTATGTGCATGATTTAAGAACTTACTTAGTGGCGCGTCCCAAGCTAAAGTTGGAAAATCTCCGGTTTGTAGGGGAATAGTTAACGTTTAAGAGACTAGATTAGAGTAGAATGATCCTACAGTCCAAGAATAACGGGTACAGTAAAATGATTATCCTTGTCTTTACATTAAACGACAAAACAAGTTTCTCCCCGGTCCTTCCATGCTTCGGGCTTCACTACAGTCTTTACCTTGGCACAGTAAAGGAACGAAAAAAGGCGACCGCGTAGAAAACACGAAGTACAGTAAAGAACTGTAAATGAAGAACAGGAATCATCGCGATCTGAGTTACGGTCGTCTCCTCAATCATAGTAAGCTCATTTGGCTCTTTGGTGCTTGGGACGTGTTCTTGTGAGGAGTAGGTCTTTGTGCGGGTGAGCTGTACAATTCTTTTGCGGGACACATTCCCCGACAAGTAATAACTTTGTTAGAGCACCTAATCTTTTCGTTGTGTTTCAAATTCACACGTGATACAGGACACTTCGAACCGCTCGTGAGCACTTGGAATATCTGTTGGACAAAGGATTAGTGCAGTGGAACGTTTACTTGAACCAGCCGCTTAACGAAATAAGGGGACGACGCATGGCATCTGCCCTTGGGCGTTAGAAAAGGAAGTCATACGTGCACCTCAGCCGAAGAATCCAGCCAACTCCGCTGACCGGGCTGCATTTGATCCTCGCCACCACGTCAGCCAACGACGCCAACCCTGTTCTCGGGCACCTTCCCCAGAGAAACTAAAGAAGGTACCGGTATCTTTGCTTCTCCCGCGAAAAGTTGAGGACAATTTCAATAGTTTCCTAGAATCGCAAGTATGTCCGGGAAAAAGGTGATTCTAAAAGTAATAAAATAATGGTCGGCAATATTTGCCGATTGATTCCAACCAAAATACAAAAATACCCTGTTACAAAATATTCTGAGACTCAGAATATTTCGTAAATTTTTCAGTTCTCCGGAACGTAAAGGAAGCAATCAGCCATTTATTTTGCTCATTCGCTTCAGAGTCGGCGATTTTTAACGGAGAAGAAGCGTGGGGACTTAAATCGTTCAAACCGCAATTGTCTCCGTATTCTGCCAGGACCTGTTTTATTTACTTACGGGATCTTCCCGAGCACTGCTACAACCAAGAAGAACGTTAGCTGAGAAGTTGGCGGCAAGCGAGCGCCACGTGGGAAGGATGAGGATGTGAAAATTGTGCACGGTTAAGGTTTGAAATTTGCAAAGTGGTGCGGTAGCGTAGGGTTAGGGGGTTCGAACTAGGGTTAGCTCGATGGGTTCCCACTGGTGAGTTGAGTGCTCACATGAAAACAAAACGAGCGAAAAGAGGAGGTGCCGAGACATTGAAATCTTTCGACAGAGGTTTCACGGGGGAGCAGAAGGTGCAGAAGCTCCGTTTGGAGGAAGGGAGGGGAGGGGAGAGGAGAGTAGAGAAAGTCTTTCGACAGAGGTTTCACGGGGAAGCAGAAGGTGCAGAAGCTCCGTTTGAAGGGAGGGGAGGGGAGGGGAGGGGAGGGGAGAGGAGCAGCAGGGGGAGGGAAGGTGGAGCTCGATGCGTGTTTGAAATAATAACACACCAAGGCGCCTAGAGACGAGGAAGGAGGAGATCCAACCGAGGGCGTAAAGAAGCGGCCACTGACTGCCGCTGCTGTTGCCTGGAGAGTGGTAGAGAGGGAGGAAATTACTGGGTGGGTTGGATCTGTAATTTTGAGAACTCCGCACTCGAATTGCAAGAAACAGTAGACCGGAGGAAGAAAAAGGGACGGACCTGGAATGAAAGTCTTCGAGAGATTTGAGACGGATTTGAAAGGAGTTGTAGTAGCCGTTTGATTGATTCAAACACGGTTGCGCAGGGGGGCCGATCTGTCGTAGTCGTGAAAAAACTTTGGCGAAGAATTGTGTTGGTGGAAGAAAGCTGGGGGAGCCGAAGAAGGGGAGCACATCTCCTTCTCCTTGGTGATCCGACGGGTTTTTGATATGGTGCTGGGCGAAGTCCGTAACCAGGGAAGAAAAACCTTAAGAAGGAGATACGGATTATGCGGAGGCGGTTGCATGGATAAGAAGTAGTCTTTAATGGGGGTTTGTTTCCCAGTTCAATTTTAGCTGGGCGAATAAATTATGCTCGTTGTGGAAGGCGATCTCCGTGTTTGAGCTCCTGTGCTGCTTGAGAGAAATCGGGTTGTGAGGTGGGGGTGCAAATGTTCTGAACTGGAAGCAGAGACATTCTTACATGATATTGCGGGTAGGCCTTGCGGTTACATGTTCTGTCGCGGCGTTCACCGTTACTCATTTAATTGGCAAGCGCGAGAATAACAACAATCCCGATTCAGGTTTCTCTCCTCTCCCTCACTGTTTCTCTCTCTCGGAAGTTTTCCTGTTACTATATTGTTCAGAATCCAGTGGACTCTGTTTCTCGGGACGTGGCCTTTCCATAGGGAAATTGCAACTCATGATCTATACCGCAACTACGAATGTCTAACTGTCCACAACTTTGTCACGATTCGTCTGAGTGCGTGCTTGAACTCAGTCAGTGTCGTGATTGTTGTTACTTTTTCGTTTGCCGCTGCCTGCGGTTGTTGTTTCAGTATCATCCTGTAGGATCCCTTTATTTTGGTAGATCCACAATAGCTCCTGATTCGCCGTTGCTTGGTTACTCAGATCGACAGGAGAAGAAACGGCGCAATGAAGAGTACGAGCAGGAACCTTACACGTATGTTACCATTGACTCTGCGCCACCGAAAGAAGAGGTAAGATGTGTTCCTTTCCGCTATGTTGACAACAAAGATGTATTATCCAGGAAAACAAGCTAGAAAGGTAACATTTGAAGATTTTCTAACGAGATTGCGGTCGGATTCCAAGGTTCCAGTTAGGAGCCTGTTGTTTACAGTTTTGTAACTAATTGCTCGCTCTGTATGTATGGAAGCTGGTTTCTATAGCAGCTGAAATTTAACGGAAGTTTGCGGTGTTCCATTCCCTCTCTGAAATCATTCCCAACTGAGTTACCAAAATGATTTCATAGATTCAGTGTCTAGCCCTTTCGCAGAGAATTTTCTATTCCCGGTGGCGTTGTGGAGACCAGTGAAGTCTAAAACTATTTGTCAATTTTTTGGCGGATTGCTTTCAGGAGGAAGAAGTCAAAAGGGTGAATGCCATAAGCCCGGCGGCGAGTGTCGCCTCTCTAGCATCTCTTGCCTCGTTCACGAGCGAACAAACTGCTGATCAGCTCCTTCTTCCCGAGTTCAAGGATCTCATTTCATTGGACTTACCCCATGAAACTGGTGAATATGGAAAGACTCGTGACGGTAAGAGGTACCGAAAAGTTCCTGGACCTCTTACCAGAAAGAGCACCGAACAGCAGGCTGCCCCGGAAGAAGACGATGAGCCTGTCATCGAGGTTCCTGAGGAGTATTTACTCATGGACGAGGAGGAAGATCGCAGGGATTCACAGGATCTTTTTGGATATGACTTCAAAGATTATGTGGATACTCTGGCGAACGATGTGGAGGAGCTTGGGCAGCTCAGAATTGCCGTGAAAGAGCTTAGAGAAAAAGAAGAGAGGATGGAAGGAGAGTTGCTCGAGTACTACGGCCTGAAAGAACGAGAGAACGACATAGTATTGATGGAGCAGGACTTGAGGAAAAAAGCCAACGAGATAGCTATGCTCACCGCCAAAGTGTCTGCAATGGAGTCCCGAGAACTTGCAACAGCCGAGAAACTGAAGAAAGAAATATGCAATGTTGAGGATTTGAAGAAGGAAGTAGTCAACATCGAGAATCTCAAGAAGGAAATTTTTAACATCGAGACTCTCAAGAAGGACCTCAACGAAGCCCGAGCTAAAATTCGTGATTTGCAAAAGCAGTTGCACAGCGAGTCTGGTCAAGCGAAGGCCGAGTTGATAATGCTGAAGCAGACTCTGAAGGAACTACAATCGAAGGAACGACAAAATGAACCTCATGAAGAAAGGGATGTCAAGAAGGATATGGAAATAGAGAAGAAACTGCAGTTACTGAAGGAGCTTGAGGTGGAGGTTGTCGAACTGAGGCGGACGAACAAGGAACTGCAACACCAGAAGAGAGAGCTTGTTGTGAAGCTCGGGGCCGCCGAAAACCAAATTCAGCAATTATCCAAAATTACTGAGGTCAGTTGCCTGCCCACCCGAATTGTCATTCGACTAAAGATCAGCTTTCCGAGGATTTTGCAGAGGTGACAAACATGAACCGTGTATGTGTTGCTTACAGTACTTCTTTCCCTTTCTTTTTATGGTGCGCAGAGCGACTTGGTTGTAAGGGCAGAAGAGGATGCGGCTGCACTTAGGCACGCAAACGAAGACCTCTGCAAACAAGTTGAAGGATTGCAGTCTAGTCGTTTCAGCGAGGTTGAAGAACTAGTGTACCTCCGCTGGGTTAATGCCTGTTTACGGTATGAGCTTCGCAATCAAAAGCCCCAAGATGGCAAGTCTGGTGCCCTTGACCTCAACAAGGACCTCAGTCCTAGATCTCAAGCTCGGGCGAAGCAGCTCATGCTGGAGTACGCAGGTCCTGATGTGGACAAGCTGAAACCCAAGGAGGACGATGGGTATGAAAGCGCTTCTTCAGAGCCTTCGATTTCTTCGGAGTGCAGTGATTTGCATGATGTCGGCGGAGAGAGTTTCTCGAGTGCGCGAACATCTTCAGTCGGTAGCACTAGTGGAAGAAAATCATCTAGGTTGATAGGCAAATTGAAGAAGTGGGGTAGCACTAGTAAGAAACTAGACAAAGAAGGTGATTCACATGACTGGAGTCCTGGTTCGAGCGGGAGAAGCAGTCCCGGTCATTACAGACAAGGAAGTAGTGGTGGAACTCCATCAAGGGGACCTCTGGAGTCGTTGATGATGCGCAATAGTGGTGATGGTCCTCACGAAATCACCACTTTTGGAGGACGGAAAGTGGATGATTCCCCGACCTCTGAAGGTGGTAGATCCCCCAGCAACCTGTCTGCCACTAAAGCCGGTTTGAAGCCTGTTAAAACAAGAGAGAAACCTGACTTCAGTGGTGTTGCTACTTCCTTCAGTCTCATGTCCAAAACTGCAGGTCCACTTGACGAAAAATACCCAGCATTCAAGGATAGGCACAAGGCTGCTGTGGAGAGGGAGAAAACCATCAAGAAGAAGGTTGAAGAGAAGATCGAAGAGGTGGCTACTGCTAAGCGTGCGGAGGTTGTGAAGATGACCCCGGCCGAAATTGAAAAGAGGGCTCTTAGAGTACCTAAGCCTCCCCCGAAGCCTTCAGCTGTCAAACCTGCGGTGGCCCCTGCTGTTCCAAAACCTCCTGGTGCTGGAGGACCTCCACCACCTCCACCTCCTCCTCCTCCACCAAGACTTCCAGGTGCTCTTGGAGCTCCTCCACCTCCACCCCCTCCACCTCCTCCTGGGGGTAAGCTCGGAGCAGCAGGTGCGGGCGGTAACAAGATGCAGAGGGCTCCAGAAGTGGTTGAATTTTACCAGTCTCTCATGAAGATAGGTGCGAAGAAAGAACTTGCTGCAGGCGGTGCCAACTCCGCAGAAGCACGTAATAACATGGTCGGAGAACTTGAGAATCGTTCTGCACATCTTTTGGCTGTAAGTGTCTTTCAGAGTTTTCTGGACGCCTACGACCCATTTACACTCTGCTTGCTAGTGCCAGCTGAAAGAGCAAATATCTTTATCTTTTCGCTCATCCCAATTTGTTTTTGCTCCACGTAAGTTTGTGCACCGTGGTGTTGGAGTTTTGACAATTTGGCATTCTCGTTTGAGTATCAGATCAAGGCAGATGTGGAGACGCAGTCCGACTTTGTTAAATCGCTGGCTACCGAGGTCCGTGGAGCTCAGTACACCGACATTGAAGACGTTGTGGCGTTCGTTACTTGGCTTGATGATGAGCTCTCTTTCTTGGTAAGGTTTTCTCCTTATGTATTTCGTTCTCCCAAAATGTCTCAAACCATGTTAATACTTGTGAGGTAACCCAAGAAATGCAAAGGATTTTTTGTACCACCAAACCTAGAATTATCACATACAGTTACTGACATTCAACTTTATGTGGCCAGGTCGATGAGCGTGCTGTATTGAAACACTTTGATTGGCCAGAAAGTAAGGCCGATGCCTTGAGAGAGGCTGCTTTTGAATACCAGGACTTGAAGAAGCTGTGCACGGAGATTTCTTCCTATGAGGATGACTCGCGAATCCCAACGGACTCATCTCTCAAGAAGATGTTGGCTGCGTTGGAGAAGTAAGTAGTTAAAATATTCTGAGGAAACTTGAATTTGAGTCTTACACATTTGGGTTCCCTGGTGTTGTGTCTAAAGGACGGATAATCTAATTTTGTGAATGCCATGTAATTGCAGGGTTGAGCAAAGCGTTTATGCTCTTCTTCGTACAAGGGACATGGCTATGGCTCGATACAAGGAATACAACATACCTGTCACTTGGATGTTGGATAGCGGGAATGGATTAATTGGCAAGGTAAGGCAAGAAGAGTATGTCCATAATTTGAGTTTTAGTTAAGTTGGATAATCGTAATCTATTTCCACAAGATGGTCTTAACCATTTACTGTTTATATAATCCTGGTGATATTGGCATTCTGCGTGCAGATCAAACTTGCATCTGTAAGTTTAGCGAAGCAGTACATGAAGAGAGTTGCTACGGAGCTGGACACTCTGGGTAATGGTCCAGAGAGAGAGCCAATGCGGGAGTTTTTCTTGCTGCAAGGTGTTCGATTCGCTTTTCGGGTCCATCAGGTAAGAATATTTATCCCCTGCGTATTTATAGTGACGTCAATTGGTGTTAGCTACTTCTTTTCAGCCTTCAGTGAATCATTATTGCTAACGGATATCTCGTTTGGCAGTTTGCTGGTGGTTTCGACCCTGAAAGCATGAAAGCTTTTGAGGAGCTACGTAATCGCGCGCACAAGAGAATTGAACCAGCAGCAGCAGAGGCTTGAAACAAAAAGTATGCTGTACTACGACTGTGAGGTTGTCCCAAATTTACGTCATTTTACCTCAAGGGACCTCTGCCTTCCTTCGGTTGTCACTGTACTAGGGAGAGCCCTACGAATTTTTGTCTGAACGAATGCACGTATTGAGATTATTGTGGTCTTCTGATGCATGGATGGCCTCTGTTAGATAAAGAGGACTGACTGTAGATGGGCATATCTCACGAGCATGAGATATGCCCGTAACTTATACTCCGCATATGAAACCTATCAGTGTAAGCTCTCCGCTGCTTGTAGCATAAGAATTCTAGAAAAGTTGGCATGCATGTATGGTTTGGCCATGCCAGTTTTCCTGCCCCTTAATGTCTCAAGCTCATTGGAAACTGGCTTCTGTAAGTTCACAATCTAGTCTCTTTGCTCTTCTCTCCTATTCTCGCGGATAGAGAAATTCAGTGACGGGAGAGAACAACATCAAAGGAACGACCACCATTTGATTCTCCCGAGTTGTTTCCTTCGGATGCTCTCAATCTTGTGCTCATATATCAACCAGTGAAGGGGTGCCGCTTGCATTGTGCTAATCCATCCCAAAGTCTATTTACTGTCTATAAGAGTTTGTATATGAATAAAGGGTCGGCTTGACTTGCACGTTCCATTTTTCATGGACATTAGCAAATAGTCAATTGCGAGGGTGGAGAAGCATGAGAATCGTTCCGTCTACTCAATTCTTAACATGTCTTAGCTCAACTCTCCTGGATTTGGCATCGAATTCGTTGATCTAGTGCGTGCACACCGAAAACCATCAAATGGGTCTTTGGAAAAATGCCCTGGTGTCCATGATGTATTCTGTTACAAACTCTCTACGGATTGTAAAAATGCATAAGAATACCATATGCAGGCTCAAACTGTTCACATTTGTGTTCAAACGAGATAGTGGATGTAATTGTATGGTTGCTTCAATACAGCGTGGGATGAAAACTACCTGCCAACAAGCCACTGAATTTCTCTTTGAGCTAGAACTGGATTCGATACTTAATGCGTCAAACGAGAAGCCACTTATGAATTGGCAAATCTACCCCCATGCCGCCACATCCACTTTCACCAAAAGGAACGAAGAAAATTTCTTACAACAGCCGAGCAAAATGAAGTAGGGATTTTCAAACTGCCATTCGTAAGTTTAGCCACTCGCTTGCTTGGTTTAGTCACGTCTGCACCTTTAGCGTACAAGTAGTACAAAATTTAGCCGAAGCTAAAACCTACGTCCAGAATGTATACTGACCCAGACATAGGAGGTGAGGTGGAAAGAAGCACCTTTAGCGTACAAGTAGTACAAAATTTAGCCGAAGCTAAAACCTACGTCCAGAATGTATACTGACCCAGACATAGGAGGTGAGGTGGAAAGAAGAGACCCACGGTTGGTAACCACAGTTTGGAAAAAACTGTGACCATTTCGTCAGAGATTGGTCTACTAAAGTGGAAATAAGGCAAAGAATAGCGATCCTAGTTAAACAGGTAAAATAGACAAATTATCGGTTACTATTACGCTTCATCGTCTACAAGCTTGAGATTCTTTGACGATCGTTGCAGCAAGTTTCACCTCCTGTGTGTGAAATGGCTCAACCAACAAATTACTTTCCAATAAGTAGATCTTCTCCATTGTACCTGCAATGACATGTACACTTCGGAGCAACCGTTATCGTTTCTCTGGCTCAATTGGAAATGGCTCCTCCATCATGAAGATTGTCACCCGACTCCAGTTATCTGTACGTCCTTTAGTCACATTTAGGTATTACTTCAGACTGAGTTTCAAGTTCGGATTCACAGTTCAAGATATCACCTTTCCGATTTGTCCGTGAATTATCGTCAACATGGCTTCCATCAAGTTTATGCTCTTCTGCGCCACAATTACAATCCGCTCTATGTCGTCAGTGAATAAACTCTCAGCTGATGCACAAATACGTATCTCTGTCTCTCTCTCCCATCCTTCGTGTTTTCTACGCGGTCGCCCTTTTCTTTTCAAAAATAGTACTATAATTTAATACTACTTCAGTGTTTTACTTCTTTTCTCCTTTTTACATAATTTGCATTTGTTATGAATTTATGAAAACTATATTTTACTGTTCTTGTGGGAAAATATACTTGATAAAGTCCATGATAGGATTTAAATCCTAAGGAAAAAAGTTCCCAAATTCATTTATAAGTCATTAATTGGGATGTCATTCCGAATGATGAAGAATAATAACTCCATCCCCTGTCTTCTTATCTCATATTATAATATAATAGAAGCGCACTCAATATAAGTTAAAGAAGATTAATCTTTTATTTCATTTCATTCATTAACGTTTATTCATTTTATTTAACCATTTTCTGGTTTGCAAAAGTTCAAACAAGAGAGAACCAACTACATAAACTGATTTTTTAAATAATTTCTAGGTGGTCTTCATTGTTTAATGCATGTTAACCGTGGTTTGAAATCTATTTGCATTCTTTTTTTCGTTTACATTCAAAGAGATTTCAGCTATATATCTGAGTCTTTTCTCATTTAAATTATATGGATTAATAATTGATTCTGATCCTAGTAAAAATGTTCAAGAAAATTAATGTTTCACTCTATAAATAACATAAATTCCAAAATGTAAGACACATCTTAGATAGCTTGAAAAATCATAAAGTTATTTTAATATTATTTTAATAATATAGTACGAAATAATTTGGTACGAAGGGTTTTAATTAAGATAGTACTTGGTGATACAAGCCAAGTTAAAAGATATTTATAGTGAAAAAAGGATGTAAAATTTTATGGTACTTATTTTTATTTGAGAATATTAATCTTAAAACTAAAAAAATCCTTTAATTAAAATTAAATTTTATCTAAGTTTCAACTTAATCATAATAAATGTAATATAAGGTTAAAGAGAAGTAAAAATAGTGAGATCCATTAATCATTATTAAGCTCAAAATGTACGTAGAGAGTACTAATAGTCTTAATTAAGTATCTAACTCTAAACACAAAAAGTAGTAATTCTTATCTTATAAAACTAACCACCGGATTTCTTCGATTTAGTTAAATTCTTACACTTCAAATCAATACTCAGGATAAAATAGTTTATAAGTCTAAATATTTATTTATATGTTTATATGATTGTGGGTAATAAGGTTAAAATTATTTATCTAATTGCATCAGATTAATCTAGACCTTTTTATCGAAATAAGGCATACTAAGAGAAAAGTGCTAATTGACTCCCTACGTAATGTATTCTTTGCGAGTCTAGAAACAGCTTAGTTTATCTAACTTTTTGGAGCAATAGATCTGTTTAATTTCATACTTAGCTCATTAGTTCATGAAATGAAATATTACTTTAGGAATATAACGTTTTAGAATTATATGATTGATATTCTTGGAGCTCAAGTTACTTTGCTAAGAAAATTCATCAAAATTATATGGATTTTGAAATATCTTAATCAAATGAAAAGAATATAATATTATAATAATTATAATATTATAAATATTAATTTTCAATTTTTATGAATTTTTTTATTTAATTTGAGTTAACTTTTACATAGAAGGGATACACAATATTTGAGCTCAAAAGCATCAAATGTTGTTGTATATCGTGTTTTATGTATATGAGCAAGCTTCTCTAATATGAGCATTTATAAACTTGGTTTTAATAATTATACTCAAGATACATTTTTATAGCTTATACTTTTCTATTGACATGTTGAAAAAAAATAGTAAACAATGGATTTCAATTAAAAAATTTGAAAAAATCTGAATAGGAGTATTTTACAATTTCATGCAAAGAATTCTTTTCATTCTTGAGTCTCAAAATAATTAGGATATTCTTAGATATTTTATTTGTAGATATCTAATTATATCATAATATACTACCTGCCAACATAATGATATTATCAAAATACAGTATTATTTAATATTTTATTATTTAAAATAAGAGGTATTTAATATTTTGTGCTTCCTGATGGACAAGGAAAAAATAGATATATTTATTTTCAGGAAATATTTTTTCATATATGTTAAGCTTCTAATATTTATACCTATCCTTTGATAAAACTAGTATCGGAACTGTTTATCGGAACTGTTTATAAATCTAGTATTAGAACTATTAAGTGCATATATTTATCTTTTATATACATATGTTTGAAAAATCACTAAATTATCAGAGAACTAGTAACGATAAATAATTTAAACAGAAGCATAATAAAGGTTATAACACTCTTAGTGGATTTTTCTGAAGCACCAAACAAGTTTAACATCATGATTGGATCTATGTCATATGAAGATCTATATCACATTTGATTGGGTTGTTAGTACTGTATCATGATAGCCTTTTACCCAAGTAGGGAACTCTTATACTTATATTTTCTAACACTTATATAAATTGGAAGAAAAACCGTTCGACAAAGATTTTGTATTATATATCCCTACTTATCTTTTAGCATTTTCTGTCCTGTTTATCAAATCAGATTATTGCAATCGATCATCGTTAAATATTTCTAATTTTGCAATACTACACTAGAATTCCAAGTTTATAACAATAATAATCTAGAGTTCTAATATCGTTCCAAGGAAGGTGAGTTATATGGAAGAAAAGACATGGAACTTTGATTTTTTAAGTTAATGATGACCTTTTCTTTTAACAACGGCCAAAATGAATCTCACTTAATGCTTTTCCAAACTAAATATATGGATCGAAGTTTAATTGTGAGGCAAAATTTTGAAGAAGCTTCCTAGTAAGTAATTTAAATTACATTAGATTCAGTTGAAAATCTCATAGGATAGAAAAAATAATATGAATTAAAAAATAGTAATGATTTGTTAAGTTATAGAGTACATCTAAGCTGTGGGGCTTCCATAATTAACCGAAAAAATTTATCAAGGATTTTTCTCTAATATGATACATATTTGCCTCTCTCTAATTAAATTTATCAAATTGTTTAACATTGCAATGCTTAACTCATCTACTAAACCTACGACCAAAATTGACTACGTTCCATCTAGCACAAATATTTTAAATGTAGTTAAGGTTGAAATGTAAATGTAATAAATTAAAACAAACTAATGTAGGAATAAGTTGACGACTAGATTAAGAAAACAAAAGTTATGTCTTATGTATAATTATAATTCAAAATGTTGATATAAATTGAAAGTAGAAAGAAATATTACCTGTACTTAAAACTAACATATTATAATTTAACCATTCTAACATAGAATCTATAGTAATGTAAAAGAATGCAAAAATTCACTAAATTTAAGGATTGAGATATGTATCTTGGTTTTTCATTACAATCAAATGGTTATAGTATTTGAAAGTACTAGATAAGTAGTATGCATATTTTAAGCTCTACTTACTAAATAGATCTTGCTTGACTGCTTTAATAAGAATGAAATCTTGGGGACATGAAGAGGATGATTGATATAGAAGATACTTGTATTAACCTTATAAAGTCAACCATGAAATTTTTTCAGATATTTTAATGTTATTAGATAAGCAAACTTAGCTAAATGTCACAGTTTGGATACTAAATCCCATACTTCAATTTTTCTACGCGGTCGTCCTTTTTCTTGATACTAAATATGATGATCTCTAATCTTTATTACAATACTAGAGTTCTGTAGGAGTATATTGATAACAAACCTTACCATTCGTCTGCTGGATTTTTTCTCAAAAGAGTTTAGGAGATTTTATTAAAGAAAATCATCTTAGTACCATGCAATCTAAACGCACAATGAATTTAATTTGCTAGCATAGACGCATAACCTTGTTTCAAGATTATATTAAATAGTTGATAGAGATTTATCATCTAAAAGGTAGATAAACTTTCAAAAAGTCTCAAACATCAATCTGTTTGCTTTTTCTAGACTACAAATTATTTATTAAACTGTAACTTGCACTGGTTGTTTCCTTTCTCATGCTATGAATAATACTATAAGAAATACCAGTATTAATATTAAATTCATAACAAAGATAATTAACTAAAGTAGGACATAAAATAAGGAACCTTATGAGATAGATAATAGTACACATAAAGATATATTTTTAAAGAAATCTTGGAAACCTTCTATCACTTCTTTGGTCTTCCCATCCTTCATGTTATCCTAAGCGGTCGTCTTTTTATTATTTTCTTTCTTTCTTTGGAATTTCTGCATCCCAGTTTCTACCTAATTATGAATGATAAAGGGGAGAAAAAAATGTCAATAATTTAGTTGGTAGCGTTTTGTCCAAATTTTCTATATTTAATATCAAATAAAGTGCTAATGAAATCATATTAGATATATAGAAATTTCATATTTCTCAAATGAATGTGGTTGTTTATAAAGGACACGAAAAAAAATCTTAAGTATGTCTAAATAGTTTTTTCTGTCCACCCCTTGGCATAAGACGGTTTGGCCGAGTGGTCTAAGGCGCTGGATTTAGGCTCCAGTCCGAAAGGGCGTGGGTTCAAATCCCACAGCCGTCAGCGAGTTTCTGTGAAATGCAGACTTTCCTTTTTTCGGAAATTGTTTGTTCGTACATATTGCGCCTCTCTGTGTGTATGTTTGGTCTTTCGTTCAAACAAAAGTTCGGTATGCATTCACCGATGTCAGCAGCAACTCCAAGGGCATTTAGCTTGTGAACTAATTCAAGTATAAAATTTAGCTCACTAACCATCGAAGTAGTGCGCGTGGATGAAAATGAAGGTTTTACATGTCAATTTAAAGCATGCTTTAATTACAATATTTTGCTCACTAGCCATCTAAGTAGCGCGCGTTAATTCCAGTTTAGTCTTGGTTCTCTACGAAATAACACCCTTCAGCTGCAAGGTAAAAGGTGATAATTGGGAATACCTTCAGTCAATACAATGATCTGGAACTTTCCTATAAGAAGAATGGAAGCATTGATAATTCGGCGATTTGGGCTACCTTCATGTAAGAGGGCTTGCTCAAGATCTTTTAGGACAAGGGATATCTGTGTAAGTGCTTCCTGAAAACCTAGCCCATCAAAGTATTTAGAAGAATCATTTATGATTATTGTTGAGTCCTGGAGTCATCAACCTATTATGATACAGCTATGATCATTAAATGATTGGTGGATACGGGATCTGAGTTAGTAGTTGACAGCACTGCACTGTTATGCTTGTATCATGCTCTTCATGATTTTTGCAACATTTAGAGTTAAAACAGTTTAAGATCTTTTCTTTAAAAGGGCGACCGTGTAGAAAACACGAAGGATGGGAAGATCTGGTTTAGGGTTTAAGATCCATGTTAAGCTCGAAAGAAACATTACAATTGAGAGGAACAGGAGTGCGAAGAGTCTACAAGATTCTCTTCATTTTCTGGCTCAAAATGAGAGACGTGGAGAATTAACCAACGCAGGAAGTACAGAGTGGTCGAAATTAGGTCGAGGTTTTGAGCAAAGTGGAACAAGGGCAGGATGTATAAACAGATGGACGTTCTCGAGATTTTATCTGTGAATATTCTTGACTAGAATAAGAAGTTTTTGAAAGATTGATGTAACTGATGGGACGAGGGAAGTTTATTAACACCCCTCCGGACAGACAGAGCTCCTGGCAAAGGTGCAGCTGCCACGAACTATGAAGAACTGCTCTGTTGTGGTTCTGACCCACTTTGGCAGAGCTGCAATGAGGCCAAGGGACTTTGACCAGAAGATATTAGAGTCTTCGCATTACTCAACGCTGAGAGGATCGTGTATGTCGGGAACGGATTCGGGAGGCCATCATGATCTATCTGTTGCTTTCACTGATCTCAAGACCATGCGAGCATCTGCCAACTACACAGAATCAGACCATGCCCTTAATATCCTCGCTTAGCCACAAACACATGCACGTCAATTTAGTTTCTGATACTTATGTTCCTTGTTCTACAGGAAATACTCAAGGAATCTTAAGTCGACCCACTGCAACGGCAGCAGTATGGAGCATGGAGAGGAGAAAAAATGACCTTCCCTTCAAGTGGCAACATCTGACTATGACGGCAGGGAGACTTCGTCACGATGAGGTCTTTATTGAACTGAGTAAATATTGATGAATGTGGCCAGTTTATTTTACTTCTTTACAATCGTTATCCTACCTCGTCTTCAGAATGACAGACATTAGTCTTGTGGTCGTCCCTGTCCGGTAATGGCTCCAGAGAAACTATCAAATGTCAGCTCAGTCAATCAACAGACAGTTTAACCTCCTCCGTCTCAAAGCAGACCGGCAGGTTAACCCAAGTCGAGAGATGGTCACAGGGAGGTGTAGAAAGGCTGCAAAGTGAATGAAACTTGACGAGCACATACAATGTGGTGGGGAAAAGGTTCCAGTAATATACACACGAAAGCTACAGGACAATGAATGTGACACTTATTAAGGATTATCATTGCTATCCTAAATTGCTTCTGGAAGTTCATTCTACTCCGTAATGGTTCACTTCGTTGTTGCCTTCGTTAACGTTTTCGCAACATAAAAATTCAGATCGAAGAAGTGGCTGTCGAAGAGTAGAACACCGGAGATGCCTGATGATGATTCTGGCATGTCACCCGCCCAATCTATGCTTCGTTGTCTGCATCTAACAGTACTCACTAATGTACAGAAGAAAGATAAGAACGAGAGAGCATTGCCTACAGAACTACTTGCATGATCTCCACCATAATTGAGAACAGAGAGGCAAGTTCACTACCAAACACTAAGGTTAATTCGACATGCGAAACGTAAGAGATGTGGGGCCCTTTGTTCTTCTTAGCCTCACAACTTATCCTTTGGTGGACGGTTCGTTATCATGATTAAAAGAATCAAGGACTGTGATCGGCTGTGTCTTATGTTGTCCTCGGTCCAGTGACTTTCCTTCACTCTTAGTACGTAAAACTTATCTATATTTTGGAATATGCCGACATCAAAAGCATGAAAGCAGTTAAAGAACCTAAATTCTCCGCCAATCATTCGAACACAGAACCTACTATCTTACATTAACATACAACTTAACCTCACACAATGTTAGTCGCTGACAAAGACCAAGTGAAACGCGATCGTCAGTACAGACCTTTTACAGTCCTCAAAGTTTGGAGTTGTGAACATTCTATCACTTCGATATGTATATCTTGGGAACTTGACTATCTTGAACTATCGCTAACAATATAGAGGCTTCGTAGAATAGCGCATCTCACTGGACTGAAACCGGAGTACATTCTAAATAGTGACACAAACGCGCATCGCATGACACTCTGGCCCCTTCCCTTTCCTTTTAGCTTTTCTATGTTTCAACTGGTTAGTTAGGCTAGTAGCATAAAAACCTTTGTTGGTGAAACACTTGAAGAAGGTAATTGGAGAATAAGGTGTGACACACGTGTATGAGAAACAAGGATGAAGAACCTCTTTTATCACTCTTTCAAAACCCACAGTTTCGATAGAAACCCATTCGATAATTCTCTTGCTCGGTGAGTGCCACTACCTGTCGATCGTGGAGACTCACCAAAGTGATGGCCTCGTGATTGGCAAACCTTTGCAAGATCTGTGCTTTAAACGTTTTTGATCGTCAAAACGTTGTAAAGGAAAGAAACATAGAGGATAGCGAGAACTTGTCAGAGAGTTACATCCTATCTTGTCGTAACTAGCAATACGTTTTGTACTAAGGTTGTGGATTCTTATGGACACTTTTAGACATGTTGTTCGTCTACCTTCGGCACTTAATTTGAAGAAGGCGACCGCGTTCAGAAAACGAAGGATGGGAAGACCCCATCAAGCCGTACAAGGGAGAGACAAAAAAAGGTAAAATGGGGCTAAGCCCCAATCCATTCGGCACTTAAGGGATCTGACCATACTTGGAGGTTTTATCGAACTTCTGGCTACCGCTGGCCTGTAAAGGATCTGATAATGCTTGAAAGTCTATCGGAATGCCATTCTTTAGCGTTAATGATAGTTTGTTTGAGGTCATTACAGAATCGAGGCAGAGTAAACGTATATATAGGTATAACGTAGGTATATCTTTTTATATACGTCCATAGTTAATGGTGGCGAGAAAGGGTTCACGTAGCACAAACGAGGATTCCATTTCTCTCCGAACCAGATTTTCTCACTCAAGTCAATGAGCTATTAGGAAGAATCTTGTGGCAGATCGAGGAGGAAGTGATCATGATGGTGAAGAGTACCTCGTGGAACAAAACCAGATTTTCAATCCGGAAGTGAATTCAGCATATTGAACAAATAACTCTTGTTACAACATATCTTCTTCTAGTTTCTGATAGACGAGAGTTGAATCATAACCTAACAAGAGTATTATTTTTCTCGACAAGCATGATTATCGTCCTGTTCCGTGCATGCCAGCACCTTGGCCAACGGGAAGTGACCTTCTGCCTGACCTGCTGCGTGCATATCGGCGTTTTGACCAACCCTTTCCCCTACAACTAATCACCGGAGAGCAGCTTGGACTTACTTCTCGCAGCTCACCGTCAGCTTCAGCTCGCGAGCCTGACTGAAGTGTTTCACTACCTTTAACTTGTAAGGTGCAACATTGTATAACGTACAACAGTTCTCTAGGAATTTCTCAATATGCCGTCGTCAAGAAAGCTTGACATGAATCGAGGTCACTTCTGTACCTCGACGTAACACGAAGCATCGTGGTGGGGATACGTAGCGAAGATGCATTAATGACCCAGAGATTGCAGTGAACAAGCAGATCATCGAAGAGTATTTTTATTGATTGCCCGTCAGCTCTTTGGCAATTGCCAGAAAGTTCTCAAATGCCTTGATAACAAGCAGTCACGACCAGTCTGCCAAAAGTGTCCATGTATCCGTGAAAAAGTAGTCATAAAATAATGCGCCGTGATAGCTGGTGGCTGTTCGGTTACCTATGCACCTGCGATGTCTGGCGTGAACAAACTACAAGAGACCGTCCAAAGATCTTTGGCCGGAAACGAAAAGAAATTCTTATCACAGTACGTGACATTGAAAGCCAAAAAACTGCAAATGTTTGGCGGGGAACGAGGTGTAGCGTATCACCGTAGCTGGTGCCGAAGGAGATCTCTGGAGAGCAAAACAAGCCTCTGAATTCTTGCTTGCTACACTGTGAAGGCATCTACCACGCGTCAGGTAGAAATCTCGGGTCACGAGAATTGCCACGACGCCGTCAGCCGTAGCTGTACCCGGCGAGTAGTGTCATTTACATGGGCATGTCTCTGAAATTTCAGATACCCAGCGAAGTCTACATCGGGACCTCCACATGTACATTCAGAAGAGAATACACCGATATCCAGTAAAGAATGGACGTATATATGATATCCATTAATGTAACACTGTAAACCGGGTTTTGGATGAAGGTTACCGGTCGTGTCTGAGTGACATCGATGGAACATAGTACATGAGGCTACGACTTGCCTAAAACACTGTGCAGAGATCTTAATTTTGTCAATTTGTCAGTTCAATCCACGATGGATGGCTGGCGACGTACATGAGATGGGCGGTTTGAAGCTCGTGACCGTGGATGAGAAGTGAAAGCAAACGTTCCATTCCTCTCCTTCGATCCTCAATGGACAGAAGGGTCGATAGGGAGGAGAGAAAAGAGGAACGAGAGAAGAAACTTCTAGTTCAATTGTACATTGGTAATAAATAAGTAAAAATGATCATTTTTTCAATTTTTCAATATCGGTTCCAAGGGTATTTAAAATATAAAAAAAGTGTATCGAAAGAAGCGCATTCAGAATTTTCACGGTTTGTAGTACTAGAATGAAAAATAAGATTTGTATTTTATTGATTTGTTCGTGCTTTAGTTTTATCGCAGTCTAATTTGAAACAATAAAATTATAATTATAATTTATGAGTATTTTTAGTTTCGAATGTTTGAACTGTTTATATAACCTGGAAGACATGAATAAGTTGCGGGTTTGGAGGTATACAAGGGATAAAAATGAATTATCTTTTATTATTTTTGTCTTAGCTGACGCTTTAGGTATAAAATAGAGCCGCTTAAAGTGATGCGAGATACACTATATCTGGTCTATCCTAGATCTTCTTTTAGTTCCCAACAGGTAAAAATTCGTTTAATAATAATGCACAAAGATTAGGATTGGATCAGTTGAAATGCCTGTATAAGAGCTAAAATGCCTTTATGAGGTGGTCGTTAAAATTTGAGATAATACACATTACATCAATGTGCATTGGTATATCAAATCATAGGAATGGTTGCTATTCCAAGCAAGTAGGTTTTAAGTGCTATTTGACTAGTTTTCACCTCTATATTTATTCTATAGGGTTCTTTATGTTCTCCTTGACAAAGCTAGAGCTTTTTCGTACCATTTGGTCAATCGCACACGATCTTTGTTCTTACTTTTATTACGATAGTTACATTATACTAGAGGGGTATGTACTTTAAGGTGAAGGGAGAAGTGGTTGCTAGATCCTATAGATTCCAAAGTGGAGATTCAGTTATTTTACAAGAAAAATCCAAGAAGATTATGTATTTTAGGATATAATTTAAATCAAAATACAAATTTTTTTAATGTTTTGATAGTGTAGGATCTAAAGTCAAATTACATAGTATAGTAGAGTGAGAGACTTTATATCCGTTCTCTATGATTAAAATATTATCTTCTGTTGACAAGAATATTTTCTTCTTATGCCTAAGAATCCAAGAAAGAGTACCATTGAAGTTGATGAAGTATCTTGAACTATTATATCCTAACTATTAGACCCATCTCCTATGCACACACCCAATAATTCACTTTTCTAACAAAGATTATTTTCTTTACTTTTTATAATTTTTTTATTGGAAATGGTAAAAATATGAAGTAACCACTAAATACTCTCACCTTTTATGAAATTCACTTTTCTTACCATAGGTAATGAATGTTTTTGATCTTCATGTCACCATATATTTCATTTCTAAATAAGTTATGATCTCGAATCCCTTGCACATTTTATGTGCAAAAATTCATGCTAGTTGATAAAACAAGACTTACCTCCTTATTGCTCTTATCATCAGACTTCTACTACTTACCATCTTATTTCCTTTATCATCATATTGTTATGCACTTTGCTTGTGAGACAATGAAACATCAACATTGCACAATTTCCTAATTCACTTCTTTCTCTATGTATACACCTCACTTCTCTCTTTCCGATCCAACTCAACTCACTAGGTGCAACAAGTTTAGGTCAAAAGAGCACATTGGAGCCTTCACTCACAATCGGTCAATTCTTCATCAATGGGCTCTCAAGACATGATTACTGATATATACATAACCAACTTTTTGGCATTTAAACTAGAACAAATGTATAAATTGTTACATTGATGTAAGCTTCATTCTTAGCAAATGGTGAATTCCTTTCTTTGATATTCATAATGATTAGTTAAAATTAGTTACTTTATTGTGTGTAACTTGACATAAAGGAGTACTTAGATCATAGGGTTGTTTAGAAAATCTCCTTTATTTTACTTGTACAATCATTTATATGCTTTCCAAGCTAAATTTTATTGCAACATAACTTGTACAATAAAACTTTTATCACCAATAACCTTGAAGTAAAGGTTACATGGGGTAACAAATAACATGAATCAATGAAAAGTCCAAAATTGGCATACAATGCATGTTGGAGCACAAACACCCAGGCACTCTTGTTATTAGAACTTACAAATAAACTCCATGAAAATGGCAAGATGCTAGAGAGAACTAAACTACACTACAAAGAATTGCAATGAATAAGAGTAGGAGGAGAAGATCAACTACAAGACGACTACAATTTTCTGCACTTTTGTTGTGGCATAAAATATTGAGAGATATTTTACATGAAAAATATAGTCCTTCTGAATTACATGCTCTGTATGGGTAGGAAACCTAAGGTGAAGCTTGTTATGAGTTCCTAACTGTCTACTATTAGCATATCCAAAAAGTCATATCACTTCTTGTTACAATTCCATTTGGTCCTACTAATACCAAAACACAAATGGCTATTGTCAACATAAAGTAAGTAGAGGATATCCTCAAATGACAGAGAGGAGCATCTTAGGTTCCCCATTGGGAACATTAGTCATGTATTAAGATGAATATTGAATATAATGACGTATGTAAATGACCTAGGAAAGAAATAGGAGAATGGAAGATTGGAGTGGAAGATCATATTGGTACTCTTAATTGATTGAAACTTTGAATGCCTAGCATGAGCTTTGGCTTTGGTATTTATAGAAAATATATAAGGCTCTTTGGAAGTTCCCAAGGAAGTCTCATCCTAGAAGCCACCTTCTTGGAGTGCAAGCTAAGCAAGCCGGGAAGTTTCCAAAGAAGCTTCCTCCTAAGAACCACTTACTCCTAGAAGCTCTACTTGGCATACACGTTATTCAATACATAGAATGTACCAATAAGATTCCTAGATGCTTATAGAATATTCTTAGATTGTTTGGCTAATTTGGTCTATTTGCTAACTCATGAGCATCTACTAACTTTTTTACTAACTCCATATTGTCATAATGTATGTGTGTGGTTAGATATATGTCACAATTGACAAAGATAATGTGAAGTTCATTATGTTGCACAACATACACAACATATCAAAATAATAATGAGTTAGATCACTTCAACCCATATATGAGCCAAATATGAAATTGAGCAATATACACTTATAAGGTGATCTTGCAAGCCATCTAAACACATTATTTAGAGAAACAACTATTTAGACCATATTATAAATACTAATAACTTAGGAAGTAAATTAGTAAAAAAGAATTAAAATCTATGAATATATTTACTGCATATGAAATAGACACTAACTAAATGAATAGATATAAGAACAAATTGTAGCAATATACTCATGCAAAGGAAGTTAAAGACCAATCCCAAAGAGGTTGCATGAAGTTCTTGAGTACTACGTACACAATACAAAAAGATAAAACCATAGAAGCCCTAAGTTCAAAGAAAATAACATATATGAGGAATGGGAGCATAAGATCGTAGAGCATTAAGATCATGGAAAATTACATAAAGCTCCTTCAATGTGAATTGTGCACATGGAAGCTATTAATTGAGTAAGAACACTATGTGATCGGAATCCACAATGTGTAAGAGTGTAACTTAGTTAGGGTGTAACTTTGGATCCATTCATATCCAAAATCTGACCATGGCTCTTCATGCTTTGACCTTAAAGGAGCTCAAACTTCTGAACAATTGTCTATAGAATGTTTGTGCAAATGCAAGAGGGTTAAAAGGTCATTATTTTCCTTAACCCTAAACAGTTCCAAAACTTGACCATGTCTCTTCATGCTTTGACCTTAAAGGAGCTCAAAATTCTGGAAAATTGTCTACAGAATGTTTGTGCAAATACAAGAGGGTTAAAGGGTCCTTATTTTCCTTAAATCTAAATTGTTCCAAAATCTGACCATGGCTCTTCATGCTTTGACCTTAAAGGAGCTCAAACTTCTGAACAATTGTCTATAGAATGTTTGTGCAAATACAAGAGGGTTAAATGGTCATTATTTTCCTTGGTCCTAAATGGTATAATGCTATGGTCTTGTGCATTGGTTGATTTGTAAAGATCCACCAAATTGTTGAGTAAATGGACTTTGGGATATACTTGATATTGAGGTCTTGGAGGTCACCATAAGTAATTGCTAGTTTGCAAAGACTCTCACACAAATTTTTCTAAATGTTAATTGGTTATGAGAGCTCACCGTTAGTTTTATAAATTGGCGATCCATAAAGAGGCTATCAAAAAATCTAACTTTCTCAATTTTCATGTTGAAGGAGATTAGAATAGAGTGGCACATTGTTAAATTACAATATCAATGTTTCTACATATACAATTTTATCAAAGGTAGATTGTAACTTGTCCAAGTTGAGCAAGTTTGATTATTCTAAATGTTGTGATAAAGATTCCAATGGAGTCTTGATACATTTCCAACTTTATGTTAGAAGAAATTAAGACCAACTTTAAAATCCTCCACATACTATAAGCAATTGTGGTTCATTGTTGAGCAAGTTTGTTTATTCCAACTATTGTGATAAAGATTCCAATGGAGTCTTCATACATTTCCAACTATATGCTAGAAGCAATTAAGACAAACTTTAAATCCTCAACATACCATGTTGAGGTTCTCAAGCAATCGAGGTTCATTGCCATATGAATCCAGTAAATCTAGACACTCAAGCAATCCAACTATAGTTCTCAAAGACTCAAAACACATCATCAAAGTTTTGTGAGAGTGGAGTAGTCATATCATAGAATCTAACACATCTCAAAGAATCAAGGTCCAAATCCTAGGTGTCAAGTCAAGATATAATTCCTAGGTCAATCTTCATTAAACTTATAAATCTTCAAGATATGAAAGTGGAATTGTATGTTTGTGACCCATACTTTTGTAAGTGATTCCAACTTCTTGATTTCATCATACAATATCATCTATGAAATACCATACAAGATTGATAGTAATCCTCCCTTGTACCATAGGCAAGCAAAGCTATGCTTACTATGAAGTTTTATTGTTGATCTTGGTCCTATCCCTATAGCTTGCTTTCTTCTTTAAAAGAGTCCATCTACAAGCCATGAAAAAGCAAGTACCAATGGTGACTTGCTGATATTATACTCACATACTTAAACTTAGACATCAAAGAAAATTCCTATAAATCTACATCAATTTCAAGAACTAGACTGCCTATAGTTGCTTTAGGAATCAAGAAACTTTAACTAATTCACTCCAATCTATCCTTATCACATTGCCTAAGGGTGATGTCTAAATAAACTTTAATGATGAATTCATGTTGTATTGATACCTTAGGAATGCTCAAGTGCTTTTTGGAGTACCTACTCATTATGTTGTCCCATTGAGATGTAAACTAAGCTAGAAAATTGCAAAAATGGTGACTTCAAACTCCCTAGACAATCCATCCACCATTTCTTTTGGTTAAAAGAGATTATAAAGGAAAAAAAACACATACATTAAGCCAAGTGCCACAATCAAATAATTAATATGGAATCTTGAACTCCAAAAATATTTGAAGTCAATACCTAAGGGCAATTTGTTGACCATTTCATGGAATGGCTCTTTGCTAGTTGTTGTAAAAGACCAAGACTCAAGAGAGAACTAGGAGAATGGAAACTCACATTAGGACACTTGAATGTGGGAAAACTCTGAATGCCTAGCATAAGCTTTGGCTTTGGTATTTATAGGTAGCATAAAAGGCCCTTGAGAAGCTTCTCAAGAAGCTTCCTTGAGCCGCCTTCTTGGAGTGCAAGCCAAGTTAACCAATAAGTTTTTCAAGAAGCTTCCTTCTAGAAACCGCCTACTTGGTGTGCAAGCTAAGCTAGTTGGAAGCTTCTAGAAGCTTCCTTCTAAAAGCTACCTGCTTGGAGGTGCAAGTTGTGCTAGTCAAGAAGCTTCCCAAGAAGTTTCCTAGATGCTTTTGGAATATTCTAGGCTAATTTGGCTCATTCTCTATTTTGTTAGCCTTACTAACTACGTTGCTAACTCCATATTGTTACATATTCCTCCACCGGTAGTTGATAACGTCCTCATTGCCATTGAAGCTTCAAACTCTTGGATGGCCGTTTGTGCATTCTAGAGGTGAGAAAGAGGTTCCCATGTGGCATCATGAAGGGGATACCCTTTCTAAAGGACCTTGTACTCCGTATGTTGGCGGTGTCCTCGTTGAATGTGGCAACATAGAAGGATACGATCAACTTCATACTCCTCATGATCATTGATAGGGATGGTGGGAGGAGGAGGTTAGATGCAAGAGGAAAAAGAAGATGGGTTAGGAACAAAGGGTTTCAACTTAGAAATGTGAAAGACAAGGTAGATGCACATATGACAAGGTAAGGCAAGTCAATAAGCAACAAGAGAGATGATTTGGGTGACATCAAAAGGTCCTATCCAATTAGAGGTAAGTTTACAAACTTGAGTATCAAGTGGGAGGGGTAGTTTACTAGAGGATAACATGACTTTATCACCAACTTCAAAGGTGAGATCATGACAATGGTAGTCTGCATATTGTTTTTGATGATTTTGAGCAACAAGGAGGTGAGATTTGGCTTATTGGAGATATTGGATATGGTGGTCAAGAAGGTTGAAGTATGAGAGACTTGAGATGGAGGAGGAGCAAGAAGAGAATCTAGAACAAGCGGATCCCTAGCCACAATTGAGAAAGAAAGGAGAAAATCCGGTGCTTGCATGTTTGGAATTATTGTAGGCAAATTTTGCAACTATAAACTATTCATCCCATTTGGTATGGTGGACATTGACAAAGGCACATAGCATATCCTTCAAGGTACGATTTACATGTTTGGTTTGTCCATCAATTTGAGGATGATAGGCCGTGGACAAAGTAAGCTTGGTGTTGAGTATATGGAAGAGTGCTTGCCAAAACTTCTCGGTGAATCAAGGATCATGGTTGGAGATGAGTACACATGGCATCCCATGATTCTTGAAGATATTGTCAAAGTAGATTTGCGCTAAGGTTGGAGCATCCATTATATCAAAGATTGATGCCAAGTGGATTTGCTTACTAAGCTTATCCACAAACATCACAATTGTTGTATGTCCTTGCTTTGTTTGGGCAAGGATGTGATGAGATCCAAGCTCACATGTTCCCATCAAGCGGATGGAATGGAGAGTGGTTGAAGGAGTCCACTCGGCTTTTGGTTGCTGGCCTTGTTACTTTGGCAGCTCTCACACAATTGGACAAACTCTCAAACATCTCGTGTCATGTTGGGCCACCACCATTGGCATTGGAGGGTACCCAAGTTCTTGTCTATATCCATGTGACCAGCTATTGGTAAATCATGGGCTTCTTGAAGGCGCACAAGTCAGAGATCACCTTTGGGTGGAACATAGATCCGGTCCTCATGGAATAGAAGGCCTTCCTTGAAGGAGAAGGTGTTGTACTCCTTGTTGCATACTATAAGATGACCATGTACCATTTGGAAGAAAGGCTCTTGTTGTAGAGCTTATCAATACTCATTCTGGACCTTGGAGTCAATTGACACCATTGTAATTGCTACCGTGATGAGAGGAAGAGACTTCAAATCAGGTCTTCGTAATAGAGCATCAGAGATGACATGGAATTGACCTAGTTTGTACTCAAGTTTGATGTCAAACAATTGGAGTTGTTCTTCCTATTGATAATGTCTACTCTTCATGTGTTCCAAGTGTAGGGTTTGCAACAATATTTTGTGATCAGCTTGCATGATCACTTATTTCCCCAAGAGATAATGCCTTCATACCTTGGTGGCACATACCGTTGTAAGTTGTTCTCGATCTTAAGAAAAGTAATTTCTTTCAGCCATATTTAGTTGGCAAGACACAAAGGCAATGAGATGTAATCCATTGGGGAATTCATGTTGCAACACGGCTCCAATTGCAAAGTTAGAAGCATCAAAATCAACCACATAGGGTAGTTGAGGATCATATGGTTGAAGAATGGGCCTTGAAGATACCATATGTTTCAACTTCTAGAATGCTTCTTTGTGCTTGGTGGTCCATTGGAAGCTCAAGTTCTTCCCAAGAGATCAATCAATGGTTTTAATATTCCGAGGATATGAGACCTGAGAAGAAACACACCATGAGAAACACACGATTTCACAATGAAACCTCCGATGCCCCAAAGGAGCACCTTCTCTTTATTATATAGACAAAGAGGATCTCTTCCAAGGAAGCTCCACCCTAGGATTAGGCACATTGATAGGTGACATGTCAGCAAGCTCCACCCTTGGTTTACTTACTTGGATGGATGACATGTTGGTCTTGGTCCTATCTGGTCCTATTTGACCAGAGGGAATCTTTTAGGGAATCTTCCTATAGGAATCTCAAAATTACGTGGGTGAGGTATTGTTGGAAAGCTCTTGAAAAGACAAAGCAAGGGAAGGGAATGTCAACCTTCCCTCTCTTGGCGGGAGGGGGTAAGTAGCACATTTTTGAGACCTAATTCATCCGTTTAGGCCTTCAAAATTGAGTTCAAAGATTTCAGGCATATTTTGGTTCCTACTCTATTAGTAGAAGTCCACTTTTGGTGATATCTCTTTCTGATCTATTCAGTCCATCATGTGTAACTTCCAGATGTTACCAAACCAATTTTCACCTTTAAATCATATGTCTAACTATTGATTCTAAGGTTTTCAAGCCTATTTTGGTTTTTGCACTATTAGTAGAAATACCTTTTTGTGATACTTCTCTCTGATCTATTTTGACCATCATGTATACCATCATTCCCAATGTTACCAAACCAAATTTCACATCTAGATTATATGGCTAGCTCTTGGTATTACAACCTCCCTCCTTTTAAGACGTAACATCCTCATTGTGCAATTGTTGTTCAAATGCTTGCACCAACATCGGTGCATTTGTCAAATTGGCAACAAGCTCCTAGGTTGCTTCATAGAGGGGGTAACCTTTCCACTTGTGGATTGCGAGTACCACGTATGCATTTTTGGAGAATACGCTCCACTTCATATTCCTTCATGCCATCAATGAGTGTTAGACAAGGTCAAATGTCTTGTGTGGAAGGACAAGGGTCGATTGGGGAGTAAATCTGCATAGTAGGGAAACATGGAACACTAGATGGATCTTCATGTGTGGTGGTAGCTCGAGGTGATAGGCCACAATGCCAACTCAATGAAGAATAGAAAAAGACCTAATAAAATGGGGTCTAAGCTTATGAGGGCCAACAAGTGCAAGGTTGGTTGTAGATAGCCACACTTGATCCCCAACATTGAACACCATGTGCCTACGGTGTGCATCAACATATTGCTTCTATCAATTTTGTGCAATCTGCAATCTACAATCTGCAATCTGTGCTTGGCACGCTCCACACCTTGTTGGATTCTAGAAAAAAATATGTTGACTGCATCGACCTTGGTAGCCACCAAACGGATCTTCATCAAGCTAGAAGGTGTCAAGGGATGCTCACTATACATGAGGAAGAATGGAGTGACATGGGTGGATGCATTCACCAAATTATTGTAAGCAAATTCCACCAATAAGAGTAGGGTGTTCCACCTCTCTTGCTCCTCTAAGGTGAAGCCGTATAGCATGTCTTCAATAGTGCAATTAGCACACTCTGTTTTTCCATTTCTTTGGGAGTGGTAATTTGTGGACATGGCCAACTTGGTTTTGAAAAACCAAAAGAGTGTTTTCCAAAACAAATTGGTGAATTGAGTGCCTCTATCAGTGATGAGTACTCAAGACAAGCCATGGTGAGAGAAGATTGCATCTAAGTATAATTGAGCTAGTTGCAGAGCGATAACATCTTTGGTGGTAGGGCGTACATGAATCATTTTGTTGAACTGGTCCACAAAGACAAGATGGAGTCAAACCTTGAGGTGGTCTTGGGTAATTCACACACAAGATCTATACTCACTTGTTCCTAATGTTGTGTAGGAGTGGAGAGAAGTTGAAGGAGCCTTGCATGAGCTTGATTAGAAGCTTTGTTCTGTTGGCAGAGTAGGCAACTACAGACATAGTCCATCACACCATTGCTCATCTTGGGCCAATAGTAATGGTATTGGACTACATCCAAGGTCTTGTCCACTCCAATATGACATGCAATGGCCAAATCATGACATTTTTCTGGAATAGTAGTGCATAATTTTAGGACATTTGGGATCCATAATTTGCCATCATAAAAGGTGAGTCCTTGGGTGTTGGTGACGCTTTTGGATGATTGCACTCCTAGAATTTGTGGATCAGTTTTTGTAACAACCAGAATCTTTGGCCAAAATTCAAGGTTAATCTTATCCTCTACCACCAAATTTTTTGCCATTGGCATGCGGGTGAATGCATCTACAAGTTGCTTTTTACCTTCCACATAGGTGATTGTCATGTTGAAGCATTGTTGCCACTTTGCCCATCAAATTTGGCAATGAAATAGATCTTTCTGCGTCTCAAGGTAGACTAGAGGTTTGTGGTCTGTCTCTACTACAAATACCTTCTTGTCTAGATAGTGCTTCCAATGCTTGGTTGCAAAGACAATGGCGAGCTCTTCTTGTTCTGTGGTGTGATAGTTGTGCTCTGTCGGTAAGAGCTTTTGAGAGAAATATGCAATTGGGTGCCATCTATCATGCCACTCTTGTTGTAGGACTGCTCCTATTGCTATGCCTGATGCATCTATAGCCAACTTGATTTGACGTTTTGGGTCAAACCAATTCAAGATTGGCGCATGTAGCAAGGTGGCTTTCAATTCTTGGGTCATACCACTTCAAGATTGGTGCATGTAGTAAGGCAGCTTTCAATTCTTGAAAGGAAAACTCTTGTGTGGTTCCCCATGTCCAGTTCTTCTCCTTGCCAAGTAGTGTCATTAAAGGTTGTGCAACCTTGGAGAAATCCTTGACAAATCAGTGATAGAATCATATGAACCCCAAGAAGGTCTTGAGTTGAGTCTGATCTTTTGGGGCATGCCATTGTTGAATGATCTCTATTTTATCTATCAATACTTGAATACCGTCTACACTTACTCTATGCCCTAAGTAGTCTAATTCAGACTTGCCAAACTCACACTTTGAGAGTTTGGCATACAATCAATTCTATCTTAAAATCTGGAAGGCTTCTCGTAGATACTGTTTGTGTTCTGTCATTGTGCTACTATATATTAAGATATCATTTAGGAAGACAATAATAGACTTATTCAAATATGGACAAAACATGTCATTCATTAGACTCATGAAAGTGACCGGTGCATTAGTGAGGCCAAAAGGCATCACGAGATACTTGAAGTGGCCATACTTGGTTCAAAAGGCAGTTTTGTACACATCTTCCTTTGCAATTTGGATTTAATTGTAACTACTCCGCAAGTCCAATTTGGTGAAGTGTTTTGCTCCATTGAGTTGATCAAACAGTTCATCCATGCAAGGTAAGGGGTATTTGTTCTTCACTATTTTCTGATTGAGACCCTGATAGTCGATGCACATGCACATTATACCGTCCTTCTTCTTCACAAACAAGATAGGAGCTCCATATGGTGATACGTTGGGTTGGATGAACCCTTTCTATAGCATATCCTCAATTTGATTCTTACACTCCTCTAACTCATGAGATGATAGGCAATATGAGGCCTTACAAGGAGGTGTCTTTCTCGAGAGTGTCTCAATTTTATGATCTACCTTCCTTTTTGGTGGTAATCCTACAGGTAGATCATCGGGAAAGACATCTTGAAACTCATTTACCATATCCTTCAATTTCTCAAGAATTTTTCCATCAAGTTGTGCACTCTAGACTTCTCTTATTAGACCCATGAAATATCAATAGTCTTATAGATAGCTATTGTACTTATGACATAGAGAGGCAATTCTTGCTTGTGTGATTTTTCTTTAAACCCATTGATCAACCATTTATGGTTTCTCACTATTTTCTTCCTCCAATCTACCATAGGGTTGTAATGCTCCATCCATGGCATGCCTAAGATTGCATCATAACAAGCTAATTGTATCACTCGCCACTCAATTGCTTCTTGATATTCTCCTATAGAGAGTGTTACCTATCTAGGTAATGATTCAAATTTTTTTTGTTTGCCCGTTAGGTAGCTCTACTTCTTTGCTCTCATTTCTCTCTAGATCCATTCCCAATCTTATTGCAACAGAGCAAGACAAGAAATTCTCTATTCCTCCCAGATCTATTAATACTCTCACTTGATTGCCTTCTAGGACTCCATTCACAATAATCAATTGTGAGGTTGCCTTTCAAGACCTTTGCGCTCTTATTTTCTTCCTTCCCTTGCTTTTCTACTTCCTTATTGAGCTAGTAAGGCCGCAAGGTACATTTACTGGTGATCTTTGTTTTCCGAAGTGATTTCCACTACCTCCTCTTTAATGCGTCTCTCCATGTTGTTCAAAGATTGCTTGTATGAAGGCCAAGGGCCTCTAGGGAGACGAGCACGATAGTTGGTAGATATGTGCCCAAGACGACCACAATTTTAACAATGTTGTTGTTCTCCTTGAGTTCCTCTCAAGTTCCTTTTCCTCGAGGGACTCCATCTCTCCATTTTTCTACCTGTCCCCACTCTCCTTGAAGCGGTTGTGCTCTTTGGTCTTGAAACCAAAGGTTGTCCAGTTCTATCGGTATTGGTCCACCCATGTGTGGCATTTTTGCCTGATAATGTTGAGGTGGAAGTACTCCTTCACCTCTACCCAATGCCCATACTATTCTTTGCACACAAGCAATGGCTTCAAATACCACGCAAGGGTTTTTGGCAAATTTTCTCCTTCAATCCTTGTTTGAAATTGTCAAGAACCTCTACTGTACTCATGTCAATTATTGCAACTTGTAGATCCAAAAATGCCTCCATATACTCTTGTACGTTGTTCTTGTATTTCAATCCCCATAGTTAGATCCGGGCTATCCATAGAATCCACCGATTGGAAATTCTTTAACAATCCTTCTTGCATTGTTGTCCATGTGACCTCTCTTCTCTCTACCAACATGGATCGTTCTATGTTGGCATCATACCATGTGATAGCTTTATTGGTCAAATACCCACATGCAAACACGCTTACAACATGCTTGATGATCTCTATTGAGAACAATCAAAAATATCTATTCATTCATGAGATCCAGTTCTCCACTACTCTCATCATACGCTGCTCCTTGTAAGGCTTGATGTTGCATGTCTTCTTCATCCGGAATAGCAATGTGGCTTCATTGTTGACCGGGTTCGTAGGCATGGGTGCCTCTCCAAGTACTTTGATCGTATGTATTGGGTTTTGAGATGGCTCTTCTTCTTGCATTGCTTGATCATTCTTGAGGGCCTACACTTGACCTTATAATGCTTCCATGGTCATCTTAATCTCTCAAAATTTGTTCAACATCCCTTGTATACCTTGTACCAACTTCCGCAACTATGGGTCCATAGTTCTTGTAACACTCAATTGCTATTGTCTACTTCAATAGAGAGTTAATATGATCACCCTGGAGTGCGCATAAACTATTGGAACTACCATTGGGACCTTCAAAGCTACCACTCGTTGATAATATTCCTCACCAAAATTCTTGACCATGAAATCTCTAACATCACTTTTGGTCTCACTACATAATGAATTTCTACTTGAGTGTTAAAAGGGAAAGGATTTGGGACATTCAAATTCATCACAACAAAATTTAGATTGTCAAATCCCACTCTATATCATACATCACTACAGGTAGAATCACTGGGTTTGGTAAATTCATCACTATATCCATGAACTCTGCTCTGAAGTGAAAAACTAGATACACTCTCACTTGCTCATGTTGAATGTACATAATCTTGATGTGGAATGGATTCAAGAATGGAAAGTGAGGTGCTAGATATTGTCCTCCTGGAGCCTCCATTCCATCCTCCCTTTAGCACTCCTAATCTACTAATTACACCATGATGTCTCTCTTCAAAATTACTTAGTCTCAATAGCCCATATTCTTCCAATAGGGGTGATTTGCTCTCTTAGATGACAACACTTGCTCTGATACCATTGTAATACTCTAAGGATATGAGACCTGAGAAGAAACACACCATGAGAAACACACAATTTCACACTGAAACCTCCGATGCTCCAAAGGAGCACCTTCTCTTTATTATATAGACGAAGAGGATCTCCTTCAAGGAAGCTCCATCCTAGGATTAGGCACACTGATAGGTGACATGTCAGCAAGCTCCACCCTTGGATTACTTACTTGGATGGGTGGCATGTTGGTCATGGTCCTATCTGGTTGGTTAAACAAGCTTTGATTAGAGGGAATCTTCCTATAGGAATCTTAGAATCACATGGATGAGGTACCATTAGAAAGCTCTCAACAAGACAAAGCAAGGAAGAGGGAAGGCCAACCTTTCCTCTATTAGAACAAGGGATTACTTGCATATATTTGAGGCCTAATTCATCCGTTTAGGCCTCCAAAATTGCATTCAAAGATTTCAAGCATATTTTGGTTCCTACTCTATTAGTAGAAGTCCACTTTTGGTGATACCTCTTTTTGATCTTTCAGTCCATCATGTGTAACATCCTTCCAAATGTTACCAAACCAATTTTCACCTTTAAATCATATGTCTAGCTATTAGTTCTAAGGTTTTCAAGTCTATTTTGGTTTATGCCTTATCCATAGAAGTACCTTTTTGATGATACTTCTCTTTGATCTATTTTGACCATCATGTGTAACATCATTCCAAATGTTACCAAACCAAATTTCACATCTAGATCATATGGCCAGTTATTGGTATTGCAAAGGTGGAGCCACATGAGCATAATAATGGATGAACCATTAGTAAAAAACTAGCCAATCCATTAAATGCCCATACTTTTGTAGCATCCTTTGGAGTAGACCAATGAGTAGTGGCCTTGATTTTCTCCTCTTTGATCTTGATCCCCTCAGAGATCTTGTGATCCAAGAAGGTAACTTCCTTTTGCCAAAAGGTACACTTTGACTTCTTATAGTACAAATTTCCATTGTCGTAGTCATCTTAGGACTTCTTGCCCATGATTCATGTGTTTTGCCTCTGTCTTGCTATAGATTAAAATATCATCCAAGAACACCACCACATACCCATCCAATAGTCCATCAAACACTTGGTGGATCTGATCCATGAAGATTGTTGGAGCATTAATGAGCCCGAAAGTTAGAACTCTCCACTCAAAATGCCCATACCTTGTATGAAAGGTAGTCTTTTGCACATCCTCCCTATTAATGGAGATTTGCCAATAGCCGCTTCAAAGATCCAACTTAGAAAATTATTGTGCTCCACTCAATTGATCAAGCAAGTCATTGATCCAAGGCAAAGCATATGCATTCTTCACTATTTGCTTATTGAGCCTACGATAATCAATACAAAAACAAAGTCCTCCATCCTTCTTGGGAATGAATAATACTGGTGCTCCCCAAGGAGAGGTGTTATATCATATGAAGTCCTTCTCCAACAACTCCATATGTGTTGTTTGCAATTCCTCTAACTCCTTTGGTGAGAGCCAGATAGATTGGTCTACTCACTGGAGTACTCCTTGGCAATAACTCAATTTTGCACGATCAAAGGGTAATCCCTTTGGTAGATCATCCGGAAACACATCTGAAAACTCCTAAACTATGTAATCAACCATTGCTTGATGAAGCTCTTGGCACTCCTCAGATTGTCCTTGTGCAATCGGCTTGATCCACACCACAAAAACGTACTTCTCTTCCTCCAAAGCTTGCTCTATGGCTGCTTCACTAATAAACTTCCCATCTAGGGACTTATCTTTCTTCAAAGCTTGCCCCATGGCTACTTTCTTGGGACTCATCTTACTTCAAGGCTTGCTCTATGGCTACATTCTTGACCAACTTTCTATCCTAGGAATGACCATTGTTAGGTGTCTTACTCAGAGGTGCCAAACAACCTAAACAAAAATTCCTACCTTGGTGTTGTACTTGAATTTGTTGGAAGGTCCATTCAAATTGAACCTTATGATGTTCAAGCCAAGGTAGTCCTAGAATGGCATTATAGTGTAGAGGTGCCACTACAAACCTCATATACTCTGAATACTCCTTCCCAATCTTGAAGGTAACAGGATGTAAGGTATGAAATGCATAACCCTTTCTACCATCCGCCATCATCAATCTACTACCAATTATTGGCTTGATAAGAATACCCAACTCTTTTACTATTTGCATAGACATGCAATTCTTTGAACTTCCAAAATCAACCAAAATCCTACAACCCCAATTATATATTATATCTTGCAAGTGAAGCAAACTTGTATAGGTTGAGCCTTTAATCTCATTGGAACAAGCTCCCAATAGGTGGCTCAAAATCTCCTATTGGGACTCCTCATTTCCCTGACCATTCCGCTCCACAAACTCCATTTGGGCAACTTGTTGAGGTCGCACATTCTTGAGTAGACATTCAGCAATGCATTGTCCCAATTGGCAATAATAAAAACAAGCACTATTTTGTCACAATTTCTCTCTATTTACAGTGCCAAGTAGTCTCCATTAAATGGCATCAATCTCCATTGGTGTTGGCTCTTCCACTCGTGTGTAGTGTATGGGTAGGTTCTGTGGAGGTTGAGGTCAAGACCAAGTTGTTGCAACCAAGGAATCAAAACTTTAAGCCAATTGCATGGCTTCCTCCAAGTGTTGTGGTTCTTGCATGGTTACCTCTAATTTGGTTCTTGACTTCAAGCCCCTCACAAATCAATCTAGAGCTTCACCTTCCAATATACCTAGAATTTGCATGATGGTGTTTTGGAATTCGCATGATGGTGTTCTGGAATTTGCATGATGGTGTTCTGGAATTGCATGATGTAACTTCTTACAAAGCCAATTTGTTTCAACTTTACCAACCTATCTCGTGCAGCTTGTGTGGCATTTATAGCTTGGAACCAACTAATTATTGCACTCTTGAATACTACCTAAGTCAAAATTGGTGCAACAATTTGTCGTTCAACTTGCTCCACTCGGAATCTCCACCATAGCTTTGCTACGGCATCCAATTGGCTAGAAGCCAAGAGAATCTATTTTTTCTCATCTTGCAGATTGGTAGCTTCAAAATAACATTCACAATCAAACACAAAATTCTCCATTGCACCCGAGAGATTCTTGACTTCAAATACCTTGGGGGTTTAGGGAATCAAATTTGATCTTCTCCTTCTCAAATTGGTACTCTCTCTATGTGCTCTTGTAGTCAAAGATCTAGTTCATCCAACAATCGAGTAAGATGCTCAATTTGTTAATGCATAGCAAGGATAACATTAGTCATTGCCGCCATGGTTGCTACTCTATCATGCCACCCCTAATCTATCTAATTTATTAACACATAGGAGTAGCACATCCACCATTCTCTATAAGTTACAACCGGAAGCACCAAGGGTTCCTCAGATATGGTGATCATATGCAAAAAATCTCATCCAAAGTGTGAGGTGATAAATTGTGTGAAACAATGCTTAGGTAGTACTTGGACACAAAAATCCCAATGGTTTGGTGGAAGTGGATTTGGTGGTCCATAAATTACATCCATCCCAATCTTGCTTTGACACCAATGTAAAAGACCAAGACTGAGGAGAGAACTAGGAGAATGGAAACTCACATTGGGACACTTGAATGTGGGAAAACTCCAAATGCCTAGCATGAGCTTTGGCTTTGGTATTTATAAGTAACATACAAGGTTGTAATACCACAAGCTAGCCACCACACATGAAGATCCATCCAATGTTCCATGTTTCCCTACTATGTAGATATGCTTCCCGATCAGGCCAGGGTCATTCCACACAAGACATTCGACCTTGTCTGACACTCATTGATAGCACAGAAGAATATGAAGTGGAGCTTATTCTCCAAAAACACATGCGTGGTACTCGCTATCCGTGGGTGGACTATCTTGTATAATGGAAAGGTTACCCCCTCTATGAAGCAACATGGGAGCCCGCTGCCAATTTGACACATGCACCGGTGTTGGTGCAAGCATTTGAGCAACAATTGCACAATAAGGACGTTGCGTCTTAAAAGGAAGGAGTTTTGTAATACCACAAGCTAGCCATATGATCTAGATGTGAAATTTGGTTTGGTAACATCTGTAATGATGGTCAAAATAGATCAGATAGAAGTATCACCAAAAGAGTACTTCTACTAATAGAGCAAAAACCAAAATAGACTTGAGAACCTTAGAACCAATAGCTAGACATATGATTTAAAGGTGAGAATTGGTTTGGTAACATCTGGAAGGATGTTACACATGATGAACTAAACAGATCAGAAAGAGGTATCACCAAAAGGGGACTTCTACTAATAGAATAGGAACCAAAATATGCCTGAAATCTTTGAAGGCAATTTTAGAGGCTTAAACGGATGAATTAGGCCTCAAAAATGTACAGATTCCCTCTCCTCCAATGGAGAAAGCCAAGGGGAGGCTGGCCTTCCCTCCCTCCTGGTTTGTCTTGTCAAGAGCTTTCCAATGTACCTTACTCACATGATTCTTAGACTCCTATAGGAAGATTCCCTAAAAGATTCCCTCCGGTCAAAGCTTGTTTGATCAACCAGATAGGACCTAGACCAAAATTTCACCCATCCAAGTAAGTAATCCAAGGGTGGAGCTTGAAGACATGTCATCTATCTGTGTGCCTAATCCTATGGTGGAGCTTCCTTGGAGGAGATCATCTTTGTCTATATAATAAAAAGAAGGTGCTCCTTTGGGGCACCGAATGTTGAGTGTGTAATCTATATTTTCTCTCTTCTCTTGTCCTTGGAGTATTACAAAGGCCCTTGAGAAGCTTCTCAAGAAGCTTCCTTGAGCCACTTTCTTAGAGTGCAAGCCAAGTTGACCAAGAAGTTTCTCAACAAACTTCCTTCTAGAAGCCACCTACTTGGCATGCAAGCTAAGCTAGTTAGAAGCTTCTAGAAGCTTCCTTCTAGAAGTTACCTACTTGGGGTGCAAGTTAAGCTAGTTGGGAAGCTTCCCAAGAAGCTTCCTAGATACTTCTGGAATATTTTTGGTTAATTTGGCTTATTCTCTACTTCGTTAGCCTCACTAACTCCATATTGTTATAGTTGTAGTTGATGAGACTTGAGAAGTCTTACTAACATAGGTACAAGATCAATCAATGACTAACCTCCAAGCAGCTTCCCTTGCTCCCTTTCTTGTACCTTTGAAATTTCTTGTACTCTATGTTGAACTATCTTGCAAATAGAAATTTGTTTATCAAATCCAAATCTTTCTAAAATGTCTTACCTCATTGTTGTACTTCACAAAAGTAATTCAATGTAAATAATATTATGTAATAAACATATTTGACTATGTGGAATCTTTGCCAAAACATTTTCTACATTGGTTGGGTGTAGTTGCTTGTGACTACATGTAATTGACCATGTGAAAATGCATGTTGTGAAACATGTAAACCAACATGAGAAAGTGAGTGGTCTTGAGCTTTCTTGATAGTCATGGCATAAGCAAGATGGAGAGTAAATTGACGTCTAAAAAGTAGAAAAGGTAATCCATTATTTTTAGTAATAAAAATAATTTTTGGAATAGAAATAATATACATGCAACCTTACTTATTATAATTTTAGCATTAATAAGTCATCTTGTATATTGTTGGATGATGAGATGGATCTCATTGCATAACCTAGCAAAAGGATTCAAATTAACAACAGTATTTTAAGAGCTTTGACTTTAATAGAAAGTCTATGTGGTAGCAAACCATTGACATGAAGATATTCAAATACTCAACAAGAATTGTTGCATCAACTTCAACATCTTTTACTTATTAAAACTAAAGTAATCATAATACTCACTTGGTATCAAAGCAAAATTGACTTTAGCTTACATGATTTGCTTGCCATCTATGGGCTATAAATAAAAATTAAATAAAATATACTATTCATAAGTAGAAAGTACTTGACATAAGCAACTCTTATTGTACTATTACCCTATTCAAAGAAAGATTACAAATAGTTTACCTTTGTTGTGTCTTGTTGCAAATTGACATTCTTGCATATCTTGTCCAATGTTTCTCCTCTCCTACAAGATATGGTATCAAAGTTTAACAAACAATCAATACACTTGTTTCAACAAGCTTATTTCAAGAGAAAATTAGATAAGATTTTCTTGAGAAAAATTGATAATTTTACTGAATTTTCACCCTTTAAACAAAACAATGCACTAATAAGCAACAAAGGCTCAAAAACATGCTTAGAGGCTCAAATTGTTTCTTTATTTGTTGATGGAAGTGGTTCATTGCTAACAATTACCTACCATTTTCTATGCAAGACACCCACAAGGATGTAATGTGGTCCGCACAAGGCTTTCAAGGATAAGACCTAGCAATTCAATAACAAGCTTTTCAAATCAAAACAAGTCATGTCATGAACAAAAAGAAAATAAGCAAAACTATTTGTTGCATCTGTGCAGAGATGATATCTTATCATTGTAGTTTTTCATAGATATTTAGGATTTTGAATTGGGAGTTTGTGGGAGATAGGCTGGTCTCATAACTTCTCTGATGGGTTTTATTAACAAAATCACACAAATTCATGAACCGTCCATAAAGTTTCAAGGTTTGGATTAATTTTTGCTTGAGGGTATATTTTGGTCTGATTTTTTAGGTCTTATGGTCTATGGGATATCACATGACCCATAAAATCTTTATGTATCATGAAAAAAGTAACACATTGACCTTTACAATGTTATAGGAGTAGTTCATGTAAAAAATGTATGCTCTCTTCACACACTAGAATAATCTATGAGATATCTCATAGATCTCCCAAATCATCCTTTTATGGGATCCAAAATCCCCAACTTGAACTCACTATTCAATCACAAGCAATTAGAGTGCATGGAAATTCTTGAGGATGGCAACCCCAAGAACGTCTCTTTTGGGTATATGGCATAAAAATGCTTGGTTTTTTGCAACATGCACTTTCCGCTAAAATGCTAAATTTTAGCAATTTTTGGATTTTGAGTGTCTTGAATCTAATGCTATTAAGAATCACTAATTTGTCCTTAAGGGATAAAGTTGGACCCTTAATCTATTATATAAGCTAAGGATCACTAATTTGTCATTGAAGAATAAGATTGGATCCCTAATCTATTATATAAGCAGAAAAATCACTTTTTACCCATATATTATGCACTATCTCATGCTTCTTTTCAAAAGGATGGTCAATGCTGCTTTATGAGTATATTAGATACTTCTTTCAAGAAAAATATATTTTTTATGGTTTTATAGAGTTATTTCAAGTGACTATAACAATAATAAAAGAGGAGATTCCAATGTGAATTAATCAGATATTAGGTTTTAATGACTTTTTGTGATGGTAAAGTACACTAGGTGCACTAAATCAATTGTATTGGGTAGGTCTAATTGTACCTTGTTAGTGATACCATTGTTCTTCAATATCATTTTAACTTCAAAGAACACCTTAGTCCATATTAATTTTGAGTTTCTACAATAAGAAATTATAAGGATCCCTTCATGTTGAAGAAAATTTTAATTTCTATCTAAATTGTAGTCTTCTTGGAAAATGTTTTAATAAATTTTCAAGCATATTTATTTTTGGAGACCTTAGGAAATGGTTGATCCTTTACAAGTCTTATTTCTTTTATGTGGCACTGTTATGGTTTTCCTTCTCTTTACTAATTTCTCATAAGAGGCAATTATCATTCTCCAATTAACTATTGATACATGATGTAAATATCTCTTATCATGATCTCTATTTACCATGACTCAATTTCAGCTCTTTATCAACTACTTTAATCACATAGTACACAGAAAGTAGACAATTTTTTCCAAATTATAGATGATTATCCTTAAATTTGACAACAACTAATACAAGTATACTTTCCTTCTTTGAACATGATATTTCCACCCAATGTGTATAGTGCTCATTAAATTAAGCAAAGGACTTTAGTATTTGAATATATTTCAATGTAAAAGAACATTGTTTAGTATGAGATTCTTTAAATTTTTTAAATATATAAAGATAAATTTCATCTTTTATGATCATTTATCTTTTACTTCTTTGCTTCCCACTAGGATAAAAGCTTTTTAGTCTTCATTGATGGACCAAATTTTCAATAAGCTCTATATTTTCTTCTAGTTAATTCATTGATTGATTTATTCTTCTTATTTATTTCTCAAATACATCTTCAATTTTTGCTTGAGTAAGGCTATAGGCTCTTGGATCTTAGCATAATCCTACATTAGAGTATTCTAACTCAAACTAGCTACTTTCTCTATAATAATAAGATTTTTCCTAGGTTTGGTTCACTCATTTACATCTTCATTACTCAGTAGAAAATGTGATACTATCACGAGTACAATAAAAGTCTTATTTATTATTCCTTTTTGTAATACAAATAGTTAGACGTATTATCTAGAGGTGGAAATTGACTTGGTAACATCTAGAAATATTCTATATTTGATGGACTAAGTAGATCAGACAGAGGTGTCACCAAAATAGTACTAGTGTCCACTAATAGTGCAAAGTCAAAAACACCTTGAAAACTTCAAAGCTAATTTCAAGGCCTAAATGGATGAATTAGGCTTCAAAAATAGAAAGATTCCCCTCACTTTGTGTAATGTTTGAAGGAAAGGAGAACCACCGAAAGAAACCTAGAAGAAGAAACACAAAGCTTTGCACTTAAAACTCGAAGGTCCTAAAGGAGCACCTTGTCTTTGTTATATAGCAAAGAGGATTCAATCAAAGGAAGCTCCACCCTTGGATAAGCTATATGGATTGGTAACATGTCAATGAGCTCTACCCGTAGATTAGTTGCATGCATGGGTGATGTTGGTTTTGGTCCTATTTTGTTGGTCAAACAAGCTTTGATTAGAGAGAATCTTGTGAGAATTTTCATGTAGAAATCTTAGAATCATATGGATGAGGTACAATTGGAAAAGCTCTATACAAGACAAAAATGGGGGAGGAAGGCCAGCTCTCTCTCTTTTTGAGGTGTAATTCATCCGTTTAGACCTCTAAAATTGGCATTGAAGTTTTCAAGCTATTTTTGACTCCTGCTTTAATACCAAGAGCTAGCCATATGATCTAGATGTGAAATTTGGTTTGGTAACATCTAGAATAATGTTATACATGATGGTCAAAATAGATCACATAGAAGTATCACCAAAAGAGTACTTCTACTAATAAGGCAGAAACCAAAATGGACTTGAGAACCTTAGAACCAATAGCTAGACATATAATTTAAAGGTGAGAGCTGGTTTGGTAACATTTGGAAAGATGTTACACATGATGGACTAAACAAATCAGAAAGAAATATCACCAAAAGGAGACTTCTACTAATAGAGTAGGAACCAAAATATGCCTAAAATCTTTGAAGGCAATTTTGGAGGCCTAAATGGATGAATTAGGCCTCAAATACGTATAGATTCCCCCCAATAGAAGAAAGGCTGGCCTTCCCTCCCCCTGTTTTTTCTCATTGAGAGCTTTCCAATGGTACCTTACGTGATTCTAAGACTCCTATAGGAAGATTCCCTAAAAGATTCCCTTTAGTAAAAGCTTGTTTGACCAGCTAGATAGGATCTAGACCGACATGTCACCCATCCAAGTAAGTAATCCAAGGGTGGAGCTTGTTGACATGTCTTCTATCTGTGTGCCTAATCCTATGGTGGAGCTTCCTTGGAGGAGATACTCTTTGTCTATATAATAAAGAGAAGGTGCTCCTTTGGGGCATCAAATTTTTGAGTGTGAAGTTTGTGTTTTCTTTCTTCTCCTATCCTTGGAGTATTACGCCTGCCCTATTAGTAGACATACTCTTTTGGTCATACCTCTATCTGATCTACTTAGTCCATTATATATAACATCCTTCCAAATGTTACCAAGCAAATTTTCACCTCTGAATAATATGTCTAGCTCTTGGTATTACACTTTGGGGAAAAAGGTTTGTATTTTCACTCCACTATTTATTTTATTAAGAGCTTTTCAATGGTACTTCATCAATGTGATTCAGAGTTTCCTATAAAAATATTCTTTCAAGATCCCTTTGGTCAAACTTGTTTGACCAACCAGATAGTACAAGGATCGTTATGTCACCCATCCATGCCACTAATCTAAAGGTGGAGCTTGGTTATATATCACTAATCCATATATCTTATCCAAGGGTGGATCTTCCTTTGAGGGGATCCTTTTGCTATTTAATAAAGACAAGGTGGTCCTTTGGGGCATCGGAGTATTGAGTGTTGAAGCTTTATGTTTCTCTTGGAGATTGTCATGTCCTTGAAATAATACATTTTGGAGGACAAAGAATTGTTACTTTTGATATAATCAAAGATATAGTTTTTATGATGACAAAAGAGAATTGTTACTTTGCTCACTTAGAAGGAACATTGGTTTGTATTGTAAATGACATGAGTTAAGGTAGATCAATATATGGTCTATGATGATTAAGTAATAGTAGCAAATGTAGTGATTATGGATTCTATATATAGGATAGTTTTGGAAGGGATGGTTTACTCATGCGCTCGGATGTGCAATGTGCAAAACAATAACAGTTGAGTTTTTTAGGTTCAAAGAAGATATAGAACAAGATAATCTTTTTATTCCTCTAGTCTTGGAGTTATATGATATTATAAATACAACACTCTACATATTTGTCAAAGATTTTACAAGAACTTATCATACAAATTGCCAAATGTATTATATTGAATTTCTTATTTTCTTATTTATGGTTTATTTAAATAAAATATACATATTATTTTATAGAGAAAACTAGTTGATGTAATCCAAAAGAGAACGATCATAATCATAATAGGTAATATTTTTCTCCCGTTACTCCAATGTAGATGCTTTAACTTACATAACTATGGTATTGTAAAGACATAAATTTTCTCATTGGAAATCTTTTCATTTTCCGATTCTAGTAGAGATGTAAATAGTTTGATTTATTAAACACTAATATTTGAATATATAAGAAAAGTTTCTCATGTTGATACTATTGAAATTTAACCTCATTTTCGATCTTAGTTTTTATACTTGTACGGTTTGTTTGAGTATTTTCCCTCTTCTTGTTATGCTACGTGTGTCGCGTTTCGAATTCTCAAACCCTAACAACGAGAATGAAGGACAGTTGAGTCGTAAAGCCAGAAGAGAAGAGAGAGGGGACAGTACAGACGCCGGAGGCTGGGGAGGGGTTTAGAAGAGGGTTCAAACGTAAATAGTCACGACGAACTTTGGGACGGGCAGGGGTGGGGCAGGAGAGGGATGGCCCACACACTCGTGTGCTTGGCCTGCCCGAACACCTTCATGCAGAAGTCGCAAGTACAACATCCGCTGCCCAGGCCTCACTCCGGTTTCCGAACTTCCCGTCCCCGTTAATCCCTACCCTACATTGGAAGGAAAGAACAGCCGCGGACCTATATTAGCAAGGAGTTCGGGGGAATTGGAGTGCGATCAAATCGCACATTCGTCGGGGTTTATCTCCAGCTACATCTACACACTTTGTTTTTTAATCTCCTTTCCTTTGGTTGGCGGCGAGAAAAATTTAGTCCGGCGTATTAATCATCGCGAGTGTGTAGTTTGTTGTCGTGATTGTTCTTCAGTTGTTTGGCCAAGTACACCGGATTTCGGTTGGGGAGGAGTGGAGCGGAGCGGAGCGGAGCCTCTGGTGCCGGGAGGAAGGAAAGAAGGTGGGAGGGAGGGTATGGAAGTGGGAGGAGGAGCAACGGGACGAAGTGAGTCAGAGTGTTGGATGAATTGGCGGAGTTAGAGAAGTGGGAAATTATGATGAATTGGCGGAGTTAGAGAATCTGAATTGGGGAAGAGAACGTATCAGCGATGATTTGTGTCTGTGGACAATATGAGAGGAGTGCTGCAGTAGAGTTGTGATCGTTGAGGGAGGAGCTCCAGGAGTTTGATGTTGGCTCTTTCTTTTTCTCTGGTGGCGCAATTGCCCATTACGTCGTCTTTGGTAGGTTGTACTACATTGATACACAAGAACAAGCTGTCTTACCGACCGCTATCCGAAAGATGCTTGCATTTTGCGTCCCGTCCAGGTGTTGCAAGTAGCAACGGCGAACATCTCGTTTCTTGTTTACCATTCCCTGCATCGCCTCTCAATTCGACCATATCGGTCCATCAAGCTCGACTTCGGGACTTCAGCCTTACAAGGTCTCTTATATAACTTCACTATGATCATGCAAACATCTTTTCGTGTCCTACAGTATCCGATAATAATGAAGAGTGAGAATTTTACGAACTTCAAGTTCATGCATAGTTGGTTGCTGATCTCTGTGGTAGGGATAGTCTCCAAGCACGTCGAATTCCGTCGAAGGTTTGCTGCGAGCATGCTCAGGGTAGTCACCCCGTTTCCCGAAACGCTGAAGAGTTGGTTTGGGTTTACTGCAGTGGCGGCTACTACTGCAGACGCTTGTTTCCCGCAAGGAGGCACGATCGCAGCGGAGCAGAATCCTCCAGGAGTAGTTACTGTATTTGGTCCGCAGGTGGACGTAGTGGGATAACCGGGGGCAGTTTGCAGGGTGGAAGAAGCTATATCGCATTTGGGACGTCGTTTGGTGGTAAGATGACGTCTGTATCGATGGCGCCCCGTGATACAGGAAGGCAATTGAGGCAGAGGAAGGAAACTCACATCTCTTTATCGACTCAATTAATTGGTCGGAAGAAAACCAAAGGCGTGGCACATGAATCGACCTCGACTGATGATGTATATTACAATCCTGACCAACATTCCAACTTTGAGTAGTTTTCGGTCAGCATTTTGTGCTGGTTGATTCCAATTTAAGAGGTCAGGTCAATCAATCACCAATTTGTGTGATATGTTACTGCAGGAAATGGAAGCTCATCGTGGATTTGAAGAGTCGACCGCCACTGAGTTTGAAGCTCGACTGTGGGATCTTGATAAATCAAACAAGCTTACATCGTTGACTGTGCTCGAACTTCGAGGATACATGAAGTGAGTTGCTATTTCTTGTCCTGGCTTCACCAGAAACGCAGGTTTCAGTTGATGTAGAACCAATCATCGACGTTGCTAAGACTTCCTGCATTGGTGTAAGGTATGTCTGAGCCTGCAATGTGTGTTCCAGGATGATGAGCAAGCCGACAGCTGGGCGCAAAGATGAGCTTATCTCGACTGTGAAAGAGTGGCTGGCAAAGCGGGAAGTTTCTACTTTGATAAAGACGAGTAAGTCTGGATTGACTTGTGTAGTTGATTCTATCTCCATCTGATGTCTACACTGACAGCAAACATGCGTCCATAGTCCTTCTGCCGATCCTTCGTCGCCGGGATCCTTGATCCGAGCCTCGTTTCCACCTTACAGGACAACTTCCATCCACCCAGGAAACGTCTAGTGACGCCGAGTCATTAGAGGGAGCTCTTCTGAAAGCCGAGAACAAAAATCGCGAGGAGCAAGAAGCTTTGTCACGAAAGTTAGATATGCCGTCGAAGGAAGTGGAAAGTCGAACTCTGGCATGGCCGAAAGCTCTCGATATTCCCACTGTACAGCCGGATCGAGTGAAACCGAAAGGAGTAAAAATGAAGTCCGGGAATGCTCAGGGGAGCGCCAGGGGCAAATTGAACAAGGCCGGCCTCGAGTTGGATGGAACTTTGGATGAAGAGGTTACGACGAAGGTTGTTATAAAGAAGAAGAATCAATCCGCCAATGCCGTGAAGTCAAGCGACGCAGGATTGAAGGAGCAAGGAAAGAAGAGGAAGCTGGAGGAACAAAATCTTAGCGTTGTGGAAGAGAAGGTTGTTGAGATAGTTGTACAGAAGAGTAAACCGTGGCTGATGTTCGCGCATAAGAAACCGAAATCAGACTGGGTTGTGTATGATCCAGACACAATGCGACCTGCACCACCTCCAAGTGGAATAAAGACGTTGAAACTGATTTCTTGGAACGTTAATGGGTTGCGCGCGTTGATGAAGGATAAAGAGAAGAAGGTTCAAGAGGGTCTACTTCTATTGCAGCTTGCGCAAGAAGAAGATTTTGATATCATCTGCCTGCAAGAGACTAAGCTGCAGGTTTGCTCGGGTCCTATTGATCCCTTGAATATTTATATGGTTGTCGTGGGGTAGCAATGAACTGAAAAACCTTCTTGCTGCAAACGAATTTGAGCACCGACACAACTTCCGTTTTCCACCTAGACCGGTTGCAGGTGATTTTATTTGAGATGATTTCACTTGCAAATTGGAAGTTGATTGTAATTGAACCACCCAATTGACTCATATAGTCCATACAATTCACAGGAGAAAGACGTAGAGCAGATTCGGGCTGCAATTCTCCCGGCCTATGCCGATACCTTTTGGAGCTGCAGTACCGCAAAACTTGGTTACTCAGGAACTGCAATCGTCTCAAGGGTAAGTGAACTGTTCTGTATTGAGCAGGTAACCTCAACAATCAACAAGTTCATGAATGTGGGCTGCCTCTTTAAAATTCCATCCTTCAGCATTTCAAACAGATAATAATGTTTTTATCTTGTTCTACAGATCAAACCCCTTTCAGTGACTTATGGATTGGGTATAGCGGATCACGACAGTGAAGGACGTGTAATAACAGCTGAATTTGAGAAGTTCTTTTTAGTCACGTGTTATGTGCCCAACTCAGGAGACAAGCTCGTCAGATTGGTGAGTGGACAAGAGAAACTCTGCTAGAACAGAGCCTGATTATAAGCGTTTGATCCTAGGACGCTTCTCCGGCCGATGCTGCGCAAATGGGTGTAGATTATCAGGGAAGCAATGTAGACTCTTCGCAATGAACTTCAACTAACGTTATTCACATATGATGGAGAAGATAAGCACATACTTCAGACAATTTATATAATGCCGGTAGTCGTGGAGCTCATATTCTCTTCCTGCTTTGAGTTTTGATTCTCCCTGCGAACCCGGACACAGTTTTTGTGTTCCTAGGATGTCGCTCTATATGAGCCAGTTCAAGTTGCAATATGGCCTCCTTGCAGGTCTCTACAGAAATGAGTACTGATCTTCTAGTTGTTATATATTGACGCAGGCATATCGGACACAAGAATGGGATCCAGCTGTGAGCGAGTACTTAAAAGTAAGTAACGAACAGCTGTGTGATTTTCTTCCAATATATGATCACCTGCCTAAGAGACTCTAGGGTGAAGGCGTGACCACTTATTTTGAGAGCAAATCGGGCAGACTCATGAGTTCTGCTTATCTGGACTGGGAACACAGAATGTGAGAGATTCGACGTAGCCAAAAATCACCTACTATGCTCTTTCCGCTACTGTACTTTTTAGTAGTGAAGAAGTAAAGAAGGCCCACAGGAGGCCCACAGTGTTTGGCCGGAAGTCTCCGCATGCTTATCTCACACTTACAGAATGGTGGTTTATATGAGCAGCTATTGGAAAATCAGAAGCCAGTTGTGTACACTGGTGATTTGAACTGCGCCAATGAGGAGATTGACATCACGAATCCTGATGTACTATCGTTGTTCTTACCCTGCCTTTGAATTCCAAGTGTTCATGTACGCCAATTTCGATGTTTACAGTTCTTAGATTTCCAAGTACTTTCATTATTGGTACTGTCGCCAAGTCATGACCGGGAACCTCCTGTCTAAACTTCGATCTAGCATTAACTTAGTAGGATTGCGCAACAGGGAAATCGTAAAAGCGCAGGATTTACGGATGAGGAAAGAGAGTCGTTCAAGACCAACTTCCTGGACAAGGGACTGGTAGATACATTCAGACGACAGAACCCTAATGTAGTTGGCAATACCTACTGGGGTTACAGATCCGGAGCACGTGCAAAAAACGCTGGTAAGAACCGCTAATATATACTCCATAGAAGCCGGTTAGACTAGAAGCGAAGCTGAAGCTAGTAAAGTTTGCCGCGAGAAATTGCTAGTAGTCTCAACGAAGGCAAAATATGAAACGGGACGAGCTGTGGTTGCTGATGATCGCCCCTGGTGTTGCAGGATGGCGCCTCGATTATTTCTTGGTTTCGGAGGGATTGATCGACCAAGTTCATGACTCATACATACGGCCAGATGTTGGTGGCAGTGATCATTGCCCGATTGGTCTCATTCTCAAAGAATAATCCGGTTGCGGGCAGTCCACTTATTCCCGTGTGCAAGGCAGACTTCCACACAATTTATTCCTTGGCTTGCAAACTACGTTCTGCACAAAGTCTATTGCTCTGTACAAAATGTTACATAAGTGCCGGGGGAGGATTTAGTTAGGGAAACGATATCCAAGCCGGCACATAGGCTGTTAATTAGGTCCATAGTAGGCGGAAAGAGTTTTCTTGTCACTTCCTTGAGGATTCCAACAGGGATTTACTTAGTTGACGTGACGATGAGATAGGTTTGCAACAAGAGGTGGTATTGGGGTCAGCTGTACAGTTTTGTAAGGATTCTTTGTACTTTTATCCCACGAACAATTTTGATCTCGTTTTCTGCTCCTATGGCCATTTGTTTCAAATTTATGATTGCTTCAAGTATACAATTACGGAGAAGGATGTCTTTCGATTAGTGTTGAATATTCATTCAGATTGTGATAAGTACGAAGAGGGAATCGTTTCCGACACTACAGTCACGGCGATGTGTCAAGCATAACTGGAAACTTTCTTCTCCCGGATGTCATGTTAGCTTAAGCAATCGTGTGATCTTCAGAGTGAGACCTTTCATTTTGCTTAAAGCCTATTGAAGAGATTTTATGGACGCCGGGACGGGATCTGGTTCATCGTTGGAACAACAGCGTCCTTGATTGGTACCTCTCTCGTGGTGTTGCTCAGCGTACCCTTCCAAAGATTCCCATGCAAGTGTGGACGGAGTTGATCTTCAGAAACTATTCCGAGATTCATAATCATGGATTTAGGGTTTAGCCTGGACTCCGAGTCACTCATCAGCACCGGTCACTTCTGCCTAAGAGGTCTCATCAGACTTCATGGCCAGTTCCCTTGGGTGGATTTTCAGCGAGCCCCGAGCTTGGATTCATTTCTCAGCAAATTCAGCAGCAGCCAGTGCCAAACTTCATCCCCTAGGTTGAAATCCACTCCTTAGCAGATTTGACGGCAGCCATCTCACAAACTCTAAATCCAATGCCTGAAACGTTCAGAGGCCATAGTTTCCAATTCCCAAAAGAAAAACATTCAAGGTTTGTTTTGGGTCCAATATGGAGTTTTGAGTACTCAAGTTTGGCATCATTATCAGCAGGCCTCTGTAGACTAGGCATTCTAAAAATAAATGCCTAATATGCCTAATCTCATATTTCGGAGATGCCTCATCTCAAAAGTGCGGTGCGGACTAGTTCACTGGCTCATAGTGTCAAATTAACAAATGGTTGGAACAGGAAAACGTGCGAATGCGGCTGCACCGCGCCTTACACCGTTCAATATGTAGCATCAATAGGAGCATGGCCTTCAGATTTCAGAAAGAGATGCCGAGACCAGTCGGGCGACTGGTCTTGGCATCTCTCGGCGGGTCATTGCCATTGCCGTTGCATGCAAATTTTGTATCAAGTTTGGTTGCGAATGCAAAGTTGGTGCAAAACACCCGAAAATGACCACTAAGAAGATGTTTGGGCCTACATCCCCCGAGAACTATTGCATTCATCTCAAGAGCGAGCACCCCCTCCGTTGGGAGGAGTACCATGCTCTCTCAAAAGAAAGTAAGCTGGTTTACTTTGACATCGAGGTGCCCTTTGTGAACAGGATTTGTGACCGATACACAAACCATGTGACCTACACCATCGATAAGGGCATTGTTGAGATCATAATCGGAGAAATGTTATGGGATCCCGAAGATGTTGAAGGCCAAACCTACGACAACACCATGCACGTGTTCACGCTTGGTCCTGACACGGGTACCTATTCTGTGACAATCAAGATCCTGACACGGGTACCTATTCTGTGACAATCAAGACCCCGATGGCATACCACCTCGCAATCAAGTATTAGTCTCCGGCAGACTGCATTGGCGCTTCAGGCAACCAAGGAGGTTGCAGTGGTCTCCAAGCTCGGTGGAATGAATGATTAGAAGATCGCTACATTTGTACGCGTCCAATGCAGTGCCAACTTCCAAACCATTGCTAACATCCTCCACATGGTGTGGGCTTTCTCGATCGCGCTTGATGCCTCCACCTACCTCGGTACGTCATACATCAATGTTCGCATTTGTTTTGTTTGGCGCCGCCAACTCTACAATTTGCATCTCATTGCAATCCCATTTTACAGGTCTCATACCGGTTTGGCATAGCTCAAAACCCTTTGCATATTATTCGACGTACTCTCCCCCAAGTGGAGGAACCAATTGATTGGTGCATTGTCTGACGGCGCTCGGAACATGACTGGTCATGTTGTTGGTGTCATCACGTGGCTGCAATAGTGTTCCCTGGAAGGGTTTGTTCATGTGTAGTGTCTGCTCCACCAGTTGGACACCGCTATAGGAGGCATACCTGAAGCTCGATGGTGGTGCATGGTATGCAGCACGAGTATCCATGATCTCGCACCTACGTTGACAGTAAACGCTTATTTGCAAGATGCAGTCGACTTGTCCCAAGACATCTATGACTCGATGGCACGCCATGTTCAATGCCACCAGCTGGCTTGATGACCATCGTCACGAGGTCAATGCCCACTACTCTGAGATTCCAATAGGCTCTTCTCGCCGTGCATCTCAACTTGAGAGTGACGTCTGGTGGGTTCTAAACACTATCATAGGAAGCATCACAAGTACCATACACACGATGATGATGCGCCTCCAAGGTCATCGCCTGATGCTCAGCCAACAATAGACAAACATTCAACAGCTAATTGCTGACTTAATGCTCACCATTGATGCATCTCACGACTCCGACGTTGACAATTTGGACGAGTTCACTCATGTCATCCGCAACGATTGGTCGGCTTCCTACATTGACATCATAGGTTTCATTAAAGATCTTGGTCATTTTTCTTTGATGACGATAGATAGTCTCATTGTTACTTCTTACTCAACGTTACTTCTTTGTAACATTGCATTCCTTGTTTTCAACATCGTCAAAGGATTTATGGATTGCGTCGCAATGCGAAATGAATGCAACTCTAGCAACAACCTCGACTGTCCACCAATGTACCCCTTTGAACTAGTGAAGCTTAAAGGTCATGATATTAGCCGCCTTATCATCCAACAAAAGGCTTGCCTCTACTGTAGTTGGTCTCTCTCTGATATCAAGATCAGGTCCCAATTTGCAGAGCTCTTCTCAAGAAGCTTCTAGAAGCCGCCTACTTGGCGTGTAGGCTTAGCTAGTTGGAAGCTTCTAGAAGCTACTTACTTGGGGTGCAAGCTAAGCTAGCCAAGAAGTTTTCCAAGAAGCTTTCTACATACTTCTAAAATATTCTAGGCTAATTTGGCCTATTTGTTACTTTATTAGCCATAACTAATGTCATTGCTAAATGCCATATTGTTACATATTCCCCCACCGCTAGTTGGTGATGTCCTCGTTGCCATTGAAGCTTCAAACTCCTAGATGGCCATTTGTGCACTATGGAAATGGAAAAGAGGTTCCCATGTGGCATCATGAAGGGGATACCCTTTCCAAAGGACCTTGTACTCCATATGTTGTTGGTGGCCTCATTGAATGCAACGACGTGCAAGGATAAATCAACTTCATATTCCTCATGATTATTGATAGGGAAGGGAGGAAGAGGAGGTAGACATGAGAGGAAAAAGAAGATGGGTGAGTAACAAGAAGTTTCAACTTGGAAATGTGAAAGATAAGGTGGATGCACATATGACAAGGTAAGGCAAGTTGATAAGCAACAAGAGAGATGATTTGGGTGACATCAAAGGGTCTTATCTAATTAGGGGCAATTTTACAAACTTGGGAATCAAGTGATAGGGGTAGGTTATGAGAGGAGAAAATGACCTTATCACCAACTTGAAGGTGAGATCAAAGCAATGGAGGTCTGCATATTGTTTATGACTATATAGAGCAACGAGGAGATGAGATTTGGCTTGTTGGAGTGATTGAGATATGGTGGTCAAGAAAGTGGAAGTATGAGGGACATGAGAGGGAGGAGGAGCAAGAAGGGAATCTGGAACAAGTGGATCTTGGCCAAAATTGAGGAAGAAAGGAGAGAATATAGTGCTTGCATGTTTGGAATTATTGATGCAAACTCCGCAATGACAAGACATTCCTCCCAATTGGTATGGTGGATGTTGACAAAGGCACAAAGCATATCCTCCAAAGTGTGATTTGGATGTTCAATTTGTCCATCAATTTGAGGATGATAGGCCATGGACAAAGCAAGCTTGGTGTTGAGTATCTAGAAAGAGTGCTTGCCAAAATTTCCCAATCAATCAAGGATCATGATTGGAGATAAGTACACGAGGCATCCCATGATGCTTAAAGACAATGTCAAAGTAGATATGTGCCAATGTTGGAGCATGCATGGTATCAAAATTTTGCTTACTAAGCTTATCCACAAACACCACAATTATTTTGTGACCTTGCTTTGGCTTGGGAAAGGATGTGATGAGATCCAAGCTTATGTGTTCCCAAGTGGTTGAAGGAATGGGGAGTGGTTGAAGGAATCCACTTGGTTTTTGGTTGTTGGTCTTGTTGCATTGGAAGCTCTCACATGAGCGGACAACCTCTTGAACATCTCATGACATGTTGGGCCACCACCATTGGTGTTGGAGAGTACCAAAGGTCTTGTCCACATTAATGCGACCAACGATTGGTAAGTCATGGGCTTCTTGGAGGCACACAAGTCAAAGATCACACTTGGCTGGAACATAAATCTGGTTCTCATAGAATAAAAGGCTTTCCTTGAAGGAGAAGGTGTTGTACTCCTTGTTGCATACTTCAAGATGACCTTGTAACATTTGAAAGAAAGGACCTTGTTGTAAAGCGGTCTTACACTCAATTTGGATTTTGGAGTCAATTGATACCATCGTAATTGCCACCATGACAAGAGGAAGAGACTTCAAATCAGGTCATCATGATAGGGCATCAGTGATGACATGGAACCAAACGGGTTTGTACTCAAGTTTGATGTCAAACAATTGTAGTTATTCCTCCCATTGATGATGTCAACTCTTCATGTGTTCCAAGTATAATGTTTAAAAAAAAGGTTTGTCATCAGTTTGCATGATCACTTGTTCTCCCAAGAGATAATGCCTCTATACCTTGGTTGCATATACCATTGCTAGTGTCATGTGTATATACATTGCTACACAACATACATAATAACATACATACATCGCTGTCAACATCATACACTATAGAAGCACAACTCACACATAAGTTATCCATAGACTCTAAAGTGCCACAATAATCAGATTGTTTACAACTCTCAAATCAACTAAACTCAGATCAGTACTTGAACTATCACTCTATAAACTGCCAACAATTGGGCACTGATTATAGTCAAGCCACACCCACTCTAGCTAAGAGAATCTAGGTGATGCTTGCCGGCCTTTGTCCACCATAGCTAGGAACTCAATGGCTCAACATTAGAAAAGTGAGCTCTCCGGAGCTACACTTCAAAAGTATACCCTTGGACTTGAGCTAGATCTAAAACCCTAATGGTCCTATTGACTGCACACTCAATGGTGCAAATGGTGCAAAGTGACAGTAGCCCCCACCATGAAGTCAATACCCCAAACACAAAATTTGAACGTCAGAAAGTAGTCTATGGGAAATTGCTTAAATACCTCTAACTACTATCACTGCAACTCAAGTGTTTGAGCAATCTAGATGTGACACTACAAATGGTGTGATAACTATTATGCATATATACATTGATATGCAACATACATTGCTGTCAACATCATACACTATAGAAGCACAACACACACACAAGTCATACATAGACTCTAAAGTGCCACAATCACCCCCTAGCTGGCGGTTAGGTCCATCTAACTCTAGATAGCCATCTACTCCAAGTATATGGTATACCCTATGATGGGCAAAGATTAGAAGGCCAGGTGCTATGGAGTCCTATCGTTAGTCGCTTGTCTACAATTTATATCATATAAGAATAAACTAGCTATAGGTCAAGTACATCTAAGATGTAACCACTATCCCTGAGGAACCAAAATGAGAGGAGGAGTCATACATGCCATATGCCATCCTCTCAAATAACTATCACACACTAACATAATAGCAGCTCCACCAAAAGAGCCACATAACATACACCTCAAGCTTGCACGTACAAGTGCAAAGCTTTGGTCCATAGTACCATCAATGTTTGGGAGGTGGCATGGTGCACAATTGCGCACATGATCCTTACAAACAACACCATCACGTCCTTCTAACACAAGGACTCTAGATTGCAAAACCTTATGCACTCTCAAGATAGTGTGGCATGTCAAAACATCAAGTGTCATTTATATTATCTGCTATAGATATACATAATCTCATGGATGAAATTGATGGATTGAGGGTCTATAACCTCCTCCTCAAAAAGTAGCATAGCATAAGGTATCTCTATGAAAAGCAATTTCCAAGTTCTCAAAGGCCATCGGCATCACTCTCCAAAATATCTCTACCCGTTGAGAACATGCACTCATCCATACATCTAGATCATCCAAGTCCAAAACTACAATAGCATCTTAACAAATGGCTACAGGTAAATCTAATCCTTGTCCATAGAGTAGAAAGTAAGGAGAGAAGGATGCTAAGGAAGCTTGCCAGCTGAACCGATAGCCCATGGCCAACCAAGGTAACTGGAGATCCCAATCTCCTAAGTGGCCTCTCTGCAAACCATACTTTTGCAATTTTCTCTTCACCATTTGGACCAGTCTCTCTACTAAGCCATCTGCCTTAGGGTGATCTCAAGAGGTAGTACGATGATCAATCAAAGTCTTGTCACACAAGACTTGAAACTCCCTCAAGAACTTGTGTACCTTTATCAGTCAAAACCTCAACTAGTGCAGCAAAATGACTAAGAACACAATCCAAGAACGAGTAAGTTGTCCCTTCACTAGACTTGTCAAGAAGTGCCACCAACTCAATCCACTTGGAGAAGTGCTTCACCATCACCAAAACATACCAATGATGTCTCATAGTCAGCGGTAAAGGTCCAACAAAGTCCAAACTCCAATGGTAATCCAATCCTATGATAGGTAATGGATGGCGTAAGAGCATTGAATGATGTTGTAACTCGATCACAAACCACACATTTGGCAACAAACTATTGTACCTCAGTCTGCATACCGTGCCACCAATAATGACTCTAGAGTAAGCTATATGTACACTTTACTCCAAAATGTCCTAGCTCCTATGAGCATGATGGACCAACTGTGGTCTTTGAGATGGAAGCGGTACTACTGGCACTCTACCATCCTCTCATACATGCAAAAAGGTGTCTACCCTCCACTCTGAATTTTTTGGCTTGCTGAAGGACACGATCTCTCTCCTTAGCCCCAACTATTCCACCCACAAGACCAATGCAAAGATATCCATCACTAAGACGTTACCATGAATATCTCGCTGAACTGTACTAATATCTTCACTCTTTGGATCTGTGACCTCAATAACTCCTCCTGTATGCGCTAAGAGAGATACCACTAAAGCTTCAAAAATATACACAGAAAGGCCGATGCATGCCAACTTGGCACAATCTGCTCATCTATCTCACCATGCCAACATGCTCTAGTCTGATCTTGCTGATTGGGACATGGATTTCTACTCAACTCATCTACATCACGGTTCATTATTCCAAGTATGTGAACAACCATGAAATCATACTCCTATAAAATCAGAGCACATCAAGCAAGCTTCCTTGACAGCTTGTTGGACTCTATCAACCACTTTAGTGGCTGATGATCAATGATGAGAGTGAAAGGGTTACCAAATAGGTAACATCGGAAATATGCTATTACCCAAACTATTACCAAGCATTCTCTCTCATATGAACTAAACTTTGCCTCCGCTGAAGTGTTGGAGCGACTAGCATAGGCCACCACAAACTCCTTCTCCTCATCATCATGCTGGGTGAGCAATGCTCCAAGTCCCAACATACTCCAATCAGTATAAACTTGAAATAATCATCCTCTGATTGGTCTCCTCAAAATAGGAGCAAATATTAACCTCTCCTTGACCTCTACAAAAGCTCTCTCCTGCTCATCTCCCCAACACCACTCCTATGTAAGCTTGGTCATCTTTGTCAAGGCCTTGGCAATGGCACTAAATCCTCTAACAGCAATAGAAGTTTGCCAACCCAAGGAATGCTCACACTTTGCTCACATCCGTAGGCCAAGGAATACGTGCAATAGCCTCTACTTTGGTCTGTTGAACACCAAGTCCTCTAGGGTAGATAGTGTGACCCAAATACTCAACCTGCTCATGGAAGAACCTGCACCTCCCAAGATGTAATTTGAATCCATGAGATCTCAACCTCTCAAACACCTCCAACAACTATCTCTCATGCTCTTCCACAGTAGTGCTATAAACCAAAATGTGATCAATATAGCACCAAGAAAAATCCAATCCAGCTAGGATCCTTTCCATCACCCTCTGGAACTCAACAATAGCATTCTTTAACCCAAATGGTAAGAACCTCCACTGATATAACATATCCTTACCGTGAGGATCAATAGCCCAAAATGTTGTCTTGGACTTATCCTCCTTGTTGATCGACAAATGATGATATACTGCTCAAAGATCTAAAGTACTAAAGACCTTTGCATGCCCAATCACATAAAAAATCTCCTCTAGTGTAGGCATGGCATACCAATCAGCCCTGGTTTGTCGGTTGATAGGACAATAATCTCCACACATCCACCTATTTGTGTAGTTGCCATGCATATCCTTCTTGGCTAGCATCACTGTAGCTGATGCATACTCTTCATGTGAGATCTCCACCAAACTAACCTCAAAAAGGTCTCTACTCCAAATTTGAATCAATGTCCTCTCCATGTCACTATAGCAATAAGGACATCAAAAAACTGGTGTATTGCTAGTCAACTCAATCCATATACAAGGTCCTTTTAGAGAATTGGGTCAAATCCTTCATATTGAAGGCAAAACAACTTGTGTAGCTCCTCAAGAACCTCCAAACCTTCCGTCTTTCCTCTCCAATAAGCTTGGGTCCAAGATTTGGCTCCCAAGTATCCTCTGTAATAGTCGCAAGAGTGGAAGACGTACTGACTGGTTGCTACACTAGGCCCTTGGGAGCAAGATTGTCATGCCTTTGACTACTAGAGGTCCCAACCTCTGAGTTAAAAACTCCCTCCACTATAGCTACAAGCTCCACATGTCCTCTAGCTACATCCCAAGTGGACAAAGGGTGTAATCCAAGTAGCCCACACTCACTTGGATGGACTCCAAGTAGACCACTCTTCCTAGTAACTAGTTGTGTCCCAAGAATACCATGTCCACTTGGTCAATCACCCCTAGCATGTGCTTGAATCATCTTGATAGGCACAAGGTTCACAAGTGTCTAAGTGGTGATGCCTATCAAGCACATCATATATTGCTCTGCCAAGCTAAGGCTCACAATCCATGTCAAATAGTTCAGGGTCTATAGCCTGACCTAACATTTGATGCCTAAATGCCTTTGACATTGATGGAATAATGGTAATACCAATGCACAAACCCATTGCCCGCTCTCTCATTGGCATTGGGCTCCACCAAATTTTGTAATTGTGAGTCCCAAACAAGTCCATGTCTTCCCTCTCAAAAAGCATGAGAGCTTGGGAGACTCATGAGGATGGGAAATGAGGCTCTTGGTTGTCCAACTAGGTTCACTACTGCCATAAGTGACCTATCAGCCACTACCATTGTTTGAGATTGACACCCAATATCCAAGATGTCATCAACAAGGATATGGTCAAGTCGTTGAATCCCACATAAGCACACTAGAAAACCTCTCTGGGAAAGAGATTCATCCACCAAAGACAAAGATAATAAGCTCGTGATCCTACTTTAGCTACATCTAAAAATACAGTAGGTCCCATCCAAGAATGGACCTCATGTGTACTCACCACCACTATGGTGTGAGAATCACCCATCAAAGGAATGTTCTCCAAAAGGTAAGCTGGAGAAATAGACCAATGAACCTGAAGATGTTGTAGTATCCGCAACATCTCCCAAAACACACTAGAACAAGGATCCTGAAGACCCAAACCTTGGCCAGCATGTGTATGTCCCTAACATGGCTATCCAAAAATCACCAAGTGAATAGGCCCATGTCTCTCCATATGCCTTCAGTAAGGAAATGTCTGTGGGTAGGGCCTTTTGGTAACCTCTAACTATTGATATTAGTAATACTCAAGATATCGATAGGCCAAGTGTGCCACATGATGTAGAGAGATTTGCCTAGCAGTCTCATCTCTCTCTACATACAAGTACCTCTGTACTCATATACCTGCCTATAACACCGTAGCTAGTCCGGTGCTAATCCCACCAAACAACTCCAATAGACATATCCCCACTATTGGATACTACCAAGCAATGAGTGTGGTATCCAGTAGTATCCAGAGGTGTCAAAGTAATCAACTCTAGAAGCTCCTCCTCACACTCATCTCCTGATGATACAAAGGCTCCACTCCAAGCCTGTTGTACCAACTGATCTTCATGTTGCTGCAATGCCTCCTTTGAACTCTACAATGGAGCATCTAAGGTGGATGGAACAATCCCACTTGTGCTCCAAATCCAAGTGATCTCCTCTGGTACTAAAGTATCCTCTGCATGGGCATTCCACTCCAACAAGTCACCAGGCCAAGTAACTACACCATTGAAAGCTAAAATTGATGTTGCCATGGTCTTGGACTATAGTGAGCTAAGACTGCCACTACTGAAGCATATTGGTAGGTGATATACCCGTCCCTCACCAAACTACCAACTTGGTCTATAGGAGGCTGTCTCTTCCCAATAGTCAATGCTGAAACCCATGGGGTATAACACTGCTTCCCCAACTAGCACATTGTATGACTCAGCTATTGTTGTAATAGCATGAGCTCTCATCAACGAGCTATCAGTCGGATGACCACGCTGAACTTGGACAACAAGCTTCCCACATGTGTTGTACTATGTTGAACGACCACCTAGAGATGTTTGGATCTAAAATGGACACATGTCCACATCAGCCTTCTGTAACTCTAGACCAACTACTACAACCTTCCCTAATATAAGGGCCTGGGCACCAAAGTCTAACAAGACTTTCTATGGTGTATAGGCCTTCCTTGAAGGTCCCACCAAATGGAAAATCCCCCTCTAGTTATCCAATAGGAAAACACTAGGTGTAAACCACACTCTCTCAAAGGCCAGTCTAGCTAGCAACTCCTCTAGTCTAGATGGCAACTCCTCCAGTCTAGCTGTTGCTGCTTGCCATAAACCACTGGTTGTTGAATGGATCCCATGCTCCTCAACCAAGTCAGCTCCACTATCAACCACCTCTACTCTAGTAGTAGGAATTGCATCATCCCTACTCTCACAAAGCGTGGCAACCAATGGGAACATTGGGCTTGGTCAACTCCAATGTAAACGTGTCACTAGTTGAAAACAAAGGGCACCATATAATTAGCTGATCTGCCCCAAACATCATGCTAGACTCAATTTGTGTAGTAGTAGGTGGTTGACTAGCATGTTGTTTATCATGCACTCCATCACCACCTTCCACACCTGCACTAGGACGTATATGAGCCATGGATGTTGTCTACAATACCTCAGATAGCATGAAAGACTAGGGAAGCCTGACTTGTCTTTCAACCTCTCCTCTTTATGAATCCAACTCTAGTGATGCTCCTCTAGGCTCTAAAGCACATACTATACTCCTAGTCACTACTGCAGATGTATCCACCTATGTTGCCCCGCATATGAAGTCCAAAGCATCTCTTTCACTAGCATATGAGGTGGAAGCTTAAGCATCCAAATCTGATCTCCTTTGAGCAATGGCCATACTAGCCAATCTCTACTCCAATTGCTTAATCTAAGTAGGCATAGTTGTTTCAAAAGTAAGGACAGGTACCGCACCTCTACTAGGTGTAGATCCTCTACCACCTTGTTCTCCATGAACTAGAGCTCCTCTACTACCTGCCATAGTAGCCCTACCACTCCAAAACTCCGGGTGTAGGTCAAAGCATTGGTCACTAGTGTGACCAAATTTGTAGCAATGCTCACACTACCTCTGTTCCAATTGAGATGCACTAGAGGTATCAGGTCTGCTGCCCTGAGTACACTCTCTCTTATGGTGAGGTCCACCACAAGTCCAACAAGCAACACTACCACTCACTAGTTGCTGCTGACCTGAAAATGAAATTAAGGGTCTAGCTCCACTAGGCCATCCACCATATTCTCAAAAACCAACTAGGCATGATGGACTCTACTGTTTTCTAGAAGAAGTACAACTGTGGTATGAGATCTCCCTACCAAATCCAGATGCCACTACCCTCTCCTCCACCATGTTGAGCTCAATATGCTCAACCAAACCAAAGACCACTACCAAAGTGGGCAAAGTAGCATGTAACAACGTAACATCACTAACCTTACGTCATAACTCCCTGTCTAGTATCCCATGCCAAAATTGGACTGCTTGGGCCTCAGTAACTCCTTGAGTGAAATTGATCAGCCACCTCATGCAAGTGTATGCCTTGCGTAGGCTCTCTCTAGCCTTCTGCTATAACTCTTGCAAGCTCCTCAGCTTGTGAGTCCGCACTCCCTGGTAGTTCTACTTCAAACAATGGAAGAACTCCACCATGGGGTTAAACCCCGATACCACACCACTTGTTTTAGCGGTACCTCCACTTGTGGTAGCACTATCTCTAGCTAGTGCACCTCCACTAGCTCCACCAACACTACTTGAGGTAGAACTTGTGGGTACAACCAATATACTCTTGGCAATCAAGCCTGAAGTGATGGAGACATAATTTAGAAACCAATATTGTCTCCATAATTCAATCTCCTCCAAACAAGCTCTCCTAAACTCATGGTAGTTGTCCATCGGCAGGCCTTCCAAATGCTAAAATAACTCCTTCCATGCCATGAAGGATGTAAACAAAGTCGGGTTTTGCATCTATTGTAGATCACACCAACTATCAGACTCTTGGATGAAACCATCCAACTCAATGGTACCCACTATACCAAAGTAACGCTTAGGGCCTTTGGAGGCCCCAAAAATCTTGTCCATGTCCCACAACAATGATGCGGACATGCCAAGTGCACTCTCAACTAAATCAACTCTTGTGTCAAACTCCAACTCAAAGTCAATCTCCTCTCTCATTGGGACCTAAGATGCAAGCTGATACCAAGTGCCACTTTGAGTAAACCCAATGTGTACTATAGGGCTAACTCCTCTGGAATCCCCAAAGAACTCTATCGTGACAAAGTAATCACAATTGCAACCGCAAATTGGAATCACAAATTGCAACCGCAAGTACCCCACCAAGTGCCAACACCAATTGAGCACCACCAAGTGCCAATACACACGGAACACCACCCACTAATGTAACTCTAATTGAGATAACTACACTAAGGGAAAGGGCAACCTGTCACCTGCCATCATAACACACACTCTCACAATCTACAAGTCATCATTCCCCACCTCACCGGAGAGAGAAAAAGGTAGTCTGATTGGTCATCACTCCAACCTCACTACCAAGAGCACACCAAAGCGCCAATGCTCAAAAGTCAAGGCACCTCACACAAATGTGGTGCACAAACATGAAGTAGAGAATAGAGTGGATCACAAGAAATCACAAGAAATCTAAACAAAATCTAAACCTTCCATCTCATAAAGCAACACGTGATTGACTCTGCCATTTGACATAAGAGGAGTTTGTATCTATGTCCTAAGCTACCAAGATCACCAAGAATGGGATCAAATTGCTTCTCCTAGCCAAAACTACAAGTGTATAGATAATAATGGGCCAATCACTAGGACAACAAGTGAGGGTGGACCAATTGGCTAGGGCACCAGTCTAGGGACAAGAGATCTAAGGGTCAAACCTTGTTACGTACAATCTAATAGGATGGGCAAATTTTGCCAAACAATGACCAAGATCTACTCTAAACTAGCTAGCCTCACGCTAACAAGCTGGCTCTTCTAGGCCGTAGTAGCCTCTCATAGCCCACAATCCTATGCCTTGAAACTCAAAAATTCAGCCAAATGAGGCCTTTCTTCTTGCCACTTTGAACCTCTTCCAAATTTGACAAAACTCCTCAAAACTTGCAAAACTCCTCCAAATCTGACCAAAATCTGACGTAAAATCCAACAAAATCTTGATGAAAAATCTGACATAAACCCTAAAGGTGACTGACCACCAAATCCTATGCTAACTCTTCACTCGAGCCAAATTGAAAAAATGGGTTTCTCCAAATCATAAATTCATTGAGGTGGGTTTCCAACTTCACTTTCAATTTCACTTTCTTATCCCAACTTGCAACAAATTGGTCATGCTTTCACCTCTTGAGCTCATAATCACAACCACTTCTAAAAAATTGATTCTTTATGCATGAAATTTGGCCAGTGCTTCCGCACACCATTTATCTCATTGCAAAATTTACATCAATTGAACAAGCTTCTACACATTAGGGAAAACCTGAGCTCTGATCGAGCTACCAATGATTAGCAAGTCTTGGAGATACCACCAACACTCTCAATTCCTACACCTAATTTCCTCATGATTTCACTTCTTTGATGTAATAAAATTGTTTACAACTCTCAAATCAATTCAACTCAGATTAGTACTTGATCTGTCACTCTATAAACTGCCAAAAACTGGGCACTAATTACAGTCAAGCCACACCCACTCTAGCTAAGAAAATCCAGGTGATGCTTGCCGGCCTCTATCCACCATAGCCAAGAACTCGAAAGGTCAACATTCGAGAAGTCTCTGGAGCTGCACTTTGAAAGTATACCCCTGGACTTGAGCTAGGTCTGAAACACTAACGGTCCCACTGATGGTGCAATTGATGGTGCAAATGGTGCAAAGTGATGGTGGGCCCCACCATGAAGTCAGTATTCCAAACACAAAATCTAACCGTCAAAAAGTAGTCTTTGGAAAATTGCTGAAATACCTCTAACTACTATTACTGCAACTCAAGTGTTCGAGCAATCTAGATGTGACACTACAAATGATATGACACTAGTTATTCCCAATCTTAAGCAGAGTAGTTCTTTTCTCTTGTATCTAGTTGGCAAGACACAAAGGCAATGGGATACCCATCTAGGAATTCTTGTTGCAATATTGCTCCAATTGCAAAGTTAGAAGCATCAAAATCAACCACATGAGGTAGTTGAGGATAATATGGTTGAAGAATGGGTCTTGAAGACAACATATGTTTCAGCAACATATGCTTCTTTGTGCCTATTGGTCCACTGAAAGCTTGAGTTCTTCCCCAAGAGATCAATCAATAGTGCGGCTACATGAGGACAGTAGTGGATGAACCAATCCATTAAATACCCACACTTCTATAACATCCTTTGTAGTAAGCCAATTGATGATGACATTGATTTTCTCCTTTTCCATCTTGATCCCTTTTGATGAGATCTTGTGACCCAAGAAAGTAACTTCCTTTTTCCAAAAGGCACACTTTGACTTCTTGCTATAAAACTTCCATTGTCATAGTTGTCATAGGACTTCTTGTATGTCATTTGCATGTTCTACTTCTATCTTGCTATAGATTAAAATGTCATCCAAGAACACCACTATGTACTGATCCAATAGTCCATTCAACAACTAATGCATTTGATCTATAAAGATTGTTGGAGCATTAATAAGCCCAAAAGGTAGAACTTTCCATTCAAAAATGCCCATACCTTGTGTGAAAGGTAATCTTTTGCACATCCTTCCTATCAATGAGGATTTGCTAATAGTCGCTACAAAGATCCAACTTGCAAAAGTATTGTGCTCCACTTAATTGATCAAGCAAGTCATTAATTTGAGGCAAGAGATATACATTCTTCATTGTTTATTTATTGAGCCTATAGTAATCAATATAGAAATGAAATCCTCCATCCTTCTTTGGAATAAATAGTATCGGTGCTTCCCAAGGAGATGTATTATGTTGTATGAAATCCTTCTCCAAAAACTCTAAAAGCGTTGTTTGCAACTCCTCCGACTCCTTTGTTGAGAGCCGATAAATTGTGTCTACTCACTAGAGTACTCCTTGGCAAAAACTCAATCTCAAAGGGCATACAACTATCAGAGGGTGATCCCTTTGGCAGATCATCCAAAAATATGTCTGCAAACTCTTAAACTATTTGATCAACCATTGCTTGATGAGGCTCATGATCCTCCTCAGATTCTCCTTGTGCAATTGGCATTGTAACAGTATGGAGTTTAGCAACATAGCTAGTAAGGCTAACAAAGTAGGAAATAAACCAAATTAGCCTAGAATATTCCAAAAGCATCTAAGAAGCTTCTTGGGAAGCTTCCCAACTAGTTAACTTGCACCCCAAGCATGTAGTTTCTAGAAGCTTCTAACTAGCTTAGCTTGCATGCCAAGTAGACGGCTTCTAAAAAGAAGCTTCTTGAGAAGCTTCCTAGTTAACTTGGCTTGCACTCTAAGAAAGTGGCTCAAGGAAGCTTCTTGAGAAGCTTCTCAAGGGCCTTGTATGCTACCTATAAATACCAAAGTCGAAGCTCATGCTAGGCATTCGGAGTTATATCTCATTCAAGTGTCCCAATGTGAGTTTCCATTCTCCTATTTCTATCCTTGGATTTGGTCTTTTACATTGGTATCAAAGCATGAATTGGATAGATGAAATTTATAGACCACCAAATCCACTTCCACCAAACCATTGGGATTTTTGCGTCCAAATACTACCCAAACATTGTTTCACACAATTCATCACCTTGCACTTTGGATAAGATTTTTTGCATATGATCACCATATCTGAGGAACCCTTGGTGCTTCCAATTGTAACTTATGGAGAACGGTGGACATGTTGTTTCTATGTGTTAATAAATTAGATAGATTAGGAGTGGTGTGATAGAGTAGCAACCATGGTGGCAACACCCGATGTTATCTTTACTATGCAGCAACAAATCGAGCACCTTACTTGATTGTTGGATGAATGAGATCTTCGACGACAAGAGTAGGTGGAGAAAGTACCAATTCAAGAAGGAGAAGATTGGATCAGATTCCCTAAATGCAAGGTATTTGAAGGTAAGAATCTACCGGGTGCAGTGGATAATTTTGTGTTTGATTGTGAATGTTATTTTGAAGCTACTAATCTACAAGACGAGCAAAAACAGATTCTCTTGGCTTCTAGCCAATTGGATGGAGTAGCAAAGCTATGGTGGAGATTCCGAGTGGAGCGAGCTGAACAAAAAATTATTGCACCAATCTTGACATGGGCAGAATTCAACAGCACAATAATTAGTCAGTTCCAAGGTATAAATGCCACATGAGCTACACAAGATAAGTTGGAAGAGTTGAAACAGATTGGCTTTGTAAGAAGTTACATCACGTAGTTCCAAAACACCATCATGCAAATTCTAGTTATATTGGAAGGTGAAGCTTTGGATCAATTTGTGAGGGGCTTGAAGGTGATAACCAAATTAGAGGTAACCATTCAAGAGCCACAACACTTGGAGGAAGCCTTGCGGTTGGCCAAACATTTTGATTCCTTAATGGCAACTTGGTCTCGAACTCGACCTCCATAGAGCCTACCAATACACTACACACAAGTGGAGGAGCCAACACCAATGGAGATTGATGCCATTCAATGAAGACCACTTGGCACGGCAGATAGAGAGAAACTAAGACAAAATGGTGGTTGTTTTTATTGTTGCCAATTTGGGCATTGCATTACTAAATGTCCACTCAAGAATGGATGACCTCAACAAGTTGCCTAGGTGGAGGTTGTGGAACAAAATGATCATGGAAATGAGGAATCCCAGTAGGAGATTTTGAGCTGCCTACTGGGAGCTTGATTAGTTCCAATGGGATTGAAGGCTCGACCTATGCAAGTTTGCTTCACTTGCAAGGTACAATATCTAATCGGGATAATGCCACCAAGGTATGGAGGCATTATCTCTTGGGGAAACAAGTGATCATGCAAACTGATCACAAGCCATTGTTGCAGACCCTACACTTGGAGCACATGAAGAGTCGACATCATTGATGGGAAGAGCAACTCCATTTTTTTGACATCAAACTTGAGTACAAACCAAGTCGGGTCCATGTCATCCTTGATGCTCTATCACAATGACCTGATTTGAAGGCTCTTCCTCTCATCACGACGGCAATTACAATGGTGTCAATTGACCCCAAGGTCCATAATAAGTTTCAATCAACTCTACAACAAGATCCCTTCTTCCAAATAGTACATGGTTGTCTGACAACATGTGACAAGGAGTACAACACCTTCTCCTTCAATGAAGGCCTTCTATTCCATACGGACCAGATCTATGTTCCAGCCAAAGGTGATCTTCAACTTGTGCACCTTCAAGAAGCCCATGATTTACCAACAGTTGGTCACATGGGAGTGGACAAGACCTTAGGCACCCTCCAATGCCAATGGTAGTGGCCCAACATGACACAAGATGTTCGGGACTTTGTTCAATCGTGTGAGAGTTGTCAACGTAACAAGGCCAATAACCAAAAGCTAAGTGGACTCCTTTAGCCACTTCCCATTCTAGCTGCTTGTTGGGAACATGTGAGCTTAGATCTCATCACCTCCTTACCAACGACACAACAAGGTCACACAACAATTGTGGTGTTTGTGGATAAGCTTGTAAGCAAATCCATTTGGCACCAACGGTTGATACTGCAGATGCTCCAACCTTGGCGCAACTCTACTTTGATAATGTCCTTAAGCATCATGGGATGCCACGTGTACTCATCTCTGACCATGATCCTTGCTTCACAGGAAAGTTTTGGCAAGCACTCTTCCAGCTACTTGGCACCAAGCTTGCTTTGTCCACAACTTATCATCCTCAAATTGATAGAAAAACTGAATGTGCAAATTGCATCTTGGAAGATACGCTTTGTGCCTTTGTCAACATTCACTATACTAATTGGGATCAATGTCTTGCAGTTGCGGAGTTTACATACAATAATTCTAAACAAGCAAGCACCAGATTCTCTCCTTTCTTTCTCAATTTTGGCCAATATCCATTTGTCCCAAATTCTCTTTTTTCTCCTCCTCCATCTCAAGTCCCTCATACTTCAACGTTCTTGACCACCATCTCCAAATCTCTCCAACAAGCAAAATCTCACCTCCTTGTTGCTCGGAATTGTCAAAAACAATATGCGGATCATCATCGTCGTGATCTCACCTTTGAAGTTGGTGATAAAGTTATGTTATCCTCTAGTAATCTACCCCTCCCACTTGATACCCAAGTTCATAAACTTGCTCCTAATTGGATAAGACCTTTTGATGTCATCCAAATTGTTTCTCTTGTTGCTTATGGACTTGCTTTGCCTCCTCATATGCGCATCCATTTTGTCTTTCATGTTTCCAAGTTGAAACCCTTTGTTCGTAATCCCTCTTCTTTCTCCTCTCAAGTCCAACTTCCTCCTACTCCTCCTCCAATCCCTATCAATGATCATGAGGAGTATGAAGTTGATCGTATCCTTGTACGTCGCCAAATCCAACAAGGACGCCACCAGCATACGGAGTACAAGGTCCTTTGGAAAGGGTATCTCCTTCATGATGCCACATGGGAACCTCTTTCTCACCTCTAGAATGCACAGACGGCCATCTAGGAGTTTGAAGCTTCAATGGCGACGAGGATGTCACCAACTAGCGGTGGGGGAATATGTAACAATATGGAGTTTAGCGACATAGCTAGTAGGGCTAACAAAGTAGAGAATAAACCAAATTAGCCCTAGAATATTCCAAAAGCATCTAAGAAGCTTCTTGGGAAGCTTCTCAACTAGTTAACTTGCACCCCAAGTAGGTAGCTTCTAGCTTGCATGCCAAGTAGGCGGCTTCTAGAAAGAAGCTTCTTGAGAAGCTTCCTAGTTAACTTGGCTTGCACTCTAAGAAAGTGGTTCAAGGAAGCTTCTTGAGAAGCTTCTCAAGTGCCTTGTATGCTACCTATAAACACCAAAGCCAAAGCTCATGCTAGGCATTCGGAGTTTTCACTCATTCAAACTTACTCCTGTCCCAATGTGAGTTTCCATTCTCCTATTTCTCTCCTCGGATTTGGTCTTTTACATGCGTGATCCACATCACAAAAATAGACGTATCGTCCTCCAAAGCTTGCTCTATAGTTGCTTCATTGACAAAATTCCTATCTAGGGACTTATCTTCCTTCAAAGCTTGCTCTATGGCTACTTTCTTGACAAATTTCCCATCTTGGGACTTATCTTCCTTGAAAGCTTGCTCTATGGTTGCGTTCTTGACAAAATTCCCATCTTGGAACTTATCTTCCTTTGAAGCTTGCTCTATGGCTATTTTCTTGACAAACTTCCCATCTTGGGATTGACTATTCTTAAGTGTCTTACTCAAAGATGCCAAATAACCTAATCAAAAATTCTTACCTTGGTGTTGTACTTGAATTTGTCATTGTGTCCAATCACATTGAATCTTATGACGTTGAAGCCAAGGTAGACCTAAAATGACATCATAGTGTAGAGGCGCCACTACAAACCTCATACACTCCAAATACTCTTTCCCAATCTTGAAGGTAATAGAATGCAAGGTATGGGATGCAAAACCCTTTCTACCATCCGCCATCATCAATCTACTTCCAATTACTAGCTTGATAGGAATACATAATTCATTTGCTAATTGCATGGACAAACAATTTGCTGAACTTCCAAAATCAACCAAAATCCTAAAACCACAATCAGATATCATACCTTGCAAGTGAAACAAACTTGCATAGGTTGAGCCTTTGATCCACTTGGAACTAATCAAGTTCCCAATAGGCAGCTCAAAATCTCCTATTGTGATTCTTCATTTCCTTGATCATTTTGCTTCACAAACTCCATTTGGGCAAGTTGTCTAAGTCATCCATTCTTGAATGGATATTCAGTAATGTGATGTCTAATTTGGTGACAATAGAAACAACAACCATTTTGTCACAATTTTTTTCTATCTGCAATGCCAAGTGATCTCCGTTGAATGGCATCAATCTCCATAGGTACCGGCTCCTCCATGCATGTGTAGTGTATTGGTAGCTTCTATAGAGGTTGAGGTCAAGACCAAGTTGTTGCAACCAAGGAATCAAAGCGTTTGGCCAATTGCATGGTTTCCTCCAAGTGTTGTGGCTCTTGAAAAGCTACCTCTAATTTGGCTCATGACTTCAAGCCACTCACAAATCTATCTAGAGCTTCACCTTCAAATATATCTAGAATTTGCATGATGTAACTTCTTATAGAGCCAATCTGCTTCAACTCTGCCAACCTATCTCATGCAACTTGTGTGGGATTTATAGCTTGAAATTGACCAAGTAATTGCACTCTTGAATTCTTCCATGTCAAGATTGGTGCAAAAATTTACCGTTTAGCTTGCTCTACTTGGAATTGCCACCATAGCTATGCTACTCCATCCAATTGGCTCAAAACCAAGAGAATCTATTTTTGTTCAAAAAATGGAAGATCACATTGGGACACTTGAGTATGGGAAAACTCAAAATGCCTAGCATGAGCTTCAGCTTTGGTATTTATAGGGAGCATACAAGGTTCTCAAGAAGCTTCTCAAGAAGTCCCTTTGAGCCGCTTTCTTGGAGTGCAAGCTAAGTTAATCAAGAAGCTTCCCTCTAGAAACCGCCTACTTGGCATACAAGCTAAACTAATTAGAAGCTTCTAGAAGCTACCTACTTGGGAGGCAAGCTAAGCTAATCAGGAAGCTTACTAGATACTTCTTGAATATTCTAGGCTAATTTGGCCTATTCATTTCTTTGTTAGCCCTAACTAACTTCATCACTAAACTCCATATTGTTACAAAGAGCAATGGTAATTGGTTGAGTGGGTTGGGATTGAGTTCCATTGACTAACCCCATGAGACTTATGGCTTGGAGAAATAGGCTCATGTAAATTTCCGTATGAAATAGTAAGTGCAATTAACTTTGGAATATCTTTAACCTTTAACATGGTTTTCTTCCGCAACATCTTAGCAAATGTTAAATAAAACAAAGTTTTTACTATGAGAGTCAATTAATGATTCCTAATTTTAGTATTGAGCCCTTGAATCTTGATATAGACTGTAATAAATTAACCCTTCAGGGAGTATAAATGATATAGCTTTGCATTGGGTTTGCATTGGTTAAAAAACAGTACTAAAAAGGAATTTGGGTCAGGTTCTTTGAGGTACCGACAATACAAAAATTAGAAGAATACTTTTCTCTTCCGAATTTCCAAGGCGCTTGGTGTCGGGTCAAGTAGTTCAGTGGGGTCGAGTCAGAAGTTTTTGAATTCATTTTTGTTTTTCTAGATGGATCATTATGCACTACCCAGGTCAAGAATTCAATGGAGTCAAGATTTGAACAGATTTGTCAAGATTTCTTGAATTCAAATCCTTTTCCGATTCACGATGATGGCCACTTCACATTGATAAGGCAATTTCACGTACTAAGGACAACTAAGGAAGTATTTCCTATGAAATCAATCTTTAGAAAGATTTTCACTGCATCCATATTTAAGTCGGGAGAATTTCTATTGTGCTTTTGTGAGAAAACACAAAGGATTCTCTCCAGTAATTGCAGGAAACAGATTTTAAGAACAGTGAAGCATCCTTCACTATCCTCCTTTAAATCTGAGAATTTGAGGGATTGAAGACTGAAAAATCCAATGAAACTCTGATCCATGTGAGAAAATATGGTATTATGGAAAAGGAGGAGAGCAAAAGTTCGATGTCACACTGCTGCCGTCACATAATAGAATTAGCTCGTGTGTTGGGAACCTGAAAGGTAGAACTTCCACAAGCCAACAGTCACCAAAATACAGGATGTGTATACAATCCGAATAGATATGACTGCCTAGGATCAATCCTAGTCAAGATCTCTTGATCATCCTAATCAAGATCTCCTGATCTATGAGGATGTTAAAATAACTAGTAATCTAATACATAAGAGTTGCTATAATCTAATACGTAAGAGTTCTTTTAACTTAAAAAAGTATAAATAAATAAAAATAGAAAATGTTTATCTGTTTATCATATATTAATCAAAGAGTGAAAATTCCAAGTTCAATCATTACATATAAAATCTAAAAGAACTTGAGAAGAAAACATAGATTAGTAGTATACTAGTAGTTCTATTTAAAGTTCAGAGTGCTTGAGAACTTATATAAAATCTTGGGTAAGAGATATATAAAAATTTACAAAGAAAAATACATTTCATATTAAAAAAGTTAGCAGGTATGGAAAAATTATGTATAATCTTGTTCAGGGAAAAAAATAAAAATTTGTATGGAAATATTTTTCCATAAAATATTATTCTCTAGTAGTAATGAATAATCTATTCACAATATTAAACATAACATAACTATCTATTCAAGCTAATCAGCGATAATGTGATATTTATAAATCAATGATCTCCGTAATCATCTATAAATAGTAAACAAGTATTATTCACGATGTAACAATTCGGATTCAAGGGATACAATTGCAACTATCTAAACCTCATACCATATTCAATCCTATCTAGAAATTGAATATGAATTTAGAGTTATATTTCTAAATCTAAGTAGAGGAAGTAACCTTACAACACTATTATTGTTCAACAATCATATAACTTAGTTTAAAGCATATAGAACCAATTTGATTACAACCTTTCCAGATGGATTGCCTACAATAAAGTCTTTAGCCATAGATTAACTCCTTTAGATATGAGGTATTGCACCGAGACAAGTAATACTGATATTTCTTGGCAACAAAGCGGTTCTATCTCTATCTTGTCACGCCATTTGTACCATGGCACATAGATTGTTTCGACTCTAGAGTAGTAATGTAGGTAGTTAGAGGTATTTTGGTAGTTACTCATAGACTACTTGTTGACGATCAGATTTCATGTTCGTCGCACTGATTACATGGTGGGACCATTGTCACTTGCATCATTTGCACTGTGAGATATACCATCAATGAGATCGTTAGGGTTGGCAACCTAGGTTGAGATCAAGGGGTATACTTTCAAAGTGCAACTCTAGAGAGCTCACTTCGAGTTCTTAGCTATGGTGGATAGAGATCTGCAAACATCACTTTTTGAATCTCTTAGCTAGAATGGGTGTGGCTTGACTATAATCAATATACAATTGTTGACAGATTGTTGAGTGATAGATCAAATATTGTAGCACTTTAGAATCCATGTATGACTTATATGTGAGTTATGTTTTTATAGTGTGTGATGTTGATAGCGATGTATATCATGTAGTGATGTACATACACATGACAATCTCCATCTCCAGAGGGATTAGATTTCTGCAACTCCTTTTCTTAAGTGGAGTATCAACTTGCTCTCCGAGACTATGGAGTGTGGAGTCAGTTGTGAAGATAACTAACAATAGTATTAGACTTGACATTTTTGTCAACATGGAGGTACAGCAACGGTGAGAACTAGCAGCGATGAGATTCCGGACCAAGTCCTTCAACCATGATGTGCCTCCAAGACCAACTCAACAGGGGGTTTCAAATTTGAACTTTACGGGAATTAGGTATTCCCGTGGTAAAGTTCCGGTATATTTATAAACCAAATCCAATGTCTTTATGAACAGTGCCACACAATTCTAGAGTATCGATTATCTCTTTCTATCCTTTTCTTTTTAATGATTAAGTACAACGAAGCACCCATAACCGTAAAAGTTTTACGGGTCACGTTTTCATGATCGGTAAAATTTTATAATATTTGGAGAGTTGCTCTTCTATAATGTAGAATTCGTACCCCTCCGCCACACCCCCAGCAGCTAAGGGGATCTCCCGTATCATAAATTTATGGAAGCGGAAAACGCCTTTTTGAAACCCCCTGATCACGACGAAAACCAAAGGATGTGATTTTATAGGAGGAACGGAAATCAGGAGAAGGATAATTTTCTCCTGTACATAATGCAGCTCTTCTTACAGATTGAGCAGGAATACTAGCGCACATAAACATCTGATATAATCGCAATAAGAACTTAATCACCGGCAGCTAATAGCTGCATTTGCAGCTCGCGTCTCCAACTTTTCCTGCAAACCTCAGCTCACAAGTACATAACTGTAATCACGTACAATACCAGAGAATTTCAGAGATAAACTTAACAATACTTCGACTTTGGCACACCGACATCACCAGCGTGATTAACAGGCACCCGCAGAAGTCTTGAATCATAACTCTACGAAACCACATACAGCCACGACTTTCATGAACAACCCGAGAAAGACAAGTGCACGCCATGCAATCAAAAGATTCAATTCGTGAAGAAAATAAGAAATATGCAGATGAATTACAAGAAAAATTAGGAGAGCTACGAATCTCGGCTGAAAATATGTATGCATCTTTGCCCCGAATCCAAATAAAAGTCACGTACGTAGAGAATTGCAGAGATAAACTTAACAATGCCTCGACTTTGAAGTACTTTGACTTTGATACTCCGACAGCACCAGCCAGACAAGCAACTGTAGGTTCCCATTACCATCACCACACAACGTACAATCTTACCCAGTCCGTGACATAGGCCTGTGCAAACTACAGTACTGCTTCAGACAACACAAATTCTCCAGATCCACTCACCCATAGACTATACTTCTCTTCAATTCATGATCAGACTGCTCAGGCAGAGAATCCGTGAACGACCATCTCTAATTGTCTGAGTGTCTACTTCCTCTAATCGAGATCGTGCAAGTATTCTCACAATTCCCCCTCTGATGGGACCGTTCCTTCCGTAGTTCAGTGCTTCATTGCCCTATCAACTAGACACACATATTCATGTGTTTCATATCCGTATTTGCTTATTACGATAATGAAATCGTGAAATCCTGGTGAAGATCCTACAAACATCCACTAATCTGGATAGACTGCACATTGGCAGATCATGGTCATCTTTGGCATTGAACTAGCTGTCTTGTTGATCTCTGTCCTATAAGTACTCGTCTACAGTTCAACGTAGGAAGAATACCTTTCCAGTAATTGAGCAGTTAAATTGAATATGTTTTACATTAGAATTTAAAATTAGGGATATAGTGTTTCAATGATATATTGGTCCAGGTAATCTACTAGGCCAGCTCTACCTACTTTGGGATTTTTGTAAGAGCAACTTTTACATTGACTCATAGTAGAGATATTATTTATACTTGGAACTGACTAAATGCTATAAAAATATTCTTGTGAATGTCTGGCCAATAAGCTCATAATAAACCATGTCTGATGAACTCCATAATTAGCTCTGATCATCGTGTTCCTTGCTTTGTAAATTATAGTACAGTAACTTCCCGCTTAAGTACCCAACTTGAACCTGGAGGGTTTGTGCGTACCACTAACCAATAGATGCGTACTTTAGACTGCTCAGTCCCAAATCGCTTCTGCTCAAAGAGAATGTCAAGGAAACCGAGCAGTAAGTGTCTTAATGAGTCACAATGTTGCAAAATCATTTCTAAATTGAGCCAAACAAATCCTCCTAGTAAATGGGCTTTAGCTCGGGAGTTAGCAAAGGTGCCATATGAAAGGTGTGTGAAACCATGATTCGATTCTGGAGAGATCGGCCTTGATGTCCAAAGAAGCAAAGGAGAAGACATTTAATGCTTCAATGGGACAATTTACCGAGCTTGAAGATATGCTTTACATGTGGATTGACAGCATGCGCCGAGCCAGACTTCTTGTACCACTATCTCTTGCCATTGCCAAAGTGAAAAACATCACTTCTACTTAATCAATTTTGGAATCAAACTTTAAGATGTCATTGCAATGGCTTAGTTGATTTAGAGCACTGTGTGGTTTACAAAAGATGCTCCTTCACGGAGAAGGAGCCAAAGTTGACTAAAGCGATCCGGAATTATTAGTAGCTTTAGAACATCTCTATGCAATTGTTGCGCAATATGACCCTGAAAATGTTTACAATATGATGAGACAGATTTGTTTTTTTGGTTGCTACCAAGATATAGCCTCCTTATGTTGAACAAAGATATCTCAACTACAAGAGGCAAGAAGAAAGCTAAAGATTGAGTTTCTCTGATTGTCTGTGCTAACACAACAAAAACACATAAAATTCCATGTGTGCCAATCAGGAAACAAAAGGAGCCAACTTGTATCAAGGACTGACAATGGCCAATTCCTTATTTCAATCAAGCAAAGGCTTGGATGGACGTGGAAACCTGTTGGAAATGGTTCAATAAAGTCTTTGTTCCAGAAGTCAAAAAAAGAACTAGACACCATGTTCTTTTGCTGATGGATAATGCCCCGTGACACTTTGATGCTTTCAAGTGCAACAATATTTGCATCATTTTCTTCCCACCAAATTGTACAAGTTGGAAACAATTGTGTGATATGGGAATCATTATAGCCCTAAAAAAGTGATACAAATATTTATACCTCAAGGATGTCCATTTTTACAAACTTGATAAGGAGGTGAAGCAATGAAAGAAAGATTTGGGTGGAAGATTGTAACAAGGTGCTACAAGGGTCTCCTATGGAAATCCAGTGCACATGTTGAATGCTATGATGTATGCGAAAGAAGCTTGGGATTCTATCTTCCAACTCAATCAAAAATGCTTTTAGTAAGGTAGAGCTAATGCAACTGGAGCCAAAATCGGAAGTTGTTGACAAAGTTGAGAACATATTTAGCAATTTGGCAAATGCCATTGAAACATTCTCTATTGATCCATTTGAACTGGAAGACTTTGTTCATATTGATGATGAGAATAATGAAGAATATGCAACAACAGTGTTGGAAGATGTTGAAGCGCTATTGGAATTGATGAAGTTGACACTACGGTGGATGATGTTGACAACCCTAATCCTCAAGAGGTGAATGCCAATTTAGAGATTGCAACCATATTTCAGGTTCTCAAATCTCTTTATAAATGGGTTCTTAATATCAAGGACCAGTTGCTCTGCACTAAAGTTCAAACCAAAGCTAAGGGAACTTTTGAAGATCTAAAAAAATCATTTGAAATATTTCAGAGCAAAGTCCGTGAGGTTGTTATCAAAGCCAAATGCAAGAAACTTCAAAACTTGCACCAAATGATGATTCATGACATGTTCAACTCATAAATATTGAACCCTAAATTGAACCCTAAATTTGCCAAAAGATGCATACTTAACCAGGATGCATACTTAAACAGGTGCGTTCTTAATTGGGGGTTACTGTAGTGAATCTCTACCTAGTATTGAGGACCAAGTTGGACCAATTTTCCAATTCTCATGTTTTGGGTGAATTATTAACTCCTTACAAGTCCTTGATGCCATCAACATACACACCATTAACTACATCTTGTGTAATTTATTTTGACATGGATTCTACATGCTTGCCTTAAGAAGTTCATTGGCAAGTCAAGCCCTATTTCATTGAATGAATTCTAGGCTTAGTATAATACTATTGTATACCCTAACCGTAATCCCTAATTTTACCAATGTATTTGCATTTGATCAGCTTGCTAGACTTATTATACATGAAGCTCTTTGATGTGTATCATTAGTATGCACCAAAGTTATTGCAATAGTAGCCAAACTTATCTTATGCTCAAGCAACTCTTAATGTAGTTGTAGGCCAACATAATGTTGAAATGGATCACCTTATCAAACCTTCAAAATTGTGGTTCTTACAACTATCAAGCAAGTGAGAGCCTATTGAGCTTACTACAAGTATCCATGCTATTTTGACTACCATTTTTGTTACTCCTGTTACAGATTTAGTTTAAACTCTTTATGTCATTGTGGCTCTTTATGTCATTGTGGAAACAAAGTTTTGAATCAAGAGCTTAGAGAAGATTCTTTAGCTCTCACATGGCAAAAGATAAGACATTGAAGAAGACATTGTTGTTTGTTGAAGTTAGTAGTAGATACATAGAGCATCAACAGCTTGGAGGCTGCATACAAGTACTTGCAAGCTTTGTTTTGTAAAACTTTTGTGTCACTAGATCCTTCAGACTGTATTTACAACACACGGTGATTCTTAAATTTTATCTGATGTGTATGCTATAGTTGAGAAGCTAGAGCTTGCACATGCTCATTCCAATATAAGTGTATGAAATCCAAAGCACATACCAAAGCCTTCACCTATAACTATAGGGTTGAAAAGCTTCATTGTATATGGAAGCCAACCAAGATTTCTCATTCAATTGTGTGGTTGTGCAAGCCTTTTGCATTTTCTATGGTGATCCTAATCATATAACCTGAGCTTGTATTATTCCTTGTTTAGATTTAAATTGTACAGCTTGTGGCAAGGTGGGGCATTTTGAGTTTATTTTCTTTACACAACATCTAGAGAGGAAGCAATAAAAGCAAAACAAACTCAAGTACAAAATGAAGAAAGTAAATAATAACATTTCTAAACATTCAAATCATTTAAAGTAGCTTCAAACAAAGCTAAATTTCTACTTCTTCATTTATAACATTGAATAAAAAATTTTAAATCAAAATTTTTAAAAAATGAATGATAGATGAAAAAAATTACATTCTAATAAAATCATGTATATTCTAAATACTGAAATTTTTAAATGTTGTTTCCACCATAGCTACTCCAATACTTGACAAAAGTATTAGCAATTCAGCATGGAAGCAACAACAACACAAGTCCACAATCAATGCATTACAAGCTAAATTGGTTGCTAGCCCTAACTAGGTAGCTAAAATTGCAGAATTGCAGATCAAACTAGCTAAATTAGCCATTACTCCACAACAAACATGAGCTCCAATTTACCTATACTTGATGCCCATGCATCTTAAGCCTCACAAATTTCTATTAGTGAGCAACATTCTTTCTATAGAATGGCATACCATGCAATGGCAGCTCAACCAATTGTAGTAGATTTTCCAACTCAACACTTAGCTTGGCTTTAAGCACAATCTATCATAATAAAAGCAAAAATTTGAGCCAATGGATTAGCTTCTACACATCCAAGTGAGCTCCCTGCAACAAAACTATCATTTCACCTAGTAGTGCATACAATAAAGTGTTTATTGAACCTTGTTCTACATCAATAGTTCAATCTTTGTATAGAAATATGTAAGAATTTGAAGCTCCATCTTTCCTTGGGTGAAATTGCCAAGAGATTGGCTACAACTTCCTTGCTTTTGTTGAATGATTTTTCATGCTTCCTAGGGCATTAAATGGCAAGTTGGTTGGTTAGCCTATTATTCTTGGTAAATCTGATTAGATTGGTGGATATCAAGCAAATACACCTCTAGTTACTACACCACAATGAATGCTTCTGGCCCAATCTTTCCAAGAAAGTAGTGTAATACCATTAGCTAGACATATTATCTAGCGGTGAAAATTGGCTTGTTAATATTTGGAGGGATGTTATATATGATGGTCTAAGTAGATAAGATAGAGATGTCACCAAAAGAATACTTCCACTCATAGAGCAGAGGTCAAAAACACCATGAAAACTTCAGAGCTAATTTTGAAAGCCTAAATAGATGAATTAGGCCTTGAAAAATAAAATATTTGTCCTTCAAGCACAACAATTGTTGTCTTTTACCCCTTGTTTGTCTCATTGAGAGGTTTTTAATGGTACCTCACCCATACTATTCTAAGCTTCTAACCAGAAGATTCCTTAAAGATTCCCTCCAATCAAACTTGGTTGACCAATCAAATAGGATAAGGATTGACATGTCACCAATCCATACAACTAGTATATAAGTGGAGCTTGCTGACATGTCACCAATTCTTGCATCTAATCTAAGGGAGTGGATCCTATTTGCTATATAATAAAGACAAGGTGCTCCTTGGGGCATTGGAGTATTGAGAGATAAAGCCTTGTATTTCTCTTATGTTTCTCTTCAGGGTTCTCCTATCCTCAGAACATTACAGTCATTTAACTCCATTTTGGAACTTACTTGTTTCAAAAATTACATTGCTACTTGGATTTGCTCAAGCAACCTAAGCTACTTAGACAAGCTACCTTGTTTGCACATTTGAACCAATTACCAAATATTAATTTATCCAAATGGCAATTAGCTAGACTTGGCATAAGTTTGACTTGGTGGACAATAAGTAAGGGATTGTCCAATTTTAAGGAGTAATTACTCATATTGTTTTATTGGATATTGGAGCACAACCCATCATTTTTGAGACCTCTTTTGCTACTCAAGTAAGCATCATTTATAACAAATCATGACTATCTACATGGCATATTAGCACAATTTGCAAAGGCATTGAATAAGTTTTTGACTTATTCTCATTTCCTTCAATCCAAGTATGCCAAAGATGTTAGACATTGGGTGTGCAACTTGGTGACCAATGCCACAACTTATGATACATTGTTGGGTATGGAATCTGCTCTTTACTCCCAAATTTTTTATTGATGCTTGGCATAAATGGCCACTTGCCATGTGGATTGGTTGGATCAAGGTTCTCACCTTGGTTCTATTCCACTTCATTTTCATAGTTAGATTGGTCTCTATATAGTCCTAGCTCTTAAGCAAGCTTATATGGTCCACTATCTTGAAAGTGTTGATGAGGAGCTTGATATTAATGAATACAAGGCTGTTGTTGATGACCATGCTATTGATCTCTTTGTGACTTCATGTGATCTAAGACTACTATCCGATCAGATTATACACTAACATGAGACCTTTTGACCTCCCTACAAAGACTTGCTCATTTGTGAGCTCTCCAACTTGATGCCTCTAGTTCTCTACCAATTTGCCAAGATACCATGACTTGGTCACTACCCAATCACGGGTTGGTCTTGCTTGAGCTCTTTGGTGCCATTGCTATAAGTTTTGGAGGTTGCATTGCAAGTTGGTTTATTCATTTTTCAATATTTACATTTTAATCTTGATCCTAATATACATGTGGCTATAGAAAAATGGTTGGCAATATCATCTTTTCAATATTCCCAATTTTTCATAACAATTGCTTGGTGCAGTGCATTAACAATTTTTCCCATGCATATTCCATTGATTTAATGCTACCATTTTGACCTCCTTTGTATTGACCTAATTATTGTTAGTTTGGAATATCAAGTTTTTCTACTGTTGGTTTTGGTTAAGGACTAAATAATTTATGGTCTTGATTGTTTTTGAATTTGATGCAAATACTCCATTAGACTCAATCCTTCAATCCATTAATGAAATATCGTTGGATAAGATTCTTTCTCGATTTGACAATTATTCTTAACTCTAGACTGATTTTGTGGAGGGGAAATTTTTTCTTAATCAACTCTTGTTGTTTGATATTATGCAAACTCCTATGCACATTGGTTGCACAATCTATGGTCTAATTTGGCACCCATTTCTATGATTGAATTGACCCTACAATCTACAACATGTGATGCCAATCAAACAACTGGCCCATAATTTAGATCCAAATAGCTCACATTGGCTAGTCACTCACACAAAGCATGTTCCTTGGTTCCATATGAACATAACTAGTGCTCCTTGTACTACTTAGTCTCAACATCTAAGTCATATGCATGTCATGGTGAAGATACAAGCTTAGTTCATTGGCATGCCACTCATACTTAGTAGGAACCAACTCTAGACGAGAGATAGATAGCCATGAGATTCAGATAAGGTATCACTCAAAATCTAGATATCACTTCTCCTCACCACAATTCACTTTTGTGAAAGGTTATGGATTTCAATGCTTGTGACAACTCATTTTTGTACATGTTATAGTATAATAACAAAAAATAGGTTGTTCTTATGGATATAAAAGTTAGAAATGGCTCAAATTTAAGGGAGGTGTCATTATTGTAGTTCTTCATTGTTTCTTGTTTAACCTCTTGGGCAAGAAAAACTTCAAGAAGAGGGTAATATCACCAATTGTGGTGCATTATGGCAAAATGAAAACTTCTAAAACTACTTTCACTTGAGCTAAGTTCCAACTATTGCTTGAAGGTGATGATGCAATCACTTTGAAAAAGCTACTTCAACTAAAAAGATACAACTCCAAAGAATGTGGTCCACACCTTTCAAAAGGCACAACTCCAAAGAATCTTTGCAATAGTGGCAAATCTTCACATTTTGATTTTATGGTGCTTTCAACACTATAACTCACTTAAGAGACATCAAGGCATTGCTCTATTCCTTAAAATATACTTGTGATCCCAAATGATGACCTCAAGCACTACACTCTCAACTACTTGTGTACCTACTACAAAGTTCTTCATCATTACTCACCAAAGACACAACTAATGCTTGGAAGGAAGCAAAGCATTGAAGAGATTTTTACTCCTTTATTTTATTCAACTTGCATGACTAAGTATGACTATTTATAATTAAAAAAATCATTTAATAGATTTTTCTACTACTAACCAAAGAAATCCATGGTTGAGGAAGCATAAATATTTAACAAAACTACACTTATTGGTCTAGGCTATACAATCAAGATTTTATTATCCTATCTTACCTTACTTTTCTGATCTATACACTACTAAATCACTAACTTGTGTCTTGGGAAAGTGTTTTATTTCTTTCTAAAGAAACTCTACCTTGTTTTCTTTGGAATTTTACTAGGAAGATTATACAACTTAGAAGATATGTACAACTACAAAGAATCTTCATTCAATAATGCAATTTTTGTATATGTCTACTGCAAAGAACTACTTTTACCTTTAGCTTTCTGAAGGAAATTTTCAATTCTCTCCTTGTAATATGTGATTCCTTGGACTACTATATCACAAGTTTCTTGAAACTTCCTATCTAAATGCTCCCTTAGTTTTAATGATAGCCTTTTTAACATGGGTCTTCATAGATTTGCACACTAAGAGTTTGAACTTGCAGCTTTAACTCATGGATGTTCACTTTTGTTCTCCTACCTATTGTAGCTTCTTCCTTAAGTTCTATCATCTCACTTCTAAGTGCTTCAAATCTTTGAGTACCTTCCTCTTTTGCACTTCAAAATCCGGTGCTAGTGTAGAGACTTTTGTAGCTACCTCCATGAGGATCCATTATTTGTCTAATGTCCTTTTCTCCTTCTCATTGGTAAGTTTTTTGTGAAAGACCTCAATCTGAATTCCTACTTCTTTCCTATACTTGGCCATTTATAGTTCTAGAGTGATGATCTTCACCTTCTCACTATTCCATTTACCTTAAATATATGTCTTCTTTGCATCCTTCACCTACAACTCTTCTTCTTACTCTTGCTACCTGTGTTTCACTTCAATCCTAAGAGCTCTCAATTTCCTTCCAATCTTTGAATATCTTCCTCATGGTTCTTTTCCTCTGCAACCGACAAGGTATTCTACTTCTTGACCTCATGATTCCCTTACACCAGGTCATTTACTTTCTTGCACTCATCGCTGTATGGGTTCCTTACCTTTTCCAAGTGCTCCTTTCACTTGGCCATCTTTGCTTTTGCTACATACTCATTCATATGCAAGTGCTTCACTAGCAAAGTATAGTCAATTGCATCATGCTATGCTTCCTTGTATTAAGGAAGGATCATTTGCAAAAATTGTAGTGAATGCCCCACCAAATTGATAATGAAGTTTGCTCCATCTACTACCAATGTTGCTAAAATAATGAATGTTTATTCCCTTTCTTGGTGAGGCTTGATTGTCACTTCTTCTCCTCAAACTTCTATATTTGGCTCCACTTGACTTGAACTTGTAGGTTCATTGGGCCAAAGATCTTCTTGATCTTTATGTTCTTTGGCCACAACTTCTTCTTCTTCTTCTTCAATTTGCACTTCTTCTTGGGGCACCAACTCCACATCTTCTTCCTCCTTTGAATTTGACTTGACTCTCCTCAATGAATGTTTCTTCTCTTTCTTTGTAAGGCTCAATTGTCACTTCTTCTCCTCAAATTTATATATTTGGCTCTACTTGATTTGAACTTGCAGATTCTTTGGGCCAAAGATCTTCTTGATATTTTTGTTCTTTGGCCACAACTTCTTCTTCTTAAATTTTCACTTCTTCTTGGAGCCCCAGCTCCACATCTTCTTCCTCCTTTTAATTTGACTTAGTCCCCTATAGAGTGAGCTATGAAGAAGAGGAAACTTTTCTTCTTCCTCTTCTTCCTTGGTTTCTTCTTCTTGGGCTTCTCCTTCTTCTTCATCCAAAGACAATCCAATAAACCAAGGATTTCTCCTTGCATCCTTGGCACCTTCTCTAGAGTATTAGTTGTTGAAGGGTGCTTCTACTTCTTAAGGATGATTTTCACTACAAATTTTTTCACCTCCATGAAATTCCTAAATTGAGTAAATTTGGCATCTACATCTTGATGATTCTTGATGGTGGAAGGTCCTATAGGCTAAGCTAAAAAATATACCTCCAAAATAAAGTGATTGCCAAATCACCTCCTATAATCTTCACTCATCAGATTCAACCCATATAAAAAGAGAATAACAAATAGAGCAAAATAAGTCTTTGTCTTCCTTGAGTTCCTTGATCATGGAACAAGCTTGCTAATAGAATGTGTAGGCCCAACTTATAAGTTCTCCTCTATATAACTACTCAACAACAATTGCCTAATTTATAATAAAGAGGTAGTTTGCGTCATGAAAAACAATTTCATGATGGATTGCACTATGTACCTACAAGCATGATCCTTGTAAATAGATATACTATACTATTGTTACTCATAGGTATGTTTTCTACAAAGGTGTCCTTGATGGTAGTGTTGAACTCTTCTCCTATGTCAACAAATTTAGAGTCTAAGGTCATCTTCCCAAGGGATTTGTATCTCTTAAAATTATCCTCTAGTGTTCTTCCTTCCAATTTGAAAGATTATGCCAAAGATCCCCAATTCCTCTCTCAACTCTTTTGTGCATCTCTTGAATAATTACAAGTGAACCAAAATCCCAATTCTATAGTAGAAATATCAAGTGCTTGCTCTAGAGCAGATCTCTTCTAGCTCTTGTAGCCCATTTGTCAATTCTTGGGGATTGGAAGATCACCTCAGGGATCTTCCTTGTGGGTTCCTTTTCTCTCACCATCTTTCTATTGAGGGCTAGACAACTACAAAGAATTCCCAACTACAAAGTGACTACGCTTGCTTGAGTGTTCTTTCAAAAAGTTCCCATAAAATTTTTGGCAAAAGTGGAAACTACTCAATTGGCACTTAGTTTTATACTCAAGGGTCCATTAATAGCTGTCTTGAATGGGTGAGCCGTCATTATCCACATGTGAAACTCTCAAATGGGTACCAATGTTCCTTGGTGGTTGTTCTTTATCCATGTAGCAGTGTAATTAAATTAGCATATGATCTTTTGTTCCAATTTTTTTTCTCTTTGATCTTTTGTTCTCTTTGACTCCAATTTTTTTTCTTTGTACGTGTTCTCTTTGTATCTGACCTTTTTTTGGACTCAAATTCTTTGTACCCATTCCTTTGTACCAAACTGCTCTTTGGGATTGCCTTCTTTGTATCCAAATAGGTACAAAGATGAAATCCAAAGAATACACATAGAAGGAGTTTCTTCCCATGAATATGAAAATAAATTACCCTACCTTCATAGAAAAAGTAAATGAAACAAACTGCAAATTTTGCAGAAAGGTGTGCACTACAATGCTCTTATATGGCTCTTGGTCACTTTCACTCCCTTCCAAACCTACCTCCTACTACTGGTATTTGGCATGTATACTTGTCATTCAATTGTTTTGCATTGCTCCCAAACAAAATTTTCTTACCATCATGATCCATTTACCACTTTATTCCTATGGTTGGGAGAAGGACCCATATAACTTGTCTTGGGTTAATATAAAAACACAATTTGGAGAGCATGATTTAAATCAGATTTTGTAGATCTTAAATAAGTACCAATGATGAACACTAGGTATTCAACAATAGCTATAATTAATTTGTGAGTAGAGGTTACAACCATATTACTATCAACATAGAATTTTTGATGGCAAGTTGGGTAGCAATTGAGTCCAAAGGAGTAGCAAGAGCTTACTAATTTGCTGATCAGATTCAAGCATTGCTTTGGTTTTTCCATAAGAAAGACCTTAATAAGTGCATAATGTTGTAGAATTTACCTTCCAACTACCCAAAGACCGGACTCCTTATTGAATAGATCCATTTGGATATAACTGCTAACCCCTGCTCAACCTTGCTATAATTCCTCTAAATTGATCCTAACACAATATATTGTTTGATTTGTAACCCACACAAGCTTCAATTTTACGTAAAGAGATTTGAAATACAATTCTCTTCATAAGCTAGTGAATTATAATGTCAAATCACTACACCCTCAACCTAAACCAAACTCAAACCAAACTCCCCTAGATTTAATCCTTCTTGCTTGTAAGAAACTCCTATCTTTGCAGTTAAGAACTCCTTCTTCCTATTAATCCAAATCCCTCTAGTTCAAAAAAATGTTTCATGTCCAACCAAGAACTCCTGCTTGTCCAATCCTAAACTCCTCACTTTCTCTTAATTGACACCCTTTCTTGGCAATCTGGAATTCCTTCCTTCTTGTCCAATTCCTTCCTTGGAAATCAAGACCTTCTTCCTTGTTGTCTAATGTCCTTCCTTACTGTCTAAACCCTCCTTCCTTAGCAATTGATACTTCCTTCACTCTTGTCCAATGTTGTCCTTGCTATCCAAACCTTCCTTCTTGGCAATCAAGACCTCTTTCCTTCTTGTCCAATTTCCTTGCTTGCTGTACAAACCTTCCTTCCCTTATAATCTAGGCCCCCCACTTTTCAACTTTTTTCCTTGTTGTTCCAAACATACCTTCTTGGCTGACAATTGAAGGCTCTTTCCTTCTTCTTTTTCTCCCTAGTTGTCAAAAACCTCTTTCTCCTTAGTAGTCAAGATCTCCTTCTTCCTCTTTATTAACATGCCCTCTGCTCCTCTTCCCTCCCTTCTCCTTCTCTCTCCTTTCTTCCCAACTTTCCCCCTTGTATATCTATTGAAAAACCCTCCTTTCTATTTGTCCTTCCAAATGTCAAAACCACATGCCTTGTTGTCTTGCCAACAAGGCAAGACAACTTCAAAGGTCCAACAACCCAAAACTTCAAATGCTTGTAACTTTTGCTTATGGATGTTCAAATGCTGCTCTTTTGGTGTCAATAGAAAGCCCTTGAAAATACACTTCTAATGAGACAAAGATCACATCAGTTAGACAAGTAAAACTAAGGCTATCATCCCCAAAGAACATTTAAAAAAATATCCTTTGTAACTCCAAGGGCCTTCCTCCCCAAAGGTGTCTTCCTTGCCAAAGGTCTTTCCCCTTGAAGTTATGTTTCACCTTAAAGGTCTTCTTGCCCAAAGATCTGTACCATCCCAAAGGTCTTTTTGCTTAAAGATCTATACTACTTCAAACTTCAAATGCTTGTTATTTTTGCTATAGATGTCCAAATGCTGCAATTTTTGTGTTAATAGAAATCCCTTGAGAAAATGCTTCTAATGAGATGATCACTTCATTTGAATATGAAATGTATTTATCACCCCCAAATTCCATGTAGTAAAGGATCCTATGGGATTCTCCTCAAAATCTAAAAGCATCTTGCCTTAAAGGTAAATGGTCCACTTCACAAAAACCTTCTTAAAGTTTACTTTTGATTTTAGTGATGAGACACTCATGTCACCTCTCTAAAGAATGGGATTTCTTGTGCGGGTAAAAGAACATTGTGATTGATTTATTGGAAAAACAAATAAAGTTAGCATATGCTAATTAAGGATGAATATCATGTTGCATGTGCATGAGTTAGACATCTTTGGAAGTGCTACCTCAAAAAAGTACATGGTATAATAAAAGAACCAACCTTTGAAGCCCTTGATAATTGTTTGGAAGAGCTGGCAATAAAGAATGGATGGTCTTCAATGAAGAAGGTGTAGATATGGAAGATAAGGATTAGCTATAAACCCACACATGTAACAAAAAGGCTAAAATGTATCCTTGAGAGCCATTATTCTTTTCAGCCCACATTTGCTTTTGCACTTTTGACAATATCTAGCAAAGAAGTGTATAGTAGGGTTGTGAGAGCAAAGAGATTTTAGAGTTGAACTCCAATGGCAAGAGTAGATCCAAAGGCATAAACCTCTTTGTATACTTAATACAATGGCTCAATCACAAAAAATTATAAGTAAAGGTTGGGGAAGAGATTGACCTTTAAACATGAAGTCTCCAAAGGTTGACCCTTGGAAGATGTATGGTAGAAATGTGTTCTTGGAAAGTAAAGGGTTGTCATTCTTGTTGTGGAATTGGTCTTACTCATCTATCAAGATTGGGCAAGAAATGAAACAAGGGATATTTCAAGACCAACTTGGTTTGAGAGGAAATCCACGTCTATAGACATACCACCATTGGAAGGAAGTATTGAGAAAATTTACAAATATAGAGAATGGAAACAGTGGAATTGTCAATTCCTCAATGCCATGAAATTGGTAGATGTAGTAGGCCATCCTTTTTAGCATTCCAAAGGATTCCAAGAATGGGTAGTGAGTTCCTAACTATCACAATCTAGCTCAAAGGGATTTTGTTCTAAACCTCTTGAAGATACTCAAACTATGTAGGACAACATATGTAACTATCAATCATGGCTTTTATTCAAGTACATGTTTGGAAGGATGTTCTTGCACTAGGCAATAATATTTTCCAATGCACATTGCATATGTATCATTCTTTGCAAGAAAGGATCTCACTTTTACATAGGCATAGGTTTGTTGAATGAAGAAGAACATGAGGAGTTTTTTAGCTATGGATTGGATGAGAAATAATTAGAAAGCCACTCAAGATGGTTGAAATCTTTAAGAAAGGTGCAAAAGGAAGATGCAGAATTTCAGTTGATAGAATAGAAGAGAGAAGGACAAGGACAAGAAGAAGTGAGTGTAGCCAAAGGATAGATAAGTTTTGGAAAATGCAAGGTAATGCAACCTCTAAAGACAGCAACCTCCCATTCAAGGAAGAAGTCAAAGAAAGATGAAAGGACAATCAATCCATTGGAGGAGGTTCAAGAAATCGTATCCACAACCATATCATGTGATAAGTTGAAACAAAAGTCAACATCCAAGATCGAGGATGTTGAGGTTGATTAGCAATTAGCAGATTTGAGAATAGACAAGCTATTTCTAAATGACTACCCGCCTATGGAGATGCAACCCAATGCCAATGGGCACGAAGGAATGGCAGAGGTAATAGTAGAGACACCAAAGGGGAAAAGATCCCTTTTGAAGGGTTTTGACTAAGCCCAAAGCAGACAAGCCCCACCAATGAAAGTGCAACCTTTGGCAAGTGATCAAACTATCTTAGAAACATTGACAATGCATGTAATTCTATTATGGAGTTTTTGTTTGACATTTATGAGGAATATAGGTATTAGGAGTAGAATGCATAAGTGACCTACCCCAAATGGGTGCACAACACTTGGAAGGAATTGTAGAGTGAGATTTTGGTGCTTTAGAAGGAGTTAAAAGACATGAGGAAAGAATAGCAAGAGGAACAATCTTTGGTGAGTTTAGTAAGAGAAGGTCTACACTGGATGAAGAGAATGGAATCTTGAAGGCTTAGGTTGCAGCATAAGAAGATTAGATAGAATGTCTAAAGAAGGATGTGAAAATGCTTCAAATAGATCAGATAGAGTTAGGAGTAATGATAGAATTGACAAAGGTAGGTCTTAGACAAGAGTAAGCCAAGAACAATGTCAAGTATAGAATGTGCTTGAGAGAAGAACAATTGTGATTAGCATAGTTAAAGGTAAAGGCGGTTGAGGTTGAAGATTTGAAGGAAGCACCAAAGAGCACAACTCTCCAAATCTAGGAGATGTCAAGCAGAGTGACCCAAATCAAGAAGGTGGATACTTGCATAAAGATAGATCTAGTAATCTTGGAGAGAAAAATATGGGTACAAAAGCCAAAGGAGGTGAAAGTTAATGAGAAGGAAGGACGTTAATTCCAAAGAAAAAGAGTAGAAGAGTTATGTATGAGATTGACAAAAGATAATAGATAATTTTGAGGATATATCTTGCTGGGCAATAAGATTAAGTTACTTCAAAAGCTTAGGAGTAAAGTTTAGAAGAGTAGAAGGAAATGAGAAGAGGCAAAAGTAAAATCTGCAGATAGAATGCAACAAAAGACATCAAAGATAAAGGACTACTTGAGGTAAATTTTAAAAGTTGTAGCATAGAAGTTAGATAGAATCTTAGAAGGTGTAATCAAGGAAGTTTAGGAGATAGGAGAAGTTAAGCGCAGGAAGGACTCCAATTTCTTTGGACTCAATTAGTGCCTTTGCAAAAGGATATATAAGCCGGTTCAAACAAATATATCATTTTAATCCATAGTTTTAGTGTAGTGTTTTGTTTTGAGTAGTATAGTATCTAAGGCCAATTACTTTATGTGTCATTTTTTTTGATTCCTTGCTAAGTAAGTGAAGAGGCCTTGAGCTCTTTGTCATTTTTTTCATCTTTGTACAATTGCATTCCTTTGTGTTTTGCTTTTTGTCAAGTCTTTGTAGTAAGTGTTGTTCTCTTCTCCTTGTGCGTTTGATCCCTAGAGGCAAAGGTGACCATCTAGAAAGCAATGCATTGACAGACCTTTTAGAGTCTATAATGTTTGAAGGAGGCAAAAGATAGAATTAGGGGAGTAAAAACTGCATAGGCAAGTTCTAGCTTTAGAAGGCAAATTGTTTCCTTGAAGGCCTTCTTGCCTTTAGAAAGATTTGTAGTCCTTTGGATAGGTGAAGTCAGTCCTTTTGAGCCATGTCATGCCTTTGTTCCTAAAGTTGACTTTTGGACCAAAATAACATTCTTTTGGAGTTGAAGACAAACCTTTGGGGAGAAAGTTAAGTCTGTTGAAGGGGATAAGACTATGAATTGAAACTTCTTTTGGGAGTTATTCTTGCCCAATAAGTGGAGAAGTAAGAATAAAGGACTATTCATTGACACTTACTTTTGTAGCTTGACATTTCTAATAGTATCTCTATGGGAACAAACTATTTTGCCTTGAAATTCTACAATCTAGTGAAGAGTGTGTCATTACATACCAATTTTTTGGCATTATTGTAGTATGTTTCCTTCTCTCTTTAGGAACACATTGGGTGTCTAGCTGTGGATTTTATGGATAGGAGGTTGTGCATAGACTTGTCAATAATAGTTTGAACCACTTGTTTGCCCAATTATCAAGACTTTCTACCCTTGTTTCTAGTGTTCTTTCTCCCGGATAGGGGATTAATGGGCAACCTAACATATCATCATAAAATTCACTTGTGATCTACTGCTAGTCATCAATTCCAAAACTTACCAAAGAAAAATACACAACAGTCCTAAAAGGAAAGAACCTAAGCATAACACTTGCACACCACTCCAAAGTAAACTAGGCATACACTCAAGTATGCATGCATGGAGAGGATCCAAACACAAGAAGCTTAGCAAAAATCTATATACTTTTTAGTAGAAATATGCTTTACAGCCAGCTTGCTTTGTCCAAGAGCTTCTCTCAACCTATACTCCAAGTTTGTATCCAATTGGTACTCCAAGTAGTGAAATTGTATGCCTTTTGAAAGGAAATCTTTGCAAGACTCAAATGATATCATTTTCTTTATAGCTCTTACTTAAATGTTCTTGGACTTAATGGAAACCTTGTTATATAAGCTTTCCAATGCTATAAAGAAATACTCAATCTGACTACTATAGTGCTCTTGACAAGGTCTCAAACATGGCCAGATTTTTGTAGTTCTAACAATGATCTTAAAACACTAAATTAAGCTTATGTAACAATATGGAGTTAGCAAATAAGTTAATAGAGACTAATGAGTTAGAAAATAGGCCAAATTAGCCAAGAATTCTTTAAGGAATGTTCTTGAAACATCTATGAAGCTTCTTTGAGATTAATCACATTATTTCTCCCATTGCCTATCGACTTGCTTTCCTTATGCAGGTCCATCTTATATTCTATGTTTCAAAACCCTTTTTTTCTAACCATCATGCTTTTTCATCCATATCCAACCCCTTCTTCCTCCCATCCTGGCCAACAATCATGAGGAGTATGTAATTAATTGTATACTTGCACATCATACCATCTAACATGGTCATCAATGACATACTAAGTACAAAGTCCTTTGGAAAGGGTATCTCCTTCATAATGCCATACAGGAGCCTCTTTCTCATCTCCAAAATGCATTAACAGCCACTACAAGAGTTTGAGGACTCCTTGGCAATGAAGATATCACCAACTAGTGATATGGGAATATGTAACAATATGAAGTTAATGACAAGTCAGTAGAGGCTAATGAGTTAACAAATAGGCCAAATTAAACAAGAATTCTAAGAATGTTTTAGAAGCATCTAGGAAGTTTCTTGGTACTTTCTAAGTATCGAGTAATGTGTATGCCAAGTAGGTAGCTTCTAGGAGGAAAATTTGTGGCTAGCTTAGCTTGCATGCCAAACATGTAGCTTGGCGGCTTGCTTAGCTTGCACTCTAAGAAAGCAATTTCTATGAAGCTTCCTAAGAACCTTGAATATTCCCTATAAATACCAAAGCAAAAGCTCATATTAGGCATTTGGAATTTTACTCATTTGAGAGTCCTAATGTGACCCTCCAATCTATCTTCCATTCTATTATTTCTCTCCTTGGTTTTTATAGCTCAAGTCTCAAGTCTTGACTCAAGCCAAATTTTGGCCCATGGATTCATGTAAAATAGTAAAAAACACTTTAAAAGACTATAATCCTTTCACTCATGACTTCAAATTGGAGATTTGAAATTTAATTGGAGTTGGTCATGGAATTGCTCTATTGAGCTTATGATAGTATTTCTAGTAGTGTTTGTTGGACAAGATCTCACGGTTTATGAACCTTGAGCCAATCAAATTTTACACTGCCATTGCTTGTGCTTCTATTTAAATTTGTGTAAATTTAAATAGCTTCATTGAACCCCAATCCCCAGATGTGTATCAATTCCAAGCTCTGCTAACTTTTGAGCTCTACATAATCTCTTCTCAAATACTCCAACTTCAGTTGATCAAATCAGATTTTGAGATCCATTCAAATGTGACAGTTTTGGAGCTTGGCACAACACTATCAAAATGTTGTCTACTCTCCAAACCTATTGAAAGATCATGAACATCAATCATAAAACTCTCAAAATCCTCCAATTTGTGCACTTGGGTATGAATTTGACCCCACTATACTTTGATCATATCCCATTCAGAACTTGCTAAAATCCATTGATTCTTGTCTCCAAACCATAGCATGCTAGATTTTAACTCCAATTGTAGTCTTTTCTTTGCAAATACACTTCTTTAACTTCCTCAGCTGTTGAAAACTCCAAACTCCATATGTTGGAACCAAATTTCTTGCAATTTTGTCACTTTGTCACTCTTCTCCTTTTGACACATGGACCCCACAACTCCACCTTGTAGCCCTTCAACAAAATTAAGTCCCTCTCCTTCTACAAGAGCACATAAATTATCAAGTCCCAGACTTATCAATAAGTTAGCACAATAGTACAATAGGATCTGGGTTTTCCATCATCAATGCCATGAATGCACCCCAAATGTGCCACCATCTAACCCCAAAAGTGATCACAATGTAGAATATAAAATGTGATAAGAAAAGAATTTGGGAGTGGTAGATCAAGAGTGCATAACATCTCTTGTTTCAATTCTTTCTCTAATGCTCTAGCTCCTCCACTCTACTAAAACTCTCATTCTCAATGTCTTTCTCTCACTCAAGACTTCTAAAACTAAAGAAACTCTCTATCTATCAAGTCTCCACCATCTATATATATCAAAGCTTTTAAAGAGGGTCAGATCATAATCCATTTGGCTAGTCACTTAGATGTATATATATTGCTCATATAATAATTGCTAAATTGTGAGATCCATTTTACAATCTACTCCAATAATATAGAGATGACCCTCACTAAATAAATTTTTTATCGGCTATGCAAACCAAAACACAACACCACTACCATGGATACATTCCTTGGATGTTATGAAATACAAGTAAACATAAAGAGTTTAGCAATGAATGTTATTAGGAGAACAAAGAGTAAATCAGAGATTTTTATATCACCTTAATGATTTGAGGTGAATGTCTTTGGGCATGAAATCAATCAAAGGATGAACAAGCAAGAGTTGAGGCTAAAAGGAAAGCTGAAGAGGAATCTCAAAAAATGGTTTCTAAGTTTTCAACCTTTGGACATAGATTTATCAAGTAGCTACCAACATCCTTGAAGAAACTTGAGAAACATAACCAAGAAAATGGCTATAGGAAAAACTTTGGAAGAACTTGTTCATTAGTGCCAAGTATCCTAATACCATCACATTCTTTTCACCAAGAAGTTTTTTCACTCAATCATATCAAAGAGCCCAATGTTTGAGGACTTTAATTCAAACTCAACTAAATCAATCAATATCTGACAAGGATTATGGGTATCTCTTGACCAAAATTTTAGATTCAAATAAAAAAATCCTTGAAATATATATTGATCTCTAACAAAGGAATCTTTTTAGAGAAACCATGATCTTACCCTAGATCCTTCTGTATTATCAACCAGCAAAATGCATTAGATCTAACCTCTGAAAAGGATACCAACCCTTGGTATGATGAGGAGGATGTGCTAAAACCTACCATAGACTATCATGAGATTGGGATGAAATTATAGAGAGACTTGGCCTTAAACAAAACCACCAACCCAAGTATACACCAAGAAATTCTTGGGACTAAAGAACCGGAAAACTCAATAAAGATTCCTAATCAAAGGGAGTTGAAGTTTCACCTTTGTAAAATCTAGAAAGCTTAGAGGCAAAGGAATGGGAATAAAGATAAAGTTGATCTTCCTTTATCCAAGACAAAGAGTCCACCATCTTCTCTAGAGCACAAGTTAAGATCAATACCACCATTCCCTTCTAGATCTTTGTCACTAGGGCCCAACCTTCAATTGCAAGAACCACCTTTATCCAAAGTGCAAGTAGTAACTTTAACTTAATGACTACCCTTGCTCCATTTACACATTAAGGATACCCAAAATTTTAAAGGAAGCAATGGAGAGTAGGACCCAAATATGTTTCTTAAGGACTTTGAAGTTATCTCAATAGCCAATAAAGAAGAATTTGATGAAGAAAATTGTGAAAATTTCCAAGTTTACTACCATTTCTTTTGTGCTCTCATGTGGACCAAGGTTTTTCAAATTTAACAAGGATTTGCTTAAGGCACAACTTCTTGGAAAGATTTTGGAAATATAAATCCAACATATTTGCCACCTTGAATAGTTTAGAAAGAGGAAAGTGTGAGAGGTTTTGAGATTATATGGAAAGGTTTCATACCCTTTTGAATAGATTCCTAAAGTGCATAAATGCCTTAGGCTATTTTGACACCCAAGTGGGTGCCTGGTTCCTTGGAGGACTACCTTTTGATTTAAGAATTTTAGCAAAGGAAAGAGTTTATGACCCTTTGCAAAAGTTGTCAAGTCTATGGAATTATATAAATCAACAAGATTAAACTCTTTGGAAAGGCTTCATCATTCTCAAGATAGAGGAAGGAAGACTAAAAAGTCAAAAAAGAAGTCATCAAGACGGTCTCCTTTATCTTGAAATTCATCTAGTTTTGATTCATCTCCTTCAAACTCATCTCCTTTTGAAGATAAGAAGGAAAGGAATGGGAAAGAAAAGGACACAAACATCAAAAGGTACACTAGCTCCAAAGAGTTTCTACAAAGGAAGATTCAAAATTGGAAGAGCTAATCAAAGACTTTTTGACTCCCAAGTCCAAATGTTTAGCACAAAGAAAAGGAAACAATCACCTTCTTATATATACCCAAATATTTAGTGTACCAATTGTGGTAAGCTTGGACATACCAGCATATAATACTTTTCTAGTAGGCTAGCATACCTTGTTCATCAAATGGACTGATTTCCTTTGTAGGAAGAACAAGGATAGCATGTAAAGGAAGAGGAGAACATTGCTGATGTGCAAGAAGTTCCCAATCATACCCTTAGGCCAACAATCCATATTCCACACTACATCAATTGAGAATATGCCAATAATGACCCACCAAGGAAGATCATGCCTCTTAGGCAAAATACTACTCTTGGAGCTTGCTATAACTATAGAGCTCTTGGATATTGCTCACCTAATTGCCCCATGCCATAGAAGCATATTGGCTATATGTCCTTGTGTTCTAAGTCCTTTTGTTCTAGTTGTAAGGAACCTGAGCATATTATGGCTTATTGTTCCCGACCTCCAACTCCAAAGCCCCTCATAAGATTTTTACAAACATGAACTTCCACAAAGGTGGATACAAATGTGCAGTCTATTATACTAGAAGAATTGGAGTCTAAATATATGCTCTCATATGAAGGAAGGAGGTTTGCTAGACATTAAAGTTAAATATGTAGAAACAAGATTAGCATGGAAGTCTTGAAAAGAGATAACATCCTCTTGTAGTTCTCCTTTGGATTCTAAACTAAGGTGGGTAATGGGATGAAACAGTTTTGAGGAAGGAAAGTAAGCTACTAGACAAAGCAAAATCAAAGAAGAAACATCACATCTTGCTAGGTGAACTTGAGCCTAAGAAAGTTAGGAACAACAATTCAGCATGATTTCTTCCGTAGGTTTCTTTATAGAGATCAAGGAGGAAGTAGATACCTTCTACATGATGAAATTGGAAAAGAAACCCCTTGTCTTGGTTCAAGACTAACCCCAAAAGAACCTCTATTGGTCATTATCTTGAAAAGGAAACATATTAACACTCCAAAGGAATCCACAAAAAATCCAAAGGACAAGATAGTTGGGATAGCCTTCCCAAAGGAAATATGACCCAAAAGCCTAAAACTTTCTATTATTTTTACAATATGATGTCATGGTTGATCTCAACTCAACCTAAGCCAATACAACTTCAAGCAATTTTGGGAGGACAACAAGTTTTATAAGAAGCAGCTTGCTCTAGCCATGAAGCAAGTGAAATGAGTAAAGAAAAAGGAACTCCAAGAAATCTATCAAATTGAACAAGTGAATTTAGGATCACCAAAAATTGAAGATAAATTTTTTGGATGGATTACTAAGTCTGTACACATTGACTTAGACTTGGGGATGAATGTCATGATTGAGACAACTGCCCACCAATTGGGATTTTTCAAGTGTGAACCTACCCCTTATATCTTATGCTTTGTAGACTAGACAAGGCTATGGCCTTTGGGGCTACTCTCAAATATGTTAACCACAATAGGAGGATTTTCTTTCTATTTAAATGATAATTAAATTAAATTTTGCAATATGTATCAAAGATATATTATCATATCCTAATAGGTAGGTGTGACAACCCGGCAAATATCACTTTTGTGGTAATCGGGTAAGTAAAGTTTGTTCCCACAGAGATACGATTCAGAATTGGTCAAATACAAAGTCAAAAGTCATAATGTAGTTCTTCTTGATTTCTTCTTTAATCTCTCAGGTAGAAACTACACCTAGAAGAGAGTAAAAAGCTCACAATCTTGACAACTTGTCACGAATACACACACACATAATCACATCATAGCAAATGCTGTCCAAACAACTCTTGATTGTGATGATTCAAATTCTCCCGAAGATGGCAATTCACTACGAAGAACAATTTTGCCTCAAAATTGTGTTCCACCCCTCCACTGAAGGCACAACTTCCTCGATCAAAATTGCTTCACATCAACTTCGTGCTACACTCACAAATGCAGAATACTACCAACACTACAATTCTTCTGAGACCTGTCAAGGCATTGCTCCAATGCACTTCACTCAGGATCAAACACACAGAATGAAGATCAAGGCTGCAGAATCCAACATCCACAAACACATTGACTTGCTCTTCAAATTCTCCATACACTCACAAACACAAACACTGAATTGACAATTGGAATTAAGCTCAAGTGATGAGCATTGAAAACAACACTTTGCTTTATCTATCTTCAGAAATATGAATACTGAACAATATTGTACTACAAATGCTCCCCTTAAATACTGAAGCAAATGGCAGTTCTTCCTACCTATGCACCGCTTCCTAACATCTCTTCCTACCTGCAAATCCCAATGGACAATCTATCTCTTCATATTTGCCTCTTCCTATCTCAAAACTGACACTTATCCCGATCCGATGTCTACCTCATCATCGGCTTCCAAACCCGATGATCTTCCTATTACTTCTCCTTCTTTGGGTATAGCTAATTCTACTAATCCTTTCACTAATTCTATAACTTCTACACTAGGAACTACAATTGCACTAAGGAGGGGCTTATCTAACTCTTTATCTCCTAACCTGGTCTTCTCTAATGTGTCAAATACCAAGTCCGATGACACCTGAATTCCTACTTCTTCAACATCGGGTTTCTTCTCCGCTGTCACATTATTTTGAATTCTCTTTAACTCCAAATTGACTAAACCTAATCTAACATTGTTTTCTACTTCTAACATCTTCCGGTCTACACGCTCTCTCAATCGAATTAGCAACGTGTTCATGTCCACATTTTTGGCTTTTCTCTTCCGAGTTTCCTGCACAAGCAACTTCAACTCATGTAGGCGGGCTTCTTCCAATCTCCCTTCAGCCTCCGTGCTTAGAATTGGTCTCAACTTCTCCACAACTTCTCCCACTGATTCATATCCTCAAGGATATGCATATCCTCAAGAGCGCTCTACCTTCAATTCTTCTCAATACATTTTCAGCTCGTCTTTGTACTCCGCATTGAGCATCTTCTTCTCTTCTGCATACTACGTGCTCTGCAATTCCACGCTTTTGACTAGCTCTCGTAATCGTTCCTCTTCTTCCTGCCTAGCTGCTAACTCCCTCTACCATGCTTGATCCTTCCCCGCTGCACTCCTCTTCAAGCTGTCCAACTCTTGCTCCATTATGATGGTCATCACCTTCAAATGAACATTCTCAATGCGCACATCACTCACTTCCTCCTTCATTTTGCTCAGCCACATTGCCTGTTCCCTTAATTCTCCGGCTTGCCTCTACAATTCTTTCTCTTAAACCTCGCAGCTCTCTTGTAACATTATGAAAGTCTTCTTCTTCAAGACTTCCTCCCTTTGAAGTTCTTCCATTTCTTCACTTCTTTGGACTTGTTGCTCCTGCAACCCCTTCACTTCACTCAACAAATGCATCACCACCTGCAACTCATTCATCCCCTTCCTACGATCTTGGGGAATTGCTTTCCGATGCTCCTTTAGTAGCTCCAGAAATGGTGTGACCACTTTTGTCAAATAAGATATCCGACCGAGGTTTTCTTCATCTTTGTCGCCGTCTTCGTCTTGAGTCTTCACCTTCTTCATTGGCCCCTTCATCCAAAGTTGCAATCTTTGTATCTTCAGAGACATCATTTCTGTACTTTCTTCTTCTTTACCTATTGAACTTGGCCCCGCTGGATACTCCTACTTCTCCTCTGGTCTTGGCTTGTTCACCACCATAGCTACGCAGTGACTCGTTGTTTCAGGTTCTTTGTCCACCATCGCCTGACAAGCTTCACTGACCGCCACCAATTGCTGAACTTCAGGTTCCCCCTCGCTATCACTTCCGGACTCCTCACTTTTTAAGGTGAGCTCCTCTTCTTTAGATTCCTCCTCTTGCAACTTGGTTTCTTCCTCAGACTCTGATCCCGATCATGCTTCTCTCACCATCTTTGTATTCTTCATAACCAGTCTTTGAGTCTTTCTTTGAGTGGGAGGTGACTTTGCTTCTTCGGGTTTACCACATTTCTTTGTCTTTGGACTGGTGACTTCTTTGACCTTCCACTATTCGATCTTCAAGAAATACTCATTGTTGGCTTGTACATGTAGCATATACTGTCACTCTTCTTCATCTGCTTCCCATTGTAAGTCAGGATGAACATGAGACACCATGCAATGATGCTCCTCTACTGTCATGAGGTTCAACTCAAAGTAAAAGTGCACTGCAAACGGTGCAAAATAATGCGGCGGAGAACCTGTTTGCCAATTGATCACCATTTGCCTTGTTCGGTGGTGAAAGCACTTTGCCCAATTCACCGGAACTCCTGCAAACATTTGGTGGAAGAAAATGGCTTGTTGCATGTTCACATACGTTGTTCATTCTGCCTTGAACATGGCCATCATTGCCCCCATGATACTTCTCCAAATCGGATCCCAATAGGACTCCACCTTGTAGCCATCTGTAGTTCTTGGAGCAAAAAATGAGTTGCAAATTTCCGCCGTCCCTTTTGCAGCATCACACTTCTGATAGAAGGTGATCCCCATTGGCTCTCTTGCTTCTCACCCCAATACTAACCTCCAATCCAACTCAATCCATCAAGCCGGATTTCCTCTCTTCCCTTCCACCTCAGGACCCTCCTCACAATTACTGGCAGTTATTTCTGCCATCACTCATAGGAAACTGAAATTCCAATTCCATGCTAAGAAGGTAATATGAAGTCTAGTCAAGACTTCAATTCTAGCTACTACATCTAATCTTTGAATTGCAAAACTTTGCACCGCCAGTGCATTGGCCACCTTCTTTGCCATAATCTGCTCTCTTGTTCTATGATGCCGAAAGATGATGCCCTCTCCTAGACGAGACACTCTAACTCCCTTGGGATTGCGGAAAATTTCACTCTCGATGGGCTTCCAAACACGCATTACTGCAAGACAACTACTTGGCATATTCAACTTGTTCCTACGTAGTTGCAATCTTATATTACTCCAAATTGCAGTCATTCTTTAGTCGATTTCAAATTTGACCTTCTCTCTTCTGCGTGTTGATCCCGGTCACTGTCAAGACATGCTTCTTTTGCCTCCACCATTTCTTGAAGTGTACTTTCTTGCCACGTACCAAGGTTGTTAAACGGTATTCGTATCTTCTGCACCTTCCAACCCAAAAATGGTGCTCTTTGGAATTTTTTTGTCATACTCTTCTTCCGAGTACCTCCATCATTAGATCCGATGTCATCTTCTTTGGATGTCTTCCAAAGTTACTTCCGTCCATTCTTTGTCCGCAATTTGACTTCCAATGCTTACTTCTTCTCTTAAACACTAATAAACAGAGAAAAAAAAATGTGGGTACCACAATAGGCCATGGTTGTATAATGCACATGTCACTATTTGATAGCATATGTATCAATTGAGATTCAAGGACACCATTGATACAAATAAGAAAGTAGTGATTTTATGTTGGAAGAAAATTCCCTACTTAGGAGAAACCCCATTTTCAAATGAAGGATATACCATTGAAAAATCATAAGGAGATTTTAGCATTTCTTCCAATGACATCCCTTTCAAATATTTTGAGTGTTATGAAATTGATGAAGAGGAAATTGAAACCAAAGGTTTGGTTGAAAATAGTGCCATAGAAGAGAAAGACTTGTAGTAGTAAGCCATGTTTGGAGTTAGTTGTGTAAGTCACCTAGAAGGAATCACAAATCAGGACAACCGTCAAAATGTTGTTCCTTCAAAAGGCAAGGTGTTGAAAATCTCTAATTATGTCCTCTTAGTAGAGTATGAGGAGTATATGTGGTTATTTATTTTCCTGGATATCAACCATATGCCAAGCATACCAAGGCAATCTGGTAAACATAAGATTGACTTAGTCAAAGAAGCCATTCTGATGAGATAAAAGGCAATATTTTCTGGTTGGTCAAAGATGAGATTGATAAGTATCTTTGAGCCAGCATAATCTTTCCTATTTTAAGTAGTGTATAGATGTCATCCATAGTTATTGTGCCTAAGAAGAAAAGTGGGAAAATCCAAGATGTCTAGATTTTAGGAAACTTACTGTTATCATCAAGAAATATAATCATCCCTTGCCTCTTGCAAATTCTATATTAGATCAAGTGGTTGTGCACACCTATTAAAGTTTCCAAGATGGATTCATAAAGATAAATCAAGTCCTGATTCAAAAAGAAGATAAAGGTAAAACTACATTTACAATAGATTGGAGCACTTATGCATATAATTAGATGCCCTTTGGCTTACATAACACGCTAGCAATATTCTAAAGAAAATTGCATGCTATCTTTAAGGAATTCCATTAGAAATTTTTGGAAGTCTTTATAGATGAATTTTGAGTATTTGGCTAAAGGGAAGATCACTTTGTTTACCTTCAAAAAATATTTGAGCATTGTAGAAGCACTGGACTGTCCTTATGTATTGAAAAATGCTTCTTTTTCATGAAGGGGAGAATCTTATTAGGACACCAAGTCTTGGTAAGGAGTGGATGTGGAGAAGGTAAGGAGATCATGGTCTTAGAGTCAACTTTAAAGCAAAGTATAGTAAAGTATCTAGGAATTCTGAGCCTTCCTTGGACATGTAGGTTATTATAGGAGGTTTTCTGTCAATTATGCACTTGATGTTGCTCTTTTGACAAAGTTACTAAAGAAGTCAGAAGACTATCTTTGGAAAAAGGAACATCAAGAGGTCTTCCTCACCTTGAAAATAAAGTTGTTAGAAGTACCAATAGTAAGAGCTCCAGATTGACAAACCTTTCCATGTGTATGAGACACTTCATTTATAACAATAGGAGTATTATCTAAAGGATGAAAAAAAGAAAGACTACTCCATATACTTTGCTGGCAAGCAGTTGTCTACCCAAGCGAGAAATTATTTTACTATCAAACAAGAAGCCTTAGGTATGGTGTATGCCTAGAAAAAGTTCCAATGCTATCTATTGGGTTATGAGTTTGTGTTCCATGTGGACCATTACTCCTTGCAACATTTGGTCAAGAAGGTAGACTTATCTTGAAGGATAGCTCAATAGATCCTACTATTACAAGAGTTTACCTACACCATTCAAGTAAGGAAGGGAGCTCACTATGAGAATGCTGGACTTCCTATCCCAAATTGAAACCAAAGAACAAGTAGACCCTTTGAAAGATGATTTTTTTGTACAAGGAATTGTTAGCTAACTATCTACATAGAAAATAGGTATACAAAATAATACCACTACTTTTGGACCCTAAAATTTCCAATAGAGATGGACCTTGAGTAGCAAGCAATCTTTTTACACAAAATAGGATCTTACCAACTTAAGAGTGAAATTTTGTTTAAATTAGAAGTTGATGAGACTCTCCAAAGGTGCTTAGAATAATATGAAGTTGGAGGAATAATTAAATCACTTGATTCTAAGGTCTCAAAAGATCATTATGCCCTTAAGAACATTGAAGAAAATTCTGACCATTGGGTATTGGTGGCCGACTACGTATAAAGATGTCCATGAATTTATCCAAAGTTGTGATGCTTGTCAATGAACATGGAAGAAAACTCCTAGTACTCAATGGCCATTGAGACCTATCCTCCTTTTTCCACCTTTTGAGACATGGAGGATAGACTTTGTTGGGCCTATCCAACTTTCCACCAAGAATACCAAGAATTTATATATATTGGTTTGTACAAACAATGTCGCTCCAATGGTAGAAGAAGAAGCAACTCAAAAAGATGACATAGATATAATGCCCAAGTTATTCTTTAGAAATATTATATCAAAGTATGGTTTGTGATAAGGGAACCTATTTTCTAAGCAGGTTGATAGAAGCCTTGACCAAGCACTTTTAGATCAAAAATAGGAAGACTACACCATACAATCCAAAGCCCAATGGATTGATAGAAAAGGAAAATGTGTTATTATGTAAGATCTTGAACAAAGTGACCAGTAATTATGCCTATGACTAGGATACAAAACTATAAGTAGCTTTGTGTGCTTCTAGAATAATTGAGAAGATTACTATCAAATAAACATCCTCTTTTCTCACATATGAGTTACACTATATCTTGCTTATTGAATTTTCAATGACATCAATTGTGTCTTATCCAAAGAGCGGATAGGAGAAAGGAAAGTTATGACTTATGGATTCATTAGTTCATGTACTTAAAAGAAAAGAGAGACAAGTCTTACAAAAAAGTGAAGGCAATCCAACTCCAAAGAAAGGAACAACACAATAAGAAGATAAGAAGAGTGACCCTCATGGATGATTACTTGGTCATACTTTATGATAGCCAAAGGATGATGCTTCCTAGAAAATTACAACTCAAGTGTAGAGGACCATATCATGTTACCAAAGTCTATGATAATGAATCCTTACAATTAGTTCATTTGGAAGAAACCTATTTGCAACAAGAGTAAATGGCTGGAGGTTAAGAAAGTAATACAATAGTTACACCCATAAAAGGGTGTAACCACACTTGCAATGATTCCCTCATTTGAGAAAGGAGGCATGTGGTACTTGGAAATTTCTAAAGGGTTAAGTTTTATTCATTTTAACATGTCTTAGCTTTGATTAGAAGTACAAAGGAGAACTCTTAGCCTTTAGTTATGACTTTCTAAAGGAATAAAGCTACAACTCCAAAGGAATAGCTTGGCATGTCCAAAGGAAGGAACTTCCTATGCAAAGGCAATTGGAAGCATGACCTTTGGAGTAAAAGGACAAGATCACAAATTGACTAAAACATGTGACAATCAAGGAAGGTTGCATGTGTGTCAGTTAGACATCTTTGGAAGCCTTACCTCAAGAAAGTACATGGTACAATAGAAAATTCTCAATGGTTCTTGGGAAGAGTTGGCAATCAAGAAAGTTTTACCTTTAATCAAGAAGGTGTGTAAATAGCGGAAAAGGACTGACCATTGACCCACATGAGCAATGGAAGGACTGAAAGGTATATCTGAGAGCCTACTTTCTTTTGGGCCCACATTTTCTTTTGCACTTTTGAGAGTATCTAGCAAAGAAGTGTTCAATAGGGTAAAGCAAAGAAAGTGCAGAGTTGAACTCCAACAATAGGAGTAGATCCAAAGGCATAAATCTTGGTATATTAAGCACAATGGTTCAACCATATATAGTTATAGCTAGAGGGTAGGATAAAGATTGAGCTTTAAACTTAAAAGTCTCCAAAGGTTGACATTTGGGAGATATATGGTAGATAGGCATTCTTGGAAAGTAAAGGGTTGTTTTTCTTGTTGTGGAATTGGTCCTACTCATCCAAGGAGATTAAGCAAGAAATCAAATAGTGGACATTTTGAGACCAACCTAGCTTGAGAGGAAATCTATGTCTATGGACATACCATCACAAGAGGGAATTATTGGGAAACAATGCAAGTATAGAGAATAGACTATGGTGGACTTCTCAATTCCTTAGTGCCAAGAAACTAGAAGACTTAGTAGACCATCTACTTAGCATTTCAATGGATTCCAAGAATGGGTGTGAATTCATGGCTATCTTGATCTAGGCCAAAGTGATTTTGTTCTAAACCTCTTGAAGATACTCAAACCAAGTAGTGCAACTTATTTAACTATCAATCATGTTTTTTTTTCAAGCATATGTTTGGAAGGAAGATAGTGGACTGGGCAACGATGTCTTACCAATGCACCTTACATATGTATCATATAATTTGCAAGGAAGGACCTTATTACTTAGTGCCTTTTGTCATTCATTTTTACATAGGTTTAGGCTTGCATAGGGGAGAATAAGAGGAGTTTCCTAGCCATGATTGGATAAGAGATACTTAGAAAGCCAACCAAGATGGTTGACATCTTTAAGAAAGGTGGAGAAGAAAGACGTAGACTTTTAGTTGATAAAATAAAAGAGAAATACAAGGAGAAGGATAATGTAAAAGACCAAGACCAAGGAGAGAAATAGGAGAATGAAAGCTCACATTGGGACACTTGAATGTGGGAAACTCCAAATGCCTAGCATGAGCTTCAGCTCTTGCATTTATATGGATCATATAAGGCTCTTGAGAAGCTTCTCAAGAAGCTTCCTTGAGCCACTTTCTTGGAAAGCCAAGTTTTTAGAAGTCCCTTACTTGGCATGCAAGCTAAGCTAGTTGGAAGCTTCTAGAAGCTACCTACTTGGGGTGCAAGCTAAGCTAGCCAAGAAGCTTCCCAAGAAGCTTCTTAGATAATTTTAGAATATTCTAGGCTAATTTGTCTTATTTGCTATTTCATTAGCCCTACTAACTTTGTCGTTAAACTCCATATTGTTATATATTCTCCCACCACTAGTTGATGACATCCTCATTGCCAACAAAGCTTTGAACTCCTAGATGGAAAATTGTGCATTTTGGAGATGAGAAAGAGATTCCCATGTAGCATCATGAAGGAGATACCTTTTCCAAAGGACCTTGTACTCCATATGTTGTCGATGGCCTTGTTGAATGTGGCAACGTGCAAGTATATGATCAACTTTGTATCCTCATGATCATTGATAAGGACAAGAGGAGGAGGAGGTTGGACTTAAGAGGAAAAATAAGATGGGTTAGGAACAAAGGGTTTCAACTTGGAAACATGAAAGACAGGATGGATGCACATATGGCAAGGCAAGGCAAGTCAATAAGCAACAAGAGAGTCAATTTGGGTGACATTAAAAGGTCCTATCCAATTAGAGGCAAGTTTAAAAACTTGGGTATCAAGTGGGAGAGGGAGGTTATTGGATGAGAGCATGACCTTATCACCAACTTGAAATCTGAGATCAAGACAATGGTGATTTGTGTATTATTTCTCCCACTTCTGAATAACAAGGAGATGAGACTTGGCTTGTTGGAGGGATTGGGAGATGGTGGTCAAGAAAGTGGAAGTATGAGAGACATAAGATGGAGGAGGAGCAAGAAGGGAATATGGAACAAGTGAGTCTTGGCCAAAATTAAGAAAGAAAAGAGAGAATCCGGTGCTTGCCTATTTAGAATTATTGTATGCAAACTCTGTAGCTACAAGACATACATCCCAATTGGTATGGTGAATGTTGACAAAGGCATGAAGCACATCTTCCAAGGTGTGATTTGTATGTTCAGTTTGTCCATCACTTTAAGGATGATAGGCCATGGACAAAGCAAGCTTGGTGTTGAGTATCTAGAAGAGTGTTTGCCAAAACTTTCCAGTGAAGCAAGGATCACAGTCGGAGATGAGTACACATGGCATCCCATAATGCTTGAATACATTGTCAAAGTAGATTTGTGCCAAGGTTGGAGCATCCACAATATCAACCGTTTGTGCCAAACAAATTTTCTTACTAAGCTTATCCACAAACATCACAATTGTTGTGTGACCTTGCTTTGTTTTGGGCAAGGAGGTAATGAGATCTAAGCTTACATGTTCCCAACAAGTAGATGGAATGGGGAGTTGTTGAAGGAGTCCACTTGGTTTTTGGTTATTGGCCTTGTTGCATTGGCAACTCTCACATGATCAAACAAACTCTCAAACATCTTGTGCTATGTTGGGCCACCACCATTGACATTGGAGGGTGTTCAAGGTCTGGTCCACACAAATGTGACCAACAATTGGTAAATCATGGGCTTCTTGAAGGCGCACAAGTTGGAGATCACCTTTGGTTGGAACATAGATCCGGTTCTCATGGAATAGAAGGCTTTCCTTGAAGGAGAAGGTGTTGTACTCCTTTTTGCATGTTGTCAGACACCATGCACCATTTGGAAGAAGGGATCTTCTTGTAGAGTTGACTAAAACTCATTTTGGACCTTGGAGTCAATTGACACCATTGTAATTGCTGTTGTGATGAGAAGAAGAGACTTCAAATCAGGTCATTGTGATAGAGCATCAAGGATGACATGGAACCAACCTGGTTTGCACTCAACTTTAATGTTAAACAATTGGAGTTACTCCTCCTATTGATGATGTTGACTCTTCATGTGTTCCGAGTGTAAGGTCTACCACAACGGTTTGTGATCAGTTTGCATGATCACTTTTTTCCAAGAGATAATGCCTCCATACCTTGGTGGCATATACCATTGCAAGTTGTTCCCAATCTCAAGCAAAGTAATTTCTTCTAGTTGTATTTAGTCGGCAAGACACAAAGGCAATGGAATGTAGTCCATATGGGAATTCCTATTGCAACACGGCTCCAATTTCAAAATTAGAAGCATCAAAATCATCCGCACAAGGTAGTTGAAGATCATATCGTTGAAGAATGGGTCTTGAAGATACCATATGTTTCAAGTTCTGGAATGCTTCTTCGTGCTTGGTGGTCCACTGGAAGCTCAAGTTCATCCCCAAGAGGTTAGTCAATGGTGCAGCCACATGAGCATAATAGTGGATGAACCGTAGGTAAATATTGGCCAATCCATTAAATGCCTATACTTCTATATCATCCTTTGGAGTAGGCTAATCAATAATGGCCTTGATTTTCTCCTCTTCCATCTTGATCCCCTCTAATGAGATCTTGTGACCCAAGAAGGTAACTTCCTTCTACCAAAAGGGACACTTCAACTTCTTGCAATAAAATTTCCATTGTTGTAGTTGTCTTAGGACTTCTTGCACATGATTCATGTGTTTTGCCTCTATCTTGCTATAGATTAAGATATCATTCAAGAACACCACCACATATCAATCCAACAATCCATCCAGCACCCAATGCATCTGGTCCATGAAGACTGTTGGAGCACTAGTGAGCTTGAAAGGTAGAACTCTCCACTCAAAATGCCCATACCTTGTGCAAAAGTAAGTCTTTTGCACATCCTTGCTATCAATGGGGTTTTGCCAATAGCCACTATGAAGATCCAAATTGGAAAAGTATTATGCTCCACTCAATTGATCAAGCAAGCCATAAATCTGAGGCAAGAGATATGTATTCTTCATTGTTTGCTTATTGCACCCACGGTAATCAATATAGAAACGAAGTCCTCCCTCCTTCTTTGGAAAAAATAGTACCGGTGCTCCCCAAGAAGAGGTACTATGTGGTATGAAGTCCTTCTCTAACAACTCTATAAGTGTTGTTTGCAACTCCTCTAACTCCTCCAACTCCTTTGGTTAGAGTCGATAGATTGGTCTACTCACTAGAGTTCTCCTTGGTAATAACTCAATCTTGAAGAGCATACCACAATCGGAGTGTAATACCTTGAGCAGATCATCCAAAAACACATCCTCAAACTCTTGAACTATCTGCTCAATCATTGCTTGATGGAGCTCTTGGCCCTCCTTAGATTGTCCTTGTGCAATCGGTTTGATCCACACCATGAAAACATCTTCCTCCAAAGCTTGCTCTATGGCTACTTCACTAACAAACTTCCCATCTAGGGACTCATCACTCTTCAAAGCTTGCTCCATGGTTGCCTTCTTGGCAAACTTTTCATCTTAGAACTGACTATTCTTAGGTGTCTTACTCAAAGGTGCCAAACAACCTAATCGGAAATTCCTACCTTGGTGTTGTACTTGAATTTGTTATCTGGTCCAATCAAATTGAACCTTATGATGTTCAAGTCAAGGTAGTCCTAGAATAGCATCGTAGTGTAGAGGTGCCACTACAAACTTCATACACTCCAAATACTCCTTCCCAATCTTGGAGGTAATAAGATGCAAGGTACAAAATGCAAAACCCTTTTTGCCATCTGCCACCATCAATCTACTTCTAATTACTAGCTTGATAGGAATACCCAATTCCTTTGCTACTTGCATAAACATGCAATTCTCTAAACTTCCAAAATCAACCAAAATCCTACAAAAAAAATCCCTGATTAGATATTGTACTTTGCAAGTGAAGCAAACTTGCATAGGTTGAGCCTTCAATCACATTGGAACTAATCAAGCTCCTAGTAGATGCCTCTAAATCTCCTATTGGGATTCCTCATTTCCTTGATCATTCTTCTCCACAAACTCCATCAGGGCAACTTGTTGAGGTTGCCTATTCTTAAGTAGACATTCAATAATACGATGTCCCACCTAGCAACAATAAAAACAACCACCATTTTATTGCAATCTTTCTCTATATGTTGTACCAAGTGGTCTTTGTTAGATAGCATCAATCTCTATTGGTGCCGGTTTCTCCACCCGTGTGTAGTGTATTGCTAGGCCTTGTATAGGTCGAGGTCAAGACCAAGTTGTTGCAACCAAGGAATCAAAGTGCTCAGCCAATTGTCTTCCACATCTTGTGGTTCCCACATGGTCATCTCTAATTTGGTTCATGACTTCAAGCACCTCACAAATTGATCTAGAACTTCACCTTCTTGTATATCTAGAATCTGCATGATGATGTTTTGAAATTGCATGATGTAGCTCCTTATAGAGCAAATTTACTTCAACTTTGCCGATTTATCTTGTGCAGCTCGGGTGGCATTTAATCTTTGAAATCGACCAAGTATTGCATCCTTGAATTCTGCCCATGTCAAGATTGGTGCAACAATCTGTCGTTCAGCTTGCTCCACTCAGAATTGCCACAGAAGTTTTGCCACACCATCCAATTGGCTAGAAGCCAAGAAAATCTATTTTTTTCATCTTGAAGATTAGTAGCTTCAAAGTAACGTTCGCAATCAAACACAAAATTCTCCACTATGCCCGGAAGATTCTTGCCTTCAAACACCTTAGGTTTTGGGAATTGGATTTGATCTTCTCCATCTCAAACGGGTGCTCTCTCTATGTGTTCTTGTCATTGCTGGTCTCGTTCATCCAACAATCAAGTAAGGTGTTTGATAACATCTGGTATTCTGTAATACTCCGAGGACAAGAGAAGAGAGAAAACACAGAATGCACACTCAAACATTCGATGCCCCAAGGGAGCACCTTCTCTTTATAATATAGACAAAGAAGATCTCCTCCAAGGAAGCTCCACCATAGGATTAGGGACACAGATAGGTGACATGTCAGCAAGCTACACCCTTGGATTACTTACTTGGATGGGTGACCTGTCTGGTCTAGGTCCTATCTGGTTGGTCAAACAAGCTTTGACCAGATGGAATCTTTTAGGGAATCTTCCTGTAGGAATCTCAGAATCACATGAGTAAGGTACCATTGGAAAGCTCTCGACGAGACAAACCAGGGTGGAGTGAAGGCCAGCCTTTCCTCTATTTGGGGGGGGGGGGTTTGCACATTTTCAAGGCCTAATTCATCCGTTTAGGCCTCCAAAATTGCCTTCAAAGATTTCAGGCATATTTTGGTTCCTACTCTATTAGTAGAAGTCCTCTTTTGGTGATACCTCTTTCTGATCTGTTTAGTCCATCATGTGTAACATCCTTCCAGATGTTACCAAACCAATTCTCACCTTTAAATCATATGTCTAGCTATTGGTTCTAAGGTTCTCAAGTCTATTTTGGTTTATGCCCTATTAGTAGAAGTACTCTTTTGGTGATACTTCTATCTGATCTATTTTGACCATCATGTATAACATCATTCTAGATGTTACCAAACCAAATTTCACATCTAGATCATATGGCTAACCCTTGGTATTACATATTCCCACCATGGTCACTACTCTATCCCACTACTCCCAATTTATCTAATTTATTAACACATAGATACAACACATCTACCATTCTCCATAAGTTACAACCAAAAGTATCAAGGGTTCCTCAAACAAGGTGATCATATGCAAAAACTCCTACCCAAAGTGCGAGGTGATGAACTGTGTGAAATGATGCTTGGGTAGTACCTAGACACAACAATCCCAATGGTTTGGCGGAAGTGGATTTGGCGGTCCATAAATTCCATCCATCCCATTCCTACTTTGATACCAATATAAAAGACCAAGACCAAGGAGAGAAATAGGAGAATGGAAGCTCACATTGGGCCACTTGAATGCGGGAATCTCCAAATGCCTAGAATGAGCTCTGGCTCTTGTATTTATAGGGATCATACAAGGCTCTTGAGAAGATTCTCAAAAAGCTTCCTTCAGCCACTTTCTTGGAGTGCAAGCCTAGTTAATTGAGAAGCTTCTTAAGAAGCTTCCTTCTAGAAGCTACCTACTTGGGGTGCAAGCTAAGCTAGCCGCAAAGCATCCCAAGAAGCTTCCTAAATACTTTTGGAATATTCTAGGCTAATTTGTCTTATTTTCTACTTCATTGGCCCTACTAACTTTATCGTTAAACTCCATATTGTTACAAATAAGCTTAAGGAAGAAAAAGTGAATCTAGCCAAAGGACAAAAAAATTTCTGAGAAATGTAAGGCAATGCACTCTCCAATGGTAGTAACTTCCTATTCAAAGGAGAAGTCAAAGAAGGATGAGAGGCCAATCAATTAATTGGAAGGTTCATGAAATCTTGTCCACAACCAAATCTAGTGATAAGTCAAAATATAAGTCAACATACAAAGGAGTCCTCAATAAATGGACACCACCCAAGATAGAGAATGGGAAGGTTGATCAGCACTTAGGAGATTTAAGAATGGATAGTGGTTTCTAGATGACTTCCCATGGAGGTGTGGCCCGCTACCAATGAGCGGGAAGCAATGACCAAGGTAGCAATAAAGACACCAAAGGTGAAAAAATCCCTTTAAAAAGTGAGGAGTTTTTATCAAACCCAAACAAGACAAATACCTACCAATGCAATAATAACCATTAATGAGTGATCAAACTATCTTAGAAACATTGCCAATATGTGTAATTCCTATTATAGAGTTTTTGACTGATGTTTATGAGGAATGTAGGCAGTTAGGAGTAGAATGCATAAGTGATTTACCTTGATGTATGCACAACACTTTGAAGTAATGGCAAATGAAATTCCAATGCTTCAAAAGGACTTAAAGGACACAGAGAGAGAATAGTAGGGACAATCTTTGGTGAATTTGGTAAGAGACTATCAATATTGGATAAAAGAAGAGAATGGAACCTTTTAAGGCTAAGGTTTCAACATAAGAAAAGGAGATAGAAAGTCTAAAGGAGGAAGTGGAAATGCTTTAGAGAGATCAGATAGAGTTAGGAATAATGGCAAAATTGACAAAGGTGGGTCTTAGACAAGAGTTAATAACAATTGATGCCTAAGTATAAAATGTTACAAAATGTAATAGATAGTTTTGTAGGATATATCTTGGTGGATGATGAAATTAAGTTACTTTAGGAACTTCGGAGTAAATTTCAAAGGAGTAGGGAAGAAATGGAAAGAAGCAATAGTAAAATTTGTAAATAGAATGTTGCAGAAGGCATCAAAGACAAAGGAGTAAGTGAAGCATACTTTGAAAGTTTTAGCAGAGAAGTTAGATAGAAACTTAGAAGGTGTACTTGAAAAAGTTTAGGAGATAGGAAAATTTAAGCTTATGACTGACTCTTATTCCTTTGGAGTCAATCATTTCCCTTTGCAAAGGATATATGGGTCAGCTCAGACCACTGTATCATTTCAATGTGTTGTTTTGCTGTAGTGTTTAGTTCCTTGTAGCAAAGTATTAAAGCCAAGGACTTGATGTTCCATTTTTTTTCACTTGCTTGGTTAATAAGTGAAAGTTTTTTGAGCTCTTTATTATTTTATCATCCTTTTTCTTTTTTTCAAATCTTTGTAATAAGTGTTTTTCTCTTCTCCTTGTGTATTTGATCCTTGGAGGCAAAAAAGATCATTTTGAAGCAATGACTTGACAGACTTGTTAGAGTTTGTAGTGTTTGAAAAAGGCAAAAAGATGGAATTAAATGAGTAAAAATTTCTTATGCAAGGTCTAAATTTAGAAGGTGAGTTATTTTCTTGATGGTTTTCTTGCCTTTGCCAAGATTTGTAGTTATTTGGATAGGTGAAGTCAATCCTTTTGAGTAATGTCATGCCTTTGTATCTAAATTTAACCTTTAGAGTTGAAGATAGACCTTTGGTAGAATTCAAGGAGGTATCTTGAAGGAGATAAGACCATGAATTGAAGATCAATTTCATGAGTTGATTGGATTTGTTTTGAGTTTGAGTGAGTTTATCTTTGTAATTTATGTGATGTGCCTTGATGGGTGTCATAACCTTCTTTTGGGAGTTGTTCTTGCCTAAAAAGTGAAAAAAAAGAATAAAGGACTATTTTATGACATTTACTTTTGTACCTCAACTTTCATAATCGCATCACTTTTTGGGAAGAAACTATTTTACCTCAAGATACTATAGTTTGGTGAAGCGTGTCATTATAATACCTGATGTTGAAAAGACCAAATTTTAGCAAGAGTTTTGTTCTACATACAAATTGGATTGTATTTTGAATTGGAGCAATATTACACCAAAAATCAGATCTTCCAAGAAGATGAGCATATCATTGAATATGGTTCTCAAAGTAGCAATAAAATTGAGAGTAATTATTCTTATTCCTATTCTTGAGTACTTGGAGGTTTTTTGGGCTATATCCTATTGTTGCTGATACTTAGGGCACAAATTTATGTTTTATATTGACCATGAGTCATTGAGGTGGTCTATGACTAATGACAAGCTTGAAAATTTTTCACTCATCCTTTAAAAATATGAATCTGAGATTATTAACTGGTATGGTGGTGTCATTAATCAAAATGCAAGCACTATATCTAGCCATTCATTGGATATATCTATTACTTTCACAAAGACTAGACAATATTTTGCTCTATTGGAGCTAAGTTTTCCCCTCCAATATCTACATACTTAGTACTATTTGTCAAATCTACTAATTGTGACTAATAGAGGATATATGATAATTTTCCTCACCAAAATTCACTAAACATCACTTTTGGTCTAACAACATAATGGATTTCTACTTGCGTGTTGAACAAGTGAGGATTTGATACATTCAAATCCATAACATTATAATAGAATGTAGATTGTCAAATTCCACTCTCTATTGTATACCATCACAAATAGAATCATCCGGTTTGGTGAATTCATCACTTTATCCATGAATTCTGCTCCAAAGTGATAAACAAGAGATAACCTTATTTTCTCACACTATATGTACATAATCTTGATGTAGAATGGATTCAAGAATGGGAAACTAGGTGCAAGAAATTGTCCTCTTGGTGCTTCTATCCCATCTGCTCTCTGAAACACTTCCCAAGTCTAGCAATTGCACTATGTTTTCTCCCCTCAAATTACTCAATTTTAGTAGCTCATGTTCTTCCAAGAGAAGTGATACACTCGCTTAGATTAAAACACCTACTCTCATACCATTGTAATACTCTGAGGACAAGAGAACTCACTAAGAGAGATACAAGAGAAAATTGCAAGTTTCACACTCAATACTCGGATGCCCCAAAGGAGCACCTTCATTTATTATATAGCAAAGAGGATCTCCTCAAAGGAAGCTCCACCCTTGGATCAAATATGTGGATTGGTGACCTATAAGTGAGCTCCATCCTTGGATTAGTTGTTTGGATAGGTGACTTGTCAATCCTTGTCCTATCTAGTTGGTCAAATGGGTTTGACCAAAGGGAATCTTTAGGGAATATTCATGTAGGGAGCTTAGAATCATGTGGGTGATGTACCATTGGAAAGCTCTTGATGAGATAAATCATTGGGGGAGAAGGCAAGCCTTTTCTCCTCTAAGTGCAAGGAACCTTTCCATTTTCAAGGCCTAATTCATCCATTTAGGCATCTGAAATTGTCCTTAAAGTTTTCAAACTATTTTCAACTTCTGCCCTATTATTAGTACTCTTTTGATGACACCTCTATCTCATCTTCCTAACCCATTTTACACAACATCCTCCTAGTTGTTACCAAGCCAATTTTCACCTCCAAATAATATGTCTAGCTACTTGTATTACACCTAAGGAATCTTATTAATGATAGTTTATGTGTACCATGTTCTAGAAGGAAAGAAAGTTGGTATAAAATAACATCAAAGGTAACTACTCAAAGAGAAATCTCTCATTCACTCTCTTATCACACATTCACTATCTTATATGAAAGTTCTTCAAAAATACCTCATAGGAGAGCATTCATTAACACAAATAGAAAAGGTCTTTCACTACCATCACATAGAGGTTTTTTAGAGTTAAGGTTCCTTGACGTTCAAAAACCATAAAAGGTTCTCCCAAACATTCACTAATGTCAACATAAAAGATATTTCACTAACATCACATAAAGGTTCTATAGAGTTAGTGGTTCTTCTAAGTTCATAATAGTCATACTTTCAATTAGAAATTCTCTCTCTTTTTATGGATAATACTATGATAACCCACAATCAACATAATTGTAGTAAAGTTCTACTATCGTTGTGTTGATTGTGGGTTATCATAGTATTATCCATATAAAGAGAGAAGATTTCTACAAAAAATCATCTATTTCTACAAGGATACTGGTCAAAATTAGTCATATACATAGTGAAAGCCAACAATGTAATTCTTTGCCATCACATCTTTAAACTCTTGGGCAAAAACCACTCCTAAAAGAGCAAAATAACACCAAGAAGGCATATTGTAGAAATAAAAAATAAAAAATCACAGTCTCTATAAATATAAATCCAACTTAGAATCAATGTGAAGATTCATTTTGATCCAAAGTTGTCTACTTCCCTATACAAAGTTACTTTGCTTGAAACCATGTTACACCCTTCTCAAAAGGCATGCATTTCTCATGATAGTACTTTGCTACAAACTCTCAAAATTCACCCCAAAGTCTGATTACTTCCTACACTAAAATTCACTTAATATCTATCAATGCATCACTTATGGAGAATTGACCAAGAATCAGACACACAAAGTCACAAATATTCATCCAACACACAAAACACTCAACATCTAGTTGCAAAGATTCATCAAATAAATTAAACACAAAGTCTCAAGAACTCTCTTAGGAATTAAGAAAAATGATGAGAAGCCCTAGGCTCTTTCACCTATTCACCTTTTTCTCTTATTAAATAAGAAATCACTTTGAATTCTATGTAGCCAAACCACTTGAGAATTCCCATAGTTGTTTTTTACAAGTTTGGCTTTTACACTAATCTAATGCATCTATTATTGGAACTAGATAACCTTATTTTCCTACTTCTCTATTGTTGTATCACTTTCTACTAAGTTTTGCTAAGAATTACAAGTTCTAATGGTTCACCTTGCAAAGGATTTTCATAGTTTACTATGAAGTTTGACATTCTAGTGAAGATACATCACATGAATCAAAAAGTGCTTTGGCTTGATCTGTTCTTTTTACATAATTGCAAAGTTTGATGGAACTTCATGTTTTCTCCACTAAAGCCAAAGAGCTTTGCACTAATTCCATGATATTGACATAAAAACTATACTTACACACAAAATCAAAATTTTGGGCATCACAAAATACTCACAAAACCTCATTCTCCTTACTCATTTTATGTTTAATAATATGGAGTTAGCAAAAAATTTAGTAGAAGCTAATGAGTTAGTACTCTAAGCTAAATATAGCAAAAGGAAGTAGAACTAGCCTAGAAATGTTCTAGAAGTATCAAGGAAGCTTGTGCTCAAAATATTCTAGAAGCACTTAAGAAAATTCTTAATGAGAAACTTCTAAGAAATTGATAAAGGGTAGAGTAACTTGTGTACCAAGCTAATGGCTAGCTTAGCTTGCACTCCAAGTAAGGCGGCTCTTAAAAGGAACCTTCTTTGGAAACACCTTAGGAGTCTTGTACCCAAGTTATTTGTAAATACCCAAGCCAAGCTCAAGCTAGGTATTTGGAGTTTCTCTGACTTGAGCATTTCTAAGATGACTTTCCAATTTTATCTTCTATTCTCTTATTTCTCTCCTTGGTCTTTTGCATTGGTATCAAAGCCATAATGGGACTGATGGAATCTATAGAAAACCAAATTAGTCTCTCCCATACCATTCAGACTTTTGTATCTATGTGCTACCAAAGAACCATTTCTAGTCATTCATCACTTCTCACATTGGCCAAGACTTTCTGAGTTTGGTCATCTTGTCCAATGAAACCATTTAATTTAAATTTATGGTGAGTGGTGAACATGTTGCATTCATGTGTTAACCTAGATAATTCAAGTAGATATTTGATAGAGTAGTAGTCATGGTAGCAATGTCTAAAGTTTTCATTGCTACACAACAACAAATCAAGCATCTTAGTCAATTGTTGGAAAAGAGAGATTATGATAGGCAACAACAAGAGCAATTGGGGGAGCAAAATTTTGAGAAGGAGAAGTTTGTGTTGATTCCAAAACCGAAAGGTTTTTGAAGGCAATAATCTACCAGATGTGATAGAGATCTTTGTGTTTAATTTTGAATGTTACTTTGAAGCCATAAACCTACTAGATGATCAAAGACAAATACTCTTGGCTTCAAGTCAACTAGATGGATCACGAAAACTATGGTGGTGATTCCAAGTGGAGAAAAAACTCAATGGAAATTTATTGCTTTGATTTTGACTAGGAAGGCTTCAAGAATGCAATAATTAGATGATTCAAATCCATGCATGTTGCATGAGTTGTACAAGATCAATTGGTAAAAATTGAGGCATATTGGTTCATTGAGAAGTTACATTTCTCAAATAGAAAATATGTTGATGTTGATCTAAGATATACAAGAGCATTAGATCAATTTGTGAGAGGCTTGAAATCATGCACCAAGTTGGAAAAAACCATGCATGAACCCAAGCATCTAGAAGAAGTCATGTAGATGGCTGAGTTCTTTGACTTCTTGGTTACCACAAATTGGTCCTAACATTGACCTCTATAGAACCCGTAACCACACCAAGCAAGGATGGATGAACCGTCACTCATGGAGATTAATGACATTCAATAGAGAATACTTAGCACGGCATGCCAAGAGTCATTTTGAGAAAATAGTGGTCACTTTTATTATTGTCAAATTGGAATTTGCATTGCAAAATGTCAACTCCATAATAGATGACCTTGACCAATTACCTAAATGCAGTTTGTAGAGCAAAACAATCAGGAAAAAAAGAGTCCCAATAGGAGATATTGATCCACTTATGTAGAACTTAATTAGTTTCAATGGGATTAAGAGCTCAACCTATGAAAATTTGATTCACTTGCAAGGTATGATATTTGATTATGGTTGCAAGATTTTGGTTGATCCTGGGAGTTTAAAGAATTGTATGTTTATAAAATTAGCAAATGAATTATGTATTCTTATCAAGCTAGTATTAGGAAGCATGTTGATGATAATGGATGTTAAAAGGAGTACTTCATTTTGTACTTCACATCTTATTATATTTAAGATTTGGATGGATTATTCATAGCACATGAGATCACACTACAATATCATTCTAGATCTTCCTTAGCTTAAATGTCATAAGGGTCAATTTGATTGGATCCAATGATAAATTCAAGTACAACACCAAATTAATAATTATCAATTAGGTTGTCTAGCACTTCTAAGTAAGACACCTAGGAATAATCAATCCCAAGATGGGAAGTTTAGCAAGAAAGCAACTATAGAGCAAGCCTTGGAGGAAGATATTCCTATTTTTGTAGTGTGGATCAAGTCAATTGCACAAGGAGAATCTGATAATGATTAGAAGCCTCATCAAGTAGTCACCGATCAAATAATTCAAGAGTTTGCATATGTGTTTCCAAACAATCTTTCAAAGGGAATATCCTTTGATTGCCCTTCAAGATCAACGTATTGCTAAGTAAAATTCCAATGAGTAAACCAATTTATAAATTCTCACCAAAGGAGTTAGAAGAGCTTCAAGCAACAATTACCATGGAGAAGGATTTTATATGATATAGTTTGTCTCTTTAAAGAGCACCGATACTCTTTGTATCAAATAAAGATGAAAAACTTCAATTTTTTATTGACTATTGTAGACTTAATAAAACAAACAATGAAGAATCCATATCCTTTGCCTTGAATTGATGACTTGTTGAACCAATTGAATGGAGCACAATACTTCTCTAAGTTATATCTTTGAAGTGGCTATTTGCAAATTCTAGTTGATAAGAACGATATGCAAAAGATTACCGTTTGCACAAGGTATGGGCATTTTGAATGAAAAGTGATACCTTTTTAGGTTCACTTATGCTTTGGCAATTTCCATGGATCAAATGCATTTGATGTTGGATGAACTATTTGATCAATATATGGTGTTTTTCTTGGATGATATTGTAATCTACAACAAGATAGAGTCAAAACATAGGAATCACATATGATAAGTCTTAAGACAATTACACCAATAGAAGTTTTATTGCAAGAAGTCAAAGTGTATCTTTTGGTAGAAGGAAGCTACCTTATTGGGTCATAAGGCCTCATTAAAGGGGATCAAGATGGAAGAGGAGAAAATCAAAGCCATCACCAATTGGCCTACCCTTAAGGATGCCATAAAATTCCAAGCATTTAATGGATTTGTGAGTTTTTACCAACAATTCATCCATTCTTATAATCATGTGGTTGCACCATTGACTGATCTCTTGGAAAAGACATCAACTTTGCATGGACCACACAACACAAAGAATCATTCAAGGAATTGAAGCATATTATGTCCTCACAACCCATCTTCCAACCCTAGAATCCTCAACTATCTTGTGTAGTTGATTTTAATACTTACAACTTTACCATTGGAACAATATTGCACTAGGAATTTCTAAATGGCTTACATCCCATTGCCTTTGTGTCCCACCAACTAAACATAATAGAAAAGAGTAATTATTCCCAAGATCAAAAACAACCTTGTATGGTTGATTTGATGCTTCTAACTTTGCCATTGGAATGATGTTGCAATTGGAATTTATAGATGGTTTACATCCAATTGCCTTGGTGTCTCACCAACTAAACAGTGCACACAAGAATTATTATGCCCAAGATCAAGAAAAATTGGTAATGGTATATGCCACAAAGGTATGGAGAAATTATTTCTTGCGGAACTAAGTGATTATACAAAGCAATCCCAAACCTTTGTTGTAGACCTTCCATTTGAACCACATGAAGTGTCAACAGCATCAATGGGAAGAAATACTATAGTTTTTTTATATCAAGCTTGAGTAAAAACTTGGGATGTTCTATGTCATTCATGACACCATATCATGATGTCCTCATTTGAAGATCTCCCATGATAGCAACAATTGTCATAGTGTCAACCAACTCAAAGGTACACATAGAGTTCAAGACTACTTTACAACAAGATCACTTCTTTCAGTGGTGCAAAGTTGCCTTGTAGTGCATGACAAGGAGTACAACACTTTTTTCTTCAAGGAGTGCCTTCTATTTTGTGAGTATTAGATCTATGTTCTAGCTATGGGTAACCTCCAACTTATGCATTTCAAAAAGCCCATGACTTATCAATTTCTAGTCATTTGCATGTAGACAAAACCATGAGTACTTTTTAATATCAATGGTGGTTGCCAAACATGGCATAAGAAGTTTGAGAGTTTGTTCAATCTTGTGAGAGTTGCCAACATAAAAAGATCAACAACCAAAAATTGAGAGGACAACTTCAACCACTTCCCATACCAACTGCCCAATGGGAACATATAAGTCTTGACCTCATTACATCTTTGCCCAAAATGGATCTAAGCCATGTGGTGTTTGTTGATAAACTTAGCAAGCAAATTTACTTGGCACCCACCATGGATGCTCTAATGCTAGCCAAGATCTACTTTGACATTATCTTCAAGCACCAAGGGATGCCAAAAGTTCTTACTCCTACCATAATCCTCAATTCATTTGTTAATTTTGGCAAGTGCTCTTCAAGCTACTTGGCACCAAGATTGCTTTTTTATGGCATTTCATCCTCAAATTGATAGTAAAACCAAATGCACAAATTGCACCTTGGAAGATATGCTTTGTGCCTTTGTCAACATTCACCATACTAATTAGGATGCTTGTCTTGTGTTTATGGAGTTTGTCTACAATAATTCCAAGCATGCAAGCATTGGGTTCTCCTCCTTCCTTAATTTTGGCCAAGATTCACTTGTTCTAGATTCTCTTCTTTCCTTCTTGCCATCTCATGTTCTATATACTTCTACCTTCTTGCCCATGTCATCTAAATCCTTACAAAAAGTCAAATCTCATCTTCATGTTGCTCAATATTGGCAAAAGCAATATGTCTATCAACATTGTTGTGGTCTCACCTTTCAACTAGGTGATAAGGTCATGTTTTCTTTTAATAACCTTCCTCTCCCGCTTGATACCCAAGTTTGTAAACTTGCTCCTAATTGGATATGTCTCTTTGATGTTACTCAGATCATTCCTCTTTTTGCCTATCAACTTACCTTGCCTAGTCATATGCAGATCCATCATGTCTTCCATGTTTCAAAGTTAAAACACTTTGTTTCTAATCCATCTTGCTTTCATACTTTTGTTCAATCTACTCCTCCTCCCATCTCTATCAACAATCATGAGGAATATGACATTGATTGTATACTTGCATGTCATGATATCCAACATGGCCACCAATAACATAGGAATATAAGGTCCTTAGGAAAGGTTATTCTCTTCATGATGCCACATAGGAGCCATTTTCTCATCTCTATGATGCACAAATGGTCATCTAGAAGTTTGAAGATTCCATGACAAAGAGGATGTCACCAACTAGTAGTGAGAGAATATATAATAATATGGAGTTAGCAGACAAGTTAGTAGAAGCTAATGAGTTAGTAGTCTAAACAAAATATAGCAAAAGGAAATAGAACTAGCATAAGAATTTTCTAGAAGCACTCAACAAGCTTCTTGGTGAGAAGCTTCTAAGAACTTTCCAAGAATAAAGTAACTTGTATGCCAAGTTGATGGCTAGCTTAGCTTGTATGCCAAGTAAATGACTAGCTTAGCTTGCACTCCAAGTAAGGCGGCTCCTAGAAGGAACCTTTCTTGGAAGTTCCTTGGGATTCTTGTACCCAAGTTACCTGTAAATACCCCAGCCAAGCTCAAGCTATATATTTTGAATTTCTCTCCTTGGTCTTTTACACTATACACTAAGCTCAGTAAGGAATGATGAATTTCCTCTCTTGAGCCCCCACTTTATAAACTCACTAAAAGTTATCATGGTGAGTGCTTTGGTAACTCAATAAAATTGGTTCTTTATCTTAATTACCCTAGCTAAGGAATCTAGGTCAATAATCCTTCTTGGCCTCACATGCATCCTTTGGAAGTTTTTAAGCATATTCTTTAAGAATTTGAGACCTTTTCTTATAAAATTTCATAATATATACCAAGGTCATATCAAATCTACCTAACTTGACCTACCTCCATTACAAAAGATAACCTAACTTAGACAAACCAATAGTAGTTTTACGTCTCCTGTCTATGAAGTCAAATGGACTATGTAACATCAAAGTTGGAAGTCCCACTCTAAAATCAATTTAACATAAAATCCACTAAAAGCTCACATTTTAATATAAAATTCTCTAAATAGGTCATAGTTTAATATAATATAATTTAAAATTCACTATGGATCTACTGGTATTCAAGTAATATTGGATCTTACTCCTTGTTTAGCCATACTTGTCGTGCGTATATACATCGCTACACAACATACATCGCTGTCAACATCATACACTATAAAAGCACAACTCACACATAAGTCATACATAGACTCTAAAGTGCCACAATAATCAGATTGCTTAACATTCTCAACTCAACTCAACTCAGATCAGTACTTGATCTGTCACTCTATAAACTGCCAACAATTGGGCACTGATTACAGTCAAGCCACACACACTCAAGCATAGAGAATCCAGGTGACGCTCGCCGGCCTCTGTCCACCATAGCCAGGAACTCGAAGGCTCAACATCAGAGAAGTGAGCTCTTTGGAGCTCACTTCGAAACTATACCCCCTGGACTCGAGCTAGCCCTGAAACCCTAACGGTCCCGCTAACGGCACACTCGATGGTACAAACGGTGCAAAGTGACAATGGGCCTCATCGTGAAGTCAGTACCCCAAACACAAAATCTAACCGTCAGAAAGTAGTCCCTGAGAAACTGCTAGAATAACTCTAACTACCATCACTGGAACTCCAGTGTCCGAGCATCTAGATGCGAAACTACAAATGGCGTGACATACTTAGTTAGAGATATCTTTAATTTTTATTCTACGGTTTTATTGGTCTAGGAATCTAGTCTAGATAAACTCCATTTGGGAAGCCAAAGTTTTATTCTACCTTTGGAAGCATTTGGGACAATCCATGATGCATAATCACTTATGAATAGTGAAAAAAAATTAGAAAAGTAAATAAGCATATAAAAAACTTGACTAAATGGCAAATATAAGTGGACAAAGAAGTGATACTTGTTAAGATTCAATCACAACCCTATTCAAATGAAGAATGAGCATCTCTTGTTGTATTATAGAGGATTCATTAGATGTAAAACTAAGGTGTATATGTGTCAAATATGTACCATAGCTTGCAAATCTTTGCTTATCTACAAAAAAAATTAATATAATGAGAGAATCATGAGAAGACAAGTGTTGTACTAGGTTTTTTTTATTGTTTATTTATTTATTTTTTATATTATTTTTTATTGTTTATTTTGTATAGCAAGAGATATCATCTTTTTATTTGGAAGTATGATTCTATTCTAAAGATGTGTTGTCATCCCAAAGAAAAAGAATATGAGAATTCTCTTCTGAATAAGACTAAGATCTTTGTAATGTAAAGATTGGTTTGTGCCTACAGAACTTCCATGCAAAGAATGTTTGAACATAATTGCCACAACCAAAGAACAACTTTTGAAGAATGTTTCTACCTATTGAACTCTCACATGAGGAAAATGATTGACAAGTCTTTAAATGGTATTGGGATGAAGGGTTGAGTAGTATAATTTTATTGCGTGAAGGAATCTGTTGTGAAGGATTTGTTTAAGGAAAAAATTTGGATGAACAAATTTTGTTTAACAAAATTTAGGGTTTAACAATATTAGTAGGATTCCTTAACACAATAATAAAATTGTGTGAAAAAATCCTACTAATTTCCAAGACTCTTTCTAAGCCAATGTTGGGCCAAGCATTAGCAATATAGGGTTAAGTAACGCACATCATCATCTTTGGGTGTGATTTAGTCTTAGAAGCATGTTTAAGAGATAACTTGCAAGTTACCATAATGAGAGGGATCACTCAAACAAATGCCCATAACACACTAATTTGCAAACTAATTGATCCTTGGGAGATGGTTGCAAGAATTTGAGTAGACAAGAAATTGCACATTGGCTTTCTCCTCTAGAAGTAGTTGTATGTATCAAAACTCCTTGAAGAAATGTGTGGTATGAAGAAAATAGTTTTGAGAAAATTAGGAGCAAATTTGAGGAATTGAACGCCAAATCATTGGCAACAAGTCTTGTGTACAAGAAGATACACCTTTGAATTTCATTTTGGAACACTTAGCAAATCCATGCACAAATTACCACTCATTGCCTTTGCCTATAACAAGCACCAATCAAATGGATGGCCAATAGAAAATTACAAGAACTCAGCTTGATATGTGATTATAGGGTCCTTAATGAAACTCTTTTTACCATAGAGGACAACATATCTTTCAAACAGTCAAGCAGTCCTTTGAGCACATGTGCCATTGATTGGGAGAAACTTGCATATGCAAAGAATTTATAGTGTTTTCAAAGTGCTTGGACCACACTATCTAATGCCTTTCATGTTATATTTTTACAATGGAATGAACTTGCTCATGGATGAGGAGAAGGAGTTTTTCTGGAGACATAAGGTGTTGCTAACCTATTTTGCTTCAAATTTAGATGGTGCAAGTTAAGTACCATTGATGCCAAAATCAAACAAATTACTTATTAACAAGGGAAATTCATAACACTTATAAAGAAGGAGAAGAAGCACAAGATTGGAAAAGAATTATCCCCAATGAAACCAACCCCTTGATCAACTACAAGAAGTTGGAGTGTCAAGGCAATTGAACTTTTGGAAGTAGAAGAAGATAAGATGAAGTTGAAGAAGAAGAAAAGTAAGGAAAAGAGATTCCTTTGAAAAAGGAGATGGAGTCAAAAGACAAGTAGGAGAAGTTGCCCAACAAAAAAGAACTCAAAGAGCCAACAAATGTGTAAACTTTGGAACTCCTTGTCATAGAAGAGGATGCTAACCAATTCTACCTCCAAATACACAAAGAGCCCATAAAATTTCCAATCAAAAACCTTGGATAAGATTGGGAGGAGACTAGACTTTCATTGCCTCCACAAAGACCAAAGGCTTTGTTGGAACATTGTGGTTTGAAAGGGAATTCATGTGAACATGAAGTAAGAAAGGTGGTATTTGTTTTGCTAAGTGTGCAATTTATTGAAGATAACTACTTTCTTTGATGGTAGAAGTCGATACTTGCTATCTTATGTACAAGCAAGAGTATTTGGATATGCAAGGTTACTCCACCTGTGAGTCGGGTTATCTCTCACTCAAGATGAACCTCTGATGGCTATTATGGTAGCACACCATGGACTAAGAAGGCAAAGAACTCCAACTCCATCATACTATTCCAAGGCTAACACTCCAAGACTCAAGACATTGCTCACTAGAGAACTCAATGAGAGAGAGATAGTTGCAAATGAAAGGATGATGAGTACTTCCTCACCCCTTGTTTATATATTTGTGAAATAGTTACGCACCAAACTTACTAATTACCAGAGTAACTCAAGATACTAGGCTAAAAGTCAAATAAAGTCAAAAAGCTAAAGGAATATCTGTATTCATGGAAATATTCTCCTAAGCATGTGGTCTTATCTTGATCAAACCACTAAGTCAAGGATTCCTTCACATGGACTATCCTTGGACTATAGAAGAATATAAAATAAAATGGCTTGTGGGTCCAAAAGTTCTCAACCCTTGCATCAAAGCTAAACACCTAAGAGTAATACCAAGTCAACACACTAGAATCCAAAATAATGATGCTCATCTTTCCACTTCCTCTAAAGTAAGGTCCCTTCTATCTTAGCTATGGCTAACTTTAGCTAATCATGACTAAGGTAAAACCATCCTTTATCTCTATATAAATAATATCTCTCAAGTACTTGCAATACCAAACAAAATATCACAATATCACACACATGCAAAAATGGGTGTTACAAGCCATGGTAAAGAAACCATGCATAGTCAATTGGAACATCTAAAGTGAGTGTTGAGTCCTACAAAGGCAAAGTCCTACATCTTTAGAAGGAGGAGCAAGAGCAAGGCAAGAAGGAGATTGCTTTGCAAGAGTAGCTAGATATACTTTAGAAGGAAAAGTTGGAGAGAGCCAATGTAGAACAAGAATACAAGGCTTGAATAAATTGAATAAATTGAATTTGAAGATAAACTAGCAAATCTTTGGAATACCTCAATCCTTGAGAAAACAAGTGCAGATAAGCAAATTGATAGTTTTTGGTGCTGGTAGTAGTCAATCAAGTAGGAGAATTGAATATAGATTACCAATAGATGCTCATACAAAAGACTTAGTACAAAGATGCATTCATGGTCTACTAAAGAGACAAGTATTTACCTGGTAGAGTGCTAGAGAGAGATTGCAAGATATCAAGAGTCCAAAGTTTGGTTGAAGGTTGAGTTGGAGGTGATGCATAGTCATATTTAGGAGTTGGAGAACCAAGAAATAGAAAAGCCAAAGGTACAAATATTTAGAAGAAGAGTTTGAGAGAGGAAGAAAGAGATTGCAAGATATCAAGAGTCCAAAGGTTGGTTGAAGGCTGAGTTGGAGGTAGCGCTTAGTCATATTTTAGGGTTGGACAGCTAAGAAGTAAAGAAACACAAAGGTACAAATATTTGGAAGAAGAATTTGGAGAGGAATGTGTGGATGGTAAAGTTTTGGTGAAAGTGATTGTGAAGGATTTTGTGCAAGAAACAAAGAAAAATATGCTCAAAAGGGTGTGCAATGTTTTGGAAAATATGATGATAAAATTTATAAAAGCCATCAATACTACAAGCAAAGTTCAAAAGTTAAAGCTTGTTCATCAACATCTCCTTTGTCCTTTACAAGAATAAGCATTAGAAAGAATAATTGTAGATATTAGAGCTTGGATAGAAAGGAAGTTCCTAAAGCCAAATTTAGCATGTCCATAGATGATTATGAACCAAAAGCAAGCATAGAGCAAGAGAGAGGATCAAGAGCTACAACAATTAGGAGATCCAAGTTAATAGTTAGATTACCATTACATTTGTACACATCTTGGGTCTTAGACATTAGATAGTTTTCAACTTCTATAACTTGTGTGCCTCTATGGCTATTTCTTTGTATTTATGTCTTGGTGAATCTTTGCAATGAGAGTTGCTAGGATACTTTGTGTTTGATGCAGTTATTTAAGAGCAACAACTTGATGGTCCTTCATTGTGATGTAGTATTGATAGAAATCAAGATGCAGAGACAAAAAGAAAGAAGATGTGGAGTTATCTGGAAGACCAATGCCTTTGGAGGAAAGTGCAAACATGAATCTTTGGAAGATATACTTTGACAAGATCTTTGTAAGGATTTAGCACATTTGGATTGAAACATCACTTTTTGGATTTTCTTTGCAATTGTATTGTCGTGTGTTAGTAAATTTTTTTGTACTTTTCTACAATGCACCTTCTTGGTGTCATTATCCTCTTTGGGAGTGGTCTTTGCCCAATAGATTAAATAAGAAATAACAAAAAACTACTTTGTGACACTTTCCTTTGTATTCATCCATATCTTGACCATATCCTCATGGGAATGACTTTCTGCTATAATTTAGATGTACTGAGTTGTTATAACAAGTGCATAGGAAAATCAAACTAAAACTTGAGTTTTGAAAAATTAGTTCCTATATGAGCTTCCTTTGAGGAGTACAATGAGAAGGTGAGAAGTCGTTTGAAAGGTTTAGCCACAAATTGGCTTGCACATCATTACTTGCTTTGGGGAAATATTATGCAAATCCCAATATATGGATGTGGATTGCATAATGCTCCTAAAAGGAACAAACACCTCAATAAAACACAAAATTGAATGAAAAGGAAACTTTAATCTGTGAGCCAGCCTATCTCTCACTCAAGATGAACCTCTGATGGCTATTATGGTAGCGCACTATGGACTAAGAAGGCAAGGAACCCCAACTCCATCATAGTCCTCCAAGGCTAACACTTCAAGACTCAAGACATTGCTCACTAGAGAACTCAATGAGAGAGAGATAGTTGCAAATGAAAGGATGATGAGTACCTCCTCACCCCTTGCTTATATACTTGTGAAATAGTTACATACCAAAGTTACTAATTATTGGAGTAACTCAAGTTACTAGGCTAAAAGTCAAGTAAAGTCAAAAAGTAGAAAGGAATATCCATTCACATGGGCATATTCCCCTAAGCATGTGGTCTTATCTTGATCCAACCACTAAGTCAAGGATTCCTTTACATGGACTATCCTTGGACTATAGAAGAATCCAAAATAAAAAGGCTTGCAAGACCAAGAGTTCTTAACTCTTTCCTCAAAGCCAAACACCTAGGAGTAATATCAAGTCAACACACTAGAATCCAAAATAGTGGTGCTTATCTTTTCCACTTCCTCTAAAGTAAGGTCCCTTCTATCTTAGCTATGACTAACTTTAGCTAATCATGACTAATGTAGAACCATCCTTTATCTCTATATAAATAATATCTCTCAAGTACTTGTAATACCAAGCTAAATATCACAATATCACACACATGCACAAATGGGTGTTACATTTACCCCCGGACTAAGTTTTCACTTTGTCCTCAAAGTGAAGGTCTCTCTACCTTCTATGATATATCTTCAACTTATCATGGTTAATCTTATCAAAGTGTCTTCCTACCAACTCCTTGAGATCATAGGTGTAATTGCCCCTTACCTTCTCCACTATGAAAGGTCCAAAGTACTTAGGCAAAAACTTCTTTTGCACTCTCTTGAATCGAATAGAATCAAACAACATTACCCAATCACCTTTTTTGAAATGCTCCACCTTCTTCTTGCCTTGCCTCTTGTCATAGCTATCCTTTTTTTTCCTTTGGGCTTGCTCCACTTGAACCATAGCAACTGCTCTTGCTTCTTCCAACTCCAGAGTTGTTCCTTCCTTGACTTCTCTGCATCACCTCCTTGTGCTTTCTTCAATCTCCTATGAATGCTTTGGAAGGTAGGAAGATCAAAGTGCATAGGTAAGGTAGAATCAATACCATATACCAACTGAAATGGAGAATACCTAGTGGAAGTCTTCATGGTTGTCCTACGAGAGGCTACGAAGGCTTAGGACTAATAGTAAAAATTAGGACTTACAATATTACTCTTTATAATTTTTACTACTATTATTTATATCTTTTCTTCGAGAAAAAATTATAAAAGTAAATTTTACCTTTGATGATTTTTTTAACGTTATCAACGATAACATTTATTTCTCATCTTTATTTTTGACTTGGATTATACCTTATTCTATTTTACTTCTATTAATATAACTGATTAATTTGGTAGCATACAGTAAATTATATATATATATATTATGATTAATTATATAGTGAATATAGTAAATAGTAAATTTTTCGCAGAAATTATCTTAAAAAATGCTTCTTTCTCTTATCCTTGATCTTATTAACTTCGTTTAGCTAAACAATATGAAGGCTTATAAATTTACCTTATTCTATTCAACTTATTTTACCATGGTACCCTAGAGTGTTCATTTTTTCTAAACTCTTCCTAATATCAAACCTAATTTTCCAGAATATTATTAAGTATTTAAATATTCTTTATATATACACTCTAGTCCTTGGGCTTTCATTATCTTCCCGATAATGACAGGCGATGGTTTAAATTTGATGACAGAGTCCATGGCAGTCCTTGGGCTTTCTTAAACCCAATATTTTCCACCGTTCTCTTGATGACAAGAATATTTTCAACATAAAATTCAATTATATACTATATTATTCCAATTAAAGTGCAATTTGTTAAACCTTATATAAAAATTGTGGGTTTTGTAGGTCTTACTTATGCCTATTTCACGACTTGTGCTTCCGCGTCCATCATTTTCCGTTAATAACATATATTCAAATGGATACATTTAAAGCCAGATGATGAAGTCTCGAGTTAGTACGGCAGTAAAGTGGACATAAGTAGACTCGCATGAATCAGTTGACTTAGTAAATGATGAATCTGAGATGAGTGGAATTCTTTCAGTACTCTCACTTAACCAACTCGCTTCTCACAATAAAGCCAAGAGGCCAAATAATATACTCTGAAGGAGAAAAAGAGAGCATAAAGTCAAGGCACCAAGAGCATGAGCATAAAGAGGATGAAGAGCACGAGGCCTAAGATAAACTAAGAATGAAAAATAAGACTAGAAACCGAAACAGAACTATGGCCCACAAGCCAAGCAAGGGGAAAACGCTTCCAAAAGCTTGATAAGTCCAGTCATTATGCATGGTACACAACTACACTTTAACTATTCCGATTATCAAAGCATGTTATGCGTACCCAACTAGTGACGTATAATAAGGACTAAAGGTTTGAAACCCCTATTAATCTGGTTTTACTTTAATTTATTTGTTCATCCTTGTCATACCACTGTATAAATAGAACCATTTTTCCTGGCTTTTAACCGATAACGTCAAGGGACCATAAACCTCGGGTAAGTTGCGACCTCGCCTACAAACAGTAACTACTCGAGGATTGAGGATGTAGTTGTAGACGAATAAGATGAGGTGCCGAATAGGTGGAACAAGTTCTGATCCTTAGGAGCCAAGTTGGACTTCTGAGGAAAGGAGTCCAAACCCGGGAATGGGGGAGAGGAATGCGTTCCAGATTTAGCGACCCCGGCGGTCTGAGGACGGTCTACGAGTTTGAGTGCAGTTGTTCGCTAACGCACTGGACTGGTCCGTCATGGAACGAAGGGACTATCGATAAAATCGCGATGAGATAGCGTAGCTTTGGGTCCTTTATCGCCATGTCCACCGGCACCAACTTTCTTGTTTCATGAGGGGGAGTGTCGTACAAGTTGTTTCTTGATCCAACAATGTTGTGGCTTAACTTTTAGAAGTGTCGGCCTGGCCTTCTGTCAAATGTTTCGGCCTCCGCAGGTACTTTTTCTTTCTCAGCTCGTAGTCGCCCATCTTCAGTGGTATCACGTCTGGAAAGGGAACAACGGCACTTCGATGACTACTGTCGGCTGTCACTTAAGTGCTTCCGAGCCCTCTTGGATTGCTCCTGATGTCGAGTTATGCCATGCTGCCTTTGGAAGCGCCTATGTTGGATTGCGAGGGAATTGTGTATTTGGGAGCGGAGAGAACGCCTCGATGACTGTCACTCAGTTTAGAACTACAGTACTCAGTGCTCTGGTGTTTTGGTTACTCTGTGATGTTAATGTGCGAATTGTTAAGCAATGCTGCGACTGCAAATGCATGTGTTGTTTTGGATCGGATTCGATGCGGGGATTCAGTAGTCCATGGAAGGAATAGGGGGCGTTGTTGAGCGCGGCACGTGAGTGGGAGAATTTGCTCCTATGGGCAGCGGTTGTACAGCAAAAACTCTATGCGGATATTGGACTTTAGCAGCAATGTTGATGCCAATCTCGGTTCCTGTGGTAGGGTAGCTTGAGGAAGGCACAGAATATCAGTGTGGAAATGTATTGTCGAAGTCTGTAGAAAATTTCACGGGAGCTTTTATGCTGGTGTTTCTTGGAGTTAAATGTGAGAGATTAGTTTCACGTGACGATCATCACTTCAATTGTGTCTAAAAGAATTGAAGGAAACCATCCTTGTCGTAAGAGATTCTCCTCTGTTGAATTTGTTGTAGTTGAGCTGTCGGTCGGGTCGAAGGAAGTGGAATCTTTTTAATGTTTTGAAATAGCGACAGGAAGCTAGTTCTATTAGCAGTTGTTTCCATCTTACAAGCTGAATCGCATGAAGCGTCTGAAGCTCTAGTTTATATTTGACACTGAGATGGACCAGAGTCTGTCTTGAATTCTCAACAGCACTCAACTTCTTCATTTGGAGAGTGATTCTGCCTTCTTCATGCCAGGAAGCAGCGTACTGTGTGGCACTTTGCCACGTTTGTGCGTTAACGTCGATTCGTTTCTATGGCACAGCTTGTGAAGGGACTTCCAAGCTACCGACTCAGTCGCTGGCCATCTTGTGACCATACTGTATACATTTAGGCGATAGTCCAGGTAGATTTTCCCTCGTTAGCGAGAAATCAGTAATTGGCATCATGACAATATGAGCTTGAAGGACAAGTGTAGACATTTCTTTCCTGGACTGGTTTGGCTCTGGTTCTTCCGAATCAAGCGTCCTGTGTTGACATGGTTGTTTTTGATACAGATACATCGGGAACGCTCTGTATTTGACGTGGCTGTTTTGATACTCAAGTGCTGCCATTTGAAAAGCAACTTGCGCTTCTGCCGAGGGGAACTTCCAGGAGTAAGAGGTGGTTTGACATATTACATATTGCTGTAGAGCTAAGAGCTTCAGAGACCAGAAGACGAAACAGTAAGAGCATATGGTGATGGTAGAATATAGTGACTGTCCTGCCCTGACTCAAGTGTACAAAGGTCAATGTTATAGGGGGATTAGAGCATGAAGTAGATACACATCAGGAGTGAAGAGCGGTAACGAAATTGGATGCTGGAGCAGAATCCTGGAATCAAGCTGCCAATTCGTTTCCAAGTTAAGCCGCGGAAGAGTGGAGATGTTAATGGTTGGAGGGGACAGTACATTCCAGACTCCCGGATAGATCCTTATCTCTTTCATTGTTAACTGCGAATACATAGGTCCAGCCATCACTTCTGCTCATTGTCAGGTTCGGGATAGAGTCAGTACAAGTAAGAAAGATTATGGCGGTAGAAGTGGCGATCAACATGAGTACCAGCTGCTCGTTGGATGGCGTCTGCTCTTCTAGGAGTCTCACTTCTACTCCATCGAAAGGACTGCTCCCGCGGATACATACGAAAATCTTGGTTTCATTGAGAGAGAAGCAGGAACAATCCCCTGGCTCCGCACTCGTGGGAAGCTCTGCATGTAGTCGAAGTCGGAAAAGTCTGCACGATAAGGGCATTAGCCGAGATTGCAGGATTTCTGCTCGTGCTACCGTTCTAGATTCATTACATTTGAGGAAAGGCAACGCTTGGGCCGCTTCTCTGAATCCAGTTTTTTTGACAGTACACGATCAGCGGATTGGAAGGAAAAGCCGCGGGGATGCTTTTTGTGAACAGTTATTTTCTAGATCGAGCAAATTAGCTCATGTCAAGAGCCAGCGCCCGAAATGTGCTCCGCTAACCACTCAGGTCGTTACCAATGTTTTAATTCCCACCCGCGAGAAGTATGCAGACGAGGCAGATTTCGTGAAAGCTGGAGGGGAGTTCATTGATCTTGTCCAGTTACAAGCGAATAAGCCCTTGGAACAGGCGAAGATCGGAGAAAAGGTGCCGCACGCCATTTGCTCCCATTATCAGCAGCGCAAAATCTCGCCGTAGAACTCTTGCCTGCATTTGTTAGGTCGTAAACTATTGCGCAAATGGGCTATATCCTAAAGCTGCTTTCGCTCATGTAGAATATCTCTAACATAGTTGTCCTGTCATGGACGTCGATCCTGCTTGCACGTCTGAGCTTCTGTTTAACCTTGTTCCTCAGAATTTGGTTTTTCATTGCTAAATTGTGGACTTTTTCCAACAGCTCGATCCTCTTTCCGATCAACTTCTGGATCTTGTGGTCATCGGATGCGGACCGGCCGGCCTATCACTTGCAGCCGAGGCTGCCAAACAAGGTCTCAATGTCGGCCTTATCGGTCCCGATCTGCCTTTCACCAATAATTATGGCGTGTGGGAAGACGAGTTCTCGGGTAAGTTTCGTGGTTTATCGACGAGTACCTTTACTCGTCGATAAGGCCGTCTATTTCATCCGCCAGGTGACAGTTGTATTTTCTGGCTACGAAAACGTATTCGAGTACAGACGTTGCTCCCCGTAATTGCTCACATCCATGCTGTTAATTCTTGGCGTAGCCCTGGGATTGGAGAACTGTATCGAGCAGACCTGGAAGGACTCTGCCATGTACTTTGAAACCGATACTCCCCTCCTGATTGGACGTGCCTATGGCCGAGTAGATCGACACCTGCTGCATGAGGAGCTTTTAAAACGGTAATCTGCGATCGCTTACGATACGTTTACATGGCTTCACAGGAACATATTTGGCTTGTTGTTACAGAAAGTAAAGGTCAGAATTGACCAGTCGAAGCTAAAATTGAGCCAATTGACGAAATGAGGTTCCCATGTGACTTCCTTGATCAGTTGTAGTTTCGGACGATCATGTGCCAGGCATAGCTGGGTGAGTGTCTCACGTTTTCTGAAGGGGCCACTTTCTGCAGATGTGCTGATGGAGGTGTACAGTATCTTGATACGGAAGTGGAAAGGATTTCTGACGCAGATGACAATGGAAGCACCGTAATGTGTGCTAACGGGGCGACCATCCGATGCAGGTATGAATCTCGCCTTTCATGCTACTGTTTCAGACAATAACTCAAACCTTAGCGGTGATAGTGGCATCTATCTTGCAAGGCCGTGTCCAGAGACCACGAGGCTGGGGAGATTCTCTTTGTCCTTTGTTGTCCTGGTCTATTGAACTCCAGGTCGGTGACTCTGTTATGGACTTCCATGTCCGGTACCCAATTTGACGCCCAATGTCTTTTTTTTCTGATTCTGTCCTTACTCTTTCTGTTGCCTTAAGATGCTTGGGTAGTCATATTTCCTGCTGAAAGACAGTTTCCAGTTGTCGTCTCAAGAGCATAGCATGTAACCTGCAGGCTTGTCACAGTTGCTTCTGGAGCAGCAGCGGGTAGGTTTCTGGAGTATGAGCCCGGTGGTCCGGGAACGACTGTACAGACAGCCTATGGGATGGAGGTGGAGGTGGGGCCCTAAGGAATAGAAACATGTTTTATGTTTGTGACATAAACCTAAACGTATCCTGAACATGACGTTCCTATCAGGCGTTGATGCAATGTTAAATTTAGGTTTCTTTTTCGCATCTTCAGATCTATCAGTGATGCAATCCTCTTGAACTGTCAAAAGAGGTTGTGTGGTTCAAGAATTACGTCGATCTGTCCCTTGAACATCTCAAAGGGCTGAAAGGTTTCCTACCTCTGGAACTGCAGTGCGAAAATTTCAATTATGATCCGGAAATCATGCTGTTCATGGATTATCGGGACTACCAAGCGTGGGGAACAGAAACATGCTCAGATGCTGAGGAATTCAAACAAGTGCCTTCGTTTTTATATGCAATGCCCGTTTCGAAGACACGGGTGTTCTTTGAGGTAAGGGGGTTTAGGTAGGATCACAGTGGATCTTATATAGTGGTCTTCACTATCAGGGCTGTCTATACATTTCATTCAATAGTTTCTAATGGACAACGTGTGTTCTCCGCATCTCCTCTTTACATAGTTGTCCTCTCTATCAGGGTGTGGGTGTACATTCGATTTCATCAAGGTCAGTTGGTCTGGAGTCTGTTCTCCACATCCCCTCCTTACAATATTCTATTCTATCCATATCTTACGCTTATAAATTGGTTCAGGAAACATGCTTGGCCGCCAGACCAACAATGTCTTTTAACCTATTGAAGGAAAGGCTTCGAATACGACTGAAGGCGATGGGAATAAAGGTGTTACACATGTACGAAGAGGTAAGGCTAGCACAAGGATTTACCGGTGAGTCCTTTGCACCTTGACGCTTGGATTCTCTTGATGGTCCAAGCGTCAAGGTAAAGCCCGTATGCACCTTATATTCGTCTTGATTCTGAACATTATCTGAATACTGTATCCGTTTCTCTTTCCAGGAGTGGTCTTACATTCCTGTAGGTGCAACGCTTCCTGATACAACACAGCAGCACCTGGGCTTCGGTGCAGCTGCCAGCATGGTACACCCGGCTACAGGTGGGAGTCACGAAGATGCTTTAGAGGAAATCAGTACGATAAAATGCTTGTGGAAATCATCGCAGCACTCTATATTAATGCTCTCTTTCATGGAATATTTTGTCTTGGCAGGTTACTCCGTGGTTCGCTCTTTATCTGAGGCCCCTCACTACGCTGCAGCCATTGCATCCGCATTGCGTTTAGGAGGGAAGACTCCGAGCGTAAACGCGCTTGCCATGCAAACTTGGAAGCATCCCAGGGCTGCGGCGTTAGAAGGTTAGTGCGGTCAAATGGTTGGTAAATGACAAGGAGCGTGGCAATTGATTGTAATTCGTGTACCTACTGGGAGGGTCAACTTCAAGTTTGCAGATCGGGATATGTAATTGAGTGTATCATTGTAACGTCCCACATACACTATTTACTCATCTTTTTGAGTTCCACTTGCTGATTGCTGCAGCTTGGAATGCCCTTTGGCCGATGGAGAGAAAGCGGCAACGGGCATTTTTCTTATTTGGATTAGAGTTGATTCTACAGCTGGATCTCGTCGGCATAAGAGAATTCTTCCACACCTTTTTTGACCTTCCCGAGTGGTAAGCTCATGCAATTTGAAGAGCAGTCGAGAGACGGGGTTGCATTCTGTCGTTTGATAATCAATGATGGGCGGAGGAGAATATTGGAAGTGGTCTTCAGCACTAAAGCGTACTACTATTAAGATTTATGTGAAAATATTCATAGTAGATGTCTGCATCTCATGCCATGACAATTTATTCATCGTAATCATGGCCGGGTTCATAGGGTTCGAACTCACGAGAACATTATTTTCCCTTCGTATTTGCAGGTTGTGGAAAGGCTTCCTGGCAGCGAAGCTGACATCGTTAGACCTCGTTATGTTCGCCTTGGTCACTTTTGTGGTCGCCCCAAATTCTTTGCGTTATCGACTGGTTAGGCACCTCATGACAGATCCCAGTGGATCTTACTTGATACGTACATACATGGGACTAAAAGCCATTCCCGAGTTGCCAGCCAGCAAAAAGACAGAAAACTTACAGGATGGGTCCATCTTGCCATAAACTCTCGATGATAGAGAGATCGTACAACCAAAAATCTACTGGTCGCTGCTGTATTGTCCAGCAAGCGGCGAATGTACCATGTTTAGATCCCTAGCGCAATCCATAATAGGTCCTCTTAGTGCGAAAATGTTCGCCAGAATGTCCCAGTTTCATGGACTAGTACATAGGATAGATTCAGAATGGTTTCATGAGGCTTACTCCCTGTTTTTATTAGGAATGTATGTTCGGGATGAAGGGATCCCTGACTAGCAACTTAACTGGTGTTTTTGTTGTCAGCTCCTATAGTAAATGATGAAAATTCATTACTTTACATCTGAAATATCATCAAAGACAAGTTTCCAACATTACTTTAGCCGGCAATTGTGTATGGTATTCATCTGTGTTCTTGTTAGATTACAAGCTTCTGTTCTGCAATCACGCAATACTATAAAGCAAGTCTGTCTAGATTTCGGTTCTCCGTGCTAGAGAGTAGGTGTCAGATATCTGGTCTTCTAAACTTTGGAGTTGCATGTGGATCGTGTTCTGCGAACGCTTACTGGTCAGATGAGATTGCGATGGCCAGATACGCTAAACTTTGACTCCTGTAGTTGGTAGGGAGCTCAAGCACGCGGTGGACTACAAATGGGTATGCATGTTGAGTAGGGCATGCATGTTAAGTACAGTAACCCCCTCAACCAGGCTTCTGAAGCCCGCTGTAGTTTCTATGCAAGACAAGTGGAATTCGGTGATCGACAAAAGATACTTGCAAGGAAGTACACACCAGCGAAATTTCGCAGCCTCATGGAACGTGGATATTGGTTTCAAGGATCTTAGTAAAATAGGTAATTTTATTCCTCTGACCGGCTCGAGTCTTCGTAAAGTAACACAGTGCCTGCAGGAATCTTCAATACGCGTCTCACCCATTTAACGCTGAGCATAATACCGTGCCTCACGGTCCGAACTCATTAGATCTGGCCCCAGATTTTTAGATCAAACTCTGGAAGTTTCTGAGCGGATTAGAAATTTGAATTTCCGGTAATGTGACTTTGAACTAGTCTTCTAGTTCAAAGACTTCTAGTCTTTGAAAACGTGCCTTCTAGTCATCAATTGTCTTGATAATGCATCTCAAGTCAAAATCATTGAAGCTATCCTCTTGCTCTAACTCTTTACCAACTTTATTGTTGATGGGTTCCTTACCTTGTCTTTTATCCGGTTTGTCTTTTCTCTTCTTTCCTAATTTATTGAAAAGTAGTAGGTATCAAGAAGTTTTCTTTGTAGAATTTTAGGACTTCATGATACTCCAAAAAACTACTTTGACAAATCAAGAAGGACTAAAACCAAATTGGAGCAATAATAAAAATATTCATGTATGCAATAGGGTCTAGAAAGGAAAATTTAATTGTCTATAAATGAAACTTTTTCTTCCTTTTGTTAGTTGTGAAATCTTGTTGACTATATATGTTATTTTGGGATCTAGAATGCTAGAATGAGTTAGCTTTGGACTAGTAATTATTTTTTCTTTGACATTATCTACCTTTTCTTTAACATTTCTCCATTTGAGCAACATTTTCTATAGTATTTTCTATAGCATTTTCACTCAAGAATTTTCTCCTCTATATTATTCTTATATTCATCAAAGAATATCAAAACCTAAGAGAAAAAGTAAGGAGGATACAGAAGGTGGACCAAGAAATAAATGGTATGAATTACAAAAGTGGACCAATCACTTATTATTTATAAATGAAATGTTTGTAAGATTGCATAGTTAGTTGTTAATTCTTTAACAAAGTTACTCAATTCTTAGGAGGTTCCTCAACACTTTCTCCTTGAAAAGTATGTGAGTATTGTACTTGCCTACTTAGTCCCAAAAGGATCATAAGCACCTTCTAAATGTTCCTTTTAGAAATTATCGGCTAGACGTTTCCAGTAAGTCACATGATAAAATTAAGCTAAATCAATGTTGAAATTGAAATACTATAATAAATTCTCCTCTTGGTAATAAATAAAATTATTATCATATACTCAAAATCTTAGATGAGTTTGAGTATTATGCAGATGAAGTGTCTCCATGTAGCATCATGAAGTAAGTAATCCTTTAAAACTTTATCATCTACATATTGATGACAATCATAATTAACCATATGCTTGATAAAGATTGAATCAGCTTCATACTTCTCATGATCCTTATTGGTGATTGTAGATAGTGAAAGTTGAGTTTAGTCAAGAAGAGGATAGAATAAAAGGTTTTTCAATTTGATAGAATCAATATGGTGGAGAAGATAAAGTTGATAGGAGACAAGAGAAACAACTTTAAGAAGAGAGACTAGACCAATCTAATAGGGTGTGAGTTTACAAACTCGAGCGTTAGGAGAAAACAAGAGTAATGGTCAAAGACAATAGCCTTATCACCAAAAACAAAAGAAGAAATTGATTTGTAAAACTATATTTTATGATAAATTTAGGCAATAGACTAGGCATCTTTTGCTTTGTATAAGGAAGAAGGTAAGGTAAATAAGAAAGTGAAGGTACAAGGAATATTGGAAAATAAGAGAGTGAGAAACTTATCAAGACCTAAAAGGTCCTTATTATGATTAAGAAAATAGGGCAAGAACTTAGTACTTTCTTGCTTGGAGTTATTATAAAATATTCAATGTTTGAATGAGAGTATTATAATTGTTGCGGTACACATTCCTAACTTAACTGAAACATGTCTTCTAATGTATATTTTGCTTGATAAACTTTGGAGGTGGTTATTCATGAATATGTGTGGTGACTTTGTATTAACCAAAATGTGATAGAATGGCAAGTAATAGGTTGTTCCCTCAAGTATACGGGTTGGAAATGACTAGAATTGAAGAAAATTCTCACAAATGGTAATTATTTATTATTTCCTATTTAAGTTCTTGTGTATAATTACTCCTAGAAGAGCATAATATCACCCTAGTGGCACATTTTTGGAAAGGGAAAACTAAAACCACTTTGATTAGAAATCTATTCCAAATTATTCTTGAGATCCAAGCACTTTGAAAACACTATAAATTACTGCAAAGTTCACGGCTCCTCGAATATCACTTCACCCCAAAGGTTGGTTCCACCTTGAAGGTCTTGACACTCTAATACCTACAATTTCAAATACTACATACTACTCTTCCTAGAAGGTGGAATCCCAAAGAAGTATTTGAATTGATCAAATGTCTTGAGTTGATCAAATATCAATGCTCAATGATCAATGCCAATGATCAAATATCAATGCTTTGGATTACCCTTAACTCTTCAATACATTGCATTGCATATTCAAGACCCTAGGGATCCAACACCCTAGACAAGTGTGAATGTTTCACTACAGTCAAGCATTTTTGTTTCTACACCAAGATTCCTCACTACTACTCAACCTAGCATGCAATTAATTATGTAGAAGGTAAACATCCATTGCTAAGTATCATGGAGAACTTGTGCTTAATCTTGAATTATGAAAGCAAAAAAATCATGTTGGGTCAAAGCACATTATATAATTCCTACTTAGTGATAAGGAGATTTAATTACTAAGTGAAACTCTAAGAATATTTTAATGACACCTACATCATTCATCATTAATCTTATCCTATCCCATCCTAATGCAATCAATTAAGAATTACCTACATGTTTGAGGCCATTAGACCCTCAATTTGTCATTTTTCATTTACTCCTTTAAATGGAGGTTTATAACACCAAAAGCCTTTGGCTAGAAATTTTTTCTACTTCTCCAAAGGTATATACAACTATGAGGTCTTTGATGCCAAAGGTTACCTTTCTCCCAAAAAGTTGGCCTAGGCCAAAGGTTCACTATACTTAGAATATTTATAATATTTATTTTTGGTTGTCTTCTCTTTGTCTTGAGAACTTTCACTTATACTATTTCAAAACACTACATTCACCTTTATATGTTCCAATTAGCAAGTCCATCTTACTCTTATAATCGGCCAATTTAAGGAGAAAGGTGTCTATTGACTCCTAAAACCTCACCTCTAGATCCTAATTAGCAAGTCCACCTTACCTAATAATTTGCTAGTTTGAGGAGTAAGGTGTCTATTGACTCTTGAAACTTCTAGTCGGTATGCTCCTTCAACCAAACCAATAGTTGGGCAAGCCATTTATTGGTGTTGAATTTGGCTTCCAAGACATGGATTTGCACCTTCAAGTCCCACAACTTTGTCTTGTGTGGCTATGATTGGGCTGCCTTCTTTCCCAAGCCTATTATTTGATCCCTTCTCTCCTCCATCTTCATGAGGATTTGTGCCATCTCATCCTCCAAGACCCATCCAAATGGCCTATAATTCAATCATCACTTCTTCTTGTATCTGCACCTGAATCCTCTTCTTTCTTCTGCAATTTTCTGGATAAGTCTTTGACTTGGTTCTTTGTAGATTCCCAGTACTTATTGTGTTGGACTTCCATGGTGACAATCATTATCTTTACCTTTTCTAATTTATCTTGAAGGGTGTACACCTTTTGTCTTAAGCCTTCAATTGATCCTCAAATCAAATCCCTCATTTCTCCTTGCAACTTTTGGATGTCTTTATGGAGTTCTTCCAAGCAATTTCTCCTTTACTCTTAAGGCAAAAGTTCTCTTGTACTAAATCATTGTTCTACTTCTCTTCCGCCATGTACAAGTTGGTGACCCTAGTTAACTCCTCCCAAACCTTCACCTTCTCCTTGTGAATGTCTTGAGCAGTTTGATAGAGCTTACTAATCAGCATTGTGTAGTTGGTTATATCTCCATGAAGCATTCAATAAAAAGGAAGGATCTGCTGTAAGAATCATTTTCTAATGTTGATCCTATTGTATGGATAACTAACCAAGAGCTGGGCTGTAACAATATGGAGTTTAGTGACAAAGTTAGTCGGGCTTACGAAGTAGAGAATAAGCCAAAATAGCCTAGAATATTCTAGAAGCATCTAAGAAGCTTCTTAGGAAGCTTCCCAACTAGTTAACTTGCGCCCTAAGCAGGTAGCTTCTAGAAGGAAGCTTCTAGAAGCTTCTAACTAGCTTAGCTTGCACGCCAAGTAGGTGGCTTCTAGAAGGAAGCTCCTTGAGAAGCTTCCTAGTTAACTTGGCTTGCACTCCAAAGAAAGCGGGTCAAGGAAGCTTCTTGAGAAGCTTCAAAGGTCTTGTATGCTACCTATAAATAGGAAGGCCGAAGCTCATGCTAGGCATTTGGAGTTTTCCCTCATTCAAGTGTCCCAATGTGAATTTCCATTCTCCTATTTCTCTCCTCGGTTTTGGTCTTTTACATTGGTATCAGAGCAGGAATGGGATGGATGGAATTTATGGACCACCAAATCCACTTCCGCCAAACCATTGGGACTTTCATGTCCAGATATTACCAAAGCATCGTTTCACACAATTCATCACCTCATGCTTTGGGCAGGATTTTCTACATATGATCACCGTGTCAGAGGAACCCTTGATACTTCTAGTTGTGACTTATGGAGAACGGTGGACGTGTTGTATCTATGTGTTAATCAACTAGATAAATTGAGGGTAGTGGATTAGGGTAGTAGCAATGGCCGCAATACCGGATGTTATCCTTGCAATGCAACAACAAATCGAGCATCTTACTCGATTGTTGGATGAACGAGACCAGCAACAACAAGAACAGATAGACAGAGCGCCAGTTCGAGATGGAGAAGATCGCATTCGATTTCCGAAACCCAAGGTGTTTGAAGGCAAGAATGTTCCAGGCACAGTGGAGAATTTTGTGTTTGACTGTGAACGTTACTTTGAAGCCACCAATCTTCAAGACGAGCGGAAACAAATTCTCTTGGCTTCTAGCCAGTTGGATGGCGTGGCAAAACTTTGGTGGTGATTCCGAGTAGAAAGAGCAAAACGACAAATTGTTACACCAATTTTGACATGGGCAGAATTCAAGGATGCAATACTTGGTCGATTTCAGACTATAAATGCCACCCGAGCTGCACGAGATAAATTGGCGGAGTTGAGGCAGATTGGTTCGGTGAGAAGCTACATCACACAATTTCAGAATATCATCATGCAAATTCCAGATATCCAAGAAGGTGAAGTTCTGGATCGATTTGTGCGAGGATTGAAGTCACGAACCAGATTGGAGGTGACCATGCAAGAGCCACAAAACGTAGAAGAAGCCATGCAATTGGCTGAGCGTTTTGATTCCTTAGTTGCAACAACTTGGTCTCGACCTCGACCTACACAAAACCTACCCGTACCACGAGTGGAAGAACCGGTACCAATGGAGATTGATGCCATCTAGCGAAGACCACTTGGCACAGCAGACAGAGAAAGATTACAACAAAATGGAGGTTGCTTTTATTGTCGCCAGTTGGGGCATCGCATTGCTGAATGTCCACGCAAGAATGGACGACCTCAACAAGTTGCCCAAGTGGAGGTTGTGGAGCGGAATGATCCGGGAAACGAGGAATCCCAGTAGGAGATTTTGAGCCGCCTACTGGGAGCTTGATTAGTTCCAATGGGATTGAAGGCTCGACCTATGCAAGTTTGCTTCACTTGCAAGGTATGATATCTAATCGGGGTTGTAGAATTTTGGTTGATTCTGGAAGTTCAGAGAATTGCATGTCTATGCAAGTGGCAAAGGAATTGGGTATTCCTATCAGGCCAGTGATTGGAAGTAGTTTGATGATGGCGGATGGTAGAAAGGGTTCTGCATTCCGCACCTTGCATCCTGTTACCTTCAAGATTGGGAAGGAGTATTTGGAGTGTATGAGGTTCGTAGTGGCACCTCTACATTATGATATCATTCTAGGTCTACCTTGGCTTGAATGTCATAAGGTTCAATTTGATTGGACCCGACACCAAATTCAAGTACAACACCAAGGTAGGAATTTCCGATTAGGTTGTCTGGCACCTCTGAGTAAGACACCTAAGAATAGTCAGTCCCAAGATGGGAAGTTTGTCGAGAAGGTAGCCATAGAGCAAATCTGGAAGGGAGATGAGTCCCAAGATGGGAAGTTTGCCAGGAAGGCAACCATGGAGCAAGCTTGGAAGAGAGATGAGTCCCTAGAAGGGAAGTTTGTGAATGAAGCAGCCATAGAGCAAGCTTTGGAGGACGATAAGTCTGTATTCGCGGTGTGGATCAAACCAATTGCACAAGAACAATCTGAGGAGGGCCAAGTGCCGCATCAAGCAATGGTTGATCGGATAGTTCAGGAGTTTGCAGATGTGTTTCCAGATGATCTGCCAAAGGGATTACCCTCCGATCGAGGTATGCCCTTCAAGATCGAGTTATTGCCAGGGAGTACTCCAGTGAGTAGACCAATCTATCGGCTCTCACCAAAGGAGTTGGAGGAGTTGCGAACAACACTTACGGAGTTGTTGGAGAAGGATTTCATACGACATAGTACCTCTCCGTGGGGAGCACCGGTACTATTTGTTCCAAAGAAGGATGGAGGACTTCGTTTCTGTATTGATTATCATGGGCTCAATAAGCAAACCGTGAAGAATGCATATCCCTTGCCTCGGATCGATGACCTGCTTGATCAACTAAGTGGAGCACGCTACTTTTCCAAGCTGGATCTTCGTAGTGGCTATTGGCAAATTCCTATTGAAGGAGAGGACGTGCAAAAGACTGCTTTTTGCACAAGGTATGGACATTTTGAGTGAGAGTTCTACCTTTTGGACTCACTAATGCTCCAGCAGTCTTCATGGATCAGATGCATCGAGTGTTGGAGGGACTATTGGATCGGTCCGTGGTGGTGTTCTTAGATGATATCTTAATCTATAGCAGGACAGAGGCAGAACATGTGAATCATGTGCGAGAAGTTCTAAGACGACTACGACAGTGGAAAATTTACTGCAAGAAGTCAAAGTGTGCTTTTTGGCAGAAGGAGGTTACCTTCTTGGGTCATAAGATCTCATCAGAGGGGATCAAGATGGAAGAAGAGAAGATCAAGGCCATTACTGATTGGCCTACCCCGAAGGATGCTACAGAAGTACAAGCATTCAATGGACTGGCCAGTTTTTACCGACGGTTCATCCACTATTATGCTCACGTGGCTGCACCATTGACTGACCTCTTGGGAAAGAACTCGAGCTTCCAGTGGACCATCAAGCATGAAGAAGCATTCCAGAAGTTAAAGCATATGGTGTCTTCAAGACCTATTCTTCAACCATATGATCCTCAACTACCTTGTATGGTTGATTTTGATGCTTCTAACTTTGCAATTGGAGTTGTGTTGCAACAAGAATTTCCAGATGGACTACATCCGATTGCCTTTGTGTCTCGCCGACTAAATACAGCGGAAAGAAATTACTCTGCTTGAGATCGGGAACAACTTGCAATGGTATATGCCACCAAGGTATGGAGGCATTATCTCTTGGGGAAACAAGTGATCATGCGAACTGATCACAAGCCATTGTTGCAGACCTTACACTTGGAGCACATGAAGAGCCGGCATCATCGATGGGAAGAGCAACTCCAATTGTTTGACATCAAACTTGAGTACAAACCAGGTCGGTTCTATGTCATTCCCGATGCTCTATCACGACGACCTGATTTGAAGGATCTTCCTTTTATCACGGCGGCAATTACAACGGTGTCCATTGACCCTAAGGTCCACAATGAGTTTCAATCAGCTCTACGACAAGATCCCTTCTTCCAATTGGTACACGGTCGTCTGACAGCATGCGACAAGGAGTACAACACCTTCTCCTTCAAGGAAGGCCTTTTATTCCATGCAGACCAGATCTATGTTCCAGCCAAAGGTGATCTTCGACTTGTGCGCCTTCAAGAAGCCCATGATTTACCAATAGCTGGTCACATGGGAGTGGACAAGACCTTGGGCACCCTCCAACGCCAATGGTGGTGGCCCAACATGACACGAGATGTTCGAGACTTTGTCCGATCATGTGAGAGTTGCCAACGGAACAAGGCCAGCAACCAGAAGCAGAGTGGACTCCTTCAACCACTCGCCATTCCATCCGCTCGTTGGGAGCATGTGAGCTTGGATCTCATCACATCCTTGCCAAAGACAAAACAAGGACACACCGCCATCGTGGTGTTTGTGGATAAGCTTAGTAAGCAAATCCACTTGGCACCAACCTGTGATACCGTGGATGCTCCAACCTTAGCACAAATCTACTTCGACAATGTCTTCAAGCATCATGGCATGCCACGCGTACTCATCTCCGACCGTGATCCTCGCTTTACCGGGAAGTTTTGGCAAGCACTCTTCCAGATACTCGGCACCAAGCTTGCTTTGTCCACGGCCTATCATCCTCAAACTGATGGACAAACTGAACGCGCCAATCGTACATTGGAGGATATGTTGCGGGCCTTTGTCAATGTCCACCATACCAACTGGGATGAATGTCTTGCAACTGCAGAATTTGCCTACAACAATTCCAAATAGGCAAGCACTGGATTTTCTCCCTTCTTTCTCAATTTTGGCCAAGATCCGCTTGTTCCAGATTCTCTTCTTGCTCCCCCTCCCTCTCAGGTTCCTCATACTTTTACATTCTTGACCACTATATCCCGCTCTCTCCAACAAGCCAAGTCTCACCTCCTTGTTGCTCAGAATCGCCAAAAACAATATGCAGACCATCATCGTCGTGATCTCACCTTTGAAGTTGGTGATAAAGTCATGCTATCCTCTAGTAACCTCCCTCTCCCACTTGACACCCAAGTTTGTAAACTTGCTCCTAATTGGATAGGACCCTTTGATATCACCCACATTATCTCTCCTGTTGCTTATCGTCTTGCCTTACCTTGTCACATGTGTATCCATCCTGTCTTTCATGTTTCCAAGTTGAAACCCTTTGTTCCTAACCCTTCTTCCTTTTCCTCTCGAGTCCAACCTCCCCCTCTTCCTATCCCTATCAATGATCATGAGGAGTATGAAGTTGATTGTATCCTTGCGCGTCGCCATATTCAACAAGGCCATCGCCAACACACGGAGTACAAGGTCCTTTGGAAAGGGTATCCCCTTCATGATGCCACATGGGAACCTCTTTCTCACCTCCAGAATGCACAGATGGCCATCAAGGAATTTGAAGCTTCACTGGCAACGAGGACGTCACCAACTAGCGGCGGGGGAATATGTAACAATATGGAGTTTAGTGACAAAGTTAGTCGGGCTTACGAAGTAGAGAATAAGCCAAAATAGCCTAAAATATTCTAGAAGCATCTAAGAAGCTTCTTAGGAAGCTTCCCAACTAGTTAACTTGCGCCCTAAGCAGGTAGCTTCTAGAAGGAAGCTTCTAGAAGCTTCTAACTAGCTTAGCTTGCACGCCAAGTAGGCGGCTTCTAGAAGGAAGCTCCTTGAGAAGCTTCCTAGTTAACTTGGCTTGCACTCCAAAGAAAGCGGGTCAAGGAAGCTTCTTGAGAAGCTTCAAAGGTCTTGTATGCTACCTATAAATAAGAAGGCCGAAGCTCATGCTAGGCATTTGGAGTTTTCCCTCATTCAAGTGTCCCAATGTGAATTTCCATTCTCCTATTTCTCTCCTTGGTTTCGGTCTTTTACATGGGCACTCTTTCCAAATTCTTCTCATCCATTCTTGGTACATCTTCTTCCTTGTGACCTTGTTGTCCAAAAGGCTCACTACCTTCCTTCTCTATTTTGATTTGTTCTTGATGATGATTGTTAGTCCTTTGGTCTTTATAACTCTTTCTTTGTTGGTTGTTGGGTCTTTGGCCTTGGATATATCTTCATTTTTGTCATGCACTTGCCCTTTGGGCTTTGGGTCAAGTAATTTTTTGGCCTTGAGTCTCCTTTATTTTCATTTTTTGAAAGGCCTTTCTTCATTATCATGCTCTCCTTTGGAAGGATCTTTGCCTTTGGCTTGGAGGCTCTCCTCCTCCTTTGCAATTACTTGGTCTGCTCTAGATGGGGTGGATTAAGTATCTCCTTCTTTGTTGTACTTCCACTCCTTGTCTGAAGATATGATTATATGAGTGAAGAAATCCTTGCTTGTGGAGTTGGTGCTCTTGCTTGAATCCTTAGCCTCCTCCTTTGCAATTTTTTTGATCAATTAGGGGTTCTTCTTTGCACTCTTGGCCTTTTCTTTTGGCATTGCTAGTACTGATATCCTCTTCTTGTTAGAGGCATGGTTGATGGCTTCCTCCATGTTGAAAAACTTCTTTGTCTTGGCAAATTCTTTGTCAACTAACCTGTACTTCTTGTACATCATCTCCACCTCTAGATGTGTAGAGAGGTACCCCTTGGGATAAAATGTGTCAAGAACTTCCTTCTCTCTTCTCAAGTTAGCATCTTCATACCCATGTAGAAATGTATCATGAATAGAGCTAAGTGTGTTACTCCTCCATCCTTGTTCATATCCCTACACAAACTCTGAACTTGTGCTAGAACATCTTAATCTTATTCACCAACCTTCCTTTGTATAAGTCTTTGAAGAAAATTGCTTTGCTATTTTTCAAGTAAGTTTTCCATTTTGAATTGAACTTCATTATTGCTTCTACAATGGCTCTTTGGGTAGGATTGTTGTATGTGCCCACCTGCCATCTATTTTTTGTTTTCTCAAAGGAGGCCTTTAATCTCACCTCCATACTTGCATCCGAGCAAGTTCATTGAGTCTCTAATGCTCTTGGTGGTGAATTGTTGGGACCAAGGACAACTTGCCAGTTTTACTCTATCCAAGCAAACACATTTCCTTTCAAGTTCTCCACTCTTGGGTCCATATTGTCTCTAAATTTGTGGAGCATGGTGTGTTCACTCAAGTCTCAACTCCAAAGCAAGAATATGAGTTTCTTGATGCATACCAACTCCTCCTTATAATGGAGCACAAAATTATTCACGCTTGATGATTTGAGGATTATCTTGGGCACTCATTATGCTACTTTGGCTTGAATACAATGTTGCTTATTGATGTCTAACAGAAAGGTGAGGGGAATTTTATTGTGTAGAATTTACAACTACGTCAACTGTCATTCACTATATCTTTTAAACTCTCAAAATGTTCCTTGCCAAAGGTGTAGAAATTCCTACACTTTCTAGACTTTCACTTGTCCAGATTTGAAAAAGCTTAAAAGTGAATGACCAAGTCTTGGTTTTAATATTTTAGTTTTGCTATTACCAAAATTTGGTCAGTGTGCCATGGGTGAGCAATTGCAATTCATACATGTGAGCTTCTTGGTACAATCAAATGATTATCACTTATAGTTCTTTGTCTAGGTGGCGGCACATTCAAGCCATTAGAATTGTATCTAAAATTCATTGACTCCCAAGCCAAAAGGCACAAGGGGATTGAATACATAGGAGAGTCCACACAAAAGAGATATAAGGACTAACCCTTTTTCTTGAATCCCTTTGGCTTGGAAGACCTTTGGTACTATAATTTTTTAGCATTGCAAACCCTTAGCCTGCTAGATCTTTAGCACAGAAATCTTTTGGCTTGGGAGTCAATCAATTTTAGATACACTTCTAATAGCACCAAAGGTCTTCCAAGCCAAAGGGATTCAAGAAAAAGGGTCAGTCCTTATATCTCTTTTGTGGAGACTCTCCTATGTATTCAATCTCCTTGGGCTTATTCCTTTTGTACTCTCTCCTTTCTTCATCTTCCTTCCATGTTGTACAGTTTTCTTCTATGACAAAGGTAAATGGTGTAAAACCATCTTCCATCTTGAGAAAGCTTTTAAGTTATTGTATCCTTAAGAAAATAAGGTGAAATAAAAGAATTTTTTTTTGTTTTGTGAAAGGGTGGGTCGCCACAATATGGCCAACTTGGTACTTAGAATCTTGAATATGCTATGCTCAGACATTGGGGTTTCAGTCTTGGCAGTCATAGCTATACCAATAGTTGCTCAAAGATTACTTAATGACAGTTAGATTTTGTGTTAAGGCTATTGATCATACCGTTAGAGCCATTATTTAATTATACCTTCAGAATGCAACTCCAAAGAGCTCACTTCTCTGATGTTGCCTTTGAGCTTTTGGTTATGGTGGACAAAGGCTACCAAGCGTCACCTAGAGTCTTTTAGCTAGAGTGAATATGACTTGATAGTGTAATCAAAGTCTATTGATGGTAGTATATTGAGTTGAGTGTTGAGTTTTGATTTAAGTTGAGTTTGTGATTAATTGTGTGCACATTAAGCTTTAATTGTATGCACATTAGTGTGCACAATAGGCTTTGAACCCTATATCTTAGGTTTCTTAGACTTGTGATTTAGTCAACTGAGATACTCCCACTTGTTGTCCTAGAGATTGATGGACTTATATCTATACTATGGCTAAGAGAGGATAGTTAATCCCATCCTTGGTGATCCTAATAGGAGTAAGTAGACATTTATCTTGTGTCAAATGCCATGTAGTGGTAGATTCAATCTGATTGGGATCCGCTCCAATGGATTGAATCTACCATTCTTTATTTCCTATTTGTGCAACATGTTTGTGTGAGGTGCCTTGATATTTAGGGTGTTGGTGCTTTGGTGCTTTGGTGCTCTTGATAGTGAGGTTAGAGTGATGACCATTAGACTACCTATATCTCTTTCTAAGGAGTCAAGAAGTGGTAACCTATAGGTTGTGAGAGTGTGTATTATGATGGCAACTTATAGGTTGCTTTTCTCCTAGTGTAGTTGTCATGATTGGAGTTACATTAATTGATGGTGTTCAATTGCTAGTGGCACTTGGTGGTTACAAATGCTATTTAGGGTCATGTTGTCATAATGGAGTACTTTGAAGATTCTAAAGGAAATTTTTCTTTAATATGCAATGGGTTTATATGGAGTGGCACTTGGTATCAACCCAAATCTCAACCTTAAACCTGTATCCTAGTGAGAGAAGAGATTGATTTTGGTTTGGATTTTGACACAAGAGTTGATTCAATTGAGAGTGCACATTGTGTATCCACACTGTTGTTGTAGGACATGTACATTTATGGGATCTTGAAAGGTCCAAAATGCTACTCTAGTATTGTGGGTACCATTGAGTTGGATAATTTCATCCAAGAGTTTGATAGTTGGTATGAACTATAGTAAATATGGAACTCAACTTTGTTCATGCACTTCATAGCATGGAAGAAGTTTCTCCAATACTTGGAGGATCCATTGATAGATGACTACCACAAGTTCAAGAGAGCAAACTTGGAGGAGATTGAGCTATGGAGACAGTATTAGTCTTTGAACTACATCTATATCATTTTAGGTTAGGTTTCTAGAGGTAGATTGGTAGTATCCACAAGTTCTAGTAGCATTGGTGGATCTAGTGAAGATGCAATAGTTGGAGATGGTGCTACTACATGGTTTTACCCCATGGTGGAATTCTTCTTGTGCTTAAGGCAAAATTACCAAGGAGTGCAGACAAACAAGTTGAAGAGCTTGCAAGAGTTATAGTGAAAGGTTGGAGAGAGCCTACACAAGGCATACATTTTCATGATGGTTGACGAGTTTCACTAAAGGAGTTATTAAGGCCCAAGTAGTGCACAATTAGTTTAATTCTAGTATAGAATATTGGAAAGGGAACTACAATATAGAGTATGTGATGTTATATTGTTACAAGCTATCTCACCAACTTTGGCAATGGTTTTTTTATTTGTAGAGCACATTGAGCTAAACATGGTGGAAGAGAGAGTGGTGACATCTGGATTTGGTAGGAAGACTTCATCCACAACTATTACTTCTTCTAGAGTGTAGCAAAGTGCACCATACCATGTTGACTTTCAAGGGTAGAGTGGACATCTCCTAGCTTATGGAGTCCTTTATTCTCATTTTTTGGTCAACAATAGGTAATGAGTGGTGGTGTTGCTTGTTGGACTTGTGGTGAACCTCACCAAAATATAAATTGCACCCAAGGTAGTGAGCATGACACCTTTGGAGCACCTCAACCATTGCCATTGATTTGGTCATACAAGTGACCAATACTTTGACTTGCATCCAGAGTTACAAAAAGGTAGGATTGCTATACAAGAAGTAGAGGAGCCATAAGCCAAGGAGGATGAGGTGGTAGTAGAGGACTCCACCTAGTAGGAGCCCAATACCTATCTTTGTTTTGATAAACCATGGCTACCCAAATTGAGCCAATGGAGCAAAGATTTGCTAGCATGGTTATAGTTCAAAGGAGATCAGATTCAAGTGTTGAGGCTTCCATTTTCTATATTGGTGATGGAGATGTTCTTGACTTCATGTGAAAATAAACATAGGTAGATGCATCCATTGCAAGGACTAGGTTCTCTTGAGCTTAGAGTAACATCAATGGAGTAGGACCCATAGAGAGGAGAGGTTGGTAGACAAGTAAGACTTCCTCAATCTTTCACAATTTCTAAGATATTATAGACAACATCCATGGCTCCTAGATGTTAAAATGTAAGTGAAATAAGTGGTGAAGGAATCCATGATGGACTAGATATAGTCACCCACCTATTTCTACAAAGGTTATGTCTAGTATAATGTTGGGAGTGGCTCAATTGATTATTTGTTCCCCTTTGTACTCAACCACTAACATGTGTACTCTAGGAATTGACCCAACTCCCATGTTTTGGTTAGCTACCACACTTTGTGAGGATGTTGTGATTCTTGCTTCTAAAGTAGAGGTGGTTGATAGTGGAGCCAACTTGGGTTAGGAGCATGACATTTGTCTGGCTAATAATGGCTTGTGGTAGGTAGCAATTGCTAGATTGGAGGAGTTACTTGCTAGATCTACATTTGAACAAGTTAGGTTTACACTTAGAATTGTCATATTGGACAACCAGAGTAGTATTTTCAGTTTTGTGGGACCTTTAGGGAAGGTCTATATACCACAAAGGGTATTATTAGATTTTGGTACACAACCTTTTATGTTTGAGAAGGTTGTAGTTCTTGGTCTTGGGCTACAAAAGATCGATGTGGAGAAGTGTCCATTTCAAACATAGATATCTCTAGGAAGTGGATCCACTTAGTACATTACATATGGGAAGAGCATTGTTAACTTCAAAAAAATCATTTGATTGATAGTTCTATGATGAGAGCTCATGTTATTGTGATAATAACAAAGTTGTATGATTTATTAGTTGGTGGAGTAATGTTAACCCCATGGGTTTCAAAATTGATTATTAGGAGGAGATAATTTCATATAGGTCATGTTGGCAGTCAAGTGAGGGACATGTGTATCACCTACCAATTCACTTTAGTAGTGGTACTCTTGGCTCACTACAATCAAGGACCACAATATAAATCTCCACTTTTAGTGGTTTTGTTACTTAGCCTAGTGAGTTATTGGACGGGAATGTCTATGTAGAAGATATCTCAATACTAGAGAAAATCACTTGGATTTGGGGTATTATTGGAGTTTTTCTATCCACCTTGGATGTCCCATTATGGAGTTCCAATAAGAAGTTGTAGCATCATGCGGATAGGTTGGTGCAATAGGCTTGGAGTGGAGCCTTTATACCACCAATGGACTAGTTTGATGATGATCTTTTGGATTCTATTACCTTATCATGTTTGGAGACCACACCTATTGATTGGAAATATCCAATGGAGGGAATATGCCTATTGGATTTGTTTGGTAAGATTAGCATTAGACTAGCTAAGGTATTGCAAACAAGCATACGTGTCTAGAGGTACTTGTATGTAGAGAAAGATGAGATTGCTACACAAGTCTCTCTATATCATGTGGCACATTTGGCCTATTTGTATCTGGAGGTATTATCAATGTCAACAATTAGGGGTTACCAAAGGACCTTACCATTAGACATTTCCTTGTTTGAGGTATAAGATTTGGAGAGACATGTTACCACTTATTTGGTGATTTTTGGATGGCCATGTCAAGGATATCTCCATGCTAGCCAAGGATTGGTTTTGTAGGATCTCCATTCTAGTATGTTTTGGGAGATGTTATGTATATTATGACATCTCAAAGTTCACCAAGCAATTTTCCAACATACATTTTGGATAACATTTATTTGAGGGGTGACTCTTGTACAAGTGATGGTGAGTACACATTAAGTCTGGTCTTGGATTGACCCTATAATGTTTTTGGATACGGCTCAAGCTAGATCTTGGGCACATCATCTTTGTCTTTGGTGGACAAACCTCTTACCTAGAGAGATTTTACAATCTGCCTATAATGGGATTCAATGACGAACACACTTAATTGTCAATGATATTTTAGATATTGGGTGCTAGTCTTTAGATGGTAGGAGTGGTTGGTCATTCATGGTAGTGGTGCAACTTGTTAGGCAGCCTCAAGTTACTTTACACATGCTCATGAGTTCCAAACCTCACATGCTTATAGAGAAAGAGGTCTTGGACTTGTTTGGGATTCATAGTTATAACAATTGTTGGAGCTTAATAGTTATGAGAGAGAGAGCATATGATGTGTTTTTATATTGCTATTACCATTTTTTTTAGTAGTGTGGAGATATCCAAGTCTTGAGTGTTAGGTCAAGCTATGGACCTGAATGGTTTGACCTGGATTTCAAGCATTGGATTGGCTGAGCAACTATAATGTTCCAAGGATAGGAGAAACCCCAAGAGAAACATAAGAAAAGAAACACAAGAGAAACACAAGAATTCATTCTTCAATATTCTAATACCTCAAAGGAGCACCTAGTCTTTATTATAAAGCAAAGAGGATCCACTCAAAAGGAACTACACCCTTGGATCAACTACATGGATTGGTGACATGTCAACAAGTTCCTCCCTTATATTACTGCATGCTTTGGTGACATGTTGATCCTTGTCTTCTTGTAAGAAGCTCAAAAGACCATAGGAAAGATCTTGAAAGACAAACAAAGGGGAGAGGGGAAGGCAACATCTTTTTTCCTTGGCAAGAAAGAGTAAACCCTATTTTTTGATGTCTAATTCATTTGTTTGGACCTCCAAAATTGTCTCTAAAGTTTTTAGGGTATTTTTGGCCTTTGCTCTAATAGTGGAAGTACTCTTTTTGTGACACCTCTATCTAATCTATTTAGACTTTCATACATGGCATCTTTAAAGATATTACCAAGCCAATTTCCACCAAGCCAATTTCCATCATTGGCTAGATAATCTATCTAGCCAATGATATTATAGTAATATAGGATGTGCTTGATAAGCATCACCACTAAAACACTTATGAGCTCTGAGCCTATCAAGACAATTTAGGCATATGTTGAGGGTGATGGACCAAGTAGGCATGGGATTCTTGGGACAAAACTAGTGATTGCTAGTAAGACTGATCTACTTGGAGTACATCTAGGTGAACATAGTCTACTTGGGATGGTTAGCTAGATGATGCATGGAGCTTGCAGTTAGAGTAGAAGGAATCTTTTACTCTAAGGTTGTGGTCTCTAGCAATTGGAGACATGAAAATATTGCTTTCAAAGCCTTGGTGTAGTAACCACTCAATGCATCTTCCTTTGTACATCAATTATAGAGGATACTTGGGAGCCAAACACTAGACCTATAAAAGACCAAGAATGCAGAGAGAAATAGGAGAATGGAAGCTCACACTAGGACACTTGAATGTGTGAAACTCCAAATGCCTAGCATGAGCTTCAGTTCTTGTATTTATGGAGGTCATACAAGGCCCTTGAGAAGCTTCTCAAGAAGCTTCCTTGAGCCGCTTCCTTTGAGTGCAAGCCAAGTTAATTGGGAAGCTTGTCAAGAAGCTTCCTTCTAGAAGCCGCTTAGTTGGCATGCAAGCTAAGCTAGTTGGAAGCTTCTAGAAGCTACCTACTTGGGGTGCAAGCTAAGATAGCATGGAAGCTTCCTCGATACTTCTGGAATATTCTAGGCTAATTTGTCTTATTTGCTACTTTGTTAGCCTTACTAACTTTGTCATTAAACTCCATATTGTTACATATTCCCCCACCACTAGTTGGTGATGTCCTTGTTGCTAGTGAAGCTTCAAACTCTTGGATGGCCAATCGTGTATTCTGGAGATGAGAAAGAGGTTCCCACATGATATTATGAAGGAGATACCCTTTCCAAAGGACCTCGTACTCCGTATGTTGTAGATGACCGCATTGAATGTGGTGACACGCAAGGATACGGCCAACTTTGTACTCCTCATGATCATTGATGGGGATAGGAGGAGGAGGAGGTTTGATGCAAGAGGAAAAAGAAGATGGGTTAGGAAAAAAGGGTTTTAACTTGGAAATATCAAAGACATGATGTATGCACATATGATAAGGCAAGGCAAGTCTATAAGCAACAAGAGAGACAATTTTGGTGACATCAAAGGGTCCTATCCAATTAGGGGCAAGTTTATGAACCCGCTTGGGTATCAAGTGGGAAAGGGAGGTTATTTGATGAGAGCATGACCTTATCACCAACTTGAAAGTTGAGATCACAATGATGGTGATCCGCATATTGTTTCTGCCAATTCTAAGCAACAATGAGATGAGACTTGGCTTGTTGGAAGGATTAGGAGATGGTGGTCAAGAAGAGTGGAAGTATGAGGGACAAGAGATGGAGGAGGAGCAAGAAGGGAATCTGGAACTAGTGGGTCTTGGTTAAAATTGAGAAAGAAAGGAGAGAATACGGTGCTTGCTTGTTTAGAATGATTATATGCAAACTCCACAATTGCAATACATTCATCCCAATTGGTATGATGAATGTTGACAAAGCCACGAAGCATATCTTCCAAGGTGCAATTTTTCACATTCAGTTTATCCATCAATTTGAGGATGATAGGCCGTGGACAAAGCGAGTTTAGTGCCAAGTATCTGGAAGAAATTTTGCCAAAACTTTCCAATGAATCAAGGATCACGGCCAAAGATGAGTACATATGGCATCCCATGATGCTTAAATACATTCTCAAAGTAGAATTGTGCCAAGGTTGGAGCATCCATAGTATCAACCGTTGGTGCCAAATGATTTTTCTTACTAAGCTTATCCACAAACACCACAATTGTTGTATGACCTTGCTTTGTCTTGGGCAAAGAGGTGATGAGATCTAAGCTCACATGTTCCCAATGAGTAGATGGAATGGGGAGTAGTTGAAGGAGTCCACTTGGTTTTTGGGTACTAGTCTTATTGAGTTGGCAACTCTCACATGATTAGATAAACTCCCAAACATCTTGTGCCATGTTGGGCCACCACCATTAGCATTGGAGGATACCGAAGGTCTTGTCCACACCCATGTGACCAACAATAGGTAAATCATGGGCTTCTTGAAGGCACAGAAGTCAAAGATCACCTTTGGCTGGAACATAGACTTGGTTCTCATGGAATATAAGGCCTTCCTTGTATGAGAAGGTGTTTTACTTCTTGTCGCATGCTGTCAAAATACCATGTACCATTTGGAAGAAGGGATCTTGTAGACCTGACCAAAACTCATTTTGGACCTTGGAGTCAATTGACACCGTTGTAATTGCCACCGTGATGAGAGGAAGAGACTTCAAATCAGGTCATTGTGATAGAGCATCAAGGATGACATGGAACCGACCTAGTTTGTACTCAAGTTTGATGTCAAAAAATGGGAGTTGCTCCTCCCATTGATGATGTTGACTCTTCATATGTTCCAAGTTTAAGGTCTTCAACAATGTTTTGTGATCAATTCACATGATCACTTGATTCTCCAAGAGATAATGCCTCAATATCTTGGTGGCATATACCATTGCAAGTTGTTCTTGATCTTGAGTAGAGTAATTTCTTTCAGCTATATTTAGTTGGCAAGATACAAAGGCAATGGGATGTAGTCCATTTGAGAATTCATGTTGTAACATGGCTCCAATTGCAAAGTTAGAAGCATCAAAATCAACAACAAAATGTAATTGAGGTTGAAGAATGGATCTTGAAGACACCATATGTTTCAACTTTTGGAATGCTTTTTTGTGCTTGATGGTCCACTAGAAGCTCAAGTTCTTCCCAAAGAGGTCAATCAATGGTGCAGCCACATGAGCATAATAATGGATGAACCATTGGTAAAACCTCACCAATCCATTAAATGCCTATACTTCTATAGCATCTTTTGGAGTAGGCTAATCAGTAATGGCCTTGATTTCTCCTTTTGCATCTTGATCCCCTTTGATCAGATCTTGTGACCCAAGAAGGTAACTGCCTTTTGCCAAAAGGCACACTTCAACTTCTTGCAATACAATTTCCATTGTCATAGTTGTCTTAGGACTTCTCGCAAGTGATTCACATGTTCTACCTCTATCTTGCTACTGATAAAGATATCATTTAAGAACACCACCATGTACCAATCCAATAGTCCATCTAGCACCCGATGCATTTGATCCATGAAAACTATTAGAGCATTAGTGAGCCCGGAAGGTAGAACTCTACACTCAATATGCCTATACCTTGTGCAAAAGCCAATATTTTGCACATCCTCCCTATCAATGGGGATTTTCCAATAGCCATTGTGAAGATCCAACTTGGAAAAGTATCATGCTATACTGAATTGATCAAGCAAGTCATCGATCCGAGGCAAAGGATATGCATTCTTCATTGTTTGCTTATTGAGCCCATGGTAATCAATATAGAAACAAAGTCTTCCATCCTTCTTTGGAGCAAATAGTACCGGTGCTCCCCAAGGAGAGGTACTATGTTGTATGAAGTCCTTCTCCAACATCTCCATAAGTGTTGTTTGTAACTCCTCCAACTCCTTTGGTGAGAGCCAATAGATTGGTCTACTCACTAGAGTACTCCTTGGCAATAACTCAATCTTGAAGGGCAAACCACGATCAGAGGGTAATCCTTTGGTAGATCATCCAAAAACACATCCAAAAACTCCTGAGCTATCTGATCAACCATTGCTTGATGAGGCTCTTGGCCCTCCTTAGATTGTCCTTGTGCAATCTGCTTGATCCACACTATGAAAATAGACTTATCTTCCTCCAAAGCTTGCTCTATGGCTATTTCCCTAATAAACTTCCCATCTAGGGATTCATCTCTCTTCAAAGCTTGTTCCATGGCTGCCTTCTTGGCAAACTTCCCATCTTGGGACTGACTATTCTTAGGTGTCTTACTCAAAGGTGCCATACAACCTTATTGGAAATTCCTACCTTGGTGTTGTACTTGAATTTGTCGTTGGCTCTAATCAAATTGAACCTTATGACGTTCAAGCTAAGGTAGTCATAGAATGACATTGTAGTGTAGAAGTGCCACTACAAATCTACTACACTCCAAATACTCCTTCCCAATCTTGAAAGTAACAAGAAACGAGATATGAAATGCAAAACCCTTTCTACCATCCGCCATCATCAATCTACTTCCAATTATTGGCTTGATAAGAATACCCAATTCCTTTGCTACTTGCATAGATATGCAATTCTCTGCACTTCTAAAATCAACCAAAATACAACCCTTATTAGATATTGTACCTTGCAAGTGAAGCAAACTTGCATAGGTCAAGCCTTCAATCCCATTGGAACTAATCAAGCTCTCAATAGGTGACTCAAAATCTCCTAATAGAATTCCTTATTTCCTTGATCATTCCACTCCACAAACTCCATCTAGGCAACTTGTCAAGGTTGCCTATTCCTAAGTGGACATTCAGCAATGTGATGTCCAACCTAGCAACAATAAAAGCAACCACCATTTGCTCGTAATCTTTCTCTATCCGCTATACCAAGTGGTCTCTATTGGATAACATCAATCTCCATTGGTGTCGGTTCCTCCACCCATGTGTAGTGTACTAGTAGGCTTTGTGTAGGTCAAGGTTGAGACCAAGTTGTTGCAACCAAGGAATCAAAGCCCTCAACCAATTACATGGCTTCTTCCATGTTTTGTGGTTCCTACATGGTCACCTCCAATTTGGTTTGTGACTTCAAGCCCCTCACAAATCAGTCCAAAAATTCACCTTCTTGTATATTTGGAATCTGCATGATGATGTTATGAAATTGCATGATGTAGCTCCTTATAGAGCCAATCTGCTTCAACTCCACCAATTTATCTTGTGCGACTCAAGTGGCATCTATAGATTGAAATTAACCAAGTATTGTATCCTTGAATTCTGCCCATGTCAAGATTGGTGCAACAATCTGTCATTCAGCTTGCTCTACTCGAAATCGCTACCAAAGTTTTGCCACACCATCCAATTGGCTAGAAGCCAAGAGAATCTATTTCTACTCATCTTTGAAGATTGGTAGCTTCAAAGTAATATTCGTAGTCAAACAAAAAATTTTCCATTATGGCCGGAAGATTCTTGCTTTCACACACCTTGGGTTGTGGAAATTGGATTTGATCTTCTCCATCTCAAACGGGTGCTTTCTCTATGTGTTCTTGTCGTTACTAGTCTTGTTCATCCAACAATCGAGTAAGGTGCTCAATTTGTTGATGCATAGCAATGATAACATTTGGTCTTGCCGCCATGGCTATTACTCTATCCCACTATTCCCAATTTATCTAATTTATTAACACATAGATGTAGCATGTCCACCACTCTCCATAAGTTACAACCAAAAGTATCAAGGGTTCCTCAAACAAGGTGATCATATGAAGAAAATCATACCCAAAGCACAAGATGATGAATTGTGTGAAATGATGTTTGGGTAATACTTGGACACAAAATCCCAATGGTTTGGCGGAAGTGGACTTGGTGGTCCATAAATTTGATCCATTCTATTTTTGCTTTGATACCAATGTAAAAGACCAAGACTGAGGGGAGAAATAAGAGAATAGAAGCTCACACTGGGACACTTGAATGTGGGAAACTCCAAATGCCTAGCATGAGCTTTGGCTCTTGTATTTATAGGGGTCATACAAGCCTCTTGAGAAGCTCCTCAAGAAGCTTCCTTGAGCCGCTTCTTTGGAGTGCAAGTCAAATTAATTAGGAAGCTTCTCAAGAAGCTTCCTTCTAGAAGTCACTTACTTGGCATGCAAGCTAAGCTTGTTGGATGATTCTAGAAGCTACCTACTTGGGGTGGAAGCAAAGCTAGCAAGGAAGCTTCTTAAGAAGCTTCCTAGATACTTTTGGAATATTCTAGGCTAATTTTTTTTATTTGCTACTTTGTTAGCCCTACTAACTTTGTCGTTAAACTCCATATTGTTACAAGACCCAAGCTTACAAGAGGGAAGGATGGTGAGTTTGGAGGTTCTTGAGGAGCTACACAAGTTGTTTTTTTTCAATATGAAAGATTTGGGTGCTCTTAAGGGACATGGTTTTTGGATTGAGCTAACTAGTGATACAATTTTTTGATGTCCAAATCTAGTGACATGGAGAGAACTTTGATTCAAAGTCAAAATAGAGACCTTTTTGAGGTTCATTTGGTGGAGATGTCACATGGAAAGTATGCTTCAACTATAATGATGTCAATCCAAGAAAGATATGCATAGCAATTGCATAGATAAGCAAATGTGTGGAGATTATCATCTTATCAACCAGCAAACTAGGGTTGACTTGTACACTATACATACACCAAAGGAGATCTTTGATGCAATTGTGAATGCAAAGATCTTTAGTACTTTGGATCTTTGGCAAGATATCATCAATTGCCAATTATGAAGAAAGATAAGTACAAGATAAAATTTTGGATTATTGATCATCACACTAAGGATGTATTATATCAACATTAATTCTTTCCATTTTAGTTAAAGAATACTTCTACCAAGTTCCAAAGGGTCATGGGTAAGATCCTAGTAGGATTGGATCTTGCTTGATGCTATATTTATGACACAATCTATAGTGCTACTATGGAGAAGCATGAGAGACATTTGTTGGAGGTGTTTGAAAGATTGAGATCTCATAGACTCAAATTACATCTTAGGAAAGTACATTCTTTCAAGTATAGATTGAGTATTTGGGTCACACTATCTACCAAAGTGGTTTTGGTGTTCAATAGACCAAGGTGTATGTATTGCATCTATTGCATGTATTTCTTGGCTTATGGATCTCAATAAAGTGCAAGCATTCCTTAGGTTGGCAAAATTCTATCTCTAATATGTTAGAGAATTTAGTGTTATTTCCAAGGTGTTGATAGAGCTAACCAAGCTTACACAAGAGTGTTGTTGGGAAGATGAGCAAGAGAGAGCATTTATCAAGCTCTAGGAGAGGTTGAAATCTACCCTATTCTTAGGAGACTAATTGGAGGACACCCATTCCAAGTTCATATTGATTGGAGTACATTGGAGCTTGGAGTAGTGCTCACTCAACAAGCTGAAGAGGGGAAGGAGTTTGTGGTGGCCTATGCTAGTTGCTCCAACAATTCAATGGAAGTATAATATAGTTCATCTGAGAGAGAGTGCTTAGAAATAGTGTGGGCAATAGGAAATTTTTCATTTGTTACTTATTTGATAACTCCTTCATTCTCATAATTGATCATCTACCATTGAAGTGGTTAATGATTCCAACAAGCTTTCAAAGAAGCTTACACAATGGGCTATGATTTACAAGAGTATGATTTTATGGTCATTCACATACTTGAAGTGGTGAATCGTGATGTAGATGGTAGAAACCTATGTACCAACCGGTATGATTAGACCAAAGCACATTGTCATGGTAAGACGGATGAGATGATGGAAGAAACAAGGTAGATGGCATGCATTTACCTTTTTGTGTGTCTTGATTGAGGCTCTGGTGGTACCTTTCTCATTATAGACAAGAAGAGTTGTTAAGGTCTCAAATCTAGCGAGTGGAGATATTGATACAAGTCAATGAGATATTCATGATGATATCTTAGTGATGGATTATCTTTGCATTGGTGTTATTAGTAGCACAACTAGTGCCAAGGAGAGAGATCTTATCCTTTAACAAGACATGCCACTTAAATTGGAGGGAAAACATCTTCTTTGGGTATATGGGACGGTAGAAGAGTGCAAGTAGTGCCCCTTCCATCTTAGAGACCATAATTGGTATGATATGCTCATGAGGACCTAGTACATTTCGGAGTAAAGTAGACATATAGCTTACTCTAGAGTCCTTATTGGTGGTATGTTATATGGACCAATGTACAATATTTTGTTACCAAGTGTGTGCTTTGTGATTGAGATAGAGCATCATTCAATGTTCATATGCCACAATTACATCTACTATGTACTAATATGGAGTTTACCAACAAGTTACTCAAGACTGAAAAAGGAAGCAAATAGGCCAAATTAGCCAGAATTATAAGAATGTTTTAGAAGCATCTAAGAAGCTACTTGATACCTTCCAAGTATTGGATAATGTGTATACCAAGTGGTGACTTCTAGGAGAAAGTTTCTGCGCTAGCTTAACTTGCATGCCAAGTAGGTGGCTTTTAGAAGGAAGCTTCTTGGGAAACTTCCTAACTAGCTTAGTTTGCATGCCAAGTAGACAGCTTCTAGAAAGAAACTTCTTGAGAAGCTTTTGGATTAACTTGGCTTGCACTCTAAGAAAATAAATTTTAGAAAGCTTCTCAAGAGCCTTGTATGCTTCCCTATAAATACCAAAACCCTTGCTCATGCTAGGCATTTAGAGTTTCACTCATTCAAGAGTCCCAATGTGATCTTTCATTCTAGTATTCCATTCTCTTATTTCTTTCCTTAATCTTTTACATTGGTACCAAAGCACGGATGAGATGGATGGAATTCATGGACCACCAAATCCATTTCCACCAAACCATTGGGATTTTTGTATCCATGTACTACTCAAGTATCATTTCACGTAGTTCATCATCTCATGCTTTGGGTAAAACAATTTGAAACCAGCTTCCGAATGTGATGGAGCTTATGTATGCAATCACCTTGTCTGATGAACCTTTGGTACTTTCAATTGTAACTTATGGAGAACAGTGGATGTGTTACATGCATGGTACTTTCAATTGTTAACTTATGGAGAACGGTGGATGTGTTAACCTAGATAAATTGTAGGTTTTTTGATAAATTAGTAGCCATGGCGACAATGACCAAAGTTATCATTGTTATGCAATAACAAATTGAGCACCTTACTTGATTGTTGGAAAAATAACATCATCAATGACAAGAGCATGTAGAGAGAGCACCATTTCAAGAAGGAAAAGAGAAAATCTGATTTTTGAAGCCCAAGGTATTTGAAGGCAAGAACCTCTTAGGTGCAATAAAGAATTTTGTGTGAATGTTATTTTGAAGCTACAAATCTTCAAGATGAATGGAGATAGATTCTCTTGGCTTCAAGCCAATTGGATGGAGTGCAAAACTATAGTGACAATTCTAAGTGGAGCAAGCTAAATGGCAGTTTTTTGTACCAATTTCCACATGAGAAGAATTCAAGAGTGTAATAATTGGATGATTCCAAGCAATAGATGCTACACAAGCCGCACGAGATAGGTTGGGAAAATTTAAGCAGATTGGTTCTATAAGAAGTATATCACACAATTCCAAAACACCATAATGAAAATTCAAAATCTATGAGAAGGTGAAATTGTAGATTAATTTATGAGGAGCTTGAAATCATGCACTAAATTTGAAGTGACCATGTGAGAGCCCAAACACTTGGAGGAAACCATGTAGTTGGCTAAGCACTTTCATTCCTTGGTTGCAACAATTTGGTCTTGACCTTTTCCTCACAAAACTTGCTCACACACTACATACATGAGGAGGACCTAACATCAATGGAGATTGATGCCATCCAATAGAAACCACTTGGTACTACAGATAGAGAAAGATTGCAACAAAATGGTGGTTGCTTTTATTGTCACCAAATTGAGCATTGTAGTGCTGAATGTCCACTCAAGAATAGATGACCTTGACAAATTGCCCAAATGGAGTTCATGATCAAGGAAGCAAGGAATCCTAGTAAGAGAACTTAAGCCACCTATTGGAAACTTGATTAGTTCCAATGGGATTGAAGATTCAACCTATGCAAGTTTACTTTGCTTGCAAGGTATAATATCTGATCATGGTCGTAAGATTTTGGTTGATTTCTGATGTTCAAAAAATTGCATGTCCATGTAATTAGCAAAAGAATTAAGTAATCTTATCAAGCCAGTAATTGAAAGTAGATTGATGATGACGGATGGTAGAAAGGATTCCGCATTCCATGCCTCACATCTTATTACATTCAAGACTGGGAAGGAGTATTTGGAATGTATGAGGTTTGAAATGGCACTCCTACACTATGATGTCATTCTAGGTTTGCCTTGGCTTGAACGTCATAAGGTTCAATTGGATTGGACTCAATGACAAATTCAAGTACAACACCAAGGTAAGAACTTTTGAGTAGGTTGTTTGGCACCTTTGAGTAAGACACCTAAGGATAATCAGTCCTAAGATGAAAAGTTTGTCAGTAAAGCAATCATAGAGCAAGCTTTGGAGGAAGATAAGCCTATTTTTGCAATGTGGATCAAGCCGATTGTGCATGGAGAATCTGATGAGGGCCAAAAGCCTCATCAAGCAATGGTTGCTCAAAAAGATCAAGAGTTTACAAAAATATTTTTGGATGATCTACCAAAGGGATTACCCTCCAATTGTGGTATGCCTTTCAATATTGAGTTATTGTCAAGAATTATTCCAATGAGTGGACCAATTTATTGGCTCTCACCAAAGAATTTAAACAACCTTTGAACAAAACTAAGAGAGTTGTTGGAGAAGGATTTCACACAGCATAGTACATCTCTTTGGGGAGCACCAATACAATTTGTTCTAAAGAAGGATGGAGAACTTCATTTTGTATTGATTATTGTGGCCCCAATAAACAAATAGTGAAGAATGCATATCCTTTGCCTTGAATTGATGACTTACTTGATCAATTGAGTGAAGCACAATACTTTTCAAAGTTGGATCTCCAAAGCGGCTTTTAGTAGATTCCCATTGATGGAGAGGATGTGCAAAAGATTACCTTTCACACAAGGTATGGGTATTTGAATGGAGAGTTCTACCTTTCAGGCTCACTAGGGCTCTAACAATCTTCATGGATCAAATGCATTAGGTGTTGGATGGGCTATTGGATTAGTACATGGTGGTGTTCTTGGATGATATTTTAATCTATAGCAAGATTGGAAGAAGGAGTCTTTGCCAAAGTACTTAAAGAAAAAAAAGATCCATAATATGTATACATACTAAACAAAAAATTTTGTGCATTATAATTTCTAATATTCTACTTTGATCATTCTTCTCCATGTGGTTTAAAAATAAGCACATGACATTCTCTTTGATCACTCTTGTAATTCTTCCTCTTTCACCTATGAAAAGAGTCTCTAGAACAAATGTGCAATAGTCCTTAAGCTAACCTCCAAATTGACTCTTTGACTAAATAGAGGACCTAAACTTGTGGAGTATTGCTTAGCATTACTGAGTTTAGTATATCATAGGCCAAAACTCTATGTTTGACAACACTGTATTCATCCAAAAGAACAACATCAGGCCAAGTATAGCCAGTATTGTGTAGTATGTGCATCGATGTGCATTGATGGTGTACCAAGATATGATATTTAAGGAGACTTGGGATTCCTAAAGGAAAAATTCCTCCTCATAAAAGTAGGAAGCATCATTTGGTTAGGTTCATGAGATAAAATTATGATTAAGAATAATATATGTTATATTTTCCTTGCAAGACTTGGTAATTAGATCATTCTTGAACATGAATACCTATCAAATAAGATGATTAACTTCAATAATACAGAAGAAATAACAAATGCCTTGGATATCCCAATCATTTTGTTTGCTCATATATAAATTTGTTAAAAGGAAGAACCATAATGCGCTATCTATCCTTTTTTGTTGTCCATATCCAATGGTTACTTGTAGAATTGCACAAGCAACAATATCCTTTTATGATACCTTTTAGACAAGAAATCTCTAGATGGCATTGCTATTTATTATGAATAGAATTTAGAAGAAATAAAAAATGCCTTGGATATCCCAATCATTTTTTTGCTCATATATCAATTTGTTAAAAGGAAGAACCATAACATGTTACTTATCATTTTTTGTAGTCCATATCCAATGGCTACTTGTAGAATTGCACAAGCAACAATATCCTTTTGTGATACCTTCTAGACAAGAAATCTCTAGATGGCATAGCTATTTACTATGAATATGAGTATGTTCCTCTATTAAAATATGACATTAGTAAAGACTTTATTAGTGCTAGATCATGGAAAGATTAAAGAAGCATATCATCAATGACATTACTTATGTGGGTCTTCTTCTTGTGTGAAATTTTCTTGGGAAAACCCTAACATATGCCAACTTACTTTCACAAAAAGATAATTTACAAAATTCATTGATGAAGTACACATAAAGCAAAGTGATCTTTTCTCACATTCTAGACGTGCTAAAGCTTCATATGGGCATAATAAAATTCTAGGCTTAAGCATAAAACTTAAAAAGTTTGACAAGTTGACATGGACTCTAAAAAGCTTTACTAATATCTATTGAACCGTAAACATAAATAGCAAGATCCTACACCATTTTAATCACATGTATCTTGAGCTTACATTATTGTCAAATTTTACAACCTACCCAAATAGCTAGTTATCAACTCCTTCAATAAATCTTGCAATACTTTCTTCATGAAACTTGGGTTATTTTACAAGAAATTGAGAATTATTATAAGTTTTTGGAACATCATATACCTTTTCATAAGGCTAATAAGGTCCTCTATGAATTTTTGGTGAATGTAGTTCTTTGTATGTCACTATTGATTTTTAACAAGAGGAAAACATGAAAAAAACTTACATAACAAGCAACCAATTAGACTAGAATTTTGTTGTTGTGACCACCAAGATATCTTGTCAAGTATTCTCCTTTCTTTGAGTCTTTGGAGTGTAAGTCAAAGTCATCTAATTTCAAGTGTTTGGAGTTCCTTGAGACAATAGATATGTAGAATGAATATTTGTGCTCATGAGAAGACCAGCATATTTCCATAGAAACCTTGTCATATACTTCTTCATTTTAACTTTTATTGATATGGTGCTTATCTTGTACTCTTTCTTTTAAAAATTTTGCTTATGTAGTAAACATAGATCGAGTTCTCATAGAATAGAAGTCGCCTTTGAAGGAGAAGTTGTTGTACTCCTTGTTGTGTGCTACAAAATGACCTTGTATCATTTGAAAGAAGGAGTCTTGTCATAAAATTGTCCTAAATTCAATTTTGACTTTTGAGTCAAGTGACATTGTTGTAATTGCCATCGTGATGAGAAGAAGAGACTTCAAATCAAGTCATCGTGATAGTGCATCAAATATGACATGGAACTTACTAGATTTGTATTCAAGTTTGAGGTCAAACAACTATAGTTGTTCCTCTCATCAATGGTGTCAACTCTTCATGTGCTCCAAATGTAATCTTTATAATAAAATTTTGTGATAGGTATACATAATCACTTGTTTCTCCAAGAGATAATGCATCCATACCTTGGTGGCATAAACTATTGTTAATTATTCTCATTCTCAAGCAAAATAATTGTTTTTTGTGGTGTTTAGTTGGTGAAACACAAAGACAATGGGATGTAACACATCTAGAATTAATATTGCAACACAACTCCAATGGTAAAGTTAGAAGCATCAAAATCAATCACATAAGGTTGTTGAATATCACATGGTTGAAGAATTGATCTTGAATAAACCATATGTTTCAACTTATGTAATACTTCTTTGTGCTTGGTGGTCTATTGAAAACTTGAGATTTTCCCCAAGAGCTCGATCTATGGTGCAACCACATGAGCATAATTATAGATGAATTGCTAACCAAAACTTACCAATCCATTAAATGCCCACACTTCCGTGAATCCTTCAAGAAGAAAGGTTATTGAAATAACATCACTTGTCTGCAATGCCCATTGAGCTAGTCGATGACACATGTAGTACACCATTGTGAGAGAGTTGCTAAGTACCAAAGTTCTTTTCGAATCTAAAAGAATTTGGCTAGTATCAATCAAACCAATCAAAAAGTTTCTGTTCTAGGATAATGGTTGTACCTCCATAGATAAAGGGTTACAGGATCGTTACATTTTAGACAAGTTTTGAGCCCAATATTGCACTCATGAAATCAGTTTTGGATTAGAGTGCCAATAAGTATTTTTTTCATAACGCTGCGAAAACGTATATGAAAGATCGTAGGTGGATGAGTGCAAATATTTGACTTGTAACATCTAACAGATGAATACTTTCATTCCAGTAATTGCCTACACTCTTGTGGGAGCAACTTCATTTTCAAATCGGTCAACTATTTACTTATGAAGGTCTGACTAGCATTTCGCCTTCATCAGGAACTAAACGTTTCAAATAGAAGACCAGCTTTTGTGCAAAAGATTTTGCAAAACTTCTGGCTTATGTACCCATTCCGTCGGAAAGATCACCTGTCCTGAGCTAAATACAAATTGACTGTCAAACCTGCATAAGTAGGAATAATGAATAGGTCCAATTTGAACGAACTACAGGAGAGACCAGACAGAGCCTCCGAGAAAACAATGAGGTTGATTTCACATAATCCAATCCCCCACCAAGAATACCCTAGAATGTAATATCTTTCGTCTCAATTCTGATTTGGTCAAGTGTCTCAATCCATCATTCAATCACCAAGGCTACAGCTTGCCCGAACGTTAAGAATAGTTGATATTCACAAGTTGACACGGACAAAACATGTTCATTAGTCGACTAACGTGTAAATATCGTAAGACGGGTACAGTAACTCTTCTGTGACCTGATTCTTGGTAGGCCAAGGCAACGATAATTAAGCAGGTTAAATACACATTGCCAACAAGTAGTTGACTTAGCCATATCCAATTCTCTTTCATGCCCTAATCCTCCCTCCCTAAGGAATCCATCCTACCCCAATTAAAGGACGATCTATCTACTTGAAGGGCATCTTCATTGTTAAGGGAACTTCTAACTTCTTGCGCCATTACTCCCAAACCTGAAACAGGAAATGCAACGTCGCCAAATTAGCTCAAGGACCGAATCCAGTATACTATTTTTGTTCAACAAAAGAGCAAAAGCAAAAGTCGAATTAGTAGTCACAATCAACTTTAGTTCGCCCTCATTACACAGTAAAACCATATTTCTATTTCATGCACCTACTTAGTAACGTATGTTCTGACTTCCCTAAACCTCCCAGGAAAGCAAGTATTTCTTACCTTCAACAACACGTAAAAGATAAAACCACCACCGGTCTTTGGAGACTTGGCTCTCGCGCAATTCGTCATCTATAACATCATCGTGATGCCCTAACAAAACCTCCTGCAGAGTATGTGCTGCGTCTCGAGCTCGTGTAAGCATGCTATCACTCCTGCCTGTGGTTACAATAGCATCAAGTTCTTCATGGGAACCTGTGAGGCTTAGAGCCAAAGCCCATCGGGCTGCGCTTGCCCACCTTGCAGATGCTTCCATATTCCTCTGCTCCTCCAAAGCATGCTCTTCCATTTCAGCCTTCATATCCACTTCTCCCATGACGATTCGCTGCGTGGTAACCAATTTCCGAAGAACAAGTTAGATATCGAAAGCTTAACGGCTGTATAGCTAGTTGAACACCAGGGGTAACAGGTCTCACCAACTGCTGACCCTCATGACGTGCAAGCCAACTTTTCTAGTTATGACCAGATAAGAATTGAATGACTTAGCCTTCAGCAGAGAGTAGGTGAAGACCCTGCCCCGCACCTGCAAGTACTTCGCATTGGCAGTTCCAGTGCTGCGAACCATTCCGGCGAATGCCGAATTTTCATTGAGGAGTAAATTTGCTGGGGTATCCATTTCTACAACCTGTTTTACAACACATCGACTTCGGTTAACTGACATAGCTTCAATTGGGTCGTAGAATATGAACAAACGTGCACCAGTAAGAGCCGAATGAAACCGTCAGTCTATAACACCGAAGACAGCATGTGTAGAACCAGACGTCATAGGTAATGTCATTCACGGTGTGACGATGGTCCCTTGCGTAAAAGATGCTCCAGTGATTCCAACCTACGTCAACACAAAATGCAAATAACTTCCCTGTGACCAAATTTTGAAGCTCACCTTTCCAGCGTCAAGAACCAGAATGCGGTCACTATCAATAATAGTATTCAACCTGTGGGCAATTATAAGCATAGTGCAAGTCTTGAACTCCTCACGAATTGTCTTCTGGATTAAGGCATCTGTCCCCACGTCAACTGCGGCAGTTGCTTCATCGAGCACGAGAATTTTGGACCTCCGCAGAAGAGCACGAGCTAAACTTAGGAGTTGTCTTTGACCAACACTGAAGTTTTCACCCCCCTCGAGTACCTGGCAGAAGCAAAGTCAATGTTTTCAACCAAATCTTTTACGAGGAAAGATTCGCAGTTTGAGAGTGTAACTGAAAGAGTTGAAGGTAATTAAAGAGCCAAAAACTTTGGTTCAGAGAAGATTGTAGACCTCAGCATCAAGACCCATTGGGTTGCGCCTGACGACCTCTTTCAGATGCGCTCTGTCTAATGCTTCCCAGAGGCTAGCATCATTATGCTCCGAAAATGGATCCAAATTGAAGCGGATAGGGCCTGTTGAATTTACCAAAATCATGGTCAGCTTTTCAGATTACACGCGCGAAAAATTAAAAACGCTGCTGTGCGTTGCAATAACCTCCAGTGAAAATGCTAATAACACCTGACAAGCTTACACAAAATTGTTCCAGTCACATGTGAATACCTGAAAAGAGAACCGGAACCTGAGGAATAATGCCCAAGACTTTTCTCAAATCTTGCACGCCGAAATCAGAAATATTGCAACCGTCGATCAGAATTGCCCCGCTCTCAGCTTCCACAATTCTAAAAAGGGTGTTAAACATGCTCGATTTGCCGGCTCCAGTACGTCCGACAACACCAATCTTCTCCGTGGGCTTGATTTTAAGACTTATCCCTTGAAGGACAGGAGGCAAATCTGAGCGGTAACGCATAACAACATCTCTGTACTCAACAGCTCCTGCTGATGGCCAACCGGGAGGTGGTCTGTGGTTGTCAACCACAAGAGGAGCTTCAGGCTTCAAGTCGGCATAGGTTCCCACTCTTTCAACAGCATTGAAACTGTTCTCGGCCATACTGGCGAGGCGTAAAACTGCAGTCATCGCGGTTGTGATATTAAGAGTATAACTCAAAAGAAGACCCATCTGAGGAGCAAAGGCTGCCTGGTTACTGGAGCGTGCGTTCGAGAAGACTGCAAGTGATGCTGTCAACCATATCATCAATCCACCTATGAACTCAAGCCTGACAGCTAGCCATCTGTTTGAGCCCATAGTTGTAAGTGTAAATCTGGCATTGGTGTCCATGGACTTCCCGTTCATCATTGCCATCCGGTCATGTGCTTGATATGCACGAATAGTTGAGAGCCCATTCAAAGCCTCTCCAAACTGTGCATAGACTGGCGAGCGTGTGATGGAATCTAGACGCTTCACCTCTCGAGCGGTGGTCTGCATGTACGTAGACAGGAGCTTCAGACACCTAGCACCGACAAGTATAGGTCCTGTATTACTCGAATTTAGTGTCAGCAGTGATCCTACCGTTTGAAAGCAGAAGTAGATGTTCCTCTACGGAAAATTGACAAGGTAGTACATTCCATACCTGGAAGTATAGGTAAGCGGAATAGAAGGCAAGTAGCAACGGTAATATTGCCCATAGTGATAGAGTGTTCACAGCTCCAATAAGAACAAAAGTCGACAAAAGCTGGAACGAAGAACTCAAGAACATGTTTGCGAAAAGAGCCACATTCCTATCGATGTCACCCGTATCCTTGGCAAACCTGTTGATTACTCTGCCAACAGGATTTGAGTGGAAGAATGCCATAGGAGCTCTTAATATTGCGTCCAGCATACCGTCGTGAAGTCGTTGTGCGGCTATCAAGCTTGATATGATCAGCCAGAAAGAATTTGCTAGAGTCACAATCACCTGTTGCAGTCAATCCAAAAGCGGTTCAAGACCTTTCCAGGTATAATTGGCTGCCTCAATTTGACCTCAAAGATCATTTCCAACTCACAGACAAAACTGGAACAGAAAGGTGAAACAAACAATTAGTAGGATTAGGAAAGGACATACTTGACCAAAAGAAAGGCCTGCATAAATTCCATTGTAATATGAGACTCCATGGTTTGTCGGCTTTGAAGTATCTGTCCATATACTTAGCCATGCGCTGCTGGCCAACCTCACGACCTCCGCCGTGACATAACAGGTAAACAGAACAAAAACTACCCAAAACCCTCCAAGAGCGACCTTGTATCTGCGCAGGATGCCACCAGCGACTTTCAGCTTGATTTGAGATTGTGCACCGGGTATTGAGTAGATTTGAAAGGAAGTAAATTAGTAACTTAATAAGACCGAACTTCACTTTACCTCTCAAGTACTCCCCAGCTTATTACACCTGTCTCTCGCTCCTCCTGCTTAACTAGGACTGATCTCTTAGTTCCGGTGTCAACTTTCTTGCTGCTACTCTTTCTATCCAATGATGGAGATTTTGAGGCCCTTGGAGATTTTGAGGCCCTTGATTCGCCACCATTCATGACAGACGCTGCTGCTTCGTCCACTTCCTCTGCTTCATCCTCTATGCTATCTTCCATGCTACCAGCACTCTCCATAAGTTTCTGAAAGTGAGGTCCATTATCGATAAGTTCTTGGTAGGTACCCTGTTCCTTGATCTCACCCTCATGCACGAGGATAATCTTGTCTACTTGTGACAAGAAGTGTAGCTGATTGGTAACCAGAATTCGAGTTTTATCTTTCAAGCCGTCGCGAAGGCAGGAGTCAAACACCTGCAGTTGCAGTAAAAGGATACAAAGAAGCTGTAAGAACTACTCATAAATTCAATTATGTACAAATTAAGTACATCAGACCAAATTCTACGTGGGATTCATATCCAGGCACTAGCATACTGTATCTATCACCTACTACGGGATTTTATTCCGTAAAGAGCGGAGATTATAATCAAAGCTCTAAGTAACAGGGTTCAGGGAGCTGAAACCTCATAGGTAGCACAAGTACAAAATCATAACATAGAGCAAATCATCGCTCTTTCAGCATGTATTTCCAGATTGAGAGCATCTACTCATGAGAAGGAAATACTCCCATGAGATATCTCGACCTATAAGTTGTTAACACTGAGGTTACCTGCCGAGCAACATGTGCATCTAGTGCACTAAGAGGATCATCAAATAGATAGACGTCTGCATTTGCGTAGACTGCACGTGCAATTGACACACGTTGCTTTTGACCACCACTAATATTCACACCTCGTTCACCAATCTCTGTAAAATCTCCTCCCTGTCAAGCACGAAAACGTACACATACCTTAGGCCCGAAGCTTCTTTGCTTTGACTAACCTATCCTCTTGTCAATGTATAGTATTGGCAACTTACAAAGGAATCCAAATTACTTCGCCTTACAATCACTAGTAAGCGCAAACAATAATCATACATGTTATGCAGTAGATGAAACCCTTCATCGTGGTATGGCCTATAGTCGTGGGATTATTGGCGAAAGACAAGCTATTATTGCTGTCTAGTGCTCTATAAAGAATCAGTACAAACAACCAATCTGACAAGGAGAATACACAGTTGAGCTGAGCAACAATTTCGATCCCAAATATACAGCCAAGTTTATGCAGTAGTTTCGTAATGCGAAAAAGAAGACATACCGGCAACAATGCAAGATCTCGGTCTAATGCACTGACGTGAATCGCATTCTTGTAACGGTCGGCATCAAATGGACCGCCGAACAAAACGTTGTCTCTAACCTGAGAGAGTAGCAGTTGATGTTACTTCAACAGCTACGCATTGTTCAAGATGTCCAATTTCAGTGAACGGCAAAACGAAGCATCATTCCAGGTCAAAATTAAGCAAGGAACAATTTCTTGTTTATCTTAATCATAGATAATAGCAGAGAAGAAAGTCCGCTACTTACCGTCGCATTGAATATCCAAGATACTTGGGCCACATACGCCACTTGTCCTCTGATAACAACTTCGGTCTCGGGCGTGATGGCGGGTAAATCACCTAGAAGAGCAGATATAAGAGAAGTTTTCCCCTCCCCTGTACTTCCGACAATGGCAACTAGCTCCCCGATGTTCACGTTCACGTTGATGTTGGAGAGAGTTGGCTTAGTGGCCTGTAGTCATAATAAGGAGGATATGGAGAAACTCTTCCATCATGATTTGTACTTGCACGACGCTTTCACAAACAACCACTCTAAACAGTGTTCTGCGTAACAAACTGAGTGTTCCAACTTAACTCAAGAACAAGGCATATTTTACAAAGATGTTCGAAGCTAAAGGTGGATGTCAAAGTTAACATCCAACACACTTATGTTTCCTCAAACATGAGCTCTCCCGTGGCACTCTTGCGTCAAGTTATCAGCCTACTTTAGGATTCCTTGAAGGGGACAGGGAAATCCTACAGTACCTGACTCCAAGAAAACGTGCCGTTATTTATGGTGACAGCTGGCTTCCCTTGTTCAAGCGGCGGATTTGGTAGAAGTTCACGTTCCTCGGCCATGAGAAGATCTTGCAGTCGCTTCAAGGATACATTGGCATTGACTGCCTGGAAAAGACTCAGACAGAAGTCAATCAGAAAGACATACGAGCCCATATGAAGCTATTAGCAAAAACTTGCAAAACCCATTCAATTAGAGCAGTGATTATCTTGACATTTGCCAAATGATACATCTATATACAAGAGTCTTACCTGTGTAACGAGCGAGGGAAACATGAAAAGTGGAAACCTCAGCACAGCAAAAAGCGAAAGGGAAGTAAAAGCTTTTGCTGGTGTTAAATCTCCCCCTCGCATGGAGTAGATGCCGAAAGCAAGGACAGTCACACACACAGGAATGCTGTTCAGCAGAAAAGAGTTCACCTGTACATAAAACATCTCAACGTAAATTGCCAATACTTAACTTCATTCTCTGAAATCTTAGTAAACCCGGCACCCTTACTTCTCCATTTCAAGTGAACCGAAACTATAAACTAGTTAACTTTCCACTGCAAATAGATGATTTACTCATCACTTTCAATACTGATCATTGCTAACATCTATGATGCTGAAACAAACCACTGGCAGCTCCGCAAGAGAAGTAGATGTAGCATACCCCGGCTAATAACTGAGATTTTCGGAACCAGCGGAGTTCATCTTCCCGGATTTTGAGAACTTTGCCTCTGAAACTCAACTCCCATGCGTAGCATCTGATTAAAAGCAATCACGCGTAGAACATATGTTAGAATAAAGGGATACATAGATAAAGCGATGAATATCCCGATGTCCCGGTGAACAATACGACAGCAAGATTACTTCGATGACTGAATAAAGCCACGCCTGAAGTCTAGACTCGTTGATGGCTCAGTAGCGCGGGATAGACAATTGCTCGGAGGAGCTAACAAAGTCCTGTAAAATAGAAACCTTCAACCATTCTTATTACCCTACACCATACTTGGCATGCTCTTACAAAAGGAGATACTTACTTTACAATATCCATTGCAGCTAGAATCTCATTCATCAATCCAATTCGCTTATCCGTACGCAATAATCCCTCCTTGGCGAGAATTCGCATTTGATTGATGAGGAATGCCTGGGTAACAAGCCAATGGTGAATATCATTAAAAGCCAACCCTCAAAACCACTTGGGTATTACGTAATAAGAACAAACGTGTCGTGCGAATCCAGGAGAGTACTACTTAGACACCCAATGTGTGTGTGGTATCTTCTCGAAGGAACCAGTAGTACATCGTTAGAACTTATGCAGTCAAACGTAAGAGGAAAGGAAATCAACCAACAAGCAAGTGTATGAGGGGCTGGGATAAAGTATATCCAGACATGCTCAATGCCAGCATAATTTCATCAACAAGAGGTGGTTCCATATATTGATTTCCTCATAAGAATGACAGATCCACCTCAGATCCTAGTGCCTTCGGCTGTAACATATTCCGCACTGTTTTCATCTAATTCAATGATTTTAATTTTCAACTTCCCAACTCCCATCTCTGAATAGATTGTCTCATACCTGTGCAGGGAACATAAGGATAAGCACCAACGCTCCTAAGAAAGCAGCAAGACCAAGTTGTTGAAAAAGCAGGACCATAGCGACGATAATGCGGAGCGGTGCTGACCACAAGCCATGCAATTGCTGGCATATTTGCTGTAAAGATATCCATTAAGTTAACTCAGTAGGTTCCTTCAAGGAAGTAGACCGCAGAATAGAATTAAACCAGAACTTGTGGATTGAGACGAGAGAAGAAAACTGAAGGTATCGAAACAGAAGTAACCAAATCTGAGACCGTTTCACTGGGACACTGAACGCTATGGACTCCTCGACAAATAGGACGTACCTGGAGAGATTCTGCATCGGTTGTCATCAAGTTTGTTATCTTACCCGACGCAAAATTCTTGCGTCCATTCTGGGTGAGCCTCAAAGACTTTCTGAAGACTGCCGCAACCTACAAAATAAAGCCAAATTTTAAACCAATGGGCGGCCCAGGACCATTAGACTGCGACGAAGAAGCACTAAGTGAGAAACGCTGTATCAGAATAATCATCAGGGGTAGTTGGCCAACCAAAGTCGACCGAGTATGAAACCCAGTCCGCATAACGTTCTGAAAGTATTGACCTTCACAGACCACACCCAGAATCTGCAAGAGAGTGACGATCTTAGTACATATATTATAATAGTTGGTCTCCACTGGCCTTCACTACGGACACCCGACATGCCAAACTAATCGAGAAAAGACGAGGACGAGTGGAACCTTGCTATTCAGAGGTATTATGACCACGGAAAGACGCTAACAATAGAAAATACAAATTGGAAGCACATACCACACCGAAGAAAATAAACGCCGCGTACATATATCCCCAGTATACGTCATCTCCTCTTTGCATTGACTGTAGCCAGCATGCCTTTGTAAGTTTTCTCCTGGACTCTAGCTATTTCTATACAAATTGATGTAGAGGACGTGCCTCCTAATTTGCACAGCAGGATAGTTTGTGAGCTCTACTATATGTGACGATGACCTACTGGAAACAAGATTGTATGCTCATCATTCCGCATACAAATGAACCCTCCTTCGAACATGATACGTGTCATGAAGGAAAGCGAACTCTACGAGCTTCGCAGAACCCTGTGTGATCAAGGATATCATAACAACGGCCGAAGAAGGTTACGTGTATGCTAAAACGTACCTCCAGAAGTAGATTTAATATTACAGGTCCGACAAATTGAGAAGCGTCATTTCCAATCTGCGTAGTTTATTCAGGTCCTCAGTATTAGGCAAACTTTCGAGCTTCCTCCTGGTGTGTTCCAGTCACATCTTGATGTGTGATATCAATCCAAATGTGTGACAGAAGATAGACGTTCAGAAATATCTTTCTTGCAGGTATCAGTCATATTAGTGTGTTCCAGTCACATCTCGATGTGTTTCAGCCAAGACAATCTTCAAACCCTAGTCAACATATTACGTAGCGGAATAAAGAAACCGTTGTAAACAGCCCGGTTCCCACTTCTGGCCGGAGTCTGACTATTGATGGTAAAGACTGTCAAAACTATCAATCACATAAAGAGGTAAGCATGCGTAAGTCTGCACCCAGGATTAGCACACTGTTTATAAACATCGGTGGTTGTAATACATTGGAAGTGTGAGCAAATGTAACTATGAAAGTGAAAGATGATTTAGCAACGGCATGGCATGAAAATGTTAATACACAGGACATGAAATTCTCGAGTCTCATAAAATTACAAGACTGTACCCGGAGCGAGTGTATGAGGACTGGGATTGACCCCTGCATGCTCTATGGCAGCATGAGCCTTGCAACACTACAAAAACACAAAAAGGAAGACGCAGACTTTTCATAGTAAGTCTGGACAAAAACACCCTGGACTCTTCAGTGCCCTGCACAGGTGTCGAGATAGCTGGATGCAATGCCAGTATCTCTCATCCCGAGTTTCTGTTCTTCTGCTCATGAATGGCAAAAGGCATACCAAACCCTAGTCCACACATGAGTTATATGACTAGAGAAGTTCTCTTCAGGAATTTTCAAGGTCACCTCTAGAGCATTTCAAACTTTTGAGGCACACTGGGCTCTTACCTTGAAAATCCCTCCTAACCAAAACCTGCAACCAGGTAATTGACGCATCTTCAGTATTCTACTCTTGGAGAAGGGACTTGAATTGAGCGTGGATTTTCTTTCTACATGACTTAATATAAAATTCGACGCATATAAGGTTAACACGTTGAGAAATTGCCTTACCTATATCCAAGAGATTTATTCAAAGCTCTCAGCAACCAGGGCTTTTCCTTATGGCGCTCTACTTCCCATGCTGCATAGAAACTGCAAAACCCGCCAAAGGCATGTACCGCTCGGTTGAGTAGTGAAGGAAGGAAGAGCAGATAACCGGGATACTAAACATCAAAACTGAACCAAATCCTAATACCACCATGTCTAGGTTTGTGACGTACGCAGCGTATAATGTCTCAGTCTGGTCAAAAGTGTCAAGCTGCCAAACATCTTTGTCGGTGATAGGCTTCTTGAAACCCTGCTGCATGAGGGGAGTCATCCAGTTGAAAAGAAGCTCTGCGGATATCGACAAAGTAATCAAAGATAAGTCCTGTGCAAATAAATAAAAATCGACAGTAATCGACAGTGCGGTGCACTCCCAAAAAAAAAGTAAACAGCACTTATATGATGCAAATCTTATAGAAGACCACTTACTGGAGAGTAGGTTGACGCGTGCCTCTGGACAGACCTCATCCCCAGCAGAGAGAGACTCATATTCACCATGAGAGTTTTGGACATCATGCGTAGGAAGAGGTGCATATCCGCTGAATTCAATCAGAGTTGGGAAGTGAAAGAGAATGATGGCAGAAAGCAGTATCTGCGACAATTAATACAGTAAGCTGAGATTCTGGAACCCCACTGCATTAAGATGAGTTAACAACTGCATAACAGGGTTCTATGAAACTGAAGAAAGGAGGTAACATCGATGGCAGCTACATATCCTCGAGGATGCATCCTCACACGAATTATTGTCAAGCGCCATAAAGTAAACATTTGCTAAGCCAAGTGAGACCCTTCTTTTGGTAGTACTCAACAGAATGAGTTGTGATATATACCATATACTTGATTTTGTGCTTTAAACTTATGTTTATTTTACAATCAGTGACTGTCAAGTGTCCTCCATTACATGTGCCTCACTCATAATACATGTCTGTAATTAAACTCCCCCTCGGAACGATATCATGTGAGACAACTCCATCCTCTCACCTAGTAGTCTAAGGGCATCGATCATAGTTAACAGTCACGCTTTTATTGGCATTTAGGATGCCAATTATTGGAAAACACAAATAGAGAACAGAAAAGTACCTCACATATACCATACCCGGAGTAAAAATTGAACACATTCCTGATGGAGCAAAAAGGATGGTGCAAATTATTAGCAGCTTCACCAACCTTATGAAGATAAGGAATGTTAGGAACCATGAATCTCAACAATTCATCATATTATAAAGGGAACGGTGACCACACAAAAGCCCGATTCTAATGCGTGAAGAATTCTACTTAGAATCCCCAGAGGTGTCACTTACTCTCCAAGGTACTCGCGCAACTCAAACACAGTCCTGAACTTCGCTAACTCGGCAATCAAACAGTAGAGAATTGCGAATCGGACGTGCCAAATTTGCTCTTTAACATATACGCTCAACTCGATACAGAACATTATGGTAATTGCGGCCCATGTCAAGCTCTTTATCACCAAATTCGTAATCTGAAATAAAAAAACAAAAAAGTTAGACATCAACGCAAGTGCGCATTTCAAGTACCATTCGGGGAAAAAAGGGCTAGTCAAGATAGCAATCGAGTATAAACAGAGCTGGAAGCGAGAGAGGGCAAAATAAGTGCGCTACACTCAGATTGGACTCAGATTAAACCAACTGCATACTAGTCCAGGGCAAGGTCACGAGGCATATTGAATTCCACCAGCTACTCCACTTGCAGCTACATATTCGCCAACGCGGTGCACTGGGCTACCAAGCGTCTTGAGAGCAAGTAGGACATGGGGGGAACAAGGTTGTTCTGGAAGGTCGCATTAATATTGATCAGGAACTCCTCCGAATTATCGATCTTCAAGGGGGTAATGGAAGATGCAATTAAACCCACAGTATTGCTGCACATTCTATATACAACATCATCTCTGTCTCTTTTCTACATCACATCACCTCAAATGGGGGCAGAGAATCCTCCCCGTCGGCGTTGGATGAGGAATATTTGAGGAGGATTTGAGCGGATGGCGCGACAGTACACGCGAGAGCCAGTAATAGGGCAATAAAATGTAAAAACTTGGACCGAATTGAAAACCTCTTGAGAGTTTTCGATCGCAGAAACTGAATGCGCTTCACCGTCAGTGACAATAGCACCAGATACGAAACATTCAAAATTACTGAGTCAATAAAACAAGGCGTAAGCGGCCCGAAACCATTCTTCAGCACAACCTCCCAAACTCCCTTTGGCACTGGGCGACAAAACTTAGTGATAAGATCGGTTGCGTTATCCATCTCTCTGCCTCCTCCTTCTCCTCAGCTCCGAAGTATTTCAACTCCCCTCCCGTCGCCACCACCTCCTCTTCGTCAACCTTCTCTACACTACCAATCACAACGCACAACAACAAGCTCGACACACGATCTCTTCCTACAACTTCTCCCAGCTGCTTCCTGCAAGTCCATTACCGCTTCCTCCTCTCCCGTCCGCTCCTCTGCCAATTCTGTTATCTATCTCAAACACAAACACAAACGAGAGGCTCCCTGCAGCAGACGAAAGAGAAGGCTGCGGCAGTCCGTGTAATGGATTTATGCCTGTCTGTCTCGACGGGAGCGTCCGCACCGCTCCTCTGGCCCTACGAGCTCCAGATCTAATTACGCTCCCAGTACCCTGAGGATTCCATCGCCTGCTCACAATGTATCCTCCTCTGCCCTCCTCTCCTCTTCCCGCTCCTCCTATTACATGCTCCCTCTCCACATTGCACGGCCCGACGTCATTCAACGGAAGTGCTAATTAGCGCTCGGGAACCTCTCAAAGTGCCGGGTAAATTTTATACCACAGGACTATAACGAGACGTGTTGTTAAGGAGCAAGTCATCATACCGTATATTCTTCTAGGTCCATCTTGTCAATTTCGACTGGAAGTCTGTACTCGCCGGCACTATACAAACACTGCCGGGACAAAAAATTTGTCCCGGCAGATTTGTAGTGTAACGCAGTCACTAGGCACCGAGAATCCCGGAGAAAGGGTTCTCATCCATCACAAATTCTCCTCCGTCAACCAACGGAGCTAAAATCCCGTCCGTCATAGATGCGTACGTCAACTGCATGCATGACTCCCCGTAATCCTAATGGCTGGAATATCTTAACCACATTCTTCGTACTTCCGCCGGTATCCGTACATCCTGCTGGAATTCGGTGTGATTACTTGCGCCAACCGATAGTTTAGCAAATACAAGCCTCTGCATAATTTGCGGATTGTACGCATCGTCCTTGGTTTGGAAGAGGTACGTGGTATGTCTCTAGAATGAAATAGTCGATAACAAGAAGCGAAAAAAGGCGACCGCGTAGGAAAAATGAAGGATAACAAGAAGTAGGCGCGAGCTGTATATGAAGACATGTTAACTTAGTTGTGAAACTTTGAAGGAGAGGCAAACACAAGAAATCTTGTCAGAACTGTCCGTGGTTTGTGACGAAGATGTTAAAATAACGCGCAGTTACAGCAACATCTTAATGAGAACAAAAGGAACTCAAAACTCGGATATTCTCTGCCACACTCTTTGGTGACATCTCTCGTCGTTAAGACGTGTCAATCATGGCAGGTGAAAGGATCCTGTATTTTCACTTTACGTGTTCGTCCTAGAAAAACGAGTAAGGAATTTGCGCTCCTAGACTAGGAAGAAAGTTGAGTGCTTTTATGTGCATGTGATGGGACAGATCTTAGCCTTTACTCCAGTACTCAGGGTTGCACCAACATGAAAACTTTTCCAGAGTATCTGAGCTTCACATGTCGTACCAAAGTGAAAAGTTAGCGGAGTCTCTGAGCATCATCATACATTACTATCTCATAGTGACATAGAGCGTTGGTAGACTCTATGTTACTATGTTGGTCTAGTGTTAACATGAGCAATAAGCTTTCAAGTTATTCAAGAAAAAGTTTTGAATGAAACTGATGATGTTGTGAAGCATCTTCAAACTTGATTAGAGGAAACAAGGACTTAAACTACCTTACTAGGAGGAGGATGATGTAATCTAAACATAGTTTAATTCTATGAATTTTCTAAATATGTATTTTAATTTGGAAGTCATAAAAATCAAAGGAGCAGTGCCTATAGCGTAGTGATGGACTACCCAGGTACATATTCAAATAGAGCATTATTCAAACAAACTAGTATTTTTGCCTTTAAGATAACCACTTTATAAAGCTTCAAGTTGTTGAATTAAATGACTATCTAAACAACAAATATTAATATCAACTAATTGACCTTTTGGAAAAGGAAGTGATTGAGATTCGACGCAAAAGTGGTACAATCTTCGGGTTCTGCTCCACCGTGACGCCATATCAAATCTGGTCATCAGTTGCATGCTTTTGAAAATTTATTCTTCATAATCTATTAGTAGTCAACGTATAGTGGGGGGTGGTTGTAGAGTCGAGAAGATGTATTTGATGGACTTTCATGATATCTATAAAATGATTTTATTTAATAATATGTTTCGTAAAATTTTAAATTTTATTATATAATATATTTTTCATTTTAATCATAAAAATTAATTAATTCCTTAATATTATTCATATAAATTTTATAAATAACCTTTACAAATATCTATAAATATTGGAAAACACTAAATCTGAAACCCCCTCGTGTTTGGTTGTTGATTTGTTTTCTCGGGTAACTGCATCTCATGCTAAACACCACGGGGACCTGCTTCTAGAACCCTTGAATGATGATGCAAGACAGTCAGGTCATTACTGTAAGGAGAATTGATTGCCTCAGCATTCTCAGTTATCTACTCCATTGGATCGGCATCCTTGTTTGGCTGGGGGTGTAGTACTTCATCGCTTATAGCTTTTTCTCCTTTTTGGATCTCGTGTGCATTAATTTGTTTTTCGATTCGTTTGCCAGATTTCTCATATAGACTCTATCGGAATTTTAGCACCATTTTCTCATTTCCCATTTGTCTTTTGTATTCTATTAAGGAGGACGATCGCGTGGGAAAAAGAAAAAAGGTGACCCCGGATGAAAAATGAAGGATGGAAAGACTCCATCAAGCCGTGCAAGAGAGACAAAAGAGGTAACATGAGGCTAAGCCCCAATAGAGTCTGTATGATAAATCTACCTACCGCATCCGTATGATAAATCTGTATGATAAATCTACCCTATCCGAGCTATGCATGGAAAAAACAAAAGATGGGAAGACCCATCAAGCCTTTGTACTCTATTAAGGAAGACGACCATGTGGAAAAAACAAACGATGGGAAGACCCATCAAGCCTTTGTACTCTATTAAGGAAGACGACCGTGTGGAAAAAACAAACGATGGGAGGACCCATCAAGCCTTTGTACTCTATTAAAGAAAGCAATCGCGTAGACAAAACGAAGGACGGGAAGACCCCATCAAACCAAACCGTACAAAGGAGAAAAAAAAAAAGAAAAAAAAAACTTTAATTAGAACTAAACCCCAAATAGAGTTTATTTGTACTCTATTGGGGTTTAGCCCATTTTACCATTTTCATTCAACCTTTTGATGCTTGATTGGTCGGTCGTCCTTTCCCTTTTGTATTCTTGGTACTTTTTATTCCTTCTTCCTTGTTATTATTCCTTTTTACTTTTTATTGCTTAGTGATTTCCTTTCGGGGTATGTTATATGGCCTTTTGGCCCGTTCTTTCTGTTCCAAACAACCTAAATCCCGAACGCTATAGTGTGTATAGCTCTTGTCTGCATATTTAGATCCCTATGAGGCGGAGATTTATCCCATGTTTGGATTACCAGGCGTCTAAACCAAGTGTACTGAACCGTAGTAATGTAGTCTCATTAGAAATATCTAAAATCTTTTCATGTAGCATATTTAGATCATGTGGCAAATTGCATATTATTAATTAGATAACCAATCAAAGGACATCATACAACACGAACCCATTGTCTGACGTATATTCACTTACAAGATACGAAACTTAAATCTTGGTGTTTAAGCATCACTATTTTCTTTCGAAAAAATAATGCATGTTCTTCCCTTAATTAGGTTTTGATGCTCAGAAAACCAGCGCAGTTATTCCAGTGCCTAATGAAATTTAATATTAAAAAATTGAATTTAAAACATACGTAATAAATTTAAATGATTTAGCTGCATGTAATTTTAATATAAAAATATATTCCTCTATATGTCCTCACGTTCTTGTAAACTTTCAGCAAGATGTTTTCAGATAACAGAGTTTTAGCTTGCCTTTAATACGTGCATGCACACGTCTTTCTTGTTTTGTTTCCCGCTCTACTCCCTATCTAAAGTTTTAGTTCAATACAAATTTGAATTTTCCATTATTATTTATTTTTATTAAGAATAGTTATGCAGCCCTCTTAGTTCTTCTTCTTAGTTATAGTTAATGTGAAATGTTCTTCTCACAAAACATTGAAAACATTCAAACTTTTCAATGTTTGAATGAAATCATTCTTATGGACCATATTAAAGTAATGGATCATATTCAGTGATAAGCCAGTTGTGGTCAACATCACTGGGTTCGTCTTAAACTATTGAAAAGTAGTAAAACCCTCACTGGTGGGGGGGCATCTGTCGTTGCGATGGTTCTTGCGCCCCTTCCTTGAGACACCAGGTCGTGTGCATAGTGGTTTTGACTTAAACTTGTCCGGATTCAGGACTGTCAGAAGAATCCACAACCTCGTTTGACCGCGCATCACCTGATTTATGTGGTTTGGTCCTCAACGAGCAGTCGCCTGTTATGACTTCCAGGCTATTTCCCGCTGACCTGCAGAAAAGGACTTAACGATACCCGAAACGTCGCGGTCGGGTATCGTTAGACCGTACCTTCTGAGCCATCATCATCTCATGACTTTTGTGGTTTAGTCGCCGTGTTATGACTTCGGATATTCCGGGCTGATCTGCAGAAAACCACCGAACCATACCCGCAACTTTGCAGTCGGGCTTTTCCATAACCACGTGGTCCAACTTTACCGAGCGTGTGATATGCTCGGTAAATCGTCATTTGGACGTTGAACCTTTGTCTTTCATGACGTTGCATCCAGTGTTCCTGCATCTCGAATTAAATCAAATTCACGATTTGCTGCTTACTTTGGTATGCCAAAGTAATCAGCTTGGGACTCTATTGGGGCTTAGCCCCATGTTACCTTTTTTCTCTCCCTTGTACGGTTTGACGGTCGCGATTTTTTCCTACGCGGTCGCCTTTTATCATTTTGGTATGCCAAAATAAGCAGCAACGCCCGTGGACTTTCGCAATCCTATTGAAGAGGAAGCCACCGACGAAATTATCCAAATCGCGATACAGAACTTTCCTCTACAGGGGAAACAAACAAGAACATTTCGTACGTGGACGAACCACAGGTTCCATCTAGGATTGACGAGCCAGGTTAAATCTAATACGTAGTAATGGATGAATCTTTGGACAACTGGAGATATAACAGTGCAACCCAAGCGCCAAGTTATGAGCATGGTTGAATCTTTCTGTGGGCAACCTGCGTCACCTTATCAACTTCCTCTCTCGTGTGTTCATGCACTTACTATTATATCCAAGACTGCTCTGCGTTGGATGTAGATACGAAGTATAGAGAAACTAAGGCTATTGATATCATATACAGTAGTCGTTGGGGGTGCGTGCATGTTATTTACATGTTCGGGGACCACCTTTTCTCTCGCTTTTTCCACGGGCAAAATCAGGATTTTTGCAGGTTTATATTAGGTTTTATATGACTGGATACGACTAGTTATAATGAACGTCGTGTTTGTTGGAACCTGATGCTTATTAATATGTTTCTCCAATCGATATTGAAGCTGTTTTGTGTTGCGTAGAGTGATTCCCCCTCCCAATTGACTACAATGAAGATACTAGTTAATCATTTCTATAACATTTTGTTTTGTCAAAAGGTTTTAAGAATATGAAATTCTCAATCAAGTGAAAGTGAATTCATTTTGAGAGCATATTAACTGCTAGTTAAAAGGAATGCGTTTATTGAAAATCGTTCGATACCAAATGCCGTTATTTCAGAACGGAATATATTACACTTAGAATGAAATGGAATATTCGTAATCCCTTTACGCCACTCTAGGTCGGTTTAAGCACCTATGTATGTTTTGTCACATTAATATCTCAGTCAATTGTGTCGCAATTTCAGAAATAGTATGTTGTATTTTGCAAAGGTACTTATAGGTTGCCAATACCAATATAATAGCTTCAACATCTAGGTTCATTTAGGTGTGGAAAGGTATCAACCACTATTCAATTTGAGCATGGGAACAGCAGATCTTAGGATTTGAGTCATTATATTTTGGATCGGATCATGAACTCTAGTGGGTTTTCCATCTATGGCATATCATAAGATGTGAATGCCATGTGTGTCATACATAGATCCACACATACATTGATCTGGTGGCCTTTGAAGGATGAGATGTGATAATCCCAAATATAGATAAAATGTTACAGTAAATTCCTATGAAATAATATTCTCTCTCATTCAAGAAAGAGATATGGAACCAAGATCTGTAGACTTGTCTTCCGGAGGAAAGAATTCTAACTCCATCATATAAAGATGCATCAATGAGGATGTTGGTAAAAGTGTGAGTGTATATATACTCATTGAGATTCCCTTGAATCTTCTTATAATCTAGAAATACAAAGTCAATAAACAAGGTGAGTGTTCTGTATGTATGATCTAGTAATAGATCAAGAGCCAGCCAAAGAGATACTTGGAAATCATGTACACTTGAATTTATTGTTATGATAGGTATCAATAAAAAAATGACCTTCAAGTAAGAACCTTTTTGCCAATAGAGCCACTAGTGCCCATGTATATTCATTGACATCCCCTTGAATCTTCCTATAATCTAGTAAAACAAAGTCAATAAATAAGTGGAGTGTTCAGCTTGTATGACCTAGTAATAGGTCAAGAGCAAATCAAAGAGATGCTTGAAAATCATGTGCATTTGAATTTATTGTTGTGATAGGTATCAATTAAAAAAATGAACTTCAGGTAAGAACCTTTTTGCCAATGGAACACACACTAATGCCCATGCTCCTAAATATGATGCCATAGCATTAGGCTCCTACAATATAAGAACACATCCTCCATTGGCTACAGGAAGAAATACCTATAGTTACAATACTTGTCTGATAGTTGTGGTAGCATATATGGTCCTAATAGAGTGAAGAAAATGTGACATATAGTATTATCAAAGACACATAGACTGTTTAAGAATACATTTTCTTGGTGGATAAGGACTTGCTAGATAGAAGCACGAGGGACCTCTCATTTTGTGAGGATGGAGTAAATCACTTGTACGTTCCTCACGCGAGTAAATAGATGAGCATGAACAAAAATCATCTATTCATAAAAGAGAGCACAATAGCCTCAAACCTCTTATTAGAAATTGGAACCCTAGTGGATAGTTAGAGATAATGAAAATTATATACATGGATTCTAAACCTCACATTTACAAGCATACATTCATGACTCTAAGTTGAGTATAAACAACATATCTTGAACTATCTTTTAAAAAATATCCTAAGCCGTACGCGACTTTGTTCCCAAGTTTTCAGTAGAAGAAGTTTATCTCCTTAATCAAGCTTCTTTCTGCAAAACAACTTCAAGAGCTATAAAAACCTTCATTCAATACTGGAGTTGAACGCCAAATTTGACTCATGTTTGCGCAAGATACTGCACAGAAATCTAAAATTTCAGGATTCTTGTGCCGGGATCTTTTCCTTCTTGTCAGGATATCAGTGAGATCAGGGAGGTGCAGGCCTGTCAAAGAGCGAGACTACTGTCAGTCCATCTTGACCATTCATGGTACCCCTTCAGGAGCTTTTGTCTTATCAGATGGCCGGCCATGGCTCCATCCCTTGCCTTGAATGTAGTGCCTTAGACGACGAAAGAGCGAGAGAAGTTACGGTCCAAGACATCCTGTACATACGACTGTATCAGGGTGCACAGTACTGGAACCTAGCTATTTGTACCACTTATACGCAGGATGGGAAGTCTTGCTCATAGCCAGCCCGGTGCATGTGCTTTTTACTTGAACCAAACAACTTGTTAGGTGTTCATTTGATTATTTCAAACAACGACGATTTCAAGCATGTCTACATCATATTCTGAAGATTTTTGCTCGATGTTTCTCTCGAAGTATCTTATTTCTATACATCCTTGGTTTTTCCTACGCGGTCGTTTTTTTCTTTCTTAATTTCTATATATACCAGAGAGAAAAGGCGACCGCGTAGAAAACACAAAGGATGAAAAACAAAGGGTGAGACAAAAGAGGTAAAATGAAACTAAACCCCAATAGTATCCAGAGATAGAGATGGATTTAATAACACCCCTTATACAGCGTTACCTTACACTACGTCTCGTCCTTCTCATCATTGTTGGCCATGGTTGCTCCTTTTCGGCCAGTAATGTTCTTGTCAAGATAGTAGACCTACACTGTAAATAACATGTAGATAGTACAGTCTACATGCAGATAGTAAGGTCTATGTGAACAAAAGGTTTTAGATAAATACTTTTACCTACATATTTTGCCTCAAGTTTCCAGTAAAATTGAACAAAATAGGGGGTTTCAGAAATAGTTATATTAAGTTTCATAACTTTTCATATAGATAGTTACAAAGCGTTGACTAAATTGGTACGGGTGTGAATGGGAGGTAGAAAAGGTCTCACTACGGAGGTCTGGCCAATTTCCTTATTATTAGCACACTCCATATGAGGTGGTTTTGTAGAAAATAAGGGAGAAGGAACTTTCCGTTATCACTCCATAGTGCATTGATTATGTATTAGGGTTAATAAAGTATATCGTTTAGCGTTATTGTGAAAGTGGTGGCCACCAAAAGGACCATCCATGATGTTCAAGAACACCCATGGTAATCAAAAGTTGACAGATTTATGCACTAGATGACCTGGAAGGAGAGTTTTGACCACTGAGGAAGATTGGAAGGACCATGAGTTGAAAGATTTGAAGGCATGCAAAAATTGACAGCCAAAGAAGATTTGAGACACCAATAGCCAGAGTTTGAAGGGGGAGTGAATTTTGACAATGGAAGAAGATTTGTAGCCAGAGTTGGAAGAGGGAGTGAATTGGTTTGGAGTGGGAAGATTTGAGTGCAAGTTTTGGGAAGGTTAGAAGGAGGAGTGATTTTGTTTGAAGGGTTTCTCTCCAAAATTCTTGATTTCATTATTAGAAAGGTTTAATTTATGATTGTTGTCTCGTTGTATGACTATGAAATGTATGCCCTTGTTTCCCCTTGAATGATGAAATGAAATTCATGAACTTGTTTTCTTGTTACGGAATGAAAATTATGAGATTGTTTGTTTTTGGTGCGTAGAGAATAGAGATACCCCTTTGCCAAAATTTATGAGGTTCTTTTTTGTTCTGTGCACAGAGAACAGAGATGACACTTTGCCAAAAATTACCAGGTTGTTTATTTATCTGTGCAACTAGGCCCAATAAGGAGTTATATGTGGTGAATAAAAATCCAGAGTCAAGTCATGCCAAGAGTGAGGTGAATAAACACAGAGAATAGAGATGCTACTTTGCCGATAAGGAGTTATATGTGGTGAATAAAAATCCACAGTCAAGTCACACTGAGAGGGAGGTGAATAAAAATCCAGAGTAAAGTCATGCCAAGACGGAGCACTCGTGTAGAACTAACTACAAATATTAGAAAATGTATTCAATGGATGATTCAATTAGATTTGGAGATATCACTAGAAGGATTAGAAGATGAGGATGAAGAATTAGGAGGAGATTATGATATGTTATAACTTTTTATTAGTGGGTGGGAGTATGCACATACTCATTGATACTTGGAACCCCATGTTACTTACCCTCGTAGTAGAGAGTTTGTGATGGAGTATTTTAGAAATCTCAATATGAATGCCTTTCGCCAACTTAATAGAATGTATGTCAATTCTTTTTCAACATTAGTGGATGTGATTAAGACACACAATTTTTGAGAAAAGGTACCAAAGAGAGCAAACAACCATCTGGGTCCAAGTTGCCCTAGCCTTGGATAGATTTGGACATCACGGCAATGGAGCTTGTGTTGCACGGGGTTTAAAAATTTGAGGCATTAGTGTTGGTTCAACAATTTCTTTTACTGATAGAGTTCTGACAGCTATATTAGATGTGATGAGGAGTCAAGTTGCTTGGCCCGAGCTCAAGGAGAGGAGGAGGATATCTAATGTTTTTGCACACAAAGGTTTTCTTGGTTGTGTTGGTTTGGTAGATGGAACATAGTTTCCTCTTGCAGCTTGACCAATAGTGGAAGGGGAAATATATTTCAGCCGCAAGGGTTCACATTCTATAAACGGCCAAGTGATTTGTGATGATAAAATGAGAATTATACATTTTTCCGGAGGTACATATGTGTTGTTTTGTCAGGTATTTCTACAATGCATTGGTGATCCTCTTTGTATGGTTTACTAAAAGTATAAGTTGATTTGTTCATTTGCGAGAATGCCAAGATCATGTCATGACATGACTTGTTTGAAAAAATTATCACTATGGAATGATTTGAACCAAAGAGGAAGTTGTTGCACTTTTGAGGCAAAGGAGTACCTTTTAGGTGATTTAGGTTATGTACCCATGCATCACCTAGTCTTTGCTTTCAAGCAAGCCCAATCAGAGGACAAACAAGAGATTAATAAATATTTGGCAAAGGCAAGAGTGATAAATGAGCATTGTATATGAGTATTGAAAGCTAGATGGCATTCTCTTTGTGAGTTAAGAGTGAAACTCAAAGACAATAGTAGAAATGCTTATTTTTCAAAGTGGGTGTCCATGTGTATTAGTTTACATAATTTAATCAATAATATAATTTTAATCAATAGGTCAGACCTTTGGTCAGATGACAATGGCGGATTTATAGAGGAAATAAAAATAGATTCAGAAATGTCTTTTTGTGGTATAGAACTTGGTATAAAAGAAAGTAGATCAATGATGATGCAACACTGCCTTGATTATCACAATGATGATATACTCAATTGAGTGAGTTTCTATATAATAAATTATTTATTTTTCAATTCCTCACTCATATCCCATATTCTTGTAACTGAGTCCATGAGTCTCTAACTTAGACCATGAATGTATCTTTATGTAATATTGGAATAAGAATTCACAAGATGGAAAAAGAATTCTTGGGAGCTTAACCTGTACATTTGTAGTGCCCAAGCTAACACTTACACAGTGTGGTGAGGTGTTGGGCAAGTTTACAGTTGAGTAGATGTATGTTGTTGGAAAAAAGATCAAGTGGCCCAATGACGCTAGTAGACGTAGTGCAATTGTGCTTGTACACAGTGTGGACCGCCCTCTAACTTGCAAAAAACATTTCTTTGTGCCAATTAATGCTCGTCTGTGCGACTCGTAAGGTGCCATGCGATGGTGCTTGTCGATGCTTAAAGACATTGGGGACCGCACTCCTACTAAAAAGATTATTGCACACATCGGTGCCAAGTGGCATTGGTAGGCGGCAATAGGCAATGTGCAATAATTCTAACGCTTGGGTGCACCCATTGGCGACATGGAGTGCCGCATGTTGCCGCTCAAGATTTCAGTTCTTTCCTCTCACATATTTATTTTTCCACCGAATGTGCACATTTTGGATGTTTGGATATTCAAACTTTCTTTCCAGCGTGGAGCTATATAAAACTTCAGATTTGAAAAAAAGTCATTTCACTACATGGGTGGGTGTTCAAAGGAATCATATTGTGAGTGTGTCATTTTGCAAGTGTGTCATTCTGTGAGTGTGGGTGGGGGTGTGGGTGTGGGGTATTTGAGAGCCATTTTGCTGTAGGTTTGGGGTGTTTGAAGGAGTCATTTTATTGTGTGGAGTGTTTGAAGGAGGCAAACTCAAAGGAGGCATGCAAACTCAATGTTGAAGTCTCCTTCAACATTGAGTTGAAACTTTTAGAGAAAGAGAAAAATCCAGAATTTGAGAGGAAGAGAACATTCGAGATTTGAGAGAAAGAGCAAGAAATTCTAGAGAAAGAGCAAGAGAGTAGGAGAGCATTTGAGAGAAAGAGAAGAGAGATTTTCCAAGAAGAGTAGACTGAATTTGAACCATGGCAAAAATCTGGGGATATGAAAAGATAGTTGACGGGCCTGACATGAGAAATACTCAAGAAGGAGATTGGCTCATAGCTTGTCATACCATTCAACACCTAGAAAATTCCATCAAGTGGTGCTGGCTGGACAAACATCAAATTCAGACTGATGTCTCTCAAATTTAGAGGTCGATCTAGACGTAATTGGACTCAAAAATTACAATTGGGCTTCATTACCCACATCCAGAGGTATTATTTAAACCTTCTTAATTGTTTACTCTTCATTTCTCTCTACTTTCACATGTTCTAGCACCTCGGGATTGTGATTTATGCATGTTAGGCCTCCAAATTGATAGCACCTCCCAACCTTGTCCCCCAGTGCCTCCCAGCATCCCCTTGTGCCATCCGGCACCAGCCTTCAACCCTAAACCCTTTGCATGAGCACCTTCTAGTGGCTCTGAGCATCACCTAGTGGCATCTAGCGGTCCTTCCCACAAACCATTGTCCCGCAATGGCTTCTAGCATTGTTGCACCTTTGGGCTATGTCACCAAGTGGCAACGCGCATCGATGCGTTGCATCGGATGACCTCCAGGCACCCCGCAAGGTGGGAATGTCCTTTTGGGTATCCCCAAGTAGCACCCAATGGCATTCACTGTTTTTTTCCTATCTGGGGGCGGCTTCGGGCGGTGGCGAGCAGCACCCAATGTCTTAAGTCTATATGATTAAGGTTTAAGTCAATTTTCTTGGTGGGTTTTGCAAGTCCTTCCATGTACAAAGTTTGTGAGTTCGTGGGACAAGGTCTTTTGCACAGGTTTGATAAGAGGGAGACAATTTCAATTGACCATAGATATAGTTAGAGATGCACTTGCCATGCCAAGAAAGAGAACACCAAGACGGAGGATAGTTCCTTACACAATTGTTTCAGACTGGTTTCCACAAAGGGACAAGGTTGCAAAAAGATATCTTGCAAGGCAATGTGTGTATCCTATGTTTAGAGCTTTCTTCCAATTGATGGATGCACTTGTTGCACCCACTATTAGGCCCAAGATTGTACATAGGCATTTGGTACTCAACACCAAGACCAAGTTGAGGAGATTTGGTGTAAAAGGCCAAATCTGAGGAGAGAAATAGGAGAATGGAAACTTACATTAGGACACTTGAATGAGGGAAAACTCCGAATGCCTAGCATGAGTTTTGGCTTTGGTATTTATAGGTAGCATACAAGGCCCTTGAGAAGCTTCTCAAGAAGCTTCCTCAAGCCGCTTTCTTATAAGTGCAAGCCAAGTTAACTAGGAAGCTTCTCAAGAAGCTTCCTTCTAGAAGCCACCTACTTGGCGTGCAAGCTAAGCTAGTTGGAAGCTTCTAGAAGCTTCCTTCTAGAAGCTACTTACTTAAGATGCAAGCTAAGCTAACCGGGAAGCTTCCCAAGAAACTTCCTAGATACTTCTGGAATATTCTAGGCTAATTTGTCCTTATGTGTTACTTCGTGAGCCCAATTGACTTCGTCGCTAAACTCCATATTGTTACATATTCCCCCGCCGCTAGTTGGTGACGTCCTTGTTGCCAGTGAAGCTTCAAATTCTTGGATGGCCGTCTGTGCATTTTGGAGGTGAGAAAGAGGTTCCTAGGTGGCATCATGAAGGGGATATCCTTTCCAAAGGACCTTGTACTCCGTATGTTGGCGACGGCCTCGTTGAATATGGCAACGCGCAAGGATATGATCAACTTCGTACTCCTCATGATCATTGATAGGGATAGGAAGAGGGGGAGGTTGGACTCAAGAGGAAAAGGAAGAGGGGTTAGGAACAAAGGGTTTCAACTTGGAAACATGAAAGATAGGATGGATCTGCATGTAACAAGGCAAGGCAAGACGATAAGCAACAGGAGAGACAATTTGGGTGATATCAAAGGGTCCTATCCAATTAGGAGCAAGTTTACAAACTTGGGTATCAAGTGGGAGAGGAGGTTACTAGAGGATAGCATGACTTTATCACCGACTTCAAAGGTGAGATTGCGACGATGGTGGTCCGCATATTGTTTTTGGCGATTCTGAGCAACAAGGAGGTGAGACTTGGCTTGTTGGAGAGGTTGGGATATAGTGGTCAAGAATGTGGAAGTATGAGGAACTTGAGATGGAGGGGGAGCAAGAAGAGAATCTGGAACAAGCGGACCTTGGCCAAAATTGAGAAAGAAAGGAGAGAATCCGGTGCTTGCCTGTTTGGAATTGTTGTAGGCAAATTCGGCAATAGCAAGACATTCATCCCAATTGGTATGGTGGACATTGACAAAGGCACGCAACATATCTTCCAATGTGTGATTTGCATGTTTGGTTTGTCCATCAGTTTGAGGATGATAGGCCGTGGACAAAGCAAGCTTGGTGCCAAGTATCTAAAAGAGTGCTTGCCAAAACTTCCCGATAAAGCGAGGATCACGGTCGGAGATGAGTACGCATGGCATTCCATGATGCTTGAAGACATTGTCAAAGTAGATTTGCGCTAAGGTTGGAGCATCCACGGTATCACAGGTTGGTGCCAAGTGGATTTGCTTACTAAGCTTGTCCACAAACACCACGATGGCAGTGTGTCCTTGTTTTGTCTTTGGCAAGGATGTGATGAGATCCAAGCTCACATGCTCCCAACGAGCTGATGGAATGGCAAGCGGTTGAAGGAGTCTACCCGGCTTCTGGTTGCTGGCCTTGTTACGTTGGCAGCTCTCACACGATCGGACAAATTCTCAAACATCTCGTGTCATGTTGGGCCACCACCATTGACGTTGGAGGGTACCCAAGGTCTTGTCTACACCCATGTGACCAGCGATGGGTAAATCATGGGCTTCTTGAAGGCGCACAAGTCGAAGATCACCTTTGGCTGGAACATAGATTCGGTCCGCATGGAATAGAAGGCCTTCCTTGAAGGAGAAGGTGTTGTACTCCTTGTCACCTGTTGTTAGCCAACCATGTATCATTTGGAAGAAGGGATCTTGTTGTAGAGCTAACCAAAATTCATTATGAATCTTGGGATCAATTGACACCGTCGTAATTGCTGCCGCGATGAGAGGAAGAGACTTCAAATCAGGTCGTCGTGATAGTGCATCAAGGATGACATGGAACCGACCTGGTTTGTACTCAAGTTTGATGTCGAACAATTGGAGTTGCTCTTCCCATCAATGATGTTGACTCTTCATGTGCTCTAGGTGTAAGGTCTGCAACAATGGCTTGTGATCAGTTCACATGATCACTTGTTTCCCCAAGAGATAATGCCTCCATACCTTGGTGGCATATACCATTGCAAGTTGTTCCCGATCTCAAGCAGAGTAATTCCTTTCAGCTGTATTTAGTTGGCAAGACACAAAGGCAATAGGATGTAGTCCATCTAGAAATTCTTGTTGCAACACAGCTCCAATTGCAAAGTTAGAAGCATCAAAATCAACCACACAAGGTAGTTGAGGATCATATGGTTGAAGAATGGGTCTTGAAGACACCATATGCTTTAACTTCTGGAATGCTTCTTCATGCTTGGTGGTCCATTGGAAGCTCGAGTTCTTTCCCACGAGGTCAGTCAATGGTGCAGCCACGTGAGCATAATAGTGGATGAACCGTCGGTAAAAATTGGCCAATCCATTGAATGCTTGTACTTTGGTAGCATCCTTCAGGGTAGGCCAATCAATAATGGCCTTGATCTTCTCTTCTTCCATCTTGATCCCCTCTGATGAGATCTTATGACCTAAGAAGGTAACCTCCTTCTGCCAAAAAGCACTCTTTGACTTCTTGCAGTAAAATTTCCATTGTTGTAGTCGTCTTAGGACTTCTCACACATGATTCTTGTGTTCTGCCTCTGTCCTACTATAGATTAAGATATCATCTAAGAACACTACAACGGACTGATCCAATAGTCCCTCCAACACCCGATGCATCTAATCCATGAAGACCATTGGAGCACTAGTGAGTCCGAAAGGTAGAACTCTCCACTCAAAATATCCATACCTTGTACGAAAGGCAGTCTTTTGCACGTCCTCTCCTTCAATAGGAATTTGCCAATAGCCGCTACAAAGATCTAGCTTGGAAAAGTAGCGTGCTCCACTTAATTGATCAAGCAGGTCATCAATCCGAGGCAAGGGATATGCATTCTTCACGGTTTGTTTATTGAGCCCACGATAATCAATACAGAAACGAAGTCCTCCATCCTTCTTTGGAACAAATAGTACCGGTGCTCCATACACAGAGGTACTATGTCGTATGAAATTCTTCTCCAACAACTCTGTAAGTGTTGTTCGCAACTCCTCCAACTCCTTTGGTGAGAGCCGATAGATTGGTCTACTCACTGGAGTACTCCTTGGCAATAACTCGATCTTGAAGAGTATACCTCAATCAGAGGGTAATCCCTTTGGCAGATCATCCGGAAACACGTCTGCAAACTCTTGAACTATCTAATCAACCATTGCTTGATGCGGCACTTGGCCCTCCTCAGATTGTTCTTGTGCAATCGGCTTGATCCACACCGCGAATATAGACTTATCTTCCTCCAAAGCTTGCTCTATGGCTGCTTCATTAACAAACTTCCCTTCTAGGGACTCATCTCTCTTCCAAGCTTGCTCCATGGTTGCCTTCCTGGCAAACTTCCCATCTTGGGACTCATCTCCCTTCTAGATTTGCTCTATGGCTACCTTCTCAACAAACTTCCCATCTTGGGACTGACTATTCTTAGGTGTCTTACTCAAAGGTGCCAGACAACCTAATCGGAAATTCCTACCTTGGTGTTGTACTTGAATTTGACATCGAGTCCAATCAAATTGAACCTTATGACGTTCAAGCCAAGGTAGACCCAGAATGATATCATAGTGTAGAGGTGCCACTACAAACCTCATACACTCCAAATACTCCTTCCCAATCTTGAAGGTAACAGGATGCGAGGTGCGGAATGCAGAACCTTTTCTACCATCCGCCATCATCAAACTACTTCTAACCACTGGCTTGATAGGAATACCCAATTCCTTTGCTACTTGCATAGACATGCAATTCTCTGAACTTCCAAAATCCACCAAAATCCTACAACCCCGATTAGATATCTTACCTTGCAAGTCAAGCAAACTTGCATAGGTTGAGCCTTCAATCCCATTGGAACTAATCAAGCTCCTAGTAGGCGGCTCAAAATCTCCTACTGGGATTCTTTGTTTCCCTGATCATTCTTTTCCACAAAATCCATCTGGGCAACTTGTCAAGATTGCCCATTCCTAAGTGGACATTCAGCAATGCGATGTCCAATTTGGTTGACAATAAAAGCAACCTCCATTTTGTTGTAATCTTTCTCTATCTGTTATGCCAAGTGGTCTTCGTTGGATAGCATCAATCTCCATTAGTACCGATTCTTCCACTTGTGCGGAGTGTATTGGTAGGCTTTGTGCAAGTCGAGGTCGAGACCAATTTGTCGCAACCAAGGAATCAAAATGCTCAGCCAATTGCATAGCTTCTTCTACGTTTTGTGGCTCCCGCATGGTCACCTCCAATTTGGTTCCTGACTTCAATCCTTGCACAAATCGATCCAGAACTTCACCTTCTTGGATATTTGGAATTTGCATGATGATGTTCTGAAATTGTGTGATGTAGCTTCTCATTGAGCCAATCTGCCTCAACTCCGCCACTTTATCTTATGCGGCTTGGGTGGCATTTATTGTTTGAAATCAACCAAGTATTGCATCTTTGAATTCTGCCCATGTCAAAATTGGTGTAACGATTTGTCGTTTAGCTCTTTCTACTCAAAATCGCCACCAAAGTTTTGCCACGCCATCCAATTGGCTAGAAGCCAAGAGAATTTGTTTCCGCTCGTCTTGAAGATTGGTGGCTTCAAAGTAACATTCGCAATCAAACACAAAATTCTCCACTGTGCTTGGAAGATTCTTGCCTTCAAACACCTTGGGTTTTGGTAATCGAATGCAATCTTCTCCATCTCAAACTAGCGCTCTGTCTATTTGTTCTCGTCGTTGCTGGTCTTGTTCATCCAACAATTGAGTAAGATGCTTAATTTGTTGTTGCATTGCAAGGATAACATCCGGTATTGCCGCCATTGCTACTACTCTATTCCACTACACTCAATTTATCTAGTTGATTAACACATAGATACAACACATCCACCATTCTCCATAAGTTACAAGTGGAAGTATCAAGAGTTCCTCTGACACGGTGATCATATGTAGAAAATCCTACCCAAAGCGCGAGGTGATGAATTGTGTGAAACGATGCTTTGGTAATATCTAGACATGAAAGTCCCAATGGTTTGGTGGAAGTGGATTTGGTGGTCCATAAATTCCATCCATCCCATTCGTGCTCTGATACCAATGTAAAAGACCGAATCCGAGGAGAGAAATAGGAGAATGGAAACTTACATTGGGACACTTGAATGAGGGAAAACTCCAAATGCCTAGCATGAGCTTTGGCTTTGGTATTTATAGGTAGCATACAAGGCCCTTGAGAAGCTTCTCAAGAAGCTTCCTCAAGCCGCTTTCTTAGAGTGCAAGCCAAGTTAACTAGGAAGCTTCTCAAGAAGCTTCCTTCTAGAAGCCGCCTACTTGGCGTGCAAGCTAAGCTAGTTGGAAGCTTCTAGAAGCTACTTACTTAAGATGCAAGCTAAGCTAACCGTGAAGCTTCCCAAGAAGCTTCCTAGATACTTCCGGAATATTCTAGGCTAATTTGTCTTATGTGTTACTTCGTGAGCCCAACTGACTTCGTCGCTAAACTCCATATTGTTACATTTGGTGTGGAGGATTATGATTGGGGAGAGTTAGCATTTAGAGATATCATTGCAGATGTGTGGAGTTTGCAAAGCCAATTGAGTAGTCCTAAGGGGCGTAGGTTCAGAGTCACCTTCCTTGGGCAGATACTCACTCATCTCTTTCTAGAAAGAGGTTTCATTCTAGAGGAGGACGTGATGTACCTAAGTGATGGAGAGGAGGAGGAGATTATACACAAGGGAGAGCATGATGATGATCATAAGGATGCAGATAGCTTAGATGAGGATGGTGAGTGATTAATTAGGTTTGAGTTATATATATATATATATATATATATATATATATATATATATATATATATATATATATATTGGAAAACATACAAAGTTCTTTTGTATATACCATTACCGAATTTAATAAATGAGTTGATTTAAGAAGCTTTAATTAATGTACTTGTGAACTTGGTGTATTTCTGAAATTCTAATATAAATTTATACTTGATGGATAACTAAATGTACCACTTGTGAATAGGTCTTCAACAGATTTGTGTTGAGATACAACTCTTACCCTTTGTTGAGATAGCTCCTTTTCCCTCTTCTTCCACTTCACCACTTTCTTGGTCTATAGAGGAGGTTGGTGACCTCAGAGGGAGTTCACACCGGGTCTTGCCTCATGGCTTGTTTTTTTTCTATAGATATACAGCGAGATTCTAAGTTTAGAGGACTTAGAGTTAGATCATATGACCATCTTCCTTCATTAGGTTTACCTCTTTGTGATCTTTTGATCATAGATAGTTATGCATTCCCTTCTTATAGGAACCATCCACATGGTGCTATCCACCCTACCCACTTCCATCCTTATAGGGTACAGAGAGCATCATACAATTGGGCATTTGACCCTTTGATGAGTGCTTTGGACAGATTTGTCCATGATGATAGGCATACTATTAGTTGGGCAAAAGAGGAGTGGACATCAAGTAGACTAAGTTCTTATAGTAGTGAATCATATTCTCTTCTTACTAAAAATATTAGGCACCAAGACTTGGATGACAGCGAGTGGCCCCTATGGTGATCATTGAGTCCATTTAGGATTCAACATCATGTATATCATTGTAGACTTGAGGACGCAGTAGTAGCACTTAGACACCATGGTGCATCTCCCTCTTCTTCTTCACCTCTTCCTCTACCATAGTCATAGGTTTAGTTTTTATTTGCTCCCCATTTATATATATCATTTGTTCATTTATTCCCATGTATACATTTATCTTTTATACTCATATATATTTTAGTTTACACTTGTAAAATTCTCACAATTTTTTTTAACTCTCATATTTTAGTATGCTATATACTCCATTGTGCCTTGTGCATCAAACAGAACATCACCTAGCACCTATGTGCACCACCCACATCACAAGTCACCACACTTAACCCAGTATGGGTGTCACTCAACGCCAATGAGCATCTACCCGATTGACAAGTGCCAACAAGCCATGTCAAGTGCCACCGATTTAAAGTGAGCACCTACCACTATTTACAAGTGCCTACAAGCACAATCGGGTGTTGAGGAGCACCAACAAGCGGCTCTAGCCTTAATTTAACAAAGTGTGGCATTGAGCAACCACGAGCGGTGACAAAAAAGTGTTATGGGCAGCACTGAGCGGCAACCTGTGGCATCTTGGGTAGACTAGGTGCAATGAAGAAAAAACATGGGAGGAACTGAGTGGTAAAGAAGTAATGATTAAGGACTAGCACCATTTATCAAGTTTCTATAACTCATCTTTATTATAATCATAATAAAGGTTACATGTTGGTATACTATTTGCTATCACTATCAATATTGTAGGATGGACGTTGAACTTGAGTGAGCACTTTGAAATAGTTACTTATCTCCTTGGAAGTTTTCCCTGCCTCTATGAGACTCATTGTGATTTCATGAGTGTGCTTTGATTCCAAACTCTTCTCCTTAAATTTTTGTTTTTCTGCCTTAGCTTTCCTTCTATCTCTGCTCTATTTTTTCTCAACTTCAATTTTCATCTTCTCTATCTTTAATCTAACCCACTCTGCTTCCATTCTCATCATTTTTTCCCTCTTTTCCTCATGTTGGTGCCTTCTAGTTCAGCTAGTCATAACCTCTCCTTGGATTGTATGGTATATGCCTTCAACATCATAATTTTTGCTAAATCATGAGACAATGACGTACTAGGTGACAACCTGTGTACCTTACTTGCTAATATTCTACCTTTCCTCCTCTTTGGGTCATGTTCCCCTTCTTGGTCAATGAAAGCACCCTCGGATCCATCTCTTGTAGAAGTTAAAGGCGGCCGTGTCATGAAAGGTGAGTCTTCAATTGGTGGAACAAATGGAGACTCATCCTTGGGTGATAGGATTCCATTGTCCATGCGACTTGGTATATTTTCTCCCCCTTGGGTGTTTGCGAGCAACTAGGAGCCCAAGTAAGGGAGCACCACCTCGGGAGGAGATGGGAATTGCAAGCATTCTTGTGCACCTTCATGGACCTCCTCCTCGCCACAAATCTTGCTCGAAGTAGGATTAAAAATCTCCTAAACTTACCATTGCAGGTGGAATTATGTTTTCTTTAGTCCCAAACATGGCTTCCATTCTTGAAAAATGCAGGCACATTCCATTCAATTTATCTTCTATAGTTCTCCACCCCTTGCCATATTCCTTCTCCGTGAGACCGTCTTGAGTAGACTTGTTCTTAAGCTCTCAAGTTTCTTTGTACTATTTCATGTACCACAACCATTTCTTGTAAAGCCTATCACCTGTCATAGAAGTAGGAAATCCTTGTCCCTCCCCAATAAAAAAGGTTGTCATGAAACTAAATGCAATCAATTTTTGAATGTGCTTTTGCAACTCACACCATGAATCTATGCAAAATGCTTGGGGTCCTCCAAATAATCCATTATTTGGCTATAATGGTGCGTTGCTATGCTAAATTGTTCATCCTCCTTTGTTTTGACCGGCGCACATGAAGCCATCCTCAACAAGTCTCCAAATTTCCCTAATGGTTGTTGAGGGTGTGAATCCAAAGATGACTCTATAGGTCCTGGATCAGCATCAAAGAGTGACTCTTTTGCACTAAAGGTACGCTACGTGCCATTTGCAAAAATATTAATTCAAACCACCTATCACGGATTTCCACTCAAAGTGATCTTGGTCAGTGCAATAAAACTCTAGTTGATCATCGTTTACCACATGATAATGCAAGCATATGTAATAAATGGTGGCCATATAGACACCCAAGTGTATAAAATTGATCTTCCATTGCAAAAAAATTGTTCCACTCCTGACATCAAATTCCTCAACCCCTAATCAATTTCTTGGTTGCCGCACGGCGGCATTGATCATTTCCCACACCAATGTGAAACTACAAAACCGTTAGTTGCCGGACAACTCGCACATTTGCTCAGGAGGGTGGTGAATTTGAGTTTAGAATTTTGAATTGTTGAGGTGATGCATTTGGATCTTGAATATGCAAACCAAATCATAAATCATTTTGACTCATCTAACTACATATCCATCCTCTTGAGAGAGCACATCACTTTGTCTGACAATCATTTATTTAGTTACGGCATTCCTAAACATTTGATACATCAGGCTTGAGTTTTATAAATGAATAAAATTTGGATAAAATATCCCATAACTGAATTCACATAGCGTTTAGGTATTACACTCTAGTCTGGTTACAGAGTTCACTAATATATATTATGAAGTTTGTTAAGAATCCCTTAGACATCCATCAAATCTATTTCTGAAACCCCTAATATCTTGTCATTTCTCTGGGTCTAAAGGTTGTCGGCCTCGAAAGTTCACACATTTCTGCATGGATTCTAGTCATTTCTTTTGGCTAGAAATGACTAGGCTCAACCAGGCCCAAAACCTTAACTTTAACGTTCTGTTTCCATTCCAATCTTTGTTGACTAACTTACCGTCCACCCGAAAATTTAAGTTCTTTATTCCCGTCCGGACCAAAAGTATATTGTCTTGTGTATCGGACTTGAACTCCAGACCGGGCCGAATTCTCCGTCCAGCTAGAAAGCCAAATTTGTCTGTTTGTGGTTGAATTCTTTTTTCAACAAAATCTATTATTTTTTTTTCGATTCCAGCTGAACTCCAGTGCGGAACTATGTTTAGATACTATGTTCAATCACTTATAATTCCACCCATCCATCTTGCATTCCTGCAAACCCGAAAATGGATGATCTATTTTTCCTTCCTTCGCGTACCATCTGTCCACTACACATTTCCATTTCCATGCGAATTATGATCAAGCAGTGTTCTCCAAAACTTTTAAGTTGGACCACAATTCGAAAGCCCTGATATTTCAGTTCGTTTTGAGTTGCAACGTTTAGCAAAGATGACAGACCATCTTCTATGTGAAATTGGACATTTCAAGTACAGTAGGAAACTATAAGAAGAGAGTCTAGTTGTTCATGAAATTAGATACTATTAGAACTCGCTTGTTATGTCCCGATAAGTCTTTTTTTAAACTTGGGATGTTATTAATTACATCTGCCAAACAAATTTCGATACTATTCAGTCCATCTCGAGTAAATAATGAGAGATAAGAAACCTGAAGAGAGAAAGAGAACAAACTTTCATCATGACGTGATTTAGATTGTCGTTCACTGCGTAGTTTAAATTAAAATATAGAAAAACGGTCTGTTACAAATAACAGTTATGGAACAATTAACAAATAAAAGATTGAATCATGACAACTAAACTAACAAGAAGGCTGGGAAGCCTATATGGGCCTCACAAAGAAAAAAATCTAACATGTAAAATGTAAAGAAGCTAAACTTTAATTAACAAGCAAAAGATTGAATCACAACAAATAAAAGAACAAGAAGATGGGAGTCCTGTATCAAGCCTTATATAGATAACAGAAAATTTAAGATGTAAAATGAATTTAACTTCCAATGGCATCACAATGGAATATCTGTATTGCTATAATTACTATTGTTGTAATTATTATCATAGTTATGTAAGTCTAATGGTCTACATAGAATTTGGAGTACCAAATAAGCATTAGTAGATTTAGCTGACTATCTATTGTAATTGCTCTCTTAAGATTGTACACACAGTTGCTCTTTATGAAAAATGTACATCTATTATCTACAATAAGCTATTATGTGAGAAAGTAGAAATGATTCTCACTTCCAAAATACGACAAAAGTGAAATTTATTAAAACCATTGATAAAAATTTCAAACACAATATCCATAACACTCTATAACTCCAAGTCTAGAGGAATAAAGCAATAACCGTGTTGCATATCCTTATACTTAGACACTTTTGTCATTGTAGCTTTACTTGTTGTACATCCAAGAAGATAACCAACAACATTGCTAATATCTTGACCATATACAAGTATATCTTAACTCATGTGGTCTGCAATATCTATCAATGTCTCTCCAAGTGAAGAATCATGTCACGACATTCGTAGCATTGAGGCTAGTTTGCTTGGATGTTGGAGTGGTAGTGTTGGTAGTCATAGATATTTTGGTAGTTATTCACGTACTACTTGTTGGCGGTCTGATTTCATGTTAGTGCTGTGGATCACATAGTGAGACACACCGTCCCTTGCACCGCTCACACCGTCGTATGTGCCTTCAGCGGTGCTGTTAGGGCTAGAGACCTAGGTCGAGCAAAGGGGTATACCTTTGAAGTGTAGCTTCAAAGAGATCACTTCTCTGATGTTGAGCCTTTTGAGAGCTTGGCTATAGTGGATACAGGCAGGGGAACATCACCTTGAGTCTTTTAGCTAGAGTGGGTGTGGCTTGATTATAATTAGTGCACAATTTTTGGAATATTGTTGAGTGAAGGATTGACTACCTATCTGATTTGAGTGTGATTTGAGTGGAAGAACAAAATGATTATTGAGGCACTTTAGAATTCATGTATGACTTATGGGTGAATTGTGCTTCTATAATGTATGATGTTGACAGCTATGTATGTTATGTACCAATGTATATATGCATGACAATCCATTTTTGTGTTTCATTGAAAAATACTAGATCTCTTATTATACTATAGATATCTATTTTCTATCTATTTTCTATCTATCATAACGATAACCATTTGTATGAATCTTGATAAGACCCAAAGCAATACCACACTCATAAGTGAGTAATGAAGATCCGGATGAAAAACCAAACTTTGGAAAAATTACTTTGTTATAAAGAAAGCAACAATTGCAAGTTAGAATACCCTAATTCAAGGTCAAACTAGGATCCAAGAGCATGCATCCTTACTAGAGAAAGAGGAAGGACATGCACTAGTAATATGAGGAATAGATGGATGAAATAAAAGAGAAAGTAAAGCTTGCTAAAATTATTGGTCCATCAAGGAAGATTTCAAACCTCTTGTCCAATCAAAAGGCAAAGAGGCAAAGGATAGAATATTATCTCATATTTGAGAAGAAAAACCATATCTCAATTGCCACAATAGTATTTGGAGAGAAAAGTATCCTTCCACTTCCATCACATAAAACTCCAAAAATAGCCTATAAACAAGCACAAGATAGAAGGTAAGCAAAGGTGCCAATAGTTTTCAACTACTCAAGAATGCAACATGTGCAATCTTTCACATAGACCTACACTTCTACAAAAAATTAGCAAAGAGGTATATCTACACATCAAATCCCCTATCACATACTCCAAAGTCTTTGGTCTAATGATACTACCAAGAACTTCTATAATTTTCTCATCAAATACTCTCATTTATGATAAGAAATTTGGAGACATAAAAACTCCAAAAGTTAGGTAAGTTGGTCAACAAGCACTATTAGAAGAGATTATACCAAATGCAACCCATGGATCGTTGAGGAAAATCATCCATATAAAAGATACACTCTATAAAGGTTGTGCTTACTATTGGCACCCAAAGAATGCATAAGACATATGTAAAAGTAATAAAAGAAGTTTAGGGTTTAGGGTCATATTAATAAAATACTCCTTTGAAAGCATAAGGTAAGGAGGAATACCTAAAATGAACTAAGTTTACACTTTGACACCTTGACTTTGAAGCTAAGATGAAACATAATAGTCAAGTGGGCAAAGGTCTGCTTAATTTGGTCTATTTTGCACAAATATATGTATCATCTACCTAAGAAGAGGGAGTAAACATAATTTAGCATGACCAAAGTAGTAAAATAAAGATCTAAAAAATGGACCATTGCAAAGAGAAATAATCCCAAGGATCTTCTTATACTAGTAATTGACTGAAGAACACAATGATCCTTTCCTATGAGAAATTATGTTGGCAGTGAAGAGAAGAATGAGAATCATAAAAGTACTATATGAAAAGAACAAAACTTGCAAATCATATACCAATGTCCCTAAAAGCTCTCTAAAGATGGATGCACATGAGATATCCTTTAAATTATTCTAACATTTACCTACAAGAAAACCCAATGGATGGATATTCAAAATTTTCTAATGCAAAGAAATATAATCTTACCACCTCTCAATGTACTAACTCAAATTGATGTAGACTAAGGTGTTTTTGGAAGTAAAAGCAATGTCAAAGGATAATAATACACTTAAAAAAGTGCAATAAGGCCTCTTTAATAGCAATTGGCCTCATGCACCCATATCTTTCTTTATCACAAGAAGTTTAAGAGCACCTAGCACTTTACTAACTATGAGAGGAATCTCCTCCCTCATTATAATTAATTGGAATAACTCTAAGCAACCAATAGAGTGATCATCTTTTGTGAAGAAATTTCTAAGTTGCTCATAAAAAATCCTTAACAAGCCAATTGAGAAATGTGAGAAATGTGAGATCATGCACAATACATGAGCAAAATGCAATTTATCAAGATATAATACCTCCTTAAGCTGATACTCCAAGACCTACAATGGTACTCCTCTTGTGATGGAGGATTTAGTAAGTATAATGAGGAAATAATCTTATCAATGGTAGTAGTAATAGATAAAGTGTGTAGGGCTTGTGTCACTCTATGAAGTAGTAGTAAGTATGACGAAATAGTCTTATAAATGATATTAGTTATAGACAAAAGGTGTAGTGCTTGTGTCGCTATGGTAAACTCTCCAATATGACCCAAACTATATAGTTGCAACCAAGTGGAAATTTAATATCATGTAACTAAGATTATAACCTAAAATGTGAAGCTTGTGTGGACATCCCTTATAAAGTGATCCAATCTCCAAATAGAAGCTATAAGATCTATCAACTACATGCCTTTGCTTAACATACCTCTTATAGTATTAAAAAGGTACCACAATAAAAGTAAGATAAATAAGAACCAACTAAATCAACTTGAGAATAACATATCAATTAAAAAAAAGTAAGTTAAAATGCTATACAACCTCGTAATAAAGGAATGCATAAAGAAGCCTATAAAATAAGCACGGATATAGAAACTAGTCCTAAATAGTTGTAGAATATAATAAACATATATGCTAACCACTTATATGAATCAATCAATATACATAAAATGGTCAATAAAAGTATCAACATAGTACAGATAATTCGGGATATCAATTTTCTTACTTGCATCAGATAGGTACCCCCAAGTGATCTAATCATAATCTTATACATCTTCATCAAATGTGTATTTACCTTCCGATGTAAAGAATCTATGAGACACAATGTGTGGTGTATCTTGAGGTTGTTTGGAGTATTCCACATATGGAAGTGTAGTAACCACTAACACAAAAATAACTATAATAACATAGAATACTCTATCTTATATTTTCATATTTACAAAACCATAGCCATTTACATCTAATTTCCGGTGAATAAATATTAATTATTTGAAACACCAAAAAAGTTATAATTTTACTCAACCCCTATATTTAGCAAACTAAATTCTAATAGGATAGAACTAAAATATGAAAAAAAATCTCAAGCCATCATTTTTGTAATCTATCCCAACCCTAAAATTTCTAAAACATATTTTTTATTTTAATATTTTCCGTTACCTTTAAATTAAATTCCATTATTTATAAATTAACAAAATAATCTATATATTAAATTCTAACAAATAATATACATATAAAAAGTGAGAAATTCTAATCGAGTGCCTCTCTATCTCTCTCCTCCCCATCGCACCTTTCCCGAACATCCTAAACCACGTAAATGCAGTACCTTTCCCGAATATATCAAATATGGGAAAAAGGCTTAGCACGTAGAACACAAGAAGATGCGAAGACCAAATCTCAAATATAGAGTTATGGGGTAATGCACCCGCCCCGAGATTCAACTCTTCTACAGGTAGATACTTTCCCTTCCAAACACATGATTAAGGCATAAACTACAGTAGGTTTATAGTAGTCTTGTCTGTTAATAGATAATTCTCTAAGTACCGCACTTCACAGATTGATTTTAAGATTAACGCTACTCCTTTACTGGACATCCGTATGTCTACGGTACAAGAAACAAGCGATCGCATAGAGAATACGAAGGATGGGAAGGCCCATCAAGCCGTACAAAAGAGAGACAAAAAAGATAAAATGGAAAGTCGAAGGGTTCACGACTGTTGAATATCACGAGAAATCTAGAAGGGACGCGTAGCTCTTTACGGCAGCGGGGTCTTCACTAGCCGGTAGTCTCAAATTTTCCTGTAAATCTAAACCTTGAAATATTACGATTATTCAATAATCTATATTTGAAAACCCCCATAGCACCGGGAGTCCATTGGAAAATTCGTCTAAGCGTCCAGTGCAAGTACACCTCTGCTTGTAGTTTAGGATTTATCCGTATCCAGTTGTATTCTCGTCATACGGAGCTTCTCAATGTAGAGAAGGAATTAATTATACCACGTTGCAGTACGTGGCACACATGCGTTCTAGGTGGCTTATTAGTGAGCTCGTGCCGGCAACTGATGTTCTTTGTCTATCGCTAAAGTATGTTTCCGTACACCAGTTTAGGTTGAATTCTAGGTAGTGACTGCTTTATGAACAACACGATCTAGTTGTGATATCCATTGTCGCATAGCACAAGGACTGATTTAACCCGTCAAGGCTTCGAGGGGGTCGGTTAAGTCTTTTTACCAACGTTGGTAACAACTTCGGCTAAGTCGAAGTCTCAAAATATGGGGTCGGTTAGATATATCTTTGCAAATCTCATGAGGATTAGATATTGTTATCATTCTCCCATTACGTCTTTGAAATGAAAAGTGTGTTATTTCGTTTAAAGTTAATACCCTTCAATGAGTGAGTTTGGATTTAAAATATGAAATAGGGATGGTGTAGAATGTTATGCTAGGATTCATATCTTTTAAGCATATCGACTCTGACATGAATTGATTGCAAAACGATTCAGATTGGAATAAATCAAAGATCATATGAGACCTTGGAACGTCACAAGTTCATGCTCTCACCTAAAAAGAAGTTCAAACTCTTCGATTTTAATAATGCTTTTGTTTCTTTTCTAGTTTAATTCTCTTTTCCTTTTGCCGAACCTTCAGATACGATATGCCGGGCAAAATATCGGACATTTTCAATACCAAGACGAAAATGGAACCTGGAATTTTATGTGTTGATTTTAGTTTTTTTACATTCGGGTACCAAAATGTCGGGTGACCAAAATAGCCAAGATCTAACCTGCCCGGACCAAAGGGTGAGTGCAGATATAAGGGGGTTTCAAATTCCAAAATATCAAAATTATACAGGTAGAGCTCTGAACTCCATAAAATATGAGTGGTCATAAAAGTTAGTGGTCCCAATAATGAATGGTCTCGGATAGATTTGTATGGGTACCAAAATGTAGGTTCGCCAAACGCGGGGATTTCAAATTTTACGTTTTATGGCTAGTTTACTATGAGGATGTGGGACTTAATTACTGATGCATTTTCGAGTTAATTCTAACCACCCATGTTACACTAACCACCTGGATTAAGCCAGATGTAAGTGAGAGGTATTATGAGAGAATGACTTGTTAAATCCGGTTTGAAAATCAAAATCCTCCCGCATCCTTCCACCATTTTGAAAAAATAGTCTCTCTCCTTGTACTTGCATCTCATCATGCCCCTCCAACGGATTGACATATCAGGCGTGTTAGAATAGTTCCTAATGGTACACCATTAGAACATCTTTTTATTCTTATTCTAAGGTGTTGGAATTGGTGATTAAACAGACCACCTGTTGGCAGACCATCCCAACATAAAATAGTAATAGAGTGTATGCAAGAAAATTGAAATCAAGATCTAGATTTACTTCTTATAATTTGGAAACATGGATGAATCTCCTATTCACTCTGCTTTGCAATTTGAATTTGCTCCCACCCCTCTTATGCATGTTCAATTCAAAGAATTACTTGACAAGATGGTTGCTTTTGTCCCACTTTCATGTGTGAATGCAACAAGCAAATGATCAAAGGGTGTGTCTATGCAAGCACATGGCAAAGGGAGGGTCAAGGGTTACCGTCCACCCACCGAGTAGCAATTTGGGCAAAAAAAAAGAAAAAAGTGAAGATGACATGTGAGCCGGTCTGTCTCTCTGGCTATTATGGTAGCGCACTATGGACTAAGAAGGCAAGGAGCCCCAACTACATCATACTCCTCCAAGGCTAACACTTCAAGACTCAAACTATTGCTCATTAGAACTCAATGAGAGAGAGATAGTTGCAAATGAAAGGATGATGAGTACCTCCTCACCCCTAGTTTATATACTTGTGAAATAGTTATGCACCAAAGTTACTAATTATTGGAGTAACTCAAGTTACTAGGCTAAAATTCAAATAAATTCAAAAGTCTAAAGGAATATCCATACTCATAGAATATTCTCCTAAGCATGTGGTCTTATCTTGACCCAACCACTAAGTCAAGGATTCCTTCACATGGACTATCCTTGGACTATAAAAGAATACGAAGCAAAAAGGTTTGCGGTTCCAAGAGTTCTCAACTCTTTCCTCAAAGCCAAACATCTAGGAATAATACCAAGTCAATACATTTGAATCCAAAATAGTTGTGCTCATCTTTTGCACTTCTATGGGGTTTCAGAAATAGTTATACAAAGTTTCATAACTTTTCATATAGATAGTTACAAAGTGTTGACTAAGTTGGTATAGGGTGTGAACAAGAGGTAGAAAGGGTCTCGTTACGGAGTTTGGGCCAATTTCCTTATTATTAGCACACTCCATATGAGGTGGTTCATAAAAAATAAGGGATAAGGAACTTTCTGTTATCACTCCGTAGTGCATTGATTACGTATTAGGGTTAATAAAGTATGTTGTTTAGGGTTAGAGTGAAAGTGGCAGCCACCAAAGGGAGCATCCATGATGTTTGAGAACATCCATGGTAATCAAAAGTTGACAGATTTAAGCACTAGATGACCGAAACTTGATTTTTGACCATGGAGAAAGATTGGAGTGACCATGAGTGGAAAGATTTGAGTACATGCAAAAATTGACAAAAAAAGAAGATTTGAGAGACCCATAGCCAAAGTTGGAAGGGAGAGTGAGTTTGTTTGGAGACAAAAGATTTGAGTGCGGGTTGTGGGAAGGTTAAAAGGAGGAGTGATTTTGTTTGAAGTGTTACTCTCCAAAATCCTTGATTTCATTATTTGAAATTTTTTAATTTATGACCGTTATCTCTTGGTACGACTATGAAATGTATGTCCTTGTTCCTCCTTGAGTGATGAAATCAAATTCATGAACTTGTTTTCTTGTTATGGAAATGAAATTTATGAGGTTGTTTTTTTGTTTTGTACACAAAGATGTCCCTTTGCCAAAATTTATGAAATTTTTTTTGTTCTATGCACAGAAAATAAAGATGCCCCTTTGCCAATAAGGAGTTATCCATGGTGGTTAAAAATTGAGTCAAGTCATGCCAAGAGGGAGCACTTGTGTAGAACTAACTAGAAATATTATAAAATATAATGGATGATTCGGTTAGATTTGGAGATATTGCTACAAGGATTAGAAGATGAAGATAAAGAAAAAGAATAAGGAAGAGATTTAGATATGCTACAATTTTTTATTAGTGAGTAGGAGTATGCACATACTCATCTATACCTAGAACCCCGAGTTATTTACCCTTGTAGTAGAGAGTTTGTGATGGAGTATTTTAGAAATCTTGATATTAAGGCCTTTTGCTTGCTTACTAGAATGGATGTCAATCCTTTTTCAACATTGGTGGATTTGATTAAGACTCACATAATTTTTAAGAAAAGCTACCAAAGAGAGCAAACACACGTATGGATCCAAGTTGTCCTAGCCTTGGATAGATTTGGGAATCACGGAAATGGAGCTTGTGTTGCACGGAGGTTTAGATATTTGGGGCATTAGTGCTGGTTCAACAATTGCTTTTATTGATAGAGTTATGACAGCCATATTAGATGTGATGAGGAGGAGGATATCCATTATTTTTGCACAGAACAGATTTTTTGGTTGTGTTAGTTTGGTAGATGGAACATTGTTTCCTCTTGTAGCTTGATCAATAGTGAACGTGGAAATATATTTCAGCCACAAGAATTCATATTCTATAAATAGCCAAGTGATTTATGATGATAAAAGGAGAATTAAACAATTTTTTTCAGAGGTACATTTTATGTTATGTGTTGTTTTGTTAGGTATTTTTTCAATGCATTGGTGATCCTCTTTGTATGGTTTACTAAAAGTATAATTTGATTTGTTTATTTGCAGGAATGCCAGGGTCATGTCATGACATGACTTGTTTGAAAAAATCCTCACTATGGAATGATTTGAACCAGAGAGGGAGTTGTTGTACTTTTGAGGCAGAGGAGTACCTTTTAGGTGATTTGGGTTATGTACTCATGCATCACCTAGTCCTCGCTTTCAAGCAGGCCCAATCAGAGGACAAGTAGGAGTTTAATAAATATTTGGCAAAGGCAAGAGTGATAAATGAGCATTGTATAGGAGTATTGAAAGCTAGATGGCATTCTCTTTGTGAGTTAAGAGTGGGGACAACACTCCAACTTCAAAAAGTTTATTGCACCCATCAGTGCCAAGTGGCACTGGTAGGCACTATGTGATTTATGTAATGCTTGGGTGCGCCCATTGGCAACATGGAGTGCCATATGTTTCTGCTTAGGATTTGAGTTCTTTCCTCTCAAATATTAATTTTTACACTAAATGTGCATATTTTGGATGTTTGGATATTCAAACTTGCTTTCCAGCGTGGGGCTATATAAACCTTCTTCTTTCTAGATTTGCACAGCAGTCATTTCAAGTCATTTCACTACGTGGGTGTGGGGTGTTTGAAGGAGTCATTTTGTTGTGTGGGGTGTTTGAAGGAGGCAAACTCGCTGGAGGAAGCAAACTCACATTGTTAGGAGGCCAACTTGCTGTGGGGTCTTAGAGAGTTGGAACTTTGAGAGGAAGAGAAAAATTCAGAATTTGAATTGAAGGACAGCATTTGAGAGGAAGAGAGCAATTGAGATTCGAGAGAAAGAGAAGGAGAGCATTCAAGAGATAGAGAAGAGAGATAGAGAGGAAGAGCAGACTGAATTTGAACCATGGCAAAAATCTGGGGATATGAAAAGATAGTTGACAGGCCCGACATGAAAAACAATTAGGAAGGAGATTGGCTCATAGCTTTTCATCCCATTCAACACCCGACAAATTTTGTCAAGTGGTGCTAGTTGGACAAACATCAGATTTGAACTGCTGTCTTTGGAATTAAAGAGGTTGATCTAGGCATAATTGGCCTAAAAATTACACTTGGACTTCACTACCCACATCCAGAGGTATTATTCAAACCTTCTTAATTGTTTTCTCTTCATTTATCTCTACTTTCAAATGTTCCAACACCTCATGATTGTGATTAGGCCTCCAAATTGTCAGCACCTCCCAACTCTATCCTCCAATGACTCCCAGTGTCATCCAATGTCATCCGGCACCAATCCTAAACCCTAAACTTTGCGTGAGTACCTTCCTATGTCATCTGGGTGTGCTTCCCAAAATGCATTGTCCCGCAATGGCTTCCAGAGTAGTTGTGCCTTTGGGCAGCATCATCGGCTTGTATGTGCGGCATCAAGTGTCTCCTTGGTGCCCTGCAAGGAGTGATTGTCCCTATGCACCTTTGGGTGTCCCCAGTAGCACCTAGTGGTGGCAACAAGTGGCACTCAATGGTGCTTGTTGCTTTCATCTTGTCCTGGGGTGGCTTCAAGGGGCACCCATTGTCTTGAGTCCTTATAATTGAGGTTAAAGCTGATTTTCTGGGTGGGTTTTGCAAGTCCTTCCATGTATAGAGATTGTGAGTTCATGGGACAAGGTAACTTGCACAGTTTTGGTAAGAGTGAGGCATTTTCAATTGACCGTAAATATAGTTAGAGATGCACTTGCCATGCCAAGGAGGAGAACACCAAGATGGAGGAAAGTTCCTTACATAGTTGTTTCAAACTGGTTTCCACAAAGCGACAAGGTTGTAAAAAGATATCTTGCAAGGCAATGTGTGTATCTTGCATTTAAAACTTTTTTTCTAGTTGATGAGTGCACTTGTTCTGCCCACTATTAGGCCCAAGATTTTACATGAGTATTTGGTACTCAACACCAAGACCAAGTTGAGGAGATTTGGTGTGGAGGATTATGATTGGTGAGGGTTAGCATTTAGAGCTATCATTGAAGAGGTGGGGAGTTTGCAAAACCAATTGAGGAGTCCTAAGGGGTGTAGGTCAAGGTCATCTTCCTTGGGCAGATACTCACTCATCTCTTTGTGGAGAGAGGTTTCATTCCAAAGGAGGACGTGATGTACCTAAGTGATGGAGAGAAGGAGATTATACACAAGGGAGAGCATGATGATGATCATGAGGATGCAAGTAGTTTGGATGAGGACAAGACTACTAATGATGGGGAGGACAAGGAAGAGGATGAGGATGGTGAGTGATTCATTAGGTTTGATTTTTGTCATATATTTATATTTATTTATTTGTATGTTTGAAAACATACAAAGTTCTTTTGTATATACCATTGCCAGATTTAATAATTGATTTCATTGAAAAAGCTTGAATTAATGAACTTGTGAACTTGTGTTTTGAAATTCTAATATGAATTTGTACTTGATGGATAACTAAATGTACCACTTGTGAATAGGTGTTCAACAAATTTGTGTTGAGACATAGCCCTTACCCTTTGTTGAGATAGCTCATTTTCCCTCTTCTTCCCCTTCACCACTTTCTCCATTTGTGGAGAGGGTTGGTGACCCCACACATTTCAGAGTACCTTTGCCTCCTTCTGGTTTGATGACATTACTCATATTTTAGATGATTGTGTTTGAGTGGCTAAGTGTAGAGAGAGAAATCTCCTTGAGCATGATAATAGATTGGAGAGTGTAGAGGAGAGAGAGAGAGAGATTAGTCTTGAGCAAGAGTAGATTGGAGAGTGTAGAGGAGAGAGAGAGATTACTACTTGATCGTGAGAGTTGATTAGAGAGTATAGAGAGAGAGAGAGAGAGAGAGAGAGAGAGAGAGAGAGAGAGAGAGAGAGAGAGAGAGAGAGAGAGAGAGAGAGATTAGTGCTAGAGCAAGAGAAACTCCTTTGTGAGCGAGAGGATTTACTTGCTGCAAAGGAGGAGAGGCATCTGACCTTGCTTAATTTTGAGATGTAGAGAGAGCAGAGATTAGTTGACTTGGACTTGGACATACTAGGTGTTGTTGCCATGGCTGAGGGTTATAGGATCCAGTTACAAAATCAGGCACGGGAGTTAGCATATGCTATAGAGAGGTGCAAGAGTGCACATCTTCAGGTAGAGGAGAGTGAGAGTAGTCTAGCTCAGATGAAGGCTTGTGTAGAGGAGAGTGAGAGGTGTCTAGCTTAGATGAGGGCTCATGTGGTTTATCTTGGACCGAGACTATGTACTATTGCTCGCCAGACCCATACTTATCATGAGATGTAGACCCAAATTGATGCCACCCATGTGTTACCTCATAGTGTGGAGACTCAGGGCACTCAGACTGATTTTAGAGAGAAGATTTGTCTATCAAGAGAGTATATTCTACATATCTTCTTCCCAGGCTTCCTACAAAAGAAGATTATTATTGTAGATGTTACTTGTTTGGCATCATTATGGATTTGTGGTGCTATTGGTTTCCATGCATGGGAGAGCAGGACAACTAGGCATGGTTGGTGCACTCACACACAGTCTGGGCTTGTTGGGTGGGTAGCCCGTCCTGGTGTTAGCCATTTCATCCAAATCTATTTGCTACCATTTTGAGGTTATCTTGTGCATAGATCTTACTCCGGATGGAGTGGAGTGGTTGCTATAGGGTATGTGGCCGTGGTCCAAACTCCCAGAGGGAGTTCAATTGGGTATTGCCTCATGGCCTGTTTGTGTTCTATAGATATCCAGTAAGATTCTGAGTTCAAAGGACTTAAAGTTAGATCATATGAGCATCTTACTTCATTAGGTTTACCTCTTTGTGATCTTTTGATCATAAATAGTTATGCACTCTCTTATTATAGGAACCATCCGCATGGTGCTATCCACTTCCATCCTTATAGGGTATAGAGAGCATCATACACTTGGACATTTGACTCTTTGATGAGTGCTTTGGACAGATTTTTCCATGACAATAGGCATACTATTAGTTGGGCAGAAGAGGAGTGGACATCAAGTAGCTTGAGTTCCTATAGTAGTGACCTGTATTCTCTTCTTGCTAGCGGTATGAGGCACCGAGACTTGGATGAGAGTGAGTGGCCCCTATGGTGGTCATTGAGTCCATTTAGGATTTAACATCATGTATATCCTTGTAGATTTGAGGACTCTTTAGTAGCACTTAGACATCATGGTGCATCTCTCTCTTCTTCTTCACCTCCTCCTCTACCATAATCACAGGTTTAGGTTTGATTGGCTCCCCATTTATATACATCTTTTGTTCATTTATCCTCATGTATACATTTAAGATGGAAATACTAAAAAACTCTCTAGAAAAGCAAGGTATTTAGCTACATTACCACCTACTAAGTTTGGCATGGGATGGAAATGTACGGTGATAGGCTTTACAAAAAGTGGGCAAGATACATGAATTCATACAAAGACACTTGGGAATGGAAAAATAATTGCATTAGAGAAGGTCTCACCAACAAGGACTTGGAGCAAGGATGGAGAAAAATAAAGGATAAAATCAATCATCTTTGTCTATTTTTTTAAAGAATGGATTTAATGTTGGGAAGTAGAGTGTAACAATGTGGAGTTTAGCAATGAAGTTAATAGGGCTAACAAAATAGCAAATAAGACAAACTACCCTAGAATATTCTAGAAGTATCTAGGAAGCTTCATGGCTAGCTTAGCTTGCACTCCAAGTAGGTAGCTTCTAGAAGCTTCCAACTAGCTTAGCTTGCAAGCCAAGTAAGCGGCTTCTAGAAGGAAGCTTCTTGAGAAGTTTCCCAATTAACTTGACTTGTACTCCAAGAAAATGGCTCAAGGAAGCTTCTTGAGAAGCTTCTCAAGGGCCTTGTATGCTCCATATAAATATAAGAGCCAAAGCTCATACTAAGCATTATGAGTTTTCCTTCATTCAAGTGTCCCAATGTGATCTTCCATTCTCTTATTTCTCCCCTTGGTCTTGGACTTTTATAGAGAGCCAATATATCTCCTCCTACATTGGTTAGTGTTGGTGGTACAAAGGAGGAAGCGTAGTTCATGGATAGAACATGCTTTCTTGTCACACCACAAGAGGAGGCAAATGAAAAAATGGGAGATAATCTTCTTGAAGAATTAATTCTTATTAGCATCTTGAGCACCCAAGGGCCCTTTGATTGCATGTGTACATATGGAAATTGTGAATGTGTGTCATTGGGAGTTTTGGACAAGGGGTTTAGTGAGGATGAAAATCCTTGTTTGACAAGAGACAAAGCTAAGAAACACTCCTATACTTCATAAGCAATCAAGAATCACTCAAGAGGGAATGGAGCACCAAGAGAAAAGGAGAATTAAAGAGAGGGAGAGAGTCAAGAATTTCATAGGAAGGAGTCAACTAGAGATGCATCCAAGGAGAAAGAGGAGTGGGATAATACTGAAGAAACATCCAATGAGACGGAAGTTGATTCAAAAGAGGAGAAGGAACTCAAAAGCTTCAAAGATGACTCCTACACTCACACCTGATCTGACTTCATTGTTGCAAGACCTAGCATCTCACACCAAATTGAGAATTGAATCAACAAAATCTAGGGAGAGATTTAAAATAGCATATATTGAAGCTTTGCAAGTGGTAGATCTTGAGAAACACAAGAGAGAAGTAGAGTCAAAGAACATCTTAAAGGTAGAGAAAATTAGGTCCAAAGCAAAAAAATTTATACATCAAGAAGAGTGAGGCCAAATTAAACTGCTTTTATGCCATGACAATTGAACTAGCTCATGCAAGAAAATCTCTAGAGGAGATTAAATGCATTATTACCATGTTATCCAATATAGATTTGGATTATTATGGTAGCTCTAGTACCAATTACAATGTGGACCCCAAGTTCCATGTACCCAAATATTATTTGGATTCAATTCCTCATAGTAGTTGGAATGAGAGTGCCTAAATAGGCAAGAATGTGAGAGTTTAGAGCTCTAGTATCCTAATTTAAACTTATGCTATATATAAAGTTTACTTAGTTGTTGCAAGTATCTAATATAATGCATTTTATTCTTTTTTGGCAATGATTAGTTTAATGGTTCCATGTGGATCATTGAGCTATATAATTCACCCATAACAGATTATAATAGTTTTAGAGTTCTCTTTAGAATACATCCATAATAGATTATGGTAGTAGAATTACATAAGAAGAGATTGAATATGAGAACTTCAAAGCTACCAAACTACAAACTACCAAAGCATACAACACGTTCAAACCTCTAGTGGTTTGCACAGACCATGCGGGTTGAACCAAATGTATACATGTGAATATACTCTACACTATTTATCATCAAGTTGATTAGAACAATACAAAGCTTTAACATGTTAACATAAGTAGTGTCCATCAATATTGCAAGTTTTTATGCCCAATATATAAAAGAACATGGAAGAAGAAAAGGTGTAAAAATATCAAGGCACTAAAAGCCACGCCTAAGGTCTAGTACACATATCTCTTGAGTGCATCATGTAACCTCCAATATAAATTAAGTGTAATAAGGAAAGGACTATAGCACCACATCCATCTCTTCTCTCGAGCATGCATTGGATGCTCAGTAAATGCTCTCCCTAAAATCTCATAAGGGTTAGAACTATAATACCTCAATCTATTGCTCATCCACTCTTCCTCTAGGAATCTAATGGTTGGGGTGCTGGAAACCCTAATTCTATCTAGAGGCAAGACAAGGAGCTGAAATAATGAATTGTATGAAGTACTAATGGTACCCATTAATGAACAAGGTGGAGGATGAATAGCTCCATGAGGATGGTTCCTACAATAAGGAAGAGCCGCTCCATCTACAAATAATATATCTCGGATAGATAAACTCATGAGGTAAAAGTACTATATGGTCTAACTATAAAACCTCTAAACTTATCAAAATATCCATCCATCTTAGCAAAGCATGCCATCAAATATGAACTAGTGTGAACTCTTGCTGGTAGGTGACCAAGCTCCCACATAGAATGCAATATGGTCTCCATATCACATTTTGGACCACTAGTCTAGTCCATATCATCACCTTAAAGTGAGAGATACAATACTCTATAAACTCTCTACTGGTAAGCTACAAAATATACCATCAAGTACTACTCATGGTAAAATAGCACCATCCTCTCTTCATGGTCTCAGAACACCACTCCAAGGAATGAGGTCTACTAGGATCTCTCACAATTGCTGTATAACTTAAATCTAATGCTAAAATCTTTCTCCTCAAATTTGTATGGAAAATGATACAAGGAATGAATTATCTAGAAAAACTCATCTTCTCTCTCAAACATAATGTGCTCCTCAAGCTAGAACTGCTCCTCCCTTTGAGCAAGTATTGTCTCATGCTCATCTAGCCTAGTCTCCCTTTCACTCAAAAGGTACTCCTCTAGCTTAATATGCTCCTCTCTCTCCTAGTCTACTCTTGTGAGAATCCAGCCCACTCTCATCTATAGTGTATATGTGCTCCTCTCCATGTATACTTGATAGTGATGGCAATCAAAGTTGCTCAACTCTCTCTCTCTCTCTCTCTCTCTCTCTCTCTCTCTCTCTCTCTCTCTCTCTCTCTCTCTCTCTCTCTCTCTCTCTCTCTCTCTCTCTCTCTCGTAGATATGGATGATCAGCACGCTCATGGGTATTAGGTTCTGGTACATCAACACTTTGAGATGCATGGAGAGGATCATGAGAAGTGTGATCATCAAGGTGCTCATGGAGACTAGACTTTCTAATATCATGAGATGCACCTATACATAATTTTTCACACCACATCAATCCAACAAACAATACCATGAATACAAGGAAGGGTTATCCAAGAGTTTGCAATGACAAAACAATGTATACAAATCTCAAAAATTTACAAACATGTGCATAGGGTTAGCTAACTTATACTTAGAGGTGCACTTAACTAAAACTAAACTCTCACTCACCAGGATGCTCATCATGTGCAAGCTCTCTCTTTTCTACCCTCTCGTGAACATAAACCTCCTCCTTTGCAACTCCAATATTATATACAATCTCATCATCTTTGAGAGATCCACTCTCCATCAATGAATAGGTGATAACTTGTCCCATATGGGTCTTGCAAAAGCATCTACCATTTGGATGCCCAAGCTACCTCTAGACTACAACAAGCTTTGCCTCAATAGCTAACAACATAAGCTCAACCCAATCATAGTCCACTAGAGTAGATCATGCCATTTACTCTTCACTATGAGAATGATGTACCCATGCACTATGAGCTGGCATGTCTCTCACTTAGGATGAACCTCTGATTGCTATTATGGTAGCTCACTGTGGACTAAGAAGGCAAGGAACCCCAACTCCATCATACTCCTCCAAGGCTAACACTCCAAGACTCAAGACATTGCTCACTAGAGAACTCAAATGAGAGAGATAGTTGCAAATGAAAGGATGATGAGTACCTCCTCACCCCTTGTTTATATACTTGTGAAATAGTTATGCACCAAAGTTACTAATTACCATAGTAACTCAAGTTACTAGACTAAAAGTCAAGTAAAGTCAAAAAGTAGAAAGGAATATCCATTCACATGGGTATATTCCACTAGCATGTGATCTTATCTTGACCCAACCTCTAAGTCAAGGATTCTTTCACATGGGCTATCCTTGAACTATAGAAGAATCCAAAACAAAAAGGCTTGCGGGCCCAAGAGTTCTCAACTCTTTCCTCAAAGCCAAATACCTAGGAATAATACCAAGTCAACACACTAGAATCCAAATTAATGGTGCTCATCTTGTCCACTTCCTCTAAAGTAAGGTCCCTTCTATCTTAGCTATGACTAACTCTAGCTAATCATGACTAATGTAGAACCATCCTTTATCTCTATATAAATAATATCTCTCAAGTACTTGTAATACCAAGCTAAATATCACAATACCACACGCATGCACAAATGGGTGTTACATTTACCCTTGGACTAAGTTTTCACTTTGTCCTCAAAGTGAAGGTCTCTTTACCTTCTATGATACATCTTCAACTTATCATGGGATTAATCCTATCAAAGTGTCTTCTTCCCAACTCCTTGAGATCATAGGTGTAATTGCCCCACCACTATGAAAGGTCCAAAGTACTTAGGCAAAAACTTCTTTTGTAGTCTCTTGAATTGAATAGAATCAAACAACATTACCCAATCATCTCTTTGAAAGGCTCCATCTTCTTCTTTCCTTGCCTCTTGTCATAGCTCTCCTTTTGTTTCCTTTGGGCTTGCTCCACTCAAACCATAGCAACTGCTCTTGCCTCTTCCAAATCCATGAGTTATTCCTTCCTTGACTTCTTTGCATCACCTCTTTGTGCTTTCTTCAATCTCCTATGAATGCTTTGGAAGGTAGGAAGGTCAAAGTGAATAGGTTAGGTAGACTCAAACCATATACCAATTGAAATGGAGAATACCCGGTGGAAGTCTTCATGGTTGTCCTATATTCCCACAAAACAACATGAATTCTCTTGTTCCAATGATGTTTAGCCCCCTCCATTTCTGCATCTTTGGCCAACATCATGCACAAGGTCTGATTGGTTCTCTTTGCCAAGCCATTGGCTTCTATGATGTAGTTACTCTATGTGTGATAAAGAAATGTTGTAGCATGGTTGTAGTAATGCTTCTTGTAAACTCTTCTCCTCTATCAAACCAACTCCAAAGGGCATCCAAACTTAGTGATAATGCATTCATAAAGAAATCTACCAACTTTGTCTTCATTCTTGTCCCTCAATGGTCTAGTCTCAACCCACTTGGTAAAATAATCAATAATTACCACAATATATAGATTGTTCCTTGGGGTTCTATTGAGAGGACCTACAAAATCAATTCTCCACTTCTCGAAAGGTCCTAGTAATGGAATTGATCTAAGTGTTGGAGTGGATGTAAAATTTCTAGCAAAAGCTTGAAAAACATGATAAGTTTTTCAATAATCAAGATAATCCTTGAAAATCCTTCTCCAATGGTAACTTGCATCTAGAATCTTGAAAGCAGTCACCTTTCCTACAAAATGTCCTCCATACACTAAAACTTCATGAAAATCCTTTATAAGTAGGATAGAATCTTCCTTACCCATTGCTCTTTGAAGTAGACCATCTGCTCCTTGGTGAAAAAGAATATCCTCCACCATTGTGTAAGGTCTAGATCTTACTGCAAGTGCCTTCCTCTCCCTAACATGCATCCCTTCTTGATAGTTACCTCTTGTCACAAAATCCACAATCTCCTTATACTCCATTGGAACCTCTTGAGTGACTGAGATTGTCATGAGCTCCTCATCCGGGAAGGAAGCATCCATTGGCTCATCTCCATCATGATCATAGGTTCTAGCTACCATATCAGCATTTGCATGTTTCTTTCATGGCCTATCCTCAATGGTGTAGTCATACTCAGACAAGAGTATCATCCACCTTGCTAGTCTCCCTTCCACATTAGGCTTGTTGAAGATGTACTTCAAAGCCTTGTGATCCATGACAATGGTGGCTTTCCCTCCAATCAAGTAGTGTCTTATTTTCTTGAGACCAAAGATCATTGCCAACCCTTCTCTCTCCGTGACAGAGTAATTCTTTTCTGCTGAAACCGTTTGCCTACTAGCATAAGCTATTGGATGATCATGCCCATCTTGGTCTAATTGAGTAAGAGTAGATCCTATAGCTACATTAGAAGCATCAGTGTAGAGGATGAAAGGCTTACTCCAATTAGTTTTAGCAAGAATTGGAGCTAAAACAAGGGATTGCTTGAGCTCCTCAAAATGCCTCCCATAGTGTTGGCTTGGCATCCACCAACCCCATTGATACTAGAGCTTTTGCCTTTTTCTTCCTATTTCTCCTTGTAGAACTCAAACTACCTCTAAGATCCTTTCTAAAGGTAGGGTTCAAAGCAATCAATTGGCCTACTGTGATATTAGCCTTGTGACTACCAATATCCTCCAACACATTGTAGTTCCATTGTTGTTTTAAAATCAAGAAATCCTCCATCCTCAACTTCTTCCTTGGAGTCTTTAATGTTGATGGTGTTGAGGGCTGAGTGCTCCTTATAGACCTAGGAGTATCTTTTCTTAGAGTAAATCCTTGAGAAGAGTGAACATCCTTTGCAAAACAAGCTCTCTTCTTCTCTTGTGCCAAAAGCTCCAAATTAAGACCCTTGGAGTTTGAGCACTCTCCCTTCTCATACTTGCTCTCAACCACATCTATGGATGCTATCCCCTTACCTTTGTGTGGATAAGGAGCCACTTGGGTTTCACTACCTCCCTCTTTCTTTCTATTGGTTCCCTCATAACCCCTTCCTCCATGGTAAGTGGAATTTGGGCAATTCCTTTGGATGTGACTTCTTCCTCCACAACCAAAACAATTTCTCTCATTGAAATTGTTGGTTGGTTGGCTTCCTCAATATGGATAACTTCCATAACCCCTAGGCTCTCTCCTCACATTCCGATCCACCTCTCTCTTCTCCCATAGTTGCACCACATTGATCTTGAGATCTGCAAGTTGTTCTGTAATTGTAGTTGTTTTGAAGTGGATCCTTTGGTGGAGGTGCAAGAACTGGAGCAACTACTATCTATGGTGCAACCATTGCTCCCAAATTATCAAAAGTTCCACCATACTTGTAACCTTGAGGAGGATGCACAACCTCCTTCACCACCAAATCACTCTCATCCTCTTCCAAACTCTCCTCCATATGAATTGCAAACTTGATAGCTTCAACCTTGGAAGAAGGTTTCTCATACCTCACCTTGCTTCTAATTTTTGGTCTCAATCCTCACACAAATTTCTTGGTGAGCATGGCCCCTATGCCAATCATAGTAGTCTCCATATCATCCCCACCCTTCCTCAACACTATGTGAAATCTGGACTCTAACTTTTCCACTCTTTCCACAAAGACTCTCACTTTCTCTCCATCTCCTTGTTTGAGAAAGGTAACATCACTCATCAATCTCTCATAACTCTCATTGAGAAGAAATTTCTCAATGAGTGCTGAAGTCAAACTCTCCCAAGACTCTTCTTCTCCATCTCTCATCTCTCTCTTTTGGTTTCTGACTCATACCATGTAAGTGCTACATCCTCAAAGAAATCTGGTAATAATGAGGCCCACTCATTCTTCCTCCTCTCATTGTTTCCTATGCAAGCTCTCTTGAAGTCTCTCACAAAGGCCTCCACATCTTCTCCATTCTTGCCAAAGGAAGCCAGAAGTTTCCCCATCTTAACCCCTCACTATCTTTCTTTTCTCTCAATTTTTTTCTCTTCTCTTTCTCTCACTCTATAACTAATATAGTATTTACATGAATAACACTATTTGAGAGTTATCCACCCTAGGGAACAAAAAAGGTTCAGGTTAGTCTAAGATTTCTATAGCAATATCAAATCTTAAAATGCATATTAATTGAACTCTCATGGATAGTTTATCCATAAGTTGAAAGATTATCTCCATCACAAATCTTGAGAACTAGCTGATGAAGGTGGTAGTATTTCTGTAGTTGTACTAAAACTCTTTCCAAGATCATTTACCAAAGTCTCTAAAAGTGCTTTTACTCCACTACACTCATATCCTTTTGGCAGTCCTTCCACTCTACAAACCTCACACAACTCCTTGGTCTTAGATCTTCTCCCTCCCAATCTTGGTGAAGAAGGTCCAACATGCAAACCCAAGTCAAGTAATCCTCTCTTTTCCCTCAATCTCTTGTTCTCAAAGTTCAATGGACATGAACTTGCCTGATGTCCCCTCTCTCCACATAGAAAGCACTTAGACTCACTCTTTCCTCCAAGTGGTGTAGGTTTTTGGATCCTCTCAACACTCTCTTCAAATTCTATTCTAAACTCTCTTCTCCTCAATTCCACCCCTATAATCACCTCAAACCCTTGTGGAACCTTGCATAGCCTCAATTTCCACTCTTGGTGACCCTCCTTGTTCCCAAGATTAGTCTAAACACTCAAACATGCTTTTTGTTTCTCTCACAATCCTCATGTATGAAATCTAAACTCTGCAAAATTGATCCTTCCTCACAATGTCAGTCAAATCTCACAACTGGTATGTCACAGTACCCTTAAAATTATTCACACTTGATCACAACTCTAGGGTGTCCCTCCCTGAAAAATTTCAAATCTTTTCATTGAGCCATTTGGCCTATGCATCTTTCTATTCAACTCATATATTTCAGATTTGGTCTGAAAACCACCCCCCCCCCCCCGTTTAAAAACTTATAACTCTTTGCTCAAGAATGATCTCGATCTAATTTTTGTGTCAAAAGATAGGATATAATTCAATCAATTTTCTTGGAAGTTTTCATCATAATCCATTGAAAATTGAAGAAATTGTAGACTTTGTAAAATTTTCCAGAGAGCATGCAATTGTAGGAGCAATTTACCCTATCAATTTTCAAAAAATCTAGCCCAATGTGCATAGCAGATCTTATAATAATTTCAAATGTGCTAACTTAAGGATAACCAAAGCTATTGTATGTAGAAATTTCAAGTCCAGATACTAAACATAGATTTTACCCAAAATCACCTTAATCCCCAAAATTTGCAATCCATCTCACACAATCTCTCCAAATCCTCTCAAGTGTACAAGATGTACAAAATCACTTCAAAGATATCATAATGAACTACAAGGTATACAAATGGGTCCAAATTCTTTAACATAAGTTCAGCCCTCTCCTCCCCTAAAGTTCTCTCCAAGTGAGCTCTCATAGCCTCCTTCTCTCTAATATAGAATTATACATAGAAAATTATCTTGCCTTCTAGAGAGGTCACGGCAACGGAACCAAAAATCTGAGCCGGCTTGTCTCTCACTCAGGATGAACCTCTGATTGCTATTATGGTAGCTCACTGTGGACTAAGAAGGCAAGGAACCCCAACTCCATCATACTCCTCCAAGGCTAACACTCCAAGACTCAAGACATTGCTCACTAGAGAACTCAAATGAGAGAGATAGTTGCAAATGAAAGGATGATGAGTACCTCCTCACCCCTTGTTTATATACTTGTGAAATAGTTATGCACCAAAGTTACTAATTACCATAGTAACTCAAGTTACTAGACTAAAAGTCAAGTAAAGTCAAAAAGTAGAAAGGAATATCCATTCACATGGGTATATTCCACTAGCATGTGATCTTATCTTGACCCAACCTCTAAGTCAAGGATTCTTTCACATGGGCTATCCTTGAACTATAGATGAATCCAAAACAAAAAGGCTTGCGGGCCCAAGAGTTCTCAACTCTTTCCTCAAAGTCATTTACCTAGGAATATTACCAAGTCAACACACTAGAATCCAAAATAGTGGTACTCATCTTTTCCACTTCCTCTAAATTAAGGTCCACTCTATCTTAGCCATGACTAACTCTAGCTAATCATGACTAATGTAGAACATACTTTATCTTTATATAACTAATATCTCTCAAGTACTTGTAATACCAAGCTAAATATCACAATACCACACACATGCACAAATGGGTGTTACAGCACAACTCAAGGTCGTCATGCCACAATAAGAAGTGAAGACAAGAGCAAAAAAATGGTTTGAATGCTAGATATGCACATTGCCTACCTAGATATCTCCTAGATATCCTATCTCTTACTGGAAACCAACCTTGCACCATGCTTTGTGGCACTATCTTACTACTCTTGGTAGTATCTAATGGTAAACAAATGCTCTACAAATTAGAGATGTGGTGAGAAAATATCCCTATTATGAGTGTCCTTCTCTTAAGTGCACGCAAACTCAGTGCATAGTGGTACATGCAAACATGTAATTAAATAATCACATACATAATTAAAAACTCACCAAAAACCCATGAAGACGTGCAAACAAAGCCTGATTGTTGTGCAAACCAAGCATGATGACTATGCAAACCAATGCAAGCCATGCAAACTAGGCATGCAGGCTGCACAAACCAAGGCACACTATGCAAATTGCATCTATGCTGGTTGTGCAAACCAATGCGAGTGGTTTAGGGTTTTAAGTCTTCAGATGATTGTTACCCAACAACTGAAGCTAGGATTCAATGCTTTCCCAACTAGAATGAAGTGGAAAAATTTGACCAACACTTTATACTTTACCGGAATGTTCAATGTAAGAGCCACAAAATTGCATTTATTGTGTTTATCTTGTTCAAATTTGATCAAAGGGAGCTATGACTAAGTGGGAAGTACAAAAATTTTGCAAAGAAAGAAGGTAGTGGTCCCAGCAATGTATGTTCTCATTGATGCCAAGAGAGGGGTTGGGATTCTCCAATTGAGAGGCTATAAGAAAAGTGCACCAAATCATTGTGATATCCTTTCAAGGAGGATTCAAACTCTTTCACTCCAGACTCTCTCACATATAGAATATTCCAATCCACTATGACTGTCCAAGTTCTGGTTTTGGTGCTTCTCACACCAATATTAGAACCAAAACCTTGTCTATGGTCACTAATAGCAAAGTAACCAGCAACTCCAATGCACTAGTGAAGAAACAAAAGAAGTCCAATGGTAGACTATTGGTAGATATTGTCGAGCAAGAAAGGGGAAGCAAAGTACTTGATAGGCAAGCATGCAAGCACGAATATAGATCTCTAGCTGGCCTGCTATGTCAACTACATTGATGAAGAAATTTTGATGATGGAAAGTTAGTGTTGGTGGTTGGATCCACTCTTTAGGTTTGCAGAAGGTGACTGGCTACTTGCCCCAACGTCTCTCCACTGATTTGGTGCAATTCCAACCGCTGCAGCAAGCAAGTAATCCAAAGAAGATATATGGTATTTGTACATATGATTAGCATAATATATAAGGGTCAGAAGTTTGACAAATGCAATCTTGGACAAGATGGAAACCCGGCCTCTAGCGTACATATGAGAAATAAGCTGATCAGCTTGAGATACGGGATTGGTTGTTGTATTTGAGCTTTACCTATAGGAAGAGAGACTACAACTTAGACATCATACATAGATTTTGAAATGCTCAATAGCATGTGCTGAATCCAAAGCTTTGGAAGAAAGACTCTTGGATGCAATGCTTCAAGAAAACAAAGTGTACAAGTGAAGGTGTCCCAAGGAAGGATATCAAGAGTTCGTATATATTTTGGCCTTTGGAGAATAATAAATCATGAAATATGCCAATGACCCAATGATCCTAGTTTGGCCCATGCACCTTGTACCTGGTTTGCACAAATGTGGAGGGTTTTGGTATGTATTGCCATCATGCTTGGTTTGCATGGTTGTTGTGGTCAGGGTTTGTAGCTATGCAGTCTTCTTATGATTTTGACAATTTCAATTAGACTTGGACTTTGACAAATATGTTTGCAACATACATAAATATATTATCAACTTACATGAGGCTTGGAATATTCAATGGCAAGGGTGATTCTCAATCCTAATGCATCCAAATCTACTTCTCAAATGGACTCTATAGTTTCTTGGATTTGCTTTTTATCCAACTAGCACCACTTCACATATGGCATGTAATCAACAATTATTTGAAACCTGATCAATTAGTGTCTTTCAAAGGTCTTCTCCATTTGTTGCATTTTCACATCTCTTTGGTACTCCTCAATTGCCATCTTGCATATCTTGCTCTTTTGTTTCAATTTCAATCCGTCTTGCTATGCGTGAAACCCAAAATTGTCCTCAAAATTAGTAGTCTTCTTTCAATCCATCTTGCTCTATCTCTCTTGAAATTGCTCCTTAAAACTAGTTTTCTTCTCTCCTCTTTTTCCATATACTCTCTCTCACTCTCTTGCACCTACACTATCTCACTCTCCCCTTCACTTTCACAATTTGCACCTACACTCTCTCTTGTGAATGCTTTGTGTTGAAATTCTCTCATGTCTTCTCTTCTCCCTAATTTTCCTCTCTTTCTTGATCTGCATAGGCCTCTCTCCAAATGTGTCTTGAGTTTAATGTGTCCTGCTGCAAATGTTGAATGTGTTCTATTGTGAATATGTCCCAAAACTTTTTACTCTCCTCTCTTTCTCAATTCTTGCATTTTCACTCTCAACTAAACTCTCTTCTCTTTCCTATTTGCACTTGTACTCTCTCTAGCTCCTGCATTCTCTCCAATTCCCACACCTACACTCTCTCAATTCTCCTCTCCTCTCTTTCTTGATTTGCACCCATGGTGAATGCTTTCTATCCAAAGACTTTCTATAATGAAACACTTTCCTCTCCTCTCCTGATTTCTTGCACTCTCTCCCTACTGTTGCAAATTGCATTATGTCCTTCATCTCACCTAGCTATTCCTCTTTTCTATTGGTGTACATGAGCACTCCTAAACTCTTCATGACCCTTCAACCACAGATGACATGATATCTATTTGTTTCCAATCCTACCATTCATCTATGCTCTCCCTATAGATATATAGCATGCTCTTCCTCTAGACATCTGATTTGTGTTGCTCTAGAATTTGTAGATTCTTGACTTTCCTCACTCCTTGCTTACCTTTGCAAATGCACACACACTGCACATCCGGAGCAACCACACTAGTTTACCTTCACAAATGTCCATGCATACATACAACTCCGCCCAAAGTACTCACCTTCTCCTCCCAAAATACTCACACAACACCTTCAAATGCAGACCCAAGCAATCACACTGCCCAAAATACTCATCTTCTCTTCCCAAATCATGCACAACCTTCAAATGCACACTTTGCCAACCATACAACCCAAAATACTCACCTTCTCTTCCCAATTACTTGTGCACCACCTTTGCAAATGCACAACCACATTGGTTTACCTTTGCAAATGCCCATGCACCCCGTGCAACCATATATCCCATAGCACAAAAACATGCATACCACGTAACCACACTAGGTTCACCATGCCAATTTAATACAATTATTATACACTTTAACCAAGCACAAGTGCAATATTTCATTCAACAGATAGACTATTTGAGATAGAGTATTCCAAATGAATCAAAACTCACTCAAACCACATAAATAGAAGAGTAGGCAAAAACCTACTCAAAATACATAAATAGAGTATTCCAAATGAATCAAAACTCACTCAAAGCACATAAATAGAAGAGTAGGCAAAAACCTACTCAAAATACATAAATACAGTATTCCAAGTGAATCACATCACTCAAATTATATAAACATAAATAGAAGAGTTTAATTGAATCAAAACATACTTGAAGTCTATACAAATATTCCATGAATATGGAAGTCATATAAATATTACATTGTACAAGACATCATATGTGCCAAACCAATTTTGCATTACATAATTTCTCATTTCTTCTCCATGGTACTCAAAGACTACTTGGTCCACACTTTGTTCTTTGGTTCATATATCTAAATCCAAATCATCAAAGTCCTCTATCCAATTATTTGCATTTTTAATCAAAAAGTTATGAATAACAATACACATTGTCACCCATCTTAATAGATCTACATTTTGTCTTGGATCATTTAGTTGTATTCTTATTTCTTTGAGCAAATGCCATTTAGCTTTCAGAATTCTAATACAATGCCCATTTGCTACTCTAGTGAATGCAAGAAACTTATTGAAATTAGCCTTCTTATGTGTACAAGCTTGTTTGAAGGAAGGAACTAAATGTGCCATAGGAATATAACCTGAATCCCCTAAAAGAATGGTTCTCAAACAAACTACACTCTCTCCCTTGTATTTAAATCAGTCCATATATGTGATCTTTTAATACATGCCATGTCATGGGAAGAAACTAGCATAATTGCTTTGCCAATTCACATAATTACAAGTTGTATTGTTACTTATTTGCACCTTACATACATAAATATTATCATTTTATGGTCTCAACAACATTGAACAAAACATTAATTCTTACCTCTTGCAGAATGAATAATTTATCTCTTGTCATTGCATACTATTTGACCATTGATAGAGTAAAATCCCTTCCTACAAAAATATATTTTCCCTATTTACTTTGGGTTGTTGCAACAATCTGAATAAAGTCCCATCCACTAAACCCATGCACCCAAGGAATCCTTTTTGTGTAGACACTCTTTACCTCTCTTCCATATTTGACCGTTTTAAATCCTTGCCCAATATAGAAATAATTGTAGTCATTACTTATTTTATAAAAAAAATAATAGAACCTACATCAATTCCCCATAATTTTAGCCCTCTTGCTACACTTGCACCATTGCCATGATGTCCAAACCTACCGAGAGCAAGTGCAACCTGCATATACACATGAGTTTGTGTTCTTCAAGATGCATTTCTAAATACTCTATTGTTTTGTACAATGTTTACAAAAGCTTTGGAATGATACTAAATCCATTCTAATGAGTTGTCTAAATGCCCAAGCATCCAATCTTTGAAAATATTTGAATACAAACTCACTACTTTGTGTACACTGCACTCTATCTTGCATATAATAGGATTCTAAGGTATAATTCCACCTTCTTGTGAGTACTCTAATATAATCTTCTTCATCTTCCGAGCTCCATTCATTACATCCAAGCCTCTCCTCAAGATGGTCACTCTCCATTTCCGCTTGCAACATCAACCTGATTAATTTTGCAATCTATCGGAGCATAATAATATGAGCGCTTGTGCAAGGCATCCTTGACGGCTTGGATCCAACTATAATAATTTTTTATTAAACTTATATAAGGCACAAATTGTGAGGTATTTCAAAGCCAAGAGTAAGGAGCAAGGGAGCTCGGATTCTACTACCAAATTTGCATTCACATTGCCCACATAGGATCAATTAAGTGTGGATTGAGAAGAGGAGCAAAGAGCAAGGAGAACTCACAAGGAACACTAGAACAGGGGAGCTTGCAAGGGAACACTCAGTCTATCAAGAAGAGGAGCAAAGAGCAAGTGGAGTTTGCAAGGGAACACAAGAAAGTTGTGAATTAGAGCAAGTGTGGTGGTGATGTTAGGTTTGCAAGTTGGATTAGCTTTAGCTCTCTTCTTAATGAACGTCATTATCGGGAATTAAATTCAAAATCAGATTGCAACATCAATTAAAAATCAGGCAAGGATGTGAAATTAATACTTACAGATAGTTGCAAAACATGCACACTGATTAAACACTTTTTTTACTATCCATACAAGTTATACCAATTACCCACTAAAACCTTCATGGAATCTTATGGGTTCCCATAAATGCTATATTTGAAACCCTTTATAATCTCCTTTATGAATGGTCAACATGTGGTTGTAAACATGCTATGACTAGAGTTCTTTGTAAGAGCACGATATTCATGCAAGAATTATAATTATTATCACCATCTCGAGGAAAGAGGACCATTACTTACCATGTCTCTTCTCAGTTATTTTTATTTTTCTGGCTTTGTAGAATTTTGTACATCTTCATCATTAGCTTGATCATTTTCACTGAAATTCGACATAAGATTCCCTATAAAAGAGTGGAGCTTAATTATCCTCCAATCATAACCATGCTTGAATTTTATTTTCATCACATCGTCTCCTTCAGCTAGGCTTCTCCCTCCCCATTTACCAAATTTGTCTTTCGAATATTTATATCACACAATTCTGTTGCAGTTTAATTTACAAAATTACTTTCTTTCTTGCTTGAAAATTTTTTGGCATGAGCCATGGTTTCTCCTTTTAACCCTTTTTGCTTGGGCTTGGGCTCATATTCACCGTTTACAATTCTTGATATTCTTGTAATCCTTTTTCCCTTTTCCTTGGAAATATACTATTTGGCCTCTTGGCCATTGTTTCTTTCTGGATGTTGATATCCTTTTCATTTTCTTGAGTAACTTAATTTCAGGTTTAGGGTTAATATCCTTCAAGAATAATTAGCCCCATGTTACCTTTATCTTGTTCTCCTTGTTCTATCTTGTTACCTATGGGTGTCGCGTCTCGATTCATTTTAACGCTCAAGGTTTTATTTCTTGTATGTCTTTCATGGTACTCGAGTCCAATTTTGAATCAACCGTCGTATGGAGTCTTATTGTGCTCGTGGTGTACCCTACCATGTGGAATCGGATCTTGACTATACTTTAAATTCGATGGACTAAATGGCTACAAGAATATGAGTATAGCATGATCTTAGTTTCATCGTGGAACTCAATTTTCAGATGAGACGATAAGTTTAAGACAATTTCTAGCCTCAAAATGTAACTCGTATGATATGTTACCATGCTATTTTATATCCTCCGTAATCTTCAGATTATTGGTCCCCATTAAATAGGCTAATTGACAAGATCTGGAATTTTAAATACTCAACTTTTGCCCAACAACGGTTCATATTTCTATTAGTAACCCCATACATAAATGAACTTGTATTTGATTGGTGCTACTTGTTACTATTCTATATCGAATAGTTACTGTACTTACAAACCTCTTTCTCTACATTGACAATAAATCCAGTTGTGGGGAAAAGCTCTATAAGGATCCCTAGACATAAAAACATCGATCAACATATATCAACTAGATATGAATCCACACTAAATTTCATCATTAGCGATAAGCAACCTTTGTATATGTTAAGGAACGACAGGGCCTTAATATCTACAGAGTAACATTTTCATCGAAGACAATTAGGCTTGCTAGAATATTTCACATTCATCAAAAGTATAAGTATGTTCCAACATACTCTCAAAGGGATTATACCAAGTAGCAAAGCTGTTGACAAAAGAGAATGTTCCTTAACTAAGCATGACATACTCAAAAAGTAAAAATATGTTCTAACATACTCTCAAAGTGATATCACCAAGTAGCGAAGCTATTGATAAAAGAGAATGTTCCTCAACTACGCATGAACACCTAAAGTATTCTGTCTGACATGACGCAAGCGAGACAAGCCCAATCCCCTCGAGGCACAATGCCGCAATATAATCTATGTCAACCATAGGATCTTTTATTTTGTGTCTTATTAGTACAGTTGTCGATTCTTTTTATGTCTCGAGACAGTTCTATCGAGTAGTTTGTAATGTGGCAAACAGTCCTCTCGCTTGCTTTTACAGATTACAACAGCCGCAGGATGGTTTTCATGTCATCATCGTTGATGGATGGGTAAGTTTGGTCTAGGCAATTCGAAGTACAAACCTTGTCCTCGGAGTACTTTTAGATGTTAATATCCGTCAATGTCAAAACACGTGTATTAGTTAGAACATGAGTCGGGCAAATAAAATAATATTACATTTATTTTATTTTATATTTATCACAATGGATATCATCACAAACTATCTCAAATATTGCTATCCAGTGATCTAAGATTTTTATATTATGTAAAATTTTAGTCTGCTAGAAGTTAATGTTTGGGATATTTGCTACAAACCTAGTAGTGTAAGATAAAAATTAACACTTGTACGTGAAGAGTTTCCAGCCCAGTTTGATGGAAAATGTATCTGAAATATTAGACAATACTTTAATAAGATGGAGGTTAAATGTCATTCAGTTAACTGCGCCTCCAACTAGGTTAGGGAGATCAGGGTTCGAACCCCTTCAAGTATTAAGCATTTGGTTAATGTTACCCATTCAAGAAGAATATTTCAACCCAGCTAGATCAGGGAGATCTCTACTGATCCCTTAGAAGGTGAAACATGGACTATCTCATTTACAGAAAAGAACAAGACATCAGAAAAGATTGAAGCTTTTTAGTTTCATGGAGGAGAGATAGAAGCGTAAGAATTCTTCACACTCTGCAGCCTTCTTTCTTATGCACTATTCGGTCTGCACTATGTGGATTCCGATTCCAAACACCCTCTTTCGCGAGTATCCTCGATTTCAGCATACTCCTAAGACAGCAGTGAGTTTTACCTGCTAGCAAGAGAAATAGCAAAGTATCATGAATCGAAAAGTGGGGAGAAGGATCATGACAAACGTGTGCCGATTTGAATTTTGTGGTTCCACTAAAGTTCTTGATTCCAATAGAGGTCAGGAAAATCCCTATTACACACGAGAGAGAGAGCATGAAAATGTGGGCTGGGTTTGGATTGGTTGCAACAAAATGTTGCTGGCTTAATCGAGTTGAGGAGGATACCTACAGATGAGGAGGATGATATGATAGATGTTGGATGATAAGTTGTCAGACGAACCCATTATCCTCAGAGCTGAGAAGTCTACCCTGATTTGATCGTTCTGATGATCCTAGCGATGGAGATTAGGTGGATGCCGTGTACTGATGAGGAGATTGTACTACAGTGGTGTGGATGGTTGGGGTTGATGACGGAGATTGTCAGGGTCTGCGTGCATTTTCTTTTCTTCCCATCTTCTTGTTATCTTATTTCTGTCGCGTTCTTCTTTTTCTTATGCAATGACTTTATCCTTTAACTTGTGGTGAAATCGGTAACCAGGAGCTTCCTGAGTACGGCTCGTGCACCTTTTTCAGTTTGCATGAAGAAGGTGCACGAGCCACAAAACACTATTTATTGTTCGAAAAGATTAGGAATCAATATTGGCAGTTATGATTTCCGTAGCTCTTTGTCCTTAAAGCAAAGCAGATGTTTAAACTTTCTAGGTGACGTTCCAGTTGATGTTGACCTTGGAAAGGCTAGGCATTCCCGTTCAGCTTTCCCGTTCTTTGGCTATCTCGGGCAGAAGGACAGCACGGGCTGTTCGTCTCTGTAGTCAAAGAAGATTTTGTGGCTGACGAAAAGTTGTTAGTTGCAGATGGAAAAACTGAATCTCATGTTTGAGCACGGGACGAGCAAAATGTTCCGAGAATCCTTTGCCTGATGAGGAAGAGCAACAGATTTATGCATATTTTCAGTCCTGCTTTACTGCCGGTATTCGTTTATCTATACATCTCATGTGAGAGTTTATACACAACCAGTTCAAGCATACTTGACTATGTGGACCTCAGGGTAGTCACAGTTTTAATTGGCACCAAAACAAGAGTAACGTGTAAATAATTTTCAACAGACTTCTGATCCGAGTGTGAAGTCTTTAGCTTGTAATTGAATCACTGAATGATGACTCCGTAGAGACATAGACAAATAGATCTTTCAGGGTGATGGTTTGAAGTAGAACAAGAGAGAAAAAATGAAAAGGGCGACCGCTTAGAAATCACGAAGGATGGGAAGACCCCATCAAGGGTGAGACAAAATAGGTAGAGTCAAGAGCAGACCTGTAATTTCTCTCACTTAATGATGATTACAGTTGGGGCGATGTCACTCGTGGAGAACAAGATCGTTCTAAGCAAGAGGGAAAGTGAGACTGTTTTCATGGGAAGTGACGAAGCAAATAATCTATATCATGTGTATATACATCATTATACAACATACATTGTTACATAACACCCATAGTTGTCAACATTATACACTATAGAAGTACAACTTACACATAAGTCATAAATGGATTCTCAAGTACCACAATCGTTCCCTTAGTTTGCAGTTAGGCCCCTCTAACTCCAGATAGCTATCTACTCCAAGTATATGGTATACCTTACGGTGTGCAAAAGATTAGGAGACCGGGTGCTATCGAGCCCCATCGTTAATTGTTTGTCTGCAATCTATATCATATAAAGGATAAACTAGGTCGAGTACATCTAGGACATAACCACTATCCATAAGGAGCCACAGTGCACGGAGGAATCATACATGCCATATGTCATCCTCTCGAACAATTATCACACACTAACATAGTAATAGCTCCACCAAAAGAGCCGCATAACATACACCGCAAGCTTACACATACAAGTGCCAAGCTTGGGTCCATAATACTAATGAATGTTTGGGAGGTGACAAGGAGCACAATTGCACACATGATCCCTCCAAACAAAACCATAATGTCCTTCCAACAAAAGGAATCTAGATGGAAAAACCTTGTGCGGCATGTTGAAGCATCAAGGGTCATCAATGTTGTCTATTGTAGATATACATAGTCACCTAGATGAAATCGATGGATCAAGGGTCTATAACCTCCCCCTCAAATGGTAGCATAGCATAAGGTATTCCTATGCTAAGCAATCGCTAAGTTCTCAAAGGACATCGGCATCACTCTTCAAAATATCTCTACCCATTGAGAATATGTGCTCATCCATACATTTGGATCATCCAAGTCCAAAACTACAATAGCATCTCAACAAATTGTTGCAAGTAAATCTGGATCTTTGTCCATAGAGTGAAAAGTAAGGAGAGAAGGATGCTAAGGAGGCTTGCCGGCTGAACCAATACCCCATAGCCAACCAAGGTAATTGAAGATCCCAATCTTCCAAGTGTTCTCTATACAAACCATACTTTTGCAATCCTCTCTTCACCATCTGAACCATTCTCTTTGCTAAACCATCTGCCTCAAGGTGATCTCGGGAGGTAGTATGATGATCAATCAAAGCCTTGTCACACAAGACATGAAACTCCCCCAAGAACTATGTACCTTGATCAGTCAAAACCTCAGCTAGAGCACCAAAATGATTGAGAACCTGACCCACGAACAAGTAAGTTGTTCCTTCACTGGACTTGTCAAGAAGTGCCACCAACTCAATCCACTTGGAAGTGCTCCACCATAACCAAAACATACTGATGATGTCTCACAGTTAATGGTTAAGGTCCAACAAAGTCCAAACTCCAACTTTAACCCAATCCCATGATAGGTAATGGGTATGACTATGGCATAGGAGCATTGAATGATGCTCTAACTCAATTACAAACCACACATCTAGCAACATATTATTGTACATTGGTCTGCATACTATGCCACCATAATGACTCTAGAGTAACCTATATGTATGCTTTACTCCAAAATGTCCTAGCTCCTCATGAGCATGACGGACTAACTATGGTTTCTAAAATGGAACTGGTACTACTTGCACTCTACCATCATCCCATACATACAAAAGGTGTTTTCCCTCCAATCTGAACCGTTTGGCTCACTAAAGAACACAATGTCTCTCCTTGGCCCCAATTGTGCCATCCACAACACCAATGTAAAGATAATCCATCACTAAGACATCTTCATGAATGTCTCACTAAACTATATCACTATCTCCACTATCTAGATGTGTGACCTCAATAACTCCTCCTATATACGCTAAGAGAGATACCACCAAAGCCTTGGAAAATATACAAAGAAGTGTAGATGCATGCCAATCTGCCATCATCTCCTCATTATCTCGCCATGCCAACATGCTCTATTCTATTCTTGTTGGTTGGGACATGGGTTTCTACTCAACCCATATGCATCACGGTGCACTACTCAAGGTCTATGAATAACCGTGAAATCATATTCCTATAAAATTAGAGCCCATCATGAAAGCTTCCTTAAAAGCTTGTCAGACTCCATCAACCACTTCAATGGTTGATGATCAATGATGAGAGTAAAGGACTTACCAAATAGGTAACGTTGGAAATGTGCTATTGCCTATACTTTTGCCAAGCACTCTCACTCATATGAACTATACTTTGCCTCTGCTGAATTATTGGAGTGACTAGCATAGGCTACCACAAACTCCTTCCTCTCATCATCATGTTGGGTGAGCATTGCTCCAAGCTCCTACATACTCCAATTAGTATGAACCCAAAATGGTCATCCTCTGATTGATCTCCTCAAAATAGAAATAGATGTCAACCTCTCCTTGAGCTCTACAAAAGCTCTCCCCTGCTCATCTCCCTAGCACCACTCTTGTTGTAAGCTTGGTCAGCATCATCAAAGCCTTGGCAATAGCACTAAATCCTCTAACATAGTGGTGATAGAAGTTTGCCAATCCAAGGAATGCTCACACTTTGCTCACATCTGTAGGCTAAGGAATATGTGCAATAGCTTCCACCTCGGTTTGGTGAACACCAAGTCCTCTAGATAATGTGATCTAAATAGTCAAGCATTGCTTGTGGAAGAATCTACACTTCCTAGGACGTAATTTGAGTCCATGAGATCTCAACATCTCAAACTCTTCCAAAAATTATCTCTCATGCTCCTCCACAATAGTGCTATAGACCAAAATGTCATCAATATAACACCGAGCAAAATCTAATCTAGCTAGGATCCTATCCATGACCCTCTAGAACTTGGTACAAGCATTCTTTAACCCAATGGTAAGAACCTCCACTGATATTACACATCCTTACCATTAAGATCAATAGCCCAAAATGTTGTCTTGGACTTATCTTCCTCCCTAATCAGCAATGGATGATATCTTGCTCAAAGATCCAAATTACTAAAGACCTTTGCATGCCCAATTGTATCAAAGATCTCCTCCGGTGTAAGCATGGCATACCAATTAGCCTTAGTCTATTGTTTGATCAAATGGTAATCTCTACACATCTGCCTTTTGTGTAATTGCCATGCCATAATCTTTCTTGGTTGGCATCAATGTAGCTAATGCATACTCTCCATGTGAAATCTCCACCAAACTAGCCTCAAAAAGGTCTCTACTATGGCTCTGAATCAATGCTTGCTCCATGTCACTATATCTATAGGGACCACACAAAAAATTTGTATCCCTAATAAGCTCAATCCAAATGCTAGGCCCTTCCAACACCCAAATCCTTCATACTGAAGGCAAAAAAACTTGTGTAGCTCCTCAAGAACCTCCAAACTCTCCGTTTATCCCCTCTGCTAAGCTTGGGTCCCAGATTTGGCTCCCAAGTATCTTTGTAATTGTCATAGGAGTAGAAGACGGACTAACTGGCTGCTACAATGGGCCCTTGGGAGCAGTAGTGTCATGCACCCAACCACTAGAGGTCCTAACCTCAGTGTGAAAAACTCCCTCCACTTTAGCTACAAGCTCCATACGTCCTCTAGCTGCATCTCAAGTAGACCAAGGGTGTAATCCAAGTAGATCCCGCTCACCTAGATGAACTCCAAGTAGACCACTCTCCCTAGTAGCCACTAGTTGTATCCCAAGAATGCCTTTTCCACTAGGTCCATCACCCCCAACATGTGCCTGAATCATCTCAATAGGCATGGAGCTCACAAGCATTTGGATAGTGATGTCTATCAAGTGCATCCAACATTGCTATACCAAGACAAGGCTCACAATCTAGGTCAAATAGTTCAAGTCCATAGCTTGAACTAACACATTATGCCTAGATGCCTCTAACACTACTAGAATAGCAATAATACCAATGCAAAAACCCATTTTCTACTCTCTCTCATCGGCATTGAGCTCCACCAACCTTTGTAACTATGAGTTCCAAACAAGTCCAAGAGCTCCCTCTCAAAAACCATAGGAGCCTTGGAGAATCATAAGTGTTGGAAAAGTAGCTTGAGGCTATCCAACTAGGTTTACCATTGCCATAGGTGACCTATCAGCCACTACCACCATCTGAGACTAGCGTTCAACATCCAAAATCTCATCAATAGTAAGGTGGTCCAACATTGAATCCCATCATAAGTGCAATCTAGAATCTCTCTATGTAAGAGGTTTGTCCACCAAAGACAAAGACAATGAGCCCATGATCACAATCTGGCTGCATCTAACAACATGGCAGGTCCCATCCACAAATGGAACTCATGTGTATTTGCCACCACCCGATGCGAGAATCACCCATCAAAGGGACATTCTTTAAAATGTAAGTTGGAGAAACGGAGAGATGTCATAGTATCCATTATATCTCCCATAATCAAAATCTTGAAGACCCAAACCTCGACTTGTGCGTGTATGTTCCTAACATGGTCATCTAGAAATCACCAATTGAATGGGACCATATCTCTGTAAATCTTGTGTTCCCAACAAGGAAATATCTATTAGAAGGGTCTTTTGGTAACCCCTAACTGCTGACATTGGTAATAACTCATGATACCAATAGGCCAAGTGTGCCACATGATGTAGAGAGACTCACCTAGTAGTCTCATCTCTCTTCACATACAAGTACCTTGTACCCGTATACCCGCTTGTAGTATCGTAGCTAGTCTAGTGCTAATCCCACCAAACAACTTTAATAGGCATACTCCTTGTATTGGATACTACCAAACAATGAGTATGGTATCCAAAGGTATCAAGGTAATAGACTTTGAAGGCTCATCCTTACACTAGTCTCTTGGTGGTACAAAGACTCCACTCCAAGCTTATTGCACCAACTGATATGCATGTTACTACAATGCCTCCTCTAAATTCCACAATGGAACATCCAAAGTGGATAGAATAATCCCACTCGTAATCCAAAAAAAATTTGGAGTATGAGTCCTTATTATCCCAAGTGATCTCCTTTGGTACTGGAGTATCCTTTGCATGGGCATTCCCCTCCAATAAATCACCAAGCCAAGTAACAAAACCAATGAAAGCCATACTTGTTGACTATAGTGAGCCAAGACTGCCCTACTAAAGCGTACTAGTAGGCAACGTACCCGTCCCTCACCTAACTGCAAACTTGGTCTAGAGGAGGTTGTCTCTTCCCAATAGTCAATACTAAAACCCATATGGTATAACACTACTCTCCCAACTAACACATCATATAACTCAACTACGGTCACAATGGCCTGAGCTCTCGCCACAAAGCTATTAGTCTGATGATCAGGCTGAATTTGAACAACAAGCTCTCCACATGTGATGTACTATGTAGAACCACCCCTAGAGATGTCTGGATCTGAAATGGACACATTTTTACATCAGTCTTCCGTAACACCAGACCAAAAACTGTAACCTTCCCATAAGGGGTTATGCACTAGAGTCTAGTAAGACCTTATGTGGTGTATAGACCTTCCTTGAAGGTCTTACCAAATTAAAAATCCCCCTTTGGTTATCCAATAGGACAAATCCAAGTGTAAACCGCTTGCTCAAAGGCCGGTCTAGTTGGTAACTCCTCCAATCTAGCCATTATTGCTTGCTATAAACCACTAGTTGTTGAGTGATCCCATGCTCCCCAACCAAGTCAACTCCACTATCAACCACCTCTGCTCTAGTAATATGAACCACATCATCCCTACTCTCACAAAGCTTGGTAGCCAACCAAAACACTAGAGCTAGATCAACTCCCATTGTAAACATGTCACTAGTTGAGAGTAATGGAAAGCACATAATCAACTTACCCACTCCTCACATGGTGCTAGACTCAATCTTTGTAATAGTAGGTGGTTGACTAGTAGGTAGTCCATCATGCATCCCATCACCACCTACCACACCTGCACTAGGATGTCTAAGAGCTATAGATGTTGTCTATAGTGCCTCAAAGTGTGTAAAAGACTAGGGAAGCCCGACTTGTCTACCGGCCTCTCCTCTCTATGGGTCCAACTCCATTGATACTCCTCTAGGCTTTTGAGTACATACTCCACTCCTACTCATTGCAATAGATGCATCCACCTTGCTGCTCCACACATGAATTCTAAGACATCTCTACCACCCACATATGAGGTGGAAGTGTTAGCACCCAAATCTGATCTCCTATGAGCTATGGCCATGCTAGCCAATCTTTGCTCCAATTGCTCAATCCGAGTAGCCATGGCTATTTCAGAAGTAAGTGCAGGGATTGCACTCCTACTAGGTGTGGATCCTCTACGACCACCTCTACCATCTTGTCATCCATGACTTGGAGCTCCTCTACCACCTGCCATAGCACCTCTACCACTTTGTAACTTAATGTGTAGGTTAAAGCATTGGTCACTAGTGTGGCCAAATCTGTGGCAATGCTCACATTGTCTCTATGTTGGCTATGATGCACCAAAGGCATCATGTCCGCTACCTTGAGTGCACTCTCTCTTGTGGTGAGGTCCACCACAAGTCCAACAAGCAACAACATCACTCATTGGTTGCTATTGATCCAAAAATGAAGGTGAAGGTCTAGCTACACTAGGCCCTCTACTTGCTCTATAAGATCTAGGTTGTCTACCTTGTCCTCAAAAACCAATATGGCATGGTGCATTCTATTTCACTATGGAAGAAGTAACAATTTTGAATGAGGTCTCCCTACCAAATCCAAATGTTATCACTCTCTCTTCCATCATTGAGCTCAATACGCTCAGCCAAACCAAAGACCACTGCCAAAGTAGGTGAAGTAGCCTATAATAATATAGCATCATGTACTCTACATTGCAATTCCTTGCCCAATATCCCATACCAAAATTGGACTGCCTGGGCCTTAGTAACTCCTTGAGTAAAATTGATCAATTATCTCATGCAAGTGTATGCCTCACATATACTCTTTCCAACCTTCCATTGGAACTCCTACAAGCTCCGTAGCTTGTCAATCCGCACTCCTTGGTAGTTTTACCTCAAACACTAAAAGAACTCCACTATGGAGTTAAACCCCAATACTATACCACCTCTTGTAGTAGTACCTCCACTCGTAGTAGCACCATCTCCAAGAGATCAACCAATGCTACTAGAGCTAGAACTCGTGGGTACTATCGATCTACCCCTAGAAACCAAGCTTGAAGTGATAGAGATATAGTTTGGAGACCAATATTGTCTCCATATCTCAATCTACTCCAAGTGAGCTCTCATCAACTCATGGTAGTCATCTATTGACAGACTCTCTAAGTGCTGAAATAACTCCTTCTATGCTATGAAGGGTGCAAACAAAGTTGGGTTCCACATTTGGTATAGATCACACCAACTATCAAATTCCTAGATGAAGTCATCCAACTCAATGGTACCCATCGTACCAGAGTAATGCCTAGGACCTTTGGAGGCCCAATAAATCTCATCCATGTCCCACAACAACAATGTGGACACACCAAGTACACTCTCAATTGAATCAACTCTTGTATCAAACTCCAACTTAGAGTCAATCTCCTTCCTCACTAGGACCTAAGATATTAGCTAATACCGAGTGCCACTCCAGGTAAACCCATTGTGTATTGTAGCGCTATCTCCTCTAGAATCCCCAAAGAACTCTATTGTGACAAAGTAACCAAAAATTACAACTCGTAATAGTAATTGATGCAAGAATCCCACCAACGAAACATCACCCACTAATGTAGCTCTAACTACAACAACTACACTAAGGGAAAAGGCAACCTGTAACTTACCATCACAACACTCACTCTTATGGTTTGCAAGTCATCACTTCCTACTTCACTAGAGAGAAACACAAGTAGTCTGATTAGTCAACACTCCAACCTCACTATTGAAAGCACACCAGAGCACCAACGCTCTAAAGTCAAGGCACCTCACACAAACATGGTGCACAAACAGGAAGCAAAGAATGAAGGGAGTCCAATCACAAGAAATCTAAACAAAAACCCTTCATCTCATAAATCAACATCGAACTGACTCTACCATAGTTTGGCATTTGACATAATACAAGTTATCTACTTCCTAAGTTACCAAGATCACCAAGAATGGGATCAAATTATCTCTCCTAGCCAAAGCTACAAATATATAGATAATAGTGGAATTGTTACTAGGACAACAAGTGAGGGTGGACCAGTTGGCTAGGCATCAATCTAGGAACTAAAGATCTAGGGTCAAACCTTGTTGCACATAATCTAGCAAGGTGTGCAGATTTTGCCAAACAATGACCAAAATCTATTCTAAACTAGCTAGCCTCACGCAAGCAAGTTAGCTTGTTGGCCCTTTTAGGCCTTTGTAGCCTCTCATAGCCCACAACCTTATGCCTCAAAGCCTATAAATGCCAAAATTCAGCCAAATGAGGCATTTCTTTTGGCCACTTCGAATCCTCTCCAAATCTAGTAAACCTCCTCCAAATCTGGCCAAGTTCCTCCAACTCAAGCCAAAATCTGACATGAATTCTAGCCAAAATTTGACATAAAATTTGATGTAAATCTTTAAAGTTGACTGATTGCCAAATCCTCCACTAACTCTCTACTCGAGCAAAATTGAAATGATGGGGGTCTCCAAATCACAAATTCACGAGGATGGGTTCCCAAGTCCACTTTCAATTTCACTTTGTAAGCTCAACTCGTACCAAATTGGTCTTATTTTCACCTCCTAAGCTCAAAATGAACACCAATGCTCACAATTGATTATCTTTTCAACAAAAATTGGCCAGTGCTTCCACACACTGTCTGCCTCATTACCAAATCTACATTAATTCAAAGACCTTTTGCACACGATAACTCTTAAGGAAAATCTAGACCACAATCGAGCTACCAATAATCAACAAGGCTTGGAAATACTATTAACACCTTTAGTCTTTGCACCCAATTTCTCTCTGCATTCACTTCTTTGATGTAATCAATTTGCTCACACAATTCAAATCACACTCAATCCAATTAGTACTTGATCTATCATTCAATAATCTGCCAACAATTGAGCATTGATTATTGTCAAGGTATACCCACTATTGCTAAGAAAATCCTGATGATATTTGTATATCTCTATCCACTATAGTCAAGAATTCAAAAACTCAACATCAAAGAAATGAGTTCCCTGGAATTACACTTTGAAAATATACTCTTTGGTTTCCAACCCTAACAATACTACTAATAATATATTATGCAAACGGTGCTAAATGACAATGTGCCATACCATGTAGTCATTACATTGAACACAAAATTGGATGGTCCACAAGTAATCTATGAATAACTACCAAAATACTCATGACTACAAACTCTACTACTACACAGATCGAGCAATTTAGATTTGATATTACAAATAATATCACATATGTGATCATGATGGTTGGAAATAGAATAGGAATAGTAAGTAACACAACAAAACAGGAATTGCAAGAGCCATAACGGAACAAGTACGTCACTAATCACAGAATTTGATGGGCGAAGAGACAAAGGCGACCACATAGAACACATGAAGCATGGGAAGACTTGTCAAGTAAAGCCGCACAAGGGAGAGACCACCGAGCTTAAATGAAGCTAGGCCGGAAGAAGGACTGTCTATTATTGTCCTATTGTCTAAGAGCAGTACCCAGGACTAGGAAAGAATTGCCAATTTGTATTTGGCGGGAGTGCTCTTCAGGAAAAAAAACATTCATGTAATGTGCTCAGGACATCTTAATTTGCAATATTATGAGCAGAGTGGAAAGACTTCTCCTAAAGCCGGGGTTTAACAAGTGGCGAAAACTGGTTTGTGTGTCCCAGAAGTGTCACGGCAAAGTCCACTCCAACTGGTACTGCCCAAGATGAGAGGAGTTACTATGGTGTTACTACCTATCATGTTGGTCTTTCCAATTGGGTAGAGCTTATTCGATCTAGGAAACCAGAGTTGATAGCAGCCGTTGATCGTGCAATCAAAGCAGTCGCATAGTACAACGGAACACTATGTGTTGGAATGCTCTTCCTCCTTGGTGTAATCATGGCAACTGTTTACGTGTACCATGTTGGTTGGCACGCGAGTTTCCCTTGAAGAAAATGCTCCTTTCGAATTTGTTCGTATGACTACTGCGGACTTGGATTGGAGCATATAGATTTCCTGAACATAGGTGTTCAAACTCATCTTGTTGATCAAATTTCCTCAAACTTTGTTGAGATGAGCGTGAGCCAGCATACTTGGGGACTCAGGTTTTCTGGACACTTGCGTCCAGAATTTGCATACTGATGAGAGCCAACCTGTGCCGCAATTAAGAGGGCCGCAAGTATATACTTGTACAGTGTTCTGTATTGGAGCTGAGTTTTGGGACAAGAAGATATATTTCTTCTTGAATACTACATCTTTGGTTTGCCTTCCATTCGCTGCCATTCAAACTTTTGATGCAGGATCTTGTAGAGGTTTTGTAGGCTTGTCTAGAGTGCGTCCACCGGGGTACCTATGCTAGCTAAATAAAGGCTCACGAAGAAGTTTTCTGTTGCTCCGGCTAACAACCATCGGGCTGTGATAATCAATCATAGACTCTAGTTCGTCACTTGTTCTCATTCAAGAGCAAACACTTGCAGGCTTACGCTAGCACATCCGTACTTTTAAGTGCACCAATTAAGTTTGGCTCCTCCCCTCGTCTTGATCCTATCAACTCGACTTCTCTTGGCCAGGTTTTATCAATCGCAAAGGTACGACCTCTTTTCGTTTTATAAACAAAGAATTCTCCACCTTTGGTTCAATTAGTGTGACCTTCCGTGTACAGTGGTGAAGGTATTAGTTGACCTGAAAGCTTGAGGTGATAACCCGATGTTCCCGATTCTCAACTGTGGAGCATTGCCTTTCAATTGACTCAGCTAGGAATCCCTAACGATCCTTAACTTAAGCCCTACGTTCGTCTTTCATTCTGCTTCTTTTGTCACATACATTGGCTGATCTGTAAGTAACGAGAGCTGGAGGCCTGTTGTAGTACTTTCATTCGCAGTCAGATAAACAAATTGGAAACTTTATGAGGTCAGATGGGTCTTTTCAGGGATAATAGGAAGGATGCTGTCTACCGGCACTGAAGATCTACCACATACAGAATCTGGTTGAGCAAGAAGTGAAGAATCAAGTCTGGAGGCCCGGGTAGGAACCAATCACTTATGCACGAACCAGTCACATCTATCAAGTCGCTGGTCACTGGAAGAAAGGCACCTACATTAGAATTTGATGTTTATGTCAGGCATCGATGGTTATTGCTTGTAAAAGTAACTCTGTACGAAATGGATCCAAATCATTGTATCTGAGAAATCGGAGTGGAAAGATATTGGATGTTACGACTTGTGTATGATGACAGAACAAGATGCATGTATAAGGCATACAGCGTGAATGAAGTAGCCATGAAACAGTAGTCCAGGGACCAACGACACAATATAGCGGAGTCTGCACTATGAGATTACTCTCTGAAAGCTTTGTATCAAGAAAATCGATATGAGATACAAAGTTCATAGCTAAATAGCTACGAACAGGTTTACACCAGAAGGTGAGAGCCCCAAATCTATGACCATTGGGGCATCGGTGTTCAGGAATGAACAGGCACAATCCAAATCCAATGGCTACTAATGACCTAACACACTAGATCACATGAATCAACACACAAATCAATAGATTATCAATTGATTCTAGATTCTAACATGCACCAAGATCAGTTGTGCTCCCCTTGCTAGTTCCCACCAGATGCTTGAAGAGCTACCGTCTGTCCCTTGAGAACAGACCAAATAATCGAATACAGAGTCAGATCATATCTAGGGGAACTTCTACATCTGATGGAAAAACTACCTCCCAACTTCCAGAAAGCCATTTGTCCTGTCTCTACAATATCATGAAGGGTGGAGCATGGGAAGACACACCTTTGCCTTCCAAAGGTGTGTCTTCCATGGCTAATGCTCAGGTTGCATGTGGAAAAAGTAACACGCCTTTCTCCCATGTCCCGAAAGCTTCTGCAAACAGCAGAACTGCTTCATGAGTAGAAAATGAACATATATGTTTCAGCGCAAATATCCAATACCAGACTTCCTACACACACTAAGAACAGAAAGTTATATAAAGGCCTCGAACAACTCCATTGTATTATATACGGGGCAATATACAGAGGATTTTGAACTTACATTTGGTGTGACAATGCCGGCGAGTATGTCCCAGATAGTGCCGATCTTCTGGCGATAGATCCTGTTTGGCAGGAAAAGCCAGTCTCTCCTCTGTTAAACTTAGATGTTCGCTACTTTGAGCTTGGTTTCCTGGATAGTCCGTACCTCAAAGATGATTTGATTGCCCCTGCTACAGTTGATAAGATCGGTGGTTGTCTGCCGATTTAGTCAGTATCGATATGTGTGAACTGATTCATGATCTAAACTCTCAGGGACGTCCTCTTTTGTTTACCCCACACTAGGATCCACCACTACATAGGCAGACCACTCACGGTATATGCACCAAGTGAAACTGGTACTTACTTTGCAAGAAACCTTACATACCCGAAAGACATAATGACATCTAGCTCATTTTGGTGAAACTTGATGTCTTCTGTCGATCATATTGTACAGACAGTCTTGCTGCCCATAAACTCTGTTCAGAGTCTGAATTCTCAGAATCCCCTTGTACTAATCCTGCCAGAGCGGCGGTATAAATAGCTAAAGATTCCGTGGAGGTATGTAATACGGCATCCTTGAGGAGTTCCCTGGTGTTCATACCCAGATTGAGATTCTTTCGAGCTAAATCTCCTAGCACGTCCTGAACTTGCTTCCTTAGCACAGCGCCGGCTCCATCCTGAGGTTTGGTTCTGTCCAGCATTCGGAAACTAAGAACTCGAAGTGCTTCCACAGCATCCTCATCTTGACCAGCTTGCATATAGGTAGAAACCACTGGTAAGAATGTATTGTGATCGGGCAAAACGTTACTGCGCCGCATCTCCTCCACCACATGCTCCATCACATCGACCCGCTTCTGCTTAAGACAGTAGAAGTATAGTGAGACAAAATGAAGCGTTTCTTCATCCGTAACTGACTTGTCAACAAGTTAAACTGTGAGCTTAAGACCTTAGGTTAAGAGCTTGAGAGCTTAAGACTACTCGATTCATCCGGTCATCTGATCTCTTCTCTATGATATCCTGGGTACCAGTGTTCCGAGGTGAACTTTAACATTTGATATTATTGAGTGTATGAATATGGCCCCCTCCGTAAGAACACGGTTCAATACCCCACTTAAGACTGGACATTACATGGCATGGTGAATGAGGTATAAGAACTAAATCCCTCGTAACCATCATTTACACCTAGTGGTGAGCAAACTCTCCTGTTAATTTGTACCTGCAAGTGAGGACTAGAATAAAGCAAGTATCTTCCATGAGTAGTCGAAAGTGTACCAGATTACATCACCATTAATGCCATAGCGCAGCTAAATGTAAAGTAAAAAGTCGTCCTAAGCTCCTTAAACCCCCAGGAAGCTGTGTATGAATACTGGAATTTACAACTCGATATATGTGGAGTGAGAGTATAAGCCGTTTCAATAACGAGAAATCTACACCCGACGCGAACTAAGTACATGCAAATCTATGCAACTAGGAATTACGTCGGAGCACATGCGACTAAGCAATGTGGAATGGAATAAATAATGGATTGATACGCTCATATATTCCATGTAAGATGAATATTTGATTAACAAGACCACTATAGTAAGCAATTTGATACAGAGCAATCTTGAGGTCTCCATCAAGTTATCACACCACGTAGACACTGGCTTCAGAGCGTAAGAGATTCCTACCACCATGAGCAGCACGTGATCCCTTCTGGAACTTACTTGATAAGATGCAGATGTCAAGATAGTATTGAAGGTAGCCGTGTCTGGTTGTACACCTGACCCCGTCATTTCCTTTAGTAGGTGAGGCACTATATCCATCTCCCCACTATGGCATATTACCTGTGTACAACCAACATTGAAATAATCTTCACAAGTGAAATCGGGAATGGAGGGGTCAACTATAGGATGGTAATAAAAGATAGTCTTATACGGAAAGGAGGTCCTCCTCACATCAAAGAAGCTTCATCCTGGAAGGATCCTCAACACTTGTGAATATGTAACACCGAACACTCAAGTACTGATTTAAAAAACTAAATTCATCATACCTATGGACATAGCCAAAGAGTGTTCTAGAGAGTCCCACACCTTTAAGAGGGTGTTGAAAGTCACAACGGTAGGAGCTAGACCTTCCTGTCTCATGGTATCCACTAGCTCGAAAGCAGTTGCAAGTTTCTTATCTTGTGTACAACCATTGATGAGTATGTTGTACGTGTAAACATCAGGTTTAAGCCCGGCCGAGCGCATTCCGTCAAAAACTTTCCACCCTGTCTCCACCTGAATAACTCCAAAACCACATATGAAAATCTACTTCACCCACTGTAACTAACTTCAGACGCTGTGTTGTTGGGGCTACAAACTTGATTCAATGAAAGATATGCATATCTTTACCTGACCGGAGTTGACACAGCTGAGTATTACAGTATTGTACGTAGTGACATCCAGAAGTTCCTTGTCATGAGTGTTGGTATCTTTGAGCCGTTGAAGCATAAGTTCTGTTAAACCTTGTGCCCCTAACACATGCATCTGCACCAAGTCCGTACTGGTAAGACACGTATAACTCTATCAGGAAAACCCAAGAAGATGGAAGTTCCAGAATTTATTTTAGCCCATTCTGTGTCTGGAAACCCTTCCATCATTGACTTTCGAAACAATCTATCACTTGTACTCAGAAATGCGATTTACGGAACCCCGATGTAAACAACCCAGTTCCATACCCACGGACTGACTCAGACATTTGACAGTAACATAGTAAAAATCTTCATATTTGTCACTTAGATTAGATTGTGCTCTACCCTCGTCTCTGTCTTGGCTCTGAAACCAAAGTCAAAGATGCACGAACAAGAATGTACCAAGTTTTCTGCAGCCCTGACCCTCTTACGCAGTTTGGTCTCACACAACAAACCTCCGTTGAGAAACTACGTCCCTACGACCGAAGAAATGTAAAGAGGGGAGACTTCTTCCAACAATTGAGTATGACGACTTATTAGCAACCCACTGAGATACCAAATAAGATTTCACGTTCAAAATTTCACAACCTATATAAACTTCAACCCGTTGCAGGTCCACTCTTAGATGTCGCGGTTACTGAAGTGAGAATCTCAAGAGGAAAGGTTAAACCATAACGTTGAAATTCCAGACTTGGTGACATACCAGAGAGGTAAATGATTCCTGCGTGTGCTGAACCCCGGACTGAACCATGTCCACTTCTATCGCAGTCACTCTCTTTGCTATCTGTTGTTGTGACCAAGGACTGCTACCTTCTGGTCCCGACTTGGTATTGCCCATAGCCGTAAATAGAGCAATGTACGTACAGATATCTGCAGTCACCCCGAACTCTTTCATCCGGCCGAATACTTGCAGTGATCGTTCCGGTTCTTCCTGCGTCAACGTCATGCCCTTGTGATCAGTGCACGTCGGTTGCAAAGAACGATATTTATGTATTAACCACTCTAATTCAAGTAACTGTCCCATGAAAGCTCTAAGCCTACTTGTGGTGAATACTTTGAGGTGAGGACATCTATCATAGTTTGTCTGATACATCAGAGATAAGAGGGAGTGATAGACCTTCCACTTCAAAGAGTAGGAAGTATGGTTCTCATCAGGTTATGGGCCCACAATCACCATTGGGATTGATAGGAGAACTCAGAGAGCTAGAGAAACTAGGAAACACTAATTACAAAGCCTGGGCTTTGGATTTAAAGGGTATCCTAGACAGTTATGTTTGTTTAGACTTGGCATTAGAAGCCCATGATATAGATGAGCTTGAGCCCAACAAGGAGGAGAGAATCAAGCATTCTACTACTAGGAGGTTTCTGCTAAGGGCTATGCAAGAGCCAGTCAGAGACCTAGTAGACACTTATGCTTGGAGTTGGGAGATCTGGCTAAAACTCAAGAATTTTTACTCTGTTGAGAGGCTGGAAAGTTCCAGTAGGTTCTGGGATGGGATGTGGAATACTAAACTTGCAGATGGTGAAGACTTTACTTTGCACTTGTCAAAGTTACAGAAGGCCTTCAAGAGTGTCAAGGAGGATGGGTGTCCCCTTACAGAGAAATATGAGATCAACCATCTCTTGAAGACTCTCCCTCCAAGCTACCAGCCTATCAAAGTAGCTCTAAAAGTTCTACCTGTTGAAGTTGTCACATGGGATTATGTGATAAACAGATTGCTGGTGTTTAGCAGAGACAGAGAGGACCTAGAGATGAAGTTTAATGATTAGGGAGATTCTGCTCTGTTCAGTGCTTCTTCTCAGTCAAGGAGAGTGCCAGATAGAAGAGTGAGCAAACCAGAGCAATCCAGAGTGAGTAAATCTGGTAAAGGGGTTAGTAGTGTTGCTAACATGATCTGTTATTTCTGTCATGAGAAAGGTCATGTTGCACCTATATGTCCCAAGAGAGGAGAAAGGAGAGACCGAGAGCTGAAGAAGGTAGGCAAGGGACCTCAACCAGTAAGAGGTCGAAAATTTGCGAGTTCAGCTTACAACACAGAGGAGTGCAATGAGATAAAAAGCGATGAGGAGGGGTACTCAGCAGACAAGCTAGATTGTGGAATGTTGGCAGAATCGCAGTTGTCCACAAACGGTTTTGGATGGTTCTTGGATTCTGGAGCCACCTCTCATATCTGTTACCAGAAGGAGCTGTTCTCAACTCTTCAACCTCTGAAGATTCCCAAGAGTGTTTGTTGTGGACCTGGGATTCTGAATCCAGTGTTAGGAACTGGCAAAGTTCTATTGCCTCATGGGAAGATCTAACACAAGTTCTTGTAAGAGCTATTTGGAAGATGTGCTCTATGTTCGAGATTACACCAAGCACTTGATATCAGTACATCACCTCATGGAGCATGGAGTGGATGTTCTGTTTGAGAGCAACAGAAATCAATGCACTTTGAAGAAAGGAGAGCTGGTCCTTGGGTATGGCACTGCCAAAGGGAAGCTGTTCAAGTTGATGGAAGCTGATTGTTCTGATTCTGCATTGGTGGCAGGAAAACAGAAATGATATCCATCTGTGGCATTTGAGGTTAGGGCACTTGTCAGTGCAAAACCTATATGCTTTAGAGAAGGTAGTGGATGGGTTGAAACTGGATCCAAAGGAAAACTCGAGTTCTGCATTGGGTGTGCAGAAGGTAAGGCACACAAGGCTCCTATCCCCAAGAAATCTTCATCTAGAGCTTCTGGTCTTCTAGATGTCATACATTCTGATGTATGGGGATACATGGCTGAGAAGTCATTGAGTGGAGCAGCCTACTATATTTCTTTTGTGGATGATTACAGTAGAAAGAGCTTTATCTATCTCATGAAAAGCAAGGACCAAGTGCTGCGAAAATTCCAGAAGTTTGTAGCCATGGCTGAGTTGCAGACTGGGAGGAAAGTAAAGCGATTGAGAACAGATGGAGGCAGAGAGTACAGGAATGAGGAATTCCTCTCTTTTCTGTCAGAGAAAGGAATTCTCCTTGACTGTAAGAGACAGTCCTGCACAGAATGGAGTTGCAGAAAGGTTGAATAGGACACTGGTGGACAAAGCATTGGCCATGCTCCAACATGCCAAGTTGGAGAGAAAGTTTTGGGGTGCTGCAATTAGCACTGCAAATTACCTTAGAAATATCAGTGGTACCACAGCATTGCAAGGAAGAACTCCTGAACAATATTGGAGTGGTAAGAAACCTAATCATTCAGCTTTGAAAGTTTTTGGATGTCCTGCCTATGTTCATATTCCCAAGGAGCAAAGGAGGAAGTTCACAAAGAAGGCTGAGAGAATGCTCTTTGTAGGATATGAAGAGGGACTGAAAGGATATCTTCTGTACAATCCTAAGTCTGGACAGATCATCAGAAGTAGAGATGTACTCTTTGATGAATTGAGGACTTGAATGATGAGTTGCAGAAGCAAGCTGATCAGTTTGATCATCCTGATCAACCTATCTTCCCAAGCTGCAGAGTCAGTTTTTCAGATCAATCATCAGAAGAGCAATCTCTACCTGAAGCTGATGGTTCACCAAAGGAGAGTCTGAAGGTGTACCAAAGAAGGCCTATACAGACGGTGGTTTCTGATCCTGATACTACAGAAGATGACTACCAGAAGCAGACTGCAGATGCAGAATCTCTGAGTGAGATTCCAGAGATGTCAAGAGATGACATGAAACTTCTAGGCACAGAGCCAAGAAGATCACAGAGAGATAGAAAACCTATTGACAGACTTGGCTTTCTATCAGAAGAGATGTTAGATGAATCTTACATCTGTCATGAAGATTGTGATCCAGAAACTCTACAGGAAGCTACACTCAGACCAGATTCGAGTCAGTGGGAGTTGGCTATAGCAGAAGAGAAGAAGTCTCTTCAGACTAATGGTACATGGGTACTAGCTGACTTACCACCAGGTAGGAAAGCAATTGGCTGTAAATGGGTTTTCAGGGTCAAACGTGGAGCTGAGAATGAGGTCCTGAAGTACAAGGCAAGACTTGTTGCAAAGGGCTTCAATCAGAAAGCATCAATAGATTATTCAGAAACTTTTGCACCGGTTGCCAGGTATGGATCTATTCGCATGCTTCTAGCTCTTGCAGCAGAGAGAGATTGGGAAGTGGAGCAGTTAGATGTGAAAACAGCCTCAATGGAGATTTGAGAGAGACTATCCACATGGATGTTCCAGATGGATATACTGAAGGCAAAGGAAAAGTATGCTTGCTTAAGAAGGCTTTATATGGTCTTAAGCAAGCTCCTAGAGCCTGGTATGAGAAACTAGACTCATACTTTAGAGAGCAGGATTTCAAATGAGCAGATTCAGACATGAGTGTGTATACTAGAGATGATGTATGCATAGCTGTATATGTAGATGATCTATTACTATTGGGGAACAGGAATCTATCAAAGGAGTGATAGATTTCTTGTGCTCTGTTTTTGAGATGACTATCCTTGGTCCTGTAAAACTCGTTTTGGGAATCAAAGTGAGCAGAGACAGAGAAGCAGGATGGATCCGGATCAGTCAACCACAGTATGTGAGATCCATACTAGCTAAGTATCAGATGACAGAGGCGAATCCTGTCTCTACACCTCTTGATCTGGGGTGGAAGCACAGCAGAATCATAGATGGGGAGGTGAATCTCTGTGACAAAGTGTTGTATCAGAGTGCTCTTGGTTCTCTAATGTTTATCATGGTCTGTACAAGACCAGATATATGCTATGCAGTGGGAGCACTAGCTAGATATACTAGCAACCCTGCACAAGTACATTGGAAAGGTATAAAGAGAGTATTCAGGTACTTAAAGGGTACTCAAGATGCATTCTTGGGGTACAGAAAGCAAGGGAACATACTTGCTTCTAAACTTGAAGCATATACAGATGCTAGTTGGGGAGATGACACAGATAACAGCAGATCAACTAGTGGACTAATCATGCTAAGTGGTGGAGCAATCAGCTGGCGTAGTAAACAGCAAACATCTGTTGCACTGTCTACTACTGAGGCAGAATTTATGGCTGCCTCAAATGCTACTTAAGAAGTCATCTGGAACACGAGACTTCTTAAGGAGCTGGGTTTTGAGCAGGAAAGTCCTACTACATTGTAGTGTGACAATACAGGAAGTATAGCACTCAGCAAAAATCCTGCACATCACCCAAGGACTAAGCACATTGAGATTAGAAGAAGATTTGTAGAGGAGAAAGAAAAGGAGAATGTTGTGAAGTCAGTTTACTGTCCTACACAGGAGACGACAGCAGATGTGTTTACAAAAGCATTACCTAAAGATAAACACATAAAATGTGTAGTAGAAATGGGAATAGTCTTAAACTCTCATTAAGCGGGAGTGTTAGTTTAGTTAATCTCTAGTTTAGAGACTTCTCTTGTTTTTAAAGTTTTGTTAGAATCCTGCTAAATATTTTCTACTTAGGGTAAAGAGGGGCCCAGCCCTAATAAGGGTTAAGCAAAGCAACCCCCTAGGGTTTGCTTAAGTGTTTTTAAGAGTGTTTTCTGCTCTTCTTTCAGTTAGTTCTTCAACAAGGGTGATTCCCAACACCTCTTCCTTGCATTTCGTGAAATCCTGAGCTGCCTACCATCATCTCAGTATTGGAGGCTAGTAGTGCTGCGTGAGAGAACCTATTTGATGCTTGTGAGCTGTGATACAAAGAGAGAGGTCTAGTATTGCAGAAGTGATGTCTGATACATCAGAGATAAGAGGGAGTGATAGACCTTCCACTTCAAAGAGTAGGAAGCATGGTTCTCATCATAGTTAGATGTCCTAGAGAGGCCATAGAGCATGACAAACGCATATGTATCTGGTACTACAAGACACAAAAAGATGGACTGTTGAATGTCTCCGTCTTAATTGCCATACGTCATGCTTCAAAGATGTTACACCCACTTGACCGCCAACTTCTAATCTAAACAACGACCTTACACAAGCACATCACTGAGCGTAAAAGAGGTGTAAAGATACCGCTGCTACACAAGCATTAAGAAGTATGTTGTAGGCGTGGCACGTAGGCCTCTGGCTTTGGCTGCCATTCTCCATGTAATCTAATACTTGGTCGGCTTTGTTGAGCTTCTCCCTTCGACAGTATCCTTCCAACAGTGCAGTAAGGGAGTGAACGTCTGGCGTAATTCCGATGGACTCCATCCTCTTGAGCTACATTGCATCATCAGAAGTCACAATCAGATATCTTGGACTTGAGTAGCCTAAAAACGAGACCTAAGTATTCTATTTAACTTCGCTTTAGAGTTCCCTGCTACAGGTTACACAAGAACACCAACACGGCTGAGGGATAACTGCGGGGTTTTCACAATCACAATTTCATGTTCCCGCAGCTTGGGTTTCTCCTTGATAAATTTCGCTTCTCAATTTCATACACAGCACCTTATTTGTGCCATCTATTCTTGCTTTAATGTATAGATAAGAGCATGCGGTAGCGTTTTGGTTAGTCGCCTCCGCGTCCTGGTTGGACGCTGCTGGGAGACTCCACAAGCACTCAAAACGTCAAATTGAGGAAGAATGGAAGTGGATCCGACTCTTACAATTCGTAGAGCATGCTGGATATCTCTTCCTTCCAATACAGCTCTTAGAAGTGCATTATAAGTATAGATGTCTAATTTCAACCCCAATTGACGCATCTGGCACAACATCAACACTCTTTTGTTAGAAAGCAATTTTGATCAGCCCAACAAGGACCAGAACTAATTAGCAAGTTGCATGGACGTTTCCAAGCGCACAGGAGACATATGCAGACTTTCATAAGTCAGGAACTTGAAGATTTGTTGCCAACTATGGAATCCCGCACGTCTAACTTATTATGATCCGGAAATGGGAAAAAGTTAGGCAGAGCACTACCTCTGAGAACAAGCATTCAGCAAGAATGTGATCTTTTGCCTTGCCAGCAGCGTTGATCATTGAATTGTATGCATTTTGTAAATCCTTCAACCCTGTGGAAGTTAAGTCTGATAGTCTAAGTCCCTGTGATGCAAGCTCAGAAGAAAATCCGGGAACTTCTACAACGCCTTTCTGAGTAAACAGATTCACCTCATCTTCACTGCCTACAGAGCTTGATTCTGGCTGTAAGTTGTCATCTTCCTGTCCATCAGAATCTATATCAAGCTCCTCAGAGAACATGGTATCTGAGTCAGTCCATTCAGATGAATGCTCGGTTGTGCCCTCTTCCTTCTCATTATCAAGTTCTTCTTTGCATCCTTCGTCTGATAAACCACCTGTTTGGTGAATGCCCATTTCACTTGGAGGCGATAGGCTTGTTGCTGTTTCATGCCCAAAAGCAGACACCATGTCTTGCAAAGCTTGACGGGCTTCTGTTAGATCGTTCATCCTACAAAGGGCAATTATATAGGAAGAACGCGCCGTTGGAGTAGGTATAAAGTTCCTAACAAGCTGCGTCCACCATTTTTTCGCGGCAGTTAAGTCTCCTAGCATTCCTGAAAGCTGCAGAGACACTCTCATGCAGACAGATGAGTATACAACCAGGTTGGTTATTACTTGGGAGTATAATTAGCATTCGAGGTATTCGCGTTCAAAACTTAGTGGAGCTATGACACTCCTAGAAGGTAAACGCCAACACTGGATTGTAGGATTTCTAATCAGAACGTGGGAGCAGTGCTCCAGCATACCTTGATAAGCTCTACAAAAGTACGCTCGTCTTTTGAAACTTTATGTTCCTCCATTAGTTGGTTGCAGCGTTCAGCATGCACTTTGCTCTTAGTATGCACGCACCCATTCAACAATGTGTTGTACATTACAAGATTGGCTTCAGAATTCGCTGCAAGTAGACCGAGAAGCTCGGTTGCCTGCATTTCGCCAAAAGTAAACAGATTTTACCCATTGCAAAGTTCATCGATATTAGTTTCTGTTGTATATTGAGAAGATATACAGGTTGTGGATGAAGCCCCATCAAACACGTTCACACAGAAACGAAAGACCTACACTTCAATATAGTGAAGAGGTCAGACTACAACCATACCTCATCGATACAACCACCTCTGCTGAGTGCACCGATAAGGCATCCATAAGAAACCGTATTCATCTTGATCTTATTTGACTTCATGAAGTTCCACACTTCTTTAGCCATCTGCCAGCCGAGAGCCAATGTCTTCCGGTTAGCACTGATTGTACAGAGTCTGGAATCATTGTCCATTCTCCACCTACTCCATCGGAGCAGAAACCTTCGATAGAAGTATGGTACAGAATCAACACAGTAACCAATACTGTGAATTCCATTTCTTCGCATCCTTACACACCACTCAAAATGATAAAATGAGATATGCGCGAAATATAACGTCCACCTTAGGGTTTCTGCTCCGAGAGCAGCTATTGAGAAGATAATTGCACAACACAATCGTTACTGGACTGTCCAGAGATTTCATGTCTTTGAGAAGCTTAGAAGCGTTGGTCTCTTCCCCCAGTTTCAGAAGCTTCCCAAAGAGTTGGCTCAAATAAAAAACTTCAGGGTCCTTGTCTTGTTTGCCGTGTTTTAAGCCTCTTGCATTCTCTGCTCCTACATGGTGATCCAGCACAGTCATCAATACGAGCATCTTCAAACAGAATGACATTTAAGAGCATCTTTCAACCAGAATGGCGAGCTTCAAGGCTATACCTTGTCAAATCTCCAGTTTTAGTTTGAGCCTCGTGCTTCATACTACACTGATACAGGGACAGATATTGATCCGAAATCTCACGGAAGAGATCGTAAAGTCCATTCGACTGTCAAAAGACATTACCGTTTAGTTACCCTAAAGCACCAATTAGTATGCAGAAATGGTTTGGACACTAAACCCACATTGAATCGTATGCAGCACGGGTGGCGGTCAGTTTCTCTCGTATGCAAATCCATTTTCTCGAAACGATTAGAAAACGCTTCTGATCTCATCCACCCAAACCTGAACGGAGTGAGGTCCGTCAAAATGGTATGGTCTTCAGGGGAAGTCGTTTGGGAGAACGGGCTCATTCGTTGTAAAATGTTAGTACAATTTAAGATTCTGAACTTTTCATGTTGAACTGCATGAATGGAATGCTTCTCAATGGATACCGCTGCTATATATTGCTGGATTTTATCTATATGTTGTAAATATTGCTTCCTCAACTAACAAGTTTAATGGATAGCCGTATCCCTGAACCTGACATTCTGCCACCTTCTGTGAAACCAGTCCGGATAGATTTAGAAACTTACTGCTCGTGATAGTGGGGAAGACGATATCGGAGCTGCATTGGCGAGACCACAAGGTAGAATTGGCAGCACTGCTGTGCCAATTCAAGCGTGTCTGCCTCTGCCCGAGGCGTTCCAGATTCAAATACCAACGGAACATTATCGGCCAGCAGTAAAAGTCTACAACAGAAAGAACCTAGCTACTAATGGGTCTTCATCATGACATAATCAGCTCCCAAAGCGCGAGAGAATAAACGAATTGCCACCTTCATGATCATGGCAGAAAAGCTCAATCGAAATTCACTCCGGTATCATACTGGTGATTCACTTGATTCCGTAACCCACACAAGTTCATAGTGATGATTGATTTGAAATCAAACTCCAAGTCAGCTGTCCTAGCGGCACCAAAGGTTTATCTCTCCATCATAGTCGACATCGACCAAACTTGTTTAACCCCTCTCCATCTGTTGAGGCTATCAACAAGCAGCTCAGATGGGAAAGATTCATTCATGTTGTCGACATCCAGGGCAGCAAAGATTCTCGTGCAGATCGTCGTTATTTCTCACCAACAGATGGCTGTGAAGATCAGGATCCAACTATTAGTAGCCAGTTAAAAGAGTAGTTTGCCAGTATGTCGATTCAGCAACACCTTTCATCCCAACAACACTCGGCACTGAATCACTACTTAGGTTAGAACAACTCCAGACTTCCTAACGGAACACGATACGAACAACTCTTCCCGTCTTATGGATGTACTGCAACGTAACTAGTCATCTTCACAGGAACAAGTACCGGAGTTCATAACTTAACGGCTTGAGAACTGCATTTCAGAGCTACTATGTTGGTTTCCAATACCTACGGTACAGTACAGTACTGTACAGTACTTTCGTCGTTATCAAAATCCTCGTGGACGAATTTGGCTCCACGTGTTTTGAAGACCCTGTGTTGAAAGTCTTAGAACTCTACTGCGTAAGAGTTATCAGACTCCTTGTAATGCATGAAAGAATTGGAAGCCTTGCCTCGGCCGATTCTTCTATTGGCTTCAGTCTTCTTGATTGAACTATGTAGACTGAACTTTCTACACGTCTGTGCTTTTCTATTTCGCCTTGACTTTGCCTCTTCCAGGAAGTTTCAGTAGTTCATGCAAGTCGAAAATATAGAATTCTTTCGTCCCACGAAAGAGTAAGCAGTGTCTGTTTTAAACAGAACTTGTAACTGTTCGTGAATATTCTCGAGAAAACACGAGGTCCATCGTATGTAGTCAGGTGCTCTGTATTCATTTCGAGGTCAAAACACCATTGCACTGCGAGATGTAGAACATCATCTTCTCGGAGCCAGTCCAAATAGCGGAACATGACCGGCATGTCAGAAGATAACTACGAACTTTCTCCAGCATGGCTTTTAAGCCTTAGCCTCTTAATCTGTGGTGATTCCATTTGTCCTGGTTTCGAACTGGGTCTGGATGTCTGCGTTTCCTTGCGAAAGTTTAAGACTCTAAACTTTAGATTTAATCTTTGCAAGTGATGAAAGCGGGGGAAACTTCAGTGGATGTCCCGCCTCCATGTGAAATTAGTTCGCAAGTGACTCACTCCTTACCCCAAATATGCTTTGTCTTCAACGAAAGTTAGCTAAAACGAAATGACCAGCTCTGCATCACATACATGGCTGATCATCAGCATCTGCGTGTACACTCCGAGCTTTCCTGTGTAAATCACAACTTCAGCCAGAGATCGAGATGTTTGCAATCTATGTGAACTCGAAGTAATATTCTCAAGATGGGCCGTCATCAGAATTCTTCGAGTCGAAACTGGAAGCAATATCTGCATCTGCTCTCTACATTCTTATCAGCGTTGGGTATACGGAGATCTTGGTATCTGGATGATCAGGGAGGTTGGAATGATGGATGACAGATGAGCAACGAAATTGCCTTCAGCGTAGAGTGTTCTAGCAGACATGTAAAATGTTGACGGCTTGCTAGAGGATGTGATTGTCAAGAGAATTCTACGGTCGGTCCATGAACTGTATAGATATACACCTCGAACTTCAATACGCGGGATTGAGACACATTGGCACCGTGAAAGAATGAAGTAATCGATTAACAATTCGAACATGAATAAATGGGCCCAAATAATCACTTTGAAACGCGTGCTGTACAATTTCCGCCATGTCAAAATGCATTCAGGGCTTCCAATTGCCTCTGAAGGTCATCCAAATCTCCGCCATCTTGAACAAAAGACTCTGACGAGATAACAGACTTGTCCAACACTTCCGAGTCGGGGAGCTCTCGGAAGAGACCTTCTGGTAGATTGCCTGCACCATCCACCCACGTCGTCTGTTAATCGGAGAAAATATTCAAGCTCAAGTGTAGTCTAGGTAACCTCTGCGTGTGTCAGCTCACGTGTTATAGTGTCTGGAAGTCACTTCAAAAGACAAACCTGAACTTGATGGTGTGTCCGGAACCCTTTCGCGAACATCTTTCGGTTCATCATCATCCATCAAACTGCGATTCAATCCATAAATGAACAACATTTGTTAGTGAATATCCTCAGTATTCTTTCAGTAGCAAGAGACGCGATGTCGGCAGTGGTGTCTGCATCGCCCCATCAGCTACAGGAAGGAATTAAGCTGACTACCGGCTTTAGAACTGCTTGCATTGGAGGATGTACTTTACAGTACCTTCGAGGTTACGATAGCTGCAATACAAAGCTTTAAAATCTAAAAAATAAAGGTAAGAGAGACTACCATATGTTCCATTCGTTGTCTTCGTGTAGTTCCACTGTTGCTGCCAGCGCTTCCTCCTCAGCAAGTCGTCTAGCCTCAATCTCCGCAGCTGCATCTCTAGCGGGTTTTGTTGCTGCAAATTCACTCTGGAAAACCCCGCATTTTGAGTTATGAGATTGGCGATTGGCTGAAGAATTCATAACATGACGTCGACGCTACACCACTTTGGAGGAAGACGATTTTTGCACTTGTCTTCAAAGAGAACCCACTCCCTCGTTGCTTGCCTTCGTTTCTCCAGACCAGATAAATTCAAAGAGCAAACTGGACAAAGATTTCACAATTAAATTTTCACCGCTAAGAACATATAGATGTTGAGGCTCCACTCACAACAATAACTACTTAGCTTTAATCACTTACTTTGGGTACATAGTTTACCTGACGCTGAAGGCAGACATAATTTGTACAATGTGGATTGGGCTTCATCTCCATTGTAGGAAAGAAATCCTTCAAAGCGCTGTAGCCCTGGAAGGAAGCCCAACACATTGAATGCAGGTCTAAGTACAGTCGCAACTGAATTCTTCAAGAAATCTTCCAGCAACTTCTTAAGACAAACAAGTGTCTCATCCATACTTCAAATGTGAATTCTAGGATAATTAAGAAGCACATACGTAAGAAAGTTACCAGATATTTGGAAACCACACCGAAGCCCAGAAGATACTTCAAGGTATTTTGAACCAATAATCCGGCTATAATTCCCTGCATTAGTCATCTTCATCTGATCAGTTCACCTCAAAGAACTAAGGGGTAATCCAACTTAATTTCCGTCTCACATGTGCAGGCCCGACCGTCGATGTATTAGTGTGATCACAGAAGGAGATTAAGACTGTATTTTACCATGGTGGTAGGTAGCGAGGCTGCACATACACCTTCACGTTTTAAGGTCTTCTCATCGATCCCCGATGCGACAACCTGATAAGAAACATCAAGACGTTGCAAATCAGAAAGTGCACTGGATAGAAGATGGAAAGGTAATTAGACTATCAGCATTGCTGTTTGCGAAACGCGGGTGAAGTATACAGTCTTAGGAAGAGAATTAAACATTCCCCGAACCGTTCACTCCGTCTTAGGTAATAATAATTTTAAATTATACGACTTGAATTTCAGTATCAAAACGGATGCATAAGGTGCAGTTGACACAAGAAGTTTCAACAGATCAACATAAAAATCAAGCATCTCCAATTCGAGTGGAGAAGGCCCTCCACTTCAACTGCACCATTTTGGAGAAACTTCTGGCATCAAAAGTGGGCCATGCTCCATCCAGGATAATAAAAAGTAAAGGAGCTGATGGTGAAGTTGTCCTCACAAAGGTTCTTGAAAAAGTACCAGAGGTGGAGCACAAGCGAAGCATGCAGTTTCTCCTGGTATCAGAAGTTGAATGTGCCCTGATACAGCATCCTCTGATACACCTGAAAATTGGATGGCTCACAAAGAATCAGCTAGGTTGATCGTTGGTCTAACCATCCCGACTAACATGTATTCTACTTGGTCAGTGGCAAAAGCTCATAATGCGAGAATCCCATCAAGGATGTGGTACCTGACTCCATCCACGTTTGACCAAGTTCGTTGCAGGCCTGCGATAAGAAGGATAATCAGTGCATTTGAAACTTTCTATTGCACCATAGCCAAAATTGAAAAAATCGGCTGTTAAAATCACTATCTGAAAAACAGTTGTTATTAGGATGCATAAGTTGTCACTTGTGATAACCAACACAAGATTGTGCTTTACCTGATTAACAACCATGCGGGCTTCGTAGTTGTCCACACAGCTAAGAACCAGGTCCACCCCACTCTTTCCATGAAGGTCCTCCCCTTTCATGTTACGTGTCAAGCTTCCCATAAACTTATCGAATCCTTCGATGGTAGTAATATTTTGAGTGTAACTCTGCACATTTGGTTTTAAGAAATTAAGAGTAGCGAGCACTCAGTAAAATATACCGCCCTACTAAGGAACCTTCGATAGAGCTTTACCAGGCGGAATAAAGCCTGGTAAAGATCGGCTGTAGCACATAAGAGGACTACTCGACCTACAGGGTCTCTCATTACCTCAAGAATAACATCCGGATTAATGCCGGTAAGAGTCTGCACTGCAGCATCGGTCTTCGTCATACCTGCCTGTAACATCCCCACTTCCACAATCAGCGTCACACACTTAAGAATGATAACACTCGTTTGAGGTTTCAAATGTCAAGTGACCTTAACAAAGCTAATCAAATGATATCGCTCCTATGGTAATTTTTAGGAGCACTTAATGGGACGGAAGAAAGTCTGAAAAGCTGGTATGGTTAATGGGTCAAGATACCTGATGTGGTTGAAAGAAAAGCCGATTCATGTTGGCAAGCTCAACGGTGTCATAATCGTAGAGAAGCAGCCGCCCGATGCCACATCTTGTGAGCATCTCTGCTGCCACACTGCCAACTCCACCAATACCCTGCAAAGCTTTAAGTTGATTCAGAGTTGTTTTGAAGTGATATTATGAAGTATTCCTATCTACCAAGTTTATAGGTAGAGTTTCGTGGAATAATTTAGACGAAACCTTTCGTCGAACTCATACTCAAACTCAAACCCTCCACCAAATCAATACCTACTGGAGCAGCAAGGCATACTTTGAGCTGAAGGTAGAGCTCTAATTACCACAATCGCAACAGAGTACTCTCGAATCATCTCGTAATTGTCAACGATTCCCATTCTCTTGAGTGCCATTAATCTGCTGTAGGGATTACTATCCACCACCTCTGAGCTCATCACCTGTTGCAAAAAGGTTCATTTCATTTCATGTGGAAATATTCGGCCATGAGCACTATTGAAGAAGCACATGCGTTGCATTGCACTCCAACAAACTCCATATTCATGTCCATCTCCAGGAGGAAAAGAAAAGCCATCCAATACTTGTGTGCTCTGTGTGCTTCAAATATTCCACTTGTCTTCATTCAGCCCGGAATCAGGATCCCCAAAGCAGAGGTCATCGCAGGTTAAATGAGTAGAAATGAATACATAAAACCACAAAATTAAACCGATATGGGACCATACTCATAGAGGCAAGACAAGTATTCAGAGTTGTATAAATTCACCAAAACTAACACTCAAAAGCAGCATACACTGACTTCCCCTGCTCCTCCGTTGCATAATTACAGACAGAAAAAACCACAGAATGCCAGCCACAATTCAGATCTCATAAAATGCCAAGAGCATAGTCGCACCCGTTTCTCTTTAGTTTCGGACTTCCCGCCATCTTGGTCTGCAAGCTCTCCCCCGGCCATTGCTTCTGCTTCCGCAACTACTTCGGCGAACCAAAAGCTCCCGGAAGCTCAACACTGTTCGAATCCTCCCCGATCCCTACAACGTATTTCCCCCCGGTTCTATTCTACTCCAATCTCATCACCACCACTACAACCACAAAACCGGAGTGAAATCGCTCGCTAGACCAGCCCAACCGATCGATGACGGGATCGATCGATTTCTGCTGCTGGCAACAAATTGCGCTGTGAAACGAAAGGTTCGAAGCCTGACATGCTCCTTCTTACATCGTCAAAATCACAGCGCGTTGGCCGGCTGCAGAAGAAAAAGCACAGCACATGACTCTTGAGAGCGAGAGTCATTTCTCTCGCTCCCTGACTTTGTCTCTGATGGCCCCGTTTCCTCTCCCGGTAAATCACCTGCCGTATTATTTCCAGGCTACAAGCTAACTCCGAAGTTCACGATTCGCGACATAAATTCGTCCGAAACTCCGAGCAACTCTTCTGGAACGGCTTGCCGGCGTCCAAAATTATCGGAATCGCCTGGACCGGGTTCCAGGTGGATTCCGGGAGTGTTCGCCCAGAATCTCCTCTGGCTCGATCATCACATCACTGTCATTATTATTCTTCTCCTTTGCCTCCGTCTCAAACCCCACCATACCCACACACGTTGAAATTTGACCTCGAATCGAAGGCTTTGTTCGACTTGTATTGTCTTTGTATTGACTTTGGATTGAAGATCTCTTTCTTTCCCCATCTCTTGGCAGTGTATTTTGTGTTTCACGACATTTTGATTCATTTTGTCTTCAACTTATAGAGTATTTTCACTTCTGTGTGTTTTTTAAGTCTAAGCTAAGGACTTTGTGAACACTTTCAGTGGTGGAGCTTTACTAGGCTTAGTTCTGATTTGGTTGAGAAATGGACGACTGTATCAAATACTTCGCTTTTTAAGACGCCAATAACTTTTGCCCGTAGTTTTCTTTGGTTAATATTTTCAGCAGTCATCGACATGACACAGCGGACATAAGTAGACTAAATCTGAAGCTAAGGGAAGAAATGAAATAGATGTTATAGGAAGAAACGTTTAAACCATACCTTCTCTAATAAAGCATTTTGTTTTATTTATTCTTATTTATTATGTCTTAGAGTATGAAAATAAGCTTGTATTTTCTATGTTCCTTCTTCAAGATATGCTCCTCACCCACCACCATACATCATAATCCTCTTTCTTGTTCATAGAATCAACTGAAATGATGAAACGAAATTATGGTGAAGTTATACCTCCGAATTTCTCTATCACAGTCAACTATTTTTTAAGTATGATCATTGAAGTTCTTTGTTAAATGTCCATTTACTCTGTAAAGTCAGTTTATCCGGGCTACAATGAACTTTGTAAATTTTGAAATAATACCTCACTATATAAAAATTTCTGGATTGTCGAAAATAATTATGATGTTCACTAATGTTACTACTCGTTCTTTCCAAATTACCATGACTATAAATTTATCGTATGTAATTCTAGTCATTTAGACTCTATTATTCGTTAAATATAAAAGCTTTCTAATAGAGACATGCTAGAGACAATAACCAAATATCTAAATCAATTAAGTTTTATCTGAGGAGCATAACTACCAACAGATCAATTCTTGATGTCATTCTTTCCACTTATGCTGATATTATAATTTTCCATAATAATCTTCTACGCATGTTTTAGTTTATCTCACTATGGAAGCATTTAGTAAGTACGTAGGCTCCTTCCCTGCTACTTGTTATCAAGCGCTTTCCTATTGCTAGGTGCCTTTCAGGTAGGCGGGTATTACGTTCCATGATAAAATAAAAAGGCGCTACAAAAGTCATTTTGCATAGTGTAAAATTGAATATATTGAATCATTTTGTCTTGATGATCTATATTCATATAATTACTCTTTCGTATTCCTTTATATGTGCTTATGTCATCGTGGTAAGACATATATCTCTGATTGTCCTTCAATAATGCAAGCAAACTAATTCTCATCAATGAAATGTAGATAATTAGCCTTTGGTTATTTCCTTTTTCTTTCTTTTTTACTTTTTCAGTCTTTTCGTCTGTAATATAAGAGCTAAAACACAAATATTATATAATTATTTGCATTAATACCAATTTATAAAAAAATTATTTCATAAAACAATATATATAAGGGAATCCATAAAAAGGCTACTAATCCATTTTACTTTCTAGAAGAGAAGTTGCTTTCTATTACAAAGATAACCAAAAAAAGAAGAGTTTTTTGGGCATTGGAACACTCTTGTGACTTTTTCATCTGTAAAATAGAAGAAAGAAATCACCTATTGTCTTAATATACTCTTATCTCTTATTTGTTTATAATTATTTTAATTTTTATTATTTATATCAAGTCTTCCTATATCTTCTTACTGACTTTTATAAGCTCTTGTTTGCATATCTTTGTATGAATTATAGTATGTTTATATTGCATGAGTAAAAATTAAAGATTCCAAAGGAGATTTGATAATCAATCAAAATACTATCTACGTGAGGTTTGCATGGAGAATTATATGTAACTTGAAGTATGAGATTCATTTTCTGTCTAAGTTTCTCCAAGTGGAGCTTTATTGGAGTTGCTAAGTCTCGTATTCTTGAAGTTAAATCAATCCATGAGTTATAATTTAAGTGTTCTTGTGTTCTTGTTCTTTCTGCTAAATCGATGTAAGAAAATGAGTACTCTTTATTTTTAGCTGCTTAATGACAGGTTCTTATTACTAGATTCTAAGGTTTATTCAAAATTCATTGGGTGTTTGGTTCTGAAGAAATGTATTAAATCATTTAGTAAAATCATTGTGAAGAAATTGGCAAAAACTACAATAAAGTACTAAGTCCACATACATCAAACTAGGACTGTAACTTATATAAAAATACATATTTCTCAATTAAAATCTAGGGAGAAATAGATGAAACAACCTTCAATTTTTAATTGATTTACTATATTTAAGAGTGAAAAAATAACACTTTAGGATTAAAGTATCCTCAATAAACATCACGGAGTCTAATTAAATACATAAAAAACAAAAATAAATTCCATTTGTGGACTTTTGCTACCTTAATCTCTAATGTTAATTTGTAATGATACTACTATAACGTGAAAGCTCCTTGAGTTTTTATGAGGCTACAAGCAAGAAAATAGGACACTAATAAAAAAGTCATCGGGAAAACGTTATCAGCTCTCTCTGAGGTATTGTATATATGTTTTTAATTTGGAGTCCAAATTCATAAGATCAATACTTAGAACCTACAAAAACTTTATCTTAACCATTTTATCTCGAAGGTATTCAAATATAAGTCAATGGCCTTAACCTTACTTAGTAGCTCCTGATTCCATAATTTAACTATCCTATCCTTTAGCCACTAATCCGTAATCTAACAAGTGAAAACTTTGTATATATTTAGTATATCTTAGTTCTTTAAGGCATCTTCTTAAGTCATAGTACAAAGTGCTTCTGTTAGTCGTCTTCTAATAATAAAGAGCCTTGCAATCTTGGATATATTTAGTTGAAAATTGAATATTGTATTGATTATTAAAGTTATGAAGTTTGCATGTTTTCCAATAATATTTATTATTTTTGAGAGATGTTGAGTATTCATCATTTAAAAAAATTGACTTTATTAGATTTCTTATGAGAATATTGAATATTGTTGTCAGGCTGATTTTTCTTGTATAGCTATGTCTCAAATTTATCAAAGTAATTATCAAAGAACTATCTTCCTGTTTTCTTGCCCAAGGCTTTGAAAAGAATATTAAGTCTTGTTTCTCACGTAGAGTAGTACACATGTACATTATTTTAATTTTTAAGCAATATATATTCAAATTAAGAAAAATTGGGTTTTTTTATTATGTTTTTTTATGAAATTGTAGTATAATAAGAAATAAAAACAAGGCTCTTCAAGGTATATCAGTACAAATTTTTGTTGCATTACTAGTATCATATTCAGGTGTAGTATTTGATAAGAGAGTGGTAGTTCTTCTCTTACTTATTCAACTAATAGTCTGTCTTGTATTTGCAACAAAATAAGATTATAAACACTAATTAATTACTCAGTAAATATAGATAGTTTAATAGTTTATCATTATTCAAAAATAAAAAATTATGAGATTCTGCTTAATAAATTTAAGTAGCATTTCTTCTCTTATTCTACTTTGTTGTATATTTGGAGTTTTCTCCATATATCTTTATATACTATTTATAAATTTCCAAAGATGAAATCATAGTTTCATATGAAATTAAGATATGTCAATAACCACAATAAATATAACTACTAATAAATGCCTCTAAATATATATTATAGTTGATACTTCTTATTTGTAAGGAATGGTACTTATCCTTTCCTTCTCTTAATGATATTATTTCTTTGAAACTTGACTTATAAATCTTATATGTGAAATGGATTAAATTGTACATACATTGTCTACTACTCAATCGTATTAGATATTTAATGTTGATAGTCTAGTGTTGAAAATTGCTCTTGAAAAATAATTATTTTCTTAAAGTCTAATTTTGCAAACTTGGACTTCGTCCTTTTAAAACATAAATGATATATTTTACTTCCAATCAGTCGACAATAAGCTTCACAATTACTATTATATCCATCCAGGTGTGACAAGCGTGATTCTGTTGTTATATATCATCATAAGCTATCTGATCATACCTTCGCGTTTTCAGTGTTGTCCGCCGGTTAGCTTCAGCTACCAAATAATAATCCATTTACTTTGTCGTGGACATCGCACTACTTTGTAAGTTATCATCATATACTCCACATTTATGCGGTTGGACCGGAAGTAGAAAGGAACTACTGTGGGTAGAGGGACATTTCGGGCGAATGTTTCGGGCTTGAATCTACCGAATTGTTATCATAAGTTTCTTAAATTTGAGGGTGTTGATATATGTTTGATGGGATGAGTTCTGTTCACACATATAACATATGATATATGCATAAGACATTTTTCGAATAAAAAGCTATAATCAAAAGGTATCCCGGTCTTTTTTTCCATATTTTTGTTTGAAAAAAGTAATTGTTACAAGTCTTGTACTTATTATATAGCATATAATATTATATGCTATATAATAAGTACAAGACTTGTATAATAATCGTTGAACTGTTGACCATCTAACTATACCACCGATAACATGGACTACATTTAATGCTCCTCTTTACTTCCCGTGTCTTCAACTAATATTTCAATGAGTGAAATTCTAATTTTCATCTTCTAAATGTACAAATTATGATGATTATATTCGTATATAGAGGAGTGAGCAATATATACCACTTGTTAAGATATAACGTAGATCATAAATACTTAACTCTTTGATGTATTCTTAAGTTATAATGTTTGTTTGCTACTTGTTGATTTTAAACTCCATCAGCACTCCTTGGTTTTTTTAAATAGAACTTTATTTCTAATATGAACTTTATATTGTATTTCTTGTCTTCCTTGGTATCATTTGAAATTACTTTTGAATAGAAAAAGGCAAGGTTGTGTTTCTGCCACTAAAATAGCAAACAAGGACTAATGAGCTATAGAGTAACCTTGCTAAACAGAAAAGACAAGAGATTAGAAGATCATCTTGTCTTCCATAATGTATTGGGTATATTCACTTGTATTATTTATTTCGTATCAAAAGATAATTTTGTATATAATATCAGTCGCTTTTGTAAATAAATAACACTATTACAATAATTGATATATTTAATGCAAGTAAAATATTTGATTCAACAATTAGTCGTGTTTATTAAGAGAGGTGATGTATGCAACCCAAGTACCACAAATCAGGAAGATACAACAAGGAACTAGAAAGTAAAGGGTGAGGCAATACTAATAAGTGTAATACTCAAATTAATGATATATGGATTTTAAAGTTTACATTGAAGATTTTGATGGTAAAAGGTGTGGTAAAGGAACTTCTGGGGTACATTTATGGAAAACTGTAAGGATATAAAGGCAAAATGTATCTGAATCACAATAAAAATAAGGTTGTAAAGGCTAAAATGAATTCAATTGAAGTATTGATCCTTAGGTGTAACTAAGTTGGAATTCAAATCATAAATAATATATCTTAGAAAAAAAATATTATTTTTATTTAAGATATTAAAGATAAAGCTGGCTATTTTCACTTTCAATAATATATGCATATTTGGTCTAATTTTAAAACATAACTTTAATTCTATTCAAAATTGTAGTATTCTTATCATGACACTATAATATGTATTATGTATAGATGATGGAAGAATTCTTAAAGATCAAGACATGATATCTTTATAACGCCTTATCATTTACATATTTATAGTATAAATTTGTAATAAAGTTACAATTAATGCTTGAGTGTTATGATTGTAGACTTCAAAATGACTAAAACGAAGCAATAAGGAGAAAGGTTACTTATTTGTTACCATGATTCTACATTGGTTCTTTTATTATTATTATTATTATTATTATTATTATTATTATTATTATTATGCATATATACATCACCATATAACATACATTGTTGTTACTTTAGAAATACAAATCACACATAAGTCATACATAAAATCTAAAATGCCACAACAATCAATTCAATTCACACACTTAAATGTAATTAGAACTCAATCCATCAACTCAATATTGGTAACAATGTGCATTGATTACAATCAAGCCACATCCACTTTAGCTAAGAGACTTCAGATGATGCTTGATGGCTTTTGTCCACCATAACCAAGAACTCAAATGCTGACCATCAAATTAGTGAGCTCTCCAAAGTTGCACTTCAAAAGTATTTGGCTTGACATAGAACTCCAATCCTAACAATGTAATTGATGACCCACCTGACTATGCAAATGATGGTAGTCCAACTAGTGTGATCAATAGCACTAATATGAAATCTGGCCGCCACTAAGTAGTTTATGAGCAACTATTAGTATAATTATGATTGCAAAGACTAACACTCTAATGTCCAAGCAAACTAACGTTGGCATTGAAAATACCATGATACTTATAAAACACACACACACACATACATACCACATGAGATCCTCTCAAATTGACAAAAGTAGTATGGAAATGCATATTGCCAACATATCAAGTTCAATGTTGGAGATCAAGTCTAGCTATCAACCACCAACCTCGTGTTAGTTGGTCCTTATAAGCTCAAACCTTGTTTTGTTGACCTTTCTCCATTCTTCATCAAATTGGCAAAGTGGCCTACCACCTCAAGCTACCGCCACACATGAAGATCCACCCAATATTCCATGTTTCCTTACTTACATAGATATGCACCTTGATCGCCCCAATTCTCTTCCATCCAAGAAAGTAGACCTTGCACAACCCTCATTCATGACACTAAGTACTATGAAGTCAAATACATTCTAATATGCACTCATAGTACTCACCATCCATATGTGGAATATCTTGTATAATGGAAAGGTTACCCACTACATGAGGCATCATGGGAACCAACAGCCAACATGACCAATGCACTGGTGCTAGTTCAATGTTTTGAGCAACAACCTTGTAACAAAGATGTTGTGTCTTAAAAGGAGGAGGTTTGTAGTACCAATAGCTAGATATTATATTTTCTAGTATTATCTAGAGGTGAAAATAGGCTTGGTAACATCTAGAAGGATGTTGTGTATTATGTGCTAAGTAGATCATAAAGAGATTTCACCAAAAGAATACTTCTACTAATAGGGTAGAAGTGGAGAATAGTATAACAGCTTCAAAAGCCAATTTCAAAGGCTAAAACAAATGAATTAGACCTCAATATCAAAATATTCTCCCACTTTTAAGGATAAAGTGCTTGCCTTCTCCCCCATTGTTCATCTCATTGAGAGCTTTCTAATGGTACCTCACCTATGTGATTATGAGCTTCTTACAAGAAGATTCTCTAGAGAATCCATCCGATCAAACCAATTTTACCAACTATATAGGACAAGGACCAACATGTCACCCATCCATGCAACTAATCTAAGGGTGGAGTTTTTCTAACATGCCACCAATCCATGTATTTGATCCAAGGGTGGAGCTTCCTATGAGGGGATCCTCTTTGCTATATAATAAAGAGAAGGTGCTCCTTTGGGGCATTGGAGTTTGGTATGTGAAGCTTATATTTTCTCCCTTGTATCTCTCTCAAAGAGTTCTCTTGTCCTCAAGTATTACACATAAAGACAATGTGATCATTCTCACAAATTTGGTCACACTAGTAACCAATGCTTTGACCTCCACCTGAAGTTATGGAGTAGTAGGGTTGCTATGGCAAGTGGTAGAGGAGCTCTAATTCATGGAAGATGAGGTGGTGGTAGAGGACTCACACTTGGTAAGGAGCATAGTATCTATCCTTGCTTTTGATATAGCCATAGCTACTTGGTCGAGCAATCGGAGTAAAGACTGGCTAGCATGGCTATAGCTCAATGAAGATCAAATTTGGGTGCTTAGTCTTCTACCTTTTATGCTGGTGGTAGAGACATCTTGGACTTTATGTATGGAGTAGCACAAGTATATGCATCTACCATAGTGATTAGGAGTGAAATATGTGCTCCAAAGCCTAGAGGAGCACTAGTAGAGTTGGACATACAAAGAGGAGAGTTTGGTAGACAAGTCAAACTTCTCAAGTCTTTCACACTCTTTGAGGCACTATAGAGGACATCCATGGCTCCCAAACATCCTAGTGCATGTTGGATAGGTGGTGATGGAATGCATGATGGACTAAATTCTTGTCAACCACTTGCTACTACACAAATTGAGTCTAGCATGATGTTTAAGGTGGCTAAGTTAATTATGCCCTTCCTTTTATTCTCAGCCAATGAAATTTTAATATTGGGAGTTGACCCAAATCCAATGTTTTGGTTGGTTGTCATGCTTTGTGAGAGTAGAGATAATGCGGTTCTTGCTTCTTAAGCAAAGGTGGTTGATAATAGAGCTAGTCGACCAATGGTTTATGGTAGGCAACAATAGCTAGGTTGGAGGAGTTACCAACTAGACCTGCACTTGAGCAAGTTGAGATCACACCTAGAGTTGTCTTATTGGATAACCAAAGGAAGATTTTTTTGTTTGGTGTGACCTTCATGGAAGGTCTATATACCACAAAAAGGTCTTATTAAACTTTTGGTGCACAACTCCTTATGTTAGGGAAGGATGTACTTGTCGATCTTGAGCTCCAAAAGACCGATGTGGAGAGGTGTCCATTTTAGATCCAAACATCTCTAGAGGATGGTTCTACATAGTACATCACATGTGGAGAGCTTATTGTATATACTCAATCCAATCATCCGATTGATAGTTCTATGGTGAGAGCTCAAACATTGCAACAATAGTAAAGTCATATGATGTGCTCGATGGTGGAGTATTGTTATACACCATAGGTTTTAACACTGACTATTGAGAGGAGATAGCCTCTTATACACCAAGTTTCAATTAAGTGAGGGATGGTATATCACCTACCAATACATTTTAGTAGTGGTAGTCTTGGCTCACTATAGTCAACAAACATGGCATCAATTTTGACTTTTAGTGGTTTTATTACTTGGTCTGGTGCCTTATTGGAAGAGAACACGCGTGTAGAGTATACTCCAATACCAGAAGAGATCATTGGATTTGGAGTATTAGTGGGATCATTCCATCCACCTTGGATGGTCCATTGTGTATTTTTGAGGTGGCATTGTAGTAGCATGCGGATCAATTGGTGCAATAAGCTTGGATTGGAATCTTTTTACCACCAAAGAGACTAGTGTGAAAATGAGGTTCCAAAGTCTATTATCTTATCACCTTTGGATACCACACTCATTGCTTGGCAGTATCCAATAGAGGGAGTATGTCTATTGGAGTTGTTTGGCGATATTATCATTGGACTAGTTGCAGTACTATAGCTAAGTATACAAGTACATAGGTACTTGTATGTGGAGAGATATCAGACTACAAGGGAAGTCTCTCTACATCATGTTGCACACTTGACCTATCGGTATCTTGAGTTATTATTGATGTAAATAGTCAAAGTTTTTAAAAAAACCCTACAAGTAGACATTTCCTTGTTGGGAGTAGAGGATTTGGAGAGACATGGTTCTATTTATTTGGTGATTTTTGGGTGGCTATGTCAAGTAGATACTTATTGTAATGTTACAAGGACATGAGAAACCCCAAGAGAAACACAAGCCTTCATCATTCAATACTCAAATGCCCTAAAAGAACACCTTGTCTTTATTATATATAAAAAATGATCCACTCAAAGTGAGCTCCACTCTTGGATCAGATGCATGGATTGATTGATGACGTTAGCAAGCTCCACCCTTAGATTAGTTATATGAATTTGTGATATGTTGATCCTTGTCCTATTTGGTTGGTCAAACAAGTTTGACCATATAGAATCTTTGGGAAACCTTGATATGAGAAGCTCGTAATGGCATGGGTGAGTACTTTTGGAAAGCTCTCAAGGACCAAAAAGTAGAAGAAAGAACAGCCTTGTTCCTCCAAACGGTGTGAAATTTCTTATTTTACAAGGCCTGGTTCTTTTATTTAGGCCTCTAAATTTGGCTGTAAAATTTGTAGGGTGCTTTTGACTTGTGCAATGTTAGTGGAAGTACTCTTTTTATGTATCTTATTTAATTACAACATCATATATAACATCCTTCTATATATTATCAAGTCAATTTTCACCTCTAAATAATATATCTTGCTAATAGTATTAAAAATATAGATTGAAATGATTCATAATTACAAAATACTTCTATTCTATATAATTTTGATGATTGAGCTTTGTTTCCTTTAATTTAGTCTAACTAGATATAAATTCAAGGAGCTTTCTAACATCACCAAAATAACTTTAAATAAAACCACATAGAAAAGTTGACACTATTTTAAAATTATGAATTTCGTATTTTTTATTGTATTGTAGTGTATTTTTTCTTTCTAATTTTTATTTTTCATTGTGTTGTATTTTTTATTTGTATTTGTGAAGTGCATCTAATCCTTTAATTCTATAGTTCTGGACTTTAAGAGCATCAACAAACCTCTTATTATAAGGTTTTATTAACACATTACAATGTTCCATTTATAAAGAGAAGAATGTTATATAAAATTTAAATGTTAGTAATAATTGTGATATGGGTTAACAATATATGCAAAGTAAGGAAAATTCTAATTCATTTTTAGTTTAACCTTTTAAATATAATAAAATTAGAATTAGGTTATCTATGTGCATTAAATTATTATAAAAAAACTATTTTCACTTAATTAAAAAGATAAATTCTACTAAGATAAGTCAATAAAACTACTATTAGTATGAATTACTCATGTATTCCTCTCTTTAGATGTTTGGTTTTTTTAGGGACCATCTAGAATGACACCCCCTTCCCTACCAAAGACTCTAATTTACTTCCTTATCATGAAACATGACAATCATACTAGTGGAACCAATAAGAGTCATGAGGTGTGGAAGTGTGTCACCTATCAGAAAAGGGTGTCAACCTAGACACTCTCATATTTTATTCTTTGCTTATGATGTCTTAAATATAAATATATAGTATTTATTCACAGATTTCACTTTTTATTAAAGATATAAGATTATACTTCCTTCAATATAAATAGATAAGCAAAACCTTGTTTTTTCTTTTGATATGCTATTTAATAAGTGAAATTTACATGCTATTTAAAGTTTTAAGTATAAATTTACATGCAGAATATAGCCTAATTATATTGCATAACAATCTCTACTTCTATTTGCTTCATATGGTAGTGTTAATATGAATAATATAACAGTAATGATAAATAATATACCTCAAAATATAATGTCTTGCATTGTAAGAGATACTATTATATAGGAAACAACTATACTTCATTTGACTAGATATATTCAACAAGTCAATTGCTATTATATAATTGTAAATATCTTTTCATACTCTTAAAATTCTCATTACTTTCAGTTCTTATAGCAAATATGTCTAATTTCTTGCAAATTTTGAGTTCAATCATTTTACTACAAATCTTTATCTTACTCAAGTTTTTTAGAAAATTCAAATATTAATTTTTTATTTATTTTATTTTATTTTATTTTTTCCTAAAACCTTGAGTAAGATAAATATTACTAGTAAAATGAAGTTCTTAGGTGTCTGAATGAAGTTAGTTAGTTAGTTAGATAGATGTAAAATGAAGTTAGATGTTTCCAAGATCATTAATGCAAAAAATCCTCAAGGTTCTCTTCATGTTATTGTGCTTCTAAGTTCTCACGAATTTATAACTTTGATAACATGATTAAGGTATAAGATTAAACATAAGATATTTTCATTCTTAGTAAAAAACATTTGAAGGTCTACGGTCTTGAAACCCTAGTCTCTTAAGGACCTAAGAGATTTTTTTTTGGCTAGGGATTTAAAAATCTCAATATGTTTTAAGGTTGAAATAAACATTAAGACCGGTATCTTACTAACCTTTAAACATGATTGTTGTTGTACTATAGTAGGTAGGTACGGGTTTCATTTCAATCTATTTATTGCTTTTCCATGAAAGATTTTCCAGGTTAATGTTGAGGAAGGGGGGAATGTTATTTGGCTTTCTTACTTTTGTGGTATTCTTGGTAGCTTCCCAAAAAGGAGTACATAGTAGATAGTTTGGACTCTACTCTCATTCACTTCTCCATCAAGTAGTTGTGTGGTAATCTTATTGGGATAATGGATGGATGGCAAGGATGGGGATAATGGATTGAATTACCTACGGGGACTAAGACAATGGGTGGAGATGGGGAAGGGATGATGGACAGAATTGCATATGGGGATGGAACAATGATGATGGTGCATGGGTTCTTTCAGACTGGTGTATAATGCATGGGGCTTACCATAGTGAGATCTTAAGGCTTGAGACAACTTTGTTTTTGTTCACAATGCAACATTGTGTTTATTTACCAACTTGAGTATATTGTTTAGAAACCTTGAGTTTGATTTTTGTGTTGATTCAAAATAGTAACATACTTCATTCCTGTATGCACAAGCTCAATCTCAAATCCATTAATTGTTATCAATAAATGCAATTTCCTTCTCTTGATTTATTCCATAAAGACATGTAAAGAAACATGTATTCTATATTATCAAATATACTAATGTGTTGTCAGATCATCTTGTACCATGTCATAAATCTGTACAATATTAAGAGCACATTAACCAAATTAAGATTTTATAGATCTAAAGATCTGAAAAGTTTTTAGAACAAGATGATCTAAAAAGATAGAAAAGCCTCCAAATTGCTTACCTTATAAACTAAAAAAATGTAACTATGCATATAAACCCAAGTTTATAATAGCCTTGATAATAAATTAGAAGGTTTTATATAATATATAAGATACATATATTATATATAAGATATACAAATATAATATTTTATCTTTGATATCCCTTATACACAGATTTTAAGAGAATAAAAAGTTAGAAATACATAAACAAAATATCTAGATTTAAGGTTGTAAAACAACCCTCATAAAGTTTATGCTAACAAAAATTGTTACCTTTATAAATAATAATCACTTTATATTTGTACTTTTTATGGTCATTTCATAGATATATTTACTTATCTATATCTTGTTTTACCAAACTACCTTTAGCTTCTATGGGGGAATTTACAGAAATACTCCTAATAAGTACAAGATTTACAAAAAGATCTCTAACAAACTTTAATTTCTAAAGTATATACTTGATTGGTTGAGGAGTAAAAAGCAATTTTACAAGTAATATTTTGCAATAATTCTCTCTCCTTCTATGCTCCACTCCTTCTCCATCCTTGCTATATCAAATTGCATCATAATGCCCAAACAACCACCCAATATAAGCAATTGTGCAAGGTGTAAAGGCCATAAAAGCAACTAGGGTAAGCCTTGTGCATCATGCAAAGAAATGTTTCCCACCTATCATCTCCATCCCCAAAAGCATTTATGTCCTTAGTCCCCATCCCCAAAAAAAATTCCATCAATCAAGTTGTTTGGTCCTTAGTCCTTGTCTCTTGGGTACCCATCCCTATAGCTACTTCCATCAAGCATCCTTGTCATCCATATCTCTATGTATGTATCTACCAAATTGTCACCATACTATCATATGGCAACAATTGTGTTTAAAAAGGTACTAGGATGGTATAATAATATGCAATAATCAATGGACACTTTGAGTATAAGGTACGTTTTGTTTTGTCTCTTCTACTCAAAGTGAAGTCCAAAACAAGTGCAACTCATTTGAGCTCTACTTGTTTGCATATGTTAATGAGAGTAATATGCTCATTTGCCTCCTTTCATAGACTAGTAATCCCTCTGGTTACCTTAAGATAAATTGTTTTTGTTGAGAAGAAGAAATGGAGATATTAAACAAGTGCATCGCAAAAGATGTAATGGCCTTAGCCGTTATCATACCACTTGTAAGGAGCCAAATTTGAAGGTACTAATTAAAGGGTATTGTTGTAAAAAGGTGTATTGGTAGAATAAGAGTAGTATATTTATAAATAAAAAGTTGTTGAAGATAATTTTGAAATTGTTGTATTTTTTGGAATTATTTCTATAAGTTTCCCTTTTTCATATTCCTTGTATTAAGTATTAGGGAAATAACTACTAATAGGAGGTATTATTGGATTTTCCAAATTGATAAACTCATTTCTTCTTTAGATTCTTTTTACTTGTTTTCTTTTTTGTGTGGTTATCATTGAGACACATTAGTATATCATCTAAAGGGAACTTAATTTTTTTATTTTTCACATTAGTTTTCTTGAGTACTATATTTATAACCACTACCAAACTACATTAGTGGGAGAGGAATTGATCGCTTTGTTGGAGGCAAAAAACTATTAATTGAGTAAATGAATAACTAGTTAAACTAGTTTTGTATAGTGAGAGAGAGATGTATGCATATATAATTCCACTAGTTACCACTACAATATAAAAATTAATAAACAATTATACTAGCTAACCTTGTTGGGTTTTGTTAAGCCTACCTTGTTAAATTAAGTGTAGCCATTGCTAGCCTATTATTGAGTATACTTTTAACTTTAACAAACCTTGTTAATTCTACATATGGTGAAGCTTACAAGTTGTTAATCCATCCTAGTTGTTAAAAAATTCCTTATTATATTGTTCTTCTTTTGTATATCAAAATATAAAATTACTTTAAATACGCTTTATTTATCGAGAGACTTATTTAAGTTCACATAAATATCTGTTTGAAGTCTACCATTCACATGTAAGGTTGATTGGCTATAACTCTATTCAAGCATTAGCATATAAGATACAAATGACCTATATCTTCATTATTTGATATTAAAGTTTTCAACTAAAACTCTACCATTTACTTATTACTTGTGGCTAAATTATGCTTTGATTCATCAAGACATAATTTAGCTACAAGTAATAAATCCCTAATATATGTTCTAAACCAAGATGATTTGAAGAGTGATAAAGAAGTACCAATTTAAACTTTTTTGCATACCAACAAATTTAAGAAGAGAATGTCAAACACTAAATTTATTGCAGTAAATTTATTAGGCTTGTTATGAAATATTTGATATGAAAGAAGTGTAAACAATTTAAATTACTTGTTACCAAAATAAATATATTTTTTATTATAAATCCAGAATTTCCATATGAAAGAAAGACAAATAAGAAAACTCTTGCCAAGATTCTTCAAGAATGAAGTTCTAGCCTGTATTTGTAGTCTTTCTAAAGCTATTTTTTATTACTTTATTACCAAATACATCTAGATTGCTCTTTTGACCTCATATTACTTCATCAATTATAGATTGAAAGTGTGAATTTTGACATTCTCAAAGTTCAATCATATAAAATTTAGGTGATTTTTGATCAGGTCACATATGAGATTTTTATCTAAATAATAGAAGGTAGTTTAAGAAAAATAATAATCTTATATGATAAAGTAATTAATTATGTAATAAGTTAACCATGAGAGTTGTTTAAAATACATAGTATTATTGTTATTTTGATGTTTATATACAATATGTCAATTATTATTTATATATACAGATATATTGGATTAGAGAACACCTAAATTTAGGATTTTTTGTAATTTCCATGAAAATGTAAAAGATATCAATGCTTCTAAAATTGTATCAAATATACAATTTTTTTCTCTAAGTTCAATTTTATATGTTTAATATAATTTATGTGTAATATAAGGAGCTACCAAATATCAGAATATCAAACATAAATACCAAAACTTAAAAACTCCTTAAATGTAATTTGTATGATTAGTGTACTTGTAGAGTTTTCAAAGTTTATCAAGTTTAGTGATTCTTGATTTAACCAAGTTTGGAACACTATCTACTCATTTTATCTTGCATTCAATAGATAACCTAATTTATTTTAATGATCTAAAGAAGTAAGAAACCAAATAAAACTTCTTTAATGTAGTCTAACCCTAAACCCTAAACAAATAATGATTTTACTTTACTTAAATATCTATCAATACACTAGTTAACTAAAATTACGTGTATGGATAGTGCAATCAATATCAAACACACTAGAATATAATTTCTACAATTTTTTAAATTATACATGATATATGTTTTCTTGAAGTTTGTGTTGTAAAAAACTAGGGAGAAGAACAGGAGAATGGAAGATCATAATGAAATATCACATTGGGACTCTTGAACAAATGAAATTTTGAATGCCTAAAATGAGTTTGAGCTTTATGAATGCCTAAAATGAGTTTGAGCTTTATGAATGCCTAAAATGAGTTTGAGCTTTGGTATTTATAGAGAAACATACAAGGCTCTTGAGAAGCTTCTGAATAAACCTCCTAAAACTCACTTTCTTAGAGTGCAAGTCAAGCTTCAAGAAGTTCCCTTATAGAAATTGCATACTTAGCATCCAAACTAAGTTATTTTGGGAAGTTTCCCATTAAGCTTCCTTCTAGCAGCGTGCAAGTTAAACTAGAGAGAAGCTTCTACTAGAAGTCACCATTTTGGCATGCACATTATCCAATATTTATAAGGTATGAAGTAACTTCTTATATGGTTCTAGAATATTTTTACAATTCTTGTCCAATTAGTCTATTTTCTATATAATTAGTTTTGATTAACTCTTTTACTAAACTGCATATTGTTCCATGTACAATAGAAAAGTAGATGAAAAATATATCATAAAGCCTTAATATTTATAATAAAATGCAGTGTTCTCATTTATATCAATATAATTATAAACAACTTGTCCACTAGATAGGTATTAAGCCATAAAATGAAAGAGTGTAAAGAGCTAAAAAGTGAAGATTACAAGTATACACATGATCCAATATGTACATCTTGCTGTAATTTTCTTTATTAAACTCCATAAAAAAATTAGTATTATATGTTCATTGTTTAGTCTGAACTTAACTTTTATACATTAATACTTTGAGAATTTATGCTTTACCAAGTATACTTTGCAGTTCCATATCATATATTTAAGAATGCTAAAATTTGTAAGTAAGATATACAAATATTCACTTTCTAGATCTTCAATTTTTTTTCTGAGTTTTTAATATTTAATTTTGAGAAAGACTTTGGAGAAAATTTATGGAATATGCTGATTCATGAAGGAATGGCAAATTTAATTTTCATTCATCAAATATTTATTATTAAATTTATTTATTTATTAATTAAATCATCCTTATTCCAATAATGTTCACGTATGAATAAATACACAAACATCTGCTCTTGTTGATTCCATGAATGTGGATGAATTGAACCAAAAAAAAAGATTTGAACCTCCAAAAGTTAATAATATTTTTCTTATTTAATTTTGTCCATATATAAAAGACCTCGCTATTTTCTTGGTGGAAATGGATATTAGACCATTAATCGCTGCTCAAACTACTTTGTCAACTAGACCTAAATTTACATAAACTAGCATTGTTGAATATAATTTTACCTTATCTAACCTTATTGACTCTTAAAGGTCCGTTGAAGATATTCTTAGAATCAATAACCTGTACGAGGTTATTTAAGATTTCAGTTTGCATTATTTACCCCAACTCTTGTATAGTCAACTACGCCATTGAACTAATTTCAAGGAAGATCTTGAAAGTCAACTGATACTAAGCAAGATCGCTAACTCTTTATAGTTAGAAATTAGACGACTATACCTTACTAAATTGATAAAGACATCATTGATATCTAGATTGAAGACAATTTGAAATAGCTCTATAAGATTTATTTTAGAGATGCAATCACCATATTAATAATAATCTATGGGGGGCACAACTCATATAGTAGTAATTGACACCAACGATGATTAAAATTGCATTGAATCAAGTTAAAAAGAACATAAATGCAAATGTCTAGATCTATATTTTTATCCAACATATTAATTACCTCCCTCTAATAAATAGTTCATCATCTTTTCCTTGGAGGTCATGATAGTGTTATTTACTTGTGTAGATAAATAGATGCTCAAAACATATTTGAAGAGTATATGTACTTATAGTAGATTTGGAAGATAAGAAGATTATTTGTTGTTTCTCTTGGAGTATTCTTTTTGCATAAAGTATATTTATAGTTGTTGTACTTGGAGTATTCTTCTGGCACAAAGTATATCTATAGTTGTTGTTCTTCTTTACTACGCTGATGTGCTCAAAACTTCACTTTGCATGTTTTTGCAAATGAGGATAAATCTATGATTTTTCACCAATATTGAATATCTATTGGACATAGATATCTTGAAGTCGCATATATATAGTCGTATATCATAGTAAAACTACAAGTCAAAATCCCAATGAACTAGACTTTTGTCAAGGTTGTTTTGCTAAAGTTTATGATTTTGCAGGTGTCCTCCGCAAAAAACCCTTGAACAAAAATTGTACAATTTGATAAAGCTTTGAACCTTTTTCATTAGAAAAGTCAGGTTACAAATGAGTTTTTGTATGTTTGCTTGTCTCTTTCCCCCCTTAATCTCTCTGGTTATTTGTTTATTTTATTTAAATTAGTTCTCTCTCTATAGCAGACCTTTTATATGCTCTAAAGGAGATGGTAAAGAATATACAGTGCCCTAATTCAAGTGGAATTGATTTGCAATCCCTTGTCAATAGTTCAGTTATCATGAAAATTTGTCTTGATTAGCTTAAAATAGCCACAAATAATTTCCTTTGTAAGACTCTGGACTGTAGAAAAACCAAGAAGAAGTTTGAAATATAAATACTTAATACATTGGAAGTCTAAAGCATATTTTAGAACGGTGTATAGATCGTTAGCTGCACCCTAATCCAGGAAGATACGTTTCAGACTTTTGAATACTACGAACAATAAAGTAGTGGCGAAAAGACATTCTATATTCGTAACGTTTTTAAATGGTAGTGCAACAATAATTGATGATAGTCAATCATGGGAATAAGGTTACATTATATTTACTTACAATTAATAACTAATCTGTTGATTAAATCAAAATGCCTTGTGAAAAATTCACAATATTATACGTCTGAAGACATTTTCTTGTTTACCTACATTACTTTCTCGAGCAATAACTCAACAAGAAATAATCATTATATTGATCTGCGTAACTTCCTGCGGAGGCTACTTTATTCGGTAAAATGATCCAATATCAATAAGATAGTCTTCCCTGGTATAAAGTTACGTCCCCACAAGAATCCACGAATTATAACTTCAACGAGGAATCAGCACGTTTTTGTAAGAGTTGTAAACATAACACGATAATTTCTAATTCTAATGTTTCTACCAAAAATTCCACTTCTCAGGAATTCCAATTCTCCTCTAGTGCCGGAACTTATAAACACTTCCAACCTTACAATCTAACTAATCTGCATTTTAATGAGTGTCATTAAATACTTATTGAACTAATCATGCACATTTTCCCTTGCCCAAGGTGGACGAGAAAACAACATCAACCGCCTACTGGAGAAGTGAACAGCCAATCAATCCCCAGAAGGTGTAGGACCCCGCAGAGAAGAGTCCATCCGCATGGGACGTAATACATCGAAAGCAGGCATGATGAAAAGCCGCCAGATCATCTATCGGACGGCAAAGAACTGCGATCCCTGAAGAAGCTTATACACCAATGAGGTGTACAATTGGGAAAGCCACGGATCGAGTCTGTAAGCCTTCGATCTTGTGATCTTATGCTGGAGTAGCTAGAGTGGACTCATCGGGGCTTTCTCCCGCTCTTTCTGCTGACGATGGACATTCAAAAATACACAGGATATAAGCGCTCCGCTTTGCTTCATCACATACCCCTCATTCAAAATCTTTCCGTCTTACTCTCATCGTGCCTATCTTGCCCCTCTACTTTGTAGTAGTGAATCCCGACGAAATGGCTCGTACCAAGCAGACTGCTCGTAAGTCCACCGGAGGTAAGGCTCCGCGCAAGCAGTTGGCGACTAAGGCTGCACGAAAGTCTGCTCCAGCGACCGGCGGCGTTAAGAAGCCGCATCGATACAGACCCGGGACAGTTGCTCTCAGAGAGATTAGGAAGTACCAGAAGTCGACTGAGTTGCTGATCAGGAAGCTCCCCTTCCAGAGGCTGGTTAGAGAGATTGCTCAGGATTTCAAAACCGATCTGAGGTTCCAGAGCAGTGCTGTATTGGCTCTGCAAGAAGCAGCGGAGGCCTACTTAGTAGGTTTGTTCGAGGACACCAATCTATGTGCGATTCACGCCAAGCGTGTTACGATCATGCCTAAGGATATTCAGCTGGCCAGGCGCATTCGTGGAGAGCGCGCTTAATTCTGAGAACCGATGTCTGTCCCTCACATCATCTAAATTTCATGTAATGCAGCAGTCAACATGAAGAATATGTTATCATACATGGGGTTGCTCGCGCCAAAAGGAGGTCAACCGGTTCATGCGGCTCAGCAATGCGCTACTTTTTCGTCCCGTAGTAAGATTCAAGTAGACTTCGATTCTATCCGTCTACACTGCCTACCCCGTTAGGAGTTTTGTCGTTCTTTAACTCAGAGAATGTAGCTCAAATCTGCATATGGTTTGTGTAGCGTCAGGAAGACTCCGATGCTTTGACTGACTTGCGGTCACTCAGCTCCTAAGCACTCCATAATGTACATATTTATACATGCACGAACCATTGAATTTTTATACCACTCTATGCCATTGTTGCAACTGAATTGATCTAAATGTCTTCATTCGATGAACTTCGGATATGTGATAGCTCGGATGGTTGTAAAGCTCCACGCATTCCAGCTTTGTGGATTGTACCTTACAGAGAAGTAGATCGGCTACACTGTTAACTATCGATTTAAGTCAAGACATAATTGCAAGCAATCGAGGGCACATGTATACACTTGACGTTTTGAAAATCACACATGTGAAAAATAGGATGACCCAAACTTAAAGCATTTACCATCCGATCGCGTGAAATAGAAATGCAATATCTCTGGCTCCTGAAACAAACAGTCTAAGCCTGTGCTTCTACCAATTCAATAGATAAAACTTATGACCCCCACTTTATCCGATCAGTAATGTCTATGCCAATTGGCACATTATAGATATGGACAAATCATCATACATCAATCTAAAAGTTGCATGATGACAATCCGGAGAACGCTTCTACTCTGTCTGATAGAAGAGTCAAGATCGAAGAGAATGAACGAGGACGTCGGCTGTAAATTGAGTAGTAGACAAGATTTGACTTCTGAATCTTAGATGACGGACACACATCCTGGTGCCGCATTTTAGGTTTGGGCCAGTTTCCTGCAGAGAAATGGCCTCTATTACTGCGGGTAGGGGAGTAGAAACTTTACGAGAGTGCGGAAACGTAGAACACGTCTTTCCACCGGACTTTCACACTGCTGATCGCGCCATGACTATTGAGAACCACAATAGACGGAAAGACAATAGTCGGGTTCTAAATCCCTATTATGACGGACTGAAGAGCCAATCGCTAGAGAAGTAGGGATGGACTCTTACGTAGTCGCCCGGGGTGGGGTACTTCCCGACCTCACGCTGACAGCCTGCTTTCTACAATGGGGCTTTCTCACCCGGCCCGCGTTACACAGTTCTAGCCCCCAGCAGTGTTGAAGGTGCGGAAGCGACGGATGTGGCCGGGCCGGGTGGTTTTGAGTTCATGTTACTTGGAGTGCAGTAGAGGATTTGCCACGAGTCATCTCGCCCGGCCCATGTTCTAGAAGCCCACCGATCTATGCCTGCTTTCCACTGTTTTGCTTCGATTCTTCGGCTTCGAGAGAAGCAAGAGCGGTCTTCGTAGCGATTTGTCTCTCTGAATTTATTGCGCTTCGATCGCTATTTGGGAATTCGCTAATCAGTGGGAAAGGCTTCGACCGTGTGGTCGACGGACATACTTTGAGCTGCTTTCCGACTTCCATTCTGCTGTTTCCCGAGGGGTTTTCACGAGGGCCTTTGAAGGAGGACCCGAGGGGTAACAATTATGAGTATGGCATGTCGAAGAACTTTGTTGCGGCGAGTTCTAGAAGTGCTGGAGCGTGGGCATAGGGGCGGTTCAGGAGCCGTTTTAGACGCCGCTTCGAGTGCAGTTGGCGGCCAATCGAGAAACTTTTCATCGTCCACGAACACTCTCGCTTTGGTAAGTTTCTTGCATGGACCTTGTGTTTTTTCCTTTTTCTCCTCTCTTGCTTCATTCCTTGTAACCAATACGTGCAGTATTTTGTATGGCTAATTTGCAAGGAAGCTGAATTTAGGTTATGCAATTCAGGCAAAATGACCGTTCCTCATCGCAAGCTTAAACCCTAGATTTATACATTTAACGATCTTCGAACTCAATCAGTGACAGTGATTGGAGATTTTTGGTCGAAGGAAATGGTGGGAACCGCCGATCACATGCATTTGATTTTACAGCTTTGCACGTGAATGTTGTAACTGTTATATGGAATTTTGGGAAGCGTGGGTTGCCTTGTCATCCGTTGCAAGAAGTTAGGTTCAGATGCACAAAAACCCTAGATGGCTCCGACAGAGAAGATAATTGTTTTTGTGCATATAAGGTTTTGTCTAAATCAATATAAGGTCCTGGTTAAAATAACGATTTGCTTATTATCAAGGCCTGCTTTTCGCAGTCACGATGGGCATCTTCAATATCTTTGAACGCTAGGGCGCCAAGGTTGGAGCTTCGCGGTGCAGTAGATGCCCTGTCTTTCTCTTCTGCTGCAACGCCGCAGGTTGACGGCAAGGATGGTAGTAGCCCAGGAGCCTCTACTGAAACTACTGCCACTCCGGCCAGCACAGAGGACGAGCCTGTTCAAACACAAGGAGGTGCAGAGCGAAAAGGAGGTGATGAGGACCTTAACAAAGAGGATATGGTTGGTCTTCTAGCTGAAAAGCTGGCTCTCATAGAACAAAAAGACAAGGAAGTGAAGGCGCTGAAGGATAAGCTACTGTGGAGCTTGGCAGAGATGGAGAATGTCAGGGAGAGGGCAAGGAGAGATGCCGACAGCACTAGAAAGTACGCTGTACAGGTGTGTTATATTTTTCTTTCTTGGTCATGGCCTTGTCCGGTGGAATTTCAGGGGAGTAAGAATAAGGTCATGAGAGCAGTTTGGACAGTGAGATCTACAGTTTCTGGAGTTCAAATAGGGAACACCTTCTGCCGAGATGGAGCTCTTGAGTGACCAGGGTCACTAAAGGAAAAATATCTACTTACAGTCGCACATTTAAATCCAAATCAAAATTTTTATTTGAAGTCTATTCCCGCGACAGTGGGTGGTTTCTTGACTTCATTGTCCAGTGTTTGTTGCTAGGTGGTCAAGCCTGAATTCTATCAGGTGGAGTTGCGGGTTGTGATTTCAAGTAGCACCAAGTTCTGAAACTTATGAAAGTACTATCTCACGGTTTCTCTTATGTGGATCAGAACTTTGCGAAAGGTTTGCTAGATGTGGCCGACAATTTATCAAGGGCAGCATCCGTTGTGCCGGAGGAAGTTGCCAAGTCAAACGTTGCAGATGACTCCACTGGAACTGTTAAATTACTTCAGTCCTTGCTACAAGGAGTAGAAATAACGGAGAGACAGCTGCTACAGGTACTCTTTCAATTCTGAGCACTTGAAGATCAATGTTCCTGGAGATCAAGAAACTTATTTGTAAAATATGTGGAAGCCCTTGCGTCGCTATTCTCCTTGCTTCTGTGGACAACATTAGACCTAGTATTTTGTGAGGGTCTTTGACATTGAGAGTTGTGCTCGCTCAGATCAGTAGTTCTGGAAGTATCTATCTTCCATATTTACTTCTAAATGTCAAAGAGTATGATGGTGTGTTTTGGTGTGGTTGTCCTTAGTGGTCCTTATCCACATGGCGTTTGACATTGAATTGACTTAGAAAAGTATATGAATTGCTTATGGAGTAGATTGGACTGATTCGGAAATCTTCTTTGGCTGCAGACTTTCAGGAAGCATGGGTTGGAGAAGTTTGATCCATTAGGTGAACCGTTTGATCCAAGTAAACATGCAGCCATATTCGAAGTAGATGATGCAGCAAAACCACCTGGCACTGTAGCCATGGTCCTCAAGGTATTGCCTGGTCACTTCTCATTGGAGTAACTTGGCTCGGAAATAAGAAATAATCGGCTGAATATAACGCTTTTGTCATGTAGATATGCTCTTTCAGAGGAAAACCTGACACTTAGAATGTACGTTATCTGTGGTGTGTGCAGGTTGGTTATTCACTAAATGAAAGAGTCATCCGCCCGGCCGAAGTAGCAGTCGTGAAAGACCCTTCAGTATAAGCTCTACTAGAAAATTTTGGTAGCCCTTAGAAATTCATTAGGCGGAGATTCAGCTTGAGCGTCTTTTGCTTATGCTCTTCTTTATATAGCATGTCAGCATTATGAGAAATGTGAGGTTTCAGCCCAAGAAGAAAGTGAGGTGACCCACAGATTGTGGATTCTTAAGAAATACGTATTAGATTATCCCACCTCATGTTCTGAGAGTTCTGAAAGATGGAGGTGGCCCTACGCGGGAGGCAAGTACTGTATATTGGAAGAGCACTTATAACACGTTATACTCACTATGGTCCCAAAGAAATGTCCGAAGCGTTGCAGTTTATAGACTGCCTGTCTCTGGGAGGCTGGTATTTCTTTGAGTTAATGTGTGTCGGAAATATCGTTCTATCCGAGATCGTCGTTTTGAACAGTTTCTGACGTCAACTCAATTTTCAAATGTGTACATTATTCTGAGACATCGTTTTACCAGGAGAACACTCGTACTGTTGTGAAAGTCCCGACAGTATAGTAGTGAACACGGTTGAGCAATGGTTGGCCAAGACCCTGAGATGTGTTAGACAACTTTGCCGTCATCCTGACGAAGAAATCCTTTTTGTGTTCTGTGTATGAGGGTTTAGAGGTATGTAACGCGTTGTTCACCAGACCATTGAGATATGTAGTGGTTATGTATTTGGAATCTGGTTGGACGTCCCTCTGTGTTATGCACCATACTCTATGGTCATGAATTCTTAGTTGCTATCACCGACTGAGCTAATATATCATTAGTACCAGGCACATGTGTAGAGACACAATTGAAGTGTACAAACCAATCTTTGCGTAGAGACACAATTGAAGTGTACAAACCAATCTTTGCATGAGGTAAATACCATTATGCGGTTGAACTTTGTCGTTCAACACCTTGAAACCAGACATCATTTGTCTTTGAGTCGTTCTATATCGTGATGGCTGAAGTCGAGGCACACGGAGGCGAGGTGTTGCACACCGAATATCACTGATAAGAAGCTCTTCAACGGTGATTCTGGATGCACTTAGTACGCAGCCATCGTGTAACATCGAGGAGATAGTAGGTTGACCATACTATGCCACTGAGAACGTGACAATGGTGACGAGGTACTGCAAAATTATTGGCGGGCTCATTAATCAGGCCCTGAAGAGACCCACTATAGATTTCCTATTCCTTCGTTCTTAGTCAGACGGCAGTTGTGTGATATGATCAAACAACAGGGAAGAAGGCAGACAGGTTCTTAGATGTCTGACTAGAGGAATTGAGATGCTTTGACAAAGTAGAGCAGCGTGAGAGTGGACTCGGTGATGTACTTGAGGTAATTGCACTTGAAATATGGCTTGTTTTCGCCATATTTCAAATGAGAAGACATCTGTCGATGGTTATATGGTTGTCTGGACGATGAAATCCCCCTTGTCGGGGTAAAGAAACGTAGAGCACGAGTTTGTTGCTTAAAACTTTCTCTGTCGGAGTGAGGCGGAAGTCAGGAACTTCACATCTGGTGAGATGGCTAGAGAAAGCAATCGTGAGAAGTAACACGACACTTCTTTCAGTGAGCTTATTCTCTCCAACCGTCTTCACGTTTTTTCATGCATTTTGTAGCCTCATGAACTTCCCTAATCCTGCTTTTCTTGGTTGCCAGCGATAGTTTTCTGCAGCATCTATTTTCTTTGGTATGTGGTAACGTGCTTCTCTCTCTTGGGTCCGAGACAGTCGATGTGTTTAAGTAAAATACAGCAGTGGTTGTGGGCCCAACTCGTCTCTGTTTAGGGTGCAGAGCATCGTCGAGCAACGCGTCCTCTCTTTTGCAGGTGTTCCAGAGTTGGCTCAGTAAATCGTCATCGGTATTCTCAAACTCATCCGTCAAAAACTCATCACTTTCTAGATCAGGGCCCACAGTTTCTACATCCGTATCAAAATCAGATCTCTCATCCTCGTCTTTGTCGTCCTCAAGCTCATGAATCTCCACACCTCCGGCTGCAGTTTGTTTGGGGGTCTTTTCGTAGCAATTTTTGTCCGTGTCCTTGAGTTTGGCCATGATGCTTTTCTGATTTAGTTGCCTGGGTGAAAGTGACGCAGTGCCTTTGGGGTTTGAGGTTCGAACTAGAGGAAGACGCGTTGTCATGTTGGAGAAGTTCCATTCTAGACTGCAAGTACTCCTCGGCTTCAGAACAGCAGCAGCTGATTGCCGATGCGACTTCTTGACTCCTGCAAACGAGAGTGTAGGTAGTTTGAGCTACTTTCCCATACTTGAATTACTGCTCGGGAGGTTTGTTCAGAGCTTTCTTTAATGACCAAATTCAAACCACGTTACAGAGCTTCCACCAGCATCCACCTAACTGTTCACCGTTTCGACGACTATGAAGCTCGAAATTAGCGTATTGACTGTTCATATGCCCGCAATGGTGGGTGAGTATCCGTCACAAGGAGAAGAAAGAGAAAAACCTGGAATTGTGGACTTGGCGGTCTTAATCTTCCGTTGCATTACCTTCAAGAGCAAATCCTGCTCCCTGCACCCTCTCCGTCCCCATCCGCAGGATAAACAAGACTTCCCATTCAGAAGAGAACATCAATAGCAAGCCGCAGGAAAACACTTTTTGTACAGCTCATGACCTCTTCTGGTAGGACTCAATAAGAGTTTACTACTGTTCATGATCTGTTCTGATTGGAATTCGAGTATATAAGCTATGAGTCCCCATGATTCCCACCACTTCTTCCGCTGATTGAAAACTACTTTCTCCTCTCCGTGTGGTCTATACGCTTTCTTTCACATCAACCTGGACAGGTTGTGTACCATACCATTGGTCTATAATCCGATTCGTAGTTTTCTTGGGTCGAATCATTGCAGCTGTCTTCACAAACTGTTCACATTCAACAACTAACCTCAGCAGTCTTCATCCGGCTCAACGTCCTGATCACTACCCCTTGACAACAACTACCGCAACAACACAACGGCACTGCGCGGACATGGACTTCCTTATTAAAGTCTTCCTCATTTCCATCCCTCCCTCACTAATTAAAGCGTGTCAAATTGCCCTCTACACAGATTCTTCTACTTCTTCCAACTTACTCCATCCGTCACACCGTCCCCTTCTCTTCCAGACTTCCTGCTTTTTTCTTCTTCTTCTTCATGATTACTATCCGTCTTAGTCCAACCCCGAAAAGAATTATCAAATCTCTGCCCCACCGCACGAGTTCTTCTCTACCTCCATAGCTGCTAGATCCCCCATCCAATTCATCCCACACCAACTCATCCAATTCATCCCACACCCCTTCCAACCTTTACTCCTAAGAGAACTTCATTCTGCCCTTCCCTTTTTAGATTTTGCAAGAGCAAGTAGCTTAAGCTGTTAACACTACCACGTACCCTCAAACACTTTGATGATCAAAAGGTCGCTGCCGCCGCTGCTGCTTCCATTTCAGGTGGCACGAAGCTTTGCAAGCATGTGCTCGCTACCGTTATAACGACCACGGTGTCCCCGCCGTAGGACATCTAAACCTCGAGTAAACCCGGCCTGGATCTGACGGTTGGCCGCAACCTTCAGCCCTAATCAGGGTTTAAGCCCCACACCGTGTTCCCCCATGGATGCAGTTACCCCGGGGCTGCTACCACCTCGCCGCCGCTCCTTGGGCATCTGCTAGCGGAAGGTGAAAGGGCAGCGTGGTACTCAAAGGTTTTCCAGGGCTCAGCGATCAGCTAATCAAGGGAATTACAATAATTGTAGTGCCATTAATCACCTACGGCCTTTATGGTCCACGGTGTTCGGTCTTTCAAAACCGCGTTATGATTACCTCCAGACACGCCTGCTAAATTTATTTCTAGGAGATATGAAACTGGCACCTACACCCCTTTCGTTCTTTCCAGGACATGAACCTGAAATCAACTCAAACGAGCTCCGAATTAAGAGCTCTATTATTATATCTAATTTCTTAGATAATCATGCATTGCTCCATCGTTCTGCCATGGTGGGTGTGATGTTCTACAGGCCTTTTTCTCTCCAGCTCTACGGTTACTGGAAGGTACATTTTCATCATCGTGCTGATAAAATATCAACCACCCTAGTCTCCTAAACAGGTTTCCAGAGAATGTCGCTAGATCCGTGCTAGCTGACTACTTCTATGTTGAGTAATAAACCAGTTTTAGCATATTCATTGCCCAAGTCATCTAGTGCCAAAGGTCATGTAATGAACAGACAAATAACATGACTGGATGTTGGGAACCTTAGTATATTTCACTAAAGCAATTATTGGCAAAGCTCTATTGAGTCCAAGTTCTCTGAAAAGTGAGTGTAAAAATAACCTTCTTCTCTACTAATTTTGCAAAAATCTCAAAAACATAATTATATGTTTAACCACGACTAAGACGCCCAATGAGAACCATTATTTGCTAAATACGGCTATACCCTGTGCTATGAATATGCTACCTCTAATTTTGGGTTGCCGAGGAAATAGGAAACGAGATGCTGAATTTCTATGTCAACCTTCCACTTCCATCGACAAGTTTTGCAGGAGCGAGCCAGATTCTTTTGGAAAGAAGTGTAGATTTAATCAGTTGTTGGAATTCTGTTGAGGACTTTGAAAACATAGGCTGATAACAACTTTGCTGAAAGAAAAAAGGCAAAAAGAAAGACACAATATCGTTAGGAAGGCGGTAGAAGGTATGTTGAGAATAAAAACATCAACCACAATTGAATCTCGATCCATTAGTAGTGACCTTTACATACATACAAAACATGAACCGATGGGTATGTCAGGGTTCGATAAATGTCTATCTCTCCCTCTCCGTTGAACTTCGTAAAAATTTTAAATGCCCTACATGATTATCTTACTTTCTGATTTCCTTTATATCTACCAGTTCCTATGAAAAGTAGAAAGACCCCCAAACATTGACTTGCCCGACCGGACCGCACATGCTTTTCGAAGTATGTGTCGGAGACAAAGAAAGGGAAGAGAAGGGACAAGAAAAAGTAGACACAAGAAGATAAGAAAGCATAGGATTGAGCAATTTTTGCCTTTGGTTGTTCGTAGGACGAGGGATTGGAGACAAATATCGCACACACGACTCATATCCATTCAATGATTGGACAATGCAAGCAGGAAAATGTAAAGAAGATGTTTGCACAAGTTCTCCAAATGCGGGGACAAAAGTTCTAGAATATTTTGTGGCGTAGCCAGAAAAGTTGAGCAGAAAACATCAGCAAAATTTCCCTTCTCCAAAGTTCTGTAAACTAGTATATGACTATCCAAAATCTATTGACTTTGTTCCAAATGAGACTACGAGTAACTTCAAATTGGATTTTCCCTTTCGTTTTACTTGAATGGGATCGAAAAGATCAAGTAGAAGACGAAACGCATGATGGATGGTATATACTTCACCTTTCAACTGCTGCGGGATGCTTTCTATACTCCAAGCACAAGAATGCATGCCTGCCCTGAGAAATGTCAATATACCCCGTGATTTGTGAAGAACCGACCATTTGAGAATGAACGACTGCGACCGCTTGACTTCCCATTGTTGCTCTTGACGAGAATATGGAGCAGAAGCTTCGGTCACAAGGTGCACGTGATACCCCAAAGTGCTGGACCGAGAAAGAATATTCAGGGGCAAGAGCAGAGCGAACCTATCTGAAGAGATTCAGCAAACAGAAACGATTTGCAAGAGGAAGGCGTTCAACAGAAAGTTCCTTGTCCTTGTAAAGTCCAATTGATGTGTCGCTAGCAAACCTCTGAATTGGTGAATTGCTGGGAAGTAATCTGTTGTAAGATGTATCAGTATGAACGGGAGTGATGGCGCATCTCAATCTCTTTGACAGCTTATGTTTTGATTAGAATCGTAATGGCGACATCATTTGGTCTCGTACCATGAATTAACTACTATGTGTGAGCCGGTTGGTTTAGACACACCTCCCTGGCATCGAATCAATGCTCGTTAGATCTCCTGAGCCAGATTTATGCAAGTCGAGAACCTCTCTCTGTGGTCTATCTCTCCTTTAAGGAATAACATGGCACCAAACTGTATGGGAAATCCAGTGCCAATCGTGAGAGAATTCTAAGATTCTCCGTCTCTTTACAGTGCACATGGATGAGAGGGTCTTCCCTCTTCCGTTCGGGATCACCTCCATAGATAATTTGTGTTTCCTCATTTGTTCTCATCTAAAGATCTGTCTCCAGGATTTGGTGTGTAGGCAGTTAAAAGTAGATTACACTACTCGTCCGAGAGAGAAATTACATATCTTCTGTACCAGAAAATTTGCAAATGTACGTATTGCACCTTCAGGGTAAAGCCATTTAGCTCCTCGGTTGTTTCTCAAAGTTGAGAAATATCTCAGTCTTGCTTTGTCTCCGATCCACATTCTATCATACAGGAGCCAGATGTTCGCACTTGGGAAGCCACCATATCGAAATATTATGATATATATCGGTACTCGTAATAATCTGCACGAAGGAGGACAGCAGCAATGTGCACGTTTCCAATGCTAATCAAGGAGGCCGTTCACTTAGAAACGAGTAATGACGCGATTAGGAAATGTGGGGAACGCACGGACACACTCCACACTTTTCTGTGTGCAGCCCTGGTCACGAGGTGCTTTTGAAGAGTCGGTGCTAAAGGTGCTACGACTAGTAGCAGTAGCACACACACAATACTCAGTTGCTCATTGGATGGATGGATTCAGATTCCTTCACTTTAGACCGTTCATATACACCAAATTCCTCGAATCCGATGCTCGATCAACGAAGCACGACAGGGCGGAAATCCTGACTTGCCCTGTGAGCCCTGGATGCAACTTTCCTTTTCTGCCGATTTTGCGAGCTACCGAACATCCAGCAGCAGCAAATTGGCACCACCAGCAGCCCTACTGATCGGTGACGTCCTGTTTGCTTGCATCAGCGATTATTTTCTTTCCTTTCCTCGCGTTTTCTCACGAGTCAAAACCCAAAAGCCTTGGCTTCGCTTCACTTTCGTTCATTCTGCTGTGAGGAAAAAGGGTGTCTCAGTGAGAAAGGAGCTCTAATCTATAGATGAATTGAATTGTGTCAAGCTTTGGTGTAGAGGTTATCGGGAATGATTGCGGACATGACGAGAGAGAGAGAAAGGGAGAGAGGGAGTCAAAGTGGAACCATGCAGTGGAACAACTATGACGACGCACCGCGTAAACATAGTGAACGCAGTCAATGGTGTGCAATGTATACCGTAGAGGGTCAAACCTCTCCCAGGGCTGGGTGCGGTTCAGGATCTCCACAAGTTGCTTACATATTTTTCAGTAATAAGGGTGTGGACCTTTAATTAGTTCTTTCCACTCTAATAGAAGCTCAAGAAAAATTTCAAAGTTCTACACTTAGATAGGCTTTATGGTTATTCTTGTGGAATATTCTTAGTTTTTCTTAGAAAATATTTCCATTTCATCGTAAGCAATAATTATTTTTTTCAAAATGATATTAAGATATGATAATAAAGTTATAAAATTTAAACATAAAATTTAAAGAATAAAATACTATATATATATATAAATTAGAGAAATATTTTCACCACTTTGGTATCCTACAGTTTATGCTCAACAGTTTAAAAATACGCGAATCCACTATTTCTTTAAACCATCGGTAACCCTAAAACTTATATTCTGTTTACATACATGAAGAAGACATACACAGTAATTAAATTTTTATTAGTCTAGTTCTTACTTAATGTGTATTAGATTGGTAAACTAACTAGTAAACGTGACACCAAAAATGCTTGAACGTAAATAGTGTAATCGACGCTAATTCTGGTAGACAGGAGCGGCAACCACGTAACCGCGTGAAATTTGCAGAGTGGCAAAACCACACAAGATAACCGCGGCCAGACACCGAAGAACACGGTGGTTTGCGGTTAACTCCCTTTACTCTTTACTATTTGTATGTCTCATGGCTTGTCCAGTATCTCAACACTGAAGATGTGAAACAGGATTACCTGTACTTAGGAGAATTTGGAAGAGGAGAACTGTGCTTTAAGAGCGCGTGAAGTTCAACCATTTGCAGTTGACCACAGAAAGTGTTCTGCATGGTCGACGCGAGCGTTTCGGTTTCTCCACATATTGCACTCTTTTCCCTAACCAGTGGGTGTATTTGATGAGGGTGTTCCACGTTCATAGACGCCTCAGGAATCTTTTCACTTTGAACATTATTAAGGTAGGAATTGATGTTTATGTTTTCAGAGAACCATCAATTCCTCGTTTATACCAAAAATATTGGAATATTTCTAAAATGATACCAGGAATATGGGAATATTCTCGAAATATTTCTATGCTATATTACTTAGCAGTCAAAATTTTACTTTCAATTTACAGAATGCTTATCATCTTTACGTGTTGGTTATAAATTATGCTCAGATCAGATTTAGTTGGTTTGAAATTCACGATGTCGTTCTTTCCAGGAACTATGGACTATGTTACCGTAAAATATTTTTTTTGTGTATTTAAATAATGTAATAAAATATAATAATAAGGTCTTGAGACCGTCTGGACCCATGATAATTATTTAATTCTCCATTAGTGAAGATTCTTAACAAATGCGGTTCACACTAATTAGAAAAGCGACTTCAAAAATCACTGAACTGAAATAGTGTAGTCCAAATTAATTACGGAAAGAGTGTACAAAATTATGCGACTGTCAACCACGTGATGGAGAGGAAATGCACCACTTAATTCAGGCTGACGCAGTCAGTGGACTGTTTCCCCCTTTTACTGTAGCAGTCAAAACTCTACGTGGACGGTTTTCTCACGCAAGCTTTTCTCTGGGGTCTTTTCACAAGAGAAGAGTGGGAATAAGAATTTAATTGAGGTTAATTATCATTATTTTATAATGGGATAGAGAGCACGTTTATGCCAGGGACATGATATGTTGCCACATTGCCTATATAGACTTGAAACCTAAATGAATGAGTTTTGTTGCATCGTTTGGTATGAATTCTGCAGAAGGCATGCTATGCTTTCTAAATGCGGCATGGTGTATTAGCCTCAGATATACAACATTTATGAACCACTATTAATCATCTGATATTTAGGTCGGTGAAAATGTTCAGTATCATTCCATTGAACATTTGATCCACCAACTACGATGAAATTAGTGAAAAGTATATTTTTCTATTTACACAACAATTGGTTTCTCGTATTGACGAATTAGAAGAGATGTTAACCAACAACCGAAAAGATGTCTTTAAAGATAAAAAACAATAGAACCAAAACGACACGGTTCATTAATCATCAAAGATTATAGACTCACGCAGTGCATTAGTATCTACTTTATCAAACATTCACTGGTACGCAGTTTCTCCACGGCTCCAACCACGTAGCTGATGTTGAAGATTCACAGTAATTTACTGTAGTAAAAGAACGGCGCACCGCGTAACCTTGCCCAACCCAGTCAACGAGATACCTGCATGGGAATAGGAGCGGTTCAATTTCCCCGCATATCAAAGAGAGGCGACCACTAACAACCACGTAATTTCTCAACCGCAACTGGTCGAGTGGTGCGGTCAATAAAGTTGTTTGATCTGCAGACATAGTCAGTCAGACCTTTATAGCTACAGTACAGTCAAGCGCTATACATGTGGTTCCTATACAGTACTCTGAAACTCGTATGGAGGACTGACATTGTCTACAGTACGATGCAGTTGGCCATTGACGTAGTACAGTAGAAGTGACGAGCTGTACAGTAATCCAGTGCGTGTGGGAGGGAAATCGTGCACAGAGTTTCACAGGATGCTTTCTCTCAATGATGGGGTCTTTCCATCCTTCGTTTTTCCTACGCGGTCGCCTTTCTTCCTCAATGAAGATGGTATTGTGGAATTCAGTATTGCTTTGCTGTACGAATTATACTGCTGCTTTGAAGTTGATTGCAAGTGGATTATGTTTGAAGTGATTCAAGTTCATATTTTGGTTGGATTAAGCTGGTCTTGAATTGTTAAGCGTAGTTCGGATGAGTCTCCTGTTCTTTTGTTTTGATGACATCAGTTAAAACGTGAAAAGGTTGAAACCTATGGAGGATAGCGCATACGCTGCAAACACTTTGGCGTGCTAATGACTGATGTAACAAATTTCTCGTGAAACATATCGGAGCAAGACGTCGGTACGTTTAAAAGTGTACCTTTGGAAAGATTGTTCCTTCTCCAATCTATCTATTTCGTGTGCCTACTTGGTGGGTTAACCTAGATGATACTTTGCACACAACAGAGCCTCGAGCCAGAATTACGCAAATGCACCAAATTTAAACAGTATCATGGCCACTCTTTCATCTGAGTGGCATAAAACTTATGAACCCAGTTATTGGTCAACACAGTAATCCCCAGAAAATAAATTATTAGTGATTGATGCACCGCATTCGACGTTGATCCATTCGGATGCTAACAAATCTGGGCGACATTGAACTTACTTGCAAGGATTCATTCTAGGGGGCTCGTAAATAGTTTATCTACAGAATATCCTTAAAATGTAACATATGTTTCTATGCAGCGCATAGCTAAGGAACGCTTTGAACACGACTGACGATTCGCGAAACAACTTGTGAAGTTTCTCCTTTTTCTATTGTCTTTGACTGATACGTGTTGTTCTTTCTAAGTACGTTTACTCTAGAAGACAAATCTGCCAAGCCAAGAAAATCTCCGGCCACGTATTAGGATTTTGATTATCGAGTTTCAAGGATATTCAAAACTTGCTCCAACGTCTGGAAATTTGTCTGCACATGAAGAAGATGTCCAAGTTCCGCTTGCCATCCTGCAAATACAAGGTCGTATATCGAAATAAAACAATATAGTGTAGTCGTACATATTACTAATATTAAGTTACAGGCTCTCATTGCAAGTACCACTTTTGCTGCCTACCTCTTGCAATTGTATTGCAGGCGAAGCATCCTGTTTGACGCGAGGGAGAGTTTGGACTTCATGCAACTAGCTCGAAAGTCATGGATCAAAGGAGTTGCTTGCTTAAAATCGACTTTTGTCATCAAGTGAGGTCACGTCATCCATCCTACTACCGTAAGCAATCTACTCTAGAGTGGAGAGTCTTTTCCAGGTATTGTCCCCGTTCCAGTTCTTTCTCATTGGAAGAAGAAACATGCGTGTCATGAGTTATAGTACCCACTCCAATGCGTGTTCTAGCTACTTCCAACAATGAAGACGCGAAGATCTACACGGTCTCGAATCACCACGCACTTATCTTGATTGGTCCGACGTCAAAGCTGAGGTCCAAGACCCCGGGTTTGTGTTGAAGTTCTCTAATACAGTGAACATTGTTCACCAGGCGCCGAACTGTCTTCCAGGTTCCTACCACAAAGATCACGTATGTGCTTCTTAGCGCTGCCTTCCAATCTAAGATTCGTATCAAGTCGATCTCCCAGATGGTTCATGATAGCAACAATTTCATCACCTCATTTGAAACCCGGAATGAAGTCCAGCCACGAACGTTGACTAGGAGAGACCAGCGTTTTGAGTCCGTACACCTGCAAGCCCTTGCTTGAGTCATACTTATCACCGCCTCGAGAAATTACTCTGGACTTTACAAGCTTGTTCCTCTAATCATAGAGATTACTTGAAAGCAGCGATGACGTTTCTTGCGTAGAGTACCCAGCTACATAAACATTGCACCTCTCGTCTTCGTTTCTTCGTCAACCAGTAGACTATATAGACATGCACGTTTCAGGACAACTTACAATATCCTATCACTAGAGTATAGTTCTGCAGTACAAAATTCAAAGGCAAATGTTGAATATGGGAATGATTCATTCTCTCGAGAACCCAGTTTATTATGACCGCTATAACTTCTTAATAGTCAATCATGAGAAAGTCTTCAGTTACTTCTCTTTTAAATAAATCATAGACTTCTCGAGCTCTTATAGACCTTCTCAAGGACCTATAGACCTGGTCAAGAAATTCTCAAGGTGTTTTGTATGATGCCCGTCTAGAGGTCAGTTCCTTCCTTTTCTCATCTTTATAGGGAGGGAGATAGCGACGGCATAAGAATGAGTTCCATCCATTCGCTTTTGTAAATAAATGGGGAATAAACACACAGTAAGTTTAATGCTATCTAATATAAAACTTACTGATGGTGGCTACTGTTCGCTTTACTATGAGGTTAAGAAGGTTTAGAAGTGAAACATGAAATCAGAACCCCTGTCCTCAACCGTTGACATGTTCTGTGACACAAGACAGGAACTGTGGACAAATAATCAACCATATAGTTACAATAACGAATGGCTAGCCTCTAGAGATGGCATAATAGTGGTGGGGGTAATACTCATTCCCTCTCGTTTGGTATTGGCTTCTATGAGGCATCATGGAAAGGCATGACACTCCCCTCCTTTACTTGAGAGCGAATTTTTTCGGAAAGCGGGAGAGAAGCCGAATCACATCAGGATGTAAGTAAAGAGGCAATTCTCTTAGTGTTTTAATTGTGGTTCCATTGGTATCTGAATTGAAGATTGTGGACAATTTTGGAGTAAAATATGAGTGTATTTAAATTTTCTAGGGTTCTGAGTGATTATTTTACTATGAGAGTGATGGGTTAGTATTATTTACTAGTATGCAAACCAAAAATCTGGTTTGCATACTAGCTTTATTGGAACTAGTTTTTATGGAGTTGGTAAATAGAATTTATAAGTTGTTTATAAGTTTATACTCTTGTTTATACGTTTATAGTTTGTAGGTTCCGTGAGAGTTAGTATTTACTCAAAGAGGTTTAAAATACTGTTAATTACACGGGTACCTCGTGTTATTGACAATAAATTTATACTTACCGTTGTCAATAATTTTTTTTTCCAACTTATGCTTATTACCTCCTCATGGAAGAGACGGAGTATTATTAGACATTTTGAGCAGATATTATATCTTATTATATTGTTTCTTGCTATGTATTGTACATAATTCCTCCATGCCTCTCCTCAAGAGGTTTCTCAAGAATAGTTTATGAATATCTTTGAGATCTTTTCTATGAAGATAATCATTCTAATGGTCTAGTCGAATTTTTTCAAGTACTTGTGTTAGTAGTAACAATGTGTGGAAATTTCTCTGTCAATTTGTTAGGTGTTAGTCAACTTCTTGCAATGAAGAATGATACAAGGTGCATTAAATTAATTGCTGTTGGAAAGGTCTTATTGCATCTAGTAAGTCATATTATTGTCTTTTAATGCTGTTTCACTTCCAACAACATCTTGGTCTATATTAATTTGGAGTTGCTACAATGGGAAGTTTAAGACCATATCTCTTACAATTAAAGTACTCTTAGATATCTACATAGATTACATTATCTTATAGGTGGATATGAGAACTCTTTTAATAGCATCTCAAGTACCTCCATCTTTAAAGAGATTGTGTAGGTTCAAGATGCGTGAAAAGTAAATTTCCTTTTGTAAAATATTTCTATTCTTTTTTCTCTTTACTACAAGCATGACTTCTCATAAGAGGGAGCCACAATCAATCTAATTATCATAAAGAGATCCCTCATGATGAAATTTATTTTTAATAGCTCATTTTTAGCTTCTTTATCTAGTAATATGGTCATGTTAAAGTTTTCTGTTTCCTTCCTTGGTGAACAATACACACATTGTGGGCCTTTTAGACCAAATTAGACAAGCCTTTGACCATTTGAATACCAAGTTTTATTATTAGGCTTGAGAATCAAGGTATCAAAGTGTAGAGCATAGTTACTTTTAGGTAATTTTTATCACTTCTAGCTTCTAGATGTGTACACTATATCTACATATAGTTCACATATTCTTGGAATACCAATAATGTCCATGGATTTTATCACATGCTTTTCAGTACCGATCTTGCTCATAGATTCTTGGAATTTCAAAAGGGTCCATGGATTTTATGACACTTTTAGGTTCCACTCTTGTAGAGGATACTTTTCATGTATATAGTATTCTTCTACTAGGGGACATATAGGTGATATATTCTTCTCTAGTATTACTCATTGACCAACCTACTCATTTTGCATGGTTCTCCTTCTTCTATCTATCTATCTATCTATCTATCATGTTTAAGTGTGTGATAAGAGACTTGACATGTAGACAAACACCTCTAATAAATTTGTGTGAAGAGACAGGACTACTATCCATAGAAGAGACTAAACTTGTAGCATATTTGGGTAGTTAGGTACTCTAGCATCTTTGCTTTCCTTTCAAATTGTGATTGCCAATAGACCAATCTTGGAGACATATGTGTTAGAGGTGGACAAGGGATCTTTTTTTTAATACTATTGCAATTAGCAAGAGATGGTATTTTTTTCTCAAGCAAGACTAACTTCCATTCTTTGCCTCTTTGTATTTTGATTGGACTAAAGATTTGTAGTTTTCTTTGATATATTGATAATTTAAATAGACTATATTCTATTCTAGTTTACCCATCCACTCTTGTGTTGGCTAGTGCACTCTTTGCTCTTGCTTTGGCAAAGGTGGAGGCTCTTGGATCCCAGCTTGACCTTGCATTAGTGTATTTCAACTTGTGCTAACTACTTTCTCTACAACAATGATTCTACTTAGGTCTGATCCATCCTTTTATATCTTCACATACTCACTAGTAAGTGTGGTGTTACCTCGGATGCAACGAGGATCTATATGACTCTATACATGATGCAGTTAGAGATATAGTGTTTGTAATGGTATGGAAGAGTAGGTATGCTACTTGAGGAGAGTGTAGGTATGCATTGCAAATGACACTAGTTAAGATAGACTTGAATATTTTTTAATTATCTTGCAGTTAGGGTAGATTGTACATCCAAAATGATCAAGTGATAGTAACATATATTATGTTTATGAATCCCACATACATGAGGCAGGTCTAGAAAGATGATTATCCATTCTCTAGGATGGACGGTGAATGGAGCAAGAATAACCAAGGAATAACCAAGTATAGGTGTATGCAACAAGGTTATCTCCTAATTCCTCCAACTTTAGGGTTGTAAATACAATGTCTTAAATAATTGTTAGGAATTGCACTTAGAGTTTGCTATACTAGACTACAAGGGTATCACTGTCACTTTTGTATGTTGTTACTTACCACAAATGTCCATTGCTTCATACTAGATGATACTATACTAGATGTTTTTTTATACTTTATAGGGAACGTTGGTTGATGTAATCCAAGGCAATGTTTCTTTGGATGCTCCATTGTTATATAGAACGTATGAAGTACATAGATTCAGGACTACAAATTTCCATTCCGACCCATTGGGGCGGAGCACCATTTTACCTTTAGGTTTTATCCATGTGCAACTTGATGGGTTTGTCCATCCTTCTTATATCATTCTATATATGTAGCATTTCTCGAGATCAAATTGATGAGAGATTATATTGTACATTTATCGTCTTCCACGGGGCTCATAAATGAGTAGCTCGAATAGCTTGAGAATCGGTCATCCTTTTGCAACCTTGTTTCCAGTTACAAGATCCGAATAGACTAGCTATGATAGCAAAGTAGAGGAGCTCTTTTCAGAAAATATCGTTTGAAATCAAACCAATGGTGAGCTTGGAACAACTCTCTTTAAGCTGACAGGGTCTGTATGGACGGGGGAGGATGTAGACAATCTTTTCTCCCCTCCATCTCTGCACAATATGGTCCATCACTGAGTCAAGTAAGCAGTCAAAGTTCAGAGAATAGGGTAACTAACGCCACGGAACAACTAAACTTAATGAGGTAAAGATGTAAGCTTTCTTCGCCTTCGTGTCTTTTCCAACGGTTCCTGTTTCTGAAAATGCGTTCATATCGTCGAATGCAAAGACCATCCAATTGGATTTGTCTTACCCATACCTCGAAGACCTCGAAGGGTGTAAACTAAGCAAGTATATTACAAGCTCCCCTCAACATCAACATTGACCCTTCGTTGGTAGGCTTATCTTTCCTACTAGCTTCAAGAGGACCAAAAGGTTGAGCTACCAAGAACACACGTTTTGCTGATCGGAACTGACAGCGGCTCCCAGAATATTAGTAGAAAAGGATCCAGTCTTCTACAAGAAGCGTTCTCCTTAAAGAATTCTGGTGGTAAGGAGATCGCGATAGAGATGTGGACCGGATGGTTGCCTATACTTCCCTCTATCTCATCGCCACGATTTTTATTGGGCCTAAGTACGACAGGTTGACAATCCACCGTTTGAATCTGGGTGATTAAACAACCAATGTGAAGTTCATTAGATGTGAAAAGCGGTATTTCGACCAGCGCTGTGGACCACGTTAAGAACCATGCATCTTCCCTGCAGTCCGCATTCATACCATAACAGACATGATCAAGGTGCATGAATTGGTTTTGCAAGCTAAGAGATACCTTTATGAATTTATCATTACTGATAATTAATGACGAATACTTATGGTGTTAGAGAATCAGGTATGCTTTGCGTCATTCAATGTCCCGGGATGGTTGAAATCTTGCAAGAATCCCTCAATTCTTAAATACATTCCACTAACTACAATAATTAGCACAACACTGTATTATATTATACTGGTGGTGTGAGCAACTCAAAGGCTTCGTGGTCTTCGCAATTATGCTCCTCTCTGAATACTGCAGCAGAGAAGTGCTCGCAAGAGGAGCGTGTTGTCTTTCCGAACCAGTGGTATGTTTTGCATCTTGAGTTGAAATATGAAGGTTGAAATTTCGAAGGTACAGAGCTAAGACAACACATCCAGCAAGTACACAAGGAAGAAGACGACGATAAAGGTGAAATAGACATATAATTTTCACGAAAATCATTTACGATTTTCCGTATTGAAAATAAATACAATATTATCCAATAAGATTTGAGGTATCTTTGTTGCAGATTTAAACTTCAATTAACGAAAATCTATGTTTGAATAGTAATTAATTTCACTTCAACACGTTAGATAAGAGTACGAGACAATCTGATAAAATGTAGAGGACGTACGCATATTATGAAAAGAGTGGCTTATGCTTCTATCACCATGTCATGTTGTGAATGTTAATATAATGAGTAAATTTAATTTTCGTAAATTTGAAAAACTGTTAGGGAAAACCAATTGGATAATTTTGAAATACAACCCATAATCTAAAATACTTTCTCCTAGTGTTCAAACTTAAGGATTTTTGTCCAAATTGACAAAAGCGACAGGTAGAGCAAACATGTGAATATCCGATCAGACACACATTTACTTGCGTGTTCTGTGTCCAATGATACTAGTCCTGTCTGAAATAGTATAGAAATAATAAGTAGCTCTTTTATCTCATGAATTCTTTAGATTCGCTCACAACCCATCACTCACTTGAGAAACAACTACAGAGATAAAATCTACTTGACCCACTTCAGAAGTGACATGTTAAACAGTATATCAATCTAGCCACCTTTGGTATCACCGGGTTTAAACCTCTCTTGCATGCGAATAGCATCTTCATAACATATCCAATCTCGGTATCCTCTCCCCTGCGCGTGCCTGCTCTGCCTAGCACACACATGCTGCTCGGTAAGGTACTAAAAAACACGTGAAAGCTTGACAGGGCCTTGTAACTGTTGCTTCTTGTAGAAGTTGACCATAAGTTCAAGCAAAGGGACTATTTCCATTTACCACATATGTTCTTAGAAGGTCCATTGCATTGCAAGCTTCCTAGTGATGACGAAATTGTCAAAGGTAAATCCCTTTAATGGCAACCAAATTTAAATCGTCAGTGTACTAAGCGATAGACAAATGTGGCAAGCACGCAGAACACGACAACTACTGTGCCAGTAACAGTGATCAACATTACCTCATTAGAATTTTAGTGTATGAGAAGTTCGAAAAAAGGCGACCGCGTAGGAAAAATGAAGGATGGGAAGACCCCATCAAGCCGTACAAGGGAGAGACAAAAAAAGGTAACATGGGGCTAAGCCCCAATAGAGTCCAATAGTGTATGAGAAGTTGAGAGAATGATCATCTCTTGATACATAGGTGAATCCGATAGAACAGTTGGAGTGTACTGTAGTGTCTATGAGAGATGCAACAACCAGAGCCGCAAGCAGCTCCATTGAAGCTTCACCAAGTCATCAATGTGAGATTAGTTGTAGCATAGAAATGTGGATATTCCCAGATTCCATGCCATCGGGGTTTCCGAATTCTTCGAATCACACACTGTCCGCTAGACTACAACGCAGTTTGATGTCATCCATTACTTAGATCGACGGAAAATGCAGCAATGTCTGGATTTCATCGTAGAACTTGCTGTGTACGGATCTGAAATGGAATGACTCTTATGAACGAATGATACCACTTTGTCACCTTAATACCGTGCAGTACGAACGACTCTCTACACTGGATGTCTTCTTCTAAATCTGGCTAGCTTTCAGTGTCGAAGAAACGTTTAAGATTCTCTCTCGACAACAGGTCTTGGACAATGAAACACAAATTATGTATAAACTTTAAGAAAAGTGCGGGGCTTTAGGAACTAATTCCCTGTTCTGAATTGACCAGATTTATATACCTAAGTGGAGCCTAATGAGATTTCCATAACCGTAATTAGCGTTTGTAAATGTAGGTGAATTGACCAGATTCATCTCTCTGAGTGGAGCTAAGTGTGACTTTCGTAACCATATTTAGCAAATCTTCATTTTACAGCAAATAAAGAATTTGCAAGTGGAAGTTTCGCTGAGGAACACGTATGTCATCTTGCGTGGATATGTTCTCAATAGATAGTAATAGGACCTAACACCCGATGCGATCTCTAGGAGAATTTAGGTTTGCTAGCGTCATGAAAAACGTTTTTTATTTTCCGCCTTTTCGGTATTCTATAGATACATATATCTCAACCCTCTTGAGTGAAGAACTCTCTCTCAAGCAACAGTGATACAACTCAAAATATGAACTGTAATTGGCATCATCTATCGAGAAGATCGTGCCTTGCTTTACTAAAAGACCATTCAGTTATTGGGATTTGAAGGGTGTTGATGATAAATATCTCACCAGCTCCGGATCCAATTATCCATTGTCAATCGTAGAAAACAGATTTTTGGATCAGAAAGATGATCATCTCCCTACGAAGGACAACATTTCATTTGTCATGAAAGTTCTCCTTTCAAGTTGATGTGGACAAAGTTAGATATGGCTGGTGATGAGCTTGTAGTGATACGAAACGTTGTAACATTAAGCGTCATTTAAACTCTATGGATATAAAGAGAAAAATAATTAAAATTTTTCAACAGCTTCATGATCTTAGAAAGAATAAGTGATTTCAATTCAAAGATCAAAAGAAAACTCAAAAAGGTTATTCTCGTTACTTTTATTTAAATGCTTTTTCTTATCTCTATCCAGTCCTGACATGCAGAACTACAACTTACTATAGTGCACACATGGTTTTATATAAGAAAGCAAAATAATACGTAATGCAAAGCACATAGCAAGACGGAGAAAAAAAAATGCACCAAAGAACCTGAATTCCAACAATTATATTTACTCCAGTCTAAATAGTATATACCTATTTGCATCTGTTCAAATTTTCTGTTCATCGAAAGTATATGAGAAACAAATTAGACAAGATGAACTACCAAAAATACGTGGTAGATACATGTGACTCACATACCGGTATCTGCAGTAGAATCAAATATGGATGCGACGTCAAAGAAACAGGCCCAAGCCCCTGATTAATGCTAAGTATAGTAGGCAGCAGAAATGTGACCTGTTACTTACCGTGGCTTCCAGCCGAGAGACCCGACATCCTAACGGGATCTGGCGGGGTATGTGGTTGCTCGTTAGGGACTGTAGTTACAAAATACGAAGAATACGGTGTGGTGGTCGTTACAAGTGGGCCCCCCGGCTAGAGGGTGGGTCCTAGGGCGAACAAAGGAATTCAGCTGGGGCCCACGACAAACACAATTGTCTTTTCCCTTGTGGTTGGCAACAGTGGACAGAAAACACGAGCAGTGGGCCCCGGAAACACACTGTGCGTGAAATTTCCAGAAAGAAAAGGTATTCCGAAAGGGTAGTATCCATATCCACCAATATCTGGTGGCGAAGATTCATGAGCTGGTCCACCAATAATTCCTTCTTCCGGAACTGTGGTGGTTATAAAAGTCAAGTCTAAAGAGACCCAAGAAACAACCATGTTTTGTCCTGTAGCGGTGGGTACGACAAATGAGTATGAGACGAGAAAGAGGGAGACTGGAGGACATGGTTTTGTGGTTCGACTTGCACTGTACGATGCATTTGTTTCTTCGTATTGGAGGGCAGGATAAAATCGTCACACTGTGCAGATCGATGCGTTTTTCTTACGGGACAGTAGCAGCTGCTTGTGTTATCTTGGCTGTTTCCAGTTGATAAAGGGGACTCGTTCAGCTTTTCCTGTGTGGAAAAGTTGGAGTTTGATTCAGTTAGTTTTGACTTCGCCGATAAAGTAAAGATATGTGTATTCCAATCAGATCTTGAATACTGAAGGTTGCAAGTTCTCTTTTGTGTAAAAGTTAAGTGGCTTTTGTTTAGGTTTTTCCCCTTTTGTCTGGTTTACATGTAATGCAACAAATAAAAAACTTACAAAAGATTGCAAAGCAGAATTGTTTAGGAGCCATCAGGCATAGGTCTTGTTTTTGAGTAGTGGATTGTGGATGATGCGGAGACATGGAGCAGACTTTAGAGTAGGGTAAGTGAACGAACAGGAAAGTCAAGATTTGCTATAGTAGGCATCTTAGTCAGCAGCTGTATGCTTGTATGAAATCGAAAGAATCAGGGGTGGGAAACTTGAAGTGGAAAAGAATGATAACTCCACTGGATTACGTTTCATAAGAATAAATGGAGTAATCCAGAATCAAATCTTATCTTTTCAGTATAATGGTCATAATTGGAAACACCTCCCAACATTTCACTCCTATCTATGATGGGTGGCGAAGTGTGAAGACAATACGTCATAGAAATCTCTGATTTCGAGGAACAGTTTCTGTCATTACCTCAAACTTCTATCATTCCACTCTACCTTTCCCTCCTTTCCTCAACCTTCTACGTGTAAATGTATTTGAAAATTTCTTCGTCTTTGAAAATACCTACAGTTCTCGAACTGGTTCTGGGAAAGGCCAAACCCAATTCTGAGCTATTGACCGGCATTTCTTTGTTTTTGTGGTCTATTGTTATTTGGTACAGTAACTAAAGGCAAAGATAAACTGAGTTGAGTTGAATGGCTCCTTATCCTCTTCCCTCAATATCCAAAAGCTTTTCGTCTCTCGCTTGTACTTGATGGAGCTTGATGCGGTCTTCCCATCCTTCGTTTTTTCTACGCGGTCGCCCTTTCTCAATATCGAAAAGCTGCATGGTCCAAAGGAATGCCTTGCGAGCGTTCTCGACCTTTTCCATTACTATGAATTCATATCGCTTTTGTTTGTTAAGACGATCATTGTCATGGATGGAAGGAGAATCAATGGTGGATCACTTCAACTCCAACGGTTATTATCATCGATGGAAGAAGAATAATTCAGCAACCTAATGCATGCTGGTTAAATCCATTTTAAGAAAGGATAACAGTAATTAACTACTTTGAGGACGAGCCAAGCTACCGTAATGGACGTCCGTAATCACTGAGGCACAGGATCCTTAGGCTCCGGCATCTAAGTTAAGACGACCTCCTTAGGCAACTTTGACAGTTGTAAGAGTTGGAAAGTGTTCACGTCACGACAGATCTTTGAGACAGAGACAAAGCTAACCAGCTAACGACGTCTTTCAGTTCAAGTGAGATCCGCATTCTTTTCTTCGAGCAAAGAGAAGCGTTGGAGCTGGGAGGCCAGACAACCTGACAACCTCCTCTCGAAAGCAAGGCTTTTGCACGAATCCGAGCTCCTGGCCTTGAACTTAAACTTAAAGCTTACTTCACAGGTTAATGCGAGGCAAAAGACAATGTGAACAATGGTCCTGGAGCAGTGTACACAGACTCTACATGTTTAGTTTGGTGGAACCTTTAACTGGAAACGCGAATGAGCAGCGAACCGGAGGATAATGCGATTCAGCCTTCCAAAAAGCCTTCCTCTCTAATGGTTGACCTCTCATGACCTGATAGACCGTGATAACGATCACTGCAGTACTTGAACTCCAAACTAACCAGCGCATACGTGAACGATCAGGGACTTACAACAGTGGCTATTTTGGCGATACTACTATTCGTTGGAGTTAGAACAAGCGGTTGCTCCCAGCCGGCAACTCATAGTTCCTGCATATCCAGCAGACATTTGCACGTGTTTGTATCCACGGGCAGCATCGGTGTTCCTAATTTAATTGCTCGCTGGTTTAAGGCCGTTATTTTAGCAGAACAGAATGTTGAGAAGTCGCTTGTTTGTACTCGTCTGTAGCCGTGGATAAGACTTGTCCCCTGAACTGTACATTTGCAGGTTGACCGGACGGAGATTTGCTGGCACCATTAACATGAGGAGTGTCCATGTTACTGGTGGGGTCTTCGAGTTTCCTCTTTAGTCCTCACGTTTTCCTTCTTCCGACTGTGCCCAGAAGTTTATGGTCGGGTGAGTTACGCTGGTCAGCTTACCATCTGCTACAAGCGATGGATAATGGATATTCCGAAGCATCTTTTGCCCCCCGCAAACGGAGCGGTGACTACCTGCTCACGACGAGTAAGAACTAAATTCTGAAGTTGCTATTAATAAGTTTGCAAACTCTATTTCTATTCTCGATTCTCAACCACGTATATGAAAGGCACATGGTGTGACGTATATTACAGAAACTAAATCCAGTATATATATCGCATCCAAATTGGACTAACAAATGATACTTGTAAACTTACGAGATACTTTATCACAAATTGTATTTTAATAGTCTTTACGTTTTATGATTACACAAAAGCTAAGAATTGCATATTGATACATATTTTGCTTTCCCAAAAGAAAAAAGCCAATATAGTTTTTTTTTCGTCTCTTTTCATACTCCAGTTCGAGTCAATATGTTTAAACTGTTTAACTAACTTGCTGTACATTTCGTCGAGATAAATTTGGTACGCCATGCATATGCGCTCATGATCGACGAGCCACGTAAAAACATGTGTAAAAGTCTAAATACTTTAGATAAACAATATGATATTGATTAGCACTCCTCGATCTTCATTGTTAGTCGTGTGAAAACTTTCTTATATTTATTCGCTCAAAAGACCAGAAGAATACACCGTTAGTTCTGAGTGAGTCAGCTTCAAAGTCGAGTCCACATTCGAGTCCATATTATTCAACTTCGACACAAACACCATCTTTGGGCTACATATTGTCTATGAACTCAAATGTACACATAAGTCTAGAATGTGTTAGGTATGAAGGACATCCATGGACGGTTTCACGTTTGAAGTGCTTACGCAATATAAAATCAGCTCAAAAGAACGATTGATACTACAGGGTATTTTGACTATAAATCAAAATTATGAAAAAAATCATATTCAAAGAAATATGAAAGTAGATTAAAATGCATAGATAATTTCTGATATGACAAAAGTTCTTCCAACCAAGTCTTGCTTCCTTTCAGAAAGTTCAACTATTTTCAGAACATAGTTGAAGAAGTGTGAAGTACCTTGGAAGACAATTTACATATGGCCTTCTCTTCCACTACTACCGCATCATAATCGTCTCTAAATCTATGGCACTGTAATTTCCTTCGTTCAGTCTAACCGGCCTGTTCATTACCTAGTCACCATCAAATGTCCAGTACATAACGTATAAGTTCGTGTTGATTGGACCCTTGCAGAATAGCAAACACCTCAATAGTCGCATCAGTTACAAGTCATGGTTGACTATGGTGTGGTTCAGAATCGTTGGTGAACTGCCTTCCGTACAAAAATATATAAAACAAGGGAAATGTAAAAATAAACATACCAATCTCTTAAAAATACATAAAAGAATTTTAATCCTCTTTCTAAACCATCCAAACACAAAAGAATATCTTCCACTATGCTTTCCCACCACCATAAGGCTCGAGATAATGTTGACTACAGGTTTGATGTTTTAGAAAGAGGATTAAAAACCTTATATTGTTTTAAGAGATTTGTATGCCCGTTTAACATTTCCCTAGAACAATTTATTCTGCAGTATATTCTCCCTAAATTCGGGGTATACACATAGTATATTTTCTAATTTCTCTAAATAGAATAAAATTTACTTAGAGTAGTTGTAATTTCCGTTCTCCCTCAAAAGGAAAATGCTCCGCGAATGAGCTTATACGTCAACATGCTCCTAGCATATCCAAGGTCTTACTTTTCCTTGTTTATTAACTTCTGTTTTTAAAGAGAGGGATCCAAACTATATAACTATATAGTTTGGATAACTATGTTGTGATCGCCTGTCGATACATGTGAAGAGTACTAAACCTCATTGTGTTTTATCCCTCGTAAATTTAACCATTTAAAGCCTATCAATAATACCAAGGAATGGCTACCTTTCAAGAATTCAATACAGCTAGCTTTTTGACTTATAGTCACCAATTTATATTTATTGATTTGATTCAAATAAGAGAATATGTTGGAATTTTTTTGACAGATATCATAGCTTGGACACTTATGCCATCCTTTTATTTGGCTTTCATTTTGGTATTTGTGATTATCCAGATGACAATTTTAATATCATGATAATAAGTGATGACTCTAAGATTTATCTAATGTAGAGTGTCAAAGTGGAGCCTTCTCCTAAAAGTTATTTTTACGAAGGATAATACATATTTCACCGGAAATTATTATGATTTTCATTCTCTATTAATATATATTTTTATCTTTAAATTTATACTTTGTCAAATTGAATTTCAAGGAAATTCAAAGTCAATCAAGGTGATGACCGTGATGAATGAAGTCACAAAAGGTTTAGCATGTATTTAGCTTATGGGGTATCATTATAAGTATAGAGGTAAGGATGGCGTCATGCTTGGGTATTGATAAAAGGGTTAAAGGTTAAACTAGTCTATCTCCATAAAGGATAAGAAGAAGAAAAATATTTATGGGGAGGATTCAATACAAACACTTCACTTGATATACACGAGCACATTATGCAAATCTTAAGTTTCTGAAGGGTGATAATTTTTTGCTCTGCAAGGTGGACCCCTTTTAGTGACGTCACAAGTGGATGAACATCCATGGATATTATATTGAAAAATATACCGAAACAAGGACAAAGAGTTGGCTTTAGTCCAAGGATATTATTCCAGAAAATATAACGAAACAAGGACAACAAGTTGGCTTTAGTGAGCTTTTTAAAGACTTTCATAAAAAATGGCATAGTCCATTCTATTCCTATTTGTGAATATACCCTCAGATAGAAATGGAACATGCCACTCCCTACTCGGTTGCATTTAGATAGAATCAATAATAAATAAATATTAATTTATGCTAAACTAGTAGAAGTCAACAAAGATACTACCAATAAATAGTTGCTAGAATCAAAGAAGAATTAAGGACGCGTCTTTAAGCTCCACTTGCATAGGAAGAAGGCCAATATTCGTGAAGTCACATGGACAATCCAGATACTATTTGTTTTGCACTTTTACTGAAAGTTCCTTTTCCATTCCAAACCAATTAAATGATCCAAAGTGATTACTTATTTACAATATAAAAGCAGTGGAGAAAAGTTTAAGGTCAAACTCTCCTATTCAAAGTACAAGATGTATTCCATTGAAGAGACATAACTGTGTTAAAGAGAATAAGGAGAGAGGTCCTATTCCAGAAGAGCAACATGCTTGCCGAATATGGAAAGAGTGGATTGAGCGACCTTATCTAAAGGTCGATTCTGTATTGTACTATTACGTAAAACTCTGGAATTTGTAATTATATTTCTTAGAGATGAAATTTGTCTGTAGGTGGGACGGAAAATATGAATTCCTTGAAAATTTGATATTTTGATGAAAGGAAAGAATACCTTGTTAGACAAAATAATGAAAGGAATTTCCAAATGTAAGGAGAAATAGATAAATTTTCTGATTAAAAATATATGCGAGGAGTAAATATTCATTTTGCTTATTTCCAAATCTGGTTAAAATACAATAAGAATTTCTCTGGAGCTTTCTTTGTAATTTGGATGACATACAAAGATGTAATCCTCAACACTAAAATTTCTAACGGTAGACTGGATATAACTGCTCTCAAGTTGGGAGATCTACGGTCCAGTCTATCTATTTTGGAAGACCACCATTATGATGACTTACGGACAGTAAAAGAACTCTATTGGTCAAAAAGATTTTACTTCCCGTTTTTAACCGTTTGCATGCGTCCGTCAACAGGTTCTGTCCATATGGATGAAGATGGAGGATGATTCGGCATCCAGACATACGTATTAAACATCCATAAATACGTAGAATCTTATGCATCTTATCTTAATCTACGTGTATCTCTTTACTCTCATGTCCTCTTACAGCTTGTATTCGACATCCAGACATACGAATACATCTTATCTTAAACTACATCTAGATCTTTACCTCTTATCTCCTCGTACAGTCTTCTCTGCCTTCTTGTTATCCTAAGCGGTCGCCTCTCCTTGATATACCTATAATATAGTTTTTAGTTTCCTTCCGTATAGCAATGATGAAGTGGTGTTTTGACCATGTTCAATAGTGTTTATAAGACAAAAATATAGTTTATTGAAAATATCTATTTTTTCATTTTTTCCATATTAAAATTGAGAAAATCAGTGTACCGACCATACAGGATAAAAAATTAATTTTGGATTAATATTTAATTTACCGTAATCTAAACAAGTCATAAAATATATCATACTTTGGATAAAATATACTTTACCTTTATATATATATATGTGTATATATATAAACGAAAAGTAAAAGGAAGACAAAAAGAGGACAACACTATTTATTACATTAAAGCATCGACAAGATAGAAATAATAAGAAACAAATATATTTTATGTGGCGGAGGAGAGAAATATAGAATATATTTTATTTTACGAATCATAACGAGTAGACTAGAACGGAAATAGCGAAGATGCAAATTATTGGCGTTTCATGCGATCGTGCAAATATTCCATCAGTTAAGAGGAAACAGCGTCAGTTACTCCGTATAGATTTATCGGCGAGCAGACGACGTTTGCCCGTGTAGTTTCCCGAAGATGACCGGGAAGGAGACGCAGTGTGTATAGGGGTATTTTGGGGAACCTGGACTGAGTGTAGTTCACTCTGCATCATCACGCGCTTCACCACACGCGCTCGGAAGGGGAGAGACAGAAGAAGGCTTTGTAGAGGAGTGGGACTGGCGACATCGGCGGCGTTCTTGTATCAATATGAAGTTTGTGAGCGACGAGTTTGTGGACGAGGCGAAGACGGAACAACAACAGAAGAGAAGCATGGCTGAGGAGGAGGATTAGATAGGGAAGCGAGAACAACATCAGTGCAGGCAGGCATCGAGAGAGAGAGAGAGCGAGAGAGGAGAGAGTGACAGAAGTGGCGGATTAATGGAGTAGGTAGTAGAGGAAGAAGATAGAACGGAAACGAAAAGCGGAGAGCAGGAGGAGAGAGAGAAAGAGGTGCAGATATAGTCGTTTCCGCCCGCGTCTGTGCCGAAGGCGGCAGAAGAAGTAGCAGTGGCAGCTTCTGCAGTGGAGGGGGGTGGGAGGAGGGGAGAGAGAGCTTGGTTGGTGTGAGCGAGGGAAGGGGGGAGGGTTGATGATCGAGACATTGCGAGCTTTGGTTGGAATTAAGGGCGGATTTCGGTTGTGGAGGAGGAGAGTAATTTGCGCTTGGTGTATTTTATTCCGCGTGCGGGCAGGGGTGCTGAACGAATGCGTCTTGACTTTCGCCGACTCAGTTTGTGGCGGAGGAGTAGGAGGGCGAGGTGGTAATGCTTGCACACAGAGGAGTGTTGAACTTTCGGAAGTGCTGTGGAGGAGGGGGAGGACGCTGACTGCCAAGTTTGGTTAGTCTCGGGGGCTGATCGGAACGCGGGAGCAGAGAGAAATGATCAAGAATGTGGATAGGTGCCAGGGGCTGACAGAAAGGCGTCCAGTTTGAAGGGAGAAACACTCTTTTGTGGTGGTTTCTAGTGTTTGAGCCTGTGTTCTGAGTGATGGACGGACATCAGTTCCTCCTATCCTTGGGTAATTGCTCGTGATCTTGTCAAATCGTATTCAGGGCGGAAAATAAGAGGTGTAACGGACCTGTATTCTACGCGAAGGTGTTGTTCGAGTTTCTTCAGTTGTTGCGAGGGTGATCTTGGTCTGCCTTTTTTTCCTACGAAGTGGAGTTCTTACAACGTAGGCGTTGCAGTTCTGAGGGAAGGAGCGAAGCGGGTCGGCAAACCGATCTGCAATTTCCGCTGTTGCGCAGTAGTACTCAGGGACTTTGACTCAGTCAAGACTGGTTGAACGAGGACGAGGCCGGTGGGGGTTGGAGAGAAAATTTGGGACTCGCTTTCTATCCAACATTGCGAGGTAGACGAGCAAAAGTGTTGGACGCTGTGAGCGAGATCATAGATTGTTTTTATCGGCGATGGCGTTCAAAGTCATGAGGTGGTCTTACAGAGCCAACGCTTCCAAGAAGTACCAAGTGAACATTATCCTTCACAGGCTGGACGGTATAAACGTTGCAGAGGGAACAGATGAAGAAACAAGGCTGCTAGTGAATCTTAGATGGAAGGGGCCTCGCACTGCTCTCGGATCTCGTTTCAAGGGGATGAAAAGTGTCCGAACGGAATCTGTGCTCCTCGGCACAAATGGAGCTGTAGAATGGGATCAGGAGTTCGAGAACCATTGTGGTTTTGCCATGACGAAAGAGGGAACCTTTCAGCCGTGGCCAATCTCGCTTGCGGTCTGCAAGGTACTTAGCTTTTCAGTATGAGCCTTTGTGTTACCTGCATTCCTACAATGTGCAAAAGCATGTCGGTGGCAACTTGTATCGTCATATCTCGTGTCTGCCAGTCTCTTCCATGTCTCCTGCTAGTTTCTGAACTAGCCGTTGCGCATTCGTGATTGCGTCTGGCCACTACCTTCTACCATTAGAGAACTGTTTCTGTATTGCATGCTCGTTACCCGGCAATTTCCTGGGAGCTTTTCAGGTAATACGAGTGTCCAAACCTCGGTGATCCCTCTCTTGTCATAGCCCAGGAACGACGGTGAGGAGGTCGCGGAGCATGTCCCGCTCAGCGTTGGTTATCTCCAGTGAGTTTAACTCTTGTCAGCAATTGTGCAGGTTGTCCCGAGTATCTTGAAATCGAAGCCATCCGTGTTGGGGTCGGTGTCTGTAGATCTGGTCGAGCTTTTTAACGACACAGTGAAAATTGCCAACATGATAAAGCTTCCCGTTCGATGTTCTGTCGGAGGATCAGAAATTGAAGCAACTCTTTCGGTGGGTGCCTTTTGCCTTCGGACTCTGATCTTTTCTGATGAACATGCTGTGGTCGTTCCGAGCGGCATTTGGCCGCAGGGTCATAAACAACTGGCATTTGGCTTATTGCCTAGTATTCTTGGTATTTCAGTTACTTTTTGAGGCAGAATGTTCGCCACAACTGACGCAAAGCAATTGAAAAGTACGAGCTAATAAAGTCATGGCCTATGTTTCTTTGCGTGTGCAGATTTCAGTACAATTTTGTGAACTTCGAACGATTGTGTTCGATGGTCTTGAAAGCGTTCACCGGTTGATGGCTCCGGCTATTGCATGTATGGGAGAGCCCATGTGGGATAGTGATGATGGGAAACCAACAGAGAGAAAGAAAGGACGAATTCAGGGCATCAAAGGCATCATTCCAAGCATCAAATCCAAGAGGACTTCGATTGAGGAGGAAAGGGAAGACGGTGGAAAGCTTTCTCCTAGCAGCGAAGGGAAATTTTCTCCTAGAAGCGTTGGGAGTCCCCAAGATTCAGAAACTCCGTACGACTCGGATGACCTGGATGATTCGGATGCCGAAGATTTTGAACATGCTGGAGCCGTGGTGAAGCTGGAGAAGTCATTCAGTTATGGAACTCTTGCTGGAACCAATTTGGTTGTTGAGGGAGCCATTCCTTTCCATCGGGACGAGGGTATCACTCCAGATGCAGGCGATGTCATACCTATCCACAGAAGGGCAAGTCTGGCACCTACTACGAAGGCTGTACTGGGTGAGGACTCATCTGCAGCCACAGAGCCGGATGTCACTTTAGTCAGTCAAGGATCTCTCAGTAACTTGCTATCTTGGAGGAAGAGGAAGCTGAGTTTCAGGTCTCCAAGAGCAAGAGGGGAGCCACTTTTGAACAAAGCATATGGAGAAGAAGGCGGCGACGAGATTGATTGGGATCGACGACAATCTGACTCCGGTTCTCCTAGTAATCAACTTGCTCTCGTTGTAAGTGGACAAAACCTTGATCACGCTTTCAGACATGCTTTCCATGTACTTAAAAGAACTCACCAGGATAGATGGATTCGCTAGGCTGAGAATCTACGAAAATGGATTTGTAGAACATTGTGAATTAAATTCCAGGAATAGACTCACGATTAGACTGCTGTGGTTTGTCACTGACGTTTCTGCTGTAAACTCTGGCACAGAAATACAACGGCGAGGGACATCTGTCTCCAACTTCATCTAATATAACTGATTATCTGGATTTCGGGGATGAACTCTTCACTGTTGGAGCCTGGGAACCGAAGGAGCTTGTGAGCAGAGATGGGCAGATGAAACTATCGACAGAAGTTTTCTTTGCGTCATTCGATCAACGCAGCGAAAGCGCTGCAGGGGAGAGTGCATGTACGGCTCTCGTGGCGGTTATCGCCGACTGGCTGCATAGTCATCCAGGTCTTATGCCAAGTAAGGCCGAGTTTGACATGCTAATCCGCGATGGATCTGCCGAATGGAGGAAATTGTGCGAAGTGGAGGACTATAAGGATCGCTTCCCCGATCGACACTTTGATCTGGAAACTATCTTACAGGCAGAGGTGAGACCTTTGTGTGTGGTTCCAGAAAAATCTTTTATAGGTTTCTTCCAGCCGGAGGGGTTGGGAGCTTCTTGCGACTTTTTGGAGGGTGCCATGTCTTTCGATGGAATCTGGGACGAGATTGAAAGGTGCGGACCGGCAGTCTATATTGTGAGCTGGAATGACCACTTCTTCGTTCTTAGAGTGGAAGAACGCGCTTGTTACATTATTGACACCTTGGGAGAGAGGCTGTACGAGGGATGTAATCAGGCCTACATTCTGCACTTCGATAACTCGACATCTCTGTGCAATGTACCTATAAAGCAATCCAAAGATACAAAAGCCGTGCCAGGTGATGCAGCGGGATCAGAGAATACTTCTAATGAGAATCACGATAAGAGTAGGCCAACAGAAGTGGCTTCAGGAGCTGTGGATTCCGCATCGGAGGGAGTCCTAGCAGAGTGTTCTTCAGGAAACTCAGAATCGACGCATCTTGGAAGTGCTGCTTGCAGGCAGTTTATTAAAGGATTCTTTGCGGCACTCCCCTTGAGGGAGCTACAGATAGACGTGAAGAAGGGTCTGTTGGGTAAAGCTCCTTTGCATCACCGTCTGCAAATCGAGTTTCACTATGCCAAAGCCCTTCCTTCGTTCCCCACTTCCAGCATGTTAGGTCTTAGTTTCTGAAGGTAAATAGATGGGAGTGCTGCAGAGATGTAGGTTATAATATAGAGGTCAATGCATCCACACCTCTTGTGTCACACTGGTATTACAGGCATGGTTAATCTAAGGACTTTTGCTTTGGATTAGCTGGAGCAACTTTTTGACCTTTTCGTCTGTGAAAGTACTTAGCGATCTGTCACTTGCCTGTAAACTTCCTTACAGGACGTGTATTATCAGATCTCTGATGTAGTGGTTTCACTATAGCGCCGTTACACAACCCGTAATGGGAACCTTTAGGAGTGGTTTCATAGAAAGGAAAGACAAGAGGACTCGTGTACACTAATCAATTTTCTTAGTGAACTCATAAGTAGGTATAAATACTGTCTCGCGTCCAGCAGCATCTCTCTGGGAGAGCGTGACACTTCTATACATGACACTGAATTCGTGTACATAAAGAGCCGTGACAGTTTTCTCAGGGAAATTGTTTATATTCTACTGTAATGAAACATTGAATTACCGAATGTGTTTGAGCAAAGCATTTGCAGGCTTGTTGTATTGTCCCATTTGGGAAATTATGATGATAGAAGAGCCACAGTTCTCTTCCGCTGTCAACTGTAATGGACCTCTTATCATCAAAGTTGTGCGATGCTTCTCACTATTGTAAACGAGAAGCTCCTGGCAGACAAGGTGGCCTCTACAATATCCTATTCTGATCGAACTGCCAAGTTAGATGCACTTTTCCGCTACATACCGCAAGCTGCAGCTGGAAATATCAGGATATTTTTCTCTTCACTTACAATGATGGCAGTCACGTGCACCTTCCTTTTACTTCACACTTCCACTTACAAAATATGTCAAACGCGTTAACTTCCCGTCGTCTCCCGAACTCTAAAGCAAAAAAGCATAGTAATCGCGAATACGGCACACAGTGTCAAAGAAAGTCTCGCACACAGTTCCACGTCCTCACTCTTCTACCCTTACGTTGGTCTTGAATGCTCGTCAACAACTGCAACTGTACCGACCAGATGACTAAATGGTTGTCAAGTAGCGGGGTGTTCAGTCAACATCTCAAATCCAGAGATCTCGTGTAGGTGTCAAATCTAGATAGATGGTGGCTATCTCTTCGTCAAGGCGCCTACCTTCTGTAGCTCGTCCGTCATGAGTGACAATCTCTGCTGACTGCCTGTGTGTCATCATTTCTTTGGTAAAACATCATAATTGGAATATCAACAAGATACCGGGGTTGTTGAGGCAAGTGAGGAGCTAAAAGTGCCAGGGTATATACGATCTCCGACTGAAATCCAACAACCAGTGCAAATGAAGCGTGTCCGTCTACCAAAGAAAACAGCTACCCACTTTACGAATTTACAGTTTACGAAGGATATCTCAACCAACCGTCATCTCACAATAGTCTGTACGCGACGGATTCCAAATTAAAGTTTTCCAGAAATGAAGGCCAATTTCCTCAGGTCATCACTGCAATCGAGACACAAAAGCTCCACTAGTGCACGTAATTTTTGGGGTGCTTATCGTTTCAAGTGTACGAATGAATTCCTCTCGTCCTCTTTGTAATCTTTTCGTTTGTTGACAATGGGTGCTATTTTCTTCCTGTACTTCCAACTTCAAATGCTACATATTTCCAACGTGCAGTCTCAAGTCTACAAATCCCTCTCCTCCTCCTTGTCTGAAATCGGCGAACACCGTAGTCGAGTTGTCCCCGGCAGTGCTTTAGATGCCAACTAAGTTTAAGACGAGGATTAGAAGAAACCAAAGTATAGAGGAGAGGAATACCAAGACGGCATTGAGCTGCATTGAGCTGTAGAAGTCAATACAAGCCACATCTAATGTAATGACATTGACTGTAAGGTAATCGTTGAAAGAAAGGTATCCTCCTCTCCTTCCTATCACATTTCATGTTGTCCAAGATGCTCAAATATTCACACCCACTACTCTATCAACATATATTGTACTCGTTTGTCTTCTCTCCACCAAACCTTCGAAGAATTTCCGATATTGACCCCCTTAGTCTCACTACCTTGAGCCGCCTTTTCTTATTTATGTGATATCCTTATTTCACTCCATGGCTCTCCTTCGTTCGACTGTCTCGTCTTATCCTTATTCTTTTATTGAAAGAAATTCCGTATAAATGATCATAAGAAGGTAGCCCCATAGCAAACAAGATTTTTTTTTTCCTAGAATCTTGTTCTAAAGGACTTGGTTCATGTAATTAGTTTTTAAATATTATTTTAAATTTTAGAAGTTTTTTATTAGCTTGGGAAAGTGGGGAGCTAATCAGCTATCTTTGATAAGGTATTTTGAATTTTGGAATTTTTTTTATAGTTCTATTTGGGTAAACTTTCAAAATTATATCATTTTTTCTTAGTAGTCTCTAGCTGACTCATCATTATCTATGATATTACTTACTTTTATTGTAAAATGTAAAGTCATCGAAGTCCTTAATGTAAAACAACCTGTCCATATTAGTTGAGAAATAATCTTGTTTGGACCCATGAGTCCCACAGAAAGTAAAACTGTTTCTAACATAACGTTTATATCATCATACATATGTGAAAATGAACTTGATTTGCTTAAAATCTATACGCAGATTGCATAATTGAAAGATGATTTATTTTATCCTTTTTCTCACATAAAGGAAGAAAGTACGAAATAATTACTCGATGAGAATTTCAATCCACATATATGTAACGTCAGGCTTAATTATTATATTGATCTCAATTTTAAAATCTCAAAGTTTAACAATTTGTTATAGATAGGTATGAGGACGAGATCAAATCTATAAATATAACTATTTTGAAGTATAAAATTTAGATTTTTTTAAATTTAAATAGCATACCAACGTTTGTACTATAAATTTTTTACTATTTTGGTTAAATATAGATTGATATGTCAATGCGTAATGACGCTTGAGCATAACTGAAAACAAACAAAAGATAAAGGAAGATAAAAAGAGATTCATATTGATGCGGTGTGTATTTAAAACAAAATTCACTCTTCCACAATCATATTTACAATATAGTCTTTCGACCTAAAAATAGCAAATATTTATGTATTTATTCAAAATCTACTATTTTATTTTATTAGGTGTACTAAGCTATATTATGTCATTATTATTATTTAATTTTAGTTACATGATATGATTTTTTCTCCCTCAAATTTAGAGTCCTCCCCAATATTCCACTTAGAAAAAATACAGTTATATTGATTATTAATTTATCAACTACCAAATGTTCTCTATTTTATGATAGTGGAAAAAGGCGACCCGCGTAGGAAAAATGAAGGATGGGAAGACCCCATCAAGCCGGACAAGGGAGGGCTATTTTATGATAGTTAGATTATCAAGATGAACTATTTTACTACCTAAACAAGGAATGATATGGAATGACTCTGCCATCTTTTACTAAGAGGCTCCATCCATACTTCTTAGATTATTCCACATAGAAGGGATTCAATTCAGTTTTTATAAGGGGTTTTAACTATGTTTCCTATCGGATGACTAAGGGCAGAGCAGTTGATTATTTTAGATTCTTTTTAGGCATAGTAAATGTCAGCAAATAACCATATACAACCATATAATTCTGAGTGGCATTAACTTCATATATCAGTGCTTCCAAGAATCCTGGATGGGAGTAAACTACGGAGAGAAATGTTTCATACTTATAACCCACGATAAAATACGATGGGTAACTTAGAGAGATTCACATAAATGATATGAAATATCCATCAAGTTTGTATGGGATTTTTCTAAGTATCCATAAAACAATAATTAAAACAGCTTATCATTGACTCATGGTGGATGTGACTATATACATTTGTTTGTGATGTACTATCAGATTTTCCTTTCAAACTTTCAAGAGTTGGATATAATATGATGAGAATCACTTCCATACTTAGTCAAATAAAATAAATTATCTCATCAATAAGAGAGGAAATATTATATAAAAGTCATTATAAAGTTTAAAAAATAAAAAATTCGATTTTACTATAACATAATGATTTGAACCGTTTTTATTTTGATAAATACACACAGGTCAGATATAAAAGAAATGTATGAAAATTTCATCTAAAAAAATTAATGATTTAAAAAAATTGTTTAAATTCCTATTTTCATTTAGAGTTAAAAATTTAAAAAGATAAATTTCAGGTTCATATCAAAGATCAAAATATTACTTGATAATTAAAAGGAGTTGATATGATGATGGTGCAATAAAACAGATCACATGCCTCTAAAAATATACTACATATAAAGTAAATTCTAGTTGCAGGCAATAAGTTCTTGATTCCAATGGGGAATTTCAGTTATTTGCAGAAATTAGAAATTTTTACATAAAAATAGTGTCACCTATAGTAATTATTGTTTACCTATAGTAAATAGTACTTTCTAGGTTGTAGCTTCTATAGTTGCCAAGATAGTGGACTAGAACAATGGGCTGCTGCGTGTTGTGGGTAGCTACACCTAGAATGGGAGAAAAAAGTGCTTCTTGATCGGAGAGGATGAGCAAGTTGGGGAAGAGAAGAGGGCGGCTCGTTCGGAGAAGCAAGAGAAGAGACAAAGGAGTGAGTGACAAGAGCAACCGATAGGCTGAACAAGACAAGCAACTGGAAGTGAGCTCTATGGAAGCAGGCAGGCAGACATGGAATGTGGTAGTTGCTGGATTTTGGGGTTTGGTGATTGGATTTAGGGATGGATATGGTTGATTAATCAGGAAGGATTTTGGAAAAGAGCCGGACAAGAATCAGCAAGGGCCAAGTAGAGAGATGTACGAGAGCTGTAGGATGACCGGTAAGATTGCAACAAAGCAAAAGGTAATAAAGAAGTGGAAGAAACAAGGAGAGCAAAATTTCAATCAATTTGAAGTACTAATGTGTAAAACTCCGAGTATAGGAGACCTGAAGAGAAACACACCATGAGAAACACATAATTTCACACTCAAACCTCCGATGCTCCAAAGGAGCACCTTCTCTTTATTATATAGACAAAGGGGATCTCCTCCAAGGAAGCTCCACCATAGGATTAGGCACACATATAGGTGACATTTCAGCAAGCTACACCCTTAGAATACTTAATTGGATGGGTGACATGTCGGTCCTGGTCCTATCTAGTTGGTCAAACAAGCTTTGACCAAAGAGAATCTTTTAAGGAATCTTCTTGTAGGAATATCAGAATCACGTGGGTGAGGTACCATTGGAAAGCTCTCAATGAGAAAAACCAAGGGTGAGGGAAGGCCAACATTTCCTCTATTGAAAGGGGGGGGGGGGGGGGAGGGGGGAGGGGGGGGGAATATGTGCACATTTTTGAGGCCTAATTCATCCATTTAGACTTCCAAAATTGCCTTCAAAGCTTTCAGGCATATTTTGGTTCCTACTCTATTAGTAGAAGTCCCCTTTTGATGATACCTCTATCTGATCTATTTAGTCCATCATGTGTAACATCCTTCCAAGTGTTACCAAACCAATTCTCACCTTTAAATCACATGTCTAGCTATTGGTTCTAAGGTTTTCAAGTCTATTTTGGTTTTTACCCTATTAGTAGAAGTACTCTTTTGGTGATACTTCTATTTGATCTATTTTGACCATCATGTATAACATCATTCTAGATGTTACCAAACCAAATTTCAGATCTAGATCATATGACTAGTTCTTGGTATTACAAACCTCCCTCCTTTACAGACGTAATGTCCTCGTCCAACTGTTGCTCAAACGCTTGCACCAACACCGATGCATGTGTCAAATTGGCAGCGGGCTCCCAAGTTGCTTCATAGAGGGGGTAACTTTCCGCTATACTAGATAGTCTACTTGCGGATGGTGAGTACCACACATACATTTTTGGAGAATACGCTCCACTTCATATTCCTCCGTGCCATCAATAAGCGTAGAACAAGGTCGAATGTCTTGTGTGGAATGACACTGGCCCAATCAGGGAGCATATTTGCATAGTAGGAAAACATAGAATATTGGATGGATCTTCATGTGTGGTGGCAACTCAAGGTGATAGCCCACGACATTGAATTGATGAAGAATCAAAAAAGGCCCAATAAAATGAGGTCTAAGCTTATGAGGTCCAACTAATATGAGGTTGGTTGTCGATAGTCACACCAGATCTCCAACATTGAACTCCATGTGCCTATAATGTGCATCTGTATATTGCTTCTATTGATTTTGCACAATCTATAATCTGTGCTTGGTGCTCTCCACACCTTGTTGGATTCTAGAAATAAATGTGTTAACTACGTTGACCTTGGTAGCCACCGGATGGATCTTCATCAAACTAGATGGTGTGAAGAGATGCTCACTATACATGAGGAAGAACGGAGTGACATGGATGGATACATTCACCAAATTGTTGTAAGTGAATACCACCAATGGGAGTAGGGTGTCCCACCTCTCTTGCTCCTCTAAGGTGAAGCTGCGTAGCATGTCTTCAATAGTATGATTAGCCTGCTTTGTTTGTCCATCTGTTTGTTGGTAGTAAGTTGTGGACATGGCCAACTTGGTTTTGAAAAAACCAAAAGTGTTTGCCAAAACAAATTGGTGAATTGAGTGCCTTTATCTGTGATGAGTACTTGAGATAAGCCATGGTGAGAGAAGATTGCATCTAAGTATAATTCAACTAGTTGTGGAGTGGCACATCCTTGGTGGTAGGGCATACATGAATCATTTTGCTGAGCCGGTCCACAAAGACCATGATGAAGTCAAACCTTGAGGTGGTCTTGGGTAATTCACAAACGAGATCCATACTCAATTGTTCCCAATGTTGGGTAGGAGTGGGGAGAGGTTGAAAGAGCCCTGCAGGAGTTTGATCAGAAGCTTTGTTTTGTTGATAGAGTAGGCAATTGTGCACGTTGTCCATCACATCATTGCTCATCTTGAACCAAAAGAATAGCACTGGACTACATCCAAGGTTTTGTCTACTCCGACATGACCTGCAATGGCCAAATCATGACATTCCGCTAGAATGGAAGTGCGTAATTTTGGGACATTTGGGATGCATAATCTGCCATCACAAAATGTGAGTCCTTTGGTGCGGGTGACATCTTTGGATGATTGTGCTCCTACAATCTGTGGATCAATTTTTGTAGTAGCCAGAATCTCTGACCAAAATCTTAGGGTTAATCTTAACCTCTACCACCAAGTTGTTTGCCATCGGCATGCGGGTGAATGTATATGCAAGTTGCTTCTTACCTTCTACGTAGGTGATTGTCATGTTGAAACTTTGTCAACACTTTGCCCATCAAATTTGGCGACGAGATAGATCATTCTGCGTCTCGAGGTAGACTAGAGGTTTGTGGTCTATCTATACTACAAATGCCTTCTTGCCTAGATAGTGCTTCCACTGCTTGGTTGCAAGGACAATAGCCAACTCTTTTTTTTCTATGGTAGTTGCATTTTTCCGACAACAACTTTTGAGAGAAATATGCAATCGGATGCCATCCGTCATGCCACTCTTGTTGTAAGAGTAGTCCTATTGCTACGCTTGATGCATATGTAGCCAACTTGATTGGACGTTTTGGTCATACCACTTCAAGATTGGTGCATGTAGCAAGGCGGCTTTCAATTCTTGAAAGGCCAACTCTTGTGCGGTTATCCAAGTCCACTTCTTCTCCTTGCCAAGGAGCGCCGTTAAAGGTTGTGCAACCTTGGAGAAGTTCTTGACAAATTGATGATAGAATCCCGTCAACCCCAAGAAGCTCTTGAGTTGAGTCTGATCTTCTAGGGCACTCTATTTTTGTATGACCTCTATTTTATCTGTCAGTACTTGAATATCCTTTGCACTTACTCTATGCTCCAAGTAGTCTACTTCAGACTTGCCAAACTTGCACTTTGAGATTTTGGCATACAATCAATTGTGTCTTAAAATCTAGAGGACTTCTCATAGATGTTGTTTGTGTTCCATCACCGTGCTATTGTATACTAAGATGTTGTCCAAGAAGACAATAACAAACTTATCCAAAAATGGATGAAATATGTCATTCATTAGACTCATGAAAGTTGTAGGTGCATTGATGAGACCAAAAGGCACTTGAAGTGGTCATATGTGGTTCCAAAGGCAGTTTTGTACACATCCTCCTCTGCAATGTGGATTTGATTGTAATTGCTCCGTAAATCTAGTTTGGTGAAGTGTCTTGCTCCATTGACTTGATCAACCATGTCATCCATGCAAGGTAAGGGGTATTTGTTCTTCATTTTTTGCTAAATTGAGACCCCAATAGTCAATGCACATGCACACTGTACCGTCCTTCTTCTTCACAAAAAAGACATGAGCCCCATATGGTGATACGTTGGGTTGGATGAATCCTTTCTATAGTATATCCTTAATTTGAATCTTACACTCCTCCAACTCATGAGGTGAAAGGCGATATGGGGACTTACAAGGAGGTGTCTTCTCAAGGAGTGTCTCAATTTTATGATCTACTCTCCTTTTTGGGGTAATCCTGAGGGTAGATCATCGAGAAAGAAATCTTGAAACTCATTTAATACATCCTTCAATTTCTCAAGAATTTGTCCATCGAGTTGTTCCCTCTAGACTTCTATTATTAGACACATGAAACGTCTATTGGTCTTACAAATAGATATTGTTCCTATGACATAAAGAGACAATTCTTGCTTGTGTGATTTTTCTTGAACTCCAATGATCGACTATTGGTGGGTTCTCACTACTTTCTTACTCCAATCTACAATAGGGTTGTAATGCTCCATCCATGGCATGCCTAAGATTGCATCATAACAAGCTATTGTATCACTTGCCACTCAATTGCTTCCTGATATTCTCCTATAGAGAGTTTTACCCGTCTAGGTAATGATTCAATCCTCTCTATTTGCCCATTAGATATATCTACTTCTTCACTCTCATCTCTCTCTAGATCCATTCCCAATCTTATTGCAATAGAGCGAGACAAGAAATTATTTGTTGCTCCTGGATCTATTAATACTCTCACTTGATTTCCTTCTAGGACTCCATTTACAACAATCAATTGTGAGGTTACCTTTTGATACCTTTGCATGCTCGTCTTCTTCCTTCGCTCACTCTTCTACTTCCTTATTGAGCCAATAAGGCCGTGAGGTACATTTATTGGTGATCTTTGTTTTCCGGAGTGATTTCCACCTCCTCTTCTCTAGTGTGCCTCTCCATGTTGTTCAAAGATTGCTTGTATGAAGGCCGAGGGCCTCTAGGGAGACGAGCATGATAGTTGGTAGATATATGCCCAATACGACCATAATTGTAACAATGGCGTTGTTCTGCTTGAGTTCCTTCTCCTCATGGAACTCCATCTCTCCGTTCTTCTACCCGTCCTTGTGCTCCTTGAAGTGGTCGTGTGTAATACTCCGAGGACAAGAGAAGAGAGAAAACACAGATTGCACACTCAAACATTCGATGCCCCAAGAGAGCACCTTCTCTTTATTATATAGACAAAGAGGATCTCCTCCAAGGAAGCTCCACCATAGGATTAGGGACACAGATAGATGACATGTCAGCAAGCTCCACCCTTGGATTACTTACTTGGACCTGTCTGGTCTAGGTCCTATCTGGTTGGTCAAACAAGCTTTGACCGGAGGGAATCTTTTAGGGAATCTTCCTGTAGGAATCTCAGAATCACGTGAGTAAGGTACCGTTGGAAAGCTCTCCATTAGACAAAGCAGGGGGAGGGTAGGCCAGCCTTTCCTCCATTGGAGTGGGGGGATGTGCACATTTTTGAGGCCTAATTCATCCATTTAGGCCTCCAAAATTGCCTTCAAAGATTTTAGGCATATTTCGGTTCCTACTCTATTAGTAGAAGTCCCCTTTTGGTGATACCTCTTTCTGATCTGCTTAGTCCATCATGTGTAACATTCTTCTAGATGTTACCGAACCAATTCTCATTCTCACCTTTAAATCATATGTCTAGCTATTGGTTCTAAGGTTCTCAAGTCTATTTTGGTTTCTACCCTATTAGTAGAAGTACTCTTTTGGTGATACTTCTATCTGATCTATTTTGACCATCATGTATAACATCATTCTAGAAGTTACCAAACCAAATTTCACATCTAGATCATATGGCTAACCCTTGGTATTACAGACCCCCCTCCTTTTAAGACGCAACGTCCTTGTTGCGCAATTGTTGCTCAAATGCTTGCACCAACACCGGTGCATGTGCCAAATTGGCAGTGGGTTCCCAGGTTGCTTCATAGAGGGGGTAACCTTTCCATTGTACTAGATATTCCACCCACAGATGGCAAGTACTACGCATGCACTTTTGGAGAATCCGCTCCACTTCATATTCCTTTGTGCCATCAATGAGTGTCGGACAAGGTCGAATGTCCTGTGTGGAAGGACCTTGGCCTGATCAGGGAGCATATTTGCGTAGTAGGGAGACCTGGAACACTAGATGGATCTTCATGTGTGGTGGTAGCTCAAGGTGATAGGCCATAGTGCCGATGCGACGAAGAATCAAGAAAGGCCCAATAAAACGAGGTCTGAGCTTATGAGATCCAACTAATGTGAGGTTGGTTGTTGATAGCCACACTTGATCCCCAACATTGAACTCCATGTGCCTACGGTGTGCATCAACATATTGCTTTTGTCGATTTTGTGCAATCTGTAACCTGTGCTTGGCGCTCTCCACACCTTGTTGGATTCTACAAACAAATGTGTTGACTGCATCAACCTTGGTAGCCACTATACGGATCTTCATCAAGCTAGAAGGTGTGAAGGGATGCTCACCATACATGAGGAAGAACGGAGTGACTTGGGTGGAGGCATTCACTGAATTGTTGTAAGCGAATTCCACCAACGGTAGTAGGGCGTCCCACCTCTCTTGCTCTTCTAAGGTGAAGCCGCGTAACATGTCTTCAATCGTACGATTAGCCCGCTCTGTTTGGCCATCTGTTTGTGGGTGGTAAGCTGTAGACATGGCCAACTTGGTTTTGAAGAAACCAAAGAGTGTTCGCCAAAACAAACTGGTGAATTGGGTGCCTCTATTAGTGATGAGTACTCTAGACAAGCCATGGTGAGCAAAGACTGCATCTAAGTATAGTTGAGCTAGTTGTGGAGCAGTCACCTCCTTGGTGGTAGGGCGTACATGAATCATTTTGTTGAGCCGGTCCACAAAGACCACAATGGAGTCAAACCCTGAGGTGGTCTTGGGTAATTTGCAGACGAGATCCATACTCACTTGTTCCCAACGTTGGGTAGGAGTGGAGAGATGTTGAAGGAGCCCTGCAGGAGCTTGATTAGAAGCTTTGTTATGTTGACAAAGTAGGCAGCTACACACATAGTCCATCACGTTGTTGCTCATCTTGGGCCAATAGTAATGGCGCTTGATTGCATCCAAGGTCTTGTCTACTCTGACATGAGCTACAATGGCCGAATCATGACATTCCGCTAGAATGGTGGTGCGTAAGTTTGGGACATTTGGGATCCATAATCTGCCATCCCAAAAGGTGAGTCCTTGGGTGCTGGTGACACCTTTGGATGATTGCGCTTCTACAATCTGTGGATCAGTTTTTGTAGCAGCTAGAATCTCTTGCCAAAATTCAGGGTTAATCTTAACCTCTGCCACCAAGTTGTTGGCCATTGGCATATGGGTGAGTGCATCTGCCAGTTGTTTCTTACCTTCCATGTAGGTGATTTTCATGTTGAAGCATTGTCGCCACTCTGCCCACCAAATTTGGCGACGAGATAGATCCTTTTGCGTCTTGAGGTAGACTAGAGGTTTGTGGTCTGTCTCTACTACAAATGCCTTCTCGCCCAAGTAGTGCTTCCAATGCTTGGTTGCTAGAATGATAGCTAGCTCTTCTTGTTCTGTGGTGTGGTAGTTGCGCTCTGCCGGTAACAACTTTCGAGAGAAATATGCAATTGGATGCCATCCGTCATGCCACTCTTGTTGTAGGATTGCTCCTATTGCTACGCCTGATGCATCTATAGCCAACTTGATTGGACGTTTTGGGTCATACCACTTCAAGATTGGTGCATGTAGCAAGGCGGCCTTCAATTCTTGAAAGGCCAACTCTTGTGCAGTTCCCCATATCCACTTCTTCCCCTTGCCAAGTAGTGCCGTTAAAGGCTGTGCAACCTTGGAGAAGTCCTTGAAAAATCTATGATAGAATCCCGTCAACCCCAAGAAGCTCTTAAGTTGAGTCTGATCTTCTGGGGCACTCCATTTTTGAATGATCTCTATTTTATCTATCAATACTTGAATGCCCTCTGCACTTACTCTATGCCTTAAGTAGTCTACTTTAGACTTGCCAAACTCACACTTTGAGATTTTGGCGTACAATTGATTTTGTCTGAGAATCTGGAGGACCTCTCGTAGATGTTGTTTGTGTTCTGTCATCGTGCTACTATATACTAAGATATCATCCAAGAAGACGATAATAGACTTATCCAAGTATGGATGAAATATGTCATTCATTAGGCTCATGAAAGTGGCAGGCGCATTGGTGAGGCCAAAAGGCATCACAAGATACTCAAAGTGGCCATACTTGGTTTGAAAGGCAGTTTTGTACACATCCTCCTCTTCAATTTGGATTTGATTATAACCGCTCCGCAAGTCTAGTTTGGTGAAGTATCTCGCTCCATGGAGTTGATCAAACAGATCATCCATTCAAGGTAAGAGGTATTTGTTCTTCACTATTTGCTGATTGAAACCCCGATAGTCAATGCACATGTGCATTGTACCATCCTTCTTCTTCACAAACAAGACAGGGGCCCCATATGGTGATACGCTAGGTTGGATGAACCCTTTCTGTAGCATTTCCTCAATTTGAGTCTTACACTCCTCCAACTCATGAGGTGATAGGCAATATGGGGCCTTACAAGGAGGTGTCTTCCCCGGGAGTGTCTCTATTTTGTGATCTACTCGCCTTTTAGGTGGTAATCCTGAGGGTAGATCATCGGGAAAGACATCTTGAAACTCATCCACCACATCCTTCAATTTCTCAGGAATTTGTCCAACGAGTTGTGCACTCTGGACTTCTCTTATTAGACCCATAAAACATCTATCGGTCTTACAAACAGTTGTTGTCCCTACGACATATAGAGGCAATTTCTGCCTGTGTGATTTTTCTTTAACCCCAATGATTGACCATTGGTGGGTTCTCACTACTTTCTTCCTCCAATCCACCATTGGGTTGTACTGCTCCATCCATGGCATACCTAAAATTGCATCATAATGGGCTAACTGTATCACTCGCCACTCAATTGTTTCCTGATATTCTACTACAGAGAGGATTACCTGTCTAGGTAATGATTCAATCCTCTTTGTTTGCCCATTTGGTAACTCTACTTCTTCACTTCCATCTCTCTCTATATCCATTCCCAATCTTATTGCATAAGAGCGAGACAAGAAATTCTCTGTTGCTCCCGGATCTATTAATACTCTCACTTGATTACCTTCTAGGATTCCATTCACAACAATCAATTGTGAGGTTGCCTTTTGGGATCTTTGCGCATTATTCTTCTTCCTTCCCTCGCTTCTCTGCTTCCTTATTGAGCCAGTAAGGCCACGAGGTACATTTACTGGCGATCTTTGTTTTCCAAAGTGGTTTCCACTTCCTCCTCTTCAATGTGCCTCTCCATGTTGTTCAAAGATTGCCTGTACAAAGGCCAAGGGCCTCTAGGGAAACAAGTGCAACAATTGGTAGATATGTGCCCAATACGGCCACAATTGTAACAATGGCGTTGTTCTCCTCGAGTCCCTTCTCCTCGTGGAACTCCATCTCTTCGTTCTTCTACCCGTCCCCGCTCCCCTTGAAGCGGCCGTGCTCCTCGATCCCGGAATTGAAGGTTGCCCAATTCCATCGGTACCGGTCCACCCATGTGTGGCATTTCTGCCCGATAATGTTGAGGTGGAACTACTCCTTCACCTCCACCTAATGCTCTTGCTATTCTTTGCGCACAAGCAATGGCTTCAAATATTGTACGAGGGTTTTGCACCATGACTTCTTGGCAAATCCGCTCTTTCAACCCTCGTTTGAAATTGTCAAGAGCCTCTACTGGACTCATGTTGGTAATTGCGACTTGTAGATCCAGAAATGCCTCCACATACTCTTGTACGCTATTCTTCTATCTAAATCCCCATAGTCGGGTTTGAGCCATATGCACAGAATCCACCAATTGGAAATTCTTGAGCAGTCCTTCTTGCATTGCTGTCCATGTGACCTCCCTTCTCTCGGCCAGCATGGATCGTTCCCAAGCATCATACCATGTGAGCGCTTTATCGGTCAAGTACCCACATGCAAACACGCATGCAGCATGCTCTGTGATCTCTGTTGAGAACAATCGGAAATATTGATTCATTCTCAAGATCCAATTTTCCACTACTCCCATCGTACGTTGCCCCTTGTAAGGCTCGATGTTGCAGGTCTTCTTCATCCGGAGTAGCAATGTGGCTTCATCGTTGATAGGGTTCATAGGCACGGGTGCCTCTCCAAGTACTTCAGTCGTAGGTACTGGGTTTTGAGACGACTCTTCTCCTTGCATGGCTTGATCGTTCCTGAGGATCTGCGCTTGACTTTGTAATGTCTCCATGGTCATTTTAATCTCTCAAAATTCATTCAGCATCCCTTGCACCAGCTCTTGCAACTACGGATCTATGGTTCTTGCAACACCCAATTGCTAACGTCTACTTCAATACAGAGTCAATATAATCACCCTAGAAGGCGCATGAACTATCGGAACTACCATTGGGACCTCAGAAGCTATCACTCGTTGATAATACTCCTCACCAAAATTCCTAACCACAAAATCTCTAAACATCACTTTCGGCCTCACTACATAACGGATTTCTACTTGAGTGTTGAAAAATAGAAGATTTGGGACATTCATATCCATATTATCATAATAGAATGTAGATCATCAAATCCCACTCTCTGTCATATATCACCACAGGTAGAATCACTGGGTTTGGTGAGTTCATCACTCTGTCCATGAATTCCGCACCAAAGTGATAAACTAGCGATACCCTCATCTCTCATGCTGGATGTACATAACCTTGATGTGGAATGGGTTTGAAAATGGAAAGCTAGGTGCGGGAAATTGTCCCCCCGGTGCATCCATCCCATCCGCTCTCTAAAGCCCTTCCTAAGTCTAGCAATTACTCTATGTTCTCCACCTTAAATTACTCAGTTTTAGTAGTTCGTGCTATTTCAAGAGGGGAGATCCACTCTCTTGGACTAGAACACTCGCTCTGATACCATTGTAATACTCCAAGGACAAGAGAAGAGAGAAAACATAGATTGCACACTCAAACATTTGATGCACCAAGGGAGCACCTTCTCTTTATTATATAGACAAAGAGGATCTCCTCCAAGGAAGCTCCACCATAGGATTAGGGACACAGATAGGTGACATGTCAGCAAGCTCCACCCTTGGATTACTTACTTGGATGGGTGACCTGTCTGGTCTAGGTCCTATCTGGTTGGTCAAACAAGCTTTGACCGGAGGGAATCTTTTAGGGAATCTTCCTGTAGGAATCTCAAAATCACATGAGTAAGGTACCATTGGAAAGCTCTTGATGAGACAAAGTAGGGGGAGGGTAGGCCAGCCTTTCCTCCATTGGGGGGGGGAGGATGTGCACATTTTTGAGGCCTAATTCATCCGTTTAGGCCTCCGAAATTGCCTTCAAAGATTTTAGGCATATTTTGGTTCCTACTCTATTAGTAGAAGTCCCCTTTTGGTGATAACTCTTTCTGATCTGCTTAGTCCATCATGTGTAACATCCTTCCAGATGTTACCAAACAATTCTCACCTTTAAATCATATGTCTAGCTATTGGTTCTAAGGTTCTCAAGTCTATTTTGGTTTCTACCCTATTAGTAGAAGTACTCTTTTGGTGATACGTCTATCTGATCTATTTTGACCATCATGTATAACATCATTCTAGAAGTTACCAAACCGAATTTCACATCTAGATCATATGGCTAACCCTTGGTATTACATCGTGCTTCTCGGTCTTGAAACCAAAGGTTGCCCAATTCCATTGGTACTGGTCCATCCATGTGTGGCATTTCTGCCCAATAATGTTGAGGTGGAACTACTTTTTCACCTCTACCAAATGTCATTGCTATTCTCTATGCACAAGCAATGGCTTCAAATACCATGTGAGGATTTTGTACCATAACTTCTTGGCAAATCCGCTCCTTCAACCCTTGTTTGAAATTGTCGAGAGCCTCTGTTGGACCCATGTTGGTTATTGCAAGTTGTAGATCCAGAAATGCCCCCACATACTCTTGTACATTGTTCTTCTATTTCAATCCCCATAGTTGGATCCGGGCCATCTGCACAAAATCCACCAATTGGAAATTCTACAGCAATCCTTCTTGCATTACCGTCCATGTGACCTTCCTTCTCTCTGCCAACATGGATCGTTCCTAAGCATCGTACCATGTGAGGGCTTTATCAATCAAGTACCCACATGCAAACAAGCCTACGACATGCTTGGTGATCTTTGTTGAGAACAATTGGAAATATTGATTCATTCTTGAGATCCAATTCTCCACTACTCCCATTGTATGCTACCCATTGTAAGGCTTGATATTGTAGGTCTTCTTCATTCGGAGTAGTAATGTGACTTCATCGTTGACAAGGTTTGTAGGCACGGGTGCCGCTCCAAGTACTTCAATCGTAGGTATTGGGTTTTGAGATGACTCTTCTTCTTGCATTGCTTGATCATTCCTGAGGGTCTGCACTTGACTTTGTAACGCCTCCATGGTCATCTTAATCTCTCAAAATTTGTTCAACATCCACTGCATTCCTTGCACCAACTCTTGCAACTACCGATCCATGGTTCCTATAACACTCAATTGCTATTATCTACTTCAATAGAGAGTTAATATGATCACTTTGGAGGGCGTATGAACTATCAGAACTACTATTGGGACCTCAAAAGTTACCACTCGTTGATAATATTCCTCACCAAAATTCATGACCACAAAATCTCTAAACATCACTTTTGGTCTCACTAGATAACAAATTTCTACTTGAGTGTTAAAAGAGAAAGGATTTGGAATATTCAAATCCATCACAAAAAAATGTAGATTGTCAAACCCACTCTCTATCATAAATCATTACAAGCAAAATCATTGGGTTTGGCAAATTCATCACTATATCTATGAACTCTACTCCAAAGTGAAAAACCAGATACACTCACTTGCTCATGCTAAATATACATAATCTTGATGTGGAATGGATTCAAGAACTGAAAGTGAGGTGCTGGATATTGTCCTTCTGGAGCCTCCATTCCACATTTCCTCTAGCACTCATGATATACCAATTACACGAGGATGTCTCTCCTCAAAATTACTCAATCTCAGTAGCCCATGTTCTTCCAAGAGGGGTGATCCGCTCTCTTGGATGACAACACCTGCTCTGATACCATTCTAATACTCTGAGGATAGGAGACCTGAAGAGAAACACACCATGAGAAACACACAATTTCACACTCAAACCTCCGATGCCCCAAAGGAGCACCTTCTCTTTATTATATAGACAAATAGGATCTACTCCAAGGAAGCTCCACCCTTGGATTATTTACTTGGATGGTTGACATGTTGGTCCTAGTTCTATCTAATTGGTCAAACAAGCTTCGATTGGAGGGAATCTTTTAAGGAATCTTCTTGTAGGAATCTCAAAATCAAATGGGTGAGGTACCATTGGAAAGCTCTCAATGAGAAAAACCAGGGGGAGTGAAAGCCAACCTTTCCTAAGTTGGAAGGAGGAGGGGTAATCTATACATTTTTGAGGCCTAATTCATCCGTTTAGACCTCCAAAATTGCCCCCAAAGATATCAGGCATATTTTGGTTCCTACCCTATTAGTAGAAGTCCCCTTTTGGTGATACCTTTGCATGATCTATTTAGTAATCATGTGTAACATACTTCCAAGTGATACCAAACAAATTCTCACCTTTAAATCATATGTCTAGCTATTGGTTCTAAGGTTTTCAAGTCTATTTTGGTTTCTGCCCTATTAGTAGAAGTACTCTCTTGGTGATACTTCTATTTGATCTATTTTGATCATCATGTATAACATCATTCTAGATGTTACCAAACCAAATTTCACATCTAGATCATATAGCTAGCTCTTGGTACTACAGAATGTCAAGGTTTGGACACATTTTCAAGAGTAATTTTGCAAGCATGAGAGAGTTCAATATCATGTTCTTGTGCAAGGTGCTCAAGGAGCACTCATTTTGTAAAGACTAGAGAATCTTTGTTCTCATAACGATTGTGATGATTGTTGCAGGCGAGGGGAATTATTTCCAAGCATGAGGTTCTATGGGAATCAAGGAATGGTGAATTTTGATAGTGCACTCTTGAGACCATACAATCATTGTGACATAAGTCAGTGTTTGAGTCATCTTGAGAGGGAATGTGAAGCAATTCCCTTTGGAAGGAGAGTGGTCAGAAGTTGGTCTCTAGAGTTTTCTAGGCTGGAGTCTTGGTGAGGTGTTGAGGGAAGAAGGTGGTAGATTATTGGATTGACGTATGGAAGTGGTGAAGGGAGTTGAATGTGGTGAATGTATGTGTAAGTTGTGGTGAGGGAAGATATCTATGAGAGTGAAATACTTGACTTTGAAGTACAGGATGTCAATTGTGTGTGGAAAGGGATTAAATAGAGGTGAATAATTGTTGTTGCTTAGTCAGCTAGTGGCTTTACAGACCTCGATATAATCAAGGCTTTGAATGATAGTTTGATAATTCTTGGAGTTGATGTGGGAGAATGAGATCAGAGTGATTGTTGGAGAAGAATACATGAAGAAGCCGTTGTTAGAGTTATGTAGTAATTGCAGGCACACAAGACATTTTGGAAGGGACTGTCCTAATGCTTTGTTCTGAAAAAATTGTGGTGTATCAGAGCATATAAATGCTGAATGTTCAAGGGAGCAACTATGCTATAATTGTAAGAAACCAAAGCACATTGCAGCAATTATTGCAGCCAAGAAGAAATAAAAGGAACTCAACATCAGGTTTTCTTTGTACAAGTCCAATATTCAATGAAAGTTCACAGTCTCCAACTATCAAACTTAAATGCATGCTACTCGTGCCATCACAAATTGTGAAGTCTAAGTGCGAGCAGCTAGGTGCTCGGTGCATTCTTGAGACCATATGATCCCTACAACAAAGTATTCTCAATGTTAGATCAAAAAGTGATTCTACATCACCAAGCTTCCATTATTTGTTCTCCATACTAACATGATGTGAAATTGCAACATGTAATGGGCAATTTCAAGTCTTTGGATAGCAATTGGATACAACTCCTCAATTCTTGTAACACCTAGTATCACATCTCTATTTAATTTGGAAATTCAACTCTTTGCACACCCCTACTTTGCCCTTGAGCCTTATGGTCCATTTTTGCATTGGTTCTACAACCAAGTAATGGAAGCAAACTTTGCACACTTGGGGATTAAGACTTAAATGAGGCAAATTATCACTCTTCTCCATTTTAATCTCCTAGCACATGTGCCAAAAAGCTTGATCCGTATGAAATTTTATGCTATAATGGAGTTCTTCCAAATGCAACTTGAGTGCAAGTTATTAGGTGCAATACTTTTGCATCATCTTGCAATTTCAAAGTGGTGAAAGACAACAAACTCAGTCCCCAAGATGGATCTGGAATTTTTGTCATGCTGGGAACTCTAGATTAGGATGAAAATTAAAAATCTTGGTGCAAAAATAAGAACTTCAATAGAGCACATAAGAGCAACAATCACTTGAAGAATGAGAGATTTGGTATTCATTAGTGCTGGGAGATGAGAGTAGAAGTTGATCAAAGAACAAGAGATCAAGTACTCAATAGTACAAATAAAAGCCAGTCAAAGAACACAGAATTGGTATCTATTAGTACAGATGAATAGCATGTAGAATAAAGTAACAATAAACTAGAATAGATCAAGTTTATAGGAGCTAAAATGAAACTCTCAAAACAAGAGTAAGAAAAGATATTGACAGCAAAAAGTGGACAGTAGGAAATAGCAAAAAAAAAAGAACAAGGAGATGGAAGGAAATGAAGTACATAAGGAAGCGCAAAGAAAAAAGTATAGTATTGAGAAGGAAGAGAAGAGAAGAAGACCACCTAAAGCAGAGAGAAAAGACATCAACAACAAAAAATGGACAGTAAGAAATAGAAAACAGAAAAGAAAAGAGATGAAAAGAGATGAACTACATCACTTAATATGAAAGAAAAGCATAGTACAAGAAATGAAGAAAAGAAAAGAAAATCACCAAAAGTAGAGCAAAATCATGAAGAACACCATGAAAGCAAAACAAAGAAAGCATCACAATGAAAAGATCATACAAAGAGATAGACAAAGGAGAGTAAAAAAAAGCAACCAAAGAGGTCAATATGAATGGTTCTTAATGACCACATTAATTAATAAAAATTATTTAGATAATAGGAAATTAAAAAAAGACAACCTTTAAGATCAAAACAAATGAAAGGTATTGACAACAAAAAGCAATCATTAGAAAAGAATAACACTCAACTACATGTAGCTACATTTGGAAAGAAAGGCAAGAAATCTTCAAAGGAAAATGAATCAAAGATTACCAACAGAAATAGAAGAAACCAAAGAAAATGCAACTAGAAAGCAACACAAGAAAAGGAACAATTATATTAACTCACATAGGAAAGATCAAAGAAAAAATGTTAGAGAGATACACATATATTGAATATATAGTAGAAAATCTGGTAAAGAAGCTTATCCAAAGATGTATTTTATTTACATTCTTTTTTTAGAAAGAGCATAATTTATTAGCCAAAACAAAAGCTTGGCTTATCTAAATGACTATCATAATCAAAACAACATCCTGATTGGTGCAGTAGTACAAATTATAGTATCTTTGTTATATTATAACTCTATCTAGATTAAAAAGTCTGATGCTTGTGGTGGAAAAATAATATGATGAGGACAAGCTTGTGCATTATGTCAAGTAAACTTACAAATTCTACAATGTCTAACACTTCCATGTGAACTTGATGCCTCCACCAACTCATATTGTGAGGCATCTCTTTGTGTAGAAGACTCAATTTTGGCAACACTTTGGTTTGTTTGTTGACAATTCCCTTGAGAGCCTTGAGGACATCCACAAGTACGTAACATTGGAAGATTTTTCAAAGCCAATGTTCTAGAAGCAATGTTTAAGAGTTGACTATGTATTTTCTCTCATTTATATGGAACTTCTATTTGATAAATCTGATGCACAACAATAAAAATAGGTCTAGAGTTGATATGATAACAAGGTAAAAATTATCAACTAGTCTTGGTGTAATATTCTTACAAAAATGTTCAATGTTTACCAAATGCCATATTGAATAGAAATCAATGATTCCAAGTAAATCCTTACAATTCAGAATTTGCAAAATACAATGCTTACGAGGAAATCTCATTGTCTTCATGAAGACATTATAACAACTTTGAAGTTCTTTACCTCCTTCCTCTTGTGCCATCAACAATTGTTCATGAAATTTCTTTAGAGCATAGAATGATACTCGTGAGATCACATTTTGATAAGCGAGTTGTTTGATCATGCAAAACTCTAATATGCTCTATGCCTTAAATGTGCTTCAATTTCTTTGATTCTATTCTCAATGGCAGGAGATAGTCAAACTTGAACATCTTGTAGATCTTTGGTAGATAGCTTCAAGTGCCTTTTACCATCAAATGTCGACTCTCAACTTGAGAAGATGTAACATTACCAAAATGAATATATTGGTTTTTCCATGTTGCTACAAAATGTTCTTTGTATCTAATCTATGTTGTCTTCAAATAGTTGATCATAGTTGGAACCAAGGGATATGTTTCACACACAACACTCCACAATGTGGTTAATATTTTTGGAGTCTTCAATTGCACCACATCTGTACATTCATACATGAATGCATCTCACTCATCTTCAGTATCAAATTACTCCTTACAATTAACTAAAACATTCTTTTGAATGTGCCAAATGCAAAGAAGATGCATTGAAGTAGGGTTGCATTGAAGTAGGGACCGTGGAGGAAAGAGCATTCATCAAAGCAATCTCACAATCTGTTGCAATTGTAAGCTGTTTGATAGGCTCATACAAAGTTGCAATGTGATCTAAAGCCGACAAGTAGTATGGTTCTATTTCTTCTTGTAAGAAGATAGTTGTAACTAGAAATGATATAATGAAACTTGTGACTCCAACAACATGAAGCATTGGCATTCAAAATTGGTTTTTTTTATATGTAAAATCTATCACATGCTTTATGGATAGGCTCAAGCCACAAGAATGCAATCAAGATGTGCAAATAACTCCTCAAGATACTAACTACCCGAGTGACTACTTTTGCAATGATGGAAAATGAGGTTACTCATTAAAACAATGAGTAACCTCATTTTCCATCATTGCAGAAGTAGTCACCCGGGTAGTTAGTATCTTGAAGAGTTTCTAAAAGAGCAAGAATTGGTGGTCTATTGGCAAATTCTAATTTTTGAAGACATGCTTGCTCATTTAAGATTGTTTTGGCTATTGTATGAGTGTCAAGAGTTGCTTGCTGCAAATCTATAAGGACATGCTTTTGAGCAATGCCAATAGCTAACAATTTGGATGTCATTACATGATGCTTTGGTTGGAGATGACAAACAACATGATGACCGCTAATGTTTTCTGAAAACTCAAGATTGTGCTCTCTGTTGCAAACCTTAAGATGCCAAGGTTCATAAGATCTATGCAAGCATCCAAAAAGCATGAATAGGCAATCAATCAAGCAAGAGCCATGAGTTGTATGGGGTCATGTAGTAAGGGTTATAGCATTTGAATCATCATATGTACACACTCAATCACATATTAGGGTCACTCAATTGATGTTTGAATGATATCTAACAACGATGTATCCTTGAGAATGCACAAAAGTATTAATACTTTGTAGCATGTCATCAAGGGAGCTATAGGGATTTTTAATGGGAGGTAACACAATGGAAGTTAGAAAGTTGTACCACGTGAATTATTATGACACATGATCATAGATAATTCAGCAGCTTTTAATATCTTCTTAGATTGTGAACTCTCTAGGATCTGCCAATCTAGAGGTCAAAACCAAAAGGAAAAACCTCCAAAGTATCCCTTACTAATTTGTACTTGATCTTGAGAAAATTAATAATATAGCTTATACATGATAGTAACTTAATTAAACCCTTTAGATATAACCGCTTGAGTTGTAATTATATAACTTTGAGAAATAAATTGGCTCTCAACTCAAAAATCAAAATGAAGTAAACATAATTGTGGATCAGTTGGACACAACTCCCAAAGACTACTCATAATTTCCATGTAGGAAAGTATGCATGTATGAGACAATGGTGGATTACTATCTCATGCTCCAAATATGACATAAGAAGATGAATGGACTAACATTTGGGACAAACGCAAATAGAATGATGATTTTCAAAAGAAATCATTTTGTAACAAGACTTTGCACTACTCTGTAATGAATTTAAACTTTATTGCCTTTGTGAACTTTCACCTTACATGTCTTTGACTTGAACGGAAAGGGCAAAACAAGAGTGCTCTAGTCAAGTACTTTATCCCCCCAAAATAGCATATTACTCACCTAATTACACAATTCTTAAGGTCCAAATCTTTGCTATAATAGACATCAAGATATGTTTTGAAAGCTAAGATGTTGTGATATCAAATTATTCTAGGTGCTCACTTGGGAAACTTTGAACATGCTCAAAAAGCTTGCAACTTGCAAATAATGCACTCTAGCAGTAGAAAGGAGATATTCAAATACTTCATGAATCAAGAAAAAAAAGTCAACATCTATATGCAATGCAATACCTTCACTTCAATATGTAGTTCCTTCACGTCCTTATTGGGCTTTGTCATGGACTACATGCATCAACTCAAGGTGATATTAAAAGATGATGTCATAAAAACAGTCTATTGGTATAATTGAGTCATATTAATGGTTGTGACAAAGTGTTTTTGGCTTATGCTAATCTTGTCACATTACAAAATCTCACATTAAGTACAAAGTTGCATATGCAAACTGATAAACAATGAGTTTCAACTTATTAGAAGCAGTCACTAGTTATCTTTTAAAGAGTAAATATAATGATGCTAATTTGTTCCGGCTAAGAAAAAAATTTCTTCTCTTGAGACTTGAGCAAAGCCCCGTGAAAATGTTTAACAGATTGTCAAACATAATATCTTGGGATACAAAATATAACACGTAGAAAGATGTAAACTAATGTATGTACCAAAAGATAATCATAATTAATAATTTATATTATTTGATCTCTTGCTATATGTCATGATTGCAAATTGCAAATTAAAAATTATTTATGTATTCTATCATAACTATTCTCCTTGAAAATTTTTCTACTTCTCTTTTTGACCATTACAAATTACTTGGCTAGTTGATTACAAATTGCTTATTTGACAATTAAATGATCCCAAGTGCTCACTTTAGCAACTCATTACATGCTTGAAAATCTTACAACTTGCAAATAATATACTCTAGCATTAGAAAGGGGATATGACAACAATTCCTATATCAAGAAAAAAAAGTCAAAATCTATATCCAAGGCAATACTTTCTCTTTGATCTGTAGTTCCTTCATGCCCTTATCAGCTTTGGCATGAAGTACATTCATCAACACATTATTATATCTCACATTAACTTCAAAGCTGCATAAGCAAATTGGTAAATAGTGAGCTTCAAATTACCACAATAAGTCTCTAGTTATCATTCAAAGAGTAAATATAACAATTCTAACTTGTTCAATCTAAGCACAACATTTCTGCTCTTGAGACTCAAGCAAAGCTCTATGCAAACATAGGGCTCAAGTGCAAAGCTCTATGCAAACATAATGCTTAAGTGCAAAATAAAGGTGTGCAAGGGAATCAAGTGCAAAGTAAAAAAATTTGGATTTCCAAATAAAACAAAGATGTGATACCAAGTGCTACAAGAATTGAGGAGTTGTATCCAGTTGCTATGCATAGACTTGAAATTTCTCACTACATGTTGGAATTTCTTGTCATGCTAGTATGGCGAGTGAAATATAGAAGTTGGGGGATGTAGATCATTTTAAAAGTTGATAGTGAGGAGACGTCTTGAGTGTCTTTTGTTTATCATAGGAGTATGTTCTTATTAACTCATTGATCATTGGCTTCACGTTCAGTTCAAGTAGTTCAGAATATCTGAACATGTGAGTATGCTTCAATTCTCACACACCAGATGGTTGGAGAAAACCTTGTAGCCGATTGCTTCCAATTAATGCAGTAAATTTTAAGAATTTGAGCTTCTTATCCAAGTGAGAGAATCTCAAAACATCCTTTTAGTCACACTTTCTTTCCTTAAAAACAACAAATTTCTGACCACTAAATGGCTATGCAGGTATGTTCTTGTTGATTTGAGACAAGGTGTGAGTTTAAAGTTACTACTTTATGCATTCCTAATTTCTTGGAGCTTAAGTGAATAGAGTTTCCGAACTTCATTGATTGTTTTTTAGCTTGTAGATTGATGCAAAGCGCAAGTCACAACCCACTTCTTTGGCAAATCTCCTTGATATGATCTCTCTTTGCAAGTCTAGGTTAATTGCATTTGTTATCAAAATTCTATTGGTAGTTAATTAAGTTGTGGTAGTATCATAGTCACCAATTAGTGGTAAGGTAATTAATACATTTGATTGACTCAATGGTCACAAAACCCAAAGTAATTCATGTTATTAGTTAGTACATGGGGTAACAAACCTTGAGTCATATTGAATGCCATTACCAGAGCATAGGGTGGGTGGATTTATCAATACCTTAGTTTTATCATAATATCTATTTACTATTTAATTATTTTAATACTATTAAATAACATACTATAAAAATAGAAAATTGAAATAAATATGCATTTTCTAATGTCCTATGAAGCTTGCATGTATTTCTATGAAGAAGAGAAGATTACAACAAACCGTTTTGACCATGAAATGTAGTTTACTTTATCTGCCAATAGAGCTTCCAAAAACCTATTTGTAAGTTAGATAACAAGGAAGGTGGAAAGTTTTAATATAAGCTTAACTAAACTTACTCGGAGGAGTTTAAATTAACTTAATTGGGAGGAGAGGAGAGAGAATGGGAGAGAGAGAGAAAGGAGGAAAGGAATAGAAGGTTATTCTAGAGTTTTAGAGAGCTCACTTGCATACATCACATATATGACTAGTAGATTGTGTTTATTTTTCAATTTTGGTTTCATTGGTACCTAGATTCAAGGCTATGAAGAATTGAGTAGAAAGTTATGAGTACTTTTAGGTTTTTTAGGTCATACTTTGCAAATGTGAAGCCAAATTATTTGCAAAAAAGGTATAATGCTTGGAAGGACGTAGGTTATGTGCAATTTTTACAATATATCTGCCTTCCTCTTTTTGGTTTTACTTATGATCGCTTTAGCTTTGGAGTTGTGCGCCTCCACAATAGCACTCAAATTTAGAGTGATTACTTCATAGTGAGAGTGATGGATCTAGAACTTTCACTTCTAATCTCTTGATGTTCATGCTTGACTTCCATGAGAACTTAGTTTTAAAATTTTTGAGATGCAAATTGGAAGTTATAAGAGTTTATACTTTTTTGGGTTTGGAGAGATTGTATTTACTCATGTGAGTCGGGATGTGAGGGGTTGTGAGGGTTTTGCAAGTATGGGGAGATATGAAAAGGATCATCATGTATTACAATCATTATTCTTGTGCTAGCCATGGCTACACTTCCCCATGTGGGACCGCCCAGAGTGGCTTGAGATACACCATGTCCGACGTATCACCAACACTTTACCATGCAAGGGATAAAGACCTATGTGGGAAGGATGCACAAGGACTATGATTTGACCACTTGGGATGCTCATGTAACACAAGTAACCACATCAATAATGAGGTTAGTCATATGCTTACATATGCTTCCTTTATCTCTTTTGTTGACTATTCTAGGGATATCGATTGAGTTGTGGGAGTGGTTAACATTTTAGGGTGTTGTATCTTGGGGTTATTTGAGACTAGTTTTTCATGCCATGTCTATTCCATAGGCCACCCCATACACTCCATGATGAGCCTAGATAGGTATTTTGCATACTACTTGATCATTTGGCATGTGATCTCTTGGACAAGTTAGCACGGCTTTTATTCTTCTTACTACCTCAATGGTGCCTTTGTTATGCTAAAGAGGAATGTGCAAGGGCATAAAGAGGTAGCTGCTAGATTTCATTGATTTTGAGTAGGGAATCAAGCTGCCCTATAGGATTAGTCAGTTAGGGCTGCATGTTTAAGGAGATAGATTCTACCAAAGGATACCATAGAGTCCACTCAATTATTTTGATGTAAGACATTGAGGTAGGCAAGACAATTTAGTAGAGCAGCACAAGTGCTACACCCTTTGTCTATGGCTAGTCCTATTGATGAGACTATCTCTTCTTTATGCTCATTATCTTGTATGGAAGGAGAAGGAGCACCATTAGAGGTCTTAGATTATCAACATGAGTAGCTTTTTATGTCTTGATAGGTCACTTTTTGCACAAGCATTGTGCATTGCTCCTTGAAACCTTAGGAGGCTTGTAAGGGATGAAATATGAGCATCTTAGAGATTGCTTTCAAGAAAATGATCCTTCTAGAGGATTTACTAGCTGTTTTAGGGTCCTTTGGGGGGAGGGAGGGAGGGGGGGGGGGAGCGCATTAGACTGATTGCTATTGGAAAGATCTTTTATGCTTGGTTAGCTGCACCATTGTCCTTTAGCATCAATCTCAGTTTTGAGAGTACCTAGTTTGGAGTAGCTACACTTGGAGGTTGTGAGGCTATTTCTTAGGCATCAAGGCATTCTTAGATATCCATCCAAAGTGGGTTGTCCTACAAGTGGATGTTGAGAATGCTTTTAATAGCATCTCTCAAACATCTATCTTTAGAGAGCTTAGGGAGGCTGGTGGATCCTTGGAAAGTCTCATTTCTTTTGTATGGTTGTTTTATGGCTCTCTTGCTTTTGTGTACTTCTAGCATGGGTGGTCATAAGAAGGAGTCACTATCTTGGAGTCAATTTTTGGTACATGATAAGGAGATTCTTTAAAGGGACATTTTTTTGCCATTGCTCACTTTGGACCTCTCTTATCTACTACTTTGGCCATGCTAGGTTGTGTATTTCCCTCCTTACTAGATGATGATACACACATTATGGGCCCCATAGATCAGATTAGGCAAGCCTTTGATCACTTGTCTACCGAGCTACATCTTGTAGGCTTGAGAGTCAAGGTGTCAAAGTGCAAAGTGTGGTCTTCTTTAGGTATCCGTCCCCACCTTGAGCTTCTAGAGTGGATGTCACATCTATAGATAGACTATGTATTATTGGAGTGCTAGTAAGACCCAAGGATTTTGTCACATGCTTCTTAGATGTTGCTCTTGTAAGGGATATTCTCCATATGGATGATCTTCTTCTACTAGGAAATCCACATGTGGCATTTGGTATACTCTCCTCTAGTATTACCCATTGACCAACTTACCTTCTCCACATGGTTCTTCCTTCCTTGACTTTCCTATCATGTTTGAGAGCTTTGGATAGGAGGATTATGGGAGTCTTTGGTGATATCATTGGACCAAGGATATTTGAGTGTGAGACGGGGGATTTGGTACATAGATAGACATCTCTACCAATCTTATGCGGAGAGGTAGGCCTATTATCTATAGAGGAGACAACACCTATATCATTTTTGGGTAGTTGGGCTTTCTTGCACCCTTACTTTCCTCCCATTTTGTGGTTGTTGATAGGTCAATTTTGTAGACATATATGATTGAGGTGGAGGAAGGATCCTTTTCTCTCCATGTGTTATTGCAGCAAACAAGAGATGGTCTATCTCCATGGGCACCAAAGGACCTTCCATCCTTTGCTTCACTATTGTCAAATTGGACCAGAGGTTTGCAGTCTTCCTTGTTGGAGTGACAATATGAACATATGCTACATTCTCTCTTAGTTGACTCATCCATTCCTTGGGCCACTAGAGCATGTCTTTGCACTTGCTCCAACAAGTATGCAAGCTCTTGGATCCTAGCTCAACCGTGCATTAGGGTATTCTAACTTGCACCAACCATTTTCTCTATAGGATGAGGTTCAACTTAGGTTTGGTCCACCCATCTGCATCATTGTTACTCACTTGTGAGTGTAGTTCTACATCAGATGCAACAACGGTCCATATGACACGATGTCCTTATGGAGGATAAAAGATAGCTACCAATGATACCATCAATGTTTGTTATGGCATGAGGGAGTGGATACCTTGCTTGGAGGGAGCTTTCATATTCTTTGCAGACAACACATGCCATAGTAGACTTATACTTGGTTCAAGATGATCAAGTGACATTGGCAAATGTTGTGTTTATAGGCCCTACGCATGATGCAATTTTGGAGGGAGTGATTACTCATCCTCTTGCATGAGTGGTGATTGTAGCAGCAGCTGTAATACCAATAGCTAGAAAGATGATCTAGAGATGAAATTTGGTTTGGTAACATCTGTAAGGATGTTATACATGAGGGATTAAGTAGATGAGCTAGAGGTATCACCAAAAGAGCACTTCTACTAATAGGGCAAAAGCCCTATTAGTAGAATCCCTATTTCCACCCCTCAAGGTGAAAAGGCTTGCCTTCTCCCCCTCCATGATTTGTCTCATTGAGAGCTTTCCAATGATATCTTACCCATGCAATTTTGAGCTTCCTACAAGAAGATTCCCTAAAGATTCCCTTTGGTCAAACCCATTTGACCAACTAGATAGGACAAGGATTGACATGTCACCTATCCAAACAACCAATCCAAGGATGGAGCTCACTGACAGGTCACCAATCCATGTATCTGATCCAAGGGTGGAGCTTCCTTGAGGAGACACTCTTTGTTATATAATAAAGAGAAGGTGCTACTTTGGAGCATCGAAGGACTGAGTGTGAAATTTTTGTTTTCTCTCTTGAAGAGTTTTCTTGTCCTCGGAGTATTACAATGATATCAGAGCAAGTGTTTTAAAATCCAAGAGAGTGGATCACCTCTCTTGGAAGAGCACGAGCTACTAAAATTGAGTAATTTGAGGTGGAGAACATAGTGTAATTGCTAGACTTGGGAAGGGCTTTAGAGAATGGACGGGATAGATGCACCGGGAGGACAATTTCCTACACCTAGCTTCCTATTCTTGAAACCTTTTCACATCAAGATTATCATGAGCAAATGAGAGTATTGCTAGTTTATCACTTTGGAACAAAATTCATGGACCAAGTGATGAATTCACCAAACCCATTGATTCTACCTATGGTGGTATACTATAGAGAGTGGGATTTGACAATCTATATTCTATTATGATGTTATGGATCTGAATGTACCAAATCCTCACCCTTTCAACACACAAATAGAAACCCATTATGTAGTTAGACCAAAAGTGATGTTTAGGGATTTTGTAGTCCACAATTTTGGTGAGGAATATTATCAACAAGTGATGGCATCTGAGGTCCCAATGGTAGTCCCGATAGTTTGTGCACCTTCTTGAGTGATCATTCTAACCCTCTATTGAAGTAGGAAGTAGCAAGAGAGCATTGATCATGTGTAGGAATCATGGATCTGCAATTCTAGGAGTTGATGCAAGGAATGTAGCAAATGTTGAACTAGTTTCAAGGAAAATCAAGATGACCATGGAAGAATTGCAAAATCAAGTACATGCTGTCAAGAAGGATCAATTAATGCAAGAAAGGGAGCCGTCTCAACAACCAACACCAGCAATCAAAGTACCTGGAGAGTTATGCATGTCGATGACACCGATTCCAATCAACAACCAAGCCATATTGTTACTACAAATGAAGAAGACATGCAACATTGAGCCTTACAAGGGACAACATTCCATGGAAGTAGTGGAAAATTGGATTTCAAGAATAAATTGATACTTTCAATTGTTCACAACATAGATCACTGATCATTTTATAGGTGTGTTTGCATATGGGTACTTGACCACTAAGGTCCTCACATGGTATGACACTTGGGAATGATCATTGCTGGTAGAAGGAAGAGAGGTCACTTGGACAGCCATGCAAGAAGGGCTGCTCAAGAATTTCCAATCTGTGGATGCTGTGAAAATGGCCCAAACCAAACTTGTGAGGTTGAAGTAGAAGAATAGCATACAAGAGTACATGGAGGTAGTTTTGGATCTATAGGTTGTGATAACCAATATGAGTCCAGCCAAAGCTCTTGACAATTCCAAGAGAGGATTAAACGAGCAAATTTGCCAAGAAGTAATGGTGCAAAATCCTCATACTATTTTTGAAACAGTTGCTTGTGCCCAAAGAATAGCAAGGGCGCTTGGAGGAGGTGAAGCTATAACACCAATGCAAAACTATAGGGCCGAGACACACCATTTTGGTGGACCAGTGCCTATGGAATTGGGCAACATTTGGTTTTGAGATAGAGGAGCAAGACCTCTCCAAGGAGAACTGGGACGGGTCGAAGAAAGGAGAGAAAGAGTCCTACGGGGAGAAGCGGTTTGATGAGAACAACAATGATGTTACAATTGTGGCAGAATTGGGCACATAGCCATCAATTGTTGTGCTTGTCATCTTAGAGGCCCTTGGCCTTGATACAAGTGACCTCTGAACCACATGGAGAGATGAATTGAAGATGAAGATATGGAAACTGCATCGGAAAACAAAGATCACCAGTAAATGTACCTCACGGCCTTCCTGGCTTGGTGAAGGAGAGTAAAAGTGGGATGAGGAAGAGGACGAGTGTGCAAAGGAGGAAGATAAATGCAAAATTAATTGTTGTAAATGGAGTTCTAGAAGGCAATCTGGGGAGAGTGTTGATAGACCCTGGGCCAACAAAGAATTTCTTGTCTTGCTCTGTTGCAACAAGGTAGGAGATGAAATTAGAGAAGGATGAGAAGGACAAAGTAGAGTTATCTAATGGTAAGATAGAGGATTGAGTCATTACTTAGAAAGGTAATACTCTTTGTAGGAGGGTATCAAGAAGCAATCAAGTGGCAAGTGATACAACTAGCTTTTTATGATGCGATCTTAGGCATGCTGTGGATGCAGCACCACAACCTCATAGTGGATTGGAGAAAGAAAGTAGTGAAACCTAGTTAATGGAAGATCTTTGGGATTTTGTAATACCAAGAGCTAGCCATATGATCTAGATGTGAAATTTGGTTTGGTAGCATCTAGAATGATGTTATACATGATGGTCAAAATAGATAAAATAGAAGTATCACCAAAAGAGTACTTCTACTAATAGGGCAGAAACCGAAATAGACTTGAGAACCTTAGAACCAATAGCTAGACATATGATTTAAAGGTGAGAATTGGTTTGGTAACATCTGGAAGGATGTTACACATGATGGACTAAACAGATCAGAAAGAGGTATCAACAAAAGGGGACTTCTACTAATAGAGTAGGAATCAAAATATGCCTAAAATCTTTGAAGGCAATTTCGGAGGCCTAAACGGATGAATTAGGCCTAAAAAATGTGCAGATTCCCCCCCATTGGAGGAGAGTTTGGCATTCCCTCCCCCTACTTTGTCTCATCAAGAGCTTTCCAACGGTACCTTACGTGATTCTGAGATTCCTACAAGAAGATTCCCTAAAAGATTCCCTTTGGTCAAAGCTTGTTTGACCAACCAGATAGGACCTAGACTAGACATGTCACCCATCCAAGTAAGTAATCCAAGGGTGGAGCTTGCTGAGATGTCACCTATCTGTGTCCCTTATCCTATGGTGGAGCTTCATTGGAGGAGATCCTCTTTGTCTATATAATAAAGAGAAGGTGCCCCTTTGGGGCATCGAATGTTTGAGTGTGCAATCTGTGTTTTCTCTCTTCTCTTGTCCTTGGAGTATTAAAAATTTAAGGAAGATCACAAAGGCAAGAGTTGCCTCTATAAGTCATAAACACCACATCTGTTGGTGAGACATATAGATGTTTCATGGGTATTAATAAGAGAAGTCCAAAGTGCCCAACACAATGGACAAATTCTTGAGAAATTGAAAGATGTGTTCAATGAGTTCCAAGATGTCTTTTTGGATGAATAACCATAAGTTTACCACCAAAAAGGAGAGTAGATCATAAAATTGAGATACATCCTGGGAAGACACCTCCTTGTAAGGCCCCATATCGACTATCAGCTTAGGAGTTGGAGGAGTGTAAGGCTCAAATTGAGGATATGTTTCAAAAGGGGTTTATCTTACCCAACGTATCACCATATGGGGCTCTTGTATTGTTTGTGAAGAAGAAGGACATAACAATGTGCATGTGCATCAACGATCGGGGCCTGAATCAACAAATAGTGAAGAAAAAATATCCATTACCTCGCATAGATAACTTGTTTGATCAACTCAATGGAGCAAGGCACTTCACCATACTTGATTTGCGGAGCGGTTACAACCAAATCAAGATTGCGGAAGAAGACATACACAAAATGGCCTTTTGAACAAGGTATGGTCACTTTGAGTACTTGGTGATGCTGTTTGGCCTCACCAATGCTCCAACCACTTTCATGAGTTTGATGAATGATATATTTCATCCATACTTGGATAAATCTATTGTTATTTTTCTTGATGACATCTTAGTCTACAATAGGACGTTGATAGAGCACAAATAACATTTACAAGAAGTCCTCCAAATTCTACGACAGAATCAATTGTATGCCAAAATCTCAAACTGCAAGCTTGGCAAAACTGAAGTAGACTACTTAGGGCATAGAGTAAGTGAGGAGTGTATCCAAGTGCTAACAGATAAAATAGAGGTCATTAAAAAATGGAGTGCTCGAGAAGATCAGACTCAACTCAAGAGTTTCTTAGGATTGATGGGGTTTTATCGTCAATTTGTCAAGGATTTCTCCAAGATTGCACAACTCCTAACCGCACTATTGGGCAAGTAGAAGAGGTGGATATGGAGAACCGGTCAAGAATTGACCTTTCAGGAGTTGAAAGATGCATTACTACATGCACCAACCTTGAAATGGTATGACCTAAAATGTCCAATCAAGATGGCTACAGATGCATCAGGTGTAGCAATATGTAGTCCTACAACAAGAATGGTAGGATAGATGGCATCCAATTGCATATTTCTCTCATAAGTTGCTACCGGCAGAATGCAACGATCACACCACCAAATAAGAAGAGCTGGCCATTGTCCTTACAACCAAGCATTGGAAGCACTATTTGGGTGAGAAAGTATTTGTGGTAGAGATGGACCACAAACATCTAGTCTACCTCGAGACACAAAAGGATCTTCTCATTGACAGATTTGATGGGCAGAATGGAGACAACAATTCAACATGACAATCAGATATGTGGAAGGCAAGAAGCAACTTGCATGATGCATTCACCCAAATGTCAATGGCAAATAATTTGGTGGTGGAAATCAAGCAGAACCTTGAGTTCTAGCCCAAGATTCTTGGTGCTACAAAAACTGATCCATAGATTGTAGGTGCTCAATCATCCAAAGGCATCACCAACACCCAAGGACTCACCTTCCATGATAGTAGGTTATGGATCCTAGATGATATGAATCTAAAAACCACCATCCTAGCAGAATGTCATGATTCTGCTATTGTAGGTCATGTTTGAATGAACAAGACCTTGGATGAAATCAAATGCCATTACTATTGGCCCAAGTTGAGCAATGATGTGATGGAATATGTGCGGAGCTGCCTACTTTTTCAACAAAATAAGGCTTCTAACTAAGCTCTCAAAGGACTCCTCCCACCTCTCCCCACTCCTACCCAATGTTGGGAATAGGTAAGCATTGATCTGGTTTGTGAATTGTCTAAGACCACCTTCAGGTTTGATTCCATTGTAGTCTTTGTTGATAGACTCAGCAAAATGATTCATGTATGTCCTATTACCAAAGATGTGATTACCCCACAACTAGCTCAATTGTACTTAGATGCAATCTTTCCCCATCATGGCTTGTCTCAAGTGCTCATCACCGATAGAAGAACTCAATTCACTAGTTTGTTTTGGAGAACACTCTTTGGGTTCTTCAAAACCAAATTGGCTATGTCCACAACTTACCATCCACAGACCAATGGACAAATAGAGAGGGAAAATTGCTCTATTGAGGACATGCTTTGGGACTTTACTCTGGATGAGCAAGAAAGTTGGGACACCTTACTCCCATTGGTGGAATTTCCATATAACAATTCAATGAATACCTCTACACAAGTCACACTGTTCTTCCTCATGTATGGAAAACATCCTTTCACAACATCCTTTCACAAGCTAAAAGGTCTGTCCAATGGCTACCAAGGTGGATGTTGTCAACACTTTTGTTTCTAGAATCCAATAGGGGTGGAGCACGCCAAGCACAGGTTATAGATTGCCTAAAATTGGCAGAAGCAATATATAGATGCACATTGCCAACACATGGAGTTCAATGTGGGAGATCAAGTTTGGCTACCAACCACCAACCTCAAGTTAGTTGGTCCTCATAAGCTCAGACCTTGTTTCATTGGACCTTTCTGTATCTTGCATCGCATTAGAGCTGTGGCCTATCACTTTGAGCTCCCACCACATATGAAGATCCGCCTAGTGTTTCATGTTTCCTTATTATGTTGACATGCTCCCTGGCCACTCCACTTCTCTTCCATCCAAGAAAGTTGATCTTGTCCAACCCTGGTTGATGACACAAAGGAGTATGAAGTCAAAGGCATTCTCCAAAAGCGCATGCGGGATACTTGCCATCCACGTGTGGAATACCTAGTACATTGGAAAGGGTACCCCTTATATGAGGCAACATGGGAGCCAGTAGCCAACTTGACCCACACACAAGTGTTAGTGAAATCTTTTGAGCAACAACTTTGCAATAAGGATGTTGCATCTTAAAAGGAGGGAGGTTTGTAATACCAATAGCTAGAAAGATGATCTAGAGATGAAATTTGGTTTGGTAACATCTATAAGGATGTTATACATGAAGGACTAAGTAGATAAGCTAGAGATATCACCAAAAGAGCACTTTTACTAGTAGGGCATAAACCAAAAATAGCTTGAAAACTTGAAAGCCATTTTTGGAGGCCTAAATGGATGAATTAGGCCTAAAAATGGGAAAGGGTTCTTTCCCTAAACGAGAAAATCTCTAAACTCTTCTCCCCCATGATTTTTCATGTCAAGAGCTTTCCAACGGTACTTTACCCATGGGATTTTGAGCTTCCTACTGGAAGATTCTCTAAAGATTCCTTTTGGTCAACCCATTTGACCAACTAGATAGGACAAGGATTGACATGTCACCCATCCAAACAACTAATCCAAGGATGGAGCTCTGTCACCAATTCATATATCTGATCCAAGGGTAGGGTTTCCTTTCAGGGGATCCTCTTTGCTATATAATAAGAGAAGGTGCTCCTTTGGGGCATCGGAGGATTGAGTGTGAAATTTTTATTTTCTCTCTTGAAGAGTTCTCTTGTCCTCGGAGTATTACAGTAGCATGCAAAGTTTCCAAGTATATCGGAATACAACTAGGTCACCTCTTTGTTCCTCTAGCCTTGGAGTTATATGGAGTGATGGACATGACGTTCTGACACATTTGTTAAGGAGTGCATGGGAGGTTATCATATTAGACACCAGGTGGTACAACTCTCACTCTCATACTTTGTAGTTTACTCTAGATAGCGTGTGTCCATAGTTCTAAAAAAACATTAGCTGGTGCAATCCAAAGGAGAGCAATCACTCTAGGTGATGCTTCTTGGGTTGCTATCAACGATAGTATAATTTCCTACTTGCATAGCTCTGGATATCTTAAATTCGATAGGGCACATTTATCATATCTATACTATTGGGGTTTAGCCCATTCCACCTTGTTTGTCTCTCCCTTGTCCAGCTTGATGGTCTGTCCATCTTTCATGTGTTCTATGTGGTCGCCTTTTTACTTGACTTAATATCAAGATGATATTTGTGATATTTAAACGTGGCTACAGACTTCACCTGTTACCGGGCACATCCGGTAAGTTCGCTGCAGGAACAGGTCAAAAGACTTCCCGCTTGAACCCGGTCACTATCTTCTGGCGAATCGGGAAACGGTCACTCTTCTCTCGTTTCTTGTTCAAGAATTCAACTCTTCTGCATTCCGTATTGTGCGGACGTCGGGTCTTTCAGGAGATGGTGTCTTGGAGAGTTTCTTCACTTGGATTGGTGATTACGAGAGATTGGTTAGGAAAACATTGGCTCAAAGATTCTATATCAATTGGTGTGCTTTCCAGATTTCCTGCCGAGTATTTAATGCAGAGATCGGTTTTTCAGAAGAGCAGGAGGATGGACTTTAAGTTTGAGAAATAGCGCTATAAGTTGGATCGTAAATATCTCAATTGGAGCTGTGCTCAGACTCCCACCACAGATTGCTGCTTTGAGAGGAAGTTTGTGAAAAAATCAACCAAACTCGCCCCGTTCTATCGGATACTTGAACGCCGAGGTGAGGTCGAAAATCATCTGCTGAACTTCGGGCGGAGGATTTGTTGAGGGGGCCGGCGTTGGTCTTTGAACTCCAATAATTGTTCTGATGGAAAGTACATGAAATGCTCCGGATTTAACGTTGCATGAGCCCCCGGATTTTCCTGTTTCTCTCGTCTCCAGCATATCATGTTGTAGAGACTGAATCAGTGAATGCCTTCCTACCAGCAACTTCCAGACTTCAGAGGCGGACATCAAATACGGTTGGTATCAACGTCACCTTTCGGCATAAGACAGCTTAACACATATCGCTTCTCTTGACCACTCAATTATATATATATATCAGTCGCTCTTGCATGAAAGTTACGCTGCAGCGGCAGGGCTGTCTGAAATGAACTGACGAACTGCATTTCCATTTTCGTCACGTTGCTCGATGAAAGAAACTGACATAATCCGTAACAACCTCAGCTTAAGTATGCACACACACATACACACATGTAACGCAATCGTCATTCTAAAATTTATTCACGCCAAGAAGAAGACTATTAAATGTTCAATGACATCTGAATTGAGATAACATGCAGCTGAAATGACTTTCGGTGGAGAGAGTAAGCAACATCTAATCGGAATCATCCGAAGACGTGGACAGAATCGAGTTAGTGAAAAGATATAATCCTCCCTCTACATGAGAGGACTCAGTTCCAGATTCGTAACCGAACTAGATATCGATGCGGAATGAGAACAGCTGTACATTATTATTGTGTTCACAAAGCGCGCGCACTCGGCGAATTGCAGGTGCAAACAGTGGAGGTTGCAGACGGAATGTAAAGGGGAAATCAAGGGAGTAAGGGACCCTTACAAATGGAGGACTTGGCACATTTTATTCAATCTATGAGCGAGAAGTATGGCCTTCTGGATGTGGCTAACAAGAGTAACAACAAGCAAACTCACGAAAGTCCAACCTCAGGAGCAAGCAATTCACACAGTAACGAGGAGTGTTCAGCTCAAGCAAGCAATTGGGAGTACCTTTCTGTCATCAGTGGACAATCCGTAGACAGCAAGGCTGGCTCCGGCTCTCTTTCTCTTGAAAAGAACCTGCGTCCAACTGTTACTCAAGTGCAGGCTGATTCAACCAGACAGATAGACATCAATGAAGCACCCCAGTCTCCACTCTCAACTACCTACCATGTTGTCATCAAAGAGGAAAATGATAATGGTGGTTCTTTTGACGACAGTCCCTCGATGGTTGAAGTAGAGCAAACTTCCTCTTATGAGAAAGATTTCTCCAACATCGTCACAATGACGGATTACCTCGACAACATATACCGCCCAAATGATAGCGATCACAACTTTCAATCGACAGACAATCAGCTAAAAGACGATCTGATCCAGCTCCAAAAGTTGAATTACAAGTCTGGTGAAATGAGTAGTGGACGGGATTCTAGCAGTCCTCTGGGTGAAAAGTCCAGAGAAGTGAATGGATTTTACACAATGGACGTAGATGAGGGCCCCTCGTTTGGCTCAAGCTCCAAATCTCATCACACTGAAGGCGGACGTCCGGACTCTGCTGATGTTGAAGACTTTGCTGAGCAGTTTGAATCCGAATGTAAGACAAGTACAACTGGAAACATGCACAAGCAACCTGGTCTTTGGAGCACTGAACATATAGCAAGAAGGTCAGACTGTAAGTTACGTGGTGGTGATTCATCTGAGCGAGGACCAGTTCGCAATAGAAGGCAACGAAGGGTTGTTTCAAGTGCTCAATGTCTGGATAGCGAGGCAGAATTCGGCGATAATGTAGCCTTGCACGAGTATGCACCTTCATGTGCGGATTCGAGCTCCAGATCCTTTCGCACTGAAGGTGGAGGCACAGATGAAGGAGGATATGATAATGAGGTAAGTGCGCTGTTTGAATCTGATTTGCTAAACAAGAGGTCCAATCATCGATCTTCGGATTCCTGTTCCAATGTATCGCATGATGAGGAAGGTAAAGTACCAGCGAAAGGCTATAGTGACGCAGACTTTAACTCCGGAAGTACTGAACAAAATCTATGCGATTCTCTAGAGGAGCAAGAGGGAGGGAGAGAGTCTTTTCAACCAGAAGGCAGTGAGTTGAGGGGGAGTCCAAAGAGTGTCGATTTTTCTTGTGACGAGCAGGAGAAAGGCGCTGGAATAGGCTTGAGTAGAAGTGGATACGGGAACGGGAGAACAGAGAAGAAGGTGAGGTACCTGATGCGAGAGGAGCAAGAGCAAGGAAGGCGAGGAGAAGTGTCCTATGCCAGGTTTCTAAAGGTCGGAGATCTGCAAGAGGGGCGATTCAGGCCTCAGGAGCAAGAGCGAGAGGGAGAGAGAGATGTAGTCAGAGATGTCCAAAGTGGAACTAAGAAGCACATTCCCGATAGCACACCTGGCATGCAAAGAAGAGAAGGAGGCCCTTCACAGGACAGGATTACGAATCTTGGGGGCAAGAAAAAGCGTTTTGGCGAAAGAGGAGGGGTTACCAGTGGAAGGACCGATAACTTCGGAGATACACGGGAGAGTTTTATTGATTCCATACGAGTACAAGATCGGGAAGCAGGATATACTTCTCATGACCAGGACAACGCCCTTTCAGAGATCTACCAAGCACTTGATAGTTGTGCGATCCATGAGTCTCGAGACAGACAAGGAGATGCCCCTTCTTTTTGGGAACGCACAAACTTCCGAGGTTCCGATGATCCTTGGAGTGAAGAGCAAGGGAATAATGTTCGAGGAGAGGCATCAAGCTGCAGAGTCACTGGAGTTGGAGAGTCAGCGCGCTGTTCTGACGATGCCATGAGTGGAGAGCAGAAGAACGACAGGAAATGCGCACCCCAGGATCAAACTAGTACTTGTGATAGGAATCAGAAGAGCTATAAGAAGTATCTGCACAGTCAACAGGATAGTGGAAGAGCAAGCGGTTCTCGAGAGAGAAATAAACACGTTGGAGATGCAACTTATGGCTCTGAAACAACAACTAATTTCTTACCTCTTGTGAAGCAAGATAGCTACTTGGCAGCTATGGAATTTCTTTCAAAAAATGGTCCTATGCAATCACGAGATCCAAAGCTACAAGAGGCCACTGGGCCGCTAATTGCGAGGATAGAAGCACATACCTTCCATATAGAACCAAATCAAGGTACAGACGATCTTTCTGATCACGGGGAGTTCGTCCGAAAGAGCCCTTCAGACACCCCGTCTCTTGAGAAACCCCGAAGTTCTGCAGAGTTCACTTACCGTCAACAGGAAAAAGGGCGAAGCTTCAAATCTGGTATTTGTTCAGAACTGAAGAAGAACTCGGATGAGAGTAAAAGGCCACAGACAGCAGGATCCTTTACCATGCCTAAAAAAAATAAAGCTGGTTCCCTTACTTTACTAGAGGAGGCAAAGTATCTGGAAAGCTGGGATATCGGCCAGGAATTACAATTTCCTAGCAGTACTCCATGGTACTCAGAAAGCATCAAAGCCAATTGTGTTTACATTAATAAGACACTTAGTGAAAACGGTTTCTCCCTGATGGAAATATCTTGCATGACCCCTTCGCCTGAGACCTTTGAGATGGTGTTAAGGGCACTCAGTGATGTACTTCTCAATTACGAGAGGCGCGAGAAATTAGTTCAGGTATATTCTCTTCCTTTGTGAATGTCATCACCGCGTCAGCCCTGTTTATCTCGTATGTTGATGCTCTAAGGTGTGGATTTATAGTTTTCCCTTCTCTCCGAATTTGGATTGTAGTACTACTGCAAGTGGAATGCTGTACCTAATGAGAATTGGAGATGTATATTCTATGACTATACTCAAAGATGGCGTAATCCAAATAATTTTCCGAAAGCTTGAAGAATAAGAATTGCTCTATATCCAATTTGAGAAAGTTAACCCAAACTTACTATTTGAAGATCGTGCTGCGATGTGATGACCTCAACACTGTGCTGTCAATATCCCTGTATTTTAAAAAGCGTCAACTTTGTCATTGTAATTTCAGGAGCTTTTGGTGGAACGTGACTCGTTGCGGCTGGAAGAGGAACGCAACAATCAGCTCACAGGAAAGCTAGAAGCTGATATTCATATGCTGAAGGAAAAGTTAGCTTCTTCTGAGCAACGTGCCAAACTAGCAACTGCAGCCTCAGAGAAGACTTTTGCTGCCCTGCGCAAAGAGCATCAGCGTTTAGAGGCGTCTCATGCCAGTATGCTACAACGTTGCAGGTTCTTCCCCTCTTCTCAACAGATCCTTTAATAGTAGCCAAGGGACTTCAGGTTCATGAAGTTTGACTATACTGAAGCTAGTGATTCCCTAACAAATATGCTAGTAAATTTCGGTTGGATTCTTCAAGAATATCACGATTTTCAATATGTACATATTTGGGTTTACTGCTTTGTTTAATCTCACTCGATATAGACTGTTCTATCCATTCTCGACACATTTACCTTTTATCCGGCAATCAGACAATAACATCAACCGACTCAAGAGAACTACGGACCAAAACTTGCATGCTGCTGCAGTTAGGTAGTACGATCAAACCGATTCCCAGTTTGGGGAAAGCAAAAGAAACCGATCAGTGAATTGCTCTGGATGATGATACAAAAATGATCACGGATAGGAAGGTAGGAGTCCCATTGGACGAATCCTGACTTCTGTGTTTCATGAAACAGCCAACTAGACCATGTTTGTCGTGCTAAAGAGAGATCTCTCCGCAAACTTCAAGAAAAGATTCAGGAAGCAGTGAAAAGGGTAATGCTGCACCCCGTCCTGTCTAACATACAAAGTATTTTTTTTTAAGAAGAAATTAATAACCTTTAAAATTCTTGGGTTCTTGTATAAAACAGGAGACCAAATGGTCCTCAAGCTATATTTGTCCGCTAAACAGGAGCAGAGTCAACGATCCCGGGACAAAGAGCTCTATGAGAAACTCAAACATAAAGTGGCTATAAGCCAGAAAGCACAGGGGGAAATCATAGAATCAAACTTTCTGCTACGAGACCTAAAACCAGCCTGCATTGTGAGCTTCTATCCCATATCTCAATTCTTTTTTTCCTCTATACAAGCCGTATCCCAAGTGAAGGAATACAACTGTCAGCTCAAATTAGATATGTGTTTGACTGCACTGAAAAATTAATAAGCCGATAAAGTTGGAGTGTCTCCTCAACAAACCATCCACATCTACAGCACATATAAACAGCACAATGCCAATTCTATGTTACGTTGCTTGCAAGCTATTTGTGTACAGTTCTATTACACACCCTTGCTTCCTGTATCTTGTTCTCAAACCAGGTTGGCATCTACGAGAGGCAAAGGACAGCAGCTGAAGCTGAAATGAACCAATTACGAGAAGAAAATTCACGCCTTTGTAAAGAATTGCGGGAAAAAGAAAACAGTCTTCTCAACAAGGTGATCGTCGGTTTCTTTCATAGTGCACAAATTCCCGGGACTAAAATTATTCTGCTTTCGTCCAAGGCTTAATCTACTAGATCTTACCTGGGAGAACCTGTAAAGACTCTGTGAATCGCTTAAACGAGTAGGCTCCCCAACTTTTAGCGGCCGGGTTGGTCTCCATCTCATCAGAGCTTGTTCTGTATGCAGACTATGTCAACGGTGGAAGCAGATCTTGACCAGCGGGAACAAGATCTTATACAGCAGCTAACGGAGGTTTGAAACTATTCTCAAGTCTCAAGTTTTGTAGTCAAGTTTTATCTGAATCTCCATAAATTATTCGATTTGCAGACATGAATTTCTTCGCATGCTGGGTTTGGATGGTAAGCAGGTACTCGAGACTCCACAGGTAGGAAGATTGTTTCAGAAGCTTGAAAGTTCACTTTCAAGATTAAGATATTGATTTACCAAGACCTGATGCAACTCCGTGATACAAGCCATGCCTACCATGGATATTTTGTGTGAAATTTTGCATCGGCGGAGGCGAGAAGTATAAAACTTGATCTCCTGTCATCTGAACATATATTCTTTCCTTTCTATGTCTATGAATCACGAACAACTCTTTCTCCTACATCAATATTGAGAGACTTTACCTGTGCACCTTGATAAGCCCATGGAACTCATTTTGGCAGTTTTAAATAGCAAAATTTGGAATTCCTGGGGAGCTGCCAATTCACTGAAGAAAATAAAGCCTCGTCGTAGGTTTAAGGTTTCCTACAACATTTATTTTAGTGTATAGAAGAGGAGTGCGAGTGCACAACTTTCTCTTCTTCTTGTGATTAGCAGCTAGGGCAGATACCTGCTAATTCTTTTCACATCACTGTTGAGTGAAACTTGTCAGAAATTTATGAAAGATAGTTAAGATCTGTATCGACATCGACGCAGTAGCCAGGATTTAAAACTCTGATGTTTCTGCTTAAAAAGTACTCTCATTTGTTGCAAGATCGTTAGACGGAGTTCAGTTGGGTGCATGTGTACCATCCAGCTAAGGAATCTGATAAAAGGAACGGGGAAGCTTCAGTTCATTATCGTCTAACTTCCAGTTTGCTCTGGATGAGTCAGATTGAGCCAATCTAAGATTCAACACCTCATTTTTTGAGTGGTGCAACATCTCATTTGCGTTATCTCCCAGATTGAGAAACAATTGACAAAGAGGAAGCCTCACTGTCGACCTCTGGACTCCAGAGAAGACTCAGTCCTGTTACCTCTGGTAGGCAATCACCTGATAAACCAATGAACTGGAAGTTTCACAGAAAGGCTTAGTTTTCATTGAGCTTATCTCCTTCAAAGGTCAGATAAGGCGGATATGTGCTCTTTAGCTAGGTGGTAGGTTAAATCCTTGTTACCTGTACTTCCTGCAGTCAGAAATGGTGATAGTTGCTATATTGCTAGGTTTAAATTCCTGGTGAAAAGCCTTATGTTCAAATTTTGGACATATGATGATAGAGTAAATACCTTCTTGAGCAGGCAGTCAATCAGAGGGAGGACTTGAAGATGGAGAATGTGAACCTGAAGTCGGATTCAGCTGAGAACAATTCGTCCATGTTGTTATTACAGAGGCTTCAGGTCTGCTGTCTGCAACTAAGACCTATATAGACCGAAGACGAAGAGAATCGCCCTCAAAACGTTTGATAGTATTAGAAGTCTACGCTCAAGTCTGAAATCATCCTGCTTTTGTCGAGAAATTTACTTCTGGCTCTGCATAATCTTTACCTCTTCACTAATTCTTTGGTTTTGAATAGAAAATTTCTTCTTATACAAATCCCGAAAGACCAGGTGTGCTCATGGTTCACGGCATGCTCTTGAACAAGGATCCAATGTCATTTCAGAACCATTCCGGGGTAGGAACAAGTAATTTGCCGTAAGTAATGTATACACGCTCAGTCACCAAGTATGGATATACACCCGGTGTAACTGAACCATCGTCTGCGTTCAGATGGATGCTGCGCAGGAGAGAAGAAATCAACAATTGATTCAAGAGATTTCCAAGAAAAAGTTGGAGCTAAGTACAAACAGCTCGACCTGCCAGGTATGAACTGAAGTGGTAGTTTTCAGAATGTCTCGCCCATGCATAGAGTTTGTTAGTTTAGTTAATCTCTATTTTAGGGACTTCTTTTGTTTTTTAAGGTTTTGTTAGAATCCTCTAGAAACCCTGCTAAATATCTTCTGCTGAAGAGGGGCGCAGCCCTAATTAGGGTTAAGCAAAGCAACCCCCTAGGGTTTGCTTAAGTATTTATAAGAGTGTTTTCTGCTCTTGTTTCAGTTAGTTCTTCAACAAGGGTGATTCCCAACACCTCTTCCTTGCATTTCGTGAAATCCTCAGCTGCTTACCATCATCTCAGTATTGGAGGCTACTAGTGCTGCATGAGAGAATCTATTTGAAGTTTGTGAGGTGTGATACAAAGAGAGAGGTCTAGTATTGCAGTAGTGATGTCTGATACATCAGAGATAAGAGGGAGTGATAGCCTTCCACTTCAAAGAGTAGGAAGCATGGTTCTCATCAGGTTATGGGCCCACAGTCACCATTGGGGTTGATAGGAGAAATCAGAGAGCTAGAGAAACTAGGAAACACTAATTATAAAGCCTGGGCTTTGGATGTGAAGTGTATCCTAGACAGTTATGACTTTTTAGACTTGGCATTAGAAGTTCATGATATAGATGAGCTTGAGTCCAACAAGGAGGAGAGAATCAAGCATTCTACTACTAGGAGGTTTCTGCTAAGGGCTATGCAAGAGCCAGTCAGAGACCTAGTAGACACTTATGCTTGGAGTTGGGAGATCTGGCTCAAACTCAAGAATTTTTACTCTGCTGAGAGGCTGGAAAGTTCCAGTAGGATCTGGGATGGGATGTGGAACACTAAACTTGCAGATGGTGAAGACTTTACTTTGCACTTGTCAAAGTTACAGAAGGTCTTCAAGAGTGTCAAGGAGGATGGGTGTCCCCTTACAGAGAAATATGAGATCAACCATCTCTTGAAGACTCTCCCTCCAAGCTACCAGCCTATCAAAGTAGCTCTAAAAGTTCTACCTGTTGAAGTTGTCACATGGGATTATGTGATAAACAGATTGCTGGTGTTTAGCAGAGACAGAGAGGACCTAGAGATGAAGTTTAATGATTTGGGAGATTCTGCTCTGTTCAGTCCTTCTTCTCAGTCAAGGAGAGTGCCAGATAGAAGAGTGAGCAAACCAGAGCAATCCAGAGTGAGTAAATCTGGTAAAGGGGTTAGTAGTGTTGCTAACATGATCTGTTATTTCTGTCATGAGAAAGGTCATGTTGCACTTATATGTCCCAAGAGAGGAGAAAGGAGAGACCGAGAGCTGAAGAAGGTAGGCAAGGGACCTCAACCAGTAAGAGGTCAAAAATGTGCAAGTACAGCTTACAACACAGAGGAGTGCAATGAGATAAAAAGCGATGAGGAGGGGTACTAAGCAGAAGAGCTAGATTGTGGAATGTTGGCAGAATCGCAGTTGTCCACAAACGGTTCTAGATGGTTCTTGGATTCTGGAGCCACCTCTCATATCTGTTACCAGAAGGAGCTGTTCTCAACTCTTCAACCTCTGAAGATTCCCAAGAGTGTTCGTTGTGGACCTGGGATTCTGAATCCAGTGTTAGGAACTGGCAAAGTTTCTATTACCTTCATGGGAAGATCTAACACAAGTTCTTGTAAGAGCTATTTGGAAGATGAGCTCTATGTTCCAGATTACACCAAGAACTTGATATCAGTACATCGCCTCATGGAGCATGGAGTGGATGTTCTGTTTGAGAGCAACAGAAATCAATGCACTTTGAAGGAGAGCTAGTCCTTGGATATGGCACTGCCAAAGGGAAGCTGTTCAAGTTGATGGAAGCTGATTGTTCTGATTCTGCATTGGTAGCAGAAAACAGAAATGATATCCATCTGTGGCATTTGAGGTTAGGGCACTTGTCAGTGCAAAACCTATATGCTTTAGAGAAGGTAGTGGATGGGTTGAAACTGGATCCCAAAGGAAAACTCGAGTTCTGCATTGGGTGTGCAGAAGGTAAGGCACACAAGGCTCCTATCCCCAAGAAATCTTCATCTAGAGCTTCTGGTCTTCTAGATGTAATACATTCTGATGTATGGGGATACATGACTGAGAAGTCATTGACTGGAGCAGCCTACTATATTTCCTTTGTGGATGATTACAGTATAAAGAGCTTTATCTATCTCATGAAAAGCAAGGGTGAAGTGGTGCGAAAATTCCAGAAGTTTGTAGCCATGGCTGAGTTGCAGACTGGGAGGAAAGTCAAGCGATTGAGAACAGATGGAGGCAGAGAGTACAGGAATGAGGAATTCCTCTCTTTTCTGTCAGAGAAAGGAATTCTCCTTGACTGTACTGCCAGAGACAGTCCTGCACAGAATGGAGTTGCAGAAAGGTTGAATAGGACACTGGTGGACAAAGCATTGGCCATGCTCCAACATGCCAAGTTGGAGAGAAAGTTTTGGGGTGCTGCAATTAGCACTGCAAATTACCTTAGAAATATCAGTGGTACCACAACATTCCAAGGAAGAACTCCTGAAGAATGTTGGAGTGGTAAGAAACCTAATCTTTCAGCTTTGAAAGTTTTTGGATGTCCTGCCTATGTTCATATTCCCAAGGAGCAAAGGAGGAAGTTCACAAAGAATGCTGAGAATGCTCTTTGTAGGATATGAAGAGGGACTGAAAGGATATCTTCTGTACAATCCTAAGTCTGGACAGATCATCAGAAGTAGAGATGTACTCTTTGATGAATTGAGGACTTGGAGTGAGAACAATGATGAGTTGCAGAAGCAAGCTGATCAGTTTGATCAACCTATCTTCCCAAGCTGCAGAGTCAGTTTTTCAGATCAATCATCAGAAGAGCAATCTCTACCTGCAGGTTCACCAAAGGAGAGTCTGAAGGTGTACCAAAGAAGGCCTATACAGACGGTGGTTTCTGATCCTGATACTACAAAAGATGACTCCCAGAAGCAGACTGCAGATGCAGAATCTCTGAGTGAGATTCCAGAGATGTCAAGAAATGACATGAAACTTCTAGGCACAGAGCCAAGAAGATCACAGAGAGATAGAAAACCTATTGACAGACTTGGCTTTCTATCAGAAGAGATGCTAGATGAATCTTACATCTGTCATGAAGATTGTGATCCAGAAACTCTACTGAAGCCATGCTCAGACCAGATTCGAGTCAGTGGGAGTTGGCTATGGCAGAAGAGAAGAAGTCTCTTCAGACTAATGGTACATGGGTACTAGCTGACTTACCACCAGGTAGGAAAGCAGTTGGCTGTAAATGGGTTTTCAGGGTCAAACGTGGAGCTGAGAATGAGGTCCTGAAGTACAAGGCAAGACTTGTTGCAAAGGGCTTTAATCAGAAAGCATCAATAGATTATTCAGAAACTTTTGCACCAGTTGCCAGGTATGGCTGTATTCGCACGCTTCTAGCTCTTGCAGCAGAGAGAGATTGGGAAGTGGAGCAGTTAGATGTGAAAACAGCCTTTCTCAATGGAGATTTGAGAGAGACTATCTACATGGATGTTCCAGATGGATATACTGAAGGCAAAGGAAAAGTATGCTTGCTTAAGAAGGCTTTATATGGTCTTAAGCAAGCTCCTAGAGCCTGGTATGAGAAACTAGACTCATACTTGAGAGAGCAGGATTTCAACCGAGTAGATTCTGACATGAGTGTGTATACTAGAGATGATGTATACATAGCTGTATATGTAGATGATCTACTACTGTTGGGGAACAGAGAATCTATCAAAGGAGTGATAGATTTCTTGTGCTCTGTTTTTGAGATGACTATCCTTGGTCCTGTAAAACTCATTTTGGGAAACAAAGTGAGCAGAGACAGAGAAGCAGGATGGATCCGGATCAGTCAACCACAGTATGTGAGATCCATTCTAGCTAAGTATCAGATGACAGAGGCGAATCCTGTCTCTACACCTCTTGATCTGGGGTGGAAGCACAGCAGAATCATAGATGGGGAGAGGTGAATCTCTGTGACAAAGTGTTGTATCAGAGTGCTCTTGGTTCTCTAATGTTTATCATGGTCTGTGCAAGACCAGATATATGCTATGCAGTGGGAGCACTAGCTAGATCTACTAGCAACCCTGCACAAGTACATTGGAAAGGTATAAAGAGAGTATTCAGGTACTTAAAGGGTAATCAAGATGCATTCTTGGAGTACAGAAAGCAAGGGAACATACTTGCTTCTAAACTTGAAGCATATACAGATGCTAGTTGGGGAGATGACACAAATAACAGCAGATCTACTAGTGGATATGCAATCATGCTTAGTGGTGGAGCAATCAGCTGGCGTAGTAAACAGAAACATCTGTTGCACTGTCTACTACTGAGGCAGAATTTATGGCTGCCTCAAATGCTACTCAAGAAGTCATCTGGAACAGGAGACTTCTTAAGGAGTTGGGTTTTGAGCAGGAAAGTCCTACTAGATTGTACTGTGACAATACAGGAAGTATAGCACTCAGCAAAAATCCTGTACATCACCCAAGGACTAAGCACATTGAGATTAAAAGAAGATTTGTAGAGGAGAAAGAAAAGGAGAATGTTGTGAAGTTAGTTTACTGTCCTACACAGGAGATGACAGCAGATGTGTTTACAAAAGCATTACCTAAAGATAAACACATAAAATGTGTAGTAGAAATGGGAATAGTCCTAAACTCTCATTAAGTGGGAGTGTTAGTTTAGTTAATCTCTAGTTTAGGGACTTCTTTTGTTTTTTAAGGTTTTGTTAGAATCCTCTAGAAACCCTGCTAAATGTCTTCTACTTAGGGTAAAGAAGGGCACAGCCCTAATTAGGGTTAATCAAAGCAACCCCCTAGGGTTTGCTTAAGTGTTTATAAGAGTGCTTTCTGCTCCTGTTTCAGTTAGTTCTTCAACAAGGGTGATTCCCAACACCTCTTCCTTGCATTTCGTGAAATCCTCAGCTGCCTACCATCATCTCAGTATTGGAGGCTAGTCGTGCTGCGTGAGAGAACCTATTTGATGCTTGTGAGTTGTGATACAAAGAGAGAGGTCTAGTATGGTAGTAGTGATGCCTGATACATCAGAGATAAGAGGGAGTGATAGACCTTCCACTTCAAAGAGTAGGTAGCATGGTTCTCATCAGAGTTGGTACGCTAGGATCAGACGCTCTTAACGGTATTACGTAACAACGACATTCATTCTGTCGACATATTAGCACATCCAAGCCAGAAAAAAAAGATTGCGCCTGAAAAGCTCTTACTCAGTTACTATTTCCAGTTTATAGGAAATCACCAGGTGTTCAACTAACGTTAGACTTGCTGTAGAGGAAAATTCTTCGAAGAACTCTTTGTGCCTATCCTAGAGCCAGATGTTGCTGATTTTTTGTTCCAACGGGAATCCTACTAACCTTACCTCCTGGTGGCAGACTAGTGCTGTCAATGGGTGCACCAGTCTGAGATGCCAGGAGTTCGTACAGGAAGTCTGCTCTAAGCTGAAGATTTCTGATTCATTTAACATAACTGTAAGCTTTCATTTTGCTCATCAAGTGATCTGTAGCGCTTACAGATCCTGAATATATGGTGCGCATCAGATACTGTTGTTTTAGAAATAGCCATTGAGAAACAACCAAACAGCAGATACTACCGGACATAATTTAGACCACATTTTAGTTGATGTTCATTTCCTAGTGTATTTCTTAAGTGAAACTCCTAGAGGGATCCTTGGGTCACGTGTAAACTACATTCACAAATTTCCAGGAAAAAGTGGTTTGTAATCTACGCAAAATGGTTTGCAGGATGCTATTGAGAGGTTGCTCAAGGTAGTGGCGGCAGTTCCACGAATGGAGTCTTTTATTGAGAATGTTTGCGAAATTGTTCTAAATGAAGGCTACGTGTTCCTTTTAAGGTACGGGTACAGATTGGCAGGTCTCTTCTGTTCTGAGTAGAAACGAATAAACGGACCTTAGCTTAGCCGTCCTTAGTGTATTGAACAAATACAGAAATAATCAAGATCACAATTGCCTTGACTAGTAAACTTGAACAGTGCCATTCAATTGAAGATATCTGGAAGATTTGGACGCAGGTATCAGGAAGTTTTAAGCCAGTCGCAGTCACGAAGTACTAGACACTACCTCCTTAGATATGGGGACTCCTCTTGCATCTGCTAAGCTAAGTCTATCCGGGTGTATAAACTGCTTCATCAATGATTTACTGAAATGTTCAAGTTCTTCAACTTGTCAACCCTTAACTCTTTATGGGTATTGCTTCTGCTTGTTATATCCAAAGCTTTGAGCAAACTCCGGAAGTTATACCTGACGTTCTCAGATCGTGGCTTCAACAATTGCAATCTGCTGAAGAGCTTCAACATTTCAAGGTATTCTGCAGGGGCATTCTTCGTTGCTAATTCTGTATAAGAATTAGCAACGAAGAATGTCTGCGCGCTTTAATCAAATACGTCTTCCAAGCTGTCAAACAGATCAAGCACTGTACAGTATTCTCATAAAAAAAATTCCATCCTTTTATTAATCGAACCATAAAGTCTACCTGTAGACCAATCATTTGAAGACGTGAGTAATAATGTTCTTACAGTCCCTTAGATGCAATACCTCTCAAACAGAGTATCAATGTGCAGTCAACTTCCAGCAGAATCTGAGCTTTCGGTCTCATGTCTCTACTCTGGTAAATAGTTAGCAATTGCTGAGAAGCAGACTATGCATGCAGCTGGAGTTTTCCTGCGTTCGGTTCCTGTACATATATAGTTTACCCTTGTATGACTGGCAGGACTCTATTTGTTCACAACTCTGGGAGAGATTTGATGAAAAAGCTGAAAAACATTCTATGAACACCAAGTTAGCTGCAGCTTCAGTTAAGGACCTGATAAACATTGAGCAGCAATATCTCCTTTCCCAGCAATCTTATAGGTTGGTTTAATCGACTTCCAAAAGATTTGGAGAATGCAGTCAACAAGTGAATCCATTAGAATTAGAGCAACTCAAGTATACATAACCAATGTTTGTATGATGGTAAAGAGCATTTCCCAGCTGTCAATTTATATTTCTGGAAATGCTAATAACCAGAATTTACTCAAGAATTTAAGATAAGAAGCATTTAGGAAAGTATGAAAGAGCATCAGAAGCCGCAGTCAGAACTTTTATGGACCGTCCAAGCTGCGATGAGTAAATGATTTATAAGGATAATACTATGATCTCTTATGGGCATGCGATTGAGGTGCAGGGCAGCACAGACGCTGCTGAAGGCTGAACCAGAGAAGCTTTTGCACCGCATTATTGGGCACTTTCAAGTAACTCCATAAACCATAACCTTTGCCTTCCCTTCACATTCTCAACATCTATCCTCCGCATTTTTACTTACTAGTAGGATCAGAAGGCACGTCGATTTCTCTCCGGGCTATAGCTGATGGGAGATTGGTGTGTTTGAATCAGATGCTCTTTGAAATCCCACACCTGGAAGGGGTGATGGCAGTCATGAACTCTGCATATATTCAGATATCGGAATACCACAATTTTGCAAGAGCACTATGCTCCATGCTCGGATTGCCGAAAGACTCTGGTGCCAACACCATCATCTCAACGGTCACTGCCATTTTGAACAAGGTTACTCATCTTCACTAGCTCTGTTCCTTGTGTGAATAGCGGGAGTAGTGATAGAGACTACCTAATACCTATCCTAAATAAAATGTCCTATTGTCAGACGAGCTATTTGTTACAACTTATATTTAGAATATAGTCCTACTAGTAATAATTTGTTCAACTTGTTGAATGTAAAGCTTAATGTTCAGTTCGCTCAACAGCGATGAGATTGTTTTTTCATTATAGAAATCTGGCACTAGTCTGCAAGTTAATGCAACTTTAACATCACATGACGCACCACTATCATAGAAGAGCGCTTCAGCTCTCGATGCTGCTTAGAGTTCCATGATGACTAAGAAATCGAGTCCTACCCTGCAGGCTTAAGCCTGCAGACGGAAGGGCAGGCGCAAAGTCCCGCAAACCAGAGGATACATGTGACCTTCTAAAAACTGTGAAAGCTATTCGTCAAGCAGTTCCTCAACTTCATAACTTAGACCTGCGTCCTCCCTTAGATGGAGGAGGTAGACTTGTGATTTATTTTCAGAGACAGATGTTGAGACATTACAATACACTGATTGACGAATATCTCCAATTGTCGAGCATGGTCTCCGATGAATGACTTCTGAAGAGAATCTGTTCTCCTGTAGCTATATTTTCTGAGCTAGGATGGAGATATTAATTTAGGAGTTTGTAATATATTTCTCATCATCTAAATCTTTTGATCTTGCGGTTGCCTACGATATTGTAAGTGGTTAAACCTCAACTGGAACCTTTCGTTGCGATACTGAAGAGTTCAGGGTGTTCTCCTTGGCTGAAACGTAATCTTAGGCTATATTGACACGCGTCAGCATCTGCTACGTCTTGCAAGTTGGGGATGGGGTAAAAATTTATTTGTAACCTTTCCCTGCAAGTTGTGTGATCTTACGCCTCCAGTTTCAGTGTAGTAGCTCGCTCCAGAAGTGACCCAAGTTTATTTTTCCGGACTTCGGGCATGTGTTTGGACCGTAGGAGAGAAGCGAGGGTCACTTTTAATTAAGAATGTAAGGATCTTAAGTTATTTCATTTATTTTAAGTACATTCACCGATGAATGGCACATCGAAGTGTTATTGCAAAAATATTTGCCGCTCTTTCTGACCAGTTTGCTCCTTGTTTTCTCTTTTACTATGTTCCTGATGGAGCTAATGGTGCCGACAAGTTTTGGTCGTTTGCTATTCGCTCCTCATTCATGACGGAGTAGTAAATTTTCTAACTCAACGTAAAGCTCAAAAGCTCGGTAGCCTCAGGCATTAAACTTGTTTTACCCCCTGCTATAGGTCCTCCTCTTCCTCATGGCATCTGGACTACGAAAAATCAGTGGAGTTCAGACTGCAATTTTCCTCATAATGGTCTGCATCTCACTTGGAGCTCCGGCGTTCTCTCGAGTAAGGTTTATGAAATAACTCACAGAGGAGTCGATGAACTCCAATATGGAGTGTGGTTGTTCGACGGAAATGAAGTGCTTTTCATCTTGCTTGGGGCCAGATAAGAACACTAAGTAACCACCAAGTGTTTCTGATGTGCATTACTCTGTATCAACTGCAAGAGCTCCTACTTTGAACTGATCAACTCCAACGTCTGGATGATGTGCGAAAGTGTGGGACCAGCCCAGGACAACAATTCTTTAAACAAGTGCATGCCATTCATGCTAATCCACGTCGTTGCACCGCAACGACCAAAGTAAGACATACTTCAGCTACTCAATCTGTCAGCAAATAAAATCAGGAGGGAATCTTGAGCAGTACGAAATTAATTTGATTTATTGAAAGTTCACAATTGTATACGCTATTCGACACCATCTCTTCTCTCCATACTCTCAATACTACAGAATTCAGATAGACGGACACCTAGACTAGAGCAGCCCCATTTGTGTACAGATATATATATATATCTTCCTAACAAAGCAACGCTGCAAGTGATTTATTGAAAAATGTTGCCGAACTTTAGACCACCATACCTCAGGCCACTATCCATATCTCACCGTCTCAATCCTTCCCGAGGCATCTGGCTCCTCGAGAGTTGTCACCACCAGGTTATGCTGCTGTGCGAACCAATCCTCTGAAACTTAGCAGCTGCTCTGAGGTTTCTCCTCGAGCTAGCCTTGAAGCCGATCCCAAAACTTCGCAACGACTTAAGTTGCTGGTCAAGAAAGCTTAGAAACTATCTTGACGCGAGGATTCACCAGTACCGGCCGACATACTTGTGATCCAGAAATTTCCGAATCCGCCAGCAAAACGAGAGAATTGTGGGCCACCGCATACGAAACACGGAATAAATCCATAGCTCTGACCGAGTTTAATACTTTTTAAACAAACGAGTCCATCCAAAATGGTCACCACACGCCTTGTGTAAAACAGTTCAGGATGATCAGGTCTGTCTAAGATGGGGACGAGTTCCCATGTAATTCGAAAAATCTACACTCTTATGCTTCTCAGTTTCGATGCACCAATCAATATGTTCGGTGCGTGTACGTCCATCTAATCGTTTTGAAACTGACTTAAAAAGAATCCGAAACGAACGCGGGCCTGTAGCAACGGGCAAAATTGTTCCTGGAATTATATTACAGTTGAAGTGAGACTCCAGAGTGCATCAGTCCTCGTCCATCTCTTCCTCATCTGAATCAGCTCTACTCTCACGTTCAAGCTTCAAATCTGCAAGTAGCTCCTCTAAAGGAACTGATGGGGGTTGCTCCCCGTCTATCATAGACGCAGTTTCAGATCCTGGCACGTAGTGTGGATCCCTGTATAGAGCAATCTTTGAACGCATTTCCGGATCCTCCTCAAGCTCCTCCAGGAACCGCTCATACTCCACGGCCCTCTTCTGCTCCTCATGCTTGGTTCCAGCTGCTGGATCAACTTCCATGGCCAAACTTTTAAGCTTCCAAGGTCTAGCCTTACCCCTCTTTCTCTGTCTTGACTCCTCGTAGCTCTTCTTCACGAGTACAACATCCGGTAGAAAGAGGCCCTTGTACTTGTCCATTTCCATATCGTTGGGATTTGCTCCATACAGGTCATATCCAAGAGCGTGGTCACCAGGGCTCAAGAGGTGCCCGATATGAGTTCTGACTGTAAATTGGGTGTCATTTTTCCCAAAATCGGAAATACGAGCCACTTGAACCTGAGCTAGAGAAAATCTATTGCCACCCAGGGTGACGGCAGGCTCAGCTTCTACATCCAAGACAATATACTCTACCAACTGCTTATGAGAAAGGAGGGCCTTGTAAGGAGCTCGCCAGTACTGATTGCAATCATGATATGCATATCTGAGAGTATTCGGGTCTAGTAGCATTAGGTTATTTGAAACACGCATGCAAATTACCAAGGGTCCAATATTCCCAAGACTGGCAGCTACTTTTTGAGGTAAGCAGATGAGATCATCTCTGCAAATTGGACAGATCTCAACAGAGAAGGTATACTTGTAATTGTACGTATGACTGTGCGTGTCATGTGACACCAACTGCTTGTCGTTCCTAAACTTGATGGGGACGACGCTGTTGAGAAAATCTACAAACTTAATGGCGTGACTCCTGTTCCCATAGTAGAAGTCCACACCATCGTGCATTTGTTTGATGTTGATACACTGCGAGGCGGCGGCATGCTTGATGATAAGCTGCTCAAGAAAAAAGAATGTCCTCTTGTGATCAACCTTCTGTCGCAGTTGGACCTTGGCAATCCACTGATCAGGGTTGGCAGCTACTCTGGTGCACTTATCACACATGTGGTCATCCACTGTGTACTCCACCACATATCCCTGCTCCAAGATTGCTCCATTCACGACCTCTTTCTGAATTTTCAACTTCACCTTTATCCTTTTCGAATGAGGCTCGGTCCAAATAAACCCAGCATCCACAAGTCTCACCTTCGTCAAATTCTTCAACCTCTTGATGCAAAACGTCAGAAGCTCCTTCGACTCAAGCTGCGCCTTTATCCAAGTCCGCGGAGGCTGCAGATACCGCTCGCATTCGGGGCAATAATTAATGGTCACATGTTTCTGCAAATCCTCAGTAATATCCACCTGAGTGCGCAAGCAAGCCACACACATGTTGGCCGCATTAGGGGCCATGGTAACCCCACACATACAACAGAGCACACGCCCAACTGTGTGATGGACGGTGAACATATCGGCGACCGCCATCCCCTCCGCCATGGCAGCAATACCGCACTCTTCCACAACCTCCTTCAGCAGATGTATCCACAAATTTCACAACTCCTCACGGATTCGACAACGACAACAACACCTTCACGGGACAAACTCAATTCAGCTCTGAATTTTCAGTCCAGTGTTCCCGCCTCTCGGGCTTCTTGGCTCTTGAAAAAGGCACAATTTATGTACCACAACTCAAGGAAGAAATTGACAGGTTCTTCACACACAGAGAGAGGCTCTGCATTCCTGAAAGGAAGTTTCACCTCGAGCTTCTGAGAGCCCTAATTGACAAAAGTGTCTTTCCGGTACTCCTTCCTTCCTTCTTTCCCTTCGGACTGTGACTTCAACCCTAAGGATCCTTCCGCTGTACTGTGCACCTTAACTGCGAATCCCTCCCTTACGTGGTAGCCAGCTGATTCTTTCAGAAATTTATTCCGGAATTCGCCATATTGAGCCTGGCATGTACAGTACAACGGAGCAAGACGGTAAAAGTCTCATCGTGTCCGGTGGGCACCTCACCTTGATCCAATTAAAGAGAAAGGCGACCACGTACAACACATGAACACGTAGACCACGTAGAACACATATAATTTGATCTGAGTACAGTTCTGTACTTAAGAGATGGAAATGCTACCGGCTATCCTCCATTCCTCGCATCTTGTGCCTAGTCGTAAGGGTGGTTTGCAGACTGGTCACCTGTTGCTGAGGCCAAGTTCGACAAGTGCTGATGATATGGGCACCGCGACGTCTTGCGCGTCCGCCTGAGGCAATTTTTTTCCTTTCCACGCCCGGGCCAATGGAAGTCCCACATTCAGAGGGTTTACGACGTCTGCGGCCTTCACAATAGCAACTGAGTAAGCTCACGCCCACGCCACGGTGGTGGGCCCCATCTGATGATGGGGCTTCTTATTCATCTTTTCCGGTAATCCCACGACATTGAGAAAAGGTCGCGCCTCGAGCAACTCGACCAGTCGTGACCCTAAGTGTGAACACAACGTTCCCCTTTCGGACAGAGGAGGCGAGAGACAGTCCGCGCAGTCTCTGCTTGGATCCCCACTTATTGCCCCATCATTCTACTCGCTAGAGCAAAAAGCCGTGATTAAAAACTACAGTAACTACATGGTTAACCTTAATCATCATCGCCCCAGATCGGGAAACATTGACCGTCGATCTAAGTTCCCGACGAATATTTCAGTGTCTCTTCCATATATCCCGTCACTCAACAGCAGCATTTCCGTCTCCGCATCTCTCGTCTTTTCTCGTCTCGATTAGAACGATTCGGAGAGAGAGAGAGAATTGCCAGTAAAAGTAGAAGCACTGAGACAGAGAGGGAGAGAGAGGGGGAAGATCGAAGAGGAGGAGGAGATTTGGATCGAATTGTTCACTAGGTGCATCGGGAGAGCTGGGAATTGATATCTGCTGCTGCTGTTGAGGATAGGAGAGATGCTGAGCAGCAGGCAAGCTGTGAGGGCCATCAGGGCCTGGAGGCCAGCGGTGGGAGCGATCCAGAGGTCGTTTGCTTCCGAGGCAGGAGCTGCTGCACCCGCTGAGGATGCGGAGACCGCGGAGTTCATGAAGAAATGGGCAACCGTTGCCCCTAATCTAGATAAGCCTCATTTGCCCCACACCTATATGAAGCCCCGCTCCGAAAGGACCGATATCCCCTCTAAGTTGACTCTCAACTTGACTCTTCCTTACAAGTTCCAGATTCAAGCCAAAGAGGTATTTATGTCTCTCTGATTGCCTTCGTTTTTACTCCCTCGATGGTTGTTGGAATGCCTGCGTTGTTCCGTTGGAGGATAAGAGCCGTACTCGTAAGCTGGAATGTTTTATCAGAGAGGGATGTCAATCCAGCTATGGTATGTCTATGGTGCATGTTCTAAAGATTTTTCGAAAAAATTGTTGCTGATCTGCACCATCTCACTGAATCTTATGAATGAGCATATTCAGGACTCGATCTCCTATTTAGGTGTAAAAGTTTTCTACACTGTAAATAACAATGTATAATCGTGAGAGGATGGTTTGTGGTGTCGAAAGCGTGGTCTCAATTGAGGCAGGGACCGAAAGAAAATGGATTGCGAGCGGGGTCATTGTAGTTTAAGTAGAGTCGGGCATATATAGGACTTGACCTTAATCTTAGTGGTTCACACGTCTTCACTGGAAATTCAATCTAGTCGTTAGAATATCGTTCATGGTGTGCGTTCGTGTATGTTTTCAATCGGGGCAAAGACCTACGAAGATGGATTGGGAGGTCATTCAAGTGTAAGGATAGTCGGCATTTCCAGAGCTTGAACTTTAACATAGGGGTGACGGGTTGCTCCACTGCAAAGAAAAATTCAATCTTATGCATACCATTCATGGTGTCACATATTACGGTCTGAATCCAGGCATGATCCTGAAAAGATGGGTTAGGAGATCGTTACATTGAAGGAGAGTCGGGCAGGCAAGGAAAGGAGTTTACTGTGAGAGATTGGTTGGTTCTTGTGGCGAAATCAATTTGAGCAGGAAGTGCTTTGTTATACAGCAGAATGACTGGATTTTGGATGTATCGTATTTTCACACTTGTGTCATAATCTTGAATTTTTCATGGTTTGTGGAATTACCTAGGTGGATATGGTCATTGTTCCGGCCACCTCTGGAGAAATGGGTATTCTCCCTGGGCACGTGCGCAGTATTGCGGAGCTGAAGCCCGGCCTTTTGTCAATCCACGAGGGCAGTGACATTCAGAAGATTTTTGTAAGCAGTGGTTTTGCCTTCGTTCACGGAAACTCTGTGGCAGATGTTGTGATCGTAGAAGGCGCCCCCTTGGATCAGCTTGATGTTGAGGAAGTGAAGAAGGGCTTGGCTCATTACACTCAGCAGGTGAACACTGCATCGACTGATTTGGAGAAGGCTAAGGCACAGATTGGTCTGGACGTGCATAGTGCAATGAGTGTTGCCCTGTCGGCGTAGTGGATACGGGGTGGGATGAGGGCTTGTGACATAGCAACGAAGATCTAGCTGTCAACTGCCCAGCCGCTGTTGCATATAATTGGTGACAGTCCAAGTGAATCTACTCGCTATCTTGAGGTGGGACAACGAGTCACCTGCGGTGTAGTTTGTTTGATAGTCTCTTGAACTTGAGTTTGAGAAATGGAATGGACATTGCAAGAAAACGACTCCGAAGTTACGAGATTGCCCGTCTTGATTCAGGACTGGGTTTTGGATGAGGTTGGATATCATTGTAGGATATGGGAACAAATAATGACCTGAAGGATCAATACCCTTCTTGGGTTTCTCTGAATTCTTGTGGCCTCACCGTCCTGAACATTCAGAACACGCACTCTCGTCTTCTGTTAACGTGTTTTTGAAGCTGAGGTTGGCTTGTGGGCATGATCGTGGTTATTCATCTGGAGTTAGATGTTGAGAGCTGGATCTTCTGGTTTCTATTGTCTACAGGTTGATTTTTACAATCCGCTCCTTAATCCAAGTATGTTAGCATAGTCTTAAAAATCTCCTGTTGGTGGCCTAAAGGCATGACAGGTTCATGAGTGGCCGCGCTGAACGTCAAATCAAATGACTTCAAACAAGTTCGTGACCTCTGACATTAGATTCCGATCTGAGTCCCATTCGAAAGAGACCATCTTCTGGATAGCTTGAAACTGCAGGATACAACCAGATACATAAGGTGACAGGTTTTGAAGGAACGAGGTGTTTTGCAATATTTTTGCTGATTAATATGTTCTCCTGTTGTATATATGTTTGCTATTCTGCCTACCGTGAGCGATGTGACTGGATATAAGGAGGGTAAACGAGTATAATCGAATTGAATCCCGCGGGAGTGGATTTCATTGAAGACGGGAGTCTGGATTCCAGTACTGAATTCATACATGTTGATGTCCATTGGTGTTGTTCCTGGTCCATGTTGCGGTGAAGTTAACGGCAACTTGATTATATATGTGCTGAGGAGGTTCAGAAAGGGTGAAACTTATGGGAGAAAGCCCATATGAAGCACGCTCATAGGGTATTTGATTGGCTGGTACTCCAATGTACAAGTATTGATTGTACATTGGAGGAAGACTTCGCCATTTCTATATGTCTTTGACATGAATAGGTAAGTTTGGTAAGCTAATCTTAGAAGTGATCGTTGCGAATTTATTCTCACGCAGATATGATTCATTATGCGGGCACAGCTTCAGCCTGCACTGGTACTAGTCACTAGTACAGGCTGAAGTTTTGTACTCTGTAGAGCTAGCTGGTGCTAAACGCAGGGTACCGTTGATATATTCGTCCTAGGTAGTTTTTACTTCTGTGGTTAGCAGGTGAGAACTCTCTTTTCATTCATTTCTGACGCAGACCTGTTCTTCACTTAATAATCCTATCTTTTGGTTTAAATTAAGCGCTCTTAAGCTTTTCTAGTCTTCATTCTTTACAATAAGGTGCCTAATTGAATTCCTACATGTTAAGAACAGGAACTCTACACTATCGATAAACTCCTGTCGGAATTATTTGGGATTTGTCTTCTAACTTCTCGATCGACTCCTGTCAAAATTATCATATTTCAAGTCTGCAACATTGACTCCAGGTGTACATAAGTGGCAAGCTCACAAAGTTCAGGGACAATATCATAGCTGATGCCATTTGGGCCTTCGCTCAAGTTTAGGATTATGCTAGTACATCAGCAATACCATGGAACTGCCCAGCCGTAAGACTAAAGTCCATAACAAACTCAACGTGTCTGGGCAGATACCACGATTAGCAACCTGGTCAAATGAAATTCACCTGTGTGTACACCATACCCCGATAAGAGCACCAACAACCTGAGGAGAATGAAAATCAAGCCTCCTGGAGGTAGATACCAGGGTTGGCAACAATAACCTGATTCATGTATCGTCACGGAAAACATGGATCCATGTCAAAAACCAAGCGGAAGTAAGAAATGTGAACGCTCAATTGCCGTTCAGATTTCTTACTCCGGTTAGATGAGGAGATCACTACTGGCAGATGCACGCCCCTTTAACATCATCAGGTATCGGGAACCAAAACCTTGAGAAACTCGAGCATAGCTTGAATATCTTAGGTGCAGGATGGCAAATTTAGACTCATATAGACTCTATTGGGGGCTAGCCCCATTTTACCTTTTTCTCCCTTGTACGTTGTAACGGCGTGATGGGTCTTCCCATCCATCGTGTTCTCTACGCGGTCGCCTTGTTCCTGTAATGGTAATCCGTCTTCAACATCTTCACGTCTCGAGCACCGTATGTTGTCACTGGGTTGACTTGAGATCCGGGAGAGACTGTGGTCAACTGCAGACCCACCAACAAACTGAACCGGGAGGTTCAAAATTAGGATAAAAATCTGGTTTAAACTTCTAAATTTATAAATTAAAAACGGTGTATATTCCTTTATTGTATTTTCATAACTCATATCTTAAACATTTCCAAAATATATCTCCTTTGATCAACACCGGCGTTCATTTCTCCTGCTTAACGCTGATTTCAGAATAATGGATCCATTTCCTTTATATTAACCGTCGCTTTTATTCACCTGCCCTAAGTCACTTCTCATAATTTCTATTCAACTCAACCAGTTCAATGAAAATCTCGATGCTGATAATTTGGTACCTTCAATTCTTCTTGCTGGAATTGAAATCTTTCAATTGGATTTTCTTACCGGGAGGGGAAGCATTATATCTTTATTTAAATTCATAAAAACGAAAAAGCCTAGTGCCTCCTTTAATATCAGTAGCTTATCTTCTATAAAAATCCGATTCACCGACACATATTTTGGATGCTAGAGTATGTGCATAGTTTGGCTAATTCAATGAATGTAAGGTCGAGTTTCACCAATTCACCAACAGAACAAAGCATATAGGAAATAGAGAATATCGACCAAGTCATTCCTCGAACCAGATTGCAAATGTGCTCATTTTCGTTAGAAAAATCTCATCGACCAAGTCTTGCAAACCGGTAATTATTTATTTATTCATATTTATAGTTATTTATTGAGACTTAGAGGCATAGTGAGTAGATGTGGATCTGATGGTGATAAGCAAGTCAAAGAAACTGAATCAGTTTATTTTGTCGCTTATTTTGCGTGTGTTATTTTGGACCATTTAATCTTCTAAGGGAAGAAAGCTCATCATGATCCAAAGAAGTTCACGTAATAAGCCAACTCCAAGCAATCAAGAGTTGGATCTGCATTGTACACGAAAGCTAAAGATCAGCACATCATGGACTTCTTGTACATGAGCATGCTTTGCCATGATTCTAACTAATTTACACTATTCTTTCGTCCATTAGCTTTCTCACATGCAGGTGGATTGGCTTGATGGTGTATTTTCACTCTTGGTTCTTCTTTTCTTTTCTTTTCTTTCCGTTTCTCATACAATATATTTTCTCTTTGATTTTATTTACCGGCTGGCTATCTCATCCCATAATTTAACTCTGTGATTGAACTTCCCAATATAATATGTGTATGGGTTGTGTTCTCTTGTTCCAGTTGGACATGGCAATATAGAATTTGAATGCTGTACTAGCCTCAGATCTCTTCATTGCGTTACACTAGGGGATTTCAAAAATAGTTTTGAAGGATGTAAATAACAAACTTAGTAACTATTTATAGTGAACTCTGGAAGGAGATGAGGTACTGATAAATGAATGCTTTGTAAATTGTTTTGCGGTATATCATGTGAAATTTGTAAAATTTATAAAATCATTTATTCATTTACAAAATCAGGCACTATATTAAGGATGTTTAGGATCGCCGTATTGAAATAAATGATTGTCAAAAGAGAAGATGTTGCTTCTTGAGAGAGTTGCCACAGTTTTTTGAGGTGATTCTTAGAGTGGGATTTATGAAAAAATTTGGCAGATCCAAAATGCCGCTCTCAACTATTTGAATTCAAATTCACCATCTGCAAATGCAAATGTTGTGTGCAAATGCTCTTGTCAACAAACCAAAACCGGTGTGTTTTGTAGTTTTACATTGGTGTGGTGGTTCATTTCCATAGATTAGTGCGGCAAGGGAGATAGCACGAGTTATGGAAAATGATTTGCATCGCTTGTGGCAACCAATTGAAGGTCAAGGAATTCTACTCCAAAAGGACAATGCAAATTTAGCAAAGGGAGATCAAGAACTTGATTGCAATGCAGGCTTACATATGGATGCAAAATCAACGGGTGCTATCAAACGGCTACTAGTGGCAACGAGTGACTACAAGCAGCAACGAGCAGCTTTAGGTGCTATTGAGCAACTACGGGTGGCTACAAGCAATGACAAGCAGCGACGAGAAACAACGAGCAACGGTGGGCAAAATCCCATTTAGTCCTAAATTAACACATTACACCGGGTCAGATTCACCCTAAACCATGCACTTTATTAACCCTAATATGTAATTAATGCATTATGGTGTAACAATAGAACTCCATATCCCTTATTTTCTCCAAACCACCTCCTATGGAGTTTGCTAATAATAAGGAACTTGGACAGAACTCCATAGCAGTACTCTTTCTTCCTCCCACCCGCACCCCGTATCGATTTAGTCAACGCTTCATAATAATCTATATGAAAATATACAGAGCTTAGTAAAACTATTTCTGAAACCCTTACTATTTCATATGGTATGGTATGTATCTATATTTGTCAGCTGAGTTAGCCCCACATCTTCTCATCTTGATCACATTGTTGTTAGGACATGTTTATGTCAACTTATGTTGGTGGCAAGTTGATTTAAGACCGCCTGATGAAATAAAATTCAGGGGACATTGTTAAAAGCAAGCAAGAAAAGTATTGAATGTTTGTTTATGTTCTTGGTCTGCCAAAAAGAAAATAGAAATTTACATGAAGGATGGGAACTGCTATGAGGGCCCCCGGTATACACATGCATTTCGGTAAATTTTTGTGTTATGAAATTTAGAAAATCTAGTTGAGTATTAAAATATATTTTAAACTAATCATAGTTTAATCATATGAAAGACACTCTATTCAAGTATGCACTAAGTAGGTTCCGCTGATCCCAACCATGAATCGCATAGACCTTTATTCAACTTAGTGGAAAGAATCATGGGATTATGGGTGTCTACCACTCCTGCTGCCTTAAACAAGGATGTAAATTACAAATCCGACTGCATAGAGGAACAACCTCAATTCGAGTTTTTCACTATCTTGTATATTTGTTTCGATCCTATGAGACTTTTCAGCATATCCTGGTTTCATTGTTCATGCGCTAGTATCTAGTTTTAAGTGTGTTTAATACTTATCAGTCGGCCCTTGGCTTGTTTGTTTTCCTGCTCTTGTAACATAAAATTGTTTCTCATTCATTAATGTTAATACATTTGTTCCTCCTATCTGCTCAGTAAGCCAATCTCGAACCCCTCTTCCTCTCCCATTATTTTCTATCAAACTCTTTCCTTCGACCCCCTTTTCCATTTGCCCTTCAATTCATGTGTATCTTTACTATTGAACGATCGAATACCCCTTGCCTTTCATCTCATGTGTATCTTGATTATCTACTATCTTTACTATTGCTTAGTTCTTACACCATCCTCAACCCCTCCTCCAGGTTTGTTTTGTCGGTTTGCGTGCCTTTTTCCACACTTCACCAACCATATGATTTTCAAACATGTATCTTTGTTTTATAACCTTGTATCTTGATGGCTATATCATTAGTTCTTGTTGCTTTCCACCTCATGTTTACTCAAAGCAATAACAACCATTGTCTCTAGGGGCAAGGAGAATCACTACATACCTCAGCTATCCTGGATACAGACTATTATGCACCTCAACTATCTTTGTCCCATCTAATCATTTGGATGATCTCTCATGGATGTAGCATAAGATTCTTTCGAAAGGTAAGGGCCATTGGATGCTCTCGTGCCATACTTGCATCTAATTACAGACATCATATCTCAATCACTTTGTAATGTGTTCATGCTTTAGTTCTTCACCAATGAGCAACTGCAAAAGACACACCTAGCATGGTGCTCTTCTTTCCTTTTGCACTTATTTATACCCCTTGTACTCCTTTCTCTTTTCCTTCATGGTACTATTTATATATCTATTTTATATTTTAATACAATAGTCATTTCACCACTCATACTCATGAATCTTTATTTAATAATTATGCATCTTGATTATGTATTGTTAGGTCGCATTCCTTGTTCCTATTCAAGGCTCACTCCAATTGTGATCTTCTCCTCTCTTCTCCTCTCTTCTCCTCTCCTCTCCTCGCACAATGGGAGGAGAGGAGAAGGGACGGGAGAGGAGAAAGGAGGCAAAAAATGAAAGGATATTCTAGAGTTTTAGAGAGCTCACCTGCATACATTACATGAGTGAATAGTAGATTCTGTTCATTTTTTATTTTGGTTCCATTGGTACCTAGATTGAAGGCTATGGAGAATTGAGTAGAAAATTATGAGTGCTTTCAGGTTTTTAGGATTTAGACTGAAAACTTCACATTGAGAGTGATGGTTGGGAATTTCCATTTCTAATCTCTTTGTATTCATGTTTGAGTTCCATGGGAACTTAGTTTGAAAATTTTTGAGATAGAAACTGAAAGTTATGAGAGTTTAAAGCTTTTAAAATTTAGAGAGATTATATTTTCTCATGTGAGTTGGGATGTGAGGGATTGTGATTTTTCATGTATGGGGAGAAATGGAGAGGATTATCATGTGTTACGATTATTATTCTTTTGCTAGCCATGAGTACACTTCTCCATGTGGGACCACCTGAAGTGGCTTGGGATACACCATGCCAGGTGTGTCAACAATGTTTTACATCACCAAGGGTAAAGACCCAAGTAGGAAGGATGCATAAGGATTATGATTGGACCACTTGGGATGCTCGTATGAGGCAAATGATCACATTGATAGCAATGACACTTGGGATTATGCATGCTTCCGTTATCCCTTTGTTCACCATTCCAATGATATTGATGGAGCCATGGGAGTGGTTAGCATCTCAAACGGGTTATATCTTGGGGTTATTTGAGACTTGTTTTCTATGTCCACATCTATTCCATAGGCTATCCCATATACTCCATGATGAGGCTAGACATGTTTTTTGCCTACCACTTGATTGTTTGGCTTGTGATCCCTAGCACAAGTTAGCATAGTTCTTATTCCTCTAACTCACTTGATGGTGCCTTTGTTATGCTAAAAGGAGATGTTCGGAGCATATAGAGGTGGTTGCTAAATTTTGTCAATTTTGATTAAGGGATTGGGCTACACTACATGAGGAGTCAGTTAAGACTACACATTTTAGGAGATAGATTCTACCATAAGATACCAGAGCGTCCACTCTATTACTGTAGTATAGAACATTGGATCAGGCATGAGAGATTAGTAGAGCAGCACAAGCGCTATACTCTTTGTCTATGATTAGTCTCATTGATGAGACCATCTCTTTGTTACACTCACTACATCCTATGGCAAGAGAGGGAGTACCATTAGAGGTCTTAGATTATCAGCCTTCACAGCTTTTATGTCTTGATAGTTCACTTTTTGCACAAGAGTTGTGCATTGCCTCTTGCTTCTCCTCAAGAGGCTTGTCAAGGATGGTATATGAGCATCTTAAGGATTGCTTTTAAGTAGATGATCTTTCTAGTGGATTTACCAAGTTGTTTTAGGTGGCTATAGTAGTAGCGAGGAGAGATATTCCTACATCAATTAGTCAAGTGTTAGGGGCTAAACTACCTCTCATGATGGAGAAAGGCACAAGGAGCATTAGACCCATTAATATTGGAGAGATATTTTTGCACTTGGTTAGCCATACCATTGTCTTTAAGCATCAATCTCACTTTTGAGAGCACCTCAATCCACATCAGTTTGGAGTAGCTACACCTAGAGGTTGCAAGGCTATTTCCCTAAGCATCAAGGCACTCCTAGAGATCCATCTACAATGGGTTTCCCTACTTGTGGATATTGAGAATACTTTTAATAGCGTCTCTTAGGCATCCATCTCTGGAGACCTTAGGGAGGCTGATTGCTGGTCATTCTATGGCTCTCTTGCTTCCCTTTACTACTAGCATGGATGGTCATAAGAGGGAGTCATCATCTTGGAAATAGTTGTCAGTACATGATAAGGAGATCCTTTATGGGGACCTTTGTTTGCCATGGCTCACTTCAAAGCTCTCTTGTCTACTACTTTTCCATGCCAGGTTGTGTATTTCCCTCCTTAGCAGACAATCCACACATTGTGGGTCCCATAGATCAGATTAGGCAAGCCTTTGATCACTTGACTACCAAGCTACATCTTGAAAGCTTGAGAATCAAGATGTCAAAAGTGTAGTGCATAGTCCCCTTCAGTATCTCTCCCCACCTTGAGCTTCCAGAGGAGTGTGACACATCTACATATTGACTATGTATTCTTGGAGTGCCAATAGGATCCAAGGATTTTGTCACATGCTTCTTAAATGATGCCCTTGTAGAGGATATTCTCCATGTGGATGACCTTCCTCTACTAGGAGATTCATAGGTGGAATTTGGTATACTCTCCTCTAATATTGCCCATCAAGCAACTTACTTTTTCCATATGGTTCCTCCTTCCTTGACTTTCCTATCATGTTTGAGAGCTTTTGATAGGAGGATTATAGGAGTCTTTGGTGATATCATTAGACTAGGGACATTTTGAGTGTGTGATAGGGGATTTAACATGTAGATAGACATCTATATTGATCTTGTGCGGAGGAGTAGGCTTATTGTCTATGGAAGACATGGCACCTATAGCATTTTTGGGTAGTCAAGCTCTCTCAGCACTCCTACTTTCCTCCCATTTTGTGGTTGTTAATAGGCCAATTTTGAAGACTTATGTGACCAAGGTGGAGGAAGGATCCTTTTCTCTCTATGTGTTATTGCGTCAAATGAGAGGTGGTCTCTCTCCATGGGCACGGGAGGACCTTCCAACCTTTGCTTCACTATTGTCAGATTGGACCAGAGGTTTGTAGTCTTCCTTGATGGAGCAACAATGTCAGCATATACTACATTCTCTCTTAGTTGACTCATTGTAATCTTCCAAAGGATAAGAGACTTGAAGAGAAACATAGAAGAAAAAACACACAATTTCACACTCAACCTCTGATGCCCCAAAGGAGCTCCTTGATTGTATTATATAGCAAAGGAGACTCCTCCAAAGGAAGCTCCACCCTTAGATCAGATACATGGGTTGGTGACATGTAAGCAAGCTTTGCACAGATTCGTTATATGCATGGGTTAACATGTAGTTTCTAATCCTATCAGGTTGGTCAAACCATCTTTGACAAAAGGGAATCTTTAGGAAATTTTCCTATATGAATCTCTTAATCACATGGGTGAGGTGCCATTAGAAAGCTCTTGATGAGATAAAATTGGGATGAGGGAAGGCTAGCCTTTCCTATATTGGGAGGAGGGGGTTTTGCACATTTTTGAGGCCTAATTCATCCGTTTAGGCCTTTGAAATTGGCTCTAAATTTTCCATGCTATTTTTGGCTCCTACTCTATTAGTATAGGTCCTCTTTTGATGACACCTCCATCTGGTCTACCTAGCCTATCATACATAACATCCTCCCATATGTTACCAAGCCAATTTCCACCTCTAGATAATATGTTTAGCTTTTGGTATTACAAATTCAAGTTATTTTTTACTCTTGCCTTATTAATAAAAATACTATTTTGGTGATACCTCTATCTAATCTACCTAGCCCATCATACATAACATCCTTCCAAAAGTTACCAAGCCAATTTTCAACTCTAGATGATATGTCTAGCTATTGGTATTACAAACATCCTCTCTTTTTAAGATGCAATGTCCTCTTTGCAAAGTTGTTGCTCAAAATATTTCACTAACACCAGTGCATTCTTCAAGTTGGCTATTGGCTCCCATGTTGCCTCATATAGTAGGTACACTTTTTGATGTACAAGATATTTTACATACGGATGGCGAGTACCTTGGATGCATTTCTGGAGAATACGTTTGACTTCATATTCCTCTGTGTCATCAATGAATGTTGGACAAGGTTGAATCTCCTATATAGAAGGAAAGTGGCACAATTGGGGTGCATATCTGCATAGTAAGGAAACATGGAACACTAGATGAATCTTCATGTGTGGCGGTAGCTCAAGGCGGTAGGCCATTTCACCGATTTGACAAAGGATGGGAAAAGGCTCAATAAAACAAGGTCTGAGCTTGTAAGGGCCAACTAATGTGAGCTTGGTTGTTGATAACCAGACTTGATCCCCAACATTGAACTCCATGTGCCGACAATGTGCATCAACTTACTATTTTTGTTGATTTTGGGTGATCTGCAACCTGTTTTTAGCGTTCTCCACTCCTTGTTGGATTTTGGAAACAAAAGTGTTGACCGCATCTACCTTGGTATCCACTAGGTGGATTTTCATCAAGCTCAAAGGTGTGAAAAGATGCTCTCTATACATGAGGAAGAATGGTGTAACCTGTGTGGATGCATTCATTGAATTGTTGTATGCAAATTCCACCAATGGAAGTAAAGGTATCCGCCAAGAAAGGTGTCCCACCTTTCTTGTTCTTCTAGGATGAAGCCCCAGAGCATGTCCTCAATGGTGCAATTAGCTTGCTCTTTTTGGCCATTGGTATGTGGATGGTAGGCTATAAGCATGGCCAATTTGGTTTTGAAAAAACCAAAAAGTGTTCTCTAAAACAAATTGGTGAATTTAGGACCTCTATCATTGATGAGCACTCAAGATAGGCCATGGTGAGAAAAGACTACATCTAAGTACAATTGAGCTAATTGTGGAGCAATCATATCCTTGTTGGTAGGATGCACATGAATCATTTTGTTGAGTCGGTAAACACATACTACGATGAAGTCAAACCCTGAGGTGGTCTTGGGCAATTCTTAAACCAAATCAATCTTACTTGTTCCAAACATTATGTAGGAGTAGGAAGGAGTTGAAGGAGTCCTATGGTAGCTTGATTAGAAGCTTTATTTTGTTGATAGAGTAGGCAACTTCAAACATATTCCATCACATTGTTGCTCATCTTGGGCCAATAGTAAAGGTGTTTGGCTGCATCTAAGGTCTTGTCCACTCCAACATGACCTGCAATGGTAGAATCATGACATTTTGCTAGGATGGTGGTTCTTATGTTTGTGTCATCCGGGATTCATAAGCTACCATCACAAAAGTGAATCCTTGGGTATTGGTGATGCCTTTGAATGATTGAGCTCCTACAATCTATGGGTCAATTTTTTTAGCAATAAGCATCCTTGGCCAGAATTTAAGGTTCATCTTGACCTTCAATGTATTGTTAACCATTGGCATTCAAAAGAATGCATTGCTAAGCTGCTTATTGCCATCCACATATGTGATTGTCATGTTGAACCTTTGTCTCCACTCTACACACCTAATTTATCAACGAGATAGATCTTTTTGTGTCTTGAGGTAGACTAGATATTTGTGATCTATCTCCATACAAATACCTTCTTTCAAAGATAGTGCTTCAAATGCTTGGTTGCCAAGACAATGGCCAACTCTTCTCGTTTAGTGGTGTGATAGTTGTGTTTGGCCGGTAATAGTTTTAGAGAGAAATATGCAACTGGGTGCCATCCTTCATGTCACTACTGCTTAGTTCTTACACCATCCTCAACCCCTCCTCCAAGTTTTTTTTTGGTTTGCATGCCTTTTGCCACACTTCACCAACCATATGATTTTCAAAACATGTATCTTTGTTTTATAACCTTGTATTTTGATGGCTATATCATTAGTTCTTGTTGCTTTCCACCTCATGTTTACTCAAAGCAATAACAACCATTGTCTCTAGGGGCAAGGAGAATCACTACATACCTCAGCTATCTTGGATACAAACTATTATGCGCCTCAACTATCTTTGTCCCATCTAATCATTTGGATGATCTCCTCATGGATGTAGCATAAGATTCTTTACAAAGGTATGGGCCATTGTATGCTCTCCCGCCATACTTGCATCTAATTACAGACATCATATCTCAATCACTTTGTAATGTGTTCATGCTTTAGTTCTTCACCAATGAGCAACTGCAAAAGATACACCTAGCATGGTGCTCTTCTTTCCTTTTGCACTTATTTATACCCCTTGTACTCCCTTCCCTTTTTTCTTCATGGTACTACTTATATATCTATTTTATATTTTAATACAATAGTCATTTCACCACTCATACTCATGAATCTTTATTTAATAATTATGCATCTTGATTATGTATTGTTAGGTCGCATTCCTTGTTCCTATTCAAGGCTCACTCCAATTGTGATCTTCTCCTCTCTTCTCCTCTCTTCTCCTCTCCTCTCCTCGCACAATGGGAGGAGAGGAGAAGGGACGGGAGAGGAGAAAGGAGGCAAAAAATGAAAGGATATTCTAGAGTTTTAGAGAGCTCACCTGCATACATTACATGAGTGAATAGTAGATTCTGTTCATTTTTTATTTTGGTTCCATTGGTACTTAGATTGAAGGCTATGGAGAATTGAGTAGAAAATTATGAGTGCTTTCAGGTTTTTAGGATTTAGACTGATAAATTCACATTGAGAGTGATGGTTGGGAATTTCCATTTCGAATCTCTTTGTATTCATGTTTGAGTTCCATGGGAACTTAGTTTGAAAATTTTTGAGATAGAAACTGAAAGTTATGAGAGTTTAAAGTTTTTAGGGTTTGGAGATATTATATTTACTCATGTGAGTTGGGATGTGAGGAACTATGGTTTTGCAGATATGGAGAGAAATGGAGAGGAGCATCATGTGTTACAATTATTATTCTTGTGCTAGCCATGGGTACACTTCACCATGTGGGACCACCTGGAGTGGCTTGATGGGAGTGGCTAACCACACTTGATAGGTATGACCACTCAGACACTTGTGAGCCCTGTGCCTATCAAGATGATTCAGGCATAATGCTGGGGGTGATGGACCAAGTGGACAGGGTATTTTTGGGACGCAGCCAGTGGCTACTAGGGAGAGTGTCTACTTGGAGTCCATCCAAGTGAGCGTGGTCTACTTGGATTACACCCTTGGACTATTTGGGATGCAGCTAGAGGACGTGTGGAGCTTGCAGCCTGAGTGGAGTGAGTTTTTCACACAGAGGTTGAGACCTCTAGTGGTCGGGGGCATGACACTAATACTCCCAAGGGTCCAGTGTAGCAGCCAATCAATACATCTTCCACTCCTACGACAATTTTAGAGGATACTTGGGAGCCAAATCTTGGACCCAAGCTTATAGGAGAGGAAAGACGGAAGGTTTGGAGGTTCTTGAGGAGCTACATGAGTTTTTTTGCCTTTAGTATGAAAGACTTGGGTGCTCTGAAAGGATATGGTATATGGATTGATTTGACTAGCAATACACCAATTTTCAAGCGTCCTTATTGCTATAGTGACATGGAGAGTACATTGATTTAGAGTCGGAGTAGAGACCTTTTTGAGGCTAGTTTGGTGGAGATCTCACATGGAGAGTATGCATCAGCTACATTGATGTAAACCAAGAAGGATATGCATGGCAACTACATAGATAGGCAGATGTGTGGAGATTACCATCCTATCAACCGACAGACCAAGGTTGATTGGTATGTCGTTCCTACACTAGAGGAGATTTTTGATGCAATAGCAAAGGTCTTTAGTACTTTGGATCTTTGAATAGGATATCATCAATTGCCAATCAAGGAGGAGGATAAGTCCAAGATAGCATTTTGGGTTATTGATCCTCATGGCAAGGATGTGTTATATGAGTGGACATTCTTACCATTTTGATTAAAGAATGCTCCTAGCTGGATTGGATTTTTCTTGGTGCTATATTGATGATATTTTGGTCTATAGCACTATTGTGGAGGAGCATGAGAGATAGTTTGTGGAGGTGTTTGAGAGGTTGAGATCTCATAGACTCAAATTACATCCTGGGAAGTGTAGGTTCTTCCAGGAGCAGGTTGAGTATTTGGGTCACACTATCTTCCTTGGAGGACTTGGTGTTCAACAGACCAAGGTGGAGGCTATTGCACATATTCCTTGTCCTATGGATGTGAGCAGAGTGCAAGCACTCCTTGGGTTGGCAAACTTCTATTGTTAGAGGATTTAGTATCGTTGCTAAGGCCTTGACAAAGTTGACCAAGCTTACACATAAGTGGTGTTGGGGAGATGAGCAAGAGAGAGCTTTTGTAGAGCTCAATGAGAGGTTGATATGTGCTTCTATTTTGAGGAGACCAATTAGAGGATGACCATTTCAGGTTCATATTGATTGGAGTATGTTGGGGCTTGGAGCGGTGCTCACCCAGCATGATATGAGGGGAAGGAGTTTGTGGTAGCCTATGTTAGTCGCTCCAACAATTCAATGGAGGTAAACTTAGTTAATATAAGGGAGAGTGCTTGACAGCAATTTGGGCAATAGTACATTTCTGATGTTACCTATTTGGTAACCCCTTCACTCTCATCATTGATCATCAGCCGCTAAAGTGGTTGATGGAGTCTGATTCAAGGAAGCTTGCATGATGGGCTTTGATTTTACAAGAGTATGATTTCACAATTGTCACAAACCTAGAGTGGTGAACGGTGATGCAGATGGGTTGAGTAGAAACCCATGTCCTAGCCAACATGATCAGGCCAAAGCACGTTGGTATGGTGAGACAGATAAGGAGATGGTGCCAAGTTGGCATGCATCGGTCTTTTGTGTATATTTTTTGAGGCTTTGGTGGTATTCTCTCATCGCATACGGGAGGAGTTATTGAGGTCATAGATCGAGAGAGTGAAGATATTGGTGCAATTCAGCGAGACATTCATGGTGACGTCTTGGTGATAAACTATCTTTGCACTGGTCTTGTGTGTAAAAGACTGAAACCGAGGAGAGAAATAGGAGAATGGAAACTCACATTGGGACACTTGAATGAGGGAAAACTCCGAATGCCTAGCATGAGTTTTGGCCTTGGTATTTATAGGTAGCATACAAGACCCTTGAAGCTTCTCAAGAAGCTTCCTTGAGCCGTTTTCTTGGAGTGCAAGCCAAGTTAACTAAGAAGCTTCACAAGAAGCTTCCTTCTAGAAGCCGCCTACTTGGCGTGCAAGCTAAGCTAGTTAGAAGCTTCTAGAAGCTACCTGCTTAAGGCGCAAGTTAACTAGTTGGGAAGCTTCCTAAGAAGCTTCTTAGATGCTTCTAGAATATTCTATGCTATTTTGTCTTATTCTCTACTTCATAAGCCCGACTAACTTTGTCACTAAACTCCATATTGTTACATATTCCCCCGCCGCTAGTTGGTGACGTCCTCGTCGCCAGTGAAGCTTCAAATTCCTTGATGGCCATCTGTGCATTCTGGAGGTGAGAAAGAGGTTCTCATGTGGCATCATGAAGGGGATACCCTTTCCAAAGGACCTTGTACTTTTTATGTTGGCGATGGCCTTGTTGAATATGGCGACGCGTAAGGATACGATCAACTTTGTATTCCTCATGATCATTGATAGGGACAGGAAGAGGGGGAGGTTGGACTTGAGAGGAAAAGGAAGAAGGGTTAGGAACAAAAGGTTTCAACTTGGAAACATGAAAGACAAGATGGATACGCATGTGACAAGGTAAGGCAAGTCGATAAGCAACAAGAGAGATAATGTGAGTGATATCAAAGGGTCCTATCCAATTGGGAGCAAATTTACGAACTTGGGTATCAAGTGGGAGAGGGAGGTTACAAGAGGATAGCATGACTTTATCACCAAATTCAAAGGTGAGATCACGACGATGATGGTCCGCATATTGTTTTTGGCGATTTTGAGCAACAAGGAGGTGAGATTTGGCTTGTTGGAGAGATTGGGATATAGTGGTCAAGAATGTAGAAGTATGAGGAACTTGAGAGGGAAGGGGAGCAAGAAGAGAATCTGGAACAAGCGGATCTTGACCGAAATTGAGAAAGAAGGGAGAAAATCCAGTGCTTGCCTATTTGGAATTGTTGTAGGCAAATTCTACAGCTGCAAGACATTCATCCCAATTGGTATGATAGACATTGACAAAGGCCCGCAATATATCCTCCAATGTACGATTGGTGCGTTTGGTTTGTCCATCAGTTTGAGGATGATAGGCCGTGGACAAAGCAAGCTTGGTGCCGAGTATCTGGAAGAGTGCTTGCCAAAACTTCTCGGTAAATTGAGGATCACGGTCGGAGATGAGTACACATGGCATCCCATGATGCTTGAAGACATTGTCGAAGTAGATTTGTGCTAAGGTTGGAGCATCCACGGTATCACAGGTTGGTGCCAAGTGGATTTGCTTACTAAGCTTATCCACAAACACCACAATTGTGGTGTGTCCTTGTTTTGTCTTTGGCAAGGATGTGATGAGATCCAAGCTCACATGCTCCCAACGAGTGGATGGAATGGCAAGTGGTTGAAGGAGTCCACTTGGCTTTTGGTTGCTGGCCTTGTTCCGTTGGCAACTCTCACATGATCGGACAAAGTCTCAAACATCTCGTGTCATGTTGGGCCACCACCATTGGCGTTGGAGGGTGCCCACGGTCTTGTCCACTCCCATGTGACCTGCTATTGGTAAATCATGGGCTTCTTGAAGGCACACAAGTCAAAGATCACCTTTGGCTGGAACATAGATCTGGTCTTCATGGAATAAAAGGCCTTCCTTGAAGGAGAAGGTGTTGTACTCCTTGTTGCGTGCTGTCAGATGACCATGTACCATTTGGAAGAAGGGATCTTGTTGTAGAGTTGATTGAAACTCATTATGGACCTTAGGGTCAATGGACACCGTTGTAATTGCCACTGTGATGAGAGGAAGATCCTTCAAATCAGGTCGTTGTGATAGAGCATCGAGGATGACATGGAACCGACCTGGTTTGTACTCAAGTTTGATGTCAAACAATTGGAGTTGCTTTTCCCATCGATGATGCCGACTCTTCATGTGCTCCAAGTGTAAGGTCTGCAACAATGGTTTGTGATCAGTTCGCATGATCACTTGTTTCCCCAAGAGATAATGCCTCCATACCTTGGTGGCATATACCATTGCAAGTTGTTCTCGATCTCAAGCAGAGTAATTTCTTTCAACTGTATTTAGTCGGCGAGACACAAAGGCAATATGATGTAGTCCATCTGGAAATTCTTGTTGTAACACAGCTCCAATTGCAAAGTTAGAAGCATCAAAATCAACCACACAAGGTAGTTGAGGATCATATGGTTGAAGAATGGGTCTTGAAGACACCATATGCTTTAACTTTTGGAATGCTTCTTCATGCTTGGTGGTCCACTGGAAGCTCAAGTTCTTTCCCAAGAGGTCAGTCAATGGTGCAGCCACGTGAGCATAATAGTGGATGAACCATCGGTAAAAACTGGCCAATCCATTGAATGCTCGTACTTCTGTAGCATCCTTTGGGGTAGGCCAATCAGTAATGGCCTTGATCTTCTCTTCTTCCATCTTGATCCCCTTTGATGAGATCTTATGACCCAAGAAGGTAACCTTCTTCTGCCAAAAAGCACACTTTGACTTCTTGCAGTAGAAATTCCACTATTGTAGACGTTTTAGGACTTCTTGCACATGATTCATGTGTTCTGCCTCTGTCCTGCTATAGATTAGAATATCATCTAAGAACACCACCACGGACCAATCCAATAGTCCCTCCAACACCCGATGCATCTGATCCATGAAGACTGCTGGAGCATTAGTGAGTCCAAAAGGTAGAACTCTCCATTCGAAATGTCCATACCTTGTGTGAAAGGCAGTCTTTTGCACGTCCTCTCCTTCAATAGGAATTTGCCAATAGCCGCTACGAAGATCCAGCTTGGAAAAGTAGCGTGCTCCACTTAGTTGATCAAGCAATTCATCGATCTGAGGCAAGGGATATGCATTCTTCACGGTTTGCTTATTGAGTCCACGGTAATCCATACAGAAACAAAGTCCTCCATCCTTCTTTGGAACAAATAGTACCGGTGCTCCCCAAGGAGAGGTACTATGTCATATGAAATCTTTCTCCAACAACTCTGTAAGTGTTGTTTGCAACTCCTCCAACTCCTTTGGTGAGAGCCGATAGACTAGTCTACTCACTGGAGTACTCCCTGGCAATAACTTGATCTTGAAGTGCATACCTCGATTAGAGGGTAATCCCTTTGGAAGATCATCCGGAAACACATCTGCAAACTCCTGAACTATCCGATCAACCATTGCTTGATGAGGCTCTTGGCACTCCTCATATTGTTCTTGTGCAATCGGCTTGACCCACACCGCAAATACAGACTTATCTTCCTCCAAAGCTTGCTTTATGGCCGCTTCATTAACAAACTTCCCTTCCAGGAACTCATCTCTCTTCCAAGCTTGCTCTATGGTTGCCTTCTTGGCAAACTCCCCATCTTGGGACTCATCTCCCTTCCAGATTTGCTCTATGGCTACCTTCTCGACAAACTTCCCATCTTGGGACTGACTATTCTTAGGCGTCTTACTCAAAGGTGCCAGACAACCTAATCAAAAATTTCTACCTTGGTGTTGTACTTGAATTTGTTGTCGGGTCCAATCAAATTGAACCTTATGACTTTCAAGCCAAGGTAGACCCAGAATGATATCATAGTGTAGACGTGCCACTACAAACCTCATACACTCCAAATACTCCTTCCCAATCTTGAAGGTAACAGGATGTGAGGTGCGGAATGCAGAACCCTTTCTACCATCCGCCATCATCAAACTACTTCCAAACACTGGCTTGATAGGAATACCCAATTCCTTTGCTACTTGCATAGACATGCAATTTTCTGAACTTCCAGAATCAACCAAAATCCTACAACCCCGATTAGATATCGTACCTTGCAAGTGAAGCAAACTTGCATAGGTTGAGCCTTCAATCCCATTGGAACTAATCAAGCTCCCAATAAGCGGCTTGAAATCTCCTACTGGGATTCTTTGTTTCCCTGAACATTCTGTTCCACAAACTCCATATGGGCAACTTGTTGAGGTCGCCCATTCCTAAGTGGACATTCAACAATGCAATGTCCAACTTGGCAACAATAAAAGCAACCTCTATTTTGTCGTAATCTTTTTTTATCTACTGTGCCAAGTGGTCTTCATTGGATAGCATCAATCTCCATTGGTATTGGTTCTTCCACTCGTGGTACTGGTAGGCTTTGTATAGGCTAAGGTTGAGACCAAGTTGTCGCAACCAAGGAATCAAAATGCTCAGCCAATTGCATGGCTTCTTCTACGTTTTGTGGCTCTCGCATGGTCACCTCCAATTTGGTTCGTGACTTCAATCCTTGCACAAATCGATCCAGAACTTCACCTTCTTGGATATTTGGAATTTGCATGATGATGTTCTGAAATTGTGTGATATAGCTTCTCATTGAGCCAATCTGCCTCAACTTCGCCAATTTATCTCGTGCGGCTCGGGTGGCATTTATAGTTTGAAATCGACCAAGTATTGCATCCTTGAATTCTGCCCATGTCGAAATTGGTGTAGCAATTTGTCGTTCAGCTCTTTCTACTTGGAATTGCCACCAAAGTTTTGCCACGCCATCCAATTGGCTAGAAGCCAAGAGAATTTGTTTCCGCTCGTCTTGAAGATTGGTGGCTTCAAAGTAACAGTCAAACGTTCGCAGTCAAACACAAAATTCTCCATTGTGCCTGGAAGATTCTTGCCTTCAAACACCTTGGGTTTCAGAATCGAATGCGATCTTCTCCATCTTGAATTGGCGCTCTGTCTATCTGTTCTCGTTGTTGATGGTCTTGTTCATCCAACAATCGAGTAAGATGCTCGATTTGTTGTTGCATTGCAAGGATAACATCCGGTATTTCCGCCATCGCTACTACTCTATTCTACTACACTCAATTTATCTAGTTGATTAAAACATAGATACAACACGTCCGCCGTTCTCCATAAGTTACAACTGGAAGTATCAAGGGTTCCTTTGACACAGTGATCATGTGTAGAAAATCTTGCCCAAAGCGCGAGGTGATGAATTATGTGAAACAATGCTTTGGTAATATCTGGACATGAAAGTCCCAATGGTTTGGTGGAAGTGGATTTGGTGGTCCATAAATTCCATCCATCCCATTCCTGCTTTGATACCAATGTAAAAGATTGAAACCGAGGAGAGAAATAGGAGAATGAAAACTCACGTTGGGACACTTGAATGAGGGAAAACTCCAAATGCCTAGCATGAGTTTTGGCCTTGGTATTTATAAGTAGCATACAAGACCCTTGAAGCTTCTCAAGAAGCTTCCTTGAGCCGCTTTCTTGGAGTGCAAGCCAAGTTAACTAGGAAGCTTCTCAAGAAGCTTCCTTCTAGAAGCCGCCTACTTGGCGTGCAAGCTAAGCTAGTTAGAAGCTTCTAGAAGCTACCTACTTAAGGCGCAAGTTAACTAGTTGGGAAGCTTCCTAAGAAGCTTCTTAGATGCTTCTAGAATATTCTAGGCTATTTTGTCTTATTCTCTACTTTGTAAGCCCGACTAACTTCGTCACTAAACTCCATATTGTTACATTGCGGGTGACATAATTGGGACCAAGGAGAGAGATCTTGTACTTCAGCAAGCCAGACGATTCAGATTGGAGGGCAAACACCTTTTGTGTGTATGGGAGGATGGTAGAGTGCAAGTAGTACCACTTCCATCTCAAAGACCACAATTGGTCCGTCATGCTCATGAGGAGCTAGGACATTTTGGAGTAAAGCGTACATATAGCTTACTCAAGAGTCATTATTGGTGGTGCGGTATGCAAACCAAGGTACAATAGTTTGTTGCCAATGTGTGGTTTGTGACCGAGTTAGAGCATCATTTAATGCTCCTACGCCACATGTTACACCCATTACCTATCATAGGATTGGGTTACCATTAGAGTTTGGTCTTTGCTGGACCTTTACCGCTGACTGTGAGACATCATTGGTATGTTTTGGTGATGGTGGAGCACTTCTTCAAGTGGATTGAGTTGGTGGCACTTCCTGACAAGTCTAGTGAAGGGACAGCTTACTCAATCCTGGATCGAGTTCTTAGTCATTTTGGTGCACCAGCTGAGGTTTTGACTGATCAGGGTATAGAGTTCTGGGGGGAGTTTCAGGTCTTGTGTGACAAGGCTTTGATTGATCATCGTACTACCTCTTGAGATCACCCTGAGGTAGATGGTTACCAAAGAGAGTGGTCCAAATGGTGAAGAGAGGATTGTAAAAGTATGGTTTGCAAAGGGGCTACTTGGGAGATTGGGATCTCCAATTACCTTGGTTGGCCATGGGCTATGGGTTCAGCTGGCAAGCCTCCTTAGCATCCTTCTCTCCTTACTTTCTACTTTATGGACAAGGTTCAAATTTACCTATAGTCATTCGTCAAGATGCTATTGTAGTTTTGGACTTGGATGATCTAGATGTATGGATGAGTACATGTTCTCAACGGGCAGAGATCTTTTGGAGAGTGATGTCAATGGCCTTTGAGAACTTGGCAATTGCTTAGCATAGAGATACCTTACGCTATGCTACCATTTGAGGAGGAGGTTATAGACCCTTTCTCCGTTGATTTCATCCAAGAGATTATGTATATCTAAAGTAGACAGCACCAATGACACTTGATTTTTTGACATGCCACACTATCTTGAGAGTGCGTGAGGTTTTGCCATCTGGAGTCCTTGTGTAAGAAGGACATGATGATGTTTTTTGGAAGGATCATGTACAAAATTGTGCACCATGCCACCTCCCAAATATTGATGGTACTATGGACCCAAGCTTGGTACTTGTACGTGCAAGTTTGAGGTGTATGTTATGTGGCTCTTTTGGTGGAGCGGCTACTATATTAGTGTGTGATAGTTGTTTGAGAGGATGGCATATGGCATGTATGCCTCCTTCCCTCACGGTGGTTCCTCAAGGATAGTAGTTATATCCTAGATGTACTTGACCTATAGCTAGTTCATTCTTTATATGGTTTAGATTGCAGACAAGCAACTAACAATGGGGCTCCATAGCACCGGCCTTCTGATCTTTGCCCATCATAGAGTATACCATATACTTAGAGTAGATGTCTATCTTGAGTTAGAGGAACCTAACAGCCAACTAGAGGGCAATTGTAGCACTTTAGAGTCTATGTATGACTTATGTGTGAGTTGTGCTTCTATAGTGTATGATGTTGATAGAAATGTATATATGCACGACAATTATCACGCCATTTATAGTGTCATATCTAGATTGCTTGGATACAGGAGTTGCAGTGATAGTAGTTAGAGGTATTTCAGCAATTTCCCATAGACTTCTTTCCGACGGTCAGATTTTGTGTTTGGGGTACTGATTTCATGGTAGGGCACACCATCACTTTGCACCATTCACACCACCAAGTGTGCCATTAGTGGGACCATTAGGATTTCAAACCTAGCTTGAGTCTAGGGGTATACTTTTGAAGTGCAGCTCTAAAGAGCTCATTTCTCTGATGTTAGGCCTTCGAGTTCTTGGCTATGGTGGACAGAGGTTGGCGAGCATCACTTGGATTCTCTTAGCTAGAGTGGGTGTGGCTTGATTGTAATCAGTGCCTAGTTGTTGGTAGTTTATAGAGTGACAGATCAAGTACTGATCTGAGTTGAATTGATTTGAGAGTTGTAAACAATCTGATTATTGTGGCACTTTAGAGTCTATGTATGACTTATGTGTGAGTTTTGCTTCTATAGTGCATGATGTTGTCAGTGATGTATGTTGTGTAGCGATGTATATATGCACAAAAAATGTGAGTTTGGTTGTTGATAACCAGACTTGATCCCAACATTGATCTCCATGTGTCGGTGATATACATCTACATACTATTTTTGTCAATTTTGAGTGGTTTGCAACTTGTGTTTGGCATTCACCACTCCTTGTTGGATTTTGGAAACAAAAGTGTTGACCAAATCCACCTTGTTATCCACCATGCAGTTCTTCATCAAGCTTGAAAGTGTGAAAGGATGCTCTCCATACATAAGGAATAATGGCAAAACTTGTGTGGATGCATTCACTAAATTGTTGTACACAAATTCCACCAATGGAAGCAAAGTGTCCCACCTTTCTTGCTTTTCTAGGGTGAAGCCTTGGAACATGACCTCAATGGTGCAATTAGCTCACTCTGTTTGGCCATCGGTCTATGGATAGTAGGCTGTGGACATGGCCAATTTGGTTTAGGTTTTTTCAAAACAAACTGGTGAATTGAGTACCTTTATTAGTGATGAGCACTCGAGATAGCCCATGCTTAGAAAAGACTGCATCTAAGTACAATTGAGCTAATTGTGGAGTAGTCACATCCTTGGTGGTAGGACGCACATGTATCATTTTGTTGAGTCGGTCAACAAAGACTACGATGGAGTCAAACCCTAAGGTGGTCTTGGGCAATACGCAAACCAGATCCATGCTTACTTGTTCCTAATGTTGTGTAGGAGTAGGAAAAGGTTGAAGGAGTCCTATGGGGAGCTTGATTAGAAGCTTTATTTTGTTGATAGAGTAGGCAGCTTCAAACATACTCCTTCATATCGTTGCTTATCTTGGGCCAATAATAATGGCATTTAGTTCCATCTAAGGTCTTGTCCACTCCAACGGTGACCTACAATGGTAGAATCATGACATTCTGCTAGGATGGTGGTTCTTATGTCCCTGTCATTTGGGATCTATAATCTACCATCACAAAAAGTGAGTCTTTGGGTACTAGTGACACCTTTGGATGATTGAGTTCATACAATCTATGGGTCAATTTTTGTAGCAGCAAGCATCCTTGGCCAGAATTCAAGGTTCATCTTGACCTCTACCACCATATTATTTTCCATTGACATTCGGGTGAATGCATTGGCAAGTTACTTCTTGCCTTCCATATATGTGATTGTCATCTTGAACCTTTGTCTCCACTCTGCCCACCAAATCTATTGACAAGATAGATCTTTCTATGTCTTGAGGTAAACTAGAGGTTTGTGGTCAACTTCCCCTACAAATGCTTTTTGGCCAAGATAGTGCTTCCAATGCTTGGTTGCCAAGATAATCGCCAACTTTTCTGGTTTGGTGGTGTGATAGTTGCATTTGGCCAGTAATAGTTTCCAAGAGAAATATGCAATTAGGTGCCATCCGTCATGTCACTCTTGTTGTAGGACTGCTCCTATTGCTACACTTGATGCATTTATAGCCAACTTGATTGGACTTTTTGTGTCATATCATTTCAATATTGGTGCATGTCGTAATGCATCTTTCAATTCCTAAAAGGCCAATTCTTGTGTGGTTCACCATATTCACTTCTTCCCCTTGCCAAGTAGTGTTGTTAGAGGTTGTGCCACCTTGGAGAAATCTTTGACAAATCGCTAATAGAACCTCATCAATCCTAAGAAACTCTTGAGTTGAGTCTGATCTTCTAAGCACTCCATTTTTGAATGACCTCTATTTTATCTATTAGCACTTGGATAACTTTTTCACTTACTCTATGCCCCAAGTAGTCTACTTTAGACTTGCCAAACTCACACTTTGAGATTTTGGCACACAATTGATTCTATTGTAGAATTTGGAGAACTTCTCATAGATGTTGGTTGTGTTCCTTCATTGTCCTGCTATAGATGAGGATTTCATCTAGGAAAACAATAATAGATTATCCAAGTATGGACAAAATATGTCATTCATCAAACTCATGAAAGTGGTCGGTGCGTAAGTGAAGCCAAACGGCATAACCCGGTACTCAAAGTGATCATACCTTGTTTGAAAGGTAGTCTTGTTCAAAAGGACATCTTCTTTTGCAATTTGGATTTGGTTGGGACCGCTCCATAGATCAAGTTTGGTGAAGTGTTTTGCCCCATTGAGTTGATCACACAAGTCATCCATGCGGAGTAAGGGTATTTATTCTTCATCATTTGTTGATTTAGGCTTGATAGTCAATGCACATGCGCATTGTACCATCCTTTTTCTTCACAAACAAGACATGAACCCCATATGGTGATACGTTGGGTTGGATAACCCCTTCTTGTATAGCATATCCTCAATTTGAGCCTTACACTCTTCCAACTTATGAGGTGATAGATGATATGGGGCCTTACAAGGAGATGTCTTCTTAGGAGTTATCTCGATTTTATGATTAACTCTCCTTTTTGGTGGTAATCCTAAGGGTAGGTCATCTGAGAAAATATCTTGAAACTCATTGACTACATCTCTTAGTTTCTCAAGAACTTGTACATTGAGTTATGCACTTTGAACTTTTCTTATTAGGCCCATGAAACATCTATTTGTCTTACCAATAGTTGTTTCTGCTATGACGTATAGCAGTAATTCTTGCCTCAATGTTCTCTCTTTAACTCCAATGATCTGCCATTGGCGAGTCCTCACTACTTTTTTCCTCCAATCAACCATGGGGTTGTAGTGCTCATCCACGGTATACCTAGGATTACATCACAACAAGCTAACCTTATCACTTGCCACTCAATTGCTTCTTGATACTCTCTTACAAAAAGTGCTACCTTTCTAGGTAACAACTCCATCCTCTTTGTTTGCCCATTAGGTAATTCTACTTCCTCATTCTCATCTTTCTCTAGATCCATCCCCAATCTTATTGCAACAAAGCAAGATAAGAATATCTTTGTTGCTCAAGGGTCTATCAATACTCTCACCTGATTTCCTTCTAGGATTCCATTTACAATAATCAATTATGAGTTTATCTTTCTCAATCTCTTTGCACTTGTCCTTGTCCTTGCTCCACTATTCTGCCTTTCTATTGAGCTAGTAAGGCCATGAGGTACATTTATTGGCAATCTTTGTTTTCCGAGGTGATTTTTTCATCCTCTTCTTCAATTCTTCTCTCCATGTTTTTCAAAGATTGCATTTATGGAAGCCAAGTGCCTTTAGGAAAATGAGTATGACAATTGATGGTGAGGTGCCCAACTTGGCCATAGTTGTAACAACAACATTGTTTTGCCTGAGTCCCTTCCTCTCATGGGGTCCCATCTCTCCTTTCTTTGACCCATCTCCATTCTCCTTGGGGTGGTCATGCTCCTCGTTCTTTGAATCAAATATTGCCCAATTCCATAGGAACTGGTCCACCAAAGTGTTATATTTCAGCCTGATAATGTTGATTATGGATGACCCCTTCACCTCCTTCTAGCGCCCTATTCTTTGAGCACAAGCAATGGCTTCAAGAACCATATGAGGGTTTTGTACCATTACTTCTTGGCAGATTTTCTCTTTCAACCCTCCTTTGAAATTGTCTAGAGCTTCTACTAGACTCATGTTGGTTTTTGCAACTTGTAAATCAAGGAATCCCTCCATATATTCTTGTACATTGTTCTTTTGCTTCAACTCCCATAGTTGGGTTCATGCCATCTGCACCAAATCCACCAATTGGAAGTTCTTTAATAGCCCTTCTTGCATGGCGGTCCAAGTGACCTCTCTTCCTTCTCCCAACATTGGTCATTCTCAAGTGTCGGACCATATGAGGGCTTTATCGGTCAAGTACCCACATGCAAACATGCAGGCAGAATGATCAGTGATTTTAGTTGTGAATAATCAAAAGTATCAATTAATTATTGAAATCCAATTTTCCATGACTCCCATAAACATTATCCCTTGTAAGGCCCAATGTTGCAGTTCTTCTTCATTTGTAGTAACAGTGTGGCCTCATTGTTGACTAGGGTCAATGTCATAGGCATGAGTGCCTCTCCATGTGCTTTGGTTGCTAATATTGGGTTTGGGACAACTCCCTTTTGTGCATTGCTTGATCATTCTTGAAGATACATACTTGACTTTGCAATGCTTTCATGGTCATCTTGATCTCCTAAAACTTGTTCAACATTCCTTGCATTCCTTGCATCAACTCTTGCAATTGTGAATCCATGATTCCTACACACTACACTGCTCAACCGCTACTTCTAAATTTAATAGAGGGTCAATATAATCACTTGAGAGAGAGCACTAACTATTGGAACTACCATTGGGATTTCAAAGGCTATCACTCATTGACACTATCCTTCACTAAAATTGCAAACCACAAAATCCCTAAACATTACTTTTGGTCTGACCACATAATGTATTTCTACTTGAATGTTGAAAGGAAGAGGATTTGGTGTATTCAAATCCAACATAATAGATTGTGAAATCCCACTCTCTATCATAGATCATCATAGGCAAAATCACTAAGTTGAATTCATTACTAAATCCATGAACTCTGCTCCAAAATGACAAACAAGATACACTCTCACTTGCTCACGCTGGATGTACATAATCTTGATGTGGAATGGATTCAAGATCATGAAGTGAGGTGCTGGATATCATCCTCCCAAAGTCTCCATTCCATCCTCTCTCTAGCACACTCCTAATCTATTGATTACATTACGGTGTCTCTCCTCAAAAATTACTCAGTCTTAGTAGCCCATGTTCTTCCAAGAGGGTTGATCCGCTCTCTTGGATCAAAACACCTACTTTGATACCATTGTAATCTTTTGAGGATAGTAGAACTAAAGAGAAATACATAAGAAAAAACACACAATTTCACACTCAACCTCTGATGCCCCAAAGGAGCACCTTGACTGTATATATAACAAAAGGGACTCCTTTGAAGGAAGCTCCACCCTTGGATCAGATACATAGATTGGTGACATGTAAGCAAGCTCTGCCCTTAGATAGGTTGTATGCATGTGATTCTGATCCTATTTGGTATGTCAAACCATCTTTGACGGGAGGGAATCTTTAGGAAATCTTATGAGGGAGGGAGGGTTTAGTGCACATTTTTTAGGCCTAATTCATCCGTTTAAGCTTCCAAATTTAGCTCTAAATTTCCATGCTATTTTTGGCTCTTACTCTATTGATAGAAGTCCTCTTTTGATGACACCTCTATCTTGTCTACCTGGCACATCATACATAATATCCTTTCAGATGTTACCAAGCCAATTTCCACCTCTAGATAATATGTCTAGCTTTGGTATTACAAATTCAAGCTACTTTTGGCTCTTGCCCTATTAGTAAAAGTACTCTTTTGGTGACACCTTTATCTGATCTACCTAGCCCATCATACATAACATCCTTCCAGAAGTTACCAAGCCAATTTTCAACTCTAGATGATATGTCTAGCTATTGGTATTACACTCGTCCATTCCTTGGGCCACTAGAGCATATCTTTGCGCTTGCTTCAACAAGGGTGTAGGCTCTTGGATCCTAGCTCAACAATATATTAGGGCATTTTGACTCGCATCAACCACTTTCTCTATGGCAATGAGGTTCTGCCTAGGTTTGGTCCACCGTATGCATCTCCATTACTCACTTGTGAGTGTGGTTCTACACTAGATGCAACAACAATCCATATGACAGGATGTCCTTATGGAGGACAGATGATAGCTACCCATGATGCCATCAAGGATATAGTGTTTGCTATGGCACGAGAGAGTGGATACCTTGCTTGGAGGGAGCATTCATATTCTTTGTAGACAACATGTGTCAGAATAGACTTATACTTGGTCCAAGATGATCATGTGATAGTGGTTGACGTTGTGGTTATAGATCCTACATGTGATGCAGTTTTGGAGGGAATGATTACTCATCCTCTTAGATAGGCGGCGAACGGAGCAATAGCACATAAGGTCTCCAAGTATAAGGGTATGCAGCAAGGTCACCTCTTTGTTCCTCTAGCCTTGGAGTTATATGGAGCGATGATGGACATGGAGTTAGGCATATTTGTCAAGGAGTGCACGAGAGCTTATCATATTAGATGCTAGGGGTGCAGCTCTTACTCTCATACTTTGTAGCATACTTTAGATAGCACGTGTCCATTACTCTACAAGGAGCATTGGCTGGTGAAATCCATAGGAGAGCGATGCATCTTCAGATGCTCCAATAGTTTGTAGACCTTGCGACTTGCATAGCTCGCATATCTTATATGCGGTAAGGCAGATTCCTCATATCTATATTAGTGGGGTCCCATTCTACTTATTTTGTCTCTCCCTTGTATGGCTTGATGGGGTCTTCCCATCCTTCTTGTGTTCTATGTGGTTGCCTGTTCGATAAAAGGACTTTACTTTTCTATCAATCAATTACCTTCCACCAAATTTCATTGTTAGTCACTTGCATGTTCACCCCACTTCATAGTCACCTGTTGGCCTTCCGTCCCACTTCACCACCAACCTTTGGCTTTCCATTCCATTTCATCCACGGTCACCCATTTACCAATTCACCCCACTTCATAGTCACCCGATGGCCTTTTGACTCATCTCACCTCCGGTATTTCACCCCACAATTGCCACCTATGGCCTTCCGCCCTACTGCTTCGACGTCTTTAGATCTTAGATCTAAAACCTTAGATCTCCCTCCACCCAACTCATTTCCCCTTCTGATTCTTGATATCCACATTTTCTGCTCTTTGTGAAATATGGGTCTTTTGCTCCATTTTCAATTCGTTTTGGAATAATATCTTCTTTCAATTTAGGAAATGTTTTCCACTTCCCTCGGGTAGAATCTTTTGGCATCCAATCCGTACTCGAATGTTTTACAACGCACAATTTGATAGACTTTGATTACACGCTCCTGACTTCTCTCAATTCAAGAAATGCTTTCTATTTCCCCCTTCTCTCAATTTAGGAAATGTTTTCCATTTCCATTGGATGAAATTTTTTTGCAGCCAATTGAAACCCGAATTTTTATAGTTTACTTTTTGATAGACTTTAATCACATGCTCAAAAGATTAAAGGGTCTTAGGATTCTTTAGCTTTTTAACAAGTTCCAAAAACATTGTTACAAACGAAAATTGCTAGCTACTCTCAAATTTTGCCACTTTCGAGTACACTCCTCAAAATAATAGCAAATTTTAGTGGATTTAACAGCTAATTTTAGAGATTTGTTCGTTTGGATCAATGGCTTGAACTCCTTGGCACTAGTAGGATACAATGTACAAGGTTTGGGGACATGTCTCTTATCACCACCACCAACAATATGATCGTATCGAGGATACTCATTTCCTCTTGCCTATCACCCTTTCTTACTCTTCTCAAAAAATTCTACTCTTTCGTTAATTCCTAAGGATAACATTTCACCTTTTCGAATATTTACTTACAAAGATAACCTTTGGATGATTTTTTATTATTTCACTATACTTGACCCCGATATACTTTTCTTATTTTCGCTCGATTTTAAAATGAAACAAAAATTAATTAATAGGTTCATTTGATCAAATATAATAAAAAGAAAAAAAATTCTCCAAAGATCTCTATAAACTAATCTTTCTAGAGAGTAAGGTGTTATCTTCCAGGTCGCTTCAAAGTTCATAATGTTCTTCAAATTCTCGACGTCCTCGGATCCACTTCCACAACTCTTTTACTAAGAAATGAAAGAAGATTAACGCTCTTCTGAATCGTGTATTTCTTTTTCTCCTCCCTCCCTATTATTTAGTAAACAAATCTACCCCCAACATTTGTCGTACCCTCATCATCTCTCGTTTTCAAGCACGAGGTTTGTAAGTTACTGAAGGAGAATGGCATCGACGAATACATTCGGACACTTGTCTATACAATTTTATACTCGTATGTAAACAATTGTATGTAAATGCAAGGGGACAAATAAGGCTTATTATCGTCATGGTATGCCGAGGTCAAGCAGGAGAGAAATCTTTCAGCATGTCAAACTTTGGATAGTTCAGCATCTGCTGCGTTGGTTCAGAGCGGGAGGGCAGGTTTGTCAAGCCAGAAGTCGCGGGTTCAAATCCACCCTCAATGACCTCCACTCTCCTTTTGCAACCTACAAACCAACAAACTTTCCATAACCATACCTTTTAATTTCTCATAGCATCTTCAAGGATCCGACAACTCCGAGGACACAAGCCAATAGGAACAAGGAACGAGAACTAACGATATAGCAATCAAGATACAAGGTCATAAAATAAAGATACAAGTGTTTAGACAATCATGTGGTTGGTGAAATGTGGCAGAAGGCACATGACAAACAAAAAGATCTAGGAGAGGAGAATGGTATAAAATTTGAACAGTAACAAGAATAATCAAGTAATCAAGATACATATGAAATCAAAAGCAAAAGGTACCCCGGTTCAATAGTAAAGATACACATGAATTGAAAGGGAAATGAAAAGAGAGCCGAAGGCAAAATCTAACCAAAAAAATGGGAGAGGAGGAGGGGTACGAGGTTTGCGTACTAAGGAGATACCTGGAACGACCATATAAATATCAATGGAAGAAACACAATATCATGTTACAAGAACACGAAAACAAACAAGCTGATGGCCTATTGATAAGTATTAATCATTTAAAACCCGATACTAGCACATGAACAATGAAACCAACACATTGAAATTGAAAAAAGCAAGTCTTGTAGGATCGAAACAAATATACATGTACTTAGGAAAGCGAAACTAAGATACAACCTGTCAATGGAGTATAACTTACTTAGTGCAAGATACAGAGCAATGACACTCCGTCCATTTACCTATCCCAAACTACTGTTGTTGCATGGCCTCCTCTTTGCTTTGTAGAGAAATAGATATCTTGCTTCAACAAGAACAAAGAGGCGGTGCCACACGAGCCGCACCATTGCCATCTCAATGTACCAACAGGATGGATATGAAGAAATGAGAGCAAAAGCCATTCGAGTAACGGGGAGATCCGGAACTCGTTAAGTGCAGATGGAATGCAAATAAAATGAAAGCAACACTAAATGAAAAGTACATATGGAAAGAGAGATAATGAAATGAAACTCACAAATGTAAAACTAAGCACTAATGTAATATAATCATCAGAAGATAACAACATGCAAAGAACTGTTAACTGTTGTATAATCAAAAAGCGCTAAGCAACGCATGTTAAAAAAAAATATATGACGTGTAATCGAAACCCAGTAGAGAAATGTAAAATATCGTGTAATCGATAAGCGTTAAACAACACATGTAAACAACGTGTAATCGAAGCCCAAAGAGCTAGACATGAACTCTTAAGCAATCTGAGAACTGAAGTCGGGCAGGAACCATGAAGTAGAAAGATGGATAAGAACCACAAAAAAGAAAACATCCGAAGGAGTATTAGCTGAGGATGGGTGGGGTGGAGTGGAGCGAAGTGGGAGAGGAGTGGAAGATGTCTTGGCTGAGTCAAAGCGAAACGGAAGAGGATTGGGTACGAGAAAAAGAAATAGAAGCCGTTCTCTGAAAGGAGAAGCAGAGCGAGGAGTACCGGATAGAGTACTACTCTATCTATACATGCGCTGTGATCGTATGAGTGTTAAAACATTGAAAAATTGAAGGAAGCGGAAGGCGGCCATAGTAAAGCTCCACGAAAGCTTGTCCGACTTCATTCGTGCCTAACGTACCGCCGAAGTAGCTGAGTGAATGTCAACACCCCTCGTACCGAGTTTCTGTTCAAAAGTTCATGAGTACCAAAACAAACTCGATTGCTCCCCAAAGTGCCACTCAAAGGAAAAGAAAGGAAAAGAAAAGGCTGAGAAATATGTGTACCAGCAATGTCATGTAAAAGCTCTCCTGAATTTCAGCAAATTGGAAGGAAAGAGTCAAATCAAGTGTAGAAATAAGAATAGTCAAAATAATGCGGACTGCAAAATAATATCGAGACAAGAAAATTTTGTATGATTGTAAATAGAAGAAGAAAGGAAAGAAATGTGAGGTACTTGGTAAATACTTGAAAGAAACCCATGATTATTTAGAGGCAAGCATAACACAACAAAGTAACCTAATGATACAATTCTAGAGTACAAGCTTGTTAAGGGTAACCAACGACAACTGAGATGGAATCATACACGAACGGGAAGGAGCGAGCTGTATCAATCGAGGAAATTAAGAGAAGAGAGCTAGACAAAATGAACATTAACCAAAGAGGAGGGGAGGGGGGGGTTGAGGAGAAGGAAAGCCTCGGGTGCCGTGAGGAAGAGGAGCTATAAGGCAAGGTGAGTCCACGTATAAGTATAACGACAGACTTGCACCAACGTGTAAGTATCTTGATAGATTATTATATTATACCGAATATTGAAGATATCAATTAACCATATATTTGTAAGCCCTACCTAAGTAGTGAGGGTTTCGAGTTCTTGTGAATATCCACTAAACATGCAGAAAGAAAAGCTGGTGAAAAGTACTAAGCAGAGAGGAGAAAAGAAAGATCATTGAAGAACAATAAGAGGCAAGCAATAGCATTAGAGGAGTGTGAGAGAACGAGACAATGTAAGCGTGGGGCGACGTGGGGGAGAGGGGCTGTAGAACAGAGTGGGTCCCATGCAAGTAAACAGACAAGCAACCGGATTATATAAGATATCGAATATGTATTATATACAAAGACACTTAAGTATAATACAAGTAGTGAGAGACTCGGAGGCTGCAGGCTTCTTGGTTCCAAAATATTATGAAGGATTAAGTTCCACATACATCAATCCTTACTGGTTTCAGTCGTATGATAGAGTATAGTAAGACGATCCACTTGTTTAATTCTATCGGGAATGGGAATGCTCTAAATTTCTGAAGGGAAAAGAGACCCAGAATGTAGAAGAGCATCGGAAGTCAAATCAATGTTCGCTCTTGCATGAGACAACTTACAGCGTCAAATTGTACCTGCTTGAACAGAACTGCAAGCCACACAATAAAATGGATATACTAAATTAAGATAGAGGGGAGAGAATGACAGCATATAGCATATGCGACTTCCACCACGATAACTAAGCAAACAAACCTAAAGGATCAGTTTGCCATAAGAGCCGAGAGCAGAATCTAGTCTTCAGATTTTTCTTCTTAAGTTTTCTTCTCAAGTCAATGATTCCGTCCATGAAATTCACAGGCCACTATGGGAGTAAAGTCGCTTCTATCGGTAAATATCGATAAGATACTCATGTAATGAAATCTTTCAGAGCTTAATCAAGGTGGCCTGTAGATTTCAAAGACTGAATCACTGGCTTGAGTACAGATACCATCTTGTACAGGATGAAAACAAACTCCATCTTATACACGATAGGTAAATAACCAGGTTTTCTCTTGCTCTAGACTCTGCTTTCCAGATCAAATTACTCCGTTTACAAAGTTCACAGGCCACATCAGAATACATCTCCGCTCGCACCGTCAATTTCGGCAAGATATCGATTTTGTGAAATCCTCCAGAGTTGCTATTGCCGCCATCACTAGATGGCCAGTAAACCTCATACACTGGGTCATAGACCTGAAAACGTATCCAAGAGAATTCCTGCTGTAACGACAGCAAAACTCCTTCTAAACAATATGAAAAGAGAATTGCCGATCTCAGGAGGACTAGGAAGCAACGAGGACTGTTGATTGCTTGAAGCATATTTGAAGTAAAATATAGTCGACATGCCCTTAGATTTCCGAGTGAATCATAGACCAACCAAGCAACAACATTCTAGACAAAACACAAGCCACAGTCAACACAGGAATGCACAAAAATGAAAGGAAAATAAAACAACTGGGCCAGGAATAACCAGCAGATACCAAAAACACTGAGACATTCAAAACGATACCATGCCAAGGAAGATTATTCTCCAACCTCGAGGTGAAGAGGCTCTGGATCCACAGGAACTGCAAATGGCTCTAGCAGCAGCTAGCCTTGCCCTGAAAGACTTTTAATTAGATAGCCAAATTAAAGAACAATAACGAGCGAGCACAAAATGTCTAACGGCAGAAGGAATAATTTTCAAACAAATGAACATGCTCTGCAAATACACAGATCTGTGCAACGCGAATCAGCCCGCGACACGAACTCTTCCTGAATGATGAAGAGATTAGCACACGGAAATTTCCCTTGAAAAATCGGAATCTGAATGAGGGATTCGAACTTTCTGGCTGTGTACAATTTAATTTAATCTAAATGTTCTATTTTTATGAATTCCTGAACTTGAGTGTATTCACCGGGAGATAATCAATAGGAGAGCAATCACATCACAATAGGTGATGTTTCTTCGTATGCTCGAGCGGTGCGTAGATCCTTGCGAGAATGCTCGAGAGTTGCGTAGATCCTGCGAGAATGCTCGAGTGGTGTGTAGACCCGTACCCGTACGATCTGTGTAGCTCGGATATTTTGAGTGCAGTCGAGCAGATTCATCATATAGACTCTATTTATTTATTGGAACTTAACCCATGTACTTTTTTGCTTTTTTTTTCTCTCCCTTGTACGGGCTCGATGGGTCTTTCCCTCTTTCATTTTTCCCACACGCGGTCGCCTTTTACCCTTTATAAAGAAAAGAGACTGACTGTCAATCTGTAAGTACGATATATAAATTTTCCCAAAAACCTGTATTTCTTTTTGATTTTTCTTAACATTTATTTTATTTTTATTTTATATATATTATGAAATTTAAATTGAATAAATGTGTGTGTTATACCAATGCACTATTTCTCGTGTGTGTCATATCAATGCAAATTTTCAGCTTTATGCTACTGTATAATATACGGAACATTTATTTCAGTTTTCGTTGAAGATACAGGTTTGAGGAATTTTAATCTTTATCTATGTGTAGAAGAATTGACTGACTCAGTAATCAAAGACCTCAAAGTAACCTCTTACGAACTAGAAAAGAAGGCTATGACTTTCTTCTCTTGTAATAGTCAATCAGTAATGAAATCAGAAAATAAGATATACTATCCGCTAATGAACCCTCGTGTTCTCCATGTGAGAGAGAGGAGAGTTAAGTGAGTTTCGATGTCCACATTGAATCGAGCTGATTATATAATAGGGGTGAAAGGCAACCGCGTAGGAAGAAGGAAGGATGGGAAGACCCCATCAAACCGTACAAGGGAGAGGAAAAAAAAAAGTAACATGGGGCTAAGCCCCAATAGAGTCTATATGAGAAATCTGCCCTATCGCACCTAAGATATTAGAGGTATGCAAGCTACACCATTGGAGCATTCGAAGAAATATCACCTTATGTGATTACTCTCTTATGAATTGCACCAACCATTGCCTTCTGTAGAGCAATGAACACAATGTTTAAAATATATTATTAATATCCTAAATATTACTATATGCTAAATTATTATATAATATACAAAAATACTTGTGAAATTTATTTTGATACTGCTTTTTACATTTCAGGAATAGTGCTCAACTATCGTTATATTCTCCTATTTCAGGTTCTTGGTCAATTAAACCACTATTGATTATGGCAACAGGTATCTATGATCTAGAAAGAAAAAATATTATAATGCGCATTCATGGTATCTATGATCTAGAAAGAAAAAATGTTATAATGCACATTCATGGGAGTATCAAGGTCTAATATTGCTCATAGAATTCCTCATTATTATGTATGCCTCCACTTGGTACCTCATCATATCCAAATTATTTGTTTTTTTAGGTGGCTGGATTGGATAACGAAAAAAATCTTGGACTAATTACGGATTTGTTCGGAAATGATACCTGCCATATCTTTAATTTTTTTAGGAGAAAAGTACAAAAATGTGGATGGAAAAAGAACTGATCAGATAAATAACTTAAAAAGCAAGATTCTCTTTCCTCCCGGAGAATGTTATTTTGGTATTCCATATTGTGTTTTTATTGCAAAGAAAAAATGTGTACCACCTCAAGTATAAATAATAAGGCTTCATATTATATTTTGCATTCAAATTTCATTTTATCCAGTTCTTGTTCATCTTTCTTTCATATCCTCTGGACTACTTGGTCTTTTACTTTTTGTCTTCCACACTTTATAAGAGAAAGAATGGGACAAATAGAATCTATTGTCTTCTTAGACATTGACCTTTAAATTTTTTTGCATCTATGTGATGTGAAAATATTAGTTTCATTAGTTCATACTAAATATTATATAGTTATACTTTCTTATATGTTTTCCTTATATCAAATGAACATTTAACATTTTGATCAAAAATTATTTATAAAAATAAAGAGAGAGAGAGAGAGAGAGAGATATATATATATATATATATATATATATATATATATATATATATATATATATATATATATATATATTCACCTCTTAACTTACATACTAATAGTTTTTATTACTTTGATAATGACAATATAGCAAATATAATGAAGAACCTCATGATTCAAGTATAGAAACAAAATATTGATCATCTCACTCAAGATAGATCTATATTCAGCATAAAAAAAATGAAAGGAGCAACATTTAAGGAAGCAATCTTATCTATTTTTCCATATTATAACCATTTGATTTGATAAGAAGAGAATTGTCAGTAAAGTGTAGAACATTTTGCTTGATTGGAAGCAATATCTTTGTGCCATCAATATGTAACATGATGATCATCAAATTTTATCTATTGCAAGCTAATTAGAAACATTTCAAAATCTTGGTTCAACATTAATTGGATTTATAACTCCAACTGATTCTTGACAAGAATTCAAGAGAGTTCTCACAACAAGTTTCAAGTCGTTAATATCATATTACAAAATCTTGGTTCAATATCAAGTAGAGCAACTACAAAGTGGATTTCTAACCCCAATTGATTCCTAATAAGAGTTCAAGAGAGCTCTCACTTCCAAGTTTCAAGTCATTACTATCACAAGAGAAACACTAGATTGTCTTGGAGAATTGTAGATAGATTGGTTTGGTAAGGAGCTATGTAGTTCAATTTTGGATTATTATGGTGAAGTTCTAATGATTCATGAAGGAGAAATATTAGATCCTTTCATATGCAACTTAATGCCTCATAAAAAGATGAAGATAGTCATAAGATAATTTCCATGAAAAGCCATGTAGATAACCAAGACAATTATTTCATTTCTCTCTTCAACACTTGTATATTCATATCATCTACAAGTCATGTAAGCATATCATACAATCTCCAAGGAAATGGCTTGTAGGATGATGTATTACTATGTAGAGCAAACTACTTACAAATATTAATAAAAGCAACTATGTAAAAAGATGCTTTTATTGCAAAGAAATTGGATTGCATTATAGATTGCCACTAACAAGAGATGAACTCAACAAGTTGCACAAATTGTATCCATAAAGAAGATTAAAACACAAATAAGAAGATCAAGGTTCTTATTAGGACTATTTATTATCTCTAATAGGATTGAGAGCTCAACATACATATATTTATGTCATCTTCTTATATGATCCAAAATCATCCATATAAGATTTAAATAGATTATGGTATTAAAAGAATTGCATTTCATTACAATTTACAATTATGAATTTTGTAGGACCAATGAAGAGAAGCATGTTTTGATAGCTAATGAAGAAAACTCTTTGATTATTAATCCAATACTTCTCAAGATTATACAAGAAGATGAGGAGTTAAAATTTTTGATTTTAGCATTGGTGTATTATGATATAATGTTAAGATTAGCTTAACTTAAGTGTTATTGTGCTCAAGTTTTGATTGTGAAAAGTAACAAATTCAAGTTATTAAGTGATCCAAGTCCTACCTATAGTACACTTTTCATAGTTGATAAACATATATATTACCTATCATAATACTTGATAGAAAAGATAATATCTAAATGTAGACATTATTGAGCAAGATTTGATAGAGGAGATACCAAAATTTATAGTTTGGATCAAATCAATAAAAAGAAGTTGATCAAGTGGAGAAGAAAGTATGAAATTTAGAAGTAGATGATAAGATTCTTCTAAGTTCTACAAATTGGATATATATAACTTACCTAAGGTCAACTTTTTAGCTAATGAATACCATTTAGAATAAATTTTCTTCCTAATATATTTATAAGTGAATCTTCTTATTACTTATCTCCAATGGATTTAAAATAACTTGATGCATTTGACAAAGAGGGATTTTTATTAAGCATGTACCTTATATTAAGTGTACTTGTGTTTGATTCTAAAGAGAAATTAGAGATCTTCACTCATGCATTTATTATATGGATTGAATAAATAAAATTTAAATAATACTTACACATTTTGTTATATAGATGATGATTTGTTGGATCAATCAAGTGGATTTAAATTGTTCACCAAGTTGGATCTTTACAATAGTACATACATATCTCATTCACAAATAATTCATGCATAAAGTTTTGGGACTTTGAATGGATTAAATTTTCTTAGCCTTATCACTACTACTAAAATATTCAATAATTAAATGCATGGAATACAAATCCATCAAGTTGCTTTCAAGTTTTGATGTTGTAATCAATTCAACTATTTAGCAAAAATGATTATAAAGGGTAAAAGATTGTCATGTGTACCATTCCTTATTCCTAGGAAGAGATACACAAGGACTTTTGAAGTTATGTATTATGAACATTTCCACTTACAAATTTCAACTTGTGAGACCTATTCATTATCAGAGTTGTTGTGCGCATATACATCACTACACAACATACATCATTGTCAATAACATACATTGTTGTAAACAACATACACTATAGAAGCACACCTCACACATAAGTCATACATGAACTCTAAAGTGCCACAATAATCAGTTTGTTCTTCCACTCAAATCACATTCAAATCAGGTATGTACTTGATCCTTCACTCAACAATCTACCAACAAGGGGCACTGATTATAGTCAAGCCATACCCACTCTAGCTAAGAGATTCCAGGTGAATCTCGTCGGCCTTTGTCCACCATAGCTAGGAACTCAAAGGCTCAACATTATAGAGGTGAGCTCTTTGGAGTTGCACTTTGAAGGTATACCCCTCTACTCGACCTAGGTCTCTAGCCTTGATGACATTGGTGACTGCACGTCCGATAGTGCAAATGGTGCAAGTGATGGTGGGTCACACTATGTGATCAATAGCCCTAATATAAAGTTGGACAGTCAACAAGTAGTCCATAAGTAACTATCAAAATACTTATGTGTGGTACTTCGAGGACAAGAGAACTCTTCAAGAGAGATACAAAAAAGAATACATAGATTTTGAATCCTCTGATGCCCCAAAGGAGCTCCTTCTCTTTATTATATAGCCAAGGAGGATCTCCTCCAAGGAAGCTTCACCATAGGATTAGGTACATGGATAGGTGACCTATCAGCATGCTCCAACTTAGATTACTTGCTTGGATGGTTGATATGTTGGTCTTGGTCCCATCCGGTTGGTCAAACAAGCTTTGACCAAAGGGAATCTTTTAGGGAATCTTCTTGTAGGAATCTCAAAATCATGTGGGTGAGGTATTGTTGGAAAGCTCTCGGTGAAACAAACCAAGGGGAAGGAAGGCCAATCTATTCTCCATTGGCAAGAATGTACACATTTTCAAGGCCCAATTCATCCGTTTACGCCTCCGAAATTACCTCTAAAGTTTAGGCTTATTTTGGCTTTTTCCCTATAAGTGGAAGTGCTCTTTTGTTGATACCTCTATCTGATCTACGTTCTCCATCATGTGCAACATCCTTCTAGATGTTACCACCCCAAGTTTCACCTTTAGATCATATGCCTAACTATTGATTCTAAAGTTTCCAAGCATGTTTCGGTTTTTTGGCCTATTAGTAGAAGTACTCTTTTTGTGATACCTCTAGCTTATCTACTTATTCCATCATGTATAACATCCTTCCAAATGTTACCAAAGCAAATTTCATCTCTAGATCATCTATCTAGCTATTGGTATTACAAACCTCCATCCTTTTAAGACACAACGTCCTCGTTGCGAAGCTATTGCTCAAAAGGTTTCACTGACATTGGTGCATGTGTCAAGTTGGTTGTTGGCTCCCATGTTGCCTCATACAAGGGGTATCCTTTCCAATGTACTAGATGTTCCATACGTGGATGGTGAGTACCCCGGATGCGCTTCAGGAGAATGCCTTCAACTTCATACTCCTCCGTGTCATCAACCAAGGTTGGACAAGGTCGACTTTCTTGGATGGAAGAGAAGTGGGGCGGCCGGGGAGCATATCACCATGATAAGGAAACATGAAACACCGGGTGGATCTTCATATGTGGCGGTAGCACGAGTTGATAGGCCACGGCTTTGATGCAACAAAGGATGGAGAAAGGTCCAATAAAATGAGATTTGAGCTTATGAGGACCAACTAACTTGAGGTTGGTGGTTGATAGCCAAACTTGATCTCCCACATTGAATTTCATGTGTTGGTAGTGTGCATTTGCATATTTTCTTTTGCCAATTTTGGACAATCTGTAACCTGTGTTTGGCATGCTCCACTCCTATTGGATTCTAGAAACAAAATTGTTGACAACGTCCACCTTGGTAGCCACCGAATGGACCTTCATCAAGCTTGAAGGTGTGAAAGGATGCTCTCTATACATAAGAAAGATGGTGTGACTTGTATAGAGGCATTCATTGAATTGTTGTATGTAAATTCCACGTAAATTCCAATGGGAGTCCCAACTCTCTTGCTCATCCAAAGTAAAGCCTCAAAGCATGTCCTCAATAGTGCAATTTTCCCTCTTTGTTTTTCCATCAGTTTGTGGATGGTAAGCTATAGATATAGCCAATTTGGTTTTGAAGAACCCAAAGAGTGTTCTCCAAAACAAACTAGTGAATTGAGTGCATATATCTGTGATGAGCACTCGAGACAAGCCATGATAGGAAAAGACTACATCTAAGTACAATTGAGCTAGTTGTAGGGCAATCACATCCTTGGTGGTAGGACGTACCTGAATCATTTTGTTGAGTCTGTCGACAAAGACTATGATGGAATCAAACCCAGAGGTGGTCTTGGGCAATTCACAAACCAAATCCATGTTTACCTATTCCCAACGTTGTGTAGGAGTGGGGAGAGGTTAGAGGAGTCTTGTGGGAGCTTGATTAGAAGCCTTATTTTGTTGACAAAGTAGGCCACTCTGAACATATTCCATCACATTTTTGCTCATCTAGAGCCAATAGTAATGGTGTTTGATTGCATCCAAGGTCTTGTCCATTCCAACATGACTTGCAATAATAGAATCATGACATTTTGCTAAGATGGTGGTTCTTAGATTTGTATCATCGGGGATCCACAACCTACCATCATGGAAGGTGAGTCCTTAGGTGCTAATGATGCCTTTGAATGATTGAGCATCTACAATCTGTGGATTAGTTTTTGTAGCAACAAGAATCTTGGGCCAAAATTCAAGGTTCATCTTGATTTCCACCACCAAATTGTTTTCTATTGGCATTTCGGTGAATGCATCTGCAAGTTGCTTCTTGCCTTCTACATATGTGATTGTCATGTTGAATTGATGTCTCCATTTTGCCCATTGAATCTATTGATGAGAAAGATCCTTTTGAGTATCAAGGTAGACTAGAGGTTTGTGGTCCGTCTCTACCAAAAATGCCTTCTCATCCAAATAGTGCTTCCAATGCTTGGTTGCAAGGACAATGACTAGCTCTTCTTGTTTGGTGGTGTGATAGTTGCATTTTGCTGGTAACAACTTACAAGAGAAATATGCAATTGGGTGCCATCCATCTTGCCAGTCTTGTTGTAGGACTTCTCCATTTACTACACCTAATGGAACTATAGTCATCTTGATTGAACATTTTGGGTCATACCATTTCAAGACTGATGCATGTAGTAATGCATTTTTCAACTCTTGAAAGGCCAATTCTTGGTTCCCCATATCCACTTCTTCCCCTTGTCTAATAGTATTGTTAGAGGTTGTGAGATCTTGGAGAAGTCCTTGACAAATCAACAATAAAACCCCATCAATCCCAAGAAACTCTTGAGTTGAGTCTGATCTTCTAGAGCACTCCATTTTTGAATGACCTCTATTTTATCTGTTAATACTTGGATACCCTCTGCACTTACTCTATGCCCTAAGTAGTCTACTTCAAATTTGCCAAACTTGCACATTGAGATTTTGGCATACAGTTGATTATGTTGTAGAATCTAGAGGACTTCTCGTAGATGTTACTTGTGCTTTGTCAACGTCCTATTGTAGACTAAGATGTCATCAAGAAAAAGGACAACAGATTTATCCAAGTACGGACAAAATATGTCATTCATCAAACTCATGAAAGTGGCTAGAGTGTTGGTGAGGCCAAACAGTATCACCAAGTACTCAAAGTGACCATATCTTGTTTGAAAGGCTATTTTGTGTATGTCTTCTTCTGCAATCCTGATTTGGTTGTAACCACTCCGCAAATCAAGTTTGGTGAAGTGCCTTGCCCCATTGAGTTGATCAAACAAGTCATCCATGTGAGGTAATGGACATTTTTTCTTCACTATTTGTTGATTCAGTCCTTGGTCAAATGCACATGCGTATTGTTCCATCCTTCTTCTTCACAAAAAATACATGAGCTCCATATGGTGATACGGGTTGGATAAACCTCTTTTGCAACATATCCTTGATTTGAGCTGTACACTCCTCCAACTCTTGAGGTGATAGTTGATATGGGGCCTTACAAGGAAGTGTCTTCCCAGGATGTGTCTCAATTTTATGATCTACTCTCCCTTTTGGTGGTAAACCTACGGGTAATTCATCCAAAAAGACATCTTAGAACTCATTGACCACATCTTTCAATTTCTCAAGAATTTATCCATTGTGTTGGGCACTCTAGAATTCTCTTATTAAACCCATGAAACATCTATTTGTCTTACCAATAGATGTGGTCTTTATGACATACAGAGGCAACTCTTGCCTTTGTGATCTTCCTTTAATCTCAAAGATCTTCCATTGACTAGTTTCAGTATTTTATTTCTCCAATCCACCATGAGGTTGTAGTGCTCCATCCATGACATACCTAAGATTTCATCATAACAAGCTAGTTATATCACTCACCACTTGATTGCTTCTCAATACCTTCCTACAAAGAGTATTATCTTTCTTGGTTACAACTCAATCCTCTCTATCTGACCATTAGGTAACTCTACTTTGTCATTCCATCCTTCTCTAGTTTCATCCCCAACCTTATTGCAACAGAGTGAGACAAGAAATTCTCTGTTGCCCTAGGGTCTATCAACACTCTCATTGGATTGCCTTTTAGCATTCCATTTACAACAATTGATTGTTCATTTATCTTCCTCCTTCTTTGCACACTTGTCCTCTTCTTTTGCTTGCTTTTACTCTTCTTCACCAAGCTAGTAAGGCCACAAGTTACATTTATTGGCAATCTTTGTTTTCTGATGTGATTTCCATATCTTCTTCTTCAATTCATCTCTCCATGTGGTTCAAAGGTTGCTTGTATGAGGCTGAGGGCCTCCAAGATGACGAGCAGAACAATTGATGGCTATGTGCCTAATTTTGCTACAATTGTAACATTGTTGTTGTTCTACTTGAGGCCCTTCTCCTTGTGGGACTCCTTCTCTCCTTTCTTTGACCCGTTCCCATTCCTCTTGAAGAGGTCTTGCTCCCTTATCTTATAACCAAATGTTGCCCAATTCTATACGTATTGGTCCACCAAAATGGTGTGTCTCGGCCCAATAGCTTTGCATTGGTGTTATCGCTTCACCTCCTCCAAGCGCTCTTGTTATTCTTTGGGCATAGGTAATGGCTTCAAAAATAGTACAAGGATTTTGCATCATAACCTCTTGGTGAATCCGCTCTTTTAATCCTCTCTTGAAATTATTATGGACTTTGGCTGGACTCATATCGATTATTGCAACATGTAGATCTAGAAATACCTCCATGTACTCTTGTATGCTATTCTTTTGCTTTAACTCCCAAAGTCTAGTTCGGACCATTTGCATGGAATCCATAGAATGGAAGTTCTTGAGCAGCCCTTCTTGCATGGCTGTCTAACTGACCTCTCTTCCTTCTACCAACAATGATCATTCCCAAGCGTCATATCATGTGAGGGCCTTATTGATCAAGTACACACACACAAACACACTTGCAAAATGATCAGTGATCTCCATAGTGAACAATCAAAGATAATTGATTCATTCTTGAAATCCAATTTTCCATAATTCCCATGGAATGTTGTCCCTTGTAAGGCTCGATATTGCATGCCTTCTTCATTCGTAGTAACAATGTAGCTTGGTTGTTGATTGGAATCGGTGTCATTGGCATGCATACCTCTCTAAGTACTTCAAGTGTTGGTGTTGGTTGTTGAGACAGCTCTCCTTCTTGCATTCATTGATCCTTCTTGACAACAAATACTTGATTTTGCAATTCCTCCATGGTCATCTTGATTTCTCAAAACTTGTTCAACATCCCCTGCGTTCCTTGCATCAAATCCTACAATTGCGGATCCATGATTCCTACACACTATCAATGTTCACTTGCTACTTCCTACTTCAATAGAGGGTTAGAATGATCACTCGAGAGAGTGCACAAACTATAGGAAATACCATTGGGACCTTAGAGGCCATCACTCATTGATAATATTCTTCACCAAAATTGTGAGCTACAAAATCCCTAAACATCGCTTTTGGTCTAACTACATAACGGATTTCTACTTGCATGTTGAAAGGGTGAGGACTCAATGCATTAAGATCCATAAAATCATAATAGAATGTAGATGGTCAAAATCTCATTCTCTATCGTATACCACCATAGGTAGAATTACCGAGTTTAGTGAATTCATCACTTTGTCCATGAGTTCTACTCCAAAGTGATAAACTAGCAATACTCTCATTTGCTCACGCTGGATGTACATAATCTTGATGTGGAATGGATTCAAGAATAGGAAGCTAGGTGCAAAACATTTTCCTCCCGGTGCATCCATCCTATATGCTCCTTAAAGCACTTCTCAAGTCTAGCAATTGCACTATGTTCTCTACCTCAAATTACTCAATTTCAATAGCTCGTGTTCTTCTAAGAGGGGTGATCCATTCTCTCAAAACACTTGCTCTAATACCATTGTAATACTTCAAGGACAAGAAAACTCTTCAAGAGAGATACAAGAGAGAAAACACAAATTTCACATTGAATCCTCAGATGTCCCGAAGAAGCACCTTCTCTTTATTAATAACCAAGGAGGATCTCTTCCAAGGAAGCTTCACCATAGGATTAGGTACATGGATAGGTGACCTATCAACAAGCTTCACCCTTAGATTACTTGCTTGGATGGGTGACATGTCGGTCTTGGTCCCATCTGGTTGGTCAAACAAGCTTTGACCAGAAGGAATCTTTTAGTGAATCTTCTTGTAAGAATCTCAAAATCATGTGGGTGAGGTACCATTGGAAAGCTCTTAGTGAGACAAACCAGGGGGAGGGAAGGCCAGCCTAATTTTCATTGGCACGATTAAATACATTTTCAAGGCCCAATTCATCCGTTTAGGCCTCCAAAATTACCTCTAAAGTTCAGGCCTATTTTGGCTTTTGCCCTATTCATGTAAGTGCTCTTTTGGTGATACCTCTATCTGATCTACGTTCTCCATCATGTGTAAAATCCTTCTAGATGTTACCACCCCAAGTTTCACCTTTAGGTCATATGCCTAACTATTGATTCTAAAGTTTCCAAGCATATTTTGGTTTCTTGCCTATTAGTAGAAATACTCTTTTGGTGATACCTCTAGCTTATCTACTTATTCCATCATGTATAACATCCTTCCAAATGTTACCAAACCAAATTTCATCTCTAGATCATCTATCTAGCTATTGGTATTACACTATGACTACCAACACTACCACTCTAGCATTTGAGCAACCTAGTTTGGCACTACAAATGCCATGATAGAGTGATATTTTTTGTTGAACAAGGAGAAATTGTGCTCATGTACAAATAAATCTATACTAACCAATGCACTTGGTAAAATCAGGGATTTGATATGCCCATGTCTTTGAATCACGGTACTATTCTTACTCTATAAGTCCCCTGCATATTTGTTGCAAGCGGCTATGCTCCTCCAATCCGCCTTATACCAAGAAGGTGATTTCATCTCTTAGGTGGACAACTTTGACAGATCCATGCATGAGCAAGAAAAAAAGTCTAAGACTAAACAATTGTGAGACATACAAGGTTTTAAGTGTTACCCTACATGTTGGAAAAGCAAAACATACATGGCATACATATAGGGGGTATTCAATTATAATTTTATGGTACCCATAGACTTCCATAAGGAATTTTAAGGGTAACCCATACAAATTGTATGTGTATTATGCAAAGGATTAAAATATTTTTCTAGATAGAGTATGGAATTTCACAAAATATTTATGAGAAAGAAAAATTAGTGATTATAAACATTTATAAACATTCTATGAACATTTATTGAAATATCTAAGAGTATTAAATACTTTGCAATTCAGAAGTGGATTGAGAGCCTCAAGAAGGAAGAAGAAACATTTTCCCTCTTTAACTTCTCTTTTCACCTCTCATCTCTATTTCTTGCTAGTTGTCCTCTTCTTTGCACGGTTGTCTTTATCATTTTGTGATTCAAAATTTGCAAAATCTGATCTTGCAAGAGTTTATGGTCGTAAAGAGTCGGGGTACAATTTGAATGTAGGATGCATGTATTAATGATCATCAGAAATTGAGTAGAGGATCTTAAAATAGATTGAATGGAGTATCAAATTGGAGATAAAGAAATGACAATGATGAGTATAGCAGATAAATGGAGCAAAGATAAAGATGATAAAAGCAATCTAGACAATCTAGACATGTTATTAAGGTGGTGTGAGCTGGTAAATAGGCAAAGGTATTTAGAACTAAGAGTGTTCTTCAACTATATAGGAGAAATGAAACTCCAATGTGGATTCAAGTTGCTCTACCTCTTGAAAGATTTGGCCATAATAGGAATAGGATGTGAGTTCTTCACTACTTTTTGATAAACAGATCTCATATTTGGTTAGAAGAGAATGGGGATTTTATAGATGAATTTGAGGTAGAAGTCGTAGACCAAGATCATGCTATTGGGCATGGGCTTGAGCAATGGCAATAAGGAACACAAAATATGGTTGCGCAACATTGTGTTGCTTTCAATAATCAACCTAGTGGACTTTTGAACCCATGATAATGAAATTGCATTGTGTGCTTAAATAAACTCAAATGAGTTTGGCATAAGTATTTTCAATCTTGAAATGTATTTTGTATAGAAACAGTATCAAGGATGCATTGCAGTTAGTTGGGATGCACTCAAATGCACTTTAGATCTCATAAGTGTTGATGTGCATTTAGACCCAAATAGAGCCTTAGATATACCAGTTCAACACTAAGTCTATGTAAAATATTCTTTTTTTAGTTTGCAAGAAACTACAAGATTATTGTTCCATTCCTTAGTGTGAAATCTACATTATAGCTTTAATAATTATATTTTCTAATTGCTATTGGCAAGAAGGCATATGCACACACAATTACAAGGTCCAAAGTTGCTTGTGGAAAAGTTTGCAAAATTCATTTCAAGTTTATCAAATATCCCATGCAGCTAGGAGAAAGTACTTAGATGCCAACAACAACCAACATCATAATTTGTCATGGCATCAATTGAAAAACAAGCCTAAGTCTCATACCCCATCCAACCAACTAGTATAAGATAGGCTATAGAGGCGTCATAATCAAATCCCTCAACTACAACTTTGTGCAAGTAGGCATTGATGAGCACCACTAAAAGACTTGATTTACTTGAAAAGTAGAGGCTATTATGTAGGCTCAAAAAGGCACTAAACCTTAATAATAAACTTCACCATTTGATCTTGCACATCTTAGTTCACTAAAGAGCAAAACTTTCACAAAGCCAAATTTGCAAGTATAAGCCTCTTTGTTTGAAGCTATGGTAGTTGACACTTTTCTTGACCAGCAAGTGTTTGTGTTGTGATGCATTCAATCCACTTGGATATGCTTTAGGTTAGAACTAATGATTGTTATGCCTTACTACTAGTGTGCATTGGTTGTTGTTGGTGTGTGTTTAGACTATATTCATTCTAGAGTGTATGGTTCTTATGTGCTAGTACTTGTATTCTCAACATTTGTATGATTTTATATATTGTGCATAATTTTTACACAACTTGTTTTCTAATATCAATTTGGTCATCTTTTTATGATTTCACATATTTTTTACTACTTTTATACAATTTATTTTAAGTCATTGACTCAAGAAATCTTTTCTTGTGTTGCACCAAATAAGTAGCCATGTAACTAAAATTTGTTCTCTTCTAAATTGGTTTCTTGCAGTTGCTTCCCATAATCTATGAGAAGTGCTTTGGATCTTCTAAATAATCATGAATTTGTGCATAATGATGATGCATAATCCAAATCCTTTCCTCCTCAAATTTCATTTTTCTCTTGACATAAGGAGGCAACAACACAATCTTGATCATTTAGAAGCTCTTGAAATGTGCCACTTAGTGATACACAAGGACTAAAATTTAAATCAACACAAGGATATATACAAAGGGAGTGAGAAGAGGTAATCATAAAGTATGAATGTGTGTCTTCCATGTTTTCTACTTGTGCAATTTCATGACACCAACATGCAAACTACAACAATCAAAAGATAGTGTGTGGGGCTTTAATTTTGCATACTTGTTAACTCTCAATAGTACATGTAAATCTCACATCTCAATGTTTAGTTTGATAGGGTCCGGCAGAGGATAAGAGAATTCATCAAAGAAATTTAAATGAATAGTTGGATTATCTCACTTTGCAAATGGATGTAGGAATAATTGCACTTCCAAGAAGTACAAGTTTCAAATATTTCAAGTATGCATATTGTGCATTTTGCTTGTTTTATGTAGCTCCTTTTATTGCTCAAATCTGGACATGCCCTATATATCATAACTCTTTGTCATGTAAGTTAGTTAATTTGACCAATAACCTTCTTCTAATTCTACACATAATAGACCTAAAAAATGAAACCATCTAAGTCTCCAAGCAAAAGTCATCACCCATATCAATTTTTACAAGAAATATTTAGTTATTAGCACTTTCTTTTATGTATACTCATAATGGTTTTACAAAGGTCACTCCTCTACCCATGCATTTCCATGAAATTTATAATTGAAACCTCCCTATTGCATGCTAATTTTCATTCCCAACGAGAAGGATGGAGAACAAACAAGTTGAGAAAAGAAATCTATTCCAAGAGTTTGAAGAAGATTGCACTATACAAATGTGAATTGATAAAGGCACGCTTGTCTACTCAAATTCAAATTCAAATTTTCATGACATGTGGGGGTATGGATACTCTCCAAGATCTTTGGCTATGAGCTCCATTCAAAAGGATGCTTATTTTGGTGCCATAGTGGAAGAAGAAGATTGCAAGAGGTTTCATAACTTGTGCAAAGCTTCACAAAAATGTTATTTAGAATATTTGTTCTAAAAATGTTCCATTGATGTGAATGAAGCTTGAACAGAGGTAACAACCATTGTTGCTTTTTTGTGTGCAACCCAACCCTTTGGCCAAGAAAGACTTTGTTACTGACCATCCTTCTTTACTTGCTCCATTCTCATGGAGGCTGCTTTTGTTATGTTCATCTGCCAAGTCACAAACCCATCTTTTAACAAAGTAAATAAAAATTGCAGATTTTACCAAAATACTAGAAATTATGCACTCTTGGAGGATAAGAAGTAGAGGTACCAAATCTCTTTGATAGGTGGTGCATGAAGTTGTGAAGCAAGCCCTAGCTCATGTGTGCATGATATAATATATGAGCATACACTTTTTATCATGTGTAGTAGGTGGAGAGCACACCTGAGTCCATGATGCAGTTTGTGATATAGTAGCTCAAATTTTATGAACTACATAGGTCCAAGTTCATATTGAGTGATGGAAAGATCTACTAGGACCACTAATCCATTCCAAACTGATATTGTTACTTTCACAAATGGTTGTATACCTTGCTTGACGTGATGGTGGCAAACCCACTATGAGCAAAACATTGGCATAGGGAGGTGTACAGGTAGGAGCAATTGAGACCATTGTCTCTAGTGGTAAGGAAAACCACTACATACCTTGGCTATCCTCAGATACCATTATCCTCCTAGCAATTGAGATTTTGGGCATCTATATCACTACTTTTGACAATCTTCTTAGGAAGCCTTAGTTGTCTCCAAAAGCCATGTTTATATCCAATTATTAACAACACATATCAGTCACTTGACAACATGCTCAAACTTTGGTTCTTCACCATCGGGCAGCTATTGTAGGAACACCCAACTTGGCTAGGGTCCTTCCCTCCCCACTTAACTAGACATAACTTACTTACCACATGGTTGAGGAGTAGACTACCCTCTTCTTAATTTCTTTGGTGCTTGTTATGGGTGTGCTCTTTCCCCAAGTGTGCCTTCTCTTTCTTTCTTGGACTGTTTGCCTTTGTGCTCTTTTTACTGTTCGCATTTGGTTATGCCTTGTACTCCTTTCCCCTTTCCATTGGGTTATATATATATATATATATATATATATATATATATATATATATATATATATATATAAAGAAAGCTCATCACCATTTACTAGTTGCTCTAGTTAGAGCTTGTTCTTATGTAGAATTCATCGCTTAAAAGAAAATATTCAAGAACATGTCAAAAGCATCATATGACGGTCAAAACGTGCTATTGCTCACGACTCTTGTATTTGACTAATTGAAGTCATATGATGATTATCTGCCTGGTCCCTTTCATATAAACATAGTCGTATTGAGAAAAAGAACCAATTCATAGCTTTGCATTTGTTTCAACTGGTAGGAGGGCAAAAATCTAACATGTTTGTTCCATGCTCTTAACCACTAACAAAATCTCTCAACCATAAACACAATCCTAAAGGGTGAAAAGTTTAACAAATTGTTTAAAGTTTAACTGGCAATATAGTTTGGGAACTGCTATTGCCACCCTACTTTATGGAATAGCAGCGCGAAGGCCGTGCCCAAGGTGTGTGTGGAAGGGTGCCATGTCATTTTGGTCACGTCATGGGTAGCACTAGCAAAATCAGGTGCCAATAGCCACTATCTATAGTTTCTCTGTAGCGTATCGGAGGCGAACTTCCGTAAAGTGCGGTGACGAAGATTCACACTACCAAGCATATGTACTTTAGTCATTAATAAGTACTTAAGTGAAAGATATAAACCTTAATTAGCTTTCAGTTAATTTCTATTTACATTGTTATGATCTAAAACTCACGGGCTATCTGACCACTTTTGCCTAAGTTTACTCGAAGCAAGCTCCAACAAATGAGAGTAAGTTAGCCCGGACAAGTTTAGATAAGCCGGTACTGATAGTGGCAGAAAAGAGTTGTTATATCTAAGCTGAAATGATAAGGTTGATGATATAAAAGTCTCACCTGATTCTAAAAAAATACCTGTCAAATTGTAGATGATATCACTCACTCCAACTTAGCCTCAGTATAAGATATCAGGTTGGAACTGATAGTTTAATCTTACCAAAGTATATTTCATTGCATATGACATAAATTCTAAATATTTAAAAGTTTGGGGAACTTGCAGGAGGACAATGGGAGCATAAATTCCGTGAATTTATGCTAGTGTTCATTCGGTGCCTCAAAAGACAAAAATAAAGGTATCCGATCTACTATAGGACATCATGAGGAGACAAATATGCAGCACAGTCACAATCACCTACGGATACCGGTAAGAGTCTCGGCCACAACCCGTTACTAATGGTACGCAGCTGGGAAACGGTGACCGGGACCGGAAGAATGTTGCTCGAGATTTCCTCGCGATTGTGCTTTGGAGTCAAAAAAGGGTGCAAGACTGGACCGTGCAATTCCTGTGCAGAAAAGCAGAGAGAGTGTTGTGTTAAGTGTGTGCATCAGAGTTGAAGCAGACGAATCTGCTGCTGTTGCTGCCATCTTTGTGCGAGTTTGCTTCGGATTCGTCGTCCAAGAAGAAATCAGTCTTTTGTTCTAGGCACAATGTCCAGCGCAGGTAGAGTTCCAGGAGGATTTCTGGATAATGCATACCGACTGCTGATGCGCCGCAACTCTGTCTACGTGACTTTCATCTTTGCCGGTGCCATCGTTGGTGAGCGGGTATAAATTTCTCTTTCCTACCGTGGTGTTGGATCTCAGATCGGCCTGGATTTTGGAAATTTTTGCGATGTGCATCCGAGTTCGAATTTCCTGTTGTATGGAACCCTAAATTTCGTGCGTGTTATGAATTCCTTGGTATCTTGCGCGGGCGTTAGCGTGGAAGTCTCCTGATATGAAGTTCATTTCGAATCAAAATCTTCGAAGCTTTCTACCTGATCGGAGACGATTAGCTTGGACTTTTAACTCACCTGTCGTCTACTTCACACTTTGTCTCCCGTTTCTGCAATTCCTAATTTACTGCTAATCTACAAAGTATTATTCCTGCTAGCTTCATCATGTGTCGATGAGATCTCTTAAGCCACTTTTTTCCACCTGCTCTCTTTCGTCTTGGCAGGATCCAAGTCCTTGATTTCATTCCTGTGCACAGTGTTAACTTCCAGTAGCTAATTTAAAAGTGGACCCAGTTGATGGCCTTTGGATGGATCCCTAATAATTGAAGAATGTTTTTGGTTGTGCAGGTCGTGGACTACGGCATCAATAAAGTATGGGCCATGAACAACCTTGGGGTATGTTTGTAGTTTCCTTCTGGCTTACAATGCATGCGTCGTGTATGATCGATCATCCTCTCGATGAAGACAGACTGTTATCACGCGAATTTCATTGATTTCGCTTTGTGACCCATGAACAGCATACCTTCACTACCTCGGTACAGTGAAGTAAACTCAAAGACTTAATCCCAACCTAGGCATTGTCCCAACCTAGGGGGTCCAGGATCGTTAGTTGTCAATTCTACAGGCTCTTGTTGGCAACAACTGGTTTTAAACGATACCCACCTTGTTGCTGCCAAAATTTTGACTGTGATGGAGGGTCGAACAATTTTTTGACAGAAATCTTTGCTGTTCTGATTGCAGAAAAGATACGAGGATATCCCCACCCTAGGATCAAAAGTAGAAGCCGAGGAATGAGGATATTTGCTGGATTTCTGCAACAACCATGTGGTTACACTTTTTTGGTGGCATGACTTCAATGAGGCATGGCCTCGTGGAAGGTTTTACGTTTCTTGTCCATTCTTCAGAGTCTCAATCATACACATGACACTTTCGGGTTCTTCCACACAGGGGCAAATAAAGGCGCCATCGCTAGTAAGAATCACGTTTATACTAAGGCAGAGGAGCAGGTTGAGGACGCGATTTTTACCGTGCAGTGTTGCCATCTTTGCAATGCTGAGAGTCATGGAGTAAACTTTCAAAATATAGAATTTATTTTACTTGAGTCTTAATGTCCGTTGTGGAATTGCCATTGCCGTCTAGTCTGGTCAGAATAAAGTTTTCTTCAAGTACGTGGATCTCTATGGAAGGAACGAGAAAATCAACGGGAAGTAATGTAAACAGAAGTGAACCAGTGAACCTCAGCAGAAGCATACTTGTTATGGGAATGGTTTTCCCTATATTCCTTTCTTGACAGTTCTAGAAATTCGAGATTCTTAGACGTCATTTGAAGGAATACAGTTTCATAACGTCCTTTCAAGTGGTGTTTCTGTCAAGGGGCACCATCTACACAGGGCAGCGGATGTATCTGAGCGTACTGGAAATTGAAGCTTGCGCTTGTATACTGCACAAAATATGTCATAGCTGATGTGAATACACTGACCTCTTCTTGTGCTTGGATGCTTGCCTTTAGAGTTGCTCTAGTAGAGACCACAAGTTTGAAGTTGGCGGTGGGGATTACTGAACTTGCCCCAGTCTTCATGGCACCATTCTGATAATGATGTAAACTTCTCTGATGTACTGTAAATGAGAATGACTACACTTGTGTCATGACTGTTTCCTGGTGAAGCCCGTTTGTACATATGTTGCCTAGATCATGCTCAAATAGACTATGCAGGGGTCAGTCCCAGGCGTCTAGATATTCTCCATTGGGAGAGTCATGCAGTTTATGGGCAACATATCAACACATGGATAACGCAAAACGCTAATTATTCCAAGGTTACACTTGCTCGAGCCAATCCTTGCCGGCAGGTAAATATGTACTACACTACGTGCAAAAGTACATATGTACACTAGTATTAGCCTAGATAATCATCTAAGTTACCATGATTCTAACGCCTGTCTGCATGAAACATACCGAACTAGAACCATGAAATATTGGGGAGTAAAAACTTAGCATCACTTTCAAGATAATTAGAAATTGGAATAAGGACTTAATTCATTTTTTCATACTAGTAGCGTATCATAGTACAATTGAGCCTACAGCATAGATAAGATCTCTCAAATTTATCCCCTACTATTTATTGTTCGATATATCATTGGCATCTTAAAAGTCGTTCTTCTTAATCAAGCCTTAAATGCCTATGTCCAACTATTTACTTAGTGTTCGATAAATCAATGGCATCTTTTGATTCATTTGTTTCATCAAGCCTTAAATACCTATCTGGACTAAAGTCTTGGACATGAGAAATTTGTTGAAATAAATGATCAGTAAACAAATAAATTTAACTCATCCTTATCTACCATATCATTTGGAGTAGGATCAATAACCACAAAAATGTAGTTAAACCCCTACTACTTGAGTGGATATTATTGATCATTTCTCTCAAACTAGTAGATCCCCCTCAAGTTAGTATAAACTCCTCAAACTTCGGAGTTTTGACCCTAAAAAGTTTGCTTGTTGTGACCTCTTTTTAAATAAGAATAGCACTTTACTTGAGCCATTCAACCTCTTGCCCTTTATGGAGGATCTTGCCTTGCTATGTTTTTGGATCTACTTCAAATGTTTGTTGTTTGAATGAGGGAGCAATAGCTAGAGCGATATTTACTTGTAGTTTCGTTCATCATCAATAGGGTCTTTTTAACGTAATCACACTAACTTAATCACGCCACTCACAATCTATGTTCCACTATTTGCCTCCACTTGGAATACAAAAGCATGCATTTCTTGATGGTTGATGTGGAGGTCCATGGTATTCAATTTGGGCATTCATAGCTCTGTAAAGATATTACTTCGAATATACTATCTAGGGCTTATACACACGACATGTCGCTTTAAAAGTCTAGGAGTATATGGTTGACGTGGAGATCTATGCTATGGTCTTCGTGCAGTGATAGAGAATTGTAGAATGATACTTTGAATATACAGTATAGAAGAAAAGGGCTACCCCATCAAGCCTCACAAGGGTGAGACAAAATAGATAAAATGGGACTAAGTCACAACTGAGGAGTGGATATGAGAAATGTGCCCTATTGCACCTAAGATATCCAAGTTATGCAAGCCTACAAACAACTGTAGCATCCCAAAAAACATCACCTAATATACATTATATAGAGTCAAAATGAGACCTGTACCCTTTTGCACCTAAGATATCCGAGTTATGCATCACCTAATATACATTATATAGGGCTTGCATACATGGCATGCGATAAAAAGATCTAGGAGTCTATGGTGCATGGAGGTACATACCATGATATGCATGATACCATAGCATGGTATTGAGTGTAAGAGAATTTGAATATATATTATATAGGGCTTGCAGAGATGACATGTGATCTAGAATATACGCTGACTATATTCCTTTCTCTCAATCCCATGTTACTTTTATGAGCAGATTGCAATCATGCCTCTTGCATATCAAATCTTGTAACAAGTGTAGGAGAACATATTGTCACTCACTTTTACTATCTTGATGGGGTTCTTCCCATCCTTTGTGTTTTCTACACGGTGGCCCTTTCCCTTTTACTATCTATTGCCTCGGGAGCGTTTGTATGCTTTGCAGACAACACGTGTCAAGGCAGACTTATACTTGGTCCAAGATGATCAGATGACAGTAGCGGATGTCGTGGCTATGGACCCTACGCGAGATACAATTTTAGAGGGAGTGATTACCCATCCCCTTGGATGGGCGGCGAGTGTAGCAGCAAGTCGTAAGGTCTCCAAGTATAGGAGCATGCAGCAAGGTCACCTCTTTGTTCCTCTAGCCTTGGAGTTATATGGAGCTATGGACATGGTGTTTAACACATTTGTCAAGGAGTGCGCGAGAGCTTATCATGTTAGGCGCCAAGGGGTACAACTCTCACTCTCATACTTTGTAGCATATTTCAGACAACGTGTGTCCATTGCTCTACAAAGAGCAATGACTGGCACAATCCATAAGAGAGCAATCACATTAGGTGATGTTTCTTTGGATGCTCCGGTTGTTTGTAGACTGTCCGACTTGCATAGCTCAGATATCTTAGGTGCGGTAGGGCAGATTTCTCATATAGACTCTATTGGGCTTAGCCTTATTTTACCCTTTCTGTCTCTCCCTTGTAGGCTTGATGGGGCCTTCCCATCCTCTCTCTTTTTCTACGTGCTTGCCTTCTCTCTACTGTCTTGCATCATAATACATTTGGAAAAGCCTTATCCTCAAATGGTACACACAATCTGCACTTGTTGTCTTACATTCTTTCTCTTATGGTTTGGTTTAGACGTAAATAAGATATCATAATATATTTTTAACCCCAAATCTATAAGTTGAAAAGTATCCCATTTGATACAACCAAATTGTAGAACAGGTTTCTATTAGGCAAAAAAAACCTTGATCCTCTTTAGTGGTGAAATTTCAAGTACTCCTACAAACATTTCACAATTTTTCAAATTGTTTGAGAAAGAAAATAAATTATTATTTTTTTCAGTTCCATCTCTGGAAGTCTTTTTGTTGTAAGTCCTTCAATAACAATGCCTCCACTTCTCCTCAATATACAACATCTTTATGTTTATTTATTGTTTGCTATTTTATGAAATATTAACTACTTCCTTCCAACATTTTAAACGTTGTTCAGGTTGCTTAAAAAGTAATAGATGTAAACTTGGATCTTTGTTTTTGGTTAGTCTATGTCTATTCTGAAGTCCTTTTTTGCTTTTACTCCATCCAAAATAATGCCTCCACTTCTCCTTAATATACAACTTCTTTTTGCGTTTGGTCAATCATACATACCATTGTTCAACATCGTTTTTAGTTTTGATAACACCTCAATTCACATCAGTTTGGAGTAGCTACACCTAGAGGATGTGAGACTATATCTTTAGGCATTAGGGCACTCCTAAATATCCAAGTCTACTACTTTGGCCATGCCAAGTTGTGTATTTCCTCCCTTGGTAGATGATACACACATCGCAGGCCCTATAGATCAAATTAGGCAGGCCTTTGACCACTTGACTATTGAGCTATATCTAGTAGGCTTGAGAGTCAAGGTGTCAAAGTGCAAGGCATGGTCTCCTTTAGGTATCCCTCCATACCTTGAGCTTCCAGAGGGGTGTATCACATCTACATATGGACTATGTGTTCTTGGAGTGCCAATAGGATCCGAGGATTTTGTCACATGCTTCTTAGACGTTGCTCTTGTAGAGAATATTCTCCATGTGAATGACCTTTTGTTACTAGGAGATCCATAAGTGGTATTTAGTATACTCTCCTCTAGTATTGCTCATCAACCTACTTACCTCCTATGTACAATTCCTCCCTCCTTGTCCTTCTTATCATGTTTGAGAGCCTTTGATAGGAGGATTATGCGAGTCTTTGGTGATATTATTGGACCAGGGACATTTGAGTGTGTGATAAGGGATCTAATACATAGATAAATGGCTTTGCCAATCTTGTGTGGAGGGGTTGGCTTGCTATCTATGGAGGAGACATCACTTATAGCATTTTTGGTAGTTGGGCTCTCTTGGCACCCTTACTTTCTTCTCATATTGTGGTTGTTGATAGGCCATTTTGGAGACTTATATAACAAAGGTGGAGGAGGGATCCTTTTCTCTCCATATGTTATTATGGCATACGAGAGATGCTCTATCTCCATTGGCACACAAGGACTTTCCATCTTTTGTTTCACTATTATCAGATTGGACTAGAAATTTACAGTCTTCCTTGATGGAGCAACAATGTGAGCATACGTTACATTTTCTCTTAGTTGACTCATCCATTCCTCAAGTTACTAGAGCACGTCTTCACTCTTGCTTTGGCAAGGGTGCATGCTCTTGGATCCTAGCTTGACCGTGCATTATGGCATTCCGACTTGTACCTGATACTTTCTCTATAGTGATGAGGTTTTACCTAGGTTTGGTCTACCCATCTGCATCTTCATTACTTACTTGTGAGTGTGATTCTACAATAGATTCAACAACAGTCCATATGGCACGGTGTCCTTTTGGAGGATAGAGGATAGCTACCCATGATGCTTTTAGGGACATAGTGTTTGTTAAGGCATGAGAGAGTGGATACTTGGCTTGAAGGGAGCATTTGTATGTTTTGTAAACAACACGTGTCAAGGCAGACTTATACTTCGTCCGAGATGATCAGATGACAATAGCGGATGTCGTGGTTACAGACCCTACGCATGATATAGTTTCGAAGGAAGTGATTACCCATCTCCCTTGATGGGCGGCGAGTACAATAGCAAGTCATAAGGTCTCCAAGTATAGTAGCATGCAGCGAGATCACCTCTTTCTTCCTCTAGCCTTGGAGTTATATGGAGCGATGGACACAACATTTGACACATTTGTCAAGGAGTGCACGAGAGCTTGTCATGTTAGGCGCCAAGGGTACCACTCTCACTCTCATACTTAGTTGCATATTTTAGACAACATGTGTCCATTTCTCTATAGTGTGCAATGGGTGGTGCAATCCATAGGAGAACAATCGCACTAGATGATGCTTCTTTGGATGCTCCAATTGTTTGTAGACCATATGACTTGCATAGCTTGGATGTCTTAGGGGCAGTAGTGCAGATTTCTCATATAGACTCTTTGGGGCTTAGCCCCTATTTACCTCTTTTGTCTCTCCCTTGTATGCCTTGATGGGGTCCTTCGTGTTTTCTACGCGGTTGCCCTTATTCTTCTCTATGTTTCCTTATTATTTGTAGTCTAATGAAATATTGACTACATCCGACTAGAATATACTAAGTCCATGTATAGAAGTTCTCTTTTTGCTTTAAGTCCATCGATTATAATGCTTCCACTTTTCTTCAACGTACAACTTCTTTATGTTTCATCATTATTTTTGATGTTGTGCGTATATACTTCGTTGTCAACAACACACACTATACAAGCACAACTCACACGATAATTATATATGGACTCTAAAGTGCCACAATAATCAATTTGTTTACACAACTCGTATCATATTCAATCAGATGAATACTTGATCGGTCATTCCATAATTTCTCAACAACTGGACACTGATTACAATCAAGCTACACCCACTCTAGCTAAGAGAATTTAGATGATATTTGTCGGCCTTTGTCCATTATAGCCAAGAATTTGAAGACTCAAAATTAAAAAAAGTGAGCTCTTTAACTACATTTCAAAAATATACCCCCGGACTTGAGTTAGGATTGAAACCCTACCAATCCCATTGACGGTACACCCAATGGTGCAAATGGTGCTAAGTGAAGTACACCCAATGGTGCAAATGGTGCTAAGTGAAGATTGCCCCATAAAGTCAATACCCCCAATATAAAATCTGACCATCAACAAACCACTATAGTAATTATCAAAATGTTTTTTTATTGAAAACACTATTACCAACACCATTACTCCATAGTCCGATCAATCTCGAGGTGATGCTACAAATAGCACGATAATGATCTTATTAAATATTATCCACTTCCTACTCACGTGTGCGAGCGGGGTCAAGGAAATCGATATTAACTTTCTTTTTTCGCTTTCTATCCATCTGTATATGCAAGTCCATTTCTTATATAAAAAGTGCTACCGCGGAAGATAACAAGAAGGATGGGAAGACCCGGTCAAGCCTTGCAAGGATAAAACATAAGAGGTAAAAGGTAAAAATAGAGCTAAGTGCCTATAATATCGGTTTGAGAAATCTGTCTTAATCCTAATCTAATCCTAATCGGCACATAAGATTAGGATTACTTTTTCCAACCTTTTCCGGAGGCGTGTGCCCAACACTTGATATTTAGGGGCGAAGGACGATCCGTCTGTACGAAATAAGGGCCAGAGCACTGGAGCAAATGCGCAACGTAGAGGTCAGATTTCGCCCCTCTTGTGCAATGTAGGTCGATAGACGTTCAAGTTTGGCTGCTGCGGGCTATAGCGCGTAGACTTGATTCGATTGATTGAGAAATTTCTTCATTGATTGGTGGAAGACGGGAAGGAGCGTTAGTGTAGCATGTCTTGCAGGAGGAGCTTATTCCTGATGGATTGTGTTTCTGATATGTCCTGTTGTTGTAGGTTGTCTCCGTTGTTTAAAGCAGACGAGTTCTGCAAGGGTTTAAATCTTGGATCGCCGAAAGCTTGGAGCGTCAAAGGAGTATTATAGTGCGGGAAAAGATCGTGTAATCATGGAGAAGTCACTCGTGCTTCTGGCACTGCTGGTTTGCGTGCTGCACTATGGATTCGGTACGTACTACAGGGAGATGCAATTACTGTTCAGTAGCTGTTTCTTCTATTGAACTTTTCATTTGAAAATAGTTAGCTGCTGACTGTTAGCTATCCAACTACTGTGTTGTGGTGTTGAGATGTCCTGCACACGTACACGTTTTCTCGTTGTTTTGGGGAATTGCAGAGCGCTCCTGTCAATGATTTTCTTGCACGAATTATAAACGTCGGTCCGTAATTGAGAACTTTTGAGTTTTATGTTTAGAATTTTCACGACGAGAGTGGTGTGATACATCAGCTAACAATTTAACACGCTGATGTTTTCATTTGTAAGAGCGAGTTGTCACCTGGTGATTGAGTAATGGCATAATTCGCGGAAGCTTTGTCGAAGTTTGTTTCACTCGTCATTATTTTATCCAGCTAGCTGCTATCAGTCCACGATCGGCTGTTCTCACTTTGGCCCTTTGCTGTCCATTACCGCAAAGCTCACATGACTCAGTTCCTAGCCCCTGTTTCGTTTCAACCATGGACTTGACCATTTGATGTACCTTTATTTGTTAGTTATTACAAACTAATATTGATTTCTGGGGATCGTTCTAAAGAGTTAGTTCTCTACAGATTGGTGTCAAGGTTAGCCATGTAAGATTCACGTTTCGTCTTTGAAACATCATTTCCTTATGGATCTGGGACCAAATATCTCGTACAGGTTCTACTATCTTTGAGTGGCTACTAGTTTTCCATTTTTTTAGAATAATTTTAAATCGAAGTGTAATGTTTTGCAAGTCAAACTACGTATGATACATAGTTCGAAACTGCTGCACTGGTTGAGAATCTCTTTTGGACGCTTTTTCCAGCAATTGGTTTCCCCTCGGCGCAAACCTATGTGAAGCTTTCATGACAATTTAGTCGTCAGTCAAAATTGCGAGCGGTTGTGAATTCTGTCTTGACCTTGCCGGTGGAGGTTAAGTAGATGAAAAGGTGGCTATGTGTAGATGAAAGAAAGCTACGTGGCTCCATGACATTCTGGTTGACTGGAAATGTTGTATCTTGTCAATGTCTGAGGCTCCTTCATTATATGTGGTCCGGGCAGATCTAAACGTGATGGGCCAGTCTTTGGATCCGAATAGCCCTTATAGTGGTGATCAGACCGAGTATTCTCGACCAGACGCGGATCTTGATATGCATCTAGATGAGCCTATTCTCGCTCCAAACCCACGCGGAGGTCCAGAGCAGGTATCTTATTTTCTTCTTCTTTGCTCAAGATCTTTGTTCATTGCCACCAGATTTTTGGGTCTATGGACAACACAGTGCATAGTGCATTGTGCATCATATGCACGAGGTTGGTTATACTGAAATGTTGCGGACTTTTGGTGTGTGGATTCTTAATACAGGTGTTTTTGACCATAGGAGACGGTACAGGAACAGCAATAACAGTCAGTTGGTCTAGCAACAAAACAATGGAGTCTCTTGTGTTCTACTCGAAAAAGCCAAACACATATGACAAAAGAGCGGTGGGAAAGGCCCCAAAGCGATATAAATACATGGACTACACTTCTGGTCTTCTCCATCATGTTACCCTATCTGATCTGAAGGTAAGGTAATACGTGGTAGAGCTTCCAAAGACAGCGATCCTGTCCTGATTGCAATGTGGAATGGACGAGCATGATGAGTTGAGTCCTTCGTGGAATTTATGTAAGTGAATGGTACACATAGGAAGCGGTTTAGTACAAATCGGTGGAGTTTATTTCGTTCTCTTGCAGTATAACACAAAATACTACTACAAAATTGGGAGAGGTGAGGAGGACTTTTTGACATTCTACGGTGATTTCACCACACCGCCAGCACCTGGACCAGACACACCTATAAAGCTTTCAATTGTGGGTAAGTACATCCCCTGACATGCGGGTGTACGCGTGATGGTCTATTCTTGTTGGGAAGAGGTTAAGTAGGAGACTTCTCATCAAGAAAAAGTTACTTTTGCTGCACATCGTTGTCGGCGACACTGGAGATATCTCCTCATCTTCGTGTCAATCTAGTACATCAAGAAATTATAGCATTTCTTTTTAAATGGATCCGCATTGTGCATAAAATTCGTTTTCTCACTCTTCCTTAAATGAGCAGGAGATCTTGGCCAAACATACTCATCCAACAAAACCTTAAGCCATTTGATCGAGAGTGGCGGACAGTATCTTCTCAATATGGGCGACTTCTCATACGCCGATGATTATCAGCCTCGTTGGGATACGTGGGGCCGCATGATGACGCCATATTCTAGCAAAATTCCATTCGTCTTCACTTACGGGAACCATGAAATCGAGTATGACGAATCAGTTGTAAGTGTCGCTCGCATCTCAATTATTCCTGGTGTGGATCGTGCAACTCTGAAGTTCCTGGATGATAGAAACGACTTTTTCCACTTTATTTCTTTTCGCGAATTACCTTGCATATTAGCTGAGGTAACGAAACCCAAGGCATCTTCATTCTGTACTCTTAGACCCAGTCGACTGTCACTGCTAAATGCGGTCGATACCAGCACTGATGTGACGTTTGCAATTCTCAGGATGAAAGGGAGGCATTCGTGGCTGCTACTCATCGTTTTTCGACTCCATGGAGGAGCAGTCATAGTCAAGGACCGCTGTTTTATTCTGTGAACGTTGGACCGGTTCATGTTATTGCACTCAACTCTTATGTTTCACTGAGCAAATACAGCCCACAATACAAATGGTTAGAGGTATGCCTTTGCCACCATGCAGATGTAAATGTAGAAGAAATCAGGTTGATGTGTTTCTCCGTTAGGACGTATTTGTATTGTTGTGCAATCGGAGTTGGTAAAGCAGTTTCATAGTTCAACCAAGTTTGCCGAAGGAGACATGATAAGAGCACAGATTCTGTACAGATGTCCTTTCGGTGTCCTTAAAATCATTACAACAAAGGTCAAACGTTCATTCATTCCAAGAAGCTGTCGTCAAGTATCAATGGCTTTTGGTCTTGATTGTGGACATATGGTATTGTTTATTGGTTGGTAGTGTCGATACTTCCTCAGACTCTTGCTTAAAAGAGAAGTATAGGATGTAACGCCACCTATTCACCCAGCTGGTTGTAGGAGATGGAAAGAATGGGTTAACGGAGGGAATGGTTAGAGTCTGTATGATTACTCCATTTGCTGTATTAGCGAACTGAGATTGAAGGTCACGAAATCCATGAGCAGTCCTATGACCTCAGAAACGGTTGGCCCAAAACTCTCGATCAAATCACGTAGGAGAGCGGCGAAGAATTCCAGTTGTGTCCCTATAGATCACGAGAACAGTAAGTCTTTTCCTCCCTGAAATCTTCGATACTTATGTGGATGCAGGCGGATCTTAAAAAGGTAGACCGATCTGTTACTCCATGGGTTGTCATTATTACACATGCTCCTTGGTACAACACCTACAACTTACACTACTTGGAGGGAGAAGTAATGCGCAATTCTGTTGAATATTTCGCACGAAAATACCACGTTGATATCATATTTTCCGGACATGTCCATTCTTATGAGCGCTTCGTGAGTTATCTCTTCCCGACATTGATGTTCTGCTGTATTCTCGCTGTTCCTAAAACGTTTTCCTAAGACTGTTAGGTATTTTGTTAGCTACATAATTATTGTTTTCCACATCGCGAGTCATACACTCGAAGTTCCTCTCTACGTATAGCTGAATTCAGGATTTGGCGGATTGCCAATTATGATTACAGAAAAGGATTTATTTCTACGAAGAGGATGAATGTGCACCAGTTTATGTCACAATCGGAGACGGAGGAAACCGTGAGGGGCCAGCCACAATGTAAGCTCATTACTAACTCTCATCTGCCCGATGAAGCTTCACTCCTGAATATGATTGACGGATCACGCAGACGAACGGTAGAGCTTCTTATGGATTTGATCAATCTTGCTAGACGGTGACGTTCAGGACTGTTGAAAGAAAGAAATTCATTGGGTCGTTGCTATTTTGGAGTTGAGTCGGTGTGAGTTATGCGTGGTGAAGATACTTGTTAATTGAACGTTATTCAGTCTACCTTTATCATAACCAGTGTCTATGTTTCACCATGCAGGTTCAGAATTGATCCTCTCCCTTCGTACTCTGCCTACCGAGAGCCAAGTTTCGGTCATGGAACTCTCGAAATTTTCAACAAAACAACGGCAATTTTCAAATGGCACAGGAACGATGATGAGGAAGTTGTCACAGCAGATGTCTTCTTGCTAACAAATTTGATGACCGTAGCCGAAAACTGTCCTGAGCCTCCCCAGCTCCTCCAGCCCCGCTACGATCGGAAACCGCCTATAACTACTTATTAGAATTGTAAGGGAATCAAATTCTTGTTTGCAAAAATGTTCATCATGGGCCGAGAAGAGGGAAGGAAAGGCTTGTATGGATATTTGGTAGTTTAACGTTAGATTCATGAACTTCAAAACTTTGGTTAATTTATGACGTGCATCTTGCCAGTTTGTGCCGTCAACCCCAGTACACGTTCCAGTTCAATGTTGGTATTCATCCATACACATCTTGAGATGTAATAGCATGGATGTTTGACGGCTTGACGCGCTAGCGTGCATCTGCGATTACCAGGGCCGTGAAGGCAAGGACGCCGAGACGGTAGTCAAATAAGTATGCATTATGAAGGTTTTAGAGGCGAGGGATAGTCAAAAGCAGGGTACTAAGCCCGGCTTGCACGAGCTACGAGTCGGCAACTACTGCAAGCCAGAACAGAGATTACTCTCGGGGGCTAACGCGGTGATTGTTGCAACCTAAGCTGAGGAGGCCTGCCTCAACAAGGCAAGGTTTTTAAAGAGCAGGATGTTATTTAAGCTTCTCTACCGTGAAATGGGTATATGACAGAAGGATGAGTGTCCCCATTGAAGGTCCCCATTGCTCGTTTATTGACTCGTTGTAGTACCAATAGAAAAGTAGAGTCTTTCTGGTTGGAGACTTCAATGCTAAAACTCTTATTCGCCAATTCCTTTGGGGTTTTATCGTCTAAATTGCAAATTATCTTGCTTGATACTTTAACTACGATGGAATAGTATCAAAGCATGTCAATCCCATGTCTGTATATGACGGGCAAGATACTGATTGCACCTATCTTAGTTTCTTCTCCGAATTGATATCACATCATACTACCTCTCATAGATTACGGAATGAAAAATGGTATTGCATAATGGTATTGCATAACATTGCCATAATAGTTGCCATCCTGTCTCAGATGGTTCCTTGACATCCGGAGCTGCAGGAGGAGTGTGGAGACGGGAGAGGAGAGGTGGAGAGGAGAGGGAGAGACGCGAGATAATTTTGATAATTTTTGAGTGCTCTCTAGCATGCAGCATTCGAGTGAATAGTCTATTTTTTTCATTTTTCAATTTCAGTTCTTTTGGTACCTAGATTGAGGATTATGGAGAATGGAATAGAAAGTTATGAATATTTTTAGCTCCTTTAGGGTTGAGAGTGATCATTATACATTGAGAGTGATGGGTTGTGAATTTTCATTTTTAATTTTTTGGTTTTCATGATTAAGTTCCATGTGAATTTAATTTAAAAATTTTAAAGATGAAAATTGAAAGTTATAAGAGTTTATAGGTTTTAGTGTTTGGAGAGATTGTTTTCTTATGTGAGTTGAGATGTGAAATGTTGTGATTTTGCAGATATGGGGAGATATGGAGAGTAGTATTATGTGTTACTATCATTATTTTTGTGTTAGCCATGGCTTTATGTTTCCATGTGGGGTCGCCTAGAGCGGGTCGGGATACACCATGCCTGGTGTGTCATCGACGTCTTACCTCGCAAGGGGTAAAGACACATGTGGGAAGGATGCACAAGGACTATGATTAGACCACTTGGGATGTTCATGTGGGACAAGTTATCACATCGACAGCAGTGACACTCGGGATTATGCATGATTCTTCTATACTTTCGTTGATCGTTCTAGGAATATCGATCGAGTCGTGGGAGTGGTTAGCTTCTCAGGCGGGTTGCATTTTGGGGTTATTTGAGACTAGTTTTCCATGTCCACGTTTATTTCATAAGCTACCCCGCACACTCCATGATGAGGCTAGACAGGTTCGGCTACCACTGTATTGTTTGGCACGTGATCCCTTGGATGAGTTAGTGTGCTTCCTATTCCTCTTACTCTCTCGATGGTGTCTTCGTTATGTTAGAAGGGGACGCGTGTGGAATAGAGAGGTGGCGGCTAGATTTCGTCGATTTCGAGCGGGGGATTGGACAGCGCTTCAGGAGGAGTCTGTTAGGGCTACACGATTTAGGAGACAGGCATCGCCACAAGATACTACATATTCCACTCGATTACAACGATGTAAGACATTGGGTCAGGCGGGAGAGTTTAGTAGAGCAGCATGAGCGCTACACCTTTTGTCTATAGCGAGTCTTATTGATGAGACCATCTCTTCCCTACGCTCATTGCATCCAATAGCAGAAGAGGGATTACCACTAGAGATCTTTAGATTATCAGCCTGAGCAGCCTTTATGTCTTGATAGGTCGCTATTTGCACAAGCATTGTGCACTGCCCCTCGCCTTTCCTCAAGAGACTTGTCAGAGATGGTTTATGAGCACCTTAGAGATTGCTTCAAAGCAGATGATCCTTCTAGTGGTTTTACCGAGTTGTTTCAAATGGCTGCAGCAGTAGCGAGAGGAGACATTCCTATGTTTGTTAGTCGGGTCTTAGGTGTTAGTCGATTTCTCGCGATTTAGAAGGACACTAGAGACATTAGACCGATTGCTATTGGAGAGAGTTTTTTGCGTTTGGTCAGTCGTACCCATTGTCCTTCAACATCGTTCTCACTTTCGACAGCACCTTAGTCCACATCAGTTTGGAGTAGCTACACCTGGAGGATGTGAGACTATATCTCTAGGCATTAGAGCACTCCTAGATATCCATCCAGAGTGTGTCGTCCTACAGGTGGATGTTGAGAATGCTTTTAATAGCGTCTCACGTGCATCCATCTTTAGAGAGCTTAGGGAGGCTGGTGGATCCTTGGCGAGTCTCATTCTTTTTGTGCGGTCTTTTTATAGCTCTTCTGCTTCCCTTTACTACCAGCATGGTGGTTCACAAGAAGGAGTCACCGTCTTGGAGTCAATTGTTGGTACACGACAGGGAGATCCTTTGGGGGGGCTCTCATTTGCCATGGCTCACTTTAGAACTCTCCTATCTACTATTTTGGCCATGCCAGGTTGTGTAGTTCCCTCCTTGGCAGATGATACACACATCGTAGGCCATGTAGATCAAATTATGCAGACCTTTGACTACTTGACTACCGAGCTAAATCTAGTAGGCTTGAGAGTCAAGGTGTCAAAGTGTAGGGCATGGTACCCTTTAGGTATCCCTCCTCGCCTTGAGCTTCCCGAGGGGTGTATCACATCCACAGATGGATTTCATGTTCTTGGAGTGCCAGTAGGATCGGAGGATTTCGTCACACGCTTCTTGGACATTGCCCTTGTAGAGGATGTTCTCCATGTGGATGACCTTCCATTACTAGGAGATCCGCAGGTGGCATTTGTTATACTCTCTTCCAGTATTGCTCGTCGACCATCCTACCTCATCCGTACAATACCGTCTCACCGTCCTTCTTATCACGTCTGAGAGCATTTGATAGGAGGATAATGGGAGTCTTTGGTGATATTATTGGACAAGGGACTTTTGAGTGTGTGACAGGGGATTTGGCACGTAGACAGACGGCTCTACCGATCTCATGTGGTGGGGTGGGTTTGCTTTCTATGGAGGAGATGGCACCTATAGCGTTTTTGGGTAGTTGTGCTCTCTCGGCACCCCTACTTGCCTCTCGTTTTGTGGTTGTTGATAGGCTAGTTTTGGAGACTTATGTGACAGAGATGGAGGGAGGATCCTTTTCTCTCCAGGTGTTATTGCGACAGACAAGAGATAGTCTATCCACACGAGCACGAGAGGGTTTTCCATCGTTTGCTTCATTATTGTCAGATTGGACTAAAGGTCTACAATCTTCCTTGATGGAGCGATAGTGTGAGCATACGTTACATTCTCTCTTAGTTGACTCGTCCATTCCTCAGGTTACTAGAGCAGGTCTACGCTCTTGCTCCGGCAAGGGTGTAGGCTCGTGGATCCTAGCTCGACCATGCATTAGGGCTTTTCGACTCGCATCGGCTACTTTCTCTACAGCGATGAGGTTTCGCCTAGGTTTGGTCCACCCATCTGCATCTTCACTACTCACTTGTGAGTGTAGTTCTACACTAGATGCAGCGGCGGTCCACATGACACGGTGTCCTTTTGGAAGACAGAGGATAGCTACACATGATGCCATTAGAGACATAGTGTTTGCTATGGCACGATAGAGTGGATACTTAGCTTGGAAGGAGAGTTCGTATGCGTTGCAGACGACACGTGTCAGGGCAGATTTATACTTGGTCCGAGATGATCAGGTGACAGTAGCGGATGTCGTGGTCACGAACCTTACGCGGGATACAGTTTCGGAGGGAGTGATTACCCATCCCCCTAGATGGGCGGCGAGTGCAGCAGCAGGTCGCAAGGTCTCCAAGTATAGGGGCTTGCAGCGAGGTCACCTCTTTGTTCCTCTAGCCTTGGAGTTATATGGAGCAATGGACACAACATTTGACACATTTGTCAGGGAGTGCGCGAGAGCTTATCATGTTAGGCATCAGGGGGTATCACTTTCACTTTCATACTTTGTAGCTTACTTTAGACAGCGTGTGTCCATTGCTCTACAGAGGGCAGTGGCTGGTGCAATCCATAGGAGAGCAATCACATTAGGTGATGTTTCTTCGGATGCTCCAGTTGTGTGTAGATCGTACGATTTGCATAGCTCGGATATTTTAGGTGCGGTAGGGTAGATTTCTCATACAGACTCTATTGGGGCTTAGCCCCATGTTACCTTTTTTGTCTCTCCCTTGTACGGCTTGATTGGGTCTTCCCATCCTTCATTTTTCCTACTTGGTCGCCTTTTTCACATTGCCAGAAAAGGTTTTCTTTGTACATTAAGGGACCTAAAGAGTGAAAAATGATATTGACATAACATTACCAATAAAGATTTTCTTTGTACATTAAGTGACTTAAATAAAATTGAGGATGAGCACCATATTTCCTTGTATGTTCTACATATTTCAAATCATATGTGAGACATAATGCTCGGGTTGTAGACTTCTACAGCTTCAAATCCTAGCACTCTCATTAGGTCTTTACATGAGAGATGTCCCTAATTGCAACAATATTGCCTACACATCCATATAGATTCCTCGTCTTATCTTAGGTCATTCGATAATGACTTGTTTTCTGGTTTTAACTTTGTGGGTCGTCTATGCCTAATATTTATATCCATACGCAATGGAGGCAAAGTAAGAGGCTGAGACTTGGGTTCCACAAAGAGTCTAGAATCTTCAAAGCTGAAGTTAAACCTTGCAAGCCTCTTCTTGTGAGGACAAGGTAGGATAGACCATGGAGTCTAAGTAAAATCCCAAGAATTTGGACCTATAATAATCATTTATCTTTAAGTCCAAATTTAAAACTTGGTATACCCACATTCACTTGCAGGTCTCCTTTAACTTTCAAACCAAAGTATGCTAAGCTTGGCTTTCTCAACTCGATCCTTGTGCCCTTATTGGATCTTATTGGCTAAAGCACTTTCCTACTTCTACCATTAGAAGGTACAATCACTTAGAAGGCTTATTTTATCTCTTTTCTTCTTAACTTCGGTGAAGCTCCTTAGTATACATCTCTTTCTCTCAAAGCTCCATCTCTTCTCCTTGAATTTGGATGAGTTATATTGGTCCAAACATGGAAAACTTGCAGAGCATATTTCCACCAAACCCACATGTTGACAATTAATCCTAACGTCAAAAATATAATTGAACATGAAAACTACATCATCAACTCATATTGCTCCTAGATCCTTACATACTCAATCTTGTTGCTCAAATTACCACACATTATATATTACTCCATTATCAACCGAATGCACATTGCTGTTCACTTTGTTTCTAAGATGTTACGCCATATGGATGTATTGAACACATTTTGTGTGGTAGATGCATGCTTTAATCAGATATGTGGCACTAGACATTCCATTACTATCTTCATGGAAATTGCTAACTTATATCTAAAGTGAGTATAGTATTAATATAGATGCTATATATCTAATCAGCTTCCTCCTATGTTTCCTCTTGATGAGGGCCTAAATTAGATTTCTACCGACATATGTCATTATTCTTGTTACCAATATGAATCTAATCCTCTTCAGCCTATTTTAAGATATATTAGAATCTATTATAAAGTCCATATTTGTTCAAATAGTTATTCTTAACCCCATCTTGCACTCCTAGTCACCTTTGACAAACAAATGTGTCATCTTCACATAGAGTAGGAAAAATGAAGGATGGGAAGACCCCATCAAGCTGTACAAGGGAGGGACAAAAAAAAAAAAAAGTAACATGGGGCTAATATCTAAAGGAGACCATGACTCACTCAAGAGCCCATGAAGTGAGCCATGGCCTTTGACAAGTTCCGAATCTCAACCCGAGCAACAAGAAGTACCAGTAGCTTTGAAAGATTTAGATTCCTTTCATTAATGAGTATCTAACAATATATACAAGTGACAAATACATTTACGTTACTAAACGTTTTGATAGATAAAGTAGAATTTGCGATCTAAAGAGGTTGGGAAAGACAATTGGTAGTAGTGATGTTGCTAATGATCTTAGATGCTAATGATGCTACTTCCAAAAGTGATACCTTTGAATGAGATGTGGTGAAATTCAACAATTCATATGGTTTGTTATTGACCAAGTAAATGCCTTTAGCAAAAATATCTTCTAGAAAAAACAACCTAGTGATAGAAGGATGCAAGTAATAGCGGACATTGACACTATTAAGAGTTAGGTAATGAGCAAGTATTCTTTTAGAATAAAACTAAGAAATGCTAAAAGAAATATGAGAATTACAAACATCAACAAACAGTCCTTGAATGGTGAATTACCTAGTAACCTAGTAATTAGTTTGATTCATTTACTTTCTTCTTATTCTCGCTTGATTTACTTATCATGTATATCTCTCAATTAATTCTATTGTTCTTTAGTGTATTAAATACTAGTTTATTCTTTAAATTTTATCTTAAAACGTAATAGGTTGATTCTCTTAGTTCTTTACTATTTTTCTATTCGAAGCAATTGTATAACATTTGATTTAGCTTATTATGCTTGTAACCCGTGCGAAAACTAAATATCTTTTGTGATAAAAGTAGTATATCAAGCTTAACCTCATTTCAATAAATATCGATGGTTGATCCGCATACAAAGCTTTTAAGGTAAACGTCTAAAAGTTTCGTCATTGGTTTTTGATTGCTTGATGCTGAATCGATCATCTCCAATTCAGATGAGGACCTGATTTACTTGTAAAAATCCGTTGAAGCTCTTTCCCGCTACAGAATGCTCTGAGATCGATCTTTACAAGTCACTAGTTGGGCCTTTCCTGATACCACCTGGAGTTCAATCAGAAATCATCTTTGTGGAGGCTATGTTTTCTCATTACGAGCTCGATGTAAAGATGTCAAGTAACGGACACACCCAAATAGTGAGATGCAGAGTCACACACTACCATTGTAGGTGCAGCCATTCTGCATTGGAACACAATGGGTTCGGACTACAAAGTTCTGCATCTCTGCCTTGAGGTGAACTACTGCAAAATCGTGCATGAACAAAGACCAGTTGGATATTCGACACCAGTGATGAGACGGCATAGTTTATGTGTGCTTGCGAGCAGAAATTGACAATGTTTTGAGATTTAATCTATAGCTATGCTGCAAGGAAAGGTAGGCTTTTCGACTGTTCCTGTCCAATGAACGCAAGTAGTACAGCCTCTTGAGTATTTTTTCCGATGGAGCTTTCAGGATGGAGAGCATGTTTTGTGTGAACAAGCAAGAAGGCTTATTTAAGTTGAACGGAAGTAATTCCAAGAAATAGGCGGGGGAAGAGTAATACCAGAAAGAACTGCAGCACTGAGAAGATCACTAGCATTGATGTTACGCGTGGACTTAACACCACCTGACCTCTGTTTCACGACATCCAGTACTGTTTCGTCGCTTGTGTTGCGTTTCCTTGACGGTTTATCAGCAGCACAAAATTTTCTAAGCTTCTTCAACTTCTCTTGGGTAGCCTCGGAAGGCAGTGGAGGGTTTTGCAAGTCCCCATATTCAGAACGAGAAGCAAGTGCACATGAGGATTTACTGTGTGAAAGTACCTTGAGGTTTGTCGGTGATTGGTCAAGAAGAGGGAGACTAGCAGGCTCCCGGATGTTTGCCTCCACAACGTCACTCGGACGCCGCTGTCGACATTCTCCCTCATCCAGATCTCCTGCAGCCTTACTTGAAATGCTTTCAGGTGCTGGATCATTTCCTAACACACTTCTATCTCTAAACTTATCGTCGTTCGATTTCTTGAGAAGCGAACGAGTACCGCTGTCGTCAACTTCAACTACTTCAGGAACTGATTTGCCGCACGTTACAGCATTCCCTTTCCGTCTATCTCCCGCAACTTTAATGTCCCCCGTAATAATCCGGAGAGCACATTCTTCATCTACCACGTGATCTGCGGAAATGCTTGGGACTGCTGATGCATTTTGTTCTCCATCATGTGCCACGGCTTCACCATTAACGATGCTCAAGATCTTCACACTCAGCTGCGGTTCATCAACTTCAGGTAAGTGAGGGATTCCGCGATGAGAGAAACTCCAAGACAGTCGGGTTTTAGGACTCTCAGACCTATCACTATCCAGGGGCTCATGGTAGTTCTCTAATCCAACTCCGGCATAACAAGGCGTTGGAGTTCCTTCAGGAGACGCCCACTCTACGGCTTTCTGTGACGGGTCCTGGTCACTCGACATCGACGATCCAGTAACATCGAATATTCTCTGCTGCAAACATTGGCTCGGACTCTCCTGACTAGGAGTGTCATCGATGAGGCCCGCGCCTACTTCTTCCCACCCTGGAATGACGTTTAGAAGCTCCTCTTGCGACGCTGAAATGGACACTTTCTTGAGCACAAGATTAGCCAATTGTTCTCGAGACATCTCGAGACATCTAATTTCTAAATGTAGTGCTGATTCTGATTCTAAATCTCAAGCGACAGCTTCTTGTATTTGAATTTTCAGAGTGTTCATACGGCTCGGGATTCAACCAACGGAAGCCCATTCAATCCCTCCGATGTCCACTTTCTTGAGGTCACATAAAACCGTGCATAAAGAAAGAAAGACCAGTTGGACATGCGACATCGGAGATGAAACGGTATAGTGTATGTGTGCTTGCGAGCAGAAATTGACGATGTTTTGAGTTTAATCTATAGCTATGCTGCAAGGAAAGGTAGGCTCCTCGACTGTTCCTGTCCAATGACCACAAGTAGTACAGCCTCTTGAGTATTGATTCTGATGGAGCTTTCAAGATGGAGAGCATATGTTGTGTGAACAAACAAGAAGGCTGTATTTAGTTGAACGGAAGTAATTCTGAGAAATAGGCGGCGGAAGAGTAATACCAGAAAGAACTGCAGCACTGAGAAGATCACTGGGTACCGCTTCGTCGCCTATGTCGAGTTTCCTTGATGGTTTATCAGCAGCACAAAATTTTCTAAGATTCTTCAACTTCTCTTGGGCAGCCTTGGAAGGCAGTGGAGGATTTTGCAAGTTCCCACATTCAGAACGAGAAGCAGGTGCACATGAGGATTTACTGTGTGAAGTACCTTGAAATTTGTCGATGATCGGTCGAGAAGCGGGAGACTAGCAGGCTCCAGGTCGTTCGCCTCCACAACTCACTCGGACTCCGCCGTCCACATTCTCCCCCATCCAGATCTCCAGCAGCCTAATCTTTCAGGTCTCGACTCGGACCGACTCCCGCTTACTTCGTTCGAGCATCACCTGACCAGGAGCGATTGTCATTTCTTTGGTCGTCGATGGCCTCGCTCATTCCTCAAGTTGGGCTGAACTCAACAAAGCCTCGATGAGGTCATCCCTTCTCTTCAAATTAAATACAAGTTGGTTCTTTTTCAATTGCACTGGATACCGATAACTGAACGGGAAGAACATCGCTTGTTGACAACAAGAAATGGCAAACCCAGGTCGTGTGGCAGACAGAGGTCATTTTCCACGTGGCATGAGGGTTATCGTTAAAACAAATTCGTCATGCCAAGCTTAGGGTCCTGTTAAGTCTTTCCCTCGGGTCGGTCTCGTTCGCAATCGTTGCCCTTCGGCAATTCGTGTAAACTTCCACGGTCCATTAGCCAGAGATGGACTTGACGGTACTCCAACATTGGCACATAGATTTGACGGCACCCCAAGTAGCAGAAAGCAGCCATTTAACAGCACTCCCTGATGCCACGACGCTGAACGAGTCATCCGTCGTCATAGTTGGCAATCGCGGCTGCGTGTTGGCAAGTAATGTTCTCGTCGAGATATCGGCCCTGCACAGTAAACAGGAAACCCAACTGGCAGTCAGTACAGTCGGCCTACAGAAATTTATGAGAGAAATGTTTTACCTCGACAATTTCCCATAGGTTCCCCCTAGAGTTGAAGAAAATTTCCTTTCATTTCATCGAGCCCGTGTCGGATTCGACAGTCCTGTTCTTTTCTCGATTACATCCAGTCATATCTTTTGGATCAATTCTAATCAATTGTTGAAATTCCATTCATTTCTTTCTACCGAACTCCGACATGGATGACTCGATCTAATTTCTTACGGCTGAACCCCAAGCCCAAAGAACTCGGTTAAACTTTCAAGCCCGACTTTTTTGAATTCCAGTAACATTTTCTATCCGACCTCCCTCCCGAAACCTTATTTCTTACAGATGACGGAGTTTGGCTTGGGGTTCAGCTCTGAACCCCAAGCCAAACTCCGTTATCCATTGGAAATTCTAAGTTGTTCTGGTTGAATTTCGTCCAGATCGAGAGTTTGATTTCTTATGCTTCCGGGTTGAACTCCAGAGCGAGCGGGCCGAATTCTTCTTCTGGCTCGAAAATCTAATTTGTTCTGTTCCTTGTCAAACTCCACTCCGAACGGAATTCTTCTATCAACTTGAAATTCTTAAATCCGCCAAGTAGGACTGTCGTATCGCCACGTCAAGCTACAAGTGGGACTACTCAATTTTATTGCCAACTTGGGGTAGCCGCTAAATCAATAGGGATTTCAAAACTAAAATTACAAGTACCCATAGACTTCGGTAAATAAATTTATGGGTATTGAGGAATTGTGTAACATTTTTTTTAGGATTTATATCGTGATTCGTTAAATTTTATGGATTCCGAAAATATACCCAAATATTTATGTTTAATTAATAAAAAAATTATGTGTATAATTTATATTTTTAATTTTTTTGACATTTTTAAGTCTATTAAGATCTCAAGTGATTTAAAAGATATCTCTCATTTCAAATTAAAAATTATACTGAAAAATTGAAACCCCAAGGATTCTGTTGATTACTCATAAAAGGTTTTGCAGATTTCTGCTAAACTCTGTAGAGATCCAGAGATCCGCGAAAGTTCATATTAAAACCCCCTAATGTGCCAATGTTGAGTACGAACTTCACGGTAGAATGTGATGCAGGAGCATGCAGTGCTGCTCCAAATTTGAACGCTACTAATAGTCATAGATGGACTTAGAAAAGGTTATTTCTATTTATCAGGGATAACGGTTTACTTGTAAATTCACTTTTCGATATTTTATTTCTCATCCACTATAATTGAGAAGGTCCTTATTTAAATGAGTGAAAGTGTATCATGGCTCTAATGTGAAATCCTTTATAAGGCTATTATCAAAGAAGGACGAGAACAAGAAGTTTGGGGAATGAAAATACATCATGTAAAGTTTCACATGTGATTAACTTTTCTCATTTTTTAATTGGTATTAAATATGAGTGTAAGATAATTAAAGGAAATCCTTTTCTACTAATAAATGAGGAGAAAAAGGCGACTTCGTAGGGAAAATGAAGGATGGGAATACTAATAAATGAAAAGAGGCAACCGTGTAGGAAAAACGAAGGATTGGAAGACCTCCTCAAGCCGTACAAGGGAGAGACAAAAAAATTAACATGGGGCTAAGCCCCAATAGAGTCTGTATGAGAAATCTGCCCTACCGCACCTAAGATATCCGAGCTATGCAAGTCGTACGGTCTACACACAATTGGAGCATCCGAAGAAACATCACCTAATGTGATTGCTCTCCTATGGATTGCACCAGCCACTGCCCTCTATAGAGCAATGGACGCATGTTGTCTAAAGTATGTTACAAAGTATGAGAGTGAGAGTGGTACCCCCTGACGCCTAACATGATAAGCTCTCGGGCACTCCCTGACAAATGTGTCAAATGCCGTGTCCATTGCTCCATATAACTCCAAGGCTAGAGGAACAAAGAGGTGACCTCGCTGCATGCCCCTATACTTGGAGACCTTGCGACCTGCTGCTGCACTCGCCGCCCATCCATGGGGATGGGTAATCACTCCCTCCAAAATTTTATCCCGCGTAGGATCCGTAACCACGACATCCGCTACTATCACCTGATCATCTTGGACCAAGTATAAGTCTACCTTGACACGTGTCATCTGCAAGGCATACGAACGCTCCCTCCAAGCCAAGTATCCACTCTCTCGTGCCATAGCAAACACTATGTCTCTAATGGCATCATGGGTAGCTATCATTTGTCCTCCAAAAAGACATCGTGTCATGTGGACCACTGTTGCATCTAGTGTAGAGCCACACTCACAAGTGAGTAATGAAGATGCAGATGGGTGGACCAAACCTAGGCAAAACCTCATCACTGTAGAGAAAGTAGTTGGTGCAATAAAATACTAATAAATTAGAATGCATCTTTTTGTTTTGTTAGACATGGTAACTTCAGAATTCCAACCTATTGAGATTGTTAGAATGTGAAAGCTAGTCTAGAATAACAAAGTTTAGAACGTTAAAGATAGATCCAATTGCATAGTAGATAATTGAGGATAGGCTAGTGCACTTGGTGCTAAACAAAGAAATTTGATTTCCAAGTTTTGATTGTTATTTGGTATTGAGTTAGCGTTATTTTGATAGTTTAGATTGTTATTTGATATTAAGTAGATAAAGCAAAATATTACGAGTTGACTATGATAAATGAGAATAAAGTGAATACTCTTGCTCCTCACTTTACCCATTAAACATCTACTTAGAGGAGTAGAATAAATGCATTATTTATTGCCTAATCTTGTATTTATATTTTAACATGTTTAAAACTAAACCTTTACATTTACATATATAAAAAAAATTATGATATGCTTTGACTTATTTTATAGGTGAGTCCAAACATGAGAACTAAATTCTATGAATTGCTTACAAACGCCATTATATTTAACTTCCTCTTATTCTTGGGAATCTGATTATTACTATAAAGTTTTAATTAAAGATAAAAAATAATTTTAGTCCATGCACCTTGGAAAGGAACTCAGTTAATCCTAAGTTGTGTAATCACTCCTTTTCTTTTAGTTGAGACTCAAGATATTGTTTATTTATTGAGTTGGGAGTCAAGATAGTGTTGATATTATTTTGTTGGGAATGTTTAAGATAATTTTTGAAGTAACATTGATTGCACTCTTTACTTTAAAATTTGGAAATTTGTAGTTTCATCATAATTCAATTGTGTCCTAAACCCTAAACATCAAATGTGGAATCACACAATCAAAACATACATGTAAGGAATATTGAAAATAAATATAGTATTATCTCCATTAAGTTACATGGTCTGTTTGCAGTCTGTGGTATAACTTATGATTTAAATTATCAGAAGTAATAACTTATTAGAATGGTTAGCCCTGACCTAATAACACTAATCCCATAATAAATATGGAAGTGCTTACTGTCCATGAGTACGCCCCAACACCATCGCTATAACATCAACACCATCGACAGACCATTAGCATTAGTAAGATCCTCAAGAAACTTTAGCATCTTCACAAGTCTGTTGTGACTTAGTGGACTTAGAACAAGAGATTTCATTTTACCTTTGAATAGAGTGTATTTACAGATATACAACATGTAGGTGCTATGCCTCATGAATGCACAACGGTTGAAAATATGCCAACAGTAAGGATACAAACTCTTCAAGGTTGCACACAGTTCTAACTGAGTAAGCACATACCTAGTTAGTTTTCAAAAGGCTCCATCTCAAGTCAACATTACCAAGATCCTCAAGAAATGCCATGAATACAAAGCCATAGATAACAATCAGCTCCAAGCAAGGCGACCACAAACCTTACATTCCTAAAACTCAAAGAGTATTTTGCTTTATGGGTTTTGTAGCAGTAGACGTAGAATGTTCTCCTTACCTTGGAATTGATTAAAGCGCATGGTTTTCTATTTTCCAAAATGCTTGCCGTCTCTAAAGGCAACATCAAGTTTTCAAACGATTGGTATGAGAAATTTCTTTCCTGTCACAAGCTTAAAGTTGTCAAAATGCATGGGGAGGTAAGATCCGCCAACCAAACAGCCATTAATATGGCAGTGCCTACTCTATGTGCTTGCCTTTCCCCATATGACGTATTGGACATTTAGAACATAAACAAGGCATGCCTTTTCTATAGCATGGTGCTTGACAAAACAATTTCTCAATAGCAAATTGCGACCTACAAAAAATAACAACACAAGAATCACACTTGCTTTCATTGCAGATGGCAATAGAAATCACAAATTACTACCATTTTTTATTGGTCCTGCAACAAGCCATGTTGCTTTAATCTCCACAAGTGTGAGCAATTTCTTCTACCTATCAAATAAAAAGTCCTAGATGACATGAATATTTTTCCAAGTATGGTTGAAAAAATTTGATGACAAGATGCAGATTGTAAATCACATTATACTCTTATTGATGGATAATGGACTGCCACACATTGTGGACAATTGCTTAACTCCAAATTTCAATGTTTGCACTCTTCCTCCAAACACAAAACCAAAAATTCAACCATGGATGCAAGGATTATTGCAGCATTCAAACATCATAATCTGCATTTCACTTCAAAATGCACTTGATCATGATGAGTGCAATAAGCTCAACATCTACAAGGTTGATCAATTTACAGCAATGTGTTGGTCACTTGCTGCTTGGGCCAAGATTTCACCAATGATAATAGCAAAATGGTTTTGTCACACCGAGATGTTTAAGCCTATTAATGACAATTTAGCAAACATAACCTTGAAGAGAAACCAGTGGAGGTGGACCTCATTGAAGCACATCATCTTTGGCTACAAAATCCAATAACAAATCTCAAATCTTCTCAATCCAATCAAAGAGAGCAAGACAATACAAATTGAGTTGGAAGATGATGATCATTAAGCTCGTCCAAAATCAAGAGGTGGATAAAGACAAGGATGTAGAAGGAGTTGAGGAAAAGCATACTTTTTGGTCATTTTTGCAAGCTGAAAAGCTTCAAAGTCTATCCATCATAATCTACATGCTTGATGTGACTCACGCAAGTGAATAGCAACATCTTTCCACTTCTCAACATAAGTTACGAGTTGAAACTTGCAACAAAGTACTCTTGATTCTTGGTTTAAATAGCTATATTCCTCCCTTCATAATCCATGTTGGCTATTTTCCATCCATTTATTTTCTTCATTTCTCCACTACATTTCTTTTCTTTTTTGTTCAAAACTATAACTTAAAACTTAATAGAAACATAACTTAATGTCCATAGAACCATGTGTGTTCCACCATTTTCCTAAAATATGGGGAGGTTGTAACTTATTGGAGGATAACTTAATGGTAATCCTCTAGGGATTTGTCTATATTTTAATTATATCCATGAAAATAAAATATGAATTTTGACCACTATTCATCATTACACTAAAATTTATACTCTCCAATATCTAAATAATTCAACTACTTCCAAACCTATAAAACAAACTAACTTTCCCTATATATTCCATATCACTAAATTATGTGATTTACTTATATTAAAATAAATGACATAACCTAAATTCTCCTATTTCTCTCCTCAATCTTTTGCATTGGTATTAGAGCAAGAATGAGATGGATGGAATTTATGGACTACCAAATCCATTTCTTCTAAAACATTGGGCTTTTTGTGTCCATGCACTACCCAAGCATCATTTCACATAGTTCATCATCTCATGCTTTGGGTAGAATTTTTTGAATACAATCCTCTTGTTTGATGAACAATTGATACTTCCAATTCTAACTTACAAAGGGTGGTGGATGTATTGCATCTATGTGTTAACTTAGATAATTTTATATAGTTTGATATAATATTAAACATAGTGGCAATGCTTGAAGTAATCATTGCTATGCAACAAAAAATCAAGCATCTTACTTGATTGTTAGAAGAAAGAGACCATCAACAACAAGAGCATGTAGAGAGAGTATAATTTTGATAAGCAGAATAGAACATCCGATTTTTGCAGCCCATGGTATTTAAAGCCAAAATCTCCCAAGTGCAATGGAAAATTGTTGTGTTTGATTGCAAATATTATTTTGAAGCTACAAATCTTCAAGATGAATGGAGACAAATTCTCTTGGTTTCAAACCAATTGGATGGAGTGGCAAAACTACAGTTGCAATTATGAGTAGAGCAAGTTGAATGGCAATTTGTTGCACCAATCTCAACATAGGAAGAATTCAAGGAGCATAATAATTGGAAGATTTTAAGCTATAAATGTTGCCTGAGTTGCATGAGATAGACAAGCAAAATAGAAGCATATTGTTTCTACGAGAAGCTATATCAATCAATTCCATGGTTCAATCAATTCCATGGTTCAATCAATTCCATGGTTCTATGATTTTGGTTGATTTTGGAAGTTCAAAGAATTGCATGTCCATGCAATTAGAAAAGGGATTAGATATTTCTATCAAGCCAATATTTCAAAGTAGATTGATGATGGCGGATGGTAGAAAGGGTTTTGTACCTCTTAACTCACCTCTTGTTACATTCAAGTTTGGGAAGGAGTATTTGGAGTGTATAAAGTTTGTAATTACAACTCTACACTATGATGTCATTCTAAGTCTCCCTTGGCTTGAACATCATAAGGTTCATTTTGATTGGACCCAACAATAAACTCAAGTACAACACCAAGGTAAGAACTACTGATTAGGTTGTTTGGCACCTTGGAGTAAGAAACCTAAGAATTGTCAGCCCTAAGTTAGGAAGTTTGTTAGTAAAGCAAGCTTTGGAGGAAGATATTCTTGTTTTTGTGATGTGGATCAAGTGGATTGTGCATGAAGATTTGACTAGGGCCAAAACTCTCATCAAGCAATGGTTGATTAAATAGTTCAAGAGTTTGCAGATGTGTTTCCATATGATTTGCCAAAGGGGTTACTCTTCTATCATGGTATGCTCTTCAAGATCAAGTTATTGCCAAGAAGTACTACAATGACTAGACCAATCTATTGGCTCTCACCAAAGGAGTTGGAAGAGCTTTGAACAACATTGATGGAGTTGTTGGAAAAGGATTTCATAAGACATAGTACATCTTCTTGGAGAGCATTGGTACTATTTGTCCCAAAGAAGGATGGAGGACTTTGCTTTTGTATTCACTATCATAGTCTCAATAAAAAAATTATGAAGAATGCATATCCTTTCCCTGAAATTTATGACTTGCTAGATCAGTTCAGCAAAGTACAATACTTCTCCAAGTTGGATCTTCAAAGTGGCTATTGGCAAATTCTCATTGATATGGAAGATGTGCAAAAGATTTCATTCTGCACAAGGTATGGGTATTTTGAATGGAGTGTTTTACCTTTTGGGCTCACTAATGATTTAATAGTCTTCATGAATCATATGCATGAAGTATTGGATAGGTTGCTAGGTTGGTACATGGTGATGTTCTTGGATGATATTTTGATCTACAGCAAGATGGAGGTAGAACACATGAATCATATACAAGAAGTCCGAAGATGACTACTCAATGGAAGTTTTATTACAAAAGGTCAAAGTGTGTCTTCTAGCAAAAGGAAGTTACCTTCTTGGATCATAAGGCTCTCAACTAGCTTAGTTTGCACACCAAGTGGGCGATTTCTAGAAGGAAGGTACTTGAGAAGCTTCTTGATTAGCTTAGCTTGCAGTCTAAGAATGCAACTTTTAGAAAGCTTCTTGAGAAGCTTCTCAAGAGCCTTGTATGTGTACTATAAATACCAAGCCCAAGCTCATGCTAGGCATTTGGATTTTACCTCATTCAAGAGTCCCAATGTGATCTTTCAATTTGGTCTTCCATTCTCTTATTTCTGTCCACGATCTTTTACAAACATGCCTTTAACACTCTCTTGACAAAAGATAAAACATATATAAAGAAGAATTAATATTGCTAGTAGAACTAGCTATAGAAAAAAGCATGTATGCTTGTGCCTCTCTACTATGCACTTTATCCTAACCCAATGTGCTTATACCATCATAACCAAGTGGAATATTTAGTATCTTATGATTGAAACTGGTTATATATAAACTCCTCTTGTAAGGTGGTCTAATCTCCGTTTAGAATATGCAAAATCTAGCTCCTACTTTTCTCTACTCTACACATCATTTTTAGAATTACAAAGACACTATTGCAAAAGTAAGAGAAATAGAAATATGCTAACTCATACAAGAGATCATGTAAGAATCTAAAGGTAGGTAAAATACTTATCTAGTCCAATCATGGAGTGCATAAAGAAGGCTATGAAATAAATGTGAGCATGGAAAACTAACCTCAAATAACCCCAATATACAATATACTTTGTATGATAATCACTCCCATGACTTGATTGTATATTCAAGATGGTCAACAGAAGGATTGACTAATTGTGTAATCTCATATATAAATGAGTGTTGATGTGGTCACCTGCCTCATATGGGCATCCTAAGTGGTCCAATCATAATCCTTGTCCATCTTTCACACATGTGATTTTATCTCTTGCAAAGTAAAGAATCTATGACACTCCGGGCATGATGTATTCATACTCTTGGTAACTTTACATGGGTAGGAGTGAAACCATAACTAGCAAAAGGTAACTATAATAATAACACAAGATACTTCATTTTATATCTCCTCATGCTCTCAAAACCACAATCCACTCATATCTCGCTATCTATGGGTAAATGCTAACTCTCAAAACCATGAAAACTATAAACCTCATAATTTCTTTTTCCCATCTCCATAGTTTTCAAACTAAATTACAATAAAAACAAATATATCGAAACCAAAAAGTTAGAAACAAGAGATCCAAACCTATTACTCTTACCATAATCACTCAAAAAGTTAAAAATTCCATCCATAAACTTCTCTATAGTTTTTTTATTTTTAAACCGATATAGTTAAATTACAAAGAAAGTTCCATATTTGTCTTTAATCTATAAACTAATGTACACTTGGAAAATTTCCTCTCACGTCCCTCTTCTCTCTCATCACCGCTCACTCTCCCTCCCTTGGAACTCCTCGTCCCTCTCCTCCTCACCGCTCACTCTCACTCCCTTGGACTCGACTTCTCTCTCCTCACCGCCCACTCTCACTCCCTTGGACTCGAGTTATTGATCGAGTATCAAACTTGCAAATCGATCGGCTCTTGGGTGTCATCCCGCTCTAAACGTTTTGCAGTTCACCAGATGTTGAGAAAAGGAGAAAATACTTAGCTTTAAAATTGTTATGTTTATACAAAGACCTGCACAATAAATTACTCATAGACTGCTAGATTGAAATGTTTCTTCCGAAAAGAGATGGCCATATTCGGCACAAATAAATCCTAGTACCTGACTCACCGTCGCAGACATTTTTCACCTTTGTTCTGGAAAAGGAAGATGATACGGTGGTATATGAACGCAAAGAGGGGGATAACTGTCCTAGAAGAGGCAAATCTTATGCAATAATACGTGATAGTTGCCATTGAAGACGTTGCCAATAATTCAACATCTCTCTCATTGGTTACTAATCTTCCTACAGTATCGAAATGTATCCTCTCTCCGATAATGGTTTCCTTCAACTGCTGTCACAAGTATAAAGTAAGACTCCAAGGTTTTACTCCTTGGTCCTAACGAAATGTGTACTTTTCTCGTGCGCCATTTGATATTTGTTGATGAGATCCTAGCCAGGGGCTTCTTAAATTTTTAAAGTTTGAAGAGGAAGTATGATTTTTGGTCAGATTGCTTCGTAAAGGAAGATTTGAAGTCACTATACTCTTTGAGACGCATAGGGACATCTTTGAATGTTTTCGCCTTAGGTACCTTCGTGTTTGGAACACGGTCTACAAAAGTGTGCACTTGTACAAGCCGACCATACACTATCGTTGGAACATGGTAGGACTTTTCAGAGATGCCACGTACAGTAGTCTGATTGATAACTCTTTAAACGGGACTCCCCCGACTTGGGCAGAAAAGGTGGACTGCAATGATCCGATGCAGGTAGTGAGACATGCAGTGTTCGAGGTCTACCTGCTCAAAATGTCAGCGCAATGTCCACGTGCTTCTAAACCCTCCTCTCTACGGGATCTGTTGGAACCGGAGTAAAACAACACAATATTTGCCAGTACACAGCAGAGACTCTTGTCAGCTCGAGAGAATTTACCTGGGACTGATACTACTGAGAGACTTTGACTAGGATCCGCATTTGTTTCAACACCCCGTACAGTTATCGCTTGTGAATTCGTTCTCTTCAGAAGGTCGAAAGGAAATCATGGTCCAGGGCAGAAATGTTACTCAATATATAAGTCGATTGTGGCACACTTGCTCCCAGTTCGCCGAAATCACTCCCGCATGTGCACAATGCATGCGATTCATGAACCTTCCCTGTCCATGCTACCAATACTCTGCTCATTACTCAAGGGTCGCTAACAATCACCACAGCTCCGTCGCACACCCTGACATCGCAACTCATAATATACGATCTCTGTAATGAGAAGTCAAGAGCAGTTGATGGTTTGTTTACTTCGGCTACTTGAAATGCCCATGCATATTAACATCATACGTCAGACATCCGATCCCCGAGGCAATCGAATCACAAAATTCATTCGCGTGATCAAAAACTCTTCATTTGAGCACACTATGCAATTCGTCAGTGCTGGATGATGCCTGCGGCATTGTACATGATATTTTCAGTATAGAACGGAAACTGCTGCGCTACTCTAAGTTTCTTTCACCCAATTAAGGTGAACTTGATGGCAGCAAAATGTCCCAGGGCACTACAAACATCTAACTAGTATAAGCTCAAGAGAAAACCATCTCAATCCCGGACGTCCCGAAGGTTCATCCGCAATGACATAGTTCTTGAATTTGATTGGCAAAATTGAAACTTTGTAGAAAAAATATCGTCATTGTCAAAGTAACTCAAATACTAACTACACTTAACCACCGCCGCCAGAGTAGGCCTTGCCCAAAAACAAGATCTGAAGCTGATCGTAACCAGCCAACACTCCAGCACCAGCAACAGCACGCAAGATGTTTGCACCAGCACCTTTGAACAGTGACTTCGTTCCTTCCTTGGCAACGATCTCCCTGAATGCAGCTGCAGAGCTCGCGTACTTCGTGGCCTCTCCGGAGGTCATCATCATTCTACGTCGGACGGTATCAATGGGGTACGATGCAAGACCAGCTCCGATCGTGATACCCCATCCGAGCAAGAAAGAGGCGAAGAAGTTACCCTGCAAGAGCAAAATCCATACAATGCTCTCAGTTCCAGTAATCTATCTTTGAATGAGTTCTCTATCATTCACTTCCTTACCGGTATCTGCCATTAAATCTGTAAATAAGAAAAGCGCAGACTCAATGCACACCTTCGCAACACTTCCTACATAAACAACTAAGGGATCGAGATGATACGCACCTCAAGGTTTCCAGTCAGCAGTACTGGCTTCAATGAGTCGTACATACCGAAGTACAGACCTCGGTACACAATGATACCCACGCAAGAAATGTTGAACCCTCTGTAAAGTCCCGCAATACCGTCAGTAGCCAAAGTCTTCTTGTACACGTCCAGAAGACCATTGAATTGTCTCTCGCCTCCTCCCTTCTTCGACGACTTCATGTCGTTTCCAAGACGGGTACGAGCGTAATCCAAAGAGTAAACAAACAGAAGTGATGACGCACCGGCAGCTCCTCCGGACGCAAGATTTCCGGCGAACCACACCCAGTATCCGTCCTTGTCCTTCTTGTATCCGAACAACTTCTTGAAATAATCCTTGAACGCGAAGTTCAAAGCCTGCAGGGACAATCTAACAGTCAGTCTCACGTTTGATATTCCGCCGCGAAAGATAACGGGATTTCCCCGCGATAGAAGAACAGAATCACATCGAAGTCAAAACACTCAGTACATATTCTCACCTGCGTGGGGAAGTAACGCAAGACGTTAGCCAAGTTTCCTCTCCACAATGCAAGCACTCCTTCATCCTTGATGGTACGGCTAAAACACTCGCCGATACCCTTGTATGGCTCAGACAGACGTCCACTCTTCAACATCTCGTCTTGGTTCTGGATCAGCAGTTTCACCCTCTCGATGGGAGCGGCGGCAGTCTTTGACACAGCTGCAGATACACCTCCCATCATAAAGTCTACCATGAATCCGGCAATTCCCTTCTCAGCTGCTGCTGGCACGAACACGTCCCTGTTGACTGTGGGGGCCATGTTAGGGCCCTTACTCAGGTCGAGGGGGCATAGAGGGTTGTACAACGACGTCTTCGGGAGAACTCCGGGGCGGAATGCTCCATAGTTCAGCTCGGGGACGGCGATAGCCCTCCTTGGAACAATCTTAGAACCCAAGTAGGTCTGGCCGGAGAACCTCTGAGCTAGAGAGGTCGTGTAGTTCTGTCTCTCCATGGCGAATCAGTGCCTAGATCGACCTGCAACACATACATCTTCTGTGATCAATAGAAGCAACACAAAGTGTGGCAAGCCACCATCTGTCCGTAAATCATGACCCCAAGGACAAGGATCAGATCTGGGAGAATGTAATGAGGTTGCTAGTAGATGGATAGTTTCCATGAAAGCAATGTAGAGTTCATCCGTCTCCGACGTTTCCCATTGCGCTTACGAGCTGTGCAAGCCGTCTTTCCTTACATCGGGATTCTATCATGAGATTCAGGCACTGCTAACTCGAGGATTTGGCCGAAGAACAACTGACTAGAAGACAGACCAATGTGCACTAGCGTAGGTCACAGTGGGCAAAGAACGTGACAGACCTACGACTAATGAATGAGTGGGAGACGGCGTATCTTGAATGATCAAGATGTAGACTCGGATGGAGCTTTTCTACATGGACAGAAGGGATGAAGAAGTAGAAAAGAGGCAATTTAGACATACATGACCAGCACTGGACCTAAACCGTCATAGTTAGAAATGGCTACAGAACCTACCTGGAATGAACCACACTAGGAGATCCACTTGCCAAAGGGAACAACACGTAGATCTACATAGAAGAGATCGAGTTTCCTAGCAAACGATATGCACGACATGCCGCATGGAAATCATCCACAAAACAGATGCTGAATGAATAACAACTACGAACATCATAGGAACATCGAACGACTTTACCAAAATCAAGCGGATATGTGTAGGAGGAAATCGGACCAAGAACTCCACTTCCTGCAACTCGAGGTACGATTTTCCTAGCAGAATCGAGTCCATAAGTAAAGGCACTTACCAGGCTAGAAGCCAGTCGGAAGGGCAAGCGAGCGCAGCAGCGATCAGAGCGACCCGCTGTTGGGTGGGGAAGCAGGAGGAAAGAGGGAGGAGGAATTGTGGGGAGACCTTGTTAGGGTCTTTGCGAAAAGGAGTACGCGGCGGCGCTAGTGCCCGCGACGAGCCACGCGTAGATCCTCCTGCACTTACATTGACATACGGTCCGTCGAAACACTCCACCTATACCATGGTTAATCAAGCGTTAATGGGATACATTAGATTCATTGGATTCTCTTCATCATGTCGAATCTTGGGGCTGAATCTAACTGCGGTTTGAATGAAAGGTCGGGATGAAATAGATGTAAAGCTTCGATGCATATCTCATGGTTGCGGAGGCTCCCGTTTTCTAGTGAGTTGGATAGGCAGGCAAGACTAAACTGCGGAACGTGACTTACCTCTTTACGTCTATGCACCACGAGACACTATCACCAACTCTCAAGGGGTGTTCAGTGAATGAAATAATACCCGCCTGTCGTGCTAAAGACACTGCGTCACGGCTCTGGTCCTTTCCCATTCTATATGGCTTTCTTTTCTTCACTTTTTGATGTGCAGCTACCTTCCCTCCCGTGAATATTTTATGGGTATGATGTGAAGCGTAATGGGACGAACTACTTAGTGGGTCGTAGGAAACTAGACAATAGAATAAGTCCTGATATTAGAAATATTCCTTTCTTGTGTTGCTAAAACGCACGAGGATGAAATTCGTCCCTTGCCGTCTTTCTCTCAAAGGTCCAAATTTTGTTTGACAAAGTTTGTTTGTAGTCCATGAAGGCAACATTTAAACGTAGGATGAACCGTTCAGAATCTACGTAGATGCGAAATCTCAAGGCTGTTTATGTATTAGAATTCACACGAAGGATAAAATAATTATGAGGTCCTCCAAGTTAAAGTAAAAGGTTTTAGTGGATGAATTTGGCCATTGACCATTTAAGCACAAAGCGTTTATCCATCATAAGAGTCTTACGATTTTCTGATTTCAGCAACAAATTGGAACCAAAATTCGTAATGCGTGTCCTCCACGGTAGTAATATTTAGAATGATAAAGGAGCTTTAATTAGTCCATTTAAACATCGCTCTCCAGAACCAACAATGCTTTTCAGAATAAACCTATAATTCCACTCTCATACTCTTAGTCTAAATGATAGGAGTTTCTATTTCAATTGAGGAGGCTTTACACCACTGAGCAACTTCAATCATGATGGTTTAAACAGAGATAATGGGACTTTTAAATCTGCAGATATATTTATGAGAACATACTAAGTAAGGAGACTTTACAAAAGGGAGGTTCAATTCATTTGTATTCGTTATTAAGTTTCATCCCCATAGACATTTTACGGCCATCTCATTCAAATATATTTTGCAAGACATGACAAGAGTCAAAAACAGCATGTGGAGGGTGTACAAAGCTTTACAAAGTTGGCAACATTTTTATAACCAAGATCATGTAATTTCATGGGATGTAATTTCAAGCGGACCATCCATATAAAATACTGCGCACCCTTGAAACCCTTTGGTGTTTTGCAGAGAGCTCGATTTTATTCTTATTGCTGAATGCACTTCTGCAAGGCAAATTTTGAGCTAACACTATCATAGACGAACCTACATTCGGTTTCAAATCCATACATGAGTGAGAAGTAAACACGCGACAATATCAACCAAGTCTGGCAAGACCTATTCAAATTGTGGAAAAAATACAAGCTTGTAACGCTTACAGATTCGGCTCATGATTATCCTGGGCAATAAGCTTTCTCTCCTTCAATCAAAAATACCTCCAATGGGGCTTGGCCCCACTTACTCTTTGAGAGTTATAATTGTACTACTTGATGGGATCTTCTCACCTTTTTGTTATAGTATGTGCGCTGCTTTTTCTCCTTTCTCCATCATACTCGTGATTTTTATGCTTAAGTGGTTTCAACGGTTGCCTCGATAACATGTCTCATAGTACATATTAACATGCTAATAAAATTAGAACATGTTATAAGATGAACAGCCAAAAACTGAAAATGTTTGGTCGAGGAGACAACATGGCTGGCCTCTAGTTTTTGGAGAACGAACGCAAGCAAGTAATTACCGGAACTACCACTTCTCTTACGCACAGTAACATTGGTGATCTCAGGTAATGTTGAGTGGGAGGCTGTATGAAGGACACGTGTCGCAAGCGGCCGGCTGGTCAGCTTTCCAGGAATAAAGCAACGGACGTGAGTGAGTGATTGGCTCCACATGTACACCAGTCTATTGAAGACGGGTTAAACAAGGTTAGGGTACAGCTCGCACAGAAAACAAAACTATTAGAAGAACTCGGACAGGTGACTGAGCATAACATCAAGGCCATGTGTGTTCACTAATTTATTTATTTTTCCGATATGGTTTATTCCTGTTTTGGTATATCAAGTGTTTTATTTCGTTTATCGTGCAAAGTCAAACAGTTCGATAAAACGAACACTTCTTTCTATCGATCATCTTCTGAGAACAAAATTACTTCTATATTTAAAAAAATTTAAATAAGATAAATAATAACCAAGATATTAAATAAAAATCTATGAAACACTTAAAGTAATAAAATATATCTCTTATTCAAAATTCCTATGTTTAAAATATATTTCTTAAAATTTGATCATTTTAAAATTTAATAACAAGTAATGAACGCAAGGTTCGTATTCTCTTGTACATTATCGTATGGATAAATAACCTGTGTGTTCAACATACGTTACTGTATCCATGACTGGACCTGACCCGACAACTGCCGGACTGCGGTAAAGGTGCGCACTATGCTGGACTGTGGTGTTCTCATGAGGTCTTGTATGGTTCGTTGGGGATTTGTTATAAGTTGACACCGAACTGTGAGCATGACAAACTTGATTTTCATCATGTAAATTTCTCGTTTCTCGGCATCGCACGTCCTTTTGTTCGGGTGTCTAAGTTTCCAAAATCCATTCTTCAAACGAAAATTCGAAAGTCTTAACGAACGGATGATTAACATTTGTGTGAATTTAATTGAACAATAAGAAAATAAATGGGACAAATACTCAAGCAACTATTAATGTCCATGATTGTCAATAGTCGGTCTCTTGAAATGACTTTTCACAAACCGCAAGTGGCTTTGAGCATCAATTTGACACAACATCGTTGCATTGTAAAACACCATAGATGAGATTCAAAATTTCATTTACATCAATGTCTCATAGATGTAACAAATTTGAATTCATGAACAAGCAATTTGAGATCCTTGCAACTCGACAATACCCTATGCTAGAATTCCAAAGAACAAACATAGAATTCTAGGGAGATAACAACTTGCAATTTAGATTTTTCATATTTTGCAGTTTCACATTTCTCTAACCAAACATCTACATCATGATAGATAGTCTTTTATATCACAAGTATCCTAGCATGTAAGATTCAACCTATATTACGTTATTTATCATAGTTCAAAAATTATTGTATTGTATAATCTTGGTGATTTTATCATATTCTTAATCTTTTAGTATTTCAATATTACTAATAACATCAAAATCTGTTATTTTGATTAAAATGCATATTGGACTTCTTGTAATACCACTAGAAGATTATGTGGTTTTTCTGCCAACAATTTTGCTTTTTGTTCTTAAATATTTTCCAGTTTATAATAAATCTTGAACCTTAATCTTCCAAAATGAACTACGAAGGTAAGATCTACTGAGGAAAATTCTCCATTCTCTGTATTAAATTGCTACTACAAAAGCCAAACATAATATCTCGTGATGGATGATGTGGTACATAAAAAAACACAACTAACATAATAATCTACGACTTTACCTATAAGTCTAAGCTAGTTATGATGTGCATTATTCACAAATTATTCTTCACTTCACCTAGAATTATATGCTTAACTTCAATCATGGTTTATTCTTGTCTTTCCCTAGAAGTTTACAATTAACTTAACTAGCAAGGTTTCATAACTTTACTATTCAACATTCTTGCGTAAAGGAGAACTCTAATTGAAATTTTCACAAACAACAAATATTTTTAAATCTCCCCTCTCCTCTTTATATCATAATACTATTGTTACATTATCTCTCAAACTCTAAAACTATTAATGGTGCATTAGCTAGATAAGTTGAATGTCTTATATTGCTTCATGTAGTGAATATACTTTCTATTGTACAAAGTACTCAATTTTTATGGTGAAGATCATATGTTTGCTTCTTGGGGATTTGCTCTACCACATGCTTCTCATGACCTTCTTTTAATGAATTAAGGGTGAAGGTTAATACACATTTGCAATCCTATACTTCTTCAAGAGAGATATATAAACACATAATCATATGAGATATTGCAACTCTAAACATTGTACCTATGTTGCATATGAATACCAACGTCCAAGCTTGAGCTAGGCATTTATAGTTCACTCATTTTAGAGTTACAATGTGATCTTCTATTCTCCTATTTCTCTCATTGGTGTTTACAAGTAGAAAGACAACCATGGAAGCAAACACATTGGATATACATTATATACACTAAGAACATAGCCTCTTGTTCCCATTGTTGAGTGGTGATACCAAGAAGCTGTGATAAATTTGAAGCTCCTTATTTATGACTGTTTCTTTAGACATAAGAAATAACTCCTCATGTATATTGATACTTCTCATTGCATCTTTGACCATAATTAAATTCATTGTAGTGATTTAAGTATTATCTTAACATGGACATGACCAAACTTGAGTCACAACATTCACTCAATACCATTATACATAACTTTGGATCATTTATATTCTTTCCTTATGAACAAAGCTATAAATTTGGGTGGTCTAATTGGACTAGAATGCCTCATTAATTACTTCATCTTCTTTTGTTTTTTTTGCTAATATTTCACACTATATGAAATTAATACTTTCCTAGTTGATTGTGTTTATTCATGATAAATAATCATTGAGGTATTTGTTAGTTTTTATTTTCACTCTACATAAAAAATCCTTATGTTAAATTGTTGTTATCATTCAACCCATTGGATTTATTGCTTGTAAAGCTCTTCCTTAATCTCTATTTATACCAAAGTTCATGATCTACCTAATCCATATATTTCTTGTTTCTTGAGTAATGCTTTTAATGCTTGGAAGCCAATGCAATGCAAACTCCTTCATATTAATTATATGATAATTCTACTTAAGCATAAGTAAATTTCAAGATAAGAAAGAAATTAGGTGCAATCTAAGAACACAATCAGTTGTATCCAATGCATATATAACAAGCTTAATTGGCTTACTTTCACCATGTTATCTCAAGATAGGTGCTTTTAATAATGTATACATGAAAACTTGGATGGCAACTTCCTATGTTCTCCTTAATTTCCAATGTTGACCTTTGTTCAAGAGGGAGCCAAGGCTTGTGCAAACCTTCAAAAAGGGGTCTACAACTCACATGAGATCAAAGATTCATCAATTGAGTTTGATCTTCAAGTGCATTTGACTTTTTAATTAATTTTATTTGATCTTTATTTGCATTTTTTCACTCTATGGTAAAAGTAATCAACTTCAATTCAAAGCTTTCCATATTTTTATTATTTATAATTTCCATATTTTTTATTTTCTTGTAATTCAAAAGATATACCAAAGATATATATTATGATATTTAATATAATTATTATAGACAAAAATATCATCTAAGAACAAAGTGAAAAATTGTCCAATCATGGTTAAAGATTTTTTTTCATCAACCTAATGAATGTAGGTGTATTAGTTATACTTAAAAACATAGCAAAGTACTTAAAAATAGCCTTACCTTCTACAAGAAGTAGTAGCATCTTTACTTACGACCAAAATTTGACAAATATTTTATGACATTACTATAAATAAAAATATTATCTAAGAAAAGAGTAATAATTTGGTCCAATTAGCATTAAAAATATGTTTTCCATCAATTTAATGAATGTAGGCGCATTAGTGCCAAATAACATAACACTATACTCAAAAATAGCCATAAATTCTATAAAAGAAGAGCAATATTTATAAGATTGTCACTTACAATAAACATTTGAAAAACCTTTTATAAAATTACTAAAGAGAAAAACCTTTCCTAAGTACATGGTGACAAATTTATCCAATTTGGGTTAAAAGAGTATATTTAGTCAATCCAATTAATGTTGGTCAATTAGTGATACCATGATATAACTATGTACTCACAATAGCCATACTTTCTACAAAAGTGATCTTTGTAGCATCTTCTCTTCTTCAAACTCTAGCTCGATGAAGTACTTGATACATTAGACTTGATTAAAATTCATTTATTTTAGGAAAAGAATATGTGTTCTCTGTTTCTTATCAAATTAGTGCATGTAGTCAATAGACATCCTCAAAATTATATCCTTCTTTTTCACCAAAAGAATTAGAGCTCTTTGTGAAGATAAACTTTGGTCAAATGAATCCATATTTTGACCATTCTTCCACCAAGAATTTGTAATAATCTATTGCTTGAATTTGTGTGAAGTTATATGAATCTATAAATCAAATATACAAAAAATATTTTAGGTACTAAAGGACACTCAAACTACTTACATTGACTTATTATTTCAAGTATAGTCATATAACATGAGAATTAGACTACTTATAGATTACCATGCAAGTTCTAAGTTGATGGAACACTAGAAAAAACCATAGCCAAGAAAGAGAAAACTCAAGACCTAAGCTCTTAAAAGTTAAAGTCACACAAACTAGACGGAAAGTGAATGCAATAAATTGCAACAATCAATTCCTAAAATAGTTGAAATTAACAATAAGAATAGTATTAGTTTGTTTCTTAAAAACTAAAAAGGACAATAAGTTTAGAGATAATAATAAGTTAGGAAATAATCCAACACATGAAAGCATTTTTAAGTATGCTAGAGATTTTATTTATTAATTTTATTAAATATTCCATCAATCAATGCAAGAGAATTTATTGATTGGTCTAGCTAAGTCTTTCATGATTCCAAAAATATAAGAGAACTTAACTAGAGTAACCAACCAAATATTTGGTATATTTAACACAAGTCAGTGCTTTTTTTATTGACTAGTTGACATTTTACCAGTATAAAAAATAATAAAAATTATTGTTATCTCTATTAACACCACATCTAAGACTCTACACAAGCAAAAAAACAAATTTGCTTAAGCTACCAAATTGTGTAATACCTAGAACTAGACATATCATCTAGAGGTGAAAATTGGCTTGGTAACATTTGGAAGGATGTTATGTATGATATGCTAGGTAGATCAGATAGAGATGGCACCAAAAGAGGACTTTTAATAGGGCAAAAGTCAAAAATAGCATGGAAACTTCATAGCCAATTTCAAAGGCATGAATTGATGAATTAGGCCTAAAAAATGTGTCAGTTACCCCCCAACAAAGGAAAGGTTGGACTTCTCTCCCCCCAAGCTTGTCTCATCAAGAGCTTTCCAATGGTAACTCACACATGTGATTCATAGATTTCTATGAGAAGATTCCCTACAGATTCTCTCTAGTCAAAGATAGTTTGCCCAACCAGATAGGATCAGAACTAGCATGTCACTCATGCATGCAATTAATCTAAGGGTAGAGCTTGCTAACATATCACCAATCCATGTATCTTATCCAAGAAAGTAGTTTCCTTTGGGAGAGTCCCCCTTCCTATATAATACAATCAAGGTGCTCCTTTGGGGCATTGTAGATTGAGTATAAAGCTTTGTGTTTTCTCTTGTGTTCCTCTTAAGGTCTATTATCCTTGGAAAATAACAATGTTATCAAAGTAGATGTTTCAATCCAGGAGAGCGGATCACCTCTTAGAGGAACATGAGCTATTAAGATTGAGTGATTTTGAGGAGAGAAACCGTAGTAGAATTTATAAAGTAGGAGTGTGTTAGAGAGAGTATGGGATGGAGACTCCAGTAGGACAATATCATATATTGTGCTTTTTGTTCTTGAATCTGTTCCACATCAAGATTATGTACATCCAATGTGAACAAGTGAGAGTATATCTTGTTTTCCATTTTGGAGCAAAGTTCATGGATATAGTGATGAATTCACCAAACTTGATGATTTTGCCTATGGTGATCTATGATAGAGAGTGGGATTTGATGATCTTCATTGTGCTATGATGGATTTGAATGTGCCAAATCCTCTCCCTTTCAACACTCAAGTAGAATTTTGCTATGTGGGTAGACCAAAAGTAATTTTTATGGATTTTGTAGTTTGCAATTTTGGTAAGGAATATTATCAATGAGTGATAGTCTTTGAAGTCCCAATGGTAGTCCTAATAGTTTGTGCCTCCTCTTGAGTGATCATATTAACCCTCTATTGAAGTAGGAAATAGCAATTGAGCAATTGTTGTGTGTAGGAATCATGGATCAATAGTTGCAAGATTTGATGCAAGGAATGTAGGGAATGTTGAACAAGTTTTGGGAGATCAAGATGACCATGGAGGTATTGCAAATTCAAGTATATACCTTCAAGAATGATCAAGCAATGCAAGAAGGAGAATCATCTCAAAATCTAGTACCAAAGGCCAAAAATGAAGCCACATTATTACTACAAATGAAGAAGACATGCAGTATAGAGCCTTATAAGGGACAACATTCCATGGGAGTAGTGGAGAATTGGATTTCAAGAATGAATTGATACTTTTGATTATTCATAATGGAAATCATCAATCATTCTCCCAGTGTATTCGCATGTGGGTACTTGACTGATAAGGCCCTCTCATGGTATGATGTTTGGGAACTATCAATATTGGCAAAGAAAGAGAGGTCACTTGGACGGCCATGCAAGAAGGGTTGTTCAAGAATTTCCAATCAGTGGATTTTGTACATATGGTGTAACAATATGGAGTTTAACGACAAAGTTAGTAGGGCTAACAAACTCAAATATTTTGGAAGTATCTAGGAAGCTTCTTTGGGAGCTTCTCATCTAGCTTAGCTAGCACCTCAAGTAAGTAGCTTCTAGAAGGAAGCTTCTAGAAGCTTCCAACTAGCTTAGCTTGCACCTCAAGTAAGTAGCTTCTAGAAGGAAGCTTCTAGAAGCTTCCAACTAGCTTAGCTTGCACGCCAAGTAGGCGGCTTCTAGAAGGAAGCTTCTTGAGAAACTTCTTGGTTAACTTGGCTCGCACTCTAAGAAAGCAGCTTGAGGAAGCTTCTTGAGAAGCTTCTCAAAGGCCTTGTATGCTACCTATAAATACCAAAGTTGAAGCTCATGCTAAGCATTTGGAGTTTTCTCCCATTCTAGCATCCCAACGTGAGCTTCCATTCTCCTATTTCCATTCTCCTATTTGGTCTTGGTCTTTTACATATGGCCTAAACCCAGCTATAGGGATTGAAGCAAAAAAGTGTACAAGGGTATGTTGAGGCATTCCTTGATCTACCATTGCAATAACTAACAAGAGTCTAGCAAAACTATGGATAATTTCAAACAAACATTAAAAGAGAAAATTTTCCAAGAAGCAATGGTAAAAGACCCTTGCATGGTTTTTGAAGCCATTGCTTGCGCTCAAAGAATAGCCATAGGTGCTTGGAGGAGGTGAAGGGGTAGTTCCAATGCCACATAATTGAACTCAATACAACACTTTGGTGGACCAGTTCTTATGGAGTTGGGAAACATTTGATTCTAAATACGAGGAGCACAATCGCTCCAAGGAGAACAGAGATGGGTCAATGAAAAGAGAGATAGGGTCTTACGAGGGGAAGGGACTTGAGAAAAACAACATCACTGTTACAATTGAGGTTGAGTTAGGCGTCTAGTCATCACTTGTCATACTCATTTTCCTGGAGGCCCTTGGCTTCCATACAAGCAATCTTTGAAAAACATGGAGAGACAAATTGAAGAGGAGGATGTAGAAATTGCATAAAAATGAAGATCACCAATAAATGCACCTTGTGGCCTTATTGGTTCAATGGAGAAGCAAAGAAGCAAGGAAAGGAAGAAAAAAATACATAGAGACTGAGGAAGATAAACTCACAATTAATTGTTGTAAATGGAGTACTAGAAGGCAATAAGATGAAAGTATTGATAGACCTTGGAGCAATAAATATTCTTGTCTCACTTTGTTGCAATAAGGTTGGGGATGGATCTAGAGAAGAATGGGAATGAAGAAGTAGAATTACCTAATGGGAAGACAGAGAGGATTGATTTGTTACCTAAAAAGGTAACACTCTTTGTAGGAGAGTATCAAGAAGCAATTGAGTGGAAAGTAATATAATTAATGTGTTAAGAGAAGAAGGTGACCGCATTGGAAAAATGAAGGATGGGAAGACCACATCAAGCCGTACAAGGGAGAGACAAAAAAGGTAACAATTGGGGCTAAGCCCAATAGAGTCTATATGAGAAATCTGCCCTACCGCACCTAAGATATCCAAGCTACGGTCATATGGTCTACACACAACTGGAGCATCCAATAGAAACATCACCTAATGTGATTGCTCTCCTATGGATTGCACTTGCCACTGCTCTCTATAGAGCAATGGACACATGCTATCTAAAATATGCTACAAAGTATGAGAGTGAGAGTGGTACTCCTTGACGCCTAACATGATACGCTCTTGCACACTCCTTGAAAAATGTGTTGAATGTCTGTTGTGCCCATTGCTCCATATAACTCCAAGACTAGAGGAAAAAAGAGGTGACCTTGTTGCATGCCCCTATACTTGGAGACCTTGCAACCTACTATTGCACTTGCCGCCCATCCAAGAAGATGGGTAATCACTCCTTCCAAACTATATCCTGCGTAGGGTCTGTAACCACGACATCCGCTATTGTCACCTGATCATCTCAAACCAAGTATAAGTCTGCCCTGACACATGTTGTCTGCAAAGCATACAAATGCTCCTTCCAAGCCAAGTATCAACTCTCTCGTGCCATAGCAAACACTACGTCCCTAATGGCATCATGGGTGGCTATCCTCTGTCCTCCAAAGGGACACCATGTCATGTGGATTGCTACTTCATTTAGTGTAGAACCACACTCACAAGTGAGTAATGAAGATGCATATGGGTGGACCAAACCTAGGCAAAACCTCATCACTGTAGAGAAAGTAGCTAGTGCAAGTCGGAATGCCCTAATGCACGGTCGAGCTAGGATCTAAGAACCTGCATCCTTGCCAGAGCAAGAGAAAAGATGTGCTCTAGTAGCTTAAGGAATGGACAAGTTGACTAAGAGAGAATGTAGCGTATGCTCACACTATTGCTCCATCAAGGAAGACTATAAACCTCTAGTCCAATCTAACGATAATGAAGCAAAAGGTGGGAAATCCTCTCATGCTTGTGGGGATAGGCTTTCTCTCATCTGCTGTAATAACACTTGGAGAGAAAAGGAGCCTCCCTCCACCTCTGTCACATAAGTCTCCAAAACCGGCCTATCAACAACCACAAAATGAGAGGAAAATAGGGGTGCCAAGAGAGCCCAACTACCCAAAAATGCTCTAGGTGCCGTCTCCTCCAAAGATAGCAAGCCAACCCCACCACATGAGATTGGCAGAGCCGTCTGTCTACATGCCAAATCCCTTGTCACACACTCAAAAGTCCATGGTCCAATAATATCACGAAACATTCCCATAATCCTCATATCAAATGCTCTCAAACGTGATAGGAAGGACAATGAGGGGGGAACTGTATAGATGAGGTAGGATGGTCAACGAGCAATACTGGAGGAGAGCATACCAAATGCCACTTGCGGATCTTCTAGTAATGGAAGGTCATCCATATGGAGAACATCTTCTGCAAGGGCAATGTCTAAGAAGTGTGTGACAAAATCCTCCAATCCTGTTGGAAATCCAATAACACGAAGTCCATCTGTGGATGTGATACACCTCTCTGGAAGCTCAAGATGGGGAGGGATACCTAAAGGAGACCATGCCCTACACTTTGACACCTTGGCTCGCAAGCCTACAAGATGTAGTTTAGTAGTCAAGTAGTCAAAGGCCTGCCCAATCTGATCTACAGGGCCTATGATGTGTGTATCATCCACCAAGGAGGGGAATACACAACCTGGCATGGCCAAAGTAGTAGATAAGAGAGCTTTAAAGTGAGCCATGGCAAATAAAGGCCACCCCAAAGGATCTTCTTGGCATGTACCAACAACTGACTCCAAGACGGTGACTCCCTCTTGTGAACTACCATGTTGGTAGTAAAGGGAAGCAAGAGAGCCATAAAAAGACCGCACAAAAGGAATGAGACTTGCCAAGGATCCACTAGCCTCCCTAAGCTCTCTAAAGATGGATGCCCGTGAGACGTTATTAAAAACATTCTCTACATCCACCTGTAGGACAACCCACTCCGGATGGATATCTAGGAGTGCTCTAATGCCTAGAGATATAGCCTTACATCTTCCAGGTGTGGCTACTCCAAACTAATGTGGACTGAGGTGCTATTGAAAGTGAGAACAATGCTAGAGGACAATGGTATGACTGACCAACCGCAAAAAGATCTCTCTAATAGCAATCAGTCTAATGCTCCCCATGTCCTTTTCCATCACAAGAAGGCGACTAGCACCTAACACCCAACTAATAGACATAATAATATCTCCTCTTGCTACTACTATAAACACCTGAAACAACTCGGTAAAACCACTAGAAGGATCATTTGCTTGGAAGCAATCTCTAAGGTGCTCATAAACCATCCCTGACAAGCCTCTTGAGGAAAAGCAAGGGGTAGTGTACAATGCTTGTGCAAATAGTGACCTATCAAGACATAAAGGCTGCTCAGGCTGACAATCTAAGACCTCTAGTGGTAGTCCCTCTATTTCTATAGGATGTAGTGAGCACAGGGAAGAGATAGTCTGATCAGTAGGACTTGCCATAGACAAAGGATGTAGCACTCATACCGCTCTACTAAACTCTCCTGCTTGACCCAATGTCCTACACCATCGTAATTGAGTGGACTCTATGGTATCTTATGGCGATGCTTGTCTCCTAAATCATGTAGCCTTAACAGACTCCTCTTGAAGGGCCACCCAATCCCCCACTTGGAATCAACAAAATCTAGCAGTCACCTCTCTATGCCCCACATGTCCCACTCTAGCATAACAAAGACACCATCAAGGGAGTAAGAGAATAGGAACCACGCTAACTCGTCCAAAGGATCACATGCCAAACGATCAAGTGGTAGGAAAAAAGCCTATCTAGCCTCATCATGGAGTGTGCAGGGTAGCCTATGGAATAGACATGGACATGGAAAACTAATCTCAAATAACCCCAAAATGTAACCTGCTTGAGAAGCTAACCACCCTTACGACCCGATTGTTATCCTTGGAATGATCAACAAAGAGATAGAAGAAGTGTGCGTAATGTTGAGTGTCCCTACTATCGGTGTGGTTGCTTGTCTCACATGGGCATCCCAATTAGTCCAATCATAGTCCTTGTGCATCCTTCTCACATGGGTCTTTACCCCTTGCATGGTAAAGCGTTGATGATACACCGGGCATGGTGTATCTCAAGCCGCTCTAAGCAACCCCACATGGGAAGATGTAGCCATGGCTAGCACAAGAATAATGATAGTAACACATGATACTCCTCTTCATATCTCCCCATGATGCAAAACCACAACCCCTTGCATCCCAACTCACATAAGAAAACAATCTCTCCAAACCCTAAAATCTATAAACTCTCATGACTTTCAATTTTCATCTCCAAAATTTTCAAACTAAATTCCTATGGAACTTAATCATGAAAAAAAGGGATTAAAAATGAAAATTCATGACCCATCACTCTCAATGTGTAATAATCACTCTAAACCCTAAAAAACCCTAAAAATCCTCATAACTTTCTACTCCATTCTCCAAAGTCTTCAATCTAGTTACCAATGGAACCAAAATTGAGAAACAAAGAGAATCGACTATTCACTTGAGTTCTATATGCTAGAGAGCCCATAGGGAATTAAATATATCTTCTCACGTCACTCCCTCTCCTCTCTTGTCTCAACACTCTCCCGCAATTCTTGTAAAAAGAACAAAATAAGATGCAATAAGATGCAATAAGATGCAATCCTAAGTGTGTTGTGGATGGAGACATCAATCCCACAATAGATTGGAGGAAGAAAGTAGTGAGAACTTGCTAATGGAAGATCATTGGGGTTAAAGATAGAGGACAATGCAAGAATTACCTCTCTATGTCATAGGAAAAACAATTATTATTATCTATAAGACAAATAGATTTTTTATGGGTCTAATAAGCGAAGTCCAGAGTGCACAACTCAATGGACAAGTTCCTAAGAAATTGAAAGATGTGGTCAATGAGTTTCAAGATGTCTTCCCAAATGACCTACCCTCAAGATTACCACCAAAAAGGAGAGTTGACCATAAAATCAAGATAATTCCAAAGAAGACACCTCCTTGTAAGGACCCATATTGTTTATCACCTCATAAATTGGAGGAGTGCAAGGCTCAAATCAAGGATATGCTATAGAAAGGGTTTATCTAACCCAATGTATTACCATATGGAGCTCCTATCTTGTTTGTGAAGAAAAAATTGATACAATATGCATGTGCATTGACTATCAAGGCCTAAATTAACAAAAAATGAAGAATAAATACCCCTTATCCCGCATAGATGACCTATTTGATCAACTGAATGGAGCAAAACACTTCAACAAACTTGATCTGCAAAGTAATTACAACTAAATCTAGATTACAGAGGAAGACATTCACAAAACTGCATTTGGAAAGAGGTATGGTCACTTTGAGTACCAAGTGATGACGTTTGGCCTCACCAACACACTAACCACTTTCATGAGTTTGATGAATAAAATATTTCATTTCTACTTGGATAAATCTATCATCATTTTCTTAGATGACATCCTTGTATATAGTAGGATGATGATGGAACACAAGCCACATCTACAAGAAGTCCTATAGATTTTATGACAAAATCAATTGTATATGCCAAAATCTAAAAGTGTAAGTTTGGCAAATCTAAAGTAGACTACTTGAGGCATAGAGTAAATGCATAAGGTATCCAAGTGTTAATAGATAAAATGGAGTGCTCTAAAAGATCAAACTCAACTCAAGAGTTTCTTGGAATTGATGTGGTTCTATCATTGATTTGTGAAGGACTTCTCTAAGTTGCATTGCCTTTAACGCACTACTTGGAAAGGAAAAGAAGTGGATGTGGAGAATTGCACAAGAATTAACCATTCATGAATTGAAAGATGCATTAGTACATGCACTAATCTTGAATGGTATGACCTGAAATATCCAATCAAGTTGTCTACAAATGCATCAAGCATAGCAAGAGGAGCAATCCTACAACAAGAAATTCATGACGGATGGCACCTAGTTGCATATTTCTCTTGGAAGTTATTACCAATAGAATGTAACTACCATACCACCAAATGAGGAGAGTTGGCCATTGTCCCTGCAACCAAGCTTTGGAAACACTATCTTGGCGAGAAGGCATTTGTAGTGGAGACTGATCACAAACCTCTAGTCTACCTTGAGACACAAAAAGATCAATCTCATCAATAGATTCAATGAGCAGAGTGGAGACAAAGGTTCAATATGACAATCTTATATATGGAAGGCAAGAAGAAACTTGTAGATGCATTCACTCAAATGCCTATGACAAACAATTTGGTGGTAGATGTCAAGATGGATCCTTAATTCTGGCCAAGGCTACTTGCTACTACAAAAATTAACCCATTGATTGTAGGAACTCAATCATCCAAAGGTATCACCAATACCCAAGGACTCACTTTTTGTGATGGTAGGTTATGGATCTCGGATGACACAAACATAAGAACCACCATCCTAGTAGACTGTCATGATTCCACCATTGTAGGTCATGTTGGAGTGGATAAGACCTCGGATGCAGCCAAATACCATCTCCTTCAACCCCTTCCTACTCCTATATAACGTTGGGAATAGGTAAGCATGGATTCGATTTGCAAATTGCCAAAGACCACCTCATGGTTTGAATCCATCGTAATCTTTGTTGACCAACTCAAAAAAATGATTCATGTTCTTCTTACCACCAAGGATGTGATTGCTCCACAATAAGCTCATTATACTTATATGCAATCTTCTCTCACCATGGCTTGTCTCGAGTGCTCATGATAGAAAGAGGTATGCAATTCACTCGTTTGTTTTGGAGAAAACTCTTTGGTTTCTTTGAAACCAAATTAGCCATGTCCACATCCTATTATCCATAGACCGATAGACAAATAGAGTTGGCTAATCACACTATTGAGGACATGCTCTAAGGCTTCACCCTAGAAGAGCATGAAAGGTGGCCACCTTACTTCAACTAATGGAATTTGCATAAAAAAATTTAGTGAATGAATCCACATAGGTCACACCATTCTTCCTTGTGTATGAAGAGCATCCTTTCACACCTTCAAGCTTGATGAAGATCTGTCCGGTGGATACTAAGGTAGATGTTATCAACACTTTCATTTCCAGAATCCAACAAGGGGTGAAGAACACCAAAGAGAGGTTGCAAATTACCCAAAATCAATGGAAACAATATTCTGATGCTCATTGTCAACACATGTAGCTCAATGTTGGGTTCAAGTCTGGTTATCAATAACCAATCTCATGTTAGTTAGTCCTTGCAAGCTTAGACCTTGTTTTATTAGACCTTTTCCCATCCTTTGTCAAATTGGTGTAGTGGCCTATAACCTCAAGCTACCGCCATACATGAATATTCATCCAATATTCTATGTTTCCTTATCATGTAGATATGCATCCCAACCATACCACTTTCCTTCCATATAGGAAATTTGACCTTGTTCAACACTCATTGATGACAAAGAGGAATATGAAGTCAAACACATTCTCTATAAGCGCATTTGGTGTACTTGCCATCTGCGTGTGAAATATTTTGTCCATTGGAAAGGGTAACCATGATATGAGGTAACATAGGAGCCAACAGCCAACTTGACCATTGCACCGATGTTAGTGAAATCTTTCAGCAACCGCTTTGGAACGAGGACATTGCATCTTAAAAGAGGGGAAGTTTGTAATACTAAGAACTAAACATATCATCTAGAGGTGAAAATTGGCTTGGTAACTTCTTTAATGATGTTATGTATGATAGGCTAGGTAGATCAGATAGAGGCGGTATAAAAAGAGGACTTTTACTAATAGGGCAGAAATCAAACAACTTGGAAATTTGAGAGCTAGTTATAGAGGCCTAAATGGATGCATTGGGCCTAAAAATGTGTAGATTCTTCTCCCAATAGAGGAAATACTAGCCTTCATTTCCCTAGGCTTGTCTCATTAAGAGCTTTCTAATGGTACCTCACACACACTATTCAAATATTCTTACAAGTAGATTTCTTAAAGATTCCCTTTGGTCAAAGATAGTTTGACCAACCAGATATGATCAAAACCAACAAGTAACGTATGCATGCAACTAATCTAAGGATAGATCTTGCTGACATGTTTTCAATCCATGTATCTAATCCAAGGGTGCAGCTTCCTTAGGAGGAATCTCCCTTGCTATATAAAATAGTCAAGGTGATCCTTTGGGCATTAGAGATTGAGTGCAAAACTTTGTGTTTTCTCTCGTGTTTCTCTTAAGGTCTCCTATCCTTGGAAGATTACACAAATCCAAGTTTTATTTCTCCACTTAGAGTATAATTATTTCTCCACTTAGAATAGAATTATATATGGTTGAAGCTCTATACATGTTATTGAAATGACTAGTGAGTAAAAATAATTAGGAAAATTTTGTCTCTACTCTTGCATCAATAAGTTTAGCTCAAGGTACAAATGCATCACAAACAAGATAATATAATGAGGTCCATAATCCCCATCTGAGTCTCTTACAATATTTTTTACATAAGTATACTATTTTACCCTAGTTCACACTCGCCCCTTGGAATATCCTATCAAACTATAACACTCTTGTAACACTATTGCAAGTGGTTCATGTAAGTTTAAACAAATGTATGAGGGAACTAATGATGTATCATGTAACAAGGTCTCAATACAATCCTATTTTGTACTCATTTCTTGACCATTCTTCTACAAATTTGGCCTTAATGTCAACCCTCTTAAATCCACAACTTTGGGTCCCAAAAACACTACTCAATCCTACAAATTCCATGCTTGCAAATTCCCTTGTTGGTTCCAACTTCCATTCATTCTACCATTAATCATCTTGTGCAAACTCTAGGGAAAACTTACTCCCCAATTCCATAGTAGGTATGTTCAACTGCATCTCAACCAATATATATATATATATATATATGGATGGTTGAAGCTTTATACATGTTATTGAAATGTTTATTGTTTCTGAGCATTACTCCATTTATATTCAAGCACTTATTGTACTCATTAGTAGTGACATATAATTGTTAAAGCCAAAGACTTTGAGATTTAAATTGTTATGCCTTATCATGCAACCTTATGTAGTATGAATTTTTGGTTTGGAAAAATCTGTTCATTCCATTAGTATCTCATCTTAGAAAACAATAATGACCATACATAATATCATATAATAATAATACCATTTGACATGATTTTATATCATTCTACTTATAGCTCATGTTTTGTACTTTATTGAATGTCCTTTTGCAACTTTGCTGTTCTATAAATATAATAAATTAGTAGTAAATTAGCTTTATGAGTATGCTAATGTATATGATTCTATTGATTTTATTATATTATAATGAATTTATATTGATTATTAATTATCAAAATAATTTATAGTATAGAATCAAAATATAGCATATATTTTTTGTAGTTTTTTTCCAATTTTATGTAATATTTTATAAATAAAATAAAAACAAAACTTAAACTTTTTAATTAATCATAAAAATTTGATTTTATTAATCTATTATTTTACATAAAATAAATTTTCAATACAAATTTCCTATAAAAATCTTTCCTCCATGGTCTCATAAGACAATTTGCTAACTTCTAATAATAAGGGGCAATCTTAAGATATTTGTTTGGTTATCATAAGTCATTGAATTCATAAAAATTCCAAAAGTATAGAATAGATATAAATTATATAAAATTCATATTAAGATTATCCTTGTTAAGTACTTTTATTAAGATCCATTAATATTATAAGGAAACTTGAAAGAGAAGGAAAAATTAAGATTTTGATATAAGTGATATGGTAGGAAATGGACTTGATCAAAAGATTATCCAAAAATAATTACCTTATTAAATTGTTTTATTGATTTCATTTTTTATATAAATCTTATCAAACTCATTATTTAATATTATTTTTGTATATGAAAGACTTATATTGATTATCCAAGAAATTTAAGATGATTAAATAGAATATTTATTGCATATGTATGTTGTTCTTCCATATTAAAGTTTGTATGATTCTAAAGTAGAACAATTTATTCATCTTGAGCTATATGGACTATGAAAATACTTTATTAATCATACCTTATAAAATGAATTTCATATTAAGTTACAATTCCATAACAATAGTTATGATATGATTATGATTGAAAGATTGAACTATATGAATCACTTTCCAATATGTAAGCAAGAGTTGAAACAACTTTTATAATTATATCTTGTCTAAATAATAATCCATACTAATATAAATAATCAATGGTTGAGATTTATATGATTTTACCTTTTTATATTCAATAGATAAGAAATAAGAAAACTTATGATCACAAATTTATCATGATCTTTTCTTAATTCTCATATTAATAAAATCAAATAAAAAAAGAATATTGACCTTTTAGAATGGTATATAAAATAATTGTATAAGCCTTCTAGCTAATAAAGAACCATTATGATAACATCATTACAATATAACACATTGCTTGCACTTTCAATTCCAGCTGGCACTTTCAATTGCAACTCCTAATGCTTAGCATGAGCTTGGGCTTTGGTATTTATATAGAACATACAAGGCTCTTGTGAAGTTTTTCAAGAAACTTCCTTAAATATACCTTCTTAGAGTGCAAGCTAAGCTAATTGAGAAGCTTCTCAAAAAGCTTCCTTCTAGAAGTTGCTTACTTGGGATGCAAGCTAGTCGTGAAGTTTCCCAAGAAATTTCCTTCTAGAAGTTTTTTTCTTGGCATACATGATAACCGATACTTGGAAGGTACCAAGAAGCTTCCTAGAACATTATTATAATTCTTGGCTAATTTGGCTTATTTTCTACTTTGTTAGACATGACTAACTTGTGTGTAAACTCTATATTGTTACAATGTTAATATTATTAGAGGTCTTGAAAGATGAAGAAAGAACTATAAAGAACTATTATATCTTAATAGATTGTTTTTTACCCATGCATTGTACATAGCTCCATGGTTCTTCTTAAGTGGCTTATGAAGGATGGTTTATTACAATATTAAAGTTGTTTAAATGGTTGCATAATAGCAAGGAGGAAAACTTGTATATCAATTAATCAATATTAGGTGCTAGTCAACTTCTCAAAATGGAGAAGGATGTAGAAGCATTAGACAAATCACTTTTAGAGAGGTATTATTGCACCTTGCTAGCCATAATATTGTCCTTCAATATTATTCTCAATCCCAAATGGAGTTGCTAAAATAGGAAGTTATCTAAATTGTTCTGAAATTATCCTTTAGTATCATTATCACTTCCAATAGCAACTCAGTTCAATTTAATTTGGAATTGCTACAATGGAACATTGTGAGGTTGTCTCTCTTGGTATTAAAGATTTTGTAGAGATCTACTTAATTCCTTCAATATAATTCTCAATTGAAGATACACTTAATTCACAATATTTTGGAGTTCTTATAATGGAAGGTTGTGAGGTTGTATATCTTGGCATTAGGTATTCACCTAAAATTGGATTATATTGTACATGGACAAAGAATCTCATATGTATCTATCTTCCATGTACTTCCTAAACATAACTTAAGGAGGATGTGTGGATCCTTGGCAAGTCTTATTCCTTTTGTGCGATCCTTTTACAATTTTCCTTCTTCTCTTTATTACCAACATGGCTTCTCATAAGAAGGAGTTATTGCTTGTCAATAAATTGCCCATACAAAATGGAGATCCCTTAAGGTAGCCTCTATTTACCATGGTTCATTTTGAGCTCTTTTGTCTCCTACTTAGGCCTGGGAAGATTACATCTCTTGGAAGATGATACACACATTACGTGCTATATAGACCAAATTAGGTAGATCTTTGATTATTGGATTACCAAGCTTTATCTTTTAGGCTTGAGAATCAAGTTATCAAACCGTAAGAAATGGTCCCCTTTAGGTACTCCTCCTCACTTTTAACTTATAGAGATGTTTTATTACATCCATAGATGGCTTATATATTCGTGGAGTGCAAATAAGGGTTAAGGATTTGTCACATGCTTTTAAGAAATCATCCTTAAAAGTTTTCCTTCATGTGAATGACATTCCTCTACTTGAGTATTTATAGGGTGGTATTATTATACTCTTCTCTATGTTGCTAGTTGACCAACCTACCTACTTTGCATGGTCCATCTTTTCCAACCTTCTTATCATATTTGAGAGTCTTTCACAAGAGAAGAATAGATGGTTTTGGAGATAATATTGGACTAGGGATTTTTGGGTGTTATATATGGGACTTGATGTATAGATAAATATCTTTGCTACTTTTTTTTGGAGAGATATGCCTTCTATATATGGAGTAGATGACACTTGCAAAGCTTTTGGGTAGGTAGCTATCATTTGTACCTATGTTTCCTCCTAATTTGTGGTTATTTTTAGGCAAATATTAGAGATCTATGAAATGAAAAAGGAAGAAGATCATCTTATGGAGTAGATCCAAGAAATATTTTGTACCCTCAAAAATAAGATGATCTTCCATTCTTTGCCATTTTACCTTATTTTGACTTACTATAGCTACTTTAGCTATAGTTTTAATAGGTTCTATATGCTCTTCTAGTTGACCAATCCATTCCTTATGATACTAGATGTATCTTTGCTTTTGCTTTGGCAAGGGCATATATTATTAAATCCTAGCTCAATTTTATATTAGGTTATTTTGACTCACTTTAGCTACTTTCTCTACAATAAATAAATTTTCCCTAGGTTTGGTCTACATATCTTCATCTTTATTACTTAGTTGTGAGTGTGTACTAATTTAGATGCAACAAGGATCCATATGACTTGTTGTCCAAAGGATAAAGTAGAGCTACCTATAATACCATCAAAGATATATTATTTTTAGTTGCATTAGAGAGTGAATACTTTCCTTGGTAGGAAACTTAGTAAGCATTGAAGACTATATGATTTAGAGCATACTTATATATGGTCCAAGATGCTAAGGTGATTGTAGCAAAGATTATGGTTAAAGTCCCATATGCAATTTACATTCGGGGATTTATTACACATACACAATATTCCAAGGATATGAGAACCTCCAAGAGAAGTGCAAGAGGAAAAACATAAAGCTTCAACACTCAATATTTTGATGCTCCAAAGGAGCACCTTGTCTTTATTATATAGCATAAAGGATCCACTCAAAGGAAGCTCAACCCTTGGATCAGATACTTGGATTGATGACATGGGAATGAGCTCCTGCCTTAGATTAGTTGCATAGATGTGTGACATGTCGGTCCTTGTCCTATTTGGTTGCTCAAAAGAGTGGAATCTTTAGGGAATCTTCCTATAAGAAGCTCAAAATTGCATAAACGAGGTACCATTGGAAAGGTCTCAACAAGAAAAATTGGTGGAAAGATTCTCTCCTCTTTGGGAAAAATGATGTTTCCTTTCCACACCTTTTTTGTCTCATCAAGAGCTTTCCATCGATACCTCATCCATATTATTTTTAGCTTCCTTTAGGAAAATTCCTCAAAGATTCTATTTGGTCAAACTTCTTTGACTAACCAAATAGTACAAGGATTGATATATCACCAATCCATGCAGCTAATCTAAAGGTGGAACTCTATGACATGTCACCAATCCATGTATTTGATCCTAGGGTGTAGTTACCTATGAGTGGATCCTCTTTGCTATATAATAAAGACAAGGTGTTCCTTTGGGACATTGGAATATTGATGAATGAAGCCTTATGTTTCTTATGTGTTTCTCTTGTCTTTGGGACCTTACATACACCTCTCTAGAAGCTTGAGGGAAGGAGGAATACCTAAAGGGGATCATGCTCTACACTTTGCTACCTTGACTCTCAAGCCTACAAGATGGAGCTTGGGAATCAAGTGGTCAAAGGCTTGCTTAATCTAATCTAGAGGATCCACAATGTGTGTATCATCTACAAAGAAAGTAAAACACAACTTGTCAAAGTAGTAGATAAGAAGTAGTAGATAAGATGGCTCTAAAGTGAGCCATGGTAAATAAAGGTCCACTTAAAAGATCTCACTATTGTGTACCAACAACCAACTCCAAGATAGTTACTCCTTCCTATGAGAAACCATACTATACTTGTTATAAAGGGAAGAAAGAGAGCCATAGAAAGATTGCACAAAAGGAATAAGACTAGCCAAGGATCCACTTGCCTCCCTGAGCTCTCTAAAGATGAATGCAAGTGAGATATTATTAAAAGTGTTTTCAACATACACTTGTAGAATAACCCACTCTAGGTGGATATCTCAGAGTGATCTAATGCCTAAATATATAGCATCTGAACCTCAAGGTTCAGTATCTCAAAACCGATGTGGATTGAGGTGTTGTCAAAAGTGAGAACAATGATGAAGGAAAATGGTATAGCTAACAAGATGCAAAAGATCTCCCTAATAGCAATTATTCTAATGCTCTTTGTGTCCTTCTATATTGCAAGACATTGACTTGGACTGTACAGGGAAGCTTATGGACAAGGAAAACTCATTCTTACCTAGCCTCATCATGGAGTGTACAGGGAAGCTTGTGGACAAGGAAGACTAATCTCAAATGACCCAAAATACAATATGTCTTAGATGCTAACCACCCACTTCAGACCAATGTCCCTGGAGCGGTCAACAAAGGGATCAGTGAAGCATGTGTAGTATTGAGTATCAATGATCTAGATGTGGTTTCTCACCTCATATGAATATCTCATGTGGTCCAATCATAGTCCTTGTGTATCTTCCTACATGAATCTTTACCACTTGCAAGGTAAAGAATTGATGATATATTGGCAATCCCACATGGAGAAGTGAAACCATACCTAGTACAAGAATAATGATAGTAACACAAATTGTTACTCTCTATAGTTTCCATACCTAGCAAACCACATCCTATCTTGCATGAGTATATTTTAATTCTCAAACAATTAAAAAACTATACACTCTCATCAATTTTAATTTTAATTTTCATAATTTTCAAACTAAATTCCAATGAAACTAAAATAGTAAAACCAAGAAAATAAAACTCAAAGTTCTTGACTCATCACTCTTATCATAGCTTAGTCATCCAACTCCTAAATATCATCAATCTTTATATTAAATTCTTGGGTAATTTTCCAAAATGCACTATTAAAAAATGTATTCTCCAAAATGCACCCCATCACAGAATTTATTACCAGAATCCCCTCCTCACAAGACCCCTTCAACTCACACAACACCACAACAATATCTCCACCAAATCAACACACAAAATATAAGTGCCCATGTTGAACTTGTGGAGTGCCTCAAATTGACACTTAGAGCAAAATGAGTGCCAAACTTCAACTTGCAAAGCACTTTGACATGGGTGTGAAAGCTTAATTCCTTGCCCACAATGCTGCTCACTTTTTCAAGAAGAGTGAGCCAATAAAGTATGTTGCATAGAGTCTTGTTTGCTCAAAGATAGGTAGCAAAGAGATCCTCAATTGACTAGAAGTCAAAGTGTGCACTGCATTGCAAATAAGACATGTGGCTTTCTTGTAAAGACTAAAAAATAAAAGAATGATTTTGTTTATGTGTGAAACATAAACCTCCAACACTCACCTATTGTACAACAATGTTAAAGCTCACTATAGAGGCAGTCCAACAATTATGCATGATTTTTGCATGGGTGTGAAAGCTTAATTCCTTGCCCACAATGCTACTTACTTTTTCAAGAAGAGTGAGCCAATAAAGTATGTTGCAATTTGTCCGTATGGAGACACACAAGCATAGAGTCTTGTTTGCTCAGAGATAGGTAGCAAAGAGATCACTCAATTAACTAGAAGTCAAAGTGTGCATTGCATTGCAAATAAGACATGTGGCTTTCTTGTAAAGACTACAAAATAAAAGAATAATTTTGTTTATGTGTGCAACATAAACCTCCAACACTCACCTATTGTAAAACAATGTTAAAGCTCACTATAGAGGCAGTCCAACAAGTTGCACCTTTTCTAAGGTTATTCCCAAGAACATGCAAAACTACATTCTTGGCAATAGCAATGTGCAGGTCATATATCAAATCGCATCGAAAGCACTGGATGGCAAAAGATGCTAGTTGCAACATGACAACCGTGCCTCTTCTCAATGCATTGCAACATACCTTGATCAATTTGTGTTAACTAACATAGGCAACATTATTGCCTCTAAAAGAATACCATGCAAGACATTCATCAATTTACTTGCTTGCTCATGAGCATCTCATGTAGCATTTGAGCATTGTAGTGCAGCCATCAATGTGATGCATATTAACTCAAAACTACCTATGGAGATGTTGTGATATTGGCTTGTGAAAATGATGGCATACAGAAAATTGTGCCTCTTGCCATTGTGATAATAGACATTGACAATTGTGAGAATTAGGCATTTTTTATGGAAACCTAAGTAGGACAATTTTGTTTGCAAATACCACATGTATGATCATCATGCATGACAAAACTTGGTGGGGCTTCATCATGCATAGAAGAATGTTCTTCTGTTGTCTAATGAGTCACTTTGTGTGTTTCATTCAAAGAAGAATGTTAATGCAAGGTTCAAGATCAAACTTGGCAAAAAGATTTAGGGAGCAGCAAAGGCAACCACAAAAATCACTCTATTATGTGTCAAGGAAGAGATTGAAGCACTGCACCTTGATGCATGCATATAATTGCAGGAAATTGGCTTGGAATGTTGGTCTATTGCAAAGTTTCCTATACCAAAACAAGGTATAGTAAACTTGGACCAAACTTGGAACTACAACTTTAAATTTGGCAAAACCCTTCAATTCTTGGATGGAAAAGTTGAGAGATTTACCTCCACTAACCTTTCTTGCACAATGGATGTCTTTGGTAGCTAGCAAGTAATTCAACTTGTACCAAAAATATTTGGCTATGAATGAAGGGCTTCCTATCGCAACTCAATAACAATTATGCGCAAGCTTCACACTTGGAGCAAAGGAACAATTAACTCAAGTGGATGAACTCAATTAAGAAAGTCTAAATTCCAAAATAGGAAAGAGTGGTTGATTTGATAAAACATACTGGCTCTTGTGGAGTGTACAAGGAGTTCAAATTTCCTTGTCAACATGTTGTTGCTACAAGTGCCAACCCGTAATTGCCTTTTGAAAGATTTATGATGCAAGATACTTGAGAAGTTCATTGTTCTTAGTGTATGTAGGGTGTATTGCTCTAATTGACATGACAGCCTGATTCTTGACAAGGAAACCAGCTTGTGGCAGGTTCATGAGAAGATGGGCAATCCTATGACATTGAGAATTAGATTGTGTGGTGAGTAACAAAAGAAGACAAGCTTTGATGCAATATATGTGGCACAAAAGGCCATACTAAGAGGACTTATGACCAACATGAAGTGGATGACCCTACTACAATGCAACGACAACCAAATTCACTACAAATAGTCACATTGAAGTACCAAACCAAGCATCTACACCACAAAAGCATAGGATAGTGAAGTGCAAAGAATGTGGTGGTAGTCATTACAAGAAGATTGCATGCCTAACATGAGATTTATTTCTACTTTATAATGGTGAAAGGTGGAATGGTGAATGGTAAAAGGTGAAAATTTAAAATGAAAATTAGGCATTTTGGAGAATTAAACTTTTAACTAGGGAATTTTGGAAAATTCCCCTAAATTCTTTATATTATTTAATTTAGTTACCAATGGAACAAGAATTGAAAAATAGACAAAATCTATTATTCAGACTTATGATCTAAAGTGCTCTCAAAAATTATAGAATTTCTCCCCAATCCTCACCTTTCCTCCCTCCCTTTTTGCTACTCTTGACTCTCTCTCTCTTGTGTACCAAGAAGATGGGCTATAAGATGTAATATTTATTTTTGGATCTGCACAAAAAGAGTACAGAAATACCAAAAATAACACTAGAAAATACTCCAAAAATAAGGAACCATTGATTGATCAGAAATTTAGACAAGCAAACTCTAGAATGGCCTTAGATAGAATTTAAGAGTAGCTATTAGCCACAATTAGAAAGATTGTCAGCACTTGGGATATTGTGAGATTATAGACATAATGAGGGATTCTTAGTGTTTAATGCAGTCAAGTTTGGACATTGTGAGATTCTTGGTTTATTTGCAAAAAGCATATAAAGCACAAGCGGAGAATTCTTTGGTGAGATTCTAGGTTTACATGTAGAAAACATGTAGAGTAGAAGGAGAGAATTTATTGATGAGATTATAGGTTTACTTGCAGAAAGAAGATAGAGAATTTACTTATGGGATTATTGAAGTGAGATTGTATGATAATATTGCAAAGTAGAAAAAAAAAATATTTTATTGCCTAGAAGATAAATTTGATGAGAATATTGCATAGTAAAAAAAAAGAGTCTATCAACAAGAAGAGAGTTTATCAGATGTGAGGGTGTGAAGTTTACTTACCAAAGATGAGGATAAGAAATTCTTATTGTGAGATGAAGTGTGGAGGTTTGCCTATTGAAGCTACACTAAGAAGTTATTTGTAGGTTAGTGTGGTGTTTACTTGCAAAGAAAATTTCATGTTTCAATTTCCCATGCTATTTCAGTTTCAGGTCTTAAATGTGGTTTATTTATTTTAATTTCATTTTTAGAAAGTAGGTTGAGAAAATTTGCTTGCATTGATATCAATCTTGTGAAACACTACAAGGACATGAAGGAACTACTTGATGAATTGAAACTCTTGATTCAAAGGTGAAGGAATAACATGTTTTGCCTTTATAGCAAGTTGTCTCATCAAGATTGATTTTGGATGATTGCTCCTTTATACATGATGTTTTTACTATCAAAGTTAAACTCAATTTAGTTGTTATCTTCAAATTGTAAAATAATTTGCAAACTATAAATTGTAAACTAACTAGATCTATAAGCTAACTAAACATAAAATAATTCTCTATGAATATTTTATACATGATTTTCATTAGATTTAAGGGATATACCATCATAGACTCTATTTAGTTGCTTTTTGCAAACAGTAAATGGTAAATCAATTATCTACAAACTAATTATCTATAAATCTTTTGTACATGATTGTTTATTAGAGTTAAGAGATATAAAGTATTAGGCTCAATTTAGTTGCTATTTGAAAATTGTAAACTAATCTGCAAACTATAAACTAACTAGATTTGTAAACTAATTATCTATAGAACTGTAAATTCCTGATTCTTAGGTAGATAATTATTTTCAGTAATTATCTACATACAATTTGACAATGTACAAAGTCATAAAAATAGACACAAAGGAACTAACTGATTAGTTGAAACTCTTGTCTTGAAGTGAATGAAAGGAAATTAAGTTTTCTTGGGATTTATAATCATATACTTGATTTAGCTGCTAGATACCATCGCTCCTTCAATCTAAATTCAGGTGATAATATTTGTTCCTAAACATTTGCCACCTTTATGATGGTTTTTAATTTCTCATTATGAGGTTATCTTTGTGATGCCTTGAACGGTGAAACCAATCACCCTTCCAAATTGATGGCTTTTAATTTGCAAAGGATGTCTATTCTATGTTACTTATAAGGTTTAACTTCAACAATATGCCACCTTGGAAAAAACAAGAATTCAATGGACACATTTATGAGGCCTAATTCATCAATTTAGGCCTCCGAAATTGCCTTCAAAGATTTCAAACATATTTCGGTTACCACTTTATTAGTAGAAGTCTCCTTTTGGTGATACTTCTTTCTGAGCTGTTCAATCCATCATGTGTAACATCCTTCGAGATGTTACCAAATCAATTCTCACCTTTAAATCATATGTCTAACTATTGGTTCTAAGGTTCTCAAGTCTATTTTGGTTTGCTCTATTAGTAGAAGTATTTTTTTGGTGATATTTCTATCTGATCTATTTTGACCATCATGTATAACATCATTCTAGATGTTACCAACTAAATTTCACTTCTAGATCATATGGCTAGCTCTTGGTATTACAACTGAACTAAAACCTATGCTTGCATTCCTTTGACATTTTATTTGCAACCATATAAAGTATCATGACATGTGAATGTAATTCGTATTTGTTTTTGATTCAACCGCAACATGTGGTGTGTTTCATAACTGTATGTTTCATCCATGTAACATACCTTAGCAGCATGGAGAATAATTTATCTTAGCATGTGTCCATGTACCTTGTAATATGGAGAAAAAATTACATTTCTTTGACATTTAGGTTATAGCGGTATATAGCGACGTACCATATGAAGAGGAGTGTCTAAGGATTTTTCTTACAATTTTTAACCTACTAAATAGTTCAAAAAGGTATAATAAATTGATTTTTTCTTCAAGTGCCGAAGTTACAAGTGCGTTTTTACCGGAAAATAAGCTAATTTCGGTATTTTTGGCATTTTCCTAAAATACATGCCTTGGCTAGAAGGCCTAGAATGATGCGCTTACGAGTCCAGCAACTATCAAAGAGCAGGTCACTGGTAGAGCGGGTACAGCAAAGTCCAACCGTAGGGGAAAGCAGGGGCAGCCGAAATTTGACTCCAACCCGCGAAGGCTGCTGGGGAGGGGCGGGGAAGCCCGTCCCGTCGGCCGGTCCGGAAGGCTGCAGCTGCAGTGGAGGGTTTGTTCCCTCTTTCTCTCGTGTCCTCACCTCCAGCGGGTTGCTCGGATCGTGCGCTCTCTCCTCTTCTATTGTTGCCCTCTCCGACCGGCCTCGAGCTTGGTAAGTGCCTTAAATATATGCAGCTGATTTCGGAAGGGAAGTGTGGTAGTGTGGCAGGAAGCGGAGTACCTTCCCTGATCGCTCTTCGCTTCTCTGCTGGTTTTGTGGTAAAGTTTGCTCTCCGAAACACTTGCTCTGATACTCGTTCTCCTTGGGTGTGTCGATCGATGCCAGCGGGTGTGATCTGAGATTTTTGTAAGCAGCTTCCGATGTGTGGAAGTACAAGTTGTTCTGGATTTCGCTTAGATGCGAGATGGACGGGATATAGATGTCAAGTGTTGTATCGTTGATGTCGAAGGGAGTCCATTGATGTGACAGGTGCTCTAAGATTGGTGTGGAAAGTATTTGATTGCAGTGAATGTGCATCCCTTCTGATTTACCCTTTTTTTGGTGGTTTATGGGGTTCAGCATAATTAAGTCAGACTTAACCCTTGAAAGTTGCGTCTCGGTCATCTTTTGTGGTTTTCCTCCCATGTTTTTGGGAGCTGCGAGCTGAGTCCATTTCCGTGTTCGCTTCATTTTGGTGAGAGCTAGAGATCGGACTACATAGCCTGCTGACCCGCCGACTGCGGTAACCAGCTCCCAGTCTCTGCGGTTATGCAAATTGTCGTGATAGGCTACTTAGCAGAGTCTGGTGTCTCTCGTCGGATTTTTAGAGTAACCTGCTGAGATAATACAAAGGAACCTGCCATCAAGTATAGCTCATCATCTCTTTATCGTGTGTGAACTGATTGATGTTCAATACTGGATGCAAAGTTCAGTGAGGGCCGAAGAATCTCATTACAGACTCAAGTCTCTCTATTTACGTCTAAAAGACGATGCTGACAATGCTCGAAATTACTGGCGATCTGCATAGCCAGTCTCGTGACAGATGTTCTGGAGATTCATACACGCGAGTTAGATCCGCTGCTCTATTTCCGCACCTGACTTGATCTGTAGAGCTTCTTTTGATTTTGTTATGATAAGCAGTCCATTCCAGCCGTGTTTCAAACATGTCTTGCCAGAGGGATCATTACCCTGCTTGCAGGGCCGATTCTGCATGATACACCTAATTCCTTTGCTCTTGATAACACTTCCTAAGATCTGTAATTTAAACTCTTGACTCCGACAATTGAGGTCACATATTACGATTTTGCCTAGCGCCAGTGCCTGAAACTTTGCATCCAAGAAGTTACTCAATTTCGCCTGTAAAAGTCTGATCAGGATGTAGATCAATTCATAAGTTAGATTTGAAACTGTGATTCTCTTAACCTTGGTCACGGCGAGATCGGCTAACACACATTTCTTGTACGCCTGGTCTAAATTACTGATTGGTCCCATTGAACGTGATGCAGGTCGATTTGGCACTGAGTCACCATGGAGAGACAGAACTATACAACCTCTTTAGCCCAGAGGTTCTCGGGCCAGACTTACTTGGGTTCCAAGATTGTTCCACGGAGGACTATCGCCGTCCCCGAGCTGAACTATGGAGCATTCCACCCCGGAGTTCTCCCGAAGACGTCGTTATACAACCCTCTATGCCCCCTCGACCTGAGCAAGGGCCCTAACATGGCCCCCACAGTCAACAGGGACGTGTTCGTGCCAGCAGCAGCTGAGAAGGGAATTGCCGGATTCATGGTAGACTTTATGATGGGAGGTGTATCTGCAGCTGTGTCAAAGACGGCCGCCGCTCCCATCGAGAGGGTGAAACTGCTGATCCAGAACCAAGACGAGATGTTGAAGAGTGGACGTCTGTCTGAGCCATACAAGGGTATCGGCGAGTGTTTTAGCCGTACCATCAAGGACGAAGGAGTGCTCGCATTGTGGAGAGGAAACTTGGCTAACGTTTTGCGTTACTTTCCCACTCAGGTAAGCACTATACTGTCCAATAATTTTGTCTAATATGTTGTTGAGTAGTTTTGACTTCGTGGTGATGTTGTTGAGTAGTGGAGCTATAACAATACGTAATGGAGGGAGTACGCGGAGAAATTTAACACGTGAGACTGAGTGTTTGATTGTAGGCGTTGAACTTCGCGTTCAAGGATTATTTCAAGAAGTTGTTCGGATACAAGAAGGACAAAGACGGATACTGGGTGTGGTTCGCCGGAAATCTTGCATCTGGAGGAGCTGCTGGTGCCTCGTCTCTTCTGTTTGTCTACTCTTTGGATTACGCTCGTACCCGTCTCGGAAACGACATGAAGTCGTCGAAGAAGGGAGGAGGCGAGAGACAATTCAATGGTCTTCTGGACGTGTACAAGAAGACTTTGGCTAGTGACGGTATTGCCGGACTGTACAGAGGGTTCAACATTTCTTGCGTGGGTATCATTGTGTACCGAGGTCTGTACTTCGGTATGTACGACTCATTGAAGCCAGTGCTGCTGACTGGAAACCTTGAGGTGCGTATCTTCGATCCCTTATGCGTTCATGTAGGAAGTGTTGTGAAGGTTTTCATTAAAGTTGCGCTTTTCGTATATACAGATTTAAGCACAGATATTGGTAAGAAAGAGAATCAGAGAGAACCTATTGAAAGAGAGATTATTGAAACTGAGAGCATTGTATGGATTTTGCTTTTGCAGGGTAACTTCTTCGCCTCTTTCTTGCTCGGATGGGGTGTCACGACTGGAGCTGGCCTTGCATCGTACCCCATTGATACCGTCCGACGTAGAATGATGATGACCTCCGGAGAGGCCACAAAGTACGCGAGCTCTGCAGCTGCATTCAGGGAGATCATTGCCAAGGAAGGAACGAAGTCACTGTTCAAGGGTGCTGGTGCCAACATCTTGCGTGCCGTTGCTGGTGCTGGAGTGTTGGCTGGTTACGATCAGCTTCAGATCTTGTTTTTGGGCAAGGCCTACTCTGGCGGCGGTGGTTAAGTGTAGTCAGCATTTGAGTTACTTTGACAATGACGATATTTTACTGCTGTTTTCCAATTTTGCCACTCAAATTCAAGATCTATTTGATTATAGAGGATTACTTCAGCCGTACCGGATTTACTTCAGACGTACCGGTTTTCCCTTGAGCTTGTAAAAGCTAGAGGTTTGTAATGCCCTGGGATACCTGGCTGCCTTGTGATCCGGTCTAAGCGGGTTGTATCACCGTTAGAAAATGCACCAGTTTCCATTCCATAAGTTCAAATAACAGGTACAATGCCTCTGGCATCACTTCAAAGTCGAGGGAGTGGCTACTTATATGTGGTTTAGTGCTTCTTGGTCTGAGTTCACACACCGCCACCTCCACCCATGAGCTGAGCACAGTTCATAGAGCGCACATCGTTTTCTTACGGGGCTTCTTTTCCTCAATGGTTGATGCAAGTGGTTTCCATACTTTACAAGCTCTATCGAGTTCCAATTGTTATCCGATTGTTTCGTTGTTATGTTACGTACAGTTCCAAGGTATTCACTGTCCGATAGAAAATCAAGCATCTCTGCTTTTCCTTGCACTTGAATTGTACACACAGCAAGGCAGTGGAGGAGGTCAATGCAGCAAAATTGTTTGAAGATCTTAGTATCATACCATATGTTTTTGAGACATTGGTTATTTTTCGGGGACAATATTCGTTGTGCTCGTGCCTTGAAGTTTTTTTACTCTAATTTGTTGAAATACTGGGATACTGGGATCTCTCTATTTGAAAGTAATGTATCCGTACCATAATGAACTGTTTTCAGTCCGTCATCTCCAGGACTGCACTAAGGTTGGCCATCGGCGAAACTAAGTCAAGAGGGTAATTCCAACATGCAGTCTCTCTACATTGCTATCTTTCCCCTCCCTATGTGTACGGCGGTTAGGACGAAGTTACCGAAGTTATCATGGACCAGTCATGAACCAACCAGCAGAGCAGACCTTGACTTACCTGAAGCAAACTTGAAAGACCAATAACGTAAAGAGCACTCCAAACCCCATTCGTCTTTGCAAGGAACCTGATGTGATCTCGATACGTCGTATTGTCTGTACGCATGTGGAGCAAAGCGAGGCGGGTCCCAGATCAGTTCCCGATTCATGACAGTGGCGGAAGAACCCACGGATACATAGCCTTTGGCTTGACCTTCGATATTGTAAGGTAGCTTACAAGGAGGGGTGCCAAACTTTCCTGATATCCGCCATCGTGTTAGTTTTGGTTTGTCTTTGATGGTGAAAGCATACTTATGGTGTTCCTGTTCTCCTCCCTTTTGTTAGGTAGCCATGGTAATTACTCATTGAAGCAGTCATTTGATAACGTCAAATTTATAAATCTTGCTAATCTCCCCATATGAGAGATGTCAATTATCTCATAATTGATCTCTGCACCACATCTCGATTTTGACGATAGAGACTGTTCCAATACTGTGTATGAAATTTAGAAGGTTAAACCCCACATTCAAGGAAACCATTTATATTTAGAAACTAGTAATTTAGAACAAACCTAGTTGAGAGCAGCTACTCCCGTGGTCGACATAAACATGGAAAAGGTGTCAGCTACTGCAATCCAAACAACATTGGAGTCCTTTCAAAAACTTAAAAGCTTATGCCAATTGGTACTTTGGCAGAAGTACCTTTTTTTCTTTATGAATCTCGAAATGAGTTTACATGAAAAGTTTGGTTGGGGAGATTTGTGACAAAAAATTTAACCAGAAATGTATCAACGTTTTCAATTTTTCCTTATTTTATTTCAAATCAAAATAAAAGAGGAAATTATTTAATATGTCTTATGAAGTAAAAGAGTTATGCACTGATAGATGCATAAAAAGTAGATTAGCTGTGACATAAGATGCAACTTTCTCACTGTTTTAACATCAACATAGTTTTGATCTTAGAACACATATTAGTGGTATTTATTCTATCTCTTCCCTTTTACAATGTAAAAATATTCATCAATTAATAATATAGCTTCAAATATCGGACCTGTAAATTCGTAATAACAACGAAGATCATTTCCCAAGAATACACTTACGTTGTTCTCCAGCTTGCCCTATCGTGGTGGTTTAATCAAAAGTATCATTAGACCCTCATAAACGACCCCTAAACCCTCATATATTGGTCAATTTGGAGATTGATTCAAGTGTACAATGAAATGATTGATGTGGGTAATATCTTCATATTAGTTTTTTGGTTTAGAAATGAAATAAAATATTCCCTTCTATATTTTCTAAACTCACTTAGACGTTTTTAGAGCTAGAAATTTGACTAAAATAGCTAAAATACTATGCTTGGGATTCCTCTTTTAAGTGCAAAAACTTCAGAACTTACCTAGTATGCAAATTCCTAAAGTATCTCTCACTAATATGAATAAGGGTGTAGGAGAGATACTCAATATAGGGTAACTCTATGCTTTTGATTGGGGAAATAATTCTAAGGTTTGGCAAGAGATAACTTCTCCACTATAGTTTCAATTCAAAGGAAAGCGGGTGAGATATAATTTTTGAACAATAAATAAACGAAAATTTTATTTTTGAACTTTTTAAACTTCTTGTCCAAGTTTGACTACTATAGCTTCCTTGATACTTCCCAAGATTTTTGTTTGATAAGTGAGGCATATTGCCTTGAAAAATGGAGTATGTGTTTTTAGCGTGTTCTAAAGTGAACCGCGATCTAATTTGGTATCCTTAAGGAAAGTGAGTATTGTGAGAAAGACATTGGTAGAGGTTGGGTGTTACCTTGAATTTGGGAAAGAGTGATACTTTGGGGTCGGGTGAGGGTTATGAATCCAAGATCGGTTAGAAATTGGTTGATTTAGGGTAGAAATCTTATAGATAGATAGTGTTATGTACATTCTTAAGCATATCCTTTGATAAAACTAGATTCGTCATGGATTTTGCATGCTTGTATGAACCTATAAGTTCTCTATTGAGTTTTGATACGGATAACTTTTTTATTATTGAGTTATGAGTCTTTGAGTAAAGGCGTATGAATGAGTGAAAAAGTCTACTAGGAAAGTAGTTTAACAATTGTGAGCTTAAGAGAATAGATTAAATGATAGATAGAATATATGATCTTCTTGGATCTCCTAGGCTGGCAAGAAATACCATCGAGAGTAAGAGAATGGGTCCATCCGTCCCCAACCCTTATAATTGTATACATTTCTTTAGATAAGTGAGGATGGAGTATCATAGACACAAGAGGATTTACAGATTCTATTACTTTCATTTACTGGTAGATATTTTGAGGTTTTCTCAAAGTGCAAGACAACTTATATTGTATATTTAAGATACTTCAAAGGTTGTGTGAGATTTATCTTTCATTATATGCTATTATAACGTTCAAATTTCAAGAGTTTGCAACTGTATGATTCATCCTATTTTAGTGCATCCTGTAGACAACATAATGCTTGAATTTTATTTTATTTACACTCTTGTCCATGTTCTCAATGGATACAGAGCTCAACATTTTCTACTATTGAGTTCTTTGGAAGTGGTGATAGATATAGTGTTGATGTTACCCACGCTCATAGTGACTTAGTTCTCACTCTAAAATTTTCTTAGGGTTTAGGATACACATGTATACTATATATACATGAGAGGAGTATACTCTCTCTATTCATTCTTGCTTATCTTCCTTGTGTGCTCTCTCACTCTCCCTTATGATCCATTATGAATGGTCTTGGAGGGTTTATCCAGTCCTTGCATTCTTTGACATAATATCAAAGATGGTGAGAGGCTAGTAAGGGTGATTGCACGCTTTTCAGTTTTAGAAAATAATCGTAAAAGATTCCCAAAATAAAATATATATCTTAAAACTGAGATATTTAAGAAGAGCCCTTACAGCAAGCTGTTCTTAATTTTTAGTGGACATGATTTAAACAAATCCATGTAACCAAAGTAAGAAAGATCCTTTGTGAAATGTAGTGATGTTCTTGTATTATTTATACATTTTTACTAAACGATGACACTCCAATATGGTAGAATAAGAGAATTAAGAAGAAAGATAATCTTTACCAACATTCTTCTCAAATAGATTTTTCTATATGTGGACCATATACTAATTTCAAATAATAAAGTAATGAACTAAGACCCTTAACATCTTAAAGTACACCTTAATTCTCCATGGATAAATAGGTATTAAATTCCAGAATCGGATGAAATTTAAAGCTCAACGTATAGAAGTGTCTGAAAGTTTATTCTGAAGTATGCGAACTACTCACACGAGAGAAACAAAGACGGTTTAGTAGATTGGGCAGGGTAAACAAGAGCTGATTCTCAATCTCCCCGCGTTCTTGTCTTGGATAGATCTGTTCGTTCAGCGATCATAGGTTATGTCATCGAAAAGCCTGGTCTGATTTCACACTATACGCACCAATACATTCTGCTCGTACTCCGTTAGATCGTTGTCGTGTAGATCGTAGATCGTTGCAGGGTCTTAAAGCGTCAGTAATGCACTTCCAGTGCCGAGTTTGCATCTCCGATCTGTGCTCTACAATATTCACAGAAGATCAGGTCCAGAGACTAGTAGTATGGACATAGTAAACACCTATGAATTTGTTGAATGAATGCACGATCAGTCTCAAATGAGTTAGCAAGTATTAGTGGAAAGGCTTATACATCTAACTAACTCTCTCCTCACGCTCACCACATTTTAGCTAGTCGCATCATTAATGCATGGTGTGGCGTAAGTGTGCACTCAGTTAGGAACAGCGGAGACCATCGACTCGAGGGGAGGAGTATGATTATGTATCACGATTAGTTTCTAATATTTATCGTTCCTCTAATTATGGAGATTTTTGGGTAATATTTTTCTTTTTAGTTGTATGGAAATAATATAAAACTACTCGCAAAGAAAAAGGATCATGGCTGTTTCTGAAACCATGTTCATCTTCTATTTTCTGTAGAAAATCTCAATTACATTACAATGCTAGAAAGCATAGTATTAACCAACAACAACAATGATAAGTGCAGATCATGCCCATGGTTTTTTTTTTCACTTATCAGATTTACCATTAGAGGATCCCAAACAAACCGCGTTCACCTTCAACAGAAAATTTTAATTGCATAACAATGCTAAAAAGCATAGTATTAACTAGCAACAGCAATAAAAGTGCATATCATGCCTATGGTTTTTTTTCACTTATCATGTTTACCACTAGAGGACCTCTATCATATAATCTAGCAATAGTTATCTTGTTATTTCTAAGCTAGTTTGCCTTTGTGTTCACTTGTGTTTCCCTTCTGTTTGTGATCCCTGGGATTTACTGGACTGCGTGCTCAGTTATATTGTTACACTCCTTGGTGCTTTGTACTCCTTTTCACTTTCCTGCGGGGTCTACATATGTATATTGTGTATGTTTTTAGGCATTGTATGGTTACCGCACTTAGTAAACAGAGAGCTGTAAGTTTCCAACTTTGCTGGAATAAACAACCGATAATTCCCGAACTTTGAATCTTCCGCAGCCATGAGGATCCCTTGGGGAACAATCGAAACGTGTACAGCACACAAGTACTTCTGGCCGTCTAGAAGCAAGCGCTCAAAAGCAGGCAGATTCCACTCCAATCCTTTGGCATCTAATCAACGAGACACAGTTTTATAGAAAGTTCTGAAAGAAGGGCATTCTAGTCTTTTCGACCACGTCCTCACCATCAGCAGACTTGAGTTACAGAGTTGAGTTGTCCACTTTCTACTCAACGAGCCTGATACTTGCATATCCCTTCTCTTTTCGCTTCTGGATATGCTCAAAAAGCCTGATACTTGGATATTCTGGACATGTACTTGGCAGTGTGCCAGTTGTGGCATACTCCTGGGAAAGCAATTTTAGTCCCGCTACCCGTTTACTAAGGAGTTCTCCATGCACGTATTGGACAGTTTCAACTGTAAATTTGTACGAAAATGTTGCGAAGGTGTTCTTACCGTAAAGCTTACAAGATAATCTGCATAAGTATAGACGGTGACATTGGATAAAAGTATCAAATTGATTATAGAGATCTCTTAGAGATAGAACAGTACAGTAGTTAACACGCGAAAGTGGTAATCTAACATATTAACTTAATTTCAAAATCTTATATGTCCACTGATTTATGGAACCACTTGTAAACCTATGAACAAAATTGCTTCGGTTCTGTAAGTATCCAATTGAAACCTCCAATTGCTTAGACCACGCATTATAAAGTTGAAAGCAAACGATCCAAGTCACCGATGTGCGTGTCTATTGAGGAGGTTCCATGACAAGACGCCGTGCGAGGCAATGTCGAGATGATGCTAACGTTTCCGACTTACGTTGTCTGATCACGACCACGTGACGCATGATATTCCAGTTCACGTTGTCACTCGAATCCACATCCGATGACACTGTCTTCTATTCTTGTGATTCCGAAGTAGCTATGGCAATCAGAAATTAAGCTAGGTACGAAGAAGTATCTCCCTCCCTCTAGAGTCACCCATCAAAGCACTGCGCTACCCATCGAGAGGTCCCGCCCCGTTAAGTGTTAACTGGAATCTCCCATCATTTCCCGGAATAATTGCCTTGTATACATACATTAACCTTTACAGTCGATCTCATTTACTTTTATCAATCTAGATGCACCCAAGTAAAACAGTAAAACCTTTAAAATTACAAGGATAAGAGCATGGATGTGTAAAGTTGGGTTTTAATGACAATAGCATACGAATGATAAATTTAAATAATCTTATTGCACTCAGAAGGTTATGGAAGTCAAATGATCCATACATCACTGGAAAAACATCGGTAGAAATATCACATAGTATGATTACTTTCTCAGAGATTATATCAATCAATTCTCTTTATAAAGCAATGGTCATAAAATATCTAAAGTAAATTACAAATTAAGAAAGATCTCTTACTTTCATGCATGGTTGTATGGTTTGGAGGGGCCACCAACGGGTGAGGCTGGGGTGTGAGTAGACTGCAGAGTGTTCGAGCTCCTGCTCGTCTCCTGGTGTAGTACGATGAAGATTGATCTTGTTCATGCCGTCTGGTCAAGATAGAATTCAAACATTCATTGGGTGATACACAACCGAGGTCGAAATCATAGAACTACCACACCGTGTGACTTCAGTGTACTACTTCAGTGTAGTGCTAAGAGGGGGGACAAATTAATCAAACCCCACCCATGCACCGGTGAGATTAAATGAGAACTAAGCATGAAGATTTAAGAGAGTGAGGATTACACATGAAATGAAGGAGACATTGCGGATGTACTCAGAATTATGATCAGTGATTCGGCACGTGCATTGGTGAGATTAAATGAAAACTAAGCATGAAGATTTAAGGGAGTGAGGATTACATATGAAGGAAACATTGCGAATGACTTCTCAAAATCGTGATCAGAGATTTGGCACGTTGATAGGTTCTTGTACGGGACAGTTTTGGTATTGGTGTGTTCTTCTACCAGATCATTTTGGTAACTAAGGGTTCTTGTGCCAAAGGCTCCTATATCAAGTGTTTTTTGTACCATGAGGTGCTTGTACATACAAGTTTGTATACAGGCGGATTAGTGTACCACAAGAGGTGTAGCCTACATACCAATGGATTCTTCAATGTGCACTTGGGGATAGAAACCGAGCACTACGGACAAGTGGACATACCACACATTGGGGAGTCTTTTGGAGCTGCTTTCCAAATCCACCATTATAGACTTCATCGGTACGGGCTTGGAGTTGGGTGTTGAGCACTACTATCACGGACATGCGGTTGCACCTGCCTGTGGACGAGACAATGAAGGTGGAGGGAGATCTTTGGTGGTTGCATATAGTCACTCCTCACCTCTCTTATAGGTTTTTGTTTCTTTCTTTTTTGTAATTTTTTGGTTTTCTCTTTTGTGTCAAGATACATCACATTTCTCTACTATGTCTTTGTTTTTTTTTGTGATGTCCTTTCTTGGGTACTCTTTGGAAGGTGTTACACCTTCAATAGATTATTTCTAGATGCTTCTATTTTTTTCATTGGCATAGGACGATAGTGGTACTATCTCTAACGTCACTCCTCATCGAGCATCCCCCACCCTGTATGTGCAAGTAGGGGTACAACCCTTACATTGTCTTTTTTAGCATATGTGCATAGTTGTTGAGTTTCAGCCAAATGGCTTCCCCTTGGTCCCTAGTTCACATGCTTTTCCTATACCAAGGGCACTACAAGAGTGGAATCCCTTATGGAGGATGCCCCACCTTTTGTCCCTCCTATCTCTCATCCTCAGGTCATGGATGCTCCACACTCTCCCTCCACCTTGGACTCTCCTCCCACCTCTTTTGCCCCACCACCTCCACATGATCATTTAGAGCTTCTTCCTCCTCTTATTGCCCCGCTACCCCCACATGATTAATCTCCTCTACAAATAGATAGTCCCTCTACACATCCTTACATCACACCCCATCAACATCACACACAATCTTGTCTAGATTATCCATTGTAATACTCCGAGGACAAGAGAACTCTTCAAGAGAGAAAACACAGATTTCACACTCAATCCTCCGATGCCCCAAAGGAGCACCTTCTCTTTATTATATAACAAAGAGTATCCCCTCAAAGGAAGCTCCACCCAAGGATCAGATACATGGATTGGTGATTTTTCAGCAAGCTCCATCGTTGGATTAGTTTTTTGGATGGGTGACATGTCAGTCCTTGTCCTATTTAGTTGGTCAAATAGGTTTGACCAAAGGGAATCTTTAGAGAATCTTGTTGTAGGAAGCTCAGAATCATAGGAGTAAGGTATTGTTGGAAATCTCTCGACAAGAAAAATCATGGGGGGAGAAGGCAAGGCTCATTTACTTCAGAAAGGGGTAAATCTTTTCATTTTTGAGGCCTAATTCATCCGTTTAGTCCTCCAAAAATGGCTTTAAAGTTTAGGCTATTTTCAACTTCTGCCCTATTAGTAAAAGTGATCTTTTGGTGATATCTCTATTTGATCTACATTCTTCATCATGTGTAACATCCTTCCAGATGTCACCACCCCAAGTTTCATCTCTAGATCATATGCCTAGCTATTGATTATAAAGTTTCCAAGCATGTTTTGGTTTTTGGCCTATTAGTAGAAGTACTCTTTTGGTGATACCTCTAGCTTATCTACTTAGTCCCTCATGTATAACATCCTTACAGATATTACCAAACCAAATTTCATCTCTAGATCATCTTTCTAGCTATTGGTATTACAAAACTCCCTCCTTTTAAGATCCTTTTAACCTTTTAACGTCCTTATTTTAACCTTTAACCCTTTAACCTTTTAACATCCTCGTTGTGAAGTTGGTGCTCAAAGGATTTCACTAACATTGGTGTGTGGGTCAAGTTGGCTGCTAGCTCCCATGTCGCCTCATACAAGGGGTACCCTTTCCAATGTACCAAGTATTCCACATGTGGATGGCAAGTACCCCGGATGCGCTTTTGGAGAATGTGTTTGACTTCATACTCCTATGTGTGATCAACCAGGGTTAGACAAGGTCAACTTTCTTGGATGGAAGAGAAGTGGTGCGGCTGGGGAGCATGTCGGTGTAATAAGGAAACATGAAACACCAAGTGAATCTTCATTTGTGGCGGGAGGTGATAGGTCATAGCTCCGATGCAACGCAAGATGGAGAAAGGTCCAATGAAACAAGGTTTGAGCTTATGAGGACTACCTAACTTGAGATTGGTGGTTGATAGCCAAACTTGATCTCCCACAGTGAACTCCATGTGTTGATGGTGTGCATCTGCATACTACTTCTGCCAATTTTGGGTGATTTGTAATCTATGCTTGGCGTGCTCCACTCCCTGTTGGATTCTAGAAACAAAAGTGCTGACAACATCCACGTTGGTAGCCACCGGACAGATCGTCATTAAGCTTGAAGGTGTGGAAGGATGCTCCCCATACATGAGGAAGAATGATGTAACTTGTGTAGAGGCATTCATTGAATTGTTGACGCAAATTCCACCAATGGGAGTAAGGTGTCCCAAATCTCTTGCTCATCCAAAGTAAAGCCCTGAAGCATGTCCTCAATAGTGTGATTTTTCCTCTCTATTTCTCCATTAGTCTATGGATGGTAAGCTGTGGACATAACCAATTTGATTTTGAAGAACCAAAAGAGTGTTCTCCAAAACAAACTAGTGAATTGAGTACCTCTATCGGTGATGAGCTCTTGAGACAAGCCATGATGGGAAAAGATTGCATCTAAGTACAATTGAGCTAGTTGCGGGGTAGTCACATCCTTGGTGGTAGGATGTACATGAATCATTTTTCTGAGTCAATTGACAAAGATTAAGATGGAATCAACCCCGGAGGTGGTCTTAAGCAATTTACATACCCAATCCATGCTTACCTATTCCCAACGTTGTGTAAGAGTGGGGAGAGGTTGAGAGAGCCCTGTGGCAGCTTGATTAGAAGCCTTATTTTGTTGACAAAGTAGGCAATTCTGCACATAATTCTATCACATCATTGCTCATCGCCAATAGTAATAGTGTTTGACTGCATCCAAGGTCTTGTCCATTCAAACATGGTGTGCAATGGCAAAATCATGACATTCTACTCTGATGGAATATGTCCACGGATAAGGATTGGTCTTGCCTAACATTGGATCTTCTTTTATGCATTGAGAATGGAGACCACCTTTATTCCTTCTCTCTCAAACCCCATCAATACTTTGGTAGTATCTCTACAAGCTCCTCCAACACATACACTTGGTTACACTTTTTGGACCCTATCCAAGCATTCCTACCGGGTTTACCACCAGCATGGATGTAAACTAGGACCCTATGCCTTAACGTCCTCTTGTGGGCTCCACACTCTTACTCCTATTGCATGTTATTCTAGCTGATGACCATGGGAGAGATGTCACCACCTAGATGTTATCGGTCCTTTTTCCCCAATGTACATTACTTCTTCCAGCCCATGGAGGCACTTCGGACCATCAAGAGATTGCTTTTAGGATTCATAGGTTCTTGAGAGGAGATTGGGCAGCCCTTCAAGAGAAGTACACCATTAGAGCCCAAGTTGCAAGCGGATTTTAGAGTCTCCATAACCCCATGCCCTACCTCCAAAGCATTGTTGTCTCCATTGATCCTTGTGAGGTCAAGTAGAGGAGTACATGTGGGCAGCCCATGCACTCTCACCCTCACAACCAACATTCTTCTCCTTTGAGACTTTATTAGATCCTCCATCCACCTTCCTTTGAGGACCTTCCTTCATCTTCCATGATTATCAATCAGATGAGGAGTTACAACTAACAAAGTCTTGCTTTGCCCATGCACTACTTCACTCTCCATGCTTTTGAACCAATGTGCCATTTGGGCTAGTTTTTGAGCACCTACAAGATTGCTTCTCCCCAAATATTCCAAATTCAAGTTTCTTTTTCTCTTTGCATTCTACCAACACATTGCTTATTGAAAAGTTTGTTTGTTTGGAGCCTCTCATCTCCTTGCTCTAGCAAACGAGACCTCACGTGTGCATCCTATTTCCATTGGGAATTTATTTTTTTTGCATTTGGCTCCTTGCACTATTTTCTTATAGATGTGATAATATATTTCTCCCTTCTTGTCTATCCATCAATTTGTTGGGGCTACTTTAAGAGGCTACAAGACAATTATTGTGGGAATTTAAGCAGCCTTGGACATTCACCCAGATTGGGTGGTGGTCCAATATGATGTCTCCAATGCCTTCAATACCATCTCATCCAACACTATTTTAAGCTCTTTGCTCAGATTAGATCCTCCTTGATCCCTTTTATCCATATGTTCTATGGTATTGAAACACCTCTATTATACAACCACCATATTGCTGCAAAAGACTTCTCATAATTGACATCAATTGAAAGCACATGATAGTAGGATCTATTGGGAGGCCCTCTATTTACCATAGCACATTACATGGCTTCACGACAAGTAGTAATAGCTTTCATGTCTTGTCTTTTCTTATCCATCTTGGATTACACTCATATTATGGGCCCCTTGGATAAGATAGTTAGAGTGGTGTTTGCTTTCGCACTCAGCTTAGAGGCCTTGGTTTTATGAGTCCAAACTCATAAGTGCAAGATCTAGAGCCCATGCACGATCCTCACTCTTATTGATTTTACACCAAGATTCCAATTCCCTATCAAGGGAATTGGAATCATCAAGGGTTTGAGAATTTTATGCTCTTTGTGTGTTAAGATAGGAGGATTTTTGTAGTTTGTTCATATTAGATACCTTAGTACATGCCATAGCCTATGCTCACCTCCTCTCCCAATTGGGAATTACCCAAGTGGCCTATTCTGTTCTTAGTTAATGTTACCTTCCTAAGGCCTCATATCTAGCACAAACATTCCCTCCTAGGGATGCATTGTTGCCACATTTGTGGATGTTTAATAGTACTATCAGCAAGACTTTCTCCACTTTGTTAGGGCCATGCACACTCCCAAAGATATCATATGAGTGTAGGCAATAGGTAGCTCTCCTCGTAGTCATAGGTGGATGCGGTCTTATAAGACAAGAGGCCACCACACCAATAGCATATATCAGAGCATGGGCTCTAGTGGTCCCTTGTTTAGCATACCCATTCTTATATGAAGGTCCATCCTTTTTGTTGGGACATATCACCACAATTGATTCAAGCATTTATGCCTAGAAGGCATGTCTTTGATTGGCTTGTGACTTATTGCCAGACCTTGCACGCACTTTACTCGCCAAGTTTATTGAGTTTATAGAGTCTTTGTCTCCCTAGACTCTAGGAAGCTCCATGTGGATCTCAATGAGCATATGCACACTCACACACTTACTAGCATCCTCATTGATGCACCCCTACCTAACAAAGTTAGGATATGAGTCTCTTGCAAGAGGGAAGGCTCTAGAGCTTGGCTCCAAGCTGCACCCTTGATTGACAACTTTTGTTTCACTTCTGAGGAGTTTTCCACAACACTTTGACTGAAGTTGGGTCTCCCACATCCAGCTCTCATAGGATTGCCGGACCAGTGCATATGTGGTTCCTCTTATGACATACAAGGGATATGCTTTCTACAATATGTAGTAGGTGGTGAGCACACTATAGAGTCCATGATGCACTTTGTGATATAGTTGCTCAGATCTTACAAGCTACAACGGCCCATGTTCAGATTAAGTGATGGTTGAAACTACTGGGACCACCGCTCGTTGGGTGCAAGCAGATATAGTTACTTTCATGGATGGTTGCCGCACCTTACATGATGTGGTGGTGGCAAACCCTCTACAGGCAGAGTCCTTGACATGAGCAAGTGTACAAGTAGGAACAACAACAACCATTGCCTCTAGGGGCAAAGAGGACCACTATACACCACAGCTCTCATCGGATACCTTTGTCCCTCTAGCGACTGAGATTTTTGGGCGCCTATATCACCATTTTGACAGTCTCCTCAAGGATGCAAGATGATGTTTTTTGCAGATGAGAGGGGCATTGGTTGTCTCTCTAGCCATGATCAGGTTCTATTACTGACCTCACGTCTCAGTCACTTTGCGATGCTCTCAGGTGTCTTCATCGGCGTGCGGCTACAATAGGTACATTGAGCACGGCTAGGGTCATCCCTCACCATTTACCATACATACCATTGAAGGCCTCTACCACATAGTTTAGGAGTAGACCTTCCCTCCTTGAATTTTTTGCTTCTTGTTCTTGGAGCGCTTTTTCCATGGGTTCCTTTGAGCCCTACAGATATTTGTCTCTAATTTTGGTTGTTTCAGACTATTGGGCCTAGAGTCTCTCTTTCTTTCTGCACTTGTTTGTGTTTTGTACTCCTTTCCGCTTTCTTTCGAGTACCTTTCTGTATATATTTATTGTTTGTGGACTTGTGAGATAATTAGACTCTAAGTTCTGTAGATTAAACTCACAATTAAGACGCGTGTGCAGACAAACGGACTTGTGAGGTAATCAGACTCTGAGTTTTGTAAATCAAACACACAATTAAGCTGTCAGAGGTGAAATAGCAATACATTAAACAAAACAGCCGATAACAGCGTCTGCATAGTATTGGTCTCGATCTACTTGTTTTTAACCGGTCTGGACCCAGCGGGATTCAGACTTTAGAGTTCTTAATCTTTCCTGACAGCAGATGTTTCTTCGGATTACATCCGTGTATTTTCTAAATTTAGTGACATTATATCACTTCCATCAATACTTTTGATAGAATAAGAATGACTTTTCTCATTTCGTTGTTGTAGTTTATATGGCTACTGCGAGATAGACATATATACTCAAAAGATCAGAAACCTCGCACCATGTACGAGACTTTCAAGAATATCTTGTATTTTGAGAATATTCTTCCCCTTCCAGCGCGTGACAGAGTACTACTATTATGAAACCTGCTGGACATTATGCAACAAGGGAAACAGCGCAGAGGCCCTAAGATGTTAGTTCCATGGTGTGGAACACGATAGGACTTCAATCAGTCCATGCAGTTTTTGTCAATGTAGCTGCAAGGATGGGCTACACCTACCGTAGACTCATTTGCTGCATGTACTTACGTGCTTGGTGATCATATGGAGCAGCTATGTACTGGTTTATCCACAGATGGACGAGAACATGCAAAAAGCCCGTTTGTCCATTTCAAATGTTTGTCTGGAGGTGGTAATCACTTTAAACACTGCTTTGAGTGTGGCTGGATTCTATCAAGATCGCTAGCTTTTTGCTTAGTTCCATTTGATAGGGTCCTATTCTTCTCCAGAGTCTTGTGTTACAACAATATCCCCGAGCTTTCCAGGTGGGACCATCATGACTCCGGCACTTCCCGAAGACAAGAGTCTGTTCATGGACTCCGGCACTTTCGGAAGACAAGAGTCTGTTCATGTTGGAGGGTGCTGTAGCAGGTCACTAGATGATCACTTGCAAATTGAAATTGATATTGATATTGATCTCTCTTAATTGAAACTTTCAACATAGACTTTAACAGACCTCTGATATTTTTATTAATGAGTCGAGTATCACATCCAGATATTGGGTTAGATCCGTATTCCTAATCGGTTTATCATATTCATAGGATCATTAGTTTCTTGGCACCTGAGATTAAATTCTCTCATACACCAGATAATGAGCTTGAAAGAAGAATGTCTTCTGCTTCTGGTGACATCTTATATCTAGAGCCTCGGAAAGACCTGCGTCATCTCTTTACCCTGCGAAATAACCACATTTACAATTGCACGACGAAGCGAAGTTGTATGATCGTTCTCCCACTTCAGGACGTATTGTTACAAGTTCTCAGCATTCTTTCAGTTTCATTAGTCATTTTCGCTGTCGCACGGGTGAATCAAACCCCTCGTTGCTGGAATATGCTCGTTCCATACTTTATGCTGTATATTCCTCAAACGAGTGAAGCCTTGACCACGATCTACTTGGATATCCTCTTTAGGAAGTGAAATCTCCCCCACCTTGTCATTTCACGGTTCTGAAATCTTATTTAAACGGATAAGCTTTCAGGGTCTTCAAACTAGTGAACCTGATGCTTTATGAGTTTCCACTTTTTCTCCTACTTTCTATGAACTTGGGTTGATAATACAAAACATGAACTAAAGGCGGATCGTCCTCGTGGATGGGCAGCGAGCAGAGCCACAGCAACCAGAATCTCCCTGTATAGTAGTGGTATATAGGAAGGTTATTTCTTTATTCTTTTAGCCTTGGAGTTATGGACATGTCGTTTGATACATTCGTCGTCAAGAAATGCGCAAAAGTTTACCTTGGAGTTATGGATATACAGTTACATGATACTTCAACAATATGTTGACTATATGATTTGAGGTATCTAAAGTAAAGGAGGACAGATTTCTCTCTTATGTCCTAGGCGGTCGCCTTTTTTCTGGAACTAAAGGCCGTTTTGATAATAAAAAAGTTTAAAACACTGAATTAGGATGCTTGTTTGAATCTGCCGTCCACGCGCATCCACAGGCGGAACGTCGACTTCATTAACATACCACCCAAATAAGGACAGATCCCAATACCAACAAAGATCATGTTGCAAGTTATATAGTAACATTCTACGCATGGGATCACAAGTATAACATCACCAGTATTGGAGTCTACCCACTGTGAACTGAGCTTGGACTTTAATCCTTGGGTCCAATCAAGAATGTTCTGTCCCAAAGTTACCTGGTACTTTGATTTCAGGTGAACTTGGAATGCAGCACCATGAAATGGTTGGAATGATGAAGAGTTTGACTGCAGGTAACGAATAGAACACCAAGCACAAGTTTCGAACTGAATTCTCGACCAAGATTTGACTGGCCAACCAATATCGTTGAACACACTGATCACAAAACGTTAAAAGCTAATATTCTTCGGTCAAGTCTAGGGTGCTTCTGCACGGCACTTGTCTCCGATGACGCCTGTGCATGCATTTGCGAAAGCCTAAAGTCAAATTAATGGTATATTCCACGTACATTCAATTACACATTATTCTTGTGATTTTCAATCCTTCTCTTTCCAAACCGTACTAGGGGCAAAGATATTTTGAGTGGTTTAATGAGTGGTTACAAGTTTGCTCATGCAAGTACATTCCTGTTATTGAGAAAAACTGCATTATGCAAAGTCTTGAGTTGGATGAACCAAGTTTAATAGTGCATAAGAGGAGTCCTCATTGTGAAAGAACGATGTTGAGAATTATATTGTACAACCAAGATAGTCAAAGAATAAGACTAAGGGATTATTTAGTGTAGGCACTCTAAAACTCTGCCCATAGTTTGAGATCTGTTGAATGGATCTACTTATAACTTTCTATTTTCTATAAAACAAGAAGTTAAGCCTGAAAGTGTGAAAGATGTACAAAGAAATAGTAGCGTCCTTTACAAATAACAGAACTGATGATGTCTGTAACTATGAACACTTGGCTCCCGCCATCTACCACGCATGTTTCTTACTTGCTCGTTGTTATCGTACGCGGGTTGCCTTTCCTTGCTCGTTGTTCTCCTTTGCTTTCAAATGCATCGCGTTGCTCGCATGCTCCTCTCATTAGATGCTGCATACATCTCTAGATATTGAATACTCTACGCTGTATCGATATTCACTTTAACTTTCCATCGATCGATAAAAGGCGACCGCGTAGGACAAATGAAGGATGGGAAGACCCCATCAAGCCGTACAAGGGAGAGACAAAAAAAACAAGGTAACATGGGGCTAAGCCCCAAGCTCCATCGATCAATCAGGCTCAAGTACTTCCTGTCAATTCCTCGTTGCTTAGACTTGGATGTATGTAGTACTATCAACATGTCTACATCAATATGTCGACCTGTATCGGTTCGGTCCTATGTGCCGGTGGGATCCTCGTTCTGCTGCGGGTGGCTTCTGCCCTCTTATTCGTACTGTATGTGCCCTCCAGACACTTGCTCGACATAATGGCCAAGGCCCAAGAATCCGGGCGGGGTCATGTGTGTTGTCGCTTGAAAGACGGATAGAACCGAGAGCCTGCAGCGAATCTTGGGCTGCCAGCGTACACCCGGCCAGGTCCACGCGTCAACCCACCGGCCGACTCGTTTGCTAGCCTGTCAAGAATTGTCCACCGGCTGCAAGCGGTGTAGGTCCCAGTTCACTTATTTTCTGCGCATTTTGTGCTATCCACATTCCACTATTTTCATGGAATCTCGTCAGCGTTGAGGAAGTACAGTAGCCCTGAAGCACGTTAGCATAGATGACAAAGCTTCAACATACATGGTCAGTGATATGCGGTTAGGACGTCGTATATATGTGTATAAGTATGCAAAAATATAAACAAACTTTTACTAAGTGGCTCCAGGGCTACCTCATAGAAAATAACATACACAAAGAGGAAAAAGCCTTTTCTTGTTTTCATGGTTCACCCCAAATACAAGTGTCATTGGCTTTCAGTCCATGAGGTATTTTCAACTACATTGAAAATTCCGTGTTTCTTTTTTCATGACTTCCTTGTGGCAGTGGCTGGTAGGTGTTTTGTTTTACAATCTTACCGGCATATCACAATTTTCTCATTGGAAACATTAGAGTGTGAAAAAAGTAATATTGTTATGAGAATATCACTTAGATGGATGAGTCGAATCATCATGCACTCTCGATGTTAAGATTTAATCTCATGTTCATGTTAGACACCCCGTCTTGATCGGCATGATCCGGGTATGAACTGCATTAAGTGTAAGATAAGGATATTTACCTCTAGATACTTTTTAAAACATGTCGCATATCTTACTGTTATTGCTACATTGGCGAACAGAGAATTTATCAGTTATCGTAATATCCTTGTCATACTTGGGGATAGTAATCACAATACGAGCACTTAAATGATCAGTTTAAATGTTTCCTCCAAAGTGGCATCATCACTATGATGCCAATGCTTCGGTACACTTCAAACTTTGGCCTACCCTCCATGTACAATTCGTAGCATGCATCATCTAAGTGGCACAAATTCTCCTTCTCGCAGACACCACGTTCACATAGAATGTTTTTAGATTCATATGCCCACAAGCTTACTTCGAGAGGGTCTGTTTATTATTCTTGGTTGAAAATGTGCACTTTCTGTAGACCTTCACATCTACGACATTTGGTAGGCCTTTCTGGCATGAAATTATCACGTCTTCCTCTACCTTCATTCGGTTCGACAGATACCACGAGTTCTTAGTTCACTTGGAATGAGGCGGATGCGACCTTCCGAGCCAGCCCTGGATATAGGAGAAGGTGTTTTAGAGCACGAGGCATGCATCTCTTCGTCAATAGAAAGATCTTGCCATATTGTCCCAATAGGATGTGCCGATGTTTTCCTTCGCATTTTATAATCAAGTACTGCAGTCAGAAGATTCAGCTCAGAATGCATGCAGCAAATCAAAAGTAACTCCCTCAGTGCTCTGTTCCCATGATGATGAGGGAGGTGTCCACATCCTATCGAAACGTTTGTAAAATCTGTAGCGGGTAATATTTTTTGATTGGAAGGTAGTCTTAGAAGAATATTACTTCTAAAAGAGTTAGAGATACATATGAACAAGTTTTAAATGTTTGATTGTGGGTTCGTCTCAAACAAGCTATTAATATATTTTTATAAAATATATAATGGAAAATCCCCTGATTTTTAATCTTTTTACGCTTCTCAACGTCGAATATACAAAGAACGTATATTTACATTCCTAAGCCTCATCATCATTTTTTCAAATTCATGGACATAATCATGTCCCCAACTCTGTCATGTCATGTGTGAGGCAACTGCATATAATCTGGAAAATATTAAAAAACTAAACTTTGGAGGTTCTAAGTGCGGGGTCACTTGATTTCGCCATTTTTTGTATTTTTATTAATGAATATTAAAATAAACAAATTGTGAAATCAAGTGACCCAGCACTAGACCGCATTTTCGTGAATCCAGAAACATGGTGAACCAAGATCTGCCGTGACGAGACACACTCCCATCATACACGGGAAGACGAATTTATAAAATACCCCTATCATACATGTTCAAAGATCTTTTCCCATCAGATTGTGGATCTTTACCATGTAGCTAGCTACATGGTAAAAATGGTGCGCAGCTTTTTCTCTCGAGGTCGGGAATGGAATGTACCGTCATCCTCTTATCCACCGGCAAGTACATATAGCTTTACTCGTGTGTTTCTCATGGCGATATATGAGCCCACGAGCTTAAGAACGAAAGCCCCACTCCGTTAGACGGTGAATGATAATCTTTACCGGTTGATTAGCTTTGCTCACTTTCTGCAGTGTTACTATTGCAGTGGGATGAAGAAAAATAAAATATACGTATGAGATGAACTGGATCGATCCAGCAATTGTGTAGTTTCTGGTTGGTACTCTTTGTGTAAGAAATATAAAACCATGTAGTTGTAGATTTCAACACCTCCGATATTCCAAGTGGGACGTTGTTGAGATTGGAAACCCAAGTGTGGCCTTTTGTCCAGCGAAGTATCTGAATTATAGGAGTATGAATGTTAAAATAAGTTTCTTGACTGTTTGACATTGGAAATCGTGTTGATATTCTCTCTTATGATGAAATTGGAGTTTTCGTGCATAGGTTCTCACATTCGAGAAGAACTCCCCAATATGCTCATATCGTTTATTGGTAAGAACGCAAATACAACTGAAAATAAAAATATGGAACATTTAATAGTTTGTATACAGATTGTGGTATTCCGGTAAGAAAATTCTGCTCACTGCTCTCAAGATTAAAGGCAAAGTTAGTTGCTTTTGTCCCTTCCTGGGCTGAAATAAGTATGCTCTAATTCCTGTTAAGTCTCTCTACTTGTTCACACAACTTCCGTCATGTCGGATGACATTCCCTTAGGAAGAAATATTTCCTCGTTTATTGGCGCGGTGCTGCTTGCCGAAGCAGCACCACTACGTTCGAAAGTGCAGGAGACTCTAATCTTTCATTCGCGAAGGACAACTACACAATTTTGCAAGATGAAGCATCATCATTCAACATAGTATTTACATAAATACAAAGCAGATCATTAGAGTTTAAATAGTTAACAGTGGAACAGCAATGACATCTGAGCTCGATATTTAAGACGTTACCAACTTTCAAACAAAGTCTAGTTGTCCCTTATATGTCCTCATATTTCACAGGAAATATTCATTTTAATGAACTTATTTGTCCATCATTATTATAGTTCGTATGACTTTCGATGGTTTATCATTATTTTTGTTAACTTATAAAAATATTGGAGTTTCTTGTATTGAAAACATCAAATATTAAATTTTATTAATTAAATCCAACCTTTAATGGTATGTAAGTACATCAAAATGAATTTCACTAATAATTATCATAGATTATAGTTAACCCAATGATGTTTGGACTTCAACATACTCTTTTGGTATTCAAACTGGTCTGATTTGAGTTAAACGAACCAATGTGCATTTCAACCAAAAAGTTCAGGTTGTTTGCAAGGTAACTCATTTTGGACTTCTTCTTGTATCTATTATATGATGTTCCAAGAAGTATCAAATTCCCGTTTGTAAAATTTTACTCTTATAATTAATAATTCCACTTGTTAAAGTAAACATTATTAGTCTTCCTTTGTATGATTTAGCCAGTATTTGTTAGCCTTGAATTCTTTCAAAAGGAGCTTTTTGAACTTTTGTTTATAGTAGATATGACCAAAAAAACTATAATATGGAATCTTTGGTGTACAATTTGGGTTTGAATTAATTATTTATACTATTTTTGTAGTACTTATGTATATAGCTATGTTAGATTTTTTTAATGACTTGTAACATGAGTTGTATGTTAGATGATAATCAGATATATATAGAATCTCTCAAGTGTAGTGGAGAATTTTATGGTTGATTGTGTTTTGAAGCTATAGATCTTCAAGATGAATGGAGATAAATTCTCTTGGCTTCAAGCCAATTGGATGGATTGGCAAATTATGGTAGCAACTAGAGCAAGTTGTATGGTCTTTTTTGTACAATCTTGACATGGGAAGAATTCAAGAGCACAATAATTGAAACATCCCAAAGCTATAAATGCCGCACAAGATAGATTGGTAGAATTGAAGCAAATTGGTTTTGTGAGAAGCTATATCATTCAATTCCAAAACACCATTCTAGATATACTAGAAGGTGAAGCTATGGATTAATTTGCAAGGGGATTGAAGTCACCCACCAAATTGGAAGTGACAATGCAGGAACCCAAACACTTGAAGGAAACCATGCAATTGGCTAAGCGCTTTGATTCCTTGGTTGCCACAACTTGGTCTCAACCTCAACCTTCATAGAACCTACCAACACACTATACACAAGTGGAGTAGCCAACACTAATGGAGATTGATGTCATCTAATGGAGACCATTAGGCACTATAGATAGGGAGTAACTATGAAAAAATGGTAGTTGCTTTTATTGTTGCCAAATTGGACATCACATTGCTGAATGTCTACTCAAAAATGGATGATCTCAATAAATTGCCCAAATAGAGTTTGTGGAATATAATGATTAGGGAAACAAAGAATATCAATAGGAGATATTGAGCCACATATTAAGAACTTGATTAGTTCCTATGGGGTTGAAGCCTCAACTTATGCAAGTTAGCTTCACTTGCAATGTATGATATTTGATCATGGTTTAGGATTTTGGTTGATATTGGAAGTTCAAAGAATTGCATATCCATACAATGAATAAAGAAATTAAATATTCTTATGAAGTTGGTATTTGGAAGTAGATTGATAATGGCAAATGGTAGAAAAGGTTTTGTATCCCATACCTCACATCTTGTTATATTCAAGATTGGCAAGGAATGTTTGGAAGGTATGAGGTTTGTGATAGTGCCTCTACACTATGATATCATTCTAGATCTACATTGGCTTGAATATCATAAAGTTCAATTTGATTGGATTTGATGATAGATTCAATTACAACACCAAGGTAAAAATTATCAATTAGGTTGTTTGGCACCTTTGAGTAAGATACTTAAGAATAGTCAATCCCAAGGTGAGAAGTTTATCTATAAAGTAGCCATAGAGCAAGCTTCAAAGAAAGATATTCCAACTTTTGCAATGCTGATTGTGCATGGAGAATTTGATGAGGGCCAAAAGCCTCATCAAGTAATGGTTGATCAAATAGTTCAAGGATTTGAAAATGTGTTTCTAAATGATCTACCAAATAGGCTACACTCCAATCATGGTTACTCCTTCAAGATCAAAGTTGCTGCCAAGAAGTACTCCAATAAGTAGACCAATCTATTGGCTCTCACCAAAGGAGTTGGAAGAGCTTTGAACAACATTGATGGAGTTGTTGAAGGATTTAATATGACATTGTACATCTCCTTGGTGAGCATTGGTACTGTTTGTCCCAAAGAGGATGGAGGATTTAACTTTTCTATTGACTACTGTAGTCTCAATAAGCAAATACTAAAGAATGCATATCCTTTGCCTTGAATTGATGAATTGCTAGATCAATTGAGCGGGGCACAATACTTCTGTAGGTTGGATCTTTGAAGCGACTATCGGAAAATTCCCATTGATAAAGAGGATGTGCAAAATATTACCTTTTGCATAAGGTATGGGCATTTTGAATGGAGAGTTCTACCTTTTGGGCTCACTAATTCTCCGATAGTCTTCATTGTAAAAGACCGAATCCAAGGAGAGAAATAGGAGAATAGAAACTCACATTGGGACCTTTGGATGAGGGAAAAATCTGAATGTCTAGCATGAGCTTTGGCTTTGGTATTTATAGGTAGCATACAAGGCCCTTGAGAAGCTTCTCAAGAAGCTTCCTCAAGCCGCTTTCTTAGAGTGCAAGCCAAGTTAACTTCTAGAAGCTTCCTTCAACTTCCTTCTAGAAGCTGCCTACTTGGCGTGCAAGCTAAGCTAGTTGGAAGCTTCTAGAAGCTTCCTTCTAGAAGCTACTTACTTAAAGTGCAAGCTAAGCTAACCAGGAAGCTTTGCAAGAAGCTTCCTAGATACTTCCGGAATATTCTAGGCTAATTTGTCTTATGTGCTACTTCGTGAGCCCGACTGACTTGTCGCTAAACTCCATATTGTTACATTCATGGACCAAATGCATTGGATGTTGGATGGGCTATTGGATCGGTATGTGGTGGTGTTCTTGGAAATATTTTAATCTATAACAAGAGAGAGATAAAACACAAAAATCACAAAAGAGAAGTTCTAAGACAACTATGTCAATGGAAGTTTTATTACAAGAAGTCCAAGCGTGGTTTTTGGCAAAAGGAAGTTACCCTCTTGGATCATAAGGTCTTATAGGGGGATCAAGATGGAAGAGGAGAAAATCAAGGCCATTATTGATTGGCCTACTCCATAGAACAGTGTGCATTTAATGGATTGGTTAGTTTTTACCAATGGTTCATCCACTACTATGCTCATGTGACCACACCATTGACCAATCTCTTAGTGAAGACCTCAAGCTTTTAGTGGACCACCAAGCACAAAGAAGCATTTAAGAAGCTGAAACATATCATATATTCAAGACCTATTCTTCAACCATATGATTATTAACCACCTTGTGTGGTTGATTTTGATCTTTCAAAACTTTGCTATTAGAGTTGTGTTGTAGTAGGAATTTCTAAATGTGTTACATTACATTGTCTTTGTGTCTCATTGACTAAACACTGCAAAAAGGAATACTCTACTTAGGATCAAGAATAACTAGCAATGGTATATACCACCAAGATATGAAAGCATTATCTCTTTGGGGAAACAAGTTATCATGCAAACCGATCAACAAGCTTTGTTGTAGACATTACATTTGGAGCACATGAAGGGTTGACATCATCAATAGGAGGAACAATTGTATAGTTGTTTGACATCAAACTTGATAGGTTCCATGTCATGCCCAATGCTCTATCATGAAAACCTGATTTGAATACTCTTTGTGGACCTCTTCTTCTTCATCACAATAGTAATTACAACAATATCAATTGACTCAAAAGTCTAAATTGAGTTCAGGACCATTTACAACAAGACCTCTCCTTTCATATAGTACAAGGCTGTCTTGCAACACATGAAAAGGAATAAAACACCTTCTCCTTCAAGGAAGGACTTCTAATTTATGAGAACTAGATCTATGTTCCTATCAAGGGTGATATGCAACTTGTGTGCCTTCAAGAAGCCCATAACTTACCAATCACTAGTCACATGGGCGTGGACAAGACCTTGGGTACCCTACAATACCTATAGTGAGGGTCCAACATAGCACAATTAGAGAGTTGGTCCGATCTTGTGAGAGCTATAAATGCAACAAAGCTAGTAACCAAAGCCAAGTGGACTCCTTCAACCACAACCAATTCCTTCTACCCATTCGGAACATGTAAACTTAGACCTCATCACATCCTTGCCAAAGATAGACCAAGGCCATCAACCATCATAGCATTTTTTGATAAGCTCAACAAGCAGAATTATTTCACACTGACCATGAATACCATTAATGGTCCAACATTGGTCTAGATCTACTTTGACATTGTCTTCAAGCACCATGGGATGCAAAGAGTCCTCATTTTTAATTTAGATTGCTACTTTATTGGTAAATTTTGGCAAGTGCTTTTTAAACTTCTTGGGACCAAGCTTGCCTTGTCTACAACTTATTATCCTCAAATGAATGGACAAACAGAACAAGAAAATCACACTTTGGAGGACATGCTATGTGCCTTTGTCAACATGCATCACACTAATTAGGATACTTGTCTTGCAACTACTGAGTTTGCCTACAATAATTCCAAGTAGACAAGTATTGGCTTTTCTCTCTTCTTCCTTAATTATAGGCAAGATCCACTTGTTCCAAATTCTCTTCTTGCTCCTCCGCCATCTCATATCCCACATACTTCCACTCTCTTGTCCATGTTATCTAAATCTCAACACCAAGCCAAGTCACATCTTCTTATTGCTCAAAATTGGCAAAAGAAATATGTTACTAAACATCATTGTGATCTCACCTTTCAATTAGGTAAGAAAGTCATGCTCTCTTCTAATAACTTTACTCTCCCACTTGATACTCACGTCCATGAACTTACTCTCAATTGGATGGGTCCATTTAAGATTACTCAGATTATTTCTCCTATTGCTTATTGACTTGCTCTCACTAGTCATATGTGGATCCATCATGTCTTCCATGTTCCAAAACTCAAACCCTTTGTTTCTAACCTATCATCCTTTTCTACCTATCTCAAATCTCTTCCTCCTCCTTTCCATGTTAATGATCATGAAAAGTATAAAGTTGATCAAATACTCACACGTTGCACCATCCAACATGGCCGCCAATGACACACTAAGTACAAAGTCCTTTGGAAAGGATATCCTTTTGATGATGCCATATAAGAGCCTCTTTCGCATCTCCACAATGCACCAAAAGCCCTACAAGAGTTCAAGGATTCCTTGGCAATGAGGATATCAACTATTAGTGGTGGGGGAATATGTAACAATATAGAGTTAATAGGCAAGTTAGTCAAGACTAACTAGGTAGCAAATAGGCCAAATTAGCCAAGAATTCTAGGGATGCTCTAGAAGCATCTATGGAGCTTCTAGGAAGTTTCTTAGTCCCTTCCAAGTATTGATTAATATGTATGCCAAGAAGGCAACTTCTAGGAGCAAGACTCTTAGTATTGATTAACATATATGCCAAGTAAGCAACTTCTAGTAGCAAGTTTCTTGGGAAGCTTCCCAATTAGCTTAGCTTGCATGCCAAGTAGGTGGCCTCTAGAAGTAAGTTTCTTGAGAAGATTCCAAACTAGCTTAGCTTGCATGCCAAGTGGATTGCTCTTAGAAGGAAACTTCTTGAGAAGCTTACAGACTAGCTTAGCTTGCACTATAAGAAGATAGCTTTCAAGAACTTCTTGAGAAGCTTCCCAAGAGCTTTGTATATTCCCTATGAATACCAAAATCCAAGCTCATGCTAGCATTTGGAGTTTCACTCATTCAAGAATCCCAATGTGATATTTCACCCCGGTCTTCCATTCTCCTATTTCTATCTTGGTCCATTCTAGAACTCATAATTATTTACTCCTTTTTTTGCAAAATATATAAGAGACTCATATTCTCTTATTTAGCACATACCAACCAATCTATAAATTTATTCTTACCTCATCTACGTTCATTGAAAAGTATGAAGTATCACATCTTCTCTACTTTTGAAGGGATGCTTCTATAGCTCTTCAATGTGTGGTTTAAGTTACAAATAACTCTCTTTTTAGTTTTAGGAGATGTGATCTCACATTATAGGAGACTAAAACACCATTAACATTTATAAAAGCATGAGTTGTGTCAAACTCTTTATTAGTAAGTAGGATTTCATATTATAATTGCACTTTTCTTTTGGTATTTTTTATGTTAGTAGATTTCTATAAGTATGATATTTAAATCATATTTTTGGTTGGCTTGTGATCTATTGGTTATCCAAACTTGTATTGTACTCTCAACTTTCATGGACTTCTTATCCTTAGACTCAAGGAAGATTTAGATGGATCTTAGTGAGATGCATTCTCATATCTTACTAACAAAAAGACTTAAGTATAATCTTAATGAACAAATGCACTTTTATTTATTACGAGGATTCTTATTAACGTGCTTATTCTTGGAAGGATTAGGATTGTCTTTTATGAAAGAAGGAGTTCTAAAGCTTTGCTCCATGCTTGTCTCTTGATTAAGGATTTCTATTTCATGTTTGATAAGTTCACCATTGCACTTAGTCTATGGTTGGATTTACCACATCTAACAATTTTTGGTCTATTAGATTATTGCAATTATGGATCTCTATATGAAAAAAAAGTGCATATGTTATTATGTGCTTTAATTGCATGATGGATATTAAAAATAAAATAATAAAGATCTTATCATTTATACAATTCCAAGTTCCAATTGAATGGTGGTTGGATTTCCTTGTTTTACTTCCTTGGAGAGTGAGAGCAAACAAAGCAATTTCAATTGAGAGATACACATTGCTTGATCTGGTGGTTTGTCCTATACAACCATAAGCATCAGGATAAGTAACCACAGAAACAATAGTACTTGAAACCATTGCAACCATGAGTAAAGACTATTATTCACCACAATTATCTTTGATACTTTCAACCCTTGGAAATAGAGATTTCTAAGGATCTTCATCATCATTTTGATAGTTTTGTTGGTGAGTTACCTTAAGCATCTTTGCAAAGAAGTACAATTATTGTACTTTATACATCATACTCACCTCGTATTTTGGATAAAGAGTCTCAATCATGCTCCTATTCGCAAGTATTAGAGGTACCGAACATGCATAGAAGGGAGCTTCCATGACATCTAAGATACTTCAACCACGTCAACCAATTTTACACCCTTAGATTATTTTTTATCATACGGATCAATGATAAATTACTAGCATTGCATATCAATTTTGGTTAGCTTTTCCATGTTTTTCTTAGGATATAGAATTTTCCTTTTATGCTTTTTCTTCTTTCTGCATATGTCAATGCTCCTCTTTTCCGTCGAGGTATACTATTTGGCTGGAACTCATCCCTGTACTATTCGAGAAACTGATAAAGAGTAGAGTCAGAGTCCATTTATAGATATTCTATAATCCTATAATTATTCTCTAGAATAATTTATGAAATTCATCTCGTTGACAGGTATCGCACCGCACAAGGAGAAAGAAAAATTCTGTTACAGTTCGCCTTCAATTCCATTCATCTCGAGTCCATTTGTCCAACATGAAATACAAGATAATGGAGGTTAGATTGCTCGAAGATCTACCTTGTTTGTATGTTTAATATGAAGAACATTACAAATTGTGTGGGTTTAGTTATCATTTGTTACTAAACTGAAAAAGAAATGCAGCACTTAGGCATGCATCTCCCAAATTAACCACACCCCGACATCGTACAGTTTGGGGAAATAACTCTTGACAGGCACCTTCGATTTGCGGTAATCCGGAGTCTAAATCTGCATTAACCCGAAGGAGAGAATAATGGGAAGTAGAGTGATTGAAGATACATGGAACATGGACGACCACTGTACGAGTACTGTGTCGTATGTGATCGATGGTGAGCGTAGAGTGGTAGACAGCGAGAGAGCTATGATGATGACCGGAAGCGAAAAGGTGAAAGGAACCGGAGCAGGGGGGGGGGTGGGGGGGGTTTATCGAAAGCTACGTGGCCTAAGCACATCTGGTGGAAAGCTGGAGCCAAGTGTTGTTGTTGTTTTGGTGCTGTGCAAGTGTTGTGTTGGGGGCAGCTCAGCCTTCGACCTCCAGAAGCACTACGCAACAAACAAACGAACAGAAGAAAGAAGAACCCGAGGAGCCCTTACATGTTACTGCTGCTACAGCTGCATTCTCTCCTCTTCAATCTCTTCTCTTCACCTTCTTCTCTTTTATTACTCGCACGGAGATCTTCTCATTCCCTTCTCCTTTGTTCTTATTACGGTCACACAAAGCAGGAAGGAAGAGAGGCGGTCGACCACGGACGCAGAGGAGAGAGGAGGAAGAGGAGCGCAAGATCGGTCGCGACGAACAAGTCAGTGTCAGTCTTCTCCTCTGATCTGATATGAGATGGAAGAGCAACTCGGGCCAAGCATCAAGAGTCAGACGTGGTAGTGTAGCGGAGTGGCCTGCATTAAGCGGGGCGGGGTATCCAGAGAAGAGTTCGGTTGTAGGCCCGAGGTTTTGTGACAGCGAGTCGTTTGTTCCTACCCCGTTACCATGACTCGTTATTACTTGTCTATGCAGTAGATTCCGTGCGTGCCTAGTTTGGATTCTTGCCTGCCTGCCTACCTGCCATGCACGAGATTTCCATTGTTTGCGTTTGGAGGATTCTTAGACGCGCTTCTGGCAGTGGTTTACGTGGCGAGATTCTTCTGGATGTTCCGTGTTTAGGTGGGGAGGGGGTAAGAGATCTACTGGTTTGGATCGTTCGGTGTCTTCGCGCTCTTGATTAGTTTCTTCTTTGGTCCTTTCGGATTCTTGTTTGTGTCGGGAAGTGAGGAGTTTGTGGGTTCAAGATAGTAGGCACGAGAGAACGGTTGTAGTGGTTGTAGGAGCAGTCGGATTTTTATGTGCCTCAGCTTCTTAATTCAGGGTTGTTTTTCCAGCCTTCTTTCCTCTGTGGTGATTGCTAGATTCTGTGTTTGCTGCCCTTGGAACGAGAGTCGAACACCTTCAGCCGATTTGAATAAGTAGAATGACCGCGTAGTGCTAGACGCGAGATTGAGTGCTAAGTTTGGAAAGGAGTCAATACGCTTATTTGTTAAGAGTTCATGTGCTGATGCGCCTCTGTAGAGGCAGGAAGCGCTCTTTGTCTTTCTAAGCGGTACAGGCGAGCTATCGTTCCCCTGGTGATTGAATGAATCTTCTTTCTGCAGGGCCCGAGTTGGGAAGCTAGTTCAGTACATCTCATCTGGCGGGGGGCCTGCCTGTCCCTCAACGACCTCTCGGGTCGATGGCGCAGTCTCAGCCACCACCGTTTGAAAACATGGAGCCGAAACATGAACGAGGTGCGCACTTCCCCGACGATCGGAATCAGGACTATTATCCTAGCAATGGCGCTGGTAGTTACAACAACAATGGGCCAGAGTCGCAGTCAAATATGCAGGACATTCCACTGGAGAAGACAAACTCGATGATGAAGTCACAAGAGAAAGTTCTTCTCCATGGATCTCTGGATGTCTATCTGTACCAAGCGAAATGTTTACCCAACATGGACATGTTCTCTGAGAAGCTCCGTCAAGTGTTCTCTGTGTTCAACGTCTGCAAAGTGCCATTTCAAAAGTCTGACCCCAAAACTCAAAAGGTGCATCGCAGCCATGTGATTACCAGCGATCCCTATGTATCAGTTGTTCTTGCTGGAGCCAGATTGGCTAGGACTAGGGTCATAGCTAACAACCAGGATCCTGTTTGGAATGAGCACTTTTTGATTCCAGTGGCGCACAGTGTATCGGAGATTGTATTCAGTATCAAGGACAATGATCTACTTGGAGCTCAGCTGATTGGAAACGTGGAAATACCTGTCAGTCAAGTTGTTGAATCAGGAGATGAGGGAATCGAGGGTTGGTTCGACGTCATCGCGTCTACAGGCAAGGTTGTACGAGATGGTGCTCAATTGAGACTAAAGATTAAATACATACCGGTACATGAAAATCGACTGTACCAAAGTGTGGTCGAAGCTGGACCAGACTACTACGGAGTACCAAACACTTACTTCCCCCTTAGGAAAGGAGGAAGTCTTACACTGTATCATGACGCTCATGTGGAGGAGGGCACTCTACCCAACTTTAAACTTGATAACGGACTTGTTTTCCAGCACAAAAGATGCTGGGAGGATATCTGTACCGCCATTTTGGAAGCACATCACATGGTGTACATTGCAGGGTGGTCCATCTACGACAAGATCAAGTTAATGAGGGACATCAACAGGCGAATACCAGATGGTGGGGATTTGACATTGGGTGAGCTTCTGAAGAGGAAGTCCAAGGAGGGTGTTCGAGTGCTTCTTTTGGTTTGGGACGACAAAACATCTCACAACAAACCTTTGATCAAAACTGTGCGTTTGGACTTTTGCCTCATTAAACTACCATTTTTTTCATGTATGCTTCGTGTGCTTGTGGACAACTACTTGTATTTTAATTCCAAATTGCTTGCTCACTAGTATAAACTTTGTTTGGAAGATCTCTTGTCAAATTTCAATATTGAGTACAGTAATTTAGCTACTAGACTGAATTGGCTGAAGACTTGCTAAATTTCCTGTAGTGAACCAAGTTTTGTGTGAAGGTCCTTGGATTAATCCAGAAATCTCTGACTTCCTAATTAGCCAATTTTGAGAAATCGGAATGGCACTGGATATATGCTATATTTGAAACATTTCTATCATGTTGCTTCTTGATTTGGCATAAGAAGACTAAATCTCGTTCGGGGTTTTTGATGTAATTACAAATAGGTCCTGATAACCAAAGGTATCCTTATTTTGAGAGGAGTCTAGAATTTACCCGAAAATGGCACAATATACTGTCACTTATGATGAGAACCTTTCTTCCTAGTCTCTGAAGTAGATGGTCTATCCTCAGTCATTCTGACTTCTGATGTATCAGACATCCTAGCACTCAGCTTTCCTAGTCTCACCAGAGTAGACACTCCTGATTGCACTCAGCAATATTCAACTCACTCTCTCTCGGAACCTTCAAAGATAGTACACAGCAGCACTCACGCAGCATGAAAGGTACCCCAGTGGTAAGCAGCATAGAACACACCTAAAACAAGGTACAAGGTGCTGGGAATGATCCTTGTATGAGAACTCACCTTAACATGAGCAGAGAGCACTCATATATATGCACAAGCAAGCTCTAGAAGGTTGCGAGCCCTAGTTAGCCCTAAACTTCACCTTAATCATGTATCTAGCCTAATCATGTATCTAGTCACTAAACTAGAGATTATCAAAACTAACAACTTAGAAAAGACGATCCCTTACGGCACACCTTCCTTGTACAGAGAACATATTTACCAGATATCAATTTCTTGGAAGGCCATATTGGAGAGCTCCTGTAAACCCGTTTTTCTATGTTTATTCATTATGAAACGCGTCGGCTTTCTGCTTCGTGTTTCATTACTTTTAATACTGGATGACAGTATTGAAAGTCCTGTGCAAGACTAGGAAACGCATGAGTTCCCCACATATGAGATATTGGTAATAGAGCAGGACGATTGTTGTGCCTCGTTTGCACTACCAAAGTGCCTAAGAAAGAGAGCTGATGTTTTTGTGCTTAAGATCTGCAGACAGCAGCAGGATGCTTTATTATTGCATATAGCTCCTTTGGAGTAGCGCTGGACAACCTAACAATCTACCCAAGAAAAATATGTCCAGACCATGTACTGTGCACAAATATCCTCTCTCATTTCCTTTCTATGTAATTCTTTTTGAATTTGCATGACTTGCTGGAGACTTAATGATGACTTTTCAGAATATGTTCTTCCCTGTAGTATCTATATATTTTAGATAGTACAGAGTTCTGGATAACCCGTTCCCAGAACGGCTTCTGTTCTGGGAACGGCTTCTGTTCTCGTATACCAATATGTTAGATAGTACAGAGAAGAGCATACTTCTAGCATATCATTATCCGCCCAACAACCCTCGAAGTCATACATTCTGTACTTCTTTTATTGTATTCGGTAAAATACGGAGATTACTGTTTCATGCACGTGACCCAGTTTTTACTTGCTCTCCTTCCTCAAGCGACCTCTCGCACACGACCTCTCTCATTCTCTCACACTCCTCTAGTGGTATTTCTCGGCTCTTCCTACTCTTCTCAATGTTTTCCCTCTGCTTTTACTTATTTCGCTTCTAGTTTTCTTATCATTCGCATTCTGCAATGCTGTTTGCTTGTCATTCCCACAATAGCGATCTATGTTTCTGCAGGTATTGTCAAGGTGCGTCTTGTATCTTTTCTTTGCGCATGCTTCCGGTTCTGCATCTTCCATGACCATTCTCTTCTAGTATTTTCATCTTTCCATCAGACACCTTTATTCTTTTTGCCTTACAGCTACTTCTCCAAGGACTGCTGGTTCCAGCACACCTCACTGCGACCATTCCTGAGAGGCAGTTCGGGAAGCAACCGAGTTTCCCTTGGCACTCATGAGCTGTGGATCAGAAACTTGGTACGAGGGGTACCGGCATTCCCCCAGCTACTTCTGCACTGCGTTGGGCCCTGATGAAGTTGTTAGCGCTTTCGTGCAGGCCTACTATGACAGTCTGACACTGACTGCTTCCTTGAGTTGAGTGTTTTAGGACTACATGTGTTCATAGCACATGCTGCGATATACTATATCCAGTCATCTAACGCTTCGCTCTACTTCCCCGTTCTCTGAGCGATTTCATAACTCTCGGTCTGGCTGACTCACGGATCTTCCACGACCTTCGATTTCAAGGCTTCTACACGATTACCGACTTCTGATGAACTTAATCTTTCTCGTCTGGCTCGTTAAGTCGTCGATTCCCCGTTGAGTTTATTTCTCTACATGCGCTGTTTATCTGTTACCGTTTATTCGATGCATGCTACCCGTATATAGGTGTTGCTCTTTAGATGTTTCTAGGTTGCGTTTCCTTCTGCTTACATTCGATCAGTTGCTTCCATTTCATCTCCTTTCCCGATTTTATACTAGTTTCGACTAGCACATGTTTTGTGCACATTCCATATCATGCATCTCATTTGCATTCAATGAGTTCTGGATCTCCCGTTCCTCGAACGGCTTCTGTCCTCATTCTTCTATATCCAGTCCTGGATCCCCCCCGTACCTCGAACGGCTTCCGCTCTCATCTCCTGATATCCAGTCCTGGCACTCATGAGCTCTCGAACAGAAACTCGGTACGAGGGGTACTGACATTCACTCAGCTACTTCGGCACTGCGTTTGGCACTGATGAAGTCGTACGCGCTTTCGTGAAGGTTTACTATGACCGCCTTCGGCTTCCTTCAGCTGTTTAGCGTTCTAGGACTTAGGCGTGATAGCACCTGTTGCGATATAATCTATCCAGGTTCAATTCGATGCATTTTACGATAGGAATTTATCACTATTCTCGTTTTGAGCATATCTTGGTTACCTATCATATGCACTTAATGAGTTCTGGATCACCCGTTCCTAGAACGGCTTCTGCTCTCATCTACCAATATCCAGTCCTGTTTCGCTTCGCTCTCTTCTCCTAATATCCAGTTGCGTTTTACTTCTCGCTCCGTCTCAGACAAAACAACATCCACTCCGCTCCCGCATCGCTCCACGCCTCCCGTCCTCAACTAATTCCCTCTCTATTACTATTCGGTCGCTGTTTGCCTGTTTCATGGTTCATACATGACTTTCGATGTCAAGGTTCCTGCCCGACTGTTTAGCTTACTTTCATCGTTGAAGCGTTGCTTGTAGGTGGTCGCTTAACCAATGTGTTATATTTCTCTGATAGCTGTTACTGAATACACGTTCTTTACTAGTTCTTTACATATGTTCTTCTCGATATCATGTTTACATACATACATACAAGTTTACATACGTATACCAATACATACAAGTTTACATACGATTTATGATTTACATTTCATCTCATTTTCGCATGTACTTTTCACTCAGTTTTTGCTTTCATATTATTGCCATTCCAATTGCACCTCATATGCATTTAATGAGTTTTGGATCTCCCGTTCCTCGAACGGTTTCTGCTCTCATATACAGTCCTGTCACTCTTCGCTCCAACCCAGCCAAGATATCATCCTCTCCTCTCACACTTCGCTCCACTAAAGCTAAAGCTATGTTTCCCAACTCGCTCAATACTTTCCCTTTACTTCCGAACGGATCGTCCTACTCCCTCAATGATTATTTTCTTCGTTCAATTTCAAATGCTTCCTGCGTTCGTGTTCTGGAAGGCTGTCTATTTTCTCTTACATTATGCATGCTACTTCACTGCAGATGCTACTTATGAAATGCATCAAATTACATTCCTGCTTTATATCAGTTCCGCTTATCTGTCGCTGTGTATTTCCTTACTTAGATTACCTTTGATTCAATATGCGTCCGTTCTTGCTTGCAATTCATACTTCCATATTGCATGTTTCCTACTAAGTGGGGTCTGGATCCACCTTTCTTCGAACGGGTTCTTCTCCCATTGCTCAAATATCATTATCCGCACCTACTTTTTATAAATTATATTACCATTATCTCGATTCACATTGTCTGGAAGTTACCTGCTAGAATCACTGCACAACTGTTCAGCTTATATAGGAAACGCCTCGAGATGCTCGACTCTCAGCGGCTTAGTATGAAAGCTACCTGCCAAAAAAGAGTAGGTATTCAGTGTCTGCGTTCAATTCGTGGTGGAAAAGTGGAGTGGTTTGATGAACGCTTCATGCACTCTGTAGTGCAACGGTTTTACATCACTGGATCTGTTCGCGGAAGCTGTGGAAGATTTGCGCGCGACTCCGTGAATCGTAGAGATCTTGACGAATTGCCATCCTTGAAAGTGCCCTGGGCACAGGAGAGAGAGAGTATAAAAGTTGAGAATCATAAGTAAACTAGCACTACTCTTGCTCCAATTGAGAATAGAGCCGTGTGAACTGCCAAGTAAGTTTCTGTTTCTTAGGTGAGAACGTGAATCCTATATCATGTTCCCTAACTTACGATGCATTTGATTTGGAGTGGACTGTCCCGATAGATTAAATCTGAATCGCTCTTTGTTTGTACAATGTGCCAAAGAATCTGAATGTCAAATAAACATGCTCGAGGATTTACCGTGCAATTACTGGTTCATACAAATTCAATTTCGTGTTATCTCGTCTCTTCTTTATAAGCACTAAGCCAACCCTGTAATTCATTGCTGACTACGAATGAAACTAAGGACGTAGCCTGACACATGTAACTATCTTATTGGAATTTCAGGAAGGTGTTATGGGTACTCACGATGAAGAGACAAAAAAGTATTTTAGACATTCTGCTGTGCGGTGCGTTCTAGCTCCGCGTTACGGGGACAACAAGCTCAGCTGGTTCCGGCAGCAGGTTCGTATTTTGAGCTGTGCATACTCCTACTCGGGATGTGAAAGGGTTTGATAATGCCATTACTATCAAATGTTACATCAAAGTTCTGCTAGAAGTCAGTTCCCTACTCTTCAGTAACCATCACATGCGACATGTTACATAATTTTCGTCATGGGTTGCGTCAGCACTGAGCAGTTCCTCGTCGTTTTATAGCCAAAACTTCTGGTCAAAGTTTTGGTCACAAGTTATCTCCACCACGCCTTGTCTTCCAAAATTATGGCCGTTCTTGTTTCTCTATCCCTCGTCTAGTAGCCTTTCGCCACATACCCCTTGTATTGCCTGTTCAATTCAGGTGGTTTTCTTCTTTTGTACGTCTCTCCTTGATTTATAACTGAATGTTAAATGATCGGAATATTTTTTGTTTTCAGGTGGTTGGAACACTTTACACACATCACCAGAAAATTGTGATATGTGATTCTCAAGGACCGGGGAACACACGGAAAGTGTCTGCTTTTCTTGGAGGACTGGATCTTTGTGATGGCCGGTATGACACCCCTGGTCATCCTCTATTCAGACATATGGACACTATATATAAGGGCGATTATCATCAGCCTACTTTTTCGGTAATGATCGTCGTTTCACAGATGTGTGTGTTTTACTCCGAAATGATTGAGGATTCCGGACAAAGGAAGTTGTAGGGTGAATAGCAGGGGAGGTGGAACAGTTTCGTTCTGAGCAATTTTAAATATCTCGTCTATTAACATCAAATTTTATGTTTCGAGTTGCAGACATCACAAGAAAGTGGAGGACCAAGGCAACCATGGCACGATCTTCACTGCAGGATCGACGGCCCGGCTGCTTACGATGTTCTTACCAACTTTGAACAACGGTGGAAGAAAGCTACCAGGTGGCACGATGATGAGCTCATCGAAATCGGGCGTATCTCCTGGATTCTTGGGCCAACAAGGGAGGGGAAACCTCAAGGCGATGCTCACCTCATGGTTACCGAAGAAGAAGATCCAGAGACTTGGCACATTCAGGTATGTATGCTACTCTGATGTCATTCAAGGCTAGAACTATGTACGTTATTAGCAAGTATCGCATCTCTATATGAGCAGATGTAACATTGTAGACATCGTCTTCTATAAACCGAATTTTGTTCTCATCGCAGATTTTCCGCTCAATCGACTCCGGTTCTGCAAAAGGTTTCCCGAAGAATGTACAAGAGGCGGAGAGACAGGTAAGGCAACGATAGGAATGAAAAAAGAACTGACTCTGGTTCAGTGCCGGCCTTCAACTTCTGAGTTGTAGGAACTTTCTCTTCCTAGCCATTTCTGCTGTTTGTTTGCCACTTTACCTTCGTGTACAATACATGTCTACAATATTTTTCTTAGCTTTTTCAGCGTCGTTTACGGTTGTGGGTTATTAGTTCCTTCATCCTCTCTTGACATGAACAAACTTAAGTCTTGGAGAAAATTTATGGATCTGAGCTTGTAGCGTCTCCGTGTCCTATCTATGTGGCTTACCATATTCAAGCTTATATTTTAAGGGTCGTCAGTTGATATTAATACGCTCGATACATTTTCGGTTTGTTGTAACTTGCAGAATCTGGTGTGGAGGAAAAACATTGCCGTAGACGTGAGCATACAAACGGCGTACATAAAGGCCATCAGAGGAGCCCAAAAGTTCATATACATTGAAAACCAGTACTTCCTTGGATCTTCGTACGCCTGGCCTGACTACAAGACTGCCGGTAACTTTTACTCCTGTCAATCCAATGTAATACACGTTTCTCGTTTTCTATCGTTTTACCGGTGAACGCTATAATATTGCTAACTGAATTTGTTACGCTGGTTTGGTTCAAGATTTTGTAAAAGTTTATACGCACGAGAGAAAGCTATTTGTGGAAAAGGTGGCTGGCTGCTTGGTGGCATAGAGTAGAAAAAGTAGCATTTGGTTTGACCAAAAGTTTGATATAAACATACACAAAACTTTACCTGGTTGAACCATTTCTAAGTTGTTTTGTGTTATCGTGATAAAGGAGCTGATCAAATGATTCCCATGGAGCTGGCACTGAAGATTGCAACGAAAATTAGAGCTAATGAGAGATTTGCAGTGTATATTGCAATTCCTCTCTGGCCAGAAGGACCTCCAGATAGCGCTGCCGTACAGGAGATTCTGTATTTTCAGGTAAGCCTGGAGAGTATCTTTTATATTGTCGTTCATCGGTGATGGTACTTAACATGATAGATTTATACACCCTCATTCTGCAGTTTATTTCTTAAATGTTTTTGGTATTCTAACTTGGTTTTTGATTGTCACATGAACAGTCTCAGACTGTCCAGATGATGTACACAATAATAGCGGATGCTATTCGGGACGTCGGTCGGTCGGATCATCCCAAAGACTATTTGAACTTTTATTGTCTGGGCAACCGTGAGACACCATCCGCGTCAGATGGGACGATTACGAAGCCACCTGATCCGAATTCCAAACAGGTTAGATAATTTCGCTCTTTCTAAATTGTGATGGAGGAAGTCAACATAAAAGCTCACCTTATCTGTCATCGGAGCTGTTTGGAGCCTTGCCGAACTATGGAAGTAGGCTGTTCACATCTTTAGAGGAATTCTAATTCTCCCCGAGTTACTTCAAGGACTCGGTTTATCAGTCAAAGAGTGGTCTTCGTCACACCCAAGCATTCTATTGTTATGGTGACATTAAGACTACTTTGTTGGTTTGCAGGGAATAGTGGAATTCTAATTCTCCCCGAGTGACTTTAAGGATATGGTTTATCAGTCAAAGAATGGTCTTCGTCACACCCAACCATTCTATTGTTATGATGACATTAAGACTACTTTGTTGGTCTGCAGGGAATAGTGCAAAGAACCAGGCGTATGATGATATACATCCACTCCAAGGGAATGATTGTTGACGATGAATATGTCATCATCGGATCCGCTAACATCAACCAGCGGTCCATGGATGGATCTAGAGATACTGAGATTGCAATGGGAGCTTATCAACCTCATCATACGCATGCGCGATCCCTCAAGCATCCCCGTGCCCAGGTTGGTTTTCCAGTTCTGTGACGCTTTAATAGTAGGGTTTGCAGAATTATTAGTCTTGAATGGCTAACTTAATCATAGTTGAATTGTTAGAAGTCGGTTTGGTTGGTGGATTGTCGCTTTGATTGGCTCCTTCCAGCTCTCATTAGGTCCACGACTAGATGGTGAATCGGAACTCCGAATAAAGGAATTTCAATTTGTACTATCCCCGGTATTACTCAAAATGGTGGAGGGTGATGCAGTCAATATCTGTACACAGTCTGGTCTTTTTAATCGCAATTGCATCAGCGAAGCAATCTGAGGGTGTATGCTGATGAAGGAGAATGAGTCGCCTCATGACAGACGGCAGATAATTTCGAGGCATGAGCAATTTGTCGGTATTGAAGGAAACTAGTTTCTAACGCAGATCTAACGAAGACCTTTCTGTTACATTGCAGATATATGGCTACCGCTTAGGCTTGTGGACAGAGCACTTGGGTCTTTTGGACAAATGCTTCGACGACCCTTCAAACTTGGAATGTGTACATCTAGTCAATGACCTTGCAGAGAAGAATTGGGGTCTATACACGCAAGAGGAGGTGGTAGACATGAAAGGTCATCTTATGGTATATCCTTACGATGTCCATCCGGATGGTCGTGTAACAAGTTTAGAAGGTTTCGAAACCTTCCCTGATGTTGGAGGGAAGATCATGGGCAGCAATACTCAACTACCTGATAACCTCACTACCTAATCACCACCTTGTAAGAGTAGAGTAATGTGCGGATCACTATATCTGGGGATTCTGGCGGGCACAGCAATCGGCTCTGTTCATGGATCTCGTCAGAACCGTGTGAGAGGCTTCTCCCAGTGATTTCGCCCGCGGAGTTCACCAGTGATTACACCCGGGACGATATCGGAACTTTCGTTGTCAAAGGTCTAAATCCAGGAGCTCAGAACTGGATGTAAGGGCAGAGAAGCACCTTTGATTACATCTTACAAGTTCGATAGCCTGGTAGAAGTGTCGAGTACAACACCAGCCCGAGAGTGTTTACATTAATTTGGGTGAGTTGCTGCTGATGTGGGACAGTTTACCTGCAACTATCGCCATGCTCCTTCCATTTTCCTGTCGTAGGGGCAGCAATCACCAAGCTCAAGTACTTCATTGGACTTCGCACCTGAGGTTTGTCTTTCATCATCGTTGTCCTTGTAGCATCCTTAGATATCTGTAGAGGATGGTACTCTTTTGGCGGGCACAGTCGTCTCACTTGCCTTGTACATAGAGGTTTGCAAATTGCTTCCTCTTCTGTATACTTTGATTCCATCCTCCCATTTCTCTGAGCCCTTTTCAAAGCGGTTGGTTACCTGGAGAAATTTACAGATTGCGCGTGAACAGTTGGATGAAGCCCATGTCAGCACTCCTATTGTGCAGCAGTTCGCGCGTTTGAAGCACATTTCGAAGTACCTGAGCTCTGGATAAGGAAAACTGTCAACGACGAGGATTGTAGCTCGTTGCGGGTGGTGCGTTTACCTCAGAGCTTAGATGGAGCACCCAAGATGTGTAGCAGTAGAGCTTCTGATTGGGCTTCTCTTTACTGCTTTATGTCTACCTCCTTCCCGAAAATCTGAGTTTCTGTAATTCTAAGCCAAGGAGAACCACACAACACTGTATGTTTGTACGAGATTATTTTACAAGTAAAATTCGCTTACTGAAACAGTGCCATTTTGTTTTCCAATTTCTTGTTTTGAACTCCCATTCCATCGCTCGAAGACTATGCTCATTGCGATTCGTCGGGGTTTCGCACTCTTTCGTGGAATGCGCTTTGGTTTCACTTCTCTTATTCCATGGCATATCAGTACGGTGGTGTAAAACAATATGTAACTAAACTGTACTGCGACGCGTATTCTCCTTTGAATTCATGTATCATCTCTCTTTTATTTCTGATTTGTACTTCATATTCATTGGTCAATGCTTCAATCTATTTTTAAATTGAATTATGCCTTGGCACGAACTTACAGTACAAAAGCATTAGAAAAACATTTAGGTGTAAAACAAGGAGATATCATTTTAAACAGTTGATTTGATTTTTCATCTCTTATCTCAAAAATTCCATAGGGATGTTTTGGAGATCTCATTATTCAGTCCAACTAACCTCACTAGAATACTACTATGCTGATCATTTTGCTCTCTGTAGATGTGAGATAGGCACGACATACCTTTCTCTTGTAGATTCAGTTTATTTACTTGTGTCATTGTTTTATCTTATAAACTTCCGAGATGGGTGTCTCCGACCTCAAAAGGAAGATTGCCCTTCTTGTCATTGAAATGTAGCCACATTGTGAAGATTCTTAGTCCCCGTGTGGCTTGGATCTCATATGCTTCCCTCACATGTTAAATCAGTCCCAGTTTCTTAATGTTGTGTTTTCAGAACTTGATTTTCAAATTATTTTCTAAAAGTATCGATTAAAGTCCATCTAACAAATTGGATCTGTGTTTCTTGTTGCCCTATTCATCCGATCCTAAATATCTTGATGAATACAACTGTATTTATTGATACGATGCAATATGTAAAAGTTCACGGTGCTTCACTAGTAACGTATTCTTATACCTTACATGAATACATAAGAAAGTAAAAATTATGTAGATCAAAATTCTGAAAACTCTTTTTTCCTTATTCCTTCTATGTACTTATACTTATTGGGTTCAGTAAAACATGATCCTAATTTATATAAATAAAGAGAAAACAGTTAGTACAAGGTTGAACATGTCTACTCACCAACTCTCCAATTTAAAAATCGAGCACACCACCTCAACGATTTTAACACACGGAATCTCCACTTTGCTCTCCAAATCACTTGCAACCAAAGATCATCAAAGCTTACACATATCAAGTCTAAGTGGCCACAAGGACTGAACACACCATGTACCCAATTCACTTGTTCACTGACCATTCTACCTTTCCATCCGAAAGATTGAACACATCACCTCTCCGTTTCCCGAGGATCGAACACACCACACCACCTAACCGGTTCATTTTTCCACTCACATTCTTTACTACCTCGAGGAGTGAACACACCAGCTATCCACTTATTCCAATTCATTTCTTAACTCTCACTACTTTCCATATCGACACCGATCATCTCAAGGTTTGTATATACAACCATTTCTTCACTCTCCCTACTCTCCCCGTATCACCTTACTACTCTTTGAATCTTCTCCGCACCAACTTCAAGGATTGAGAACACACCACCATTTCTTCAACGTGGGAAAGAGCAAATCAATGTAGAAATTAGCGAAAATAGGTAAGAAAATGGACAGGACACATCGCATTTCCATATCCATCCTTTGCACCAAAGATACCCTCGACGTTCAAAGACACAGAATTGCCCTCTAACTTTAGACGAGCCCCCGAAACTTAGGGGCCTTGTGTGTTTTGGTCTCAACTCAATAAATTCTTCATATTTTCGTATACAGTCGACTTTCTCTAAAAGTCAGTTTTCTCTAAATGTTACATGTTTCAGCACTCCCGTGTCGGGGGACAAAGAAAAATGGTGAGAATATTATATTCTCTTTGAGAATGGTTCCCCCCGAGTTATGTTATGTCCTCTAGAGGTTTGATGTGGAATATTGTCCAAAAAATGATATTTCTAAAAACTATAAAGAAAAATTGACCATCTACAAGCACTGGAGTACTTCCCTCATACCTGCCATCCTTTTTGCTATTCTTTCTTCGTTGAGCCATGGCCTGTACCACGTAGACCTATGCATCAATAATACCAAGAACATAGTTGAAGGTTATCCATGATACAGCAGTTAACGTAACATCAGCTAATGAGAATCAGCAGCCACCGTCTAAAAACTCGTTGAGGGGCAAAGTGACCTTCTTACATAATAACGTACTTCTTGTTAATTGTATTGAGTAAACTTATTAAAAGAAACTAAATAGTATGATAGTTTACTCGACGTTAAAATACAATTAGCAAATCTTGTTTATAACGACTTGAATTTGAGTTAACCATGACTTTAAAATATGACTATTCTTTTGACATACATTGAGAAGGTTTGAGGACTTAATCACGCAATTATAATAATTGAGTGAAGTTTCCAAATGATACTACTACTTTTCACTAATTGAACCGAGTGAAGTCATATCACGTCGACTTATGATATGACTATCTATTGGGTGATAATATCGAGAAGAAACTCGGCAATCCTACTTATAGTTCTCGAATCGAGCGAACTTATCTAACCATGATTAATTATTATAGTTCTTCACTTGAGATGAGTTTGAGAAGGTTTGAGAAAATAGTCACCCAATATAATAACCACATCAAAAGCAATCTGCACTTCGCGGAGATTCAGCTTCAGTTTCGAAAGGAGTTTCACCGTCTAAGAGCAAGTTAGTTGTGAAACAGTGTAATCGTAGTACCTTGACTATAAATTTTTACAATAAAACAGATAGTCAAGTTTATAAAAAAGTAAAGTCAATTTTGGAAAATGAATACTCTCTCTACTTTCTCGCATTGTTATTTCTCCTAATTTTGAGTGACTCCCGAACACTAACTAACTCTAATGAGACAGAGTCAACGAGGAGGCAGCACTGACCGCTTGAGGCAGCACGACTATAGTTATGATAGCCCTAAACTTACTGCTCTTTCAGGCCGTCCTGGCGCTAGCAGCGCCCCCCCCCCCCCCCCCCCCTTCCAGTCCTCTGATTGAAACTTGCTGCTCCCGAGTAAAGCCATGGCTGGCTCCTCTGCAAAGTTGAGTCTATGTCCTAGTTGAGTTTATGAGCCCGAGTCAGAGTGGCATCCAAAAGCCCACCTGTTTACTTTATCCTCACTTTTTCATTCCAATGTGGAAACTTTTCATAAAATATCATCATTTCTCAATGCACTTATCATGTCTTGAAATTCTCTAATAGATTCGAAGTGTTCCATTTGTGTGGTCACCAAAATCGTAAATTGACTTTTGTGCTATTCTATGATGCTTAATCTGGCGCGTCATGCTTGTGTTACACGTAGTGTACTAGTTCTCTGCAGGTGTTGCTCATGAGATGTTTCAGTTATGTCTTTTCTTTTCTTCGGCTTACCTTGGTATTGTTGGATTCAATTATTCTCTATTTCCTATTTCCTGAGATGCTATTCCTTTCGATTTGCACACATCATATTTCATCTGCACTTAATGGGATCTGGATTTCCCTTCTTCGAACGACGTATGCTGTATTTCCAATATGTTGTATTTGACTAGATTGTTGGAACTCCTTGTAAAAAGTTGATTGAATTCCAGAAATATTAATTTTGAAGGCCTACTCTCTTCCTCCAGCCATAGTAGGCTTTTGAGCAAATTCTCAATTTCATTCTCAAGTAATTTGATTATGTAAATTGCACTGTATTAGATATATATATATATATATATATATATATATATATATATATATATATATATATATATATATATATATATATATATATATCTCTCTCTCTCTCTCTCTCTCTCTCTGGAATTACACTAACATTCCATACACTTATTTTTATAACTTCTTGCCTCGGAACATAATACAATTCATTTAATTTAGTAGTATATGTAAATTAAATTATTGAGTCCATGATTTGTGATATGCAAGTTTGTCTTACCTCATGTCATCATCAAAGTGCACCAACACTCCCTCCAAGTGAAGTATCCAATTTCTTATGTTATAGTAGACACTGTATCTTTGATGGCATCATAGGTAGCTATCCTTTTTCCTCCAAAGGACAATGCTACATATGGATCCTTGCTAAATCTACTGAAGTACTTAATACAAGTCAGAGTGAACAAAGGTATGATCAAGCTAGGATCTAAGAGACTAAACCTTTCATAAAGTAAGAGTAAAGACATATGCTCATAATACAAGGAATGGATGTGCATACTAGAAGAGAATGAAGAGCTTGATGAAATTTTTAGTCCATCAAGGAAGACTGCAAACCTTTGATACAATCAAAAGGCAAAGAGGCAAAGGATCAACAATCATATTGTGCTTGAGGCATCAAACCATCTCTTATCTCACATAATAGTACTTGGAAAGAAAATATGCTTCTCCATCTCCACTTGGTCCAATGGTAACTCATATTTGATCCATCTTTAAGATTAGCCTATCAAAAAACATAAGATAGGAAGAAAGCAAAGGTGTTGGGAGTATACATATAATAACAAATGTTATCTCCTTCATATGAAGTAGGTGTCATCTCCTTCATAGATAGTAGACTTCTATACAAGATTGGTAGGGATGTTTGTCCACACACCAAGTTCATTGTCACAAACTCAGAAGTACTCGGTCCAATGATACTACCAAACAAACTTATGATCCTCTTATCAAAGGCTCTTAAACATGTTAGCAAAGTCAAAATAGAAGAACTATGTGCAATAGATAGGTTGATTAATAAGAATATTAAAGGAGAGTATATCAAATACCACTTGCATATCTTCTAGTAGATGAAGATCATTCATATGAAAGATATAATGCAAAAGTGTCATCTAAAATGCATATAACAAAGTCCTTGAATCTTATTAACACTCCAAGAATGTGTGAGCCATCTTTAATTATGATACATCCCTTTGGGCATTGGAGTTGAGGGAGAATATCCAAAGGAGACCACACCTCTCTGATAACTTGACTCTTAAGCCTATAGGATGGAGCACTATAGTAGTGGTCAAAGGCTTGCCTAATCTGGTCTCTAGAGTCTACAAAGTATGTATTGTCCATGAAAGAGAGAAAAAATATAACCTAGCATAACCAAAGTAGTAAAAAAAAAGCTCTAAAATGAGCCATGGAAAATAGTATTTCTCTTAAGAGATCTCTCTATTGCATAATTGCAATTGATTAAAGAATGGTATTTCTTTCTTATGAGAAGTCCTGTTGGTAGTAAAGAGAAGAAGGAGATTCATAGAAAGGTTTGGGTTGTAAAAAACAATAAGACGTGTGAAGGATACTCTCACCTCCCTAAACTCTCTAAAGAGTAAAAATGTATATCTAGTCTTATCAAAGAATGCATGAGGAAGCCTTTAGAATAAGCCTAGACATTGAAACTATTCTCAAATAGCCCTCAAATACAGCACACTAGAGATGCTAACTTTTACTACAACTAAATCAAATAGTTTAATCATGATCCTTGTACAATTTTCACATAGGGATCTGTACTCTTTTCAAGTAAAAAGACTATGAATTACAAGCATGGTGTATATCAAGCAGCTCTAGAGATTCCTACATAAAAAGTGAAAGCACAACAAGCATAAAGATAATGAGCATTGCAAGAGATGTTGTATTTTGTATCTTGTCCCTATGGTGCAAACCACAATCCACTCATATATCATCTTATTTGATTAAATAACTGCTATTTCTCTGAACATTAAAAACTTTAAATATTCCTAACTTCCGTATCCTGTCTTCAACTTTTTAAAATAATTTCCAGTAAAACTAAGGATGACAACAAAAAAATTGGACACAAAAAGTTCCAACCCATCACTCTCATATTACTTTAATATTACTTTAATATTTAATCACTTACATATCTTTAAAAATCTAAATATGCGCATATTGTCATCTAAATTTCTCCTGTGGAATTGAAATAAAAAAAATAAAAAAAATGACTTATTAAAATATTCCTTATAATCCATTCACTTGGACCTGTAACTTAATGTACGTTAGGGAAGTAAGGAATTCCTTTCGCGTCCCTCACTCTCTTTCTCCCTACGTCCCCCATTCCGCGCTCGCGCTGGCAGTTCTAGTAAACCATGGGATGATATGTACACTAAACCTCAGGTACACTTCTTTCGTAGGTGTCCGGGCTCCATATGTCTGGGGAGCTGAGGTCGAAAGCTTGATCTTTTGGAAGTACAATGTATGTTACAAGATCTTGAAATTCTGGAGGGATAATATCGTAGTTTGGTTCCAAGGAAATCTGATTTGGTTGTCAAGAGTCGTCCACAAGATGCCGGTTGCTGATTGTCGCCTGCTCAGGTGCAAGATTGTCGGAATTGCTTGATACCTTGTGGTAGAATATGAGTCGGAAGAAACCAACGCCGTGTGGCAATCATGCTGGAGCATTCAGACAGCTACTTCTCATTTCTTGTGATGATGTTGCTAGTGATGATGCCAAGAGATTAAAGCTAGTGATGATGTTAGTATGAAAGAAGATTACAGTTGACCCCAGCGAACTCCAAAGCGTTTGTGGTTAGAGCAGATCCAGATTAGAACGTTGACTGGCTTGCCCACCTTCCTGGAACACACGGTGAGAGGAAATGCTCAGAATCATTCAGGTTCAACAAAATTCAGAGAAGAAACAATGCATCTGTACATCACCGTAACTGTTTTCCACTGCTGCAATCTGCAGTTCTGACGTGTACTGACTCCCTCTCGATTATAGTAGAAGTGAAGAGCACGGATAACTACTGGGGTTGTCACTCTGTCGCAGAAGTTGGGTAGATTCGACAAAGGACATTGTTAAAGGTCATTTCACTTTTATACCAGGAACAGACAATGGTTTGTTTTAAATCTGGTTTCATGATTTATGTCACATATCTGGGGTGTATCGTGGACGCCATGTTCAACTTCGCATGTCGGTCGCGAGAGTTTGATTTCACGTTATTCAAAGTGTGGACTTCGGTAAATATCCATGACTACGGAGAGACAGCAATAATCGTCGATGGTCTTTCTTGATGTCGAACCCCATGTGTTCAGGGATCAATTTGACACAGAAGAGTACCTGACAAAAGTACTTCGATATGGGGACCAGGAAACGTACATAACACGGGCAGAGCCGAAGGCTTAGTTACACATGCTACAGCCTTCGGAATCAAACTCCGCAAGACAAATCCTTCTATCCAACAAGCCAGACAACTCTTGCCACTCGAGGTTGCATAGACAAAGGATGGAGAAAGCTCATGATTAAGCCTTGTATTTGCTACTGAATCAAATCTCACAAGAAACAGAAATCTTGTAGCGCTGAGCTTGTTCTGCCTCATCCTAAATACTTTATGTCACTAACAGAGGACTAGCATCAATAACTAGGGCTGGACGTAGATCGAAGATCAAAACGAATCACATGATTTACAATATAGCTTAGAACTCGACCCTGGACTACAGTGACTCTCAGCAGCAACAGCAGAGAAATTCTGTCAATGATGTACTGCCAGCTAGCTTTGAACAGGGACTTCTTCAGTGAACCAGCTTTGATGAAGATCAAGGACTTCCTCACAAAGGGACTCCCCATGTATTCTGTATGTATGACGAGCCATGTTTGCAGCCGCCAGCTATTGACAGCTCATAGATATTGAACATAATCATGGAAGACCTCCTGCAGCCAGGGGATTGATCAAACAAAGTTCAAACAGCGAGTAGGAAAATTGTACTAATCAAGCAGCTAAGCTGTAAAATCCTTACTTTCAAGGATTCTCTGATACAATCCTAAACGCATTCGATCACTCCAACTTTGGGCCTGACGAATACATGGAAATAAGGGAGGAGACAATTTCCTGCATTATCTTCAGACCTAGACCAACAACGTGACTTGGGTGTGGAAATGACGAAGAAAGCGTAAAATGCCTTTCAACTAGACACATCCGCCGTATATTAGAACACAATTCTCAGCTCCCAGTGAGATTGTACTAGAGCAACGAGTATGTGATATAGTTGCATAGATCGCGAATTTCATTCAGTATGCAATATGTAAAATCAAATGGAAAAGACACCTCGGTCAGGTGTCTTCTCTCTTTGAAAAGAACTAACTTTATTTCGTTGCAAGTAAATTTTTAAGGGCCACAAAATCAATTGGCAGAAAAAACTCTCAACAACCAATATACTCGACCGGAACCTACGGATAGTTTGAGACATTCAATCCTAAAACCCAACCATGTCGTCTAGAAGAACTTAATCTAGATGGACTAGGCTATCTAAAACTTTCGGTTTGAGGAAAAATGCATATCACGTAAGTAAGATGTACACTCAAGCTTCACGTGAAATGAAGCTAACCTTGGAACAAAATGGCTAGCAGGAAGCTATCTGAACGGTTAACATTCTATGCCGGACTTCGTAATCTTCTAGTATTGGACCTTCCCCATCATTGTGCTGTTCTAGGGAGTTCCAAACGTGGGCAAAGTGAGTGCTGTACCCACTGATGCGATATCTTATCAACAAAAGTTCTTTCTCATCGCGTGTTTGAAAGATTCCACTGTAACTTGGATCTCCTTCGAACGTAATATCTGGGTAGTTCTTGTCAAAACCAACTCCAGACCCAACCAGAAGATTGGTGCAACTCTTTGGCAGTTATAGCCGACAGTGAACCACTACAAGCGCTACGAATAACTGCTCTGTATTGCAGGACATACATTACGACTTTGAACCAATCCAAGCGATAAGATGACAATGATATCTACTCTAGGACAGACTTCATTACAATTGAACTTCTATATCTCAAGAGAGTTTTTGACTCCGGACGGTAGCTTTACCGGTTGGGACATTACCTGACTCTGAACTCTCTGAGTCTTTGGTAGATGTGTCTGAGCCTTTGGTAACTTCCACAGGTCCCTTACTTTGTTGGTGGAAGAACTTGCCGAGGAACTTCTTGGAGATAGATGGAAACGGGAAAGCAGCCTTCTGCTTAGATGACTGTTTCACCGTCTCTAGTTGAATGTTTGTGCGTTCACGCTCTGCCTCTGCAATTCTTTTCTTCATGTTGGCCAGATCTCCCTTCAACGCATTGAAATCGTGATGAACAGTGTCCCATGCCTCTTCTGGCGTCCCAGCTTCCTGCAAAGATGCAGCTTCCAATGCTTGAACTTGAGCTGGCGGTAAAAGAGCCTTAATATTTCCAGGCAGATCATGCAGCAAGAATCCACCCGTCATGGCAGTCCTTACTTGTTCAAAAAAGAGAACCTGAACCACCACTCGCAGAGGTAGACGCTCGTTTTGGGCAGCATGCATACAGGCGTCCATCGACAATTTCTTGCAATCCATAAGTCGGCATATCCTTTTACGCTCGCTCTTGCTTAGGTTTGGATGTTCCTGAGTTATAAGAGACAAGCCAAAAAATTAGTCCGTGGATAAAAGGGATCACAATGGTAACAACTTCAACCGCTAGATCTTCGCAACCGTCATTACAACTGCAAGTGGAAGTATAAAACTGGTCGCAAAAGCGGGAAAGCCCACAGTAAACAAAGATCCCTTGCAATATGCTGAAGAGAGGCAAAGTTGAATCTCACACCTAGCTGAAATAAACTAGAGATAGGCACTCTACTGACCCTCGCACCAAACTTGGCGCAATCACTCCAGTTTAGAAATGGAAAACAACTAAGATAGTTTTTGATACACTAGCAACCCGATTTGGGTAGTTTAATGGAAGAGATGAATCTGTTTACATTTGAAATCATGGTTTGTGGGCCTTCATGTTCCACTCAATGATAAGCAGACAAAAGATAATGTTGTAGAAGGAGTTCAGTTATCCAAATGCCGACTCACGAGCAAGACATCATCGCATAGCTTCTGGGTGAACGCGTGACACGACGAATAACAATCGCATACCTTGAGATACATATCGATACCTCGATACAACCCATCGTGAACAGGGCGGGCAAAGTCCGGTATCGCCTCAGCTAGAGATACAAACTTGGAGAGTTGAATATTTGGGTCCCGGGCGATTTCAGCCAGGTAACTGTCAATAAGTTTGGCCACTTTTAACTTGGAACTATGCGTAGCAGACGTTGCTCGTTTGCTCTCCGACAAGTCAATGTTCTCAGCTGATCGCGTCCGCCGACGACTCTCACCTGGCGTGCGCCGACGGGTGGGACTCACAGGAGGACTTTGGTCTTGCATGAGAAAGTGCTCAAGGATATGTTGAATAACGTCAACATCATAAATTGAGTCATTTGTACAGGAAAGAGATGGGATGAGAAGATCGTCAAGAGTGGCCTCTTCCAACTGGAGACCTATTCGTCTAGCCAGCTCCATTTTGCATGATGGAGATGCGTTCAATAAGGTGGCAGTTTTCAGCAATTTCAGCAAAAAGCTGCAGCAGCAAGTACCCTTGTCGGCAGGAAGTAAATTGACAATAGTTTCCAGTAACAACCTATGCTTTCCCGCAACTTCAATGGCTTCACAAGGAGCCCCAGTAGCTAATACTCTTGAACCTCCTTCCTCTTTGGAAAGACCGGGTAACCATCTCACGGCATAAAGTCTAAGCGCCTCCCCAACTAGATCCTGCGCCATTCCTTTGGCTTTGATTGCCACCATCACCCTCCAGTAGAAGTCCATGTCCAGCTCTAATATGTCCTCCGCCCACCAGTCTTTGGGCACTACTCTGTGGCGCCGACTTTGTATTCCATTCCATGGGGGACTCGTCAAATCAGTGGTTGAGTGCTCAACGCTAGTAACAGTTGCAGTAGGTGCACGGGTGTGAGTGAACGACCAGTCGACCTTTGCAGGATCCGTCGCCGTTTTAGATGCGATAGAATCTATACAGCGAGCTATAATCTTTAGATCCTCCGACCAGGGCATAAGAGCCTTGCAGCTTTGTAGCACGATGATAGAATCTTTCCAACTTCGGAAGATACTCGTGTTCAGGAACACTTCTAGCTTGTAGATAAGGTTACCCTTCTCCATTGCCTCTGTCATTTCAAGATACTCTGCTCCACAGCGTACAGGTACCACATTGTACGCATTGAAAGTGATTGCTATTCCATAACAAAACTTCATACACAGCTCCAGAGATTCAATACCACCGGGAAAGTCTTCAAGCTCAATCTCGTTCGTGCTCATCTCCCGAGCTTCAGCTATCAACTTTTGAAGCTTACCACTTTTGCAGAGAAGGGGAAACTGCAAGCCATAGCCGTAGTCAGCAGAAATGTGTTGGGCAGGTCTAACTCATCCATACTCTTGAGAGATAAATTTCAAGCTCAACAAGCTAAATAAGTGATAGTAATCAAGGTAGAGGAGAAAACAATTGGAAACGTGTGAAAGACCTTCTAGATAGAGCCACAAAGGTTTGATTGCTATCGGTTATCAGAATAAACAACGTTTCTCAGATTATGCAGCAGACGATCTCAAACAGTTTATGAGATTTATCAAATCGAATTGTCTCTTAATGAGCATAGAAATGAGCAAGATTTGAGATTCCGCGAATGGGTGACTCATTAAGAATGCATACCTTGTGAAGATGAAATTGTGCTCCATCTACCCTGATGGTTACGTCGCTTGATAAGTCCGTTGCGACTGACCTGCAGACATTAGCAGCGCTGAGTACTACGACATATGCCTTACCACTCCTTTCGAGCTAAAAAGACATGACCCCTACATCAGGTGCAGAAAATCAGTCTAATTCAAGCGTCATTAAAGTCTGTCTCAACATAATGCTCTACCTCGAGTATGGGCGTCGATTGCAATGGTACGATTTTGGCCTGACCTACTTGAATCCAGAATTTGCTTAACGTAAGCTGATTGGCTGATCAAGCAATCTCGATTGAGAATCTAGGACAAAATTCAAGTAGAATTGGTGAGTCTAGAATTTCCACGCTTTGTAAGTGGTCCAAAGGGGAGAGGGAGACCGTCCTGAGACGTAGGACACAGATTATGGCCCGATGTGAGTGGATCAGTTCGCTTCATTTAAGAAAACATACTCTCTAAAGAGCTTTGTTCACAACAATTCCCACTACTTTACTCTCACCAATTCCAACTACTCAGAACGGCGAGGGAGCGTGTAGCTAAGGAGCCAAAATGCCACAAGTCTTCAGTTAAATCAATTTAATACGACCATGGGCTGTGGGTAGCACAATGCGGGTCACTCTATTGAGATTCGTCCGTAAATTCCTAAGACTTAAAAAACACTTTAGAGAATGGTAAAAGCACCAGGCGTGACTACTAACGAAATCCCCAGTTCATAACCAGTACAAAGTATCACAATCGAGACACGTTGCTCCAAGTAATGAATAATGAAGTTCACAAAACTTCCATGACACAAGTTCATTTCATCGAAGACCAAGGTAGAAAGTTCTTTTTAAGTAGGAACACCTGAAAAAGCTTCTTCTATCCAGTACGTCAACTCATGATCATGGATAATCCGATCAACTACCTTACATTGATGAGGACATTGTTTGAGCAGCAAGTCTCGGGATTTCTCGCTCTCACAGGCTTCAACTCAGCTGAGTTTTTGTTAATTCTCGTCAATTTTCGTGCATGGCAGTTCTAATCGACGGTTACATCTCGTGGCGATTCACATTTCGTGTATTCAAATTCATTAGAATCATTTTGAGGAAAGATCCGTGCGTCCCCCGGATCGTCAACGGTGGACAACGGTGTCCAAACTCAAGCCAGAGAACGATGCCGACTTCGGAGTTTAAAGAACTGGACAACCAGGCCTAGAGAAGAGAGAAGGATAGAAGAGTGAATTCAATTGCAACACAGCCCACATTGAGAGAAGTGCTTCTCGGAAAAATAAACCGGTCGAACTACGGTAGCGATGAGAAGACTTAACTTTGAGAGGAAACAAAGGAGGTACTTTACTCACGTCAGGTTTCCTTCTGTGTGAAAAATGTCGACCTTCGTTCCCAATTTCATGAACTTCATGTTGAATGAGCTTGGGCAAACTTGCTTCGACTAAAATTCTCAGTACAGTAATCCCTTCGTCCTATCCGTCACTGATGAACCTCATCCCTACTACTCGTGTACCGACTGAGGATAGGGCCTGCTACTACTACTGCTCCTCCTCCTCCTCCTGTTATTATCGACAATCTACAGCTTCCACAAAGCGTCCTGGCAGTCAGTTCATGCAATCCATGAACGAGTACACCACGTGCTCACAGTTTTCCATCAGAGCTTCCAGCGGTAAAACGTTTGGGAGAAATTCTCAACTCCTCCGCTTCTACTGCTCGACGCGACCATTTCGTCATCTTCATCCCCGACAAGTGAGCGTTTTGGTGGGATCATGTCTGTGCCCGACATTCAGAACCCAAAAAGCCTTGTGCGCCACCGTGCAGATGGAAATCATAAAGAAGAGCAAAATAAGACCCACAACCGACAACCGGAACAAGTGCGGGAACAGCAAGCACCCCTCCCTCCGCGGTACCCGCCTCCTTCAAGTGGATAGCACTAGAGTTTTATCGTACCCAAGACCGAGGGACCCGCTGCTGTAAAAAGCATGCAGCAATTCCGCGACCTAGGCTCCTTAGCTCGATTCCTGCTTCTACTAGTGGCCCTCCACCAGACTCGAACGTGAAAGTTGTTGAATGGAGCTCACGCAATCACTTACAACATTGGTGAAGTAAGTAGTCCCTGAATGGTCCCAGCTCGTCCGTGGTACCTACCGATCGTACCGATGGGGACTGGACCTGGACAACGAAACTACAAATCGCCTCCCGGCAGTAGTAATAGCTGCTGGATACTTAACCAACTCAGCTCTCGGATCATCCGCTTCTTCTTCCTTCCTTCCATGGACTTCACAACCGGGAGCCGTCAGTGAGTAGGTAGCACCTTCGTTCCTTCCTTGGTCGATGGAACGAAGACAACAGTGCGTGAAGAAATTCACAAACAACGTACGAGTTGCTGTTGACAAATTGGAGGTGTGAGAATAAGCTCTACCACTGCCTCTCTCTCGCTCTTGCTCTCTCCCTCCCTCGCCCAATGTTGTGGAGTACTGGCTGCTAGCTCCAAGCTTCAAGCAGGCACCTCGACGCTTTATGAGTAATTACTGCAGCCACAAACCTGAGAACGTGCCAGCCGTCGATGGAAAAAGATGGGTTACTCTTACAGCAAGCCAATCTGGTCAGGGTGCCACGTAGAATGTTCTGTGGCGATGGCTTGATTGTGCATCCATTTCAAGCGGTACAGCATTTGCATACCTGGGAGTTCATGGTGGAAGCTGCCGTTTGCTTCCGGTTGCTAGCAAGCAGCTGCGATGTACGCACCCTGGTGGTTGTAGCAGCAGTAGTGCGATGGAATGGTTGATTGGAAAAGGGAAAAATGGAACCTTGGGTTGGGTTGAAGAAGAACTAGAGGATTGTCAGTTGAGGGGAATTGGGCAACAGAGAGCGGGAGGGCGGACGGGAGGGAGCGGCTGGACTGGCTTCAGCTGTTGTTCCGACTTTAACACACAGATTGGATCGATCCGCGCAGAGAGAAGAGGCGCTAAATGCTGTTCGATTCTACAACGAGCTAGATAGAAAGTTCTCCGCAGTCTACTACTTCTACTATAGTGATAGAAAGTTCTCCACAGTCTACTACTTCTACTATAGTGGTATCCAGTGGCAGGAGGTCTGTTTCGTCCGGTGTGTCTGCATGTCTGTCTGTCCCTGCCGTTTCGTCGGCGAGAGAACCAATCACGCACAGAAGTCACTTCGTCGTCCGTCCTTGGGCTTCTTCTTCCTGTAGCAGGCCTAAGCAGCAGCAGCTCCTGAAGGGAAGTCCAAAAATTGTGAATACCCAGCTAAACTAGGAAACAGAGAAACCAACACCGATCAGATGCCCATAGATGCCTATATATGTTGGAGGAATGACGAAGGAGAAGGAAGGTGGGCCTGGATGCGATGGGCTGGGCTGGGCTGGGTAGTGTCGACGTTGCAAAAGGAAGGAACGACAGCAGAGAACAGGAGGCAGCAAAGCACAGTAGCAGTTGCTGCAGAGTTCAGTTGCAAAGCCAGAGGTTGCATCAGCAGCAGTGGCGCTGCGCTGTGAAAGGGCCCTCCTCATGAAGCAACGCAGCCAGCCGCTGCTCCTACTGCTGCAAGAGGGTTTGTAACGAGTAGGCCACTTATGTCCGGAATCATCCCGTCCAGTCGTAGCAGTCGCCATCAAAACACGAGGGTAGTCATTACACCACCCAGTCCGAACAGAAAAATGACCCACAGATTCTAACCTCTGCCCGACCGCCTCGAGAGGGAATATGCACATAGGACACCTCCCTTACGTCCAAGAAACTTGCAGCTGTGTCTGCACTTGAGAGAGACTACTACAATGCACTACATACTTTCACCAGTTCTTCTGACTCGCAGTAAAGTTTCTCCCTTCTCTCTCCTTTCTGTACCAACCAGGTCTCATTCTCTCCTCTAATCCATCCCCCCGCCAAAACAAATAACACTACATCCGAATTTTCTTCCTTCCCATCTACTGTACCTTCCCAGCAGCCCCAGCCAGTCAGCCGCAAAACTGCTCGAGGAGAGAAGATTTAGATTAGAAACAAATTCCTTCCCTCTCTGCTAAACATCTCTCCAAAAATCGGCCCCTCCACCCATCATCCAGCCAGCCAGCCAGTAATGCCTCCGCCTCCTGCTCCACACTGGAAGAAGGAAGCTTCCCGCGTATCCTCCCTCTGCATCAGCAGCAGTAGCAGCAACTGAGAACAAGCCAACCCACTGTCAGCTCACAGGCCTACAGTTCAAAACCTGCCGACCCTACGCATGTATTTGCCTTGCTCGCCTTCTCTGCAAGCTTACAAGAAGCAATGAAGGAAGGAAGCCTTTCCATGCCGTGTGTGGGCCGGAGGACTAGCTAGGTGCCCTGCTCGCTTACTTTACTTTTTCATTTGTTACTCGTCGATCAAAGACTGGCCTTTTTAACCGCCTCATCGGAACAAGTACTCATACCACTGCTCCTACAACTACAGTATACAGGGAAAATATTGTTCTGTTTGCATCATAAGAATGATCTCAGTGTGCTTTACGCCCTAATAGCTCCCTTATTCGGAAATCAGTTAATCTCTCTATCTATCATTTAATCAATTCCTGGGTGTAATCACTTTGATCATTTCTGATCTCTAGTATTTGGAGCCCAAACTACCTGCCTACCTTGCCTTGTCCCGGGATCATCTTTTATTGTCTTCAATGGAGCTTTCAACCATGAGCTCACACATCACCGACATAGTTTCATAACCCCAAGTACTGTAGTACCTTGCAACAACCTGTTCTTCTTAACCGCAGTTTGTCTACGTTCTCATTATTGTGAGACCCCTCGAATGTCATGGAAACACGTCTTAAATGTGCCCATGGGCATCCGTAACTCTGATTTGATTAAAATGGAAAGGTTTCAGCTTTGGGACAGACTGAGCTGTTTATTGGCATATGAACGGAGTCCTACAACTACTACAACTGATGTGACTCCTCCGGCCTCCTTCTACTACTGCAGTTCCTGCTGACTGATATGATCTCTGCTAATTCGACCCATCCGCGGTACGAATGATGGAAAATTTGAGTAGGAGTTGAGGCACTGGTGTTGGTGGGGTGGGTATCTGTGAAGGGTTCTTTTCTCTTGGGGATTATACCCTGAGAAACGACGAGGTTCGTCCTGCCTTTGCAGCGTCATTCCGTCCAAGAAGAAAATCCTTCCCACGAGAGGGATCAGTTCTCACGTATTCCGACTGACGTGTCTTCCACTCAAAACACAGCGTTGGTGGCTCTGCTTTGCCCATCATTTAACTGTACTGCAGTATCCTATCGTCATCGTACATTCTACCTCTCAAGAAACAACGGAGTCTCAGAGAAAACAAGATAGGAAGTAGAATAGACCACCCAATCGCTACTACTACTAGGCAGGGTCCTCAGCTCTGCTCTTCCCATTTATCGAACTTTGTTATAGACTCTGCTGTTTGTCAGCTGTGAAGGTTAGTTCAGGCTTTCCTAAGCTTCTGCTTGTTCTTACCCACAACTTTACTTCGATCCCTCCTCCTTCGCTTTTACCCACACATTGATTTCTCGTTTCTTCATGTTCTTCTACTTCAACCACAGTACTCTACTACTTATTGCTACCATTACACCTAGAGTATCACTGGGCATGAATCAGGATTTCTTTTCTGAATTTATGCTATTATCTTTACAGCAGTATCATCTCGTAAAGGGAGTCCGACTCATCTGTTCCATTCAGTTCTGCTCTGCTCTCTTACTGGCTATCATAAACGGTTCAGTAGGGAGGACCTAGAGGTCCACATTGCAATCTTTAGCGTAGATGGTGTTTATAGGATTTTGACCTTGGTAAGAATGTCGGCCCAAACCCTGGGAGAAGCCAGTAGAAGAGGGCCATGGACAAAGAAAGGAGTTTGTCTTCGGGCATGACTGCTGATGAGAGAGAGAAAGGACCCCTCCCGGATGTAAATGCTCGGGAAATCCAACACGAGTTGAGTAATAACAACAAAGTTGGTTCGCTGCTCTCCCTTTCTTGCCATCAGTCTCTCCTTCTCACCAGGGGGGTAACCATGACTGGAGAGAGAATGATGGGCTGAGCTCAGCGAAGAAGTTGCACATTTAGAAAGTGTTGCATGAGCTTTAGCAACAGCGATAGACAGATGCAAGCACAAGGCGCCAGAGGTGGGTGGAGGAGATAAAAGATGTTGATGATGATAAGCTCACCACTCTCTTAGCACACGCTCAGTATACCTCTTGAGTGGCTTGAGGCCACATTCGGCAAGGAATGTGGATGAATTACTCACTGAGGTGATCTAATTCGAGCTCGGCTATAAGCCGTGAAACGACTATCACTTTCTATTTATCCAATAGTAGGACCACAAGCTTAGACTCGAAGTATGTGTTGAGCGAGAGAGAACAACCGGGGAGAGAGCTCTGTTATAGGTCGAACAGAACACTGAATATACTTTGTACAGTACTTACCTGCACTGCTTTTAATTTAAATCCTTCCGCTTCAAGAATAGAGCATTGATTGATTGTAACGCTACAGATTATTGGGGTAGAAATAAGTAGAATATGCTCGCCAACCAGGGTGCACGACCTGATATATCGATTGACTCTGTATATTTCATTCCGAGAGGAATTTACTAAAAGCCGTGCATTTGAACTGTAGGGACTTACTGTAGGACATGAATGTGTTTTTTATTCGGAAATCTGGTAGTAGAAAGTATGAACTCGAAGTCACCATCTGCTGCCTTGCCTGCCTTGAGGATTTTGACCTCGATTAAAACTACTCCACTCTCGCACTCGAAACAGTTGCAAAAGTACGTGGGAAGCGACCAAGAAGAATTGTTTGCGATAGAGATTACCACTCCTTTTTCCAGCCGGCGTCCAAACTTGCACGAACGGGATCGAGGACTAAGCGTCAAACGATTGCAGGCCCATCCAGCACGAGGAATCATCGCACACGACGCAAGAACTGAAGACTGGCCAATCAATAATAGGTAGGTGTATTTGATTTCCTCTTGACTACCTCCCTTTCCAATCCGTTGTTGATCCTCAACGCTCACGGCTCTAGTGAGAAAAGGTTCCCCGAAAAGACAAGTGTCTCCCCTTTGCATGACATGACTTACTTCCCACTAGTTGTCAGAGCCGAATGGAGGCAAATTCTCCGAATTAAAGCAACAAAATCGACGGCTCAATCAGTTCACAAATGCCCAAATCCAGAAGGACAAGGGCCACACCACAACGTATCGTCCTTTGATCGAGTAAAGGTCCAAGGACGTCAATCTTGTCCACATCCTGCTGCTTTAAGGAAATTCCTCCCTGTCCCACTTTGTGCTCTACTAGTCCATCAGGTTGTTACATAGAGTGGACCCTCCTCCTTCTCAACCCTAATACCCACCGTAGGCAACATTTCAAGAAGTTGAAAGTATTCACACAAAGTATTTAAGTACACAAAACGAGAAATCTTGTAACCAGAAACAATTTCCAGAGAGAACATAATCACTCACGGTCAATCAATTTAATGTTTAATCAAGTCCCCACGGTCCTCTTCAACTATTTGCTGTCTGGCTCCTCCAACTAGGTCGGCGTTGAAAATCTCTCTCTCTCTCTCTCTCTCTCTCTCTCTCTCTCTCTCTCTCTCTCTCTCTCTCTCTCTCTACGCTCTTCCACCACTCCACACTGTAGTGATTCTGATATTCTGATATTGGTACGGACAGAAATTTTGATACGAAAGTTTCAGCAGCAGCAAAAACGACCATAGCAGAATGTCGCTAGAACTTCTCACTAGCTTGTTTGCGCGTTCCCATGCCCGATGTGTCATCTGTTGTCCGAAAGCAGCTTCAATTTCATTGACCTTGGTCATATCCTGAACCCTAAACATTGTCCACCCGATTCAGACACCTACGGGATGATGTACAAGAAACAAAATTTCTAGGTGCACACCGCGTTTCCGAAGTCTAGATAAGCCCACACACCTTCACCTCTTCTTCATCGCCAATTCGCTGGAACACAAAATTCCAGCACAATCACTACCAAAAACAAAATCTGCGCTCGGAAACATCGCTTTCAGGGGCAAAGGGGCTTTCGCTCATCAGTTCACTACCATGATTCGACGACAAACCTTGTCATCTTCTTCAGTTTTTGATTCCTCACCAGCGGATCGCATGGAGATACCAAACATCCCGACTGAAAGGATCCCAGTTCTTCCTATCCTTCCATTCGAGATCAATGAATGTGTCCTTTAGCGATTGAATCCATTGCTTTAAACTTCAATGGTTCTGTCTTTTACTAGAAAGAGCTCGCTGAACTTTCCGTCGCATCTCCTCTTTTCCAGACTGAGCAGAGTCCAGGACTGACTTCTCAACCGGTGGGGATCTGCTGGTTAGTTCTTCCATGACCGAGAAGCATTCGATCTGGACGGGCGATAGACAGTTAGTTCCTGGGGTTTCACAGGCGATAGTAGGTCAAATTTTCTATCAGTTAACGGACTCCCAGCAAGAAGAGAGAAGGACGATCGCGTAGGAAAAATGAAGGATGGGAAGAAAAGTAAAGAATGGTCAAGAAAAGTATACATGATTACTCCTATCCACGTGATCCATTACCGATATGGTCGGTCCTGAACACTCATTTGTCTTTATGGATAGATGAACAGGTATCGAAAGGAAAAAGGCTACCGCGTAGAAACACGAAGGATGGGAAGACGCCGTACAAGGGTGAGGCACATTACGCAGTACCCCATTATCCACTTACTTAGAATTACGTCAAGCGGGTGAGATTTTTCTCTAAATCTTCCTTCTGTCCCACACATGGAAATGGGCAGCTTTGTGTACAAGGATATTGAGATGGAATTCTAGGTGTTGTATGAGACCTCATATGGTGTTCAGGTCGACCAAAGTATCTAGAGTAACTGCAGCAAAAGAACACCTCAATGTAAACGTATTTTCCATCCATCAAAATAAGAAAGAAGAATGCGATGATAAGGACCTTTCTAACATGAAAATTTACCTTGGATCTTTTTATCACAGTTCCCTTAGGTTGAAATTTTATAATTATCTCATTACAGAATCAATACATACAAGATTACATGTGAAATAACTTTATTTTAGTAAACCATGTAAACTCTTTCAAGTACCTCCACCTTAGGTATTCACACCTTGAATAATAAAGTGAAGTTGCACATTGCAAACTAGATTGAGTTCAAATGATGCCCTAACCTCTCCCTCTAAATATCACCTTGTCTTGATGCCCTTGATCACTCCTCAAGTCTCGTATGATGGCGGGCAGGATGAGAGAGACATTTCTCTGTCCGGACCTATGATCTTTGAGATTTGGAATTCCCATTTATATTAACTCAATAAGAATTGAATTGGATGGCTCTTGATCGAGTTGATAAAAATATCAATGAGAAATTTATCATTATAGATTTCTAGTTGGTTTCATTATTGATTTTGATCATTACAACAAGTCAATCGATAATTAAAGACGGAACCTTTTCCATAGAATACCCATATACAAATACATTAAAGTTTATTAAAAAGACATTCGGTCTATGAACATTTGCTAATTTATACTAATTTGCTAATTTATACTAATTTGCTAATTTATACTAATTTGCTAATTTGCTAATTTATGATTCTCAATCGGAATTACTTTCACTTCTCTTTTTCACTCCATTGAATAGCTTGATGGATTCTTGAATTACTGAAGAGCATCATACAACTTTTAAGTATAAAGAGGTACATCTAGATCTTGGTAAAGGTAAGCTATTAGTGGACCTAAGGAGGCAAATTAAAAGTAATAGTTTTATTAGATAGTTAGTTAAATTATAATTGAGTGAGTACACTATAATTAATAACACTTTTTATCATCATTTAATAAAAATAATTGTACCTAAATTTGAACGCAAATAACCTTGTTGAAGGCTATATAGCTTCAACTAGCCTCTTGAGAGTACTTTATTGAGACTTCACTGGCTAGATATTAGATCTTTCTTGAATAATCATACATTATCACTCAAAAACTTATCATATCAATACTTAACAATCATTATCATAATAAATGATGAACATTGTATCATTAAGATAAGTATTATACACTATCCCTAAAAAAATTAGCATATCAGTACTAATAATCATGGTCATAATTAATGATGAACATTGTAGCACAATTATAAATTTGCAACATAAAAAAGTAAAACAAAGTATCTATTTGGATCTAAAAACTAAGGACCCTCTCTTAGTCAAATTGTAAATTCAATAAATGTTTCTAATTTGAACATATATCAAATAAAACTATAAACTGTAACTATTAGTATCTAGATATCCAAACCTTTCTTAGATAATATCATTATGTTCTTCCATATCAAAATTATTATTTTCATTTGAAATTATGAATAAAAATCATTATGCAAGTATTTCATTCTTAAACCTTATGCTTTGGTAATATCCTTGTCATAGTAACTTTTAGATGCATACAAATCTTATTCTTAACTTTTATTCTGAGAATATTATATTGAAGTAATCCTTAAATATAGGTCCAATTTAATAAGGAAGAAAATAACACATCAACTGATTCAAATAAAATTGTTCCATTTTAGAGAATACCTAAAATAGGTCTATTTCTTGTATTATATACTCTGATTAGGTAAAGAAAATAGGTTGAGATGATTCTATAGAGCTTAGGTAGAAATTCAAATAATGAATTAAGTTGTTTGAAAGCTTATTCATTATCCATTCAGTTAATTTAAGTATTAAGTATCAATTAGGATCCAAGAATCTTGCAAAGCTTTTATCTCAAATTTTAGAAATTAATCATTCAAATTGATTGATTCACTCTTTATTTCACTTTCTTTCATTTGCATCTTCATATTCTAGATGATCAGATTGACAAAGCTTTATCCATTTTAGTTTGGTGCATTTGTAATTAATTTCAAAGATTGGGTGTGTTCATTAGAGATTAGTTCATTGATTAGCTCATTGATTACTTCTCATGTTATAATTTTTTTTGTATCTTTCTTGATGTCAAAGGAAATAAGTTGGATCCATATTAAAGTAACTTACACAAGACTTATCCATATTACTCATCAGAATAAAAATTGATATGGAAAGAAAACTTTTAAAAGACAAATCATCTATCAAATTATCTCTCCTTTGGACTCAACACTTCTAAATTAAATTATATTTTGATTCCTAATTCATCAATAACAAAAGAATCTCAATCCATTTGAATCAAATCTGAATCCATTTAAGTCGAAAATTTTATTTTATATAATAATTCAAAATTTCCAGTTTTAATTGTGTGTTAGCTAGATGAGCTATTCTCATATTGCTTATCTAATAAATGTCTTTTTTTATGATCCAAGTACTAAAGCTTTTAATATTGATGACCACATGTGTGGTCTTTTGGATTTGCTTGATCTTAAACTTTGCATGGTCTTCCTTGAATAGAGAAAAGGGTGATGGTTGATGTACATTTCTAAGTTCTAAAAATAAAATAAAAACTTTCAAAGATAATTTTCTTGTACAAGAATCAATAAAAAAAAAGGTTGGTTTTGGGTACAAGTACCCACTTGTTTAAGGTAGTTCGAGCTTTTCTTGGGAGTGTGGCATTAATTACTTCAGCACCGGAGCGCTTAGTACTTGGACATTGGCTGGAGGCATTTTTGCTACCTCTTTATTACCCTTGAAAATTTCAAGCAAATTCACCTTGTGTCCTTGAACCATCAATAGACAAATCTCATCAACCCAAAATATTGTTTCATATTAAATTGCAACTCCAAATAATAAGCTCTAACTTATGCTATGATGGTGAATGATGTTATATACATGGGCTTATCTCTTTTTTCCCCACCTAAGAAAATTGGTAATAGATAATTGTTCATGATCTCTTATCTTGAACTCCACAAAATATTGCTTATACTTATTTGGTACAATGATAAAAAATTTCTTTGTATGTTGAACTCTTTACTAGATCCGAGCTCTGCAACAATTCAACATTATTCATGGTGGTAGTATCATGAGCTATTGTTATGATGATGAATGAAAATGTTGTAAAATGTTTTACTCAATGCATGTTCATCATGCATCGATTAAAAAGGTGTGACCTTTGAAAATACATTCAAATTTTCTTATATGACAATATGAAAAGAGATAGTAAGATATCACATATCTTTTCTTCTTCCAATGTGAATGCTTATAATACATCCTTGATGATTTTGCAGGCTATTTCTATTTTCTTATTTATTTGAAGATGATAAAAAAATTTAAGGTGTGGATAATTTATTTTTCTAAAATTCTAGCAAAACAAAATTCTAGCTTATGTTCCTTTATTTGTAATAAGTGTTACGAAAAGACTTAATACTTTGAGAAAATAGCTTCTATATAGATACAATCAAACTCTAGGGTGGTAATCTTTGGTTGCAAGCCTTATATGATAGACCTTATTAAGTTCATCTAAATAGACTATTATAGAATCAAAGTTGGTGGATGTATTGTGTAACTCATAATTCAAATCTACAATCCCTTGGTCAAATAAAAAGACTAGATAGAATCAAAGCTTGTGGATAGAGAGACTAACTCAAAATTTAAGTCTATAGTCAATTGCTCCTATTATTATTAAGTAATAAGTGGAGGTTAAAATTAATTAATTGAATTTATATTTTTTTACATAGTCAAACAACTTTTCATGTATATAACAATCTTTGTTTATATCTCTAGCCTAAAATAGATTCATTATAATGCTTACACTATCTACTTTGCTCCCATATTTATGGCAAGGTTTGAGTCATGATCTTCAACCAACACCAACCTTTATAGCTTTGTGTCTTTTGTGATATAAATTATTTATATTCTTTGTGTCTGAAAGCAATCAACCTAGGTCTACAAAACTAATATTGTGAAAATTTTGCACAGTTTATTAGCATATACACCTTTTCTTTTTTCTTCAAATACAAGATTGGGGCTCCAAATGAAGATAAGCTTGGTTAGATGAATCTTTTGTCTAAGAGTTCATCTAATTGGGTCATTATTTTCTTATAAGTTGTTGTGCCAAATATATGGAATTTTGTAAGTATGTGCTCTTTGTAAGTGTAAAGGATCAAGGAGAGAAATAGGACAATGGGAGATCAAAGTGGACAATCATATTAGAACTCTCAAGTGAACGACACTCTAAATGCTTAGCTTGAGCTTTGGTATGTATAGGCAACTTGGGTATAATGCTCCCAAGAACTGTAATACCAAGAGCTAGCCATATGATCTAGATGTGAAATTTGGTTTGGTAACATCTTGAATGATATTATACATGATGGTCAAAATAGATCATATAGAAGTATCACCAAAAGAGTACTTCTACTAATAGAGCACAAACCAAAATAGACTTGAGAACCTTAGAACCAATAGCTAGACATATGTTTTAAAGGTGAGAATTGGTTTGGTAACATCTGAAAGGATGTTACACATGATGGACCAAACAGATCAAAAAGAGGTATCACCAAAAGGGGAATTCTTCTGATAGAGTAGGAATCAAAATATACCTAAAATCTTTAAAGGTAATTTTGGAGGCCTAAAAAAGATCAAATTAGGCCTCAAAAATATGCCGCATGCTCCCCCCTTCTTCAATAGAGGAAAGGCTGGCCTTCCCTCCCCCTTGGTTTTCTTGTTGAGAGCTTTCCAATGGTACCTTACTCACATGATTTTGAGACTCATACAAGAAGATTCCCTAAAGATTCCCTCTGGTAAAAGCTTGTTTGACCAACCAGGTAGGACCTAGACCGACATGTCACCCATCCAAGTAAGTAATCCAAGGGTGGAGCTTGCTGGCATGTCATCTATCTGTGTACCTAATCCTACGGTGGAGCTTCCTTGGAGGAGATCCTCTTTGTCTATATAATAAAGAGAAGGTGCGCCTTTGGGGCACCAAATGTTGAGTGTGTAATCTGTGTTTTCTCTCTTCTCTTGTCCTTGGAGTATTACAAGAAGCTTCCAAGGAAGATTCATTCCAGAAGTTGCCTTACTTGGAGTGCAAGCTAAGCTAACCTTCAACTTGGCATACAAGTTACCAAACCCTTGGAAAGTTCCTAAAAGCTTCTCATCAAGAAGCTTCATGGATGCTTCTAGATTATTCTTAAAGTTTCTTAACTATATACTTATCCTAAAACTTAGTAGCTATATTTAGCTTCTGCTAACTCCATATTATTCTATATTCTCCCACCACTAGTTGGTGATGTACTCTTTGCCATAGAATCTTTGAACTTTCAAATAACTGCTTGTGCATTTTGTAGATGAGAAAGTGTATCCCATGTGGTATTGTAAAGACAATACACTTTCTAAAGGATCTTATTTATATTTAGTGTATCATTGGTGGTCATATAAGATATCATGGCGTGCAAGTATACGGTCATTTTTGTATTCTTCATTGTTGTTAATAGGAATTGGAGGAGGAGGTTGGAGGCAAGTAAGAAAGGAAGATAGGTTAGAAACAAAGGATTTTAACGTGGAAACATGGAAGACATGATACATTTTCATGTGACTAAGAAGTGCAAGTTTGTAAGCAATAGAAGAAATGATCTGAATAATATCAAAGAAGCCTACCTAACTAGGAGCAAGTTTACAAAATTGGGTGTCAAGAGGGAGAGTAAGGTTACTAGAAGAAAACATAACATTATCTCCAATTTGAAAAGTGAGATCACAATGATGACTACCAACATATTGCTTTTGCTAATTTTGAGCAACAAGAAGATGAGACTTGGCGTGGCTTGGTGGAAGGAAGTAGATAGCTTAGACAAGAAGGTGGAAGTACAAAGGACATGAAATATTAGTGTAGCAAAAAGAGAATTTGGAACAAATGGATCTTGCTTATAATTAAGGAAGAAGGGAAAGAAGCCTATACTTGCATACTTGGATTATTCTAGGCAACATCTACAAATGTAAGACAAATATACCATTGTAATGAATATTGACAAAGGCACATAATATATCTTCCAAAGTGTGATTTGCATATTTTACTTGCCCATCAATTTGAGGATGATTGGTTGTAGACAAGGCAAGCTTGGTGCCAAGGAGTTTAAAAAGTGCTTGCCCAAATTTACAAATGAATCAAAGATCACGATCAAATATGCAATCCATTGGCATCTTATGGTGTTTGAAGATCATATTGAAGTAGATTTGGGCCCCCATGAGCATCCATGGTAGATGCTAGGTCAATCTACTTGCTAAGTGTCATGACATACTTCTTCCTAAATGACCTAATTTTCTTCATTTGTGCAATTGTATAGTGTGATAGTTAGTACAAGAAGCATTAGGATAGTCATATAGAGGATAAAATGATTAGTTTAGGCCTAGCCCTTCACAAAGTTAGGATGTCATACCTTGGCCCAACAGAAATCCCAATGATTACAAGATTATGCAACAAAGATCCACATCTTTGTATTCATGGTTGGAAGAAGTGGGGATCGTATCATAACAACCATTGTACTAAACACCAATCCAAATGAGGTGTAAAATATGAGTTGGCTCACAAAGAGGTTAGCAATTCACAAAGCTTCTTTTTACAAGTTGTGGTATGACAAAATTTCATCAAAATGAAGTTTTGACCATTTCTATTGCTATTTCAAAATCCTACAAAACAAGATTTTTGTGCATGTTGCCAAAGAACTATTTGTGACAGTTTCTCATAGAGAATTTACAAATGCAGCATTTGACCATGTTTTTTCTAACCATAAAATGGCCAAAGAATGACCAATGGTCCAAATCTATAAAAAGGTGAACCCCACCTTTTAAAGAGTTACTTTTCACCTTTATCATTTTCTATTCTTCTCACACAAGAAAACTCTCAAACATCCATCCAAGATTGGCTACAATAAACTTGAGTGTGGAATCATAATTGGGTGAGGGTGTGCAGGTAATAGGATCAAGTCTATCACCCAAACACTACATGATGGCAGATCAAGAAATGAGACTAAGATCTAAGACCAAGCAATGAAAGCCAGATGAGATTGTTTGCAAGCAACCAGAATTGTCCAAGTTGAGATTGCATTGTAGTGCAAAAGACTTAAGAAGTAGGAATTTAGAATTCTTGCTATGGGATTGGAACTTGATAGATGTCTCCTTACTAGAAGGAATTAGGAATAGCACTTATATGATTGACAAGTCATTTTGAAGCAATCTGGTCACGTGGATATAGGATCACTAACAATGTGTCTTCAATGAGAATTGTGCACCATTTGGGCAGATATAGATGAATTCTCCCCATGGTAGGCAAAGCAAGAACTTGAAAGCCAAGAGAGACAATTTTTTGTTGGAAGGAAGTCCACAAATGGATACAAGATATAATTTTTAAAAGATTCTATCCAATGAGTTGTAATGGAGTCAATGATGAAACTATTATAATCAAAACCAAACCTCATATGTGAACCTTAACCAAGCCATTTTTTTCCAAGTTCTACACAAAGGGGAAACTTATGAGTTGGAGATGGGTGTTTTTTGAACAAGTCAATGAGCTCTTGGGGGACATGGCCAAAGGAGCAGCCATAATTGTAGCTCACTTCATTGTTCATTTCTACCTCAAATTGAACTTGTTGACAAATGAAGAGAAGGAGAAATTTCTGAGCCACTTCTGCCATCTAGCATACTTTAGTGGATATCACAACCTCCTTAAAGAAATCACCAAATACCATGAGGCTGACAAGGAATATGCTTGTACCAAGAAGTTTATGCATGTCAACAAATCATACACATATAATCACTACTCATACAAAGTTGCAAATCATAAGACCTAAAACTCAGGTTTCCATAAAGCAAAAATGAATCCAAGTGATCAACATATCATCAAGACAAAGTGGAAGTGGGAGAGAGACTAAAAAGGAAGAAATGATGTCTCAATGAATGATAAATGACATTTGGGTTCCCAAATAATGATCTACAAGAGATAAGTCAAGAAGTGAGAACTCATTTACTTACATTTTTTCACCAGACTCAAATAACATAATCAACTAGAGAACTGATGAATGACAAAGTGCATTCATCAACGCCACCCAACAAAGCACTTTTAAGACAAAGATGCTTCAATTGCTAGTCTAAAGAAAGTACCAATGTATCCACTGCTTTTTTCCAATGAACATTCTCAAATTGAGAATCCAAGAGTCAACCTGGTTGACATCATTTTGGATGCACAAAATGACAAAGCAAGATCATCCAAACAAAGTCTAGCAACAAAGGGAAGTCTGCCACAACCGCTTGACCCGAAGGCAAGAGAAATAAAAGAAGAAGACTCCATAAGAGGACATCTACAACAATAGGACTAGCACACAAGAGCAAAAAATGACATCAATTCACATCAAGATGGGTAGTGACCCTAACAATGCGCACCAGCTCAATATACCATATGAGAGCACCAATAAGTGTAATAAATACAATGGAAGACATTTTTTTGTCATATGAAGAAAAATAAAAGTTCACTTAAGTGGTTGATGTTGGTATATTTTTTCCACAATGATAACCTCAATGATGGAGGTGTTGGAGAATATCTTGGCTTTCTACAAAGAGCTAGATTCCATGTTCAACAAACCAATGACACTTGTAAACATCTTTGTAACAAGTTGAGTGCAACTACAAAGGACAAAGGTATGCTTTGTACTTAATTAAACTAAGTCAAAGAACAACTCACAAAGGAGATTGAATCCTCACAAGAAAAGGACTCATTGTTGGAGAAGTTCTAGAAGGAGGAACTAGTGTTATAAGAGCAACACAAAGTCATCTTATAATGCCTACAAATAGAAGTCAATGCAATACACAACAAAGTAGCATAGCAACAAGCCTGATACAAAGAACAAAGCAAGACACAAGACAAAGAGATGATGGTTATCATAGCAAAACCAAAGGCCACCAACGCTAAGGCAGTTGCGGTGGAGGCCCAATACTAGAACTTGAATGAGCTTATAAACCTTTGTTTTTAGGAATTCATATGATCATGGGACAAAGAGGAGGAAATTAAGACAAAGGCACAAGACAACATGAAGGCAAAACTCCAATGAGAATGAGAGAAATTGAAGAATGAGCATATTGGGCTTCTCACTACCAAATAACACACAACAATGCAACTTTTGGGTCAATTGGAACAAATTGCCAAAAAGATAATGCAATGAACAAAGATCAAGGATTTCAAGATGAAGATCAAGGCTCTCAAGAGGAAGGTCTATATGAATGACCAATTGAAAAAAATACCAAATCAGGTAGGTTGTCAAAGGTATGCTTGATTATCTTGCATATGAGTGACTTAATGATGTCATATGAAATGAACCATGGAAACCTTTGTAAAGAACAACTTAGACTCATCTTATAGTTCTTTTACATCTTGTAGTCATAGCCAAGACACTTTGTACTTGTAAATATTTTGTAGAACATAATTAGTGCATGATCCTACATGGAAACCTACCCAACACAATAATAATCAGACAAAAAGTGAGGTGGCCCTTCCACATAGATTGTGCCTACTTAAGGACTATATTAGATTAAGATAAGATTTAGATAAAATTAGTGATGACTAGATATAATTAGAAGATCTCTAGCACTTTGTAGGTATTGGATCTCTTTTATGGAATTTTATATATATACTAAGTTCATTTGGTTCATCTGTTGATTACAATAGATAAATCTTATACCATGAAGACTATAAACTTGGTGTATGTGTATGTGTGTGCTCTTTGTATAAATGTGTACATACTTAGTCACTTAAACATAAGGAATCTTAGCATAAAGGCATAAGTACTAGAGTGAATGAATCATTTATGTGGAACTAGGGAGTGGACTCATAGGTGCTCTATATAAGTCAAGAATAATATTGTAATGAACTTTTACAAGCCAAGGTATTTTTAAGTACCACGAACAAGGAGACTAAGCAACATGAGCCATTCTAACTTCTTGGAAAGTAGTGCACTCTGGGAAGGGTGGAACACTATGTTACAAGCATAGATGTCAGAGACTAGGACCCTTGGGAGATCTAACTCCAACTTAGTTTTGATGGTTCCATCTTCTTACTCGTAAGACACCCCTAAGAACTGCTGATCTTGCATGACCCAAAGTTCATAAAGAAGGTGCAAATTGTAATGCATGGGACTATTATTATGATAGTAGTCAACAATTTGGTCAGACTAATTGGAGGTTAAGAAAATTCCAAGGCAAAGTGACCTTTGTTACGAATGATCCATCACCTTCAAGAGTCCTTTGGACTTTATTTGCAGTGAAAGTCATTTATGATGTTTTATATTTCCACAGTACACCCATATGGGTGGGACTACACTCTTCTTGGAATGACTTTGCCCAAAAAGTTAAATAAGAAACATTAGATTGTCATTATTGTACCATTTTACCTTGTTTTTAGTCATATCCAACTTGTATCCTCCTAGGACCAACCGGTTCTTACCATGATATTAAAAATTTGAATAACAACATATCATTACAGTTAGCTTGTCAAAAAACACCACAATTGTTGTATGGTATCTATCCATGTATTGCAAGGATGTGATGAGCTCTAGAATTACATGTTCTCATTAGGTAGATAAAATTGAGAGTGGTTGGGTTAGTCCACTGGTTTTTGGTTGCTAGCTTTGTTTTGTTGGCAACTATCACAATATTTGATAAACTCCTAAACCTCTTGTGCCATATTTGGCCACCACCATTGACATTGTAGTGTACTCAAAGACTTTTCCACACCCATGTGATCAATGATTGGTAAGTCATGCGCCTCTTGAAGTCTCACCAATCATAGATCTCCCATAGTTGGAATGTAGCTTTGGTTTGTGCAAAATAGAAGCCCATATTTGATTAAAAGGGCATTGTACTCATTGTCATATGTTGCAAGATGACTTTGCACAAGATGCAATAAGAGGTCTTGTTTTGAAGTTATCTTGAACTCTATGTGTTCATTTGAGTTTGTAAACATTGTGGTGGAAGAATCTTCAAATCAAGTTTCTGTGATAAAGCATCAAGATTGACATGCACATTTGAGTTGGTAATAAACCTTGGTATCAAAAAATTGCAGTTTTTCTTCACATTGATGATGTTGACTCTTCATATGCTCCAAATATAAGATCTACAAGTTTTTGTGATTGGTTTTCATTATCACTTGTTTCTCCAAGAATTAAAGTCTCCATACCTTTTTTGCATATATCATTGCTAATTTTCTTAATCTAAAGCAAAATAGTTCTTTAATATTATGTTTAGTTAGAAAGACACAAAGGCAATAAGGTATTATCTATATGGAAATTCATATTGTAACATAACTTCAATGGCAAAGTTAGAAACATCACAATTAAGTAAGGTAATTGAGGATTATATGGTCGGAGGATGTGTCATGAAGACACCATATGCTTAAATTTTGAGAATGCTTCTTCTTGCTTGGTGGCCCACTCCAAGCTTATTTTCTACCTAGAGTGATCAATCAACAAGGTGGTCACATGAGCATAATAGTGGATGAACCAGTAGTAAAAACTTACCAATCCATTGAATCCTCAAACTTCTATGATGTCCTCAAGAGTAGGAAAATTTGTAATGGCCTTGATTTTTCCTCATCCATCTTGATCTCTTTGGCTGAAACCTTATGGGCCAAAAAGTTAACTTCCTTTTCCAAAAGGCACATTCTTGCAATAGAACTTTCATTGTTATAGTCATCTAAAGACTTCTCAGATATGGTTTTTATGTTTTGTCTTCATCTTATTATAAATCAAATGCAATCCATAAACACTACCACATATCTATCCTATAGTTTGTCTAACATCCAATGTATTTGATCCATGAAGACTACTAGAGTATTAGTAAACCCAAAAGGTAAAACTCTCCATTGAAAATCCCCATACCTTGTATCAAAGATAATATTTCTCACATCTTCACAATCAATTAGAATTTTCCAATAGCCCCTTTGAAGATCTTACTTTGAGAAGTATTGAGTTCTACTTAATTGATCCAACAAGTCATCAATTTGAGACAAGGGATATGCATTCTTTATATTTTATTTATTGAGATCACAATAGTCAATACAAAATAGAAGAATTCCATCTTTTTTGGTATAAATAGTATAAGTGCTCCATAAATGGATGTACTATGTTGTATGAAATCCTTTTATAACAAGTTGGTCAATGTTGTTCAAAGTTTGTCTAACTCCTTTGGTAAGAGCATATAGAATGGTCTACTCATTGGAGTATACTTAGCAATAGCTTGATTTTGAACGGCATACTTTGATCAAAGATCTTTTGTATCTCTTTGGAAGATCTTTGGAAGATCATCCAAACATATATCACAAACTCTTGAACTATTTGATCAACCATTCCTTTTGAGTTTTTTTATCCTTATCATATTTCTTTTATGCACTCAACTTCATCTACATAGCAAAAATAGTGACATCTTCCTCCAAAGCTTATTCTATAAGAGCTCTACTTACAAACTTATCATCTTGGGATTGACTATTATCAGATTCAAATGTGCTTGCTCAAATATGCTTGATACAATAATCAATAATTAATACTTTGGTGTTGTACTTGAATTTTTCAGCTTACCTAATCAAATTGAACCCTATGATATTCAAGCTAACAAAGATATCATAGTGTAGAGGAGCTACTACAAATCTCATGCAATCTAAATACTTTTCTCAATCTTGATTGCAGCAAGATATGAGGTATGGTACGTAAAACCACTATCATCAATTTGCTACCAAATACTAGCTTGATAAGAATATATAACTTTTTTTGCTAATTGCATGGACATATAATTCTCAAAACTCTCCCAATCACCAAAATTGTACAACCACAATTGGATATCATACCTTGCAAGTATATCAAACTTGTATAGATCTAACCTTCACTCTTTTTAGAACAAATCAAGTTTTAAGTAAGTAGCTTGATATTTCTATTGGGACTCTTTGTTTTCTTGATCCTCATGCTCAAAAAATTCCATTTGGGAAATGGCTCAAGGTCATCTATTCCTAGTTGGACTTTCAACAATGCAATATCTAATTTGGTGATAATATAAGCAACCACCATTTTGTAGCAATCTTTCTTTGTCTATGGTACCAAGTGATCTTTATTGGATGGCATAAATCCCCATTGGTGTTGGCTCTTCCACCCTTGTGAGATGTATTTGTAGGTTTTGTGCAAGTCTAGGTTGAGACCAAGCAATGGGAACCAATGAATCAAAGTGCTTGGCCAATTGTATGGTTTCTTCCAAATATTTGAGCTCCATATGGTTACTTCCAATTTGGTGTGTGGTTTCACGTGTCTTATAAACTGATCCAAACCTTTGCCTTCCAATATCTTTGGAATCTTTATTATTGTGTTTTAGAATAGCAAGTGAGATAGCTCATCAAAAACCAATATGATTGCTTCAATTGGTAGAATTGAAGCCGTCAATATATCTTGTGCAACTCTTGCAACATTCACTGCTTGAAATCTTGAATTCTTGAACTGCACCCTTGAATAAATAAATTTCACTCTTGAATTCTTTCCAGGGTGAGATTGGACCAACAAATTGCCATTGACCTTACTTTATCCAAAATTTTCACCATAGTTTTGCACCATCTAGTTAGCTCAAAACTAAGAGCATCCACTCCAATCATCCAAAAGATTTGTAGCTTCAAGATAACATTCACAATCAAATATAAAATTCTCTCCTACATCTAGTAGCTTTTTTTCTTGAACTACCTTTGGGTTTGGAAATTGAACTTGATCTTCTCTTTCTCAAAATGCTACTTTCTCTACTTGATCTTATTGTTGATTATCATGATCTCTTTCTTGTAACAATTGAGTCACATCTCAATCTATTATTAAATAGCAATGATGACTTTGGACATTATTACCATGAATACTACTCTACCAAGCTACCCAATTGTAACTATTTAAGTTAACAAGTAGATGCAATATATCTATTGCTCTTTGTAACTTACAATCAGAAGGATCAATGGTTCATCAAACAATTTCATCATGTTTAGAAAATTGTGAATAAAGCATAAAATGTTAAACTACATGAAATGATAATTTGGTAGTACATGGACACAAAAACACAAATAGTTTGGAAGGAATGAACTTGGTGGTCTATAGTTCCTGTCCACCCCATTTATGCTTTGATACCAATGTAAAAGACAAAGGAAAGAGATAGGAGAATGGAATATTAAAGTGGAAGAAGACATTGGAACTATCAACCGAGAGAAATGCCACATGGCTAGCTTGAGCTTGGTGTTTGGTATTTATAGACAACATGAATAAAAGCTCTCAACAAGCTTCCAAAGAAGGTTCCCTTTAAAAGCTATCTTACTTATAATACAAGCTAAGCTAATTATAAACTTGGCATACAAGTAACTCAACCCTTAGAAACTTCATAGATGATTTTTAAATATTTTTTAAGCAACTTAACTATATATTAATTCTACAAGATGTTACTTTTATTAGCTTTTGCTAACTCCATATTATTATAGTAAGGATCTAGATCATAAGATCTATTATTTTGCTATTGGGATAGACTTGCCAATAGATAATAAATGATTGTCATCCTTGTCTCCTTTTATCACATCTCTTAGCTTTTATTCATAAATAAATATATATATATATATATATAATATATATTTGGTGAAAATTAAATTCTTATAAACCCTAATAAACATGCATTAGTATGATTGATGGCTATTTCACTTATCAACAGAGTGGAAATGGTTTACTCATTTTCTATATATCATCTATGTGCTTATTTTCATCATTTTTTTTCTTTAGTCCATCTTGGAAATAGATTCCTTTATCAAAGGTATCCTTAAAATTGCATCATAGTGTGCTAATTTGATCACTAACATTCATTTACCTCCTTGTATATGCCTATAATTAATCTTATTTCTAATCAAAATCTGAGTGATCTTTTTTCATATTTGAAAATTCCACCTTTCATTATCATCACTTTTTAAGTATAAATTATTATATTAAAGAAATTGATTGTTAAAGGGAATTTTCAAATTCTTATTGATCAATTATTACTCTAACTTTCTTCTCTTTTTGATGACAATGAGTAGTGCTTCCTCCTTCTTTGATACTTTAGCTTTTTCTCATCTAGTTCTTCTTTCTTTTCTCTTTTTGATAAAACCTATTTCACGAGACTATGTTACTTGTGATCTTATTTCATTGATCCTCATGTTCCTCTTCTATATGATCTTTGTTATGCCTTTTATCACCTTTATTCTCATTTTTGAGGGGCTTTCAACTTTGTTTTTGTCATGGTAAAACACAACATCATGTTGCAAAGTGACTAAGTTTACCATAATCATATAATCTTCTTATCTTCATTAACTTTTGTCCTTCATAACCTTGTGCATGTAGTTTATTCTTCTTGATATTATGGCTATTAATATACATCTTGAGAGAAACTATTTCCCTCACATGAAAGTCAAGTTCATTTCTAACATTGAAGGTTACTCAACTCCATGAACATAATACCATAGCACATCTTGAACAATTTTCTAAGCTTTAGTAAAGTGCCACAAATTATTTATTTTAATGCTATAGTCTGATTGCAAGAGTAAATCACCTTAGATTTCTTCTTAAAAATAGTGATTTCCTTTACTTCACTTATATCCATAATTTAGACTTAAAGATAACAAAATTCTTCAATGTATCATAGATAGTCCTTTCTTTAACTATTTCCAGAACTTCATGTAAACTATCTCAAGTCAATCTATTGCTTTAAAATTGCTAACCAAACCATGATATATATAATTCCAAGAAATTTATTGGCCTTGAGTAATTTTTCATAACCTTAGAGCTACAAAAGAGCAGTATCAAGAAAAATAGTTCAAATGAGCATATTTGCATCATAACTAGACAAAAGGATCTCCATGAGATAGAACTATCCTTCTATACTCTTGATGACTTGCTCAATTTGTATAGTTTTACTTTGAAATCCTTGATCAACATTCATAAAAGGTTTGGTGCAGATTTCTACCACAAGATTTTGCATATAAATCCCTTTGCTAATTTTTAATTTTTGTTAAAAACATTTTAAGTTGGGGTTAATTATTTTATTTGATATTAATAATAAGCTGTACTGCTCAAAAATCAATATATAAATTTATTTTAACTCCGCTCTTTTCTAGAGCTGATTTTATCTCTTCTAAACAAGCTTTAGATGGTTTGATGTTTCATCTTCTATTTTATAGTTAGAATGAATAGAACATATCCACATCTAAGACATGCACTACCAAAGGTTACTACAAATTATAAATTGTTTATAACTCTCCCTATCAAAATTTTGAATAATCCAATCTTATGTGCTACTTTGTGGCTTAATAATAGCAACTCAAATGTTGAGACTTAAAACTGTATTTATACAAGATTAATAACTTATAATAGAATTAAAATTGTATAAATTTATTGAGAAACATAAGTAACCACAAGAAGCACTATCAAGGTGAGAACTTTTATCAATTTGGTTATGAAATTAATGCTTAAATATTCACCAAATATTACCCCAAGATATTTAGAAAATAAATTTTAAAGTAAAATTTGAGAACATAATATGCTTAATAGAAACACAAATATATTAAAAATTGTATTTATAATGAGATGAATTACTCATAATAGAATGAAAACTGTATAACTTTGTTGAGAAACATAAGTAACCATGAGAAGCACAATCAAGTTTAGAACTTCAATCAATTTGGTTATGAAATTAATGCCAAAAATATACACCAAATATTACCAAGATATTTAGAAAATAAAATTTAAAGTGAAATTTGAGAACATAATATGCTTCATGAATATGCAATATACTTCATCTTTCTCTATTTTTCATAAACCTTTTATTTTAAAGAGATAAAGTTCCAAAAAAAATCTTTATTCTATTAGATATCACTTATACCTTCCTCTTCTTGTAGCTCAATGACCACAACATGCCCCTATAACAAGTTTCTCCACCTTCTTCAACACTAAGTAATCTTTCTTCAGTACTCTATCATGTCAGTACTCTTTCTTCAACACTCAAGGTATGTCACCTCATTAGTCTTATGAGAGTGTTGATACCCTCTCATGGAAATGAGATGTTACCCCAACACGATTGTAACTTGGACCTACACAAATCCTTCTTTGAAATGATGTCTTAAAATTAAATTTTGGGAAAGGTTACCTTCCATTCTTTATATGTTGAAGTACTAAGAAAAAACTAATCATCATCCCTCATACTGATTTGTGTCGTGACATGTAAGTTGAATATGCTTAACACACTAGTAAAGAACTTCATTACTTACAAGTCTCCACTTACTCCTCTGAACTTCATCCAAAAGTTTGAACCTAGTACTCTAGATTTCACAAAGAGTCTTCATTAACTACTCTTGACTTAAACTATAAATATATCTTGAAGTCACCAAGTTTACCATAATTTAATCCTTGACTTAGTAAGAGCTCTACCTTTAAATGTGATTTGCCAGATATAGTTACCCTATGCTATACTATACTACTATATGAATATGTATTACATATTCTGAATATTGTCTTTAATAATGTTTTTAGTAATATCTGTACATATAATTCATCAATACAATGTAACAAGTATAAGTTGTATATATATATATATATATATATATATATATATATATATATATACACTAGCAAGAACTATATTCAAATAGTTTTTGGATATACATATAGAAGACCTGTAAAGACCATAAATTTTCTATCTTTTATCGATTATATACCTTAAAAAATATAGATATAGTCCACTTTTCATTATGGTAAAGGAAGATAAAAAAAGAACTTAGAGAGATTTATGTTGGTTATTATTTATTATCTAAAATCAAATTCACCAATCATTCAATTAGTGATAACTTCAAGCAAGAATTTTAAATGACTTCTTAATGATCGTTCTTTCTGAATAGTGGGAGAGAAAGATGTTGATAATTTTATACTATGTGCTATTTGGATTTGCATTATTTTTTTGAAAAATAATTCTGGCTGATAGATAGACATGCTCATCTTATTTGGATTATGAAACCTATTAAATGGACTTTTTAAAATGATGATATGTGTAGGATGTTTAATTTAAATAATCTTATATGGTCATGTTAACCTCCCTTTCACAACATTAAAATAATTCTACAAGTCCAATTCATTAAGTACATGAGATACCTTTACATGCAAGTGTATTTGCTAAAATAGACCATATCAATCGAGCAGATTCTACAAGGAAAAGTTTAACTACCAAGATCAAAGGATAAAGTTGCATAAGAGTAGCAAAATTTATATTATATTACCCTACTCTTCTTGTAAATGTATCATGTTATTTAGTCTTCTTTTTATCTGTTCTCCGTTAATTGTATGGTGCACACCTTTTTGCAAAAATTGAAATTTGGTTTTGTTTTATTTCTTTTGATGAAGATAAGTGGAGTTATTTTCATGTCTAAGAATTATTATAAAGGAATCCTTTTATATGTTAAGGTATGAAGAATGAAATTACAAAGAATAACGTAAAAATAAGTAGTGGGTATGAAGAAGCCAAGTCCAAAGAAGAGTAAGAAGCAAAGATAACATGTATGCAGATTCTTTCAAGCCAAAGATCTTTGGGTCCAAAGACTCTATGCAAATTTGAATATTGCCACCATTGAATTAAATAATTTTTGTCGAAGACCAAATAATTTACATGTTTTGATAGTGATTGCCAACCATTGACGACAGATGATTGAAGAAATTTGACTATAAAATCAAGTGCATCCACCTTCCAAGTAATTTCACTTTCTACTAGGAATTTTTGCAATCAATCCAAATTGTGAATAGCTAGTTTTAGTAGTAGTTGCTTGCTCTTTCAAGTTAGTTCCTTCAATTTTGTCAAGTCTTAGATAGGGAATATGATGAAGATTTGGAGAGAAATGAGGAAGATCCATGTGGTACCTTTCTACAAACAATGGTGAATGAGTAGTTGATGCATTGTAGGAGTGAATTTCTCCAAAGCAAACACCTTACATTTTTGCTATAGAATTGGGAGTTAAGTTTTCCTTCCATCATGCAAGAGATGAGAAGTAGGAAATAGAGGACATTAGGAGACCATCTAAGGAATCCCTAGCATTGGAAGAATGTGCTAGGGTTAGATTCAGCCATTATGAATGACATCATTTTGGATACCAAATTTGTGGATGTAGGAGATGAGATGCAAAAGAAGATAAATGTGTCCTTCAATGAGAAGTGCACTACTAGTAACAATTGAAAAGTAGCCAATTACAAAGATCTTGCCCAAAGAGTAGAAACCCTAATGAAGATAATCCACCTAAGAGAGCAACACCTTACATTGAGAAAAGAAGAGAGTAGAAAGTTCCTTAGTCATTTCCACTCAAAAGAATACTTTCTATCCCAACTTAAAAGAAAAGCCATACACAAACCTGCCAAGAAGTAGATGAGGAGTCCAAGAAGATAGGAAATTTTGTGGAGGTAATGAGGTTGATGTCACAACAACCAAGAGAAGGTTATCAACAAAACTAACATCTCCAAAACCTATGTAGGAAGCAAGAAAAAATCCTCAAATGGTGGACATTTCTTTGGAACAAGATGAAGCAAAGACAAAGAGGAAAAAGTGGAGGAAGAGGAGCCTACTTTACAGCAACAAAGACAAACTTAGGAGAAGGAGATGAGTATTCTGATCCAAAATCAGCACCTTAGGAAGAATAGTTGTAAGACAAAAGACAATAGCCAAAGACCAAGAAGATCTTTGGCTCAAAAAATAAGTTTGGCACAAGTGGAACCAAGTACCAAAGTGCAAGGAGAAGAAGAAGTGGGAATAGAGAAGGAAGGAGAAGAATGTCTAGATGAGTTGCATCACAAAGAGCAGGAAGTGGTCACCAAGGTTCAACAAACCCTGGTTTTGGATGGGGAAGACTTTGTGATTAAAATTGTGTGTCCAATCTTATGATTCTTATAGATGATTCTTCCACAATATAAAGAAGTTTTGCTGGATCCAAAGTACTTAACTTCACTAGTTAGGAGATTGCACAAGAACAAATTAAGGAAAAGCAAGAGAAGTGGGAGGAAGACCTCAAGAAAAGCAAAGCCATGTTCAATGTGGAGTGCAAAATGATGAACACCTTGATGTAAGAGAATTATGAGCTTAAACAACACAATACTTCTGTATATGTTGACCAAAAGAACATTAGGAAAGACACCTGAAAACTACATGGAGACATAGGGGCTCTTTGGATCAAAAGCAAAAATCAATAGCAAACCTACCAAGAAGATTTTCAAACGAAGGATGTAGAAGTAGCAAGTGCATAAGATGAGTTGGAGGGAGAGAAGGTAAAAGATCATTACCTTAAGTTGAAAATGGCCAAATACAAGAAAGAGGTGGCAATACAAAAAGAGGACATACAAAAAGAGCTCAAGAAGGAGAAAGAAGTATGAGATATAGATCAACTAAGGATAATGGAAGAAGTCATTGTAGAGGTTTGGGCCATATATACCACTCCAATAGAAGTAGAGGCAAAGTTTTTGAAGAATTTGAAGGATCTTCAAGACCAAATTGGTATCCATAGCTAAAGATACAATACAAAGTTGAATGACTAAGACAAAGATACATGAGCTGAATTTGCAAGTACAAACCTTGTAGTAGAAAACATATGAAGATCCAAAGATGGATCAATTAGCAATAAGACTTAGGAAACAAGTAGATATGAAGTTCACAAAGGCTTGTGATTACAAGGAGCAGACATAACTTCTCCTTGAAGCAAATAGAAAAAAATGTTCTTCTTCAAAATTATGTTTTGAGGTCAAGATCCTTCATAGAATAGCTCTTCTTAGTTGAAGGTCCTTAGTAATTGTAGTCTTTGAAGTTAGAATAAGTCCAAAGACAACAAGAGAGAGATCCTCTTTAGGGAACAACTAGGAGCTCTCCTAAACAAGAAGAAGGCACTTAACTAGTGTACAAAAGATTAGGATAGTGTAGATAAGGAATATATAGTTAGGATTAGACTAGAAAGATCTTTGAATTGGTTCCACCAATGTATTCCTTTAGCTCTAAGTAAGGAGAAGCTATTTAGCACTTCATTCTGATGTAAATAGTTATTCAATCCTTTGAACACAAATGAAGCAAAACAGAAAAATCCCTTTGTTGCTTTTGCTAAATTTTAGGATTTGTTGTATGCAACTATTGAGTAGTGGCAAGGAATCTTTGTAATAGGAACTCAAGTGATTGAGTGTGTGTGATCAATAGTACTTGTGGCTAGGGTCTAGGATCCTTGGTAGTTTTGAAGGAGCACAACAATGACTTGATGGATCTTAAGTGAGCTATGGTGTTGAAAGTACCATAAAATTGAAAGACAAAGAATTATTGCCAATGCAAAGTGCCTTCAAAGTTGTACCTAATGTGAAGGGGAAAACATGCTCTTTGGAGTTGATATCTTAATAGTAAAAGTATACACTTTGGAGTTGTTTGAATCATCACCTTCAAAAAATAGTTGGAACTTATCATTAATGAAAGTGACTTTTAGGTTTTCTATTTGCAATAATGTACCCCATGATGCTACCTTCTTTTGGGAGTGGTTCTTTATCAAGCAATTAAACATATAACAGTAAAGAACTACAATAGCAATACTTCTCTTCAAATCTAGTGACTATCCTTGTGACCCATAACCTTGTGGGAATGACTTGTTCCTAGTGATTATATTGTAAATTGGATGACATTGGATTGTTAAAATTTGCTTTTACTTTATAGTAGGGACCTTTTTGTTATCAAAATTATTATCCATCTCTTCTTCCATTTTCTCAATTTATCTTACAATTGATAATATTTACAATTGTAAATAAGAATTTCATTGATATATCCATATGATATTGTTCAATATTAGTTAATTTTAGTATTTTGAGAATTTTATTGAAGGCTTATTATGCCTTTGTATCCTTAATATTAGTTTTGGTAGACTTTTAAAAAAAGCTCACAATAGATAAAAGCTCTCATCTTGTCATTCACAACTTTGCACTTTATTGTATTAAAAATGCTCAACCTAGACACCATCAATTCAACTAAAAGAAATTTCAACACTAGTGTGTCTTTGACAAGCCTATACTAAGTTTAATTGCCTTAGGTAATATTATTCTCCATCCTTAAATAGTTTTAGTATGGGCTTGACCGCAATGTGAAATTTTTGTTAAGACTTAAAAATAGTCTTACCCTCTTGACAATTGTTAGATTTAATGAACTATGTATAAAAAAACTAAAAATATTGGAAGATATTTAGAAAACCATCTCTAATGATTTTTATTTCTAGATAAAGTTAAATTTAAGAAGTTTTTCAAAATTATTTAAACCCTTGTAGCTTATAAAACATGATTTAAAGCTTCATACATTTTTATGGAAATACATATCTATGATAATTTAAGAAAATGGCTTATAAAATCAACCCACCAATGAGCAAGGAATTTAGATCATCTTAGTCCAGTTTTCATTTTGATATTGCTATCATTTTATCACATTGAATGATGTATCCAGTATCACTCTAAATTACCATATAAACTAAGGTCCAGTAGCATCAATCAAGTAGACACTAGTAAAAATGAAAAATAATTAAACAGAAATATTTATGTCTAGAGTAAAAATTGCATCAAGGTTCAAAAAATGACAAAGGTTCCTCTTTGCAAGAATTAGATTGATTGAATATCTACCAAATGTCTTAATGTCTTATATTAAGAATGACTAGCAAAAATGTAAAGTCTATTTACAAAAAATTAGAGAAAGGTGTTTTCCAAGTCTTTAATCTGATGTGATATCAAGATGGATACATCTATATGAAGCAAAGCTAATATCAATAAAGTATGTTTTATTACCTACTATAAAATCATATTATTTTTAAACTTCACTAAAGACAATACTTCTGGTATGTGGTTGCAATATAAAAACAAACAAGGATTTGTGTTTTAATAGCATAGCATTTTAGCAAAAATTCTTTAAATCTAAAGTTTCCCAAACTTAAAGAAGGTTGTAAGTATAAAAGCGAAGTATTGAAGTATAGATTTTCTTTGCCCATATATATAGGCTTGTAAAGGGTATCATAGCTAATTGGGGATTTCATTATGGTTGCCATAATTTTATGGTAAGCAAACACAGTTCATCAATATATATATAAAATACAATGTGATATTTTCCCAAACCATAGATGGGCATCGACAATGTTTTCAATGATACTATCACCAAAATAATTTGTATGATCATCTTTTCATGTAACTTATGTCTTTAATTCCCTCAATCCAACTATAGTTGTATATCTTATAAGTATTTAGGAATCAGAACTCAAATAGAGCAATGGATTTGCACAAACAATTCATTTCTACAAAATTTCTGGCCATTAAATAGATTACATGGATCCTTATGTTGTGTAGATATGGAAATGTAAAGTGTAATATATTTAACCTTTATATTTCAATATAGATGATATAAGATCTCACCAAATCTTCTTCAACCCCAATCCAATCAATGTTGATTGCCATCCATTACCTTTGCTGCCAAAATCCTACACAACCAAAAAATGGATTCAAAACTCTTCTCAAAACACTTTTGAAGCATAAATATTGGTTTGCAACTATAATGATGACAATCATATGTTAGTCCATAAAATTATGAATTCTATGGACTAATATCTACAAAATGATCCTCAAATTTTTGTCAACTATAACTTACAACTATAAATAATCTGAATTCAAATATAAATCCAAAAGTAACACCTACAAATAAAAAAATTTGACAGAAATTATAAAAAACAAAAAAGGACCCAGATATTTTAAGGTTGGATAAATAGGAACCAAAAAATGATATCCATTTTATTGTGACTTGTATAAGATCTTTGCTACTAGAATTTCTAAAAATATATACTTGATATAGGCTTGCATCTAGAATCATAGAATAATAACTTCTTTTGGGTACTTCTATAATATATGGATATGTGCATGTAGAGGATGTTGCGGTTGACTGAGGATAGAGGGGTGAAAATTGTCACAAGAGTAAAGATATTACCACCTTGAAAATGATATTTCTTTTAAGATTGATGTTTGAAACATAGAATATTAAAAAAGTGTTCAACAGCTATGAAACTTATACCAATAACTAACTAGACATGCATCATAAACCATAAGACACATTATTCTTATAATTTTAGTACTTATAAGTCATAGATTATGAGTCCAAAAATGAAGGAAAGAAAATATATGGATATGGATATGGATTAGCATCTAGTCTACAAGAGAAACAGAAACTATACATAAAGACTAGTATCTATAATATATGTAGTTTTTAAGAGGAAGAGAATTGTGTTAAGAGGACTCCGATTGGCATCTCTAAATGAAAATAAATATAAAAGACTAGAGCTTGATATATGAAGAGATACTTAAGATATCACATGAGAATTTAAGACATCAAATTGAATCACTTGGAGGCATAACATATGCATTTGAAGGATTCAATCATTGATTGAACAGGAAATCAAAATGTTAGATAAAGAAATCAAATCTTTCAAATATGTAGAAAAGTTTTCCAATAAAGTAGATGAATTCTAGAAATTAAAAATGGATTATAATCCATTATTATCCAATGATTAAATGTCAAAATAGTCTACAACTTAGCATCTATAGATCACCTTTGTAGTAAGACCATTTTGTAATTTTTTAATCATCTTAGATTATAGATACGGATTGGCATCTTTAACATTTACTGGTAAAGCATCTTCCTTTGTGTCTTGTTGTTAATATAGATCAGCCTATGATCAAATTCAACCCTTACACAACTATGTGATTAGACAAAAATATCAAGACCAAGTTCAAATATTTTTACAAACTATGTTTAAGACATAATGCAAATAGAGAAATGAAGTTGATCTAGAAATATGAGTAGGTATCTTTTTTGTCCACTATCAACTATTTATTGGTATGTCTTTAATTTAAGCTTTGATTTTAGATATGAAAAAGGTATTTATGATAAATTATCCCAGCACTTAACTTAATATCTTCTGTTAGTCATCAATAATGTCCATAGTAACATAGTTAACAATGTAGATCTTGATCTGTTTGTATGATATCTTTTTGCAAAAAACTATTTTAAATGGATGATATGTCTTTGGAAGAATATTGTCTTAAAATGAAAAGATTAATTTCTTGTAGATTCTTTAGGATTTGTATTTAGATTATTCAAAAAATATGATTGATCATGAGCATTTTCATGCTCGTGATAAATTTTCATGGACTACAAAGATCAAGCAAAATCTATAATGTCCATGATCATAAGGTCAAAATGTGGATAGATATGAACTTGCACCTAAACATAGATAACTCTTTTGAAATTCTTAAAACAAGAAAGAAGGACAACCACATAGGAAAAAAGAAGGATGAGAAGACTCCATCAAGCCATACAAGGGAGAGATGAAAAAGGTAAAATGGAGCTAAGCTCCAATAGAGTCTATATTAGAAATCTGCCCCACTGCACCTAAGATATCCTAGCTATGCAAGTCGTGTGGTCTACAAACAACTGGAGCATTTGAAGAAGTATCACCTAGTGTAATTGCTCTCCTATGGATTGCAAAAACCATTGCCCTCTATAGAGCAATGTGCACACACTATCTAAAATATGCTACAAAGTGTGAGAGTAAGAGTGGTACCTCATGGCACCTAACATGATAAGCTCTCATGCACTCCTTGACAAATATGTCGAATGCCATGTCCATTGCTCCATATAACTCCAAGGCTAAAGGAACAAAGAGGTGACCTTGCTGCATGCCCCTATACTTGGAGACCTTGTGACATGGTGCTGCGCTTGCTGCCCATCTAAGGGGATGTGTAATCACTCCCTCCAAGACTGTATCTTGCATATGGTCTATAACCATGACATCCGCTACCATCACTTGATCATCTCGGACCAAGTATAAGTCTGCCCTGACCTGTGTCGTGTGCAAAGCATAGGAATGCTCCCTCCAAGCCAAGTATCCGCTCTCTTGTGCCATAACAAACATAATGTCCCTAATAGCATCATGGGTAGCTATCCTCTGTCCTCCAAAAGGACACCATGTCATATGGACCGCTGCTTCATTGAGTGTAGAACCACACTCATAAGTGAGTAAAGAAGATACAAATGGGCGGACCAAACATATATAGATAATTTGTTATAAAATTGAGATTTGGAAGAGTAGTTTTACTTTTTGCTAAGTTGTTGCCTACAAGTAGTCTCAAAGCCAAAGAGTGACAAGCAAAGAATCAACATTGTAGAGTAAACTTTGGAGTAGGTCTTCTTTGGTGACGGATATTTGTGAGTAAGAGAAGATAGTGAGATCAAGAGCAATGCAAATGATCCCAATTGTGATCCTCCACTTCCAAGTGGTAGACAAGTGGGATATGTATGTAAGAAGAAAGCTTATCCAAAAGTGCAAGAAGTGAGAAGCCAAAGCCCTTAGCATAAGGAATTGGAGAACCTTGGGGGAAACCCAAAGAGTACTTAAAAGCTTTGGAGAATGGTTCTCAACCTGGATGTTGGAATATCCAAAGTCCAAAGTTTGGATGTAGGTGAGGAGATGATATTGTGAAGATTTTAGCCTCCTTTGCCAAAGAATGCTCTAAAAATAACCATCAAAGGATGGCCACTTATATAAAGACATAGCACAAAGAGGAGTTGTGGCATTGGTGGTAATGAAACTATTTCAACCAAAAATGATAACATACTTAGCCATAAATCAAGCCATATTCTTTGAGTATGTCTACAAAGGAACAATTTTTAATTGTGCATAGATATTCTAGTGGTAAGCTAAGTCCATGTTTAGAGCGCTAGAAGGAGATAGAAAAGCAACAGACTTGGCTCCCTTTGCTATCCATTTCTACATGAGATTTAACTTGCTCAATAGTGGGGAAGAAATGTAGTTTCCTGATCATTTCAAGATGGTGGAGTATTTTTCTTCCCAACCCAAGGAAAAGGGTATAACAAGGGCCATGTTTGAAGCAAATGCCAATTTTGTTAACAAAAGTGAGTTCATAGAACTAAATAAGGACAAGATCCATGAGAAGCAAAAGTGGTGCACTCCAACAATTACTACACAAGCATCAAAGAAGTCTTAGAGAAACCCACAAGTGATGGAGCTATCCTTCAAAGAAAACAATGCCAAAGAAGAAGAAGAAGAAGAAGACAAAGAGGAGGAGGAGAAGGAGCAGTTCACTTTGCAATATATGAAGATGGAGTTTGAATGTGAACAAGATCAATAAGAAGTTGAAGTTGCAACAAGAAGAATACTTGGAGTGGAGGGAAGTCACCAAGTTGAAGATCCACTTCAAAAGGACACCAAGAGTGCCCTTCTCAAGTGGAAAATAAGTACATGATTGTCATCTTCCACCATAATTTTCTCCTTGACAAGAGAGCTACTCCCATCCTCACCTTTGGTGGTTGGTTGATGATTGTGCTTTGTTGTTAAGTTCCTCAATGTCCACCTTATTTCCTCCTCTGGATAACAAAATACAAGTGAATAAATTTTTGCTTCCCAATCTGTCATTATTTTTGGAAATGGTCTTCTCATGATCCAATGTGGTTCATGAAAAAGTGATATGTTGAGTCCATGTATTCCTTGTTCTCTCTTCTACCTCCACTTTTTTTGATGATACATTTATCACCTGAGTGGTTTGTTTCTAATTTTTTGATGCCTAAACTTGGGTGGTGTGGCAATGTAATCTTTTGAGGATAAGAGACCTTAAGAGAAACACAAAAGAAGAAACACACAATTTCACACTCAACCTCCAATGCTCCCAAAGGAGAACCTTGACTGTACTATATAGCAAAGGGAACTTTCCTGAAGAAAGCTCCACCCTCGGATCAGATATATGGACTGGTGACATGTTAGCAATCTCTACCCTTAGATTAGTTGCATGCATGGGTGACATATAAGTTCTGCTCCTATTTGGCTGGTCAAACCTTCTTTGACCAAAGGTAATCTTTAAGGAATATTCTTGTAGGAATCTTTGAATTGTGTGAGTGAGGTATTGTTGAGACAATGTTAGGAGGAGGGAAGACTAGCCTTTCTTCCATTAGGGGAGGACTTTGCATAGTTTTGAGGTCTAATTCATTTGTTTAGGCCTCCAAAATTGACTCTAAAGCTTCCAGGCTATTTTTGACTCCTGCCCTATTTGTAGAGGTCCCCTTTTGGTGACACTTCTATTTGATCTACCTATCCCATCATGTATAACATCCTTCCAAATGTTACCAAGCAGATTTCACCTCTAGATGATATGTCTAGCTTTTGGTATTACAAATTAGGCTATTTTTGGTTCTTGCCTTATTAGTACAAGTACTATTTTGGTGACAACTCTATCTGATCTACCTAGCATATCATGCATAACATCCTTCCAGATGTTACCAAGCCAATTTTCACCTCTAGCTAATATATCTAGCTGTTGGTACTATAGGCAATAACCTTCTTATGCACATTTGTCATATTGTAAAATTCTTCCATCACTATGTACTTCTTGGATTTTGCATACTTCTCATCTACTCTCATGTATTTCTCCACTATCCTACCTTAGTCTAGGTTCATGTGAAAACAGTCTACAAGATTGAAGTGAGTGGGGTGTTTTACCTTCTTTTCCTTTGTTAGAAGGTTCATGGATATGGAGAAGTGTACTATGAGTGGTAAGACAATAGTAACACCTCATTGCTACCTCATCTCATGTACTAACTTAGCCATTTGTTCATAAAACTTTTATGCACAACTTACTATTTTTCTCTTGTGAAGGAGCTAGACTAAAATGGCTTGGTTCAAGTTGACATAAGTTGTTCATTTGGATTCAAACAAGTTCATGATTGTTTTGGTGTCAACTTGGCGGATGAGATCTTTGAGGTAGTCAAATTTATAGGCATTAGTTGTTTTTGATTTCTTCAAACAAGTTATCTATCTTGGTCTTGAGTTTCCACTAGGACTACCATGGGAGTACATCTATAAACATCTCTCGAAATGGGGAGGTTTTGTCTCAAAGAACCCATTGCTACTAATCTTCTATCCAAAATGAATGATTTTACCTCAATAATTTAGCATTGGTGACCATTGTCATGAATTTATTCTAACATACAAACATTGGATTCTAGTTTATTTTTCTACTTCTAATGTATTCCCATTTGAGTTGGAGTCCCCACTTCAGATATTTCCAAGGTTTTATTGATGATCTTGTCAACCATGACTACATGTGGTGATAGAATAATAATACGTGGATCTACACTACCCCAAAACACTTCCTCTCGGAATTCTTGAGGTCATAGCATTGCAAGAATAAGCTCCCATGAGGAAAAAAGTGTTAAAAAAGTGAAAAGTAAGAAAAATGCTAGCAAAGAGTAAAATTTGAAAAGGTGAAAGTTTTGCCCCATGGCACTTGTTGTCAATTTATAATTGGGGCAGACCGTCCTATCATTGGTGATCATAGTGGTAGGTGAGGGGTCACATATTTGACTAGAAGGTGTGTATGTTGATTCAAACGGTCCATATTTATGTTCTTTGGCAGCACAATCATATTGATTGAATGCATTTCAATTGTTCTTGACACTTTGCAAAGAAAATGAGCAACAAATATCATAACCCTCACAAACTCATACTTGTATTCCTTGGTTGCACAAATTCATAGCAGTCCTTTAGGTCCTAGATCTTGTATACATATGAAAGTTGAGATTGTTTGGCTTGTACTCATGAACATCTTGAGGTTTGTAGTGAAAAAGTTGGCAATTATCACTAGAAAAATGTGGTTATGATGACATGATGTATGGTCTCTTTATTGAGTATGAAAATATTTGTCTTTTTAGACTACCTTGTTTTAAGAGTGGTCTTTTACCTTGTCCTTTAGACCGTAAGCCTATGTGGCAAAAGGCATCATCTCATTCATCTTGCAAGTTCACCCAATGAATAACAAACATTCCTTTGTTTTTATCTCACAACTAGTACACTACCTCATATATCCTATAAAACTTTAAAAAAAAAAGAATTCCACTCTCATTGAGCAAAGGTGAGTCACCACAATGATGCAACATGGGAACCTTTTTTTGATCTCCAAAATGCTCAAGCAACCATACAAGAGTTTAAAGATTCTATTCCAACAAGGACATCACCAACTAGGGGTGAATGAATATGGAATAATATCTAGTTTGTGGAAGCTAGGTTTAGCTAAAAGTAGGTAGAACTAGCATACAACTAGGAATTCTAAGATATTTTTAGAAGCATCTAGGAAGCTTGTTGGTGAGAAGCTTCAAATACAAGCTATTTATTCCAAAGGATTAAATAGCTTGTATTCTAAGTAGAAGGTTAGCTTAGCTTGTACTAGAAGGAACTTCTTTGGAAGCTTTTTTTGGAGGTTTATAATTAATTGCTTATAAATACCAAAGCATAGGTTGGGCCTAAGCATTCAAAGTTTCACTCATTTGAGAGTATTCAGTTGATGCTTCCATTCTTTTATTTCTCTCCTTGGTCTATTACACTAAAGATGATTAGCCTAGATGTTATTTCCCCAAAAAAATTCCTAGCAATTGAAGGAAATGATACAATATTATTCAAAAAGCCAATATAAAATATATCAAAGCTATTTGCTTGGAATTACACTCTAATAAGTAAATAAGAACTAAGTACCTTATACTTGTAAAGCCATCCAAATTATTCACTTATTTTATTCAACAATCAACTCAAAACAAGGAACTTCTTCAAATTATAGCTCTGGCCCTTGGAGGCTTTTTGAGGATGGGAATGCAAAGAGTGTTATCTTTAATGTGTTAACTTAGAAAGAAAAAATTGGAGAATTTTATGGATGTAAAAAATTTAGATCAGAATTGAACCTTATTTGCTTTGTTAAATGGAATATTCACTATCACTTTGGATGAGGTTTTCATATATTCTCTTTAGTTTTGGCTTTTTATTTTTATAAATCTTATTTTGAGGGAAATATAGATGAAAATGTTTATTTTGAAGTAAAAATAAACTTTTAATATTTTTATAATATAATAATAATCATGATCATAATAATTAGTAGCATAATTATTTTTTGTGTTTTTATAAAAGAATTTGTTGAAAATTCTAGACAAAATTTCTTCTTTTGAATTTCAATCTTGAATAGATAATCTATGGATTTGCACAAATAATATATCACTTTTACTTTGTGGAACTTACTTCTAGAAGTATTACAACATATACAATCTATCAACTCTTATGCTTTTGAGGTAATAAGTAGGTTCTATGCATACTTCAAACTTAATACACAAGATAAAAATTTTAGAGCATAGGCTCAAGTTATAATATTAGAATATCCACAAAAATTAACTTCTACTTAGGATGGAGATTATGAATTGATTCTAATATTAAAACATTTAAGTAATTAGACTTACCTTGGTAAATTAGATCATACCATATGTGATATAGACTTATATAATTTTGAAATTTACTCGACTTAATGGTGAGAGAGTTTGTTTCTATGTAGGATGAAGTTCTGTTTTGAATGCAAATTTTATATATTAGAGTAATAAGACCTACCTTTGAATGGTAAGACGGCGACCGCATAGAAAAAATGAAGGATAGGAAGACCCCATCAATCCGATAAAGAGAGAGAAAAAATAGGTAAAATAGGGCTAAGCCCCAATAGAGTCTATATGAGAAACCTTTGAAACATATAGAAAGTAGATCATATCATATCTGATATAGACTTGACTATTGTTGAGATTTACTCGAGTTAATGTTGAGATACTTTCTTTGCAAAGTCACTAGAGTCATTTCAAAAAAATATTTATTAGATTTTTGGGCTATAAATATACAAAGACTTGATTATTGCTGTATTTTTATTGTAGTTTGTGATGAGATACATGGCTTACAAAGTAATAAAACACATCAAAAAACAAAATACTTGGGCTTTTATATTGTATAAGTTGTGGAGTAAAATGTGAGGCAAAACTCAAGGTCAAATACATATGTAAAAGTTTAAACACTAAAAAAAAACTTAGAGTTTGAACCTTTGCATTCAAATTTGACATCCCAAACCTATAAATTAAATTAAAATTAGAATCCAAGCAAATTTGGTTTGAACAAGTATATACTCAATTAAAATAGGTGGATTCTTGGCTTTTTCTTAGAGTCATTTTGGAAATACTATGCACACCCATCAACTTTGTCAAGATATAAACATTGGAACTTAAAACCTTGTTAATATGAGAAACACATAAAATAACTTCCATATAAAGAGAATTTGATCTATTGTATCTTATATCAAAAACATTAGATTATACCAACAATAGAGAATCTTATCCAAATTTATCTCAAATTGCATGAAACAATAGTATGAGCATGTAAAAATCAAATGCCAAGGAGAAATATTATTGCCTCATCTCTCCATAACTATGAGGGAATAGAAATCACAATATAAATTCTACATTTCATTTTCATCTTGTATAAGAAGCTCACCGATCTCACTTGACTGGAGCTTTAGAAATTGATATTTTGAAAAATAAAACCACTATCTAGAATCTATTACTTACTTTAAGGATAAGAACTGAGACCACATATGTGTTCTCATCTTAATATTCACATGACATAATTTAAAATTATTTCAAATAAGACAAGAAAAAGTAATTCAGCCTATTAAAAATAATTCATGAATCTTCTTTAAAATATAGATTAAAAATAAGAATAAGCACCAGCTCTAATCACTTATCTAATATTTTTATATATTTATCTAAGCATAAAAAGGTTAAATTATATATTATTAATGAATCTCCTAAATATGACAACATACAATCTAGTATTAACTAAAATAAGGAAAAGAAAATCAACTCAACATAATCAAGGATCTTTACATGAAGTTTGCCTAGAGTTTATAATACATCAAGCTCTTTATCAAAATTTTAAAATTTCTCCAAGGAACAAATTGTTCATATATCCAAAGAATGGAATATGTGATGATCGTTGTAGGTTAACATCTCTAAGTAAGTAATGAATTCTAGATATATAGATACCAAGTAACAAATACTGATCAATATTTGTATCTAAAATATTATAAACATCTACATTGATTATACATCAACGCCTCACTTTACCTTATTGCAAACATTGCGTATGCTCTAAAGCAATAAGTAGTGTAATGACTTCTATCTATACCCTTTGCTTGTTTGTCAATGATGATCTTGGTCATCTCAAACAATTGGAATAATTCGGTTGGCTAAACTTGAATCAAAGGTGTCTTTAGCATGGTAAACTTGCATTGTTTGGGTACATCATTCTTCTCATACTTCACTAGAACATGTGTTTATTCTTTGTCAATGAAAGCAAATTGTGAAGATTAGAATCAATTCACACATAGTAGAAGAAAAACAAAATACAAGAGGCTGAGGCATCAAGCACTTATGGACTAACCATGATCTTAGGACATTATGGATAAAACTACTTCAACTTCTGTTCTAATCCTCCAAGATTCATATCTAGTTGCTTAACAATAACAAACTAGAAACAATCATGTACCTATAATATCGGACTCCATGACAATCTTGTCCATGCTTAGTTAGAGAACTAATCATGCTTAGCTTAGTTCTCTAACGTCCTCTTGCTAACATTTATTAAGTTCACCCTTTGGAAAGATGGACATCAAGTTAACCTCATGGCTATCTCTTCGTTACTTCTATATTTCTTTCCTTGGGTCTGTGCAATTGAGTTTGTTTCCTCACGATAAAACTTAGTCGGTATGCTATTATCAGAGAGAGCTTTGATTGAGTAGATCATTGAGCTGGAATTGTGAGTTTACGTGTCTACTAACTGTGACATATTTTGCAAGTGTATACGGTTGGGATATAGTAAAATCTTACGCTGAATGTTTTACTATACATTACATTTAGATAATTGAATATATGTTTACTCGGTGTATTCTGTTTTATCTTTATCAAACTAAACCAAGTCACATTTGAAAACTATCATGACACTTAACTTATAAGATTTTAGTATATCCTGATCATATACACCAGCAAAATCTGTATGAGTTAGTATATTTATAAACCGCCCGTGCTTGGGACCTTACCGCTTCATGTTCGATTGTTGTCAATATAATAAATGGCAATATAGGAATGGCTAAAATTTTTTGAGGTGCATATAACGATTTATCTCGTGTTTAGATGATAGACTAATTTTTACTACTAATTTTTCCCATTATGACACAAGTTTTTTTTGAGTTCAAACGTGTTTGGGAGACATATGTGAACTTTTAAAGATTTTTTAAGTATAGTGACACTACATTTGATGACTAAAAAAGCAAGGTAGAAGGACCTCCTTACATAATTGCTTTATTGTAGAGTTAGTCGTTCAAAATTTGAAGTAAAGGTTTCATCATATCCTAGTTTCAGAATAAGCATCTGAAGAATAGATATTTCATTTCTGGAAGATGTAAAGGTTCATGCATTATCAATTCCGACTAAGATGATTAACAGTTCTCAACGTACTAATACATTCGATCGGTGAGGTGACTTACTGCACATAGTGAGGAGAAAAAAGTTATTTGGACTGGACTCCTCAAGTACTGCTTCTGATGTAAACATACTGTGCCCCGAGTCTGCTTTGCTGAAGCCTCCAGTGGATACAGCTCCTACCCTACAGTGGATAAATTCAACGAAACGGTTCTTCCCGTGGCTCCCGTGAGGATCATCAATCCTATCTTTAATGCACTAAAGAAATCAATGCTTCAGAAGAGTTCGTAGTTGGATGGATCTTAGTTACAGTGCAAGCTTTTTGCTTCTGCATACTGTACCCCGAGGGAGTCAATTAAAACTTCCTCATAGTGTGCTGCACCGATAGTGGTATGTTTCTACCGGACGAACCGGTGTCCGGTCATGTTCTAGCAGCCGTGTTACACTGTACTACTTCAAGCGAGGAGGATAGATCAGAAGTTTAAGACCACAAACATTGTATCGCGAGAGTATCAGGTACAAGGACAAACAACTTCGGCGTACGAGGAGGAAACGTTAGTACGTTTGGATGAAGAAGCTGATTTCTGCAAAAGGTAATGCCTTGAGAGGTGATTCCTTGTGTCTCATGTTCTGAAATTTATCATGTTGATAATGACTGCATTCTCAAAGTGCTGTCTTCAATTATTGCCACCAATAAAGGATTTACGTTGGATCTAAAAGACGATTTGGCAAAAAAAGTATGTGGACTTTACTATTCGATCACGCTCCTCGGGGCTTGATCTTTGCTGGATATCAAACGATTTCATACTCTTTCTAGAAGGAATAAGTCAAAGTTTAAGGACTCGTTGAAAGAAGTCACTCGCTTGTAGGAGACGATGAGCGAACAAAGTTTCAACACTTACTTAGCCACCACATCTCTGTGGTTCGATTATTAAACATTGCTACTAGACTTAATTGCCACGCACTAGACACTCTTTTCCAATACTGAACACTTACCCCGACACCTCTTGTCTTCATGATACAGAATATCGTTGAACAGTAGCACCAGTAAACACTCTTTAACCGAGGAGAAGTACGGAGAATGGAGGTTCATGTCTTCCAAATGTTTCTACTTCTCCAAATGTTCTCGTTCATTGAGACATGAGTTCGAAAGGGAGTAAGAAGCGACTCCACCCTATGGTGGGTACGTTCAAAATCTTAGTTTCTCACTCGATGACCGATCCAGGCGAAGTTTTGATAGATAATTTACAATGGAGGAAAGAAAAGATCTAAGGAAATTAAAGTGGCCTTACGGGAGAATCTACCGAACGAACGAAACCTGCAGGGACGAAATCTGCAGGGCAGTGCAGGGCGGAGCGGGTCAGGGTAAGGTGGTGGGGGCTGGGTCTGACAAAACGGGAGAACCGAGAAAGCGAAACGGTGAAAGGCCATGAGAGTACGGCAGAGGAGAATTTACAAAAGGCGACCACTTTCTCCGACCACCGTGCTTTATAGCCGGGATTTGTCAGGTGGTAGGGCCCGGCGAAAAGACAAGAAAAGCGGCTAGTGGAAGGGGATGATGTCGGAAGAGCAACGTCATGATTAGAATGATGATCATCCATGCCATCAGGCATGAATGGTGTTCTACAGCCCACGCGCGGCACCAGCCGTCAAAATCCCTTCAATCGGCATCCGTCCATGCATCTTGGTCAGTCAGTTCGAACGTCCGGCGGAAGTCGGAGCTACCCATCCCGCTGCAACCCCTCGCCCACATGAAAATCATGAAACATTCCCGTTGTCACTAGCACATACGGTTGCTGCCCTGTATATACGGAGCTCGAGAGAATGTCAGTGCTGCAGGAGCCGCCCGCCGCCGGCATACGCCACTCTGATCGAGTATCTTTGCATCCTATGACATGCCATGTATCTCGTGCTCACCCCGCTCTCTACGGCAAACTCTAACACCTCTACACATGGGAACGCCGGGACATTCTATCGCTTAACGGACATCAAAAGCACTCACGTTGTAATCAACTTTCAGTCCATTATTTTATGTCAACATGAAGAGAAAAAGGCGACCGCGTAGGAAAACTGAAGGATTGGAAGACCCCATCAAGCCGTACAAGGGAGAGAAAAAAAGGTAACATGGGGCTAAGCCCAATAGAGTCTGTATGAGAAATCTGCCCTACCGCACCGAGTAATATATTGTTCCGTGTCGATTCGCTTTATTATCAGAAGAATTAATCTTGTTGATGAGAGCAAGTTCGTCTTGGTTATGTGTTTTAGTTGTTTTATTTCAGCTTAAGTCCAAAAACGATGAACGGGAAGAACTTATATTTCTCCATATTGTAGCATTGGACACCGAACTCCTCTTCTCTGCTACCCAATTTGACTTTCCAAGGAACCTTCTTGGATTCACAATCATCAATAACTGTAAGGGCCCAGTGTCTCGGGGCAGATGGCCGGAGTTAATCCTCTTAAAAACTAGACTTCAACCATTAGGCACTGCTTAAATCAACGTAATCAGTTCCACTTCGATAACACGGCTCTCTTTCCAGCCATTCCTACTACTGAGTCTGAGTGTCGGTGGTTTGCTCACCACGTGATATGTTTGTTATGAAATAAAACATCAGGTTACATCACCTTCAGCAGTTGGATTCATTTTATCCTAGATCTTTCTTTCCTTTAGGACAATTCGACTTCATTATGTCATGGGATCAGCACCTGGCTTTGTGGAGGAACCAAAATTTGAAACTCTGGTGGCGGACGCGAGTCCCCAATAAGATATTTCTCTTGGATAGATCAAACGTCTTGTTGGGGCCTCCGTGGCATACGTCGTGGCTACTTTGCGCTTCCTTCACTGGGTTGACGCTTAACTCGAGAGGTAGTTGTGGTTGTAGTCTCTTTGAAGTGCGTCACATCTTGAGACACTTTCCGCATGTGAACAATAACCAACAGAGTTGAACAATAGGGGAGTAAATCAGCACCGATTGATTAGGATAAAAAAATGTAAGACTCATGAACTAATGATGCCTACCAGAGCCTACTAATGTGCTCTGGTTCGGATCTAGGTACACTATCGATCCATATTCCTCGAGCCACTTTTTCCTTCTCTCACTCTTTGATTCCTCAAGGCTCGTAGTTGTTGGTGGGTCTCAATTTTAGACATGGCAATTACAAGCACGATGTGGTTGTTTGGTCTCGAGCCACCCAACGTCTAGTAGACTAGTTTGCATCTTTAAGGGCAAATATCTAACGAATCTCCTTCCTTCTGGTACATGTGACAAGCTACAGGTTAAATGTGAATCTGCTGCGTCATGAACGACTTCTGTTGCATGTCTTAAATTGAAGGAGAGACTCGGCTGAACTGTATATCAAATCTAGGAACTTCTCTGAGAGTAAGCAAGCACGTAGAGAATTAAGGCTTGTTTAGGTGACATCTGGGACCCCCTTCTTTTATACATGTGAAACATATATATGTTATGTAGGTTCTTGTTTCTGGGGTTTGTTTCATTAATGAGCAACAACCAGAAAGAGATAACAAACTGGACATCTACTCGTCGGATATGCCAAGCGTGTCATGGTTATTGTACGCGAGTTCCTACCAGTTCAAAATGAGATACCAAATAGTTAGAAGATACTAAAATGTACACGTTCTTTGACGAAAGTTGTTGAGGTGAAGTTTGAGGGTTTAGCTTAGTGGACGAAGTTGTTGACATAAATGGTCCTTTATCTATGAGAAAAATTGGAAAAAATAGCGAGTGGGTAGTTACGAGAATCCAACGACCAATTAAAACCATGAATCAGCTGATTGAGCACATGGTTGTCTCTGGACTCTTATCATATAGTTATGCATTCGCAGTTATATGAAAATTTTCCATATCGGTTTATTTTGCCGATTATCTGCCAAAGTTACGTGGAGCTCTGTTAGTTAAAGTGTATCCCTACGAGGATATTGTCAGTTGCATTAACCTCCAAAGATTATATAATGAAGAATTAGATACCTATTCCGTTTGTGTCGGGGCATGTTTGGCAGAATGTAGGACCGATTCTCATGGATAATCTCAAAAAGTGGAAAGTTAAGTACATTACCGGTATCGTTGAACAAGCTCATCAGAGCTGGACTCAGCAGATTTATTCCGTCATTATGTCGTGAAATGCAAGAGAGAAACTCACCACGCTAACCAACAACATAGCTAGTACTTAAGCTTGCATTATTGAAATACCAACAAATATCAAACTTGACGACCGTTCTTATACGCGAATAAAGTATCATGTTTGTCCCCTAAGGAAACATACCCTCATGTGTCTAGGAAAAGAACGACGAAAAGGCCAGGAGGACAGGAGACTCCATAACCACTAAAGAAAACAATTGGAAGATACCTCGTGGACGAGGAAGTAGCTTGTACATAAGTCAAAGAAAGAAGTCAAATAGTTTGATTTTACAATTGACGTTATCGTTGTGTACACCAGCTTCTATATGCAGAGCAGAATTTATGTTCGATACAATATTATGACTGAATGCGCTTTCTCCTAGATGCTTACGTTGTAATCGAGTTCGTTCCACTGATTTACTACGTCATCGTATAAAATATATAATACTTGAAGCGAGAAAGACATTTTAGTGTATCTGATCATCTGGGTTCGTCATTTCATGCATATTTTGCGTGAACTATCAACCCTATAGTATCACAGTCCATATTTTCAGGAAGTATCTTACCCGGCTAAGCTTTTGTTTTCACAGTCAGGAAACTACTAGTATTAAGCATGCGGTGATTCTAAGCTTCCCAATTCATGTGCGTGGAATGTTTTCACGGGTAAGCTAGTTGAAGCCAAAGTCCTGAGACAATCAATCATGCGCTGTTGATTATGAGTTTTGTTTTCAGAGTTTAAAAGCAGGTCCACCCTTATACAACTAGTGTGTCAATTGTGATGAACAAGAGCGATCAATAGCGATAGCAATGGCATGTAGTATAGTAAGGTGGAAATATCCTACACTTAGGCAGTAAAACATCTCCTTGCCTCTCCGCTATGCACAAGCAAGGGAAATGCAGGGGGGCAAAAATGGTAATAATCACATCGAGGATCGAAGTCTGCACTTAAGGCAGTGATAAAAGGAATATAAAAGAATCATGGATGTAATTTGTGCCGACAACTGAGACAAACTGATGGAAGATCATTTTCAGGAAAAATATAGCAGAAACTTACATACCATGATACAATCGTGACAATTCGGACAAAAAGTTTGGCATTATAGTAGAGGTTTGCTTCAGTTGAGCAGTTCCCTCATGTAAAATCTAAACCATCTTATCTACATAAGTCCTGCCACAATTGCAAGAGTATTCTGTTGTGAAGCACTGAACCTGGTGAGAGAAAAAGACAAAAAAGAAAATCACCGCCACCATATGGGAAAGGCAGAAAAAACAGCGTAAAATAACAAGAAGGATGGAAGACCCATGAAGCCGTACAAAGATGAGAAATAAGAAATAAATAGAACTAAGAATTTTTTATATTGATGCCCGCGTGGCATCAATATAAGAAATCTGCATTACTGCATCTAAGATATCCAAGTTAATATTGATGCTCACGTGGCATCAATATAAGAAATCTGCATTACTGCATCTAAGATATCCAGGCTACGCAAGAGCGGAGGCGGTGGCAAAGAAAAGAAGAAACAGCAGGGAACATGATAGAAGAAAGAGAGGAAGCAGCTGAAGCAGCTGAAGGGCTCGAAATTCTAGGAAAAGGGCCATAAAGATTTACGAGAGTGTGTGATCATACCTCCCCGGCCTCCGGTACATGCTTGATTTGGGATCAAAAGAAAAGGGCGATAGGTTTGGTATGCAAGCAAACAAACGAGGATAATGGATGGAGTAAAAAGTACAATAACTTCCAGGAACTTAGAGCTAGGATAGCCTGTTAGACATTTTAAATAGCTCTTATTGTTGTTATTGTGATTGTTACAATGCATCAGGATGATTCGATTTGCATTTCACCGTATGCATCTTTGTTATTCACTTGTGAGTGTGATTCTACACTAATACAATAACAGTCCATATGACTCAATGTCTTTATGGAGAATAGGGGATAACTATCCATGATGATATCAAAAATATAATGTTTGTTATGACACAAGAGAATATATACATTGATTGGAGGGAGTGTTTATATTCTTTGCGGACTATATTTGAAGACGCTGCATATGGTTTGTAGTGCTATGTGTGTGCTATGTCGAGGTTGCCAACCATGGAATCCATGTCAGAGCAAACTTATACTTTGTAAGAGATGATTAAATGACAATGGCGGATGTTGTGGTTACAAATCCTATGTGTGATGCAGCTTTGGAGGGAGTGATTACTCATCCTCCTAGATGGGCAGCAAGCAGAGCAGTAGCACGCAAGGTCTCCAAGAATAGGGGTATGCAACGAGGTCACCTCTTTGTTCCTCTAGCTTTGGAGTTATATGGAGCTATGGACATGGCATTTGACACATTTGTCATGAGAGCTTATCATATTAGACGCCAAGCAAGGTATCCATTCTCTCGTGCCATAACAAACATTATATCTTTGATCTCACTCTCATACTTTATAGCCACTTTAGACAACATGTGTCCATACTTTATACCCACTTTAGACAACGTGTGTCCATTACTCTAAATAGAACATTGGTTGGTGCAATCCATAGGTGTAAAAGACTGAAACCGAGGAGAGAAATAGGAGAATGGACACTTGAATGAGGGAAAACTCCGAATGCCTAGCATGAGCTTTGGCCTTGGTATTTATAGGTAGCATACAAGACCTTTGAAGCTTCTCAAGAAGCTTCCTTGAGCCGCTTTCTTGGAGTGCAAGTCAAGTTAACTAGGAAGCTTCTCAAGAAGCTTCCTTCTAGAAGCCGCCTACTTGGCGTGCAAGCTAAGCTAGTTAGAAGCTTCTAGAAGCTTCCTTCTAGAAGCTACCTGCTTAGGGCGCAAGTTAACTAGTTGGGAAGCTTCCTAAGAAGCTTCTTAGATGATTCTAGAATATTCTAGGCTATTTTGGCTTATTCTCTACTTCGTAAGCCCGACTAACTTCGTCACTAAACTCCATATTGTTACATATTCCCCCGCCGCTAGTTGGTGACGTCCTCGTCGCTAGTGAAGCTTCAAATTCCTTGATGGCCATCTGTGCATTCTGGAGGTGAGAAAGAGGTTCCCATGTGGCATCATGAAGGGGATACCCTTTCCAAAGGACCTTGTACTCCGTGTGTTGGCGACGGCCTTGTTGAATATGGCGACGCGCAAGGATACGATCAACTTCGTACTCCTCATGATCATTGATAGGGATAGGAAGAGGGGGAGTTTGGACTCAAGAGGAAAAGGAAGAAGGGTTAGGAACAAAGGGTTTCAACTTGGAAACATGAAAGACATGATGGATACGCATATGACAAGGTAAGGCAAGACGATAAGCAATAGGAGAGATAATATGGGTGATATCAAAGGGTCCTATCCAATTAGGAGCAAGTTTACGAACTTGGGTATCAAGTGGGAGAGGGAGGTTACTAGAGGATAGCATGACTTTATCACCAACTTCAAAGGTGAGATCACGATGATGATGGTCTGCATATTGTTTTTGGCGATTCTGAGCAACAAGGAGGTGAGACTTGGCTTGTTGGAGAGAGCGGGATATAGTGGTCAAGAATGTAGAAGTATGAGGAACCTGAGAGGGAGGGGGAGCAAGAAGAGAATCTGGAACAAGCGGATCTTGGCCAAAATTGAGAAAGAAGGGAGAAAATCCAGTGCTTGCCTGTTTGGAGTTGTTGTAGGCAAATTCTGCAGCTGCAAGACATTCATCCCAGTTGGTATGGTGGACATTGACAAAGGCCCGCAACATATCCTCCAATGTACGATTGGCGCGTTCAGTTTGTCCATCAGTTTGAGGATGATAGGCCGTGGACAAAGCAAGCTTGGTGCCGAGTATCTGAAAGAGTGCTTGCCAAAACTTCCCGGTAAAGCGAGGATCACGGTCGGAGATGAGTACGCGTGGCATGCCATGATGCTTGAAGACATTGTCAAAGTAGATTTGTGCTAAGGTTGGAGCATCCACGGTATCACAAGTTGGTGCCAAGTGGATTTGCTTACTAAGCTTATCCACAAACACCACGATGGCGGTGTGTCCTTGTTTTGTCTTTGGCAAGGTTGTGATGAGATCCAAGCTCACATGCTCCCAACGAGCGGATGGAATGGCGAGTGGTTGAAGGAGTCCACTTGGCTTCTGGTTGCTGGCCTTGTTCCGTTGGCAACTCTCACATGATCGGACAAAGTCTCGAACATCTCGTGTCATGTTGGGCCACCACCATTGGCGTTGGAGGGTGCCCAAGGTCTTGTCCACTCCCATGTGACCAGCTATTGGTAAATCATGGGCTTCTTGAAGGCGCACAAGTCGAAGATCACCTTTGGCTGGAACATAGATCTGGTCTGCATGGAATAAAAGGCCTTCCTTGAAGGAGAAGGTGTTGTACTCCTTGTCGCATGCTGTCAAACGACCGTGTACCATTTGGAAGAAGGGATCTTGTCGTAGAGCTGATTGAAACTCATTGTGGACCTTAGGGTCAATGGACACCGTTGTAATTGCCGCCGTGATGAAAGGAAGATCCTTCAAATCAGGTCGTCGTGATAGAGCATCGGGAATGACATGGAACCGACCTGGTTTGTACTCAAGTTTGATGTCAAACAATTGGAGTTGCTCTTCCCATCGATGATGCCGGCTCTTCATGTGCTCCAAGTGTAAGGTCTGCAACAATGGCTTGTGATCAGTTCGCATGATCACTTGTTTCCCCAAGAGATAATGCCTCCATACCTTGGTGGCATATACCATTGCAAGTTGTTCCCGATCTCGAGCAGAGTAATTTCTTTCTACTGTATTTAGTCGGCGAGACACAAAGGCAATCGGATGTAGTCCATCTGGAAATTCTTGTTGCAACACAGCTCCAATTGCAAAGTTAGAAGCATCAAAATCAACCACACAAGGTAGTTGAGGATCATATTGTTGAAGAATAGGTCTTGAAGACACCATATGCTTTAACTTCTGGAATGCTTATTCATGCTTGGTGGTCCACTGGAAGCTCGAGTTCTTTCCCAAGAGGTCAGTCAATGGTGCAGCCACGTGAGCATAATAGTGGATGAACCGTCGGTAAAAACTGGCCAGTCCATTGAATGCTCGTACTTCTATAGCATCCTTCGGGGTAGGCCAATCAGTAATGGCCTTGATCTTCTCTTCTTCCATCTTGATCCCCTCTGATGAGATCTTATGACCCAAGAAGGTAACCTCCTTCTGCCAAAAAGCACACTTTGACTTCTTGCAGTAAAATTTCCACTGTCGTAGTCGTCTTAGGACTTCTCGCACATGATTCACATGTTCTGCCTCTGTCCTGCTATAGATTAAGATATCATCTAAGAACACCACCACGGACCGATCCAATAGTCCCTCCAACACTCGATGCATCTGATCCATGAAGACTGCTGGAGCATTAGTGAGTCCGAAAGGTAGAACTCTCCACTCAAAATGTCCATACCTTGTGCGAAAAGCAGTCTTCTGCACGTCCTCTCGTTCAATAGGAATTTGCCAATAGCCGCTACGAAGATCCAGCTTGGAAAAGTAGCGTGCTCCACTTAGTTGATCAAGCAGGTCATCGATCCGAGGCAAGGGATATGCATTCTTCACGGTTTGCTTATTGAGCCCACGGTAATCAATACAGAAACGAAGTCCTCCATCCTTCTTTGGAACAAATAGTACCGGTGCTCCCCACGGAGAGGTACTATGTCGTATGAAATCCTTCTCCAACAACTCTGTAAGTGTTGTTCGCAACTCCTCCAACTCCTTTGGTGAGAGCCGATAGATTGGTCTACTCACTGGAGTACTCCCTGGCAATAACTCGATCTTGAAGGGCATACCTCGATCGGAGGGTAATCCCTTTGGCAGATCATCCGAAAACACATCTGCAAACTCCTGAACTATCTGATCAACCATTGCTTGATGTGGCACTTGGCCCTCCTCAGATTGTTCTTGTGCAATTGGCTTGATCCACACCGCGAATACAGACTTATCGTCCTCCAAAGCTTGCTCTATGGCTGCTTCATTCACAAACTTCCCTTCTAGGGACTCATCTCTCTTCCAAGCTTGCTCCATGGTTGCCTTCCTGGCAAACTTCCCATCTTGGGACTCATCTCCCTTCCAGATTCGCTCTATGGCTACCTTCTCGACAAACTTCCCATCTTGGGACTGACTATTCTTAGGTGTCTTACTCAGAGGTGCCAGACAACCTAATCGGAAATTCCTACCTTGGTGTTGTACTTGAATTTGGTGTCGGGTCCAATCAAATTGAACCTTATGACATTCAAGCCAAGGTAGACCTAGAATGATATCATAGTGTAGAGGTGCCACTACAAACCTCATACACTCCAAATACTCCTTCCCAATCTTGAAGGTAACGGGATGCAAGGTGCGGAATGCATAACCCTTTCTACCATCCGCCATCATCAAACTACTTCCAATCACTGGCTTGATAGGAATACCCAATTCCTTTGCTACTTGCATAGACATGCAATTCTTTGAACTTCCAGAATCAACCAAAATTCTACAACCCCGATTAGATATCATACCTTGCAAGTGAAGCAAACTTGCATAGGTCGAGCCTTCAATCCCATTGGAACTAATCAAGCTCCCAGTAGGTGGCTCAAAATCTCCTACTGGGATTCCTCGTTTCCCGGATCATTTTGCTCCACAACCTCCACTTGGGCAACTTGTCGAGGTCATCCATTCTTGAGTGGACATTCAGCAATGCGATGCCCCAACTGGCGACAATAAAAACAACCTCCATTTTGTCGTAATCTTTCTCTATCTGCTGTGCCAAGTGGTCTTCGCTGGATAGCATCAATCTCCATTGGTACCGGTTCTTCCACTCGTGGTACGGGTAGGTTTTGTGTAGGTCGAGGTCGAGACCAAGTTGTGGCAACTAAGGAATCAAAACGCTCAGCCAATTGCATGGCTTCTTCTACGTTCTGTGGCTCTCGCATGGTCACCTCCAATCTGGTTCGTGACTTCAATCCTCACACAAATCGATCCAGAACTTCACCTTCTTGGATATCTGGAATTTGCATGATGATATTCTGAACTTGTGTGATGTAGCTTCTCACTGAGCCAATCTGCCTCAACTCCGCCAATTTATCTCGTGCAGCTCGGGTGGCATTTATAGTCTAAAATCGACCAAGTATTGCATCCTTGAATTCTGCCCATGTCAAAATCGGTGTAACAATTTGTCGTTCAGCTCTTTCTACTCGGAATCGCCACCAAAGTTTTGCCACACCATCCAACTGGCTAGAAGCCAAGAGAATTTGTTTCCGCTTGTCTTGAAGATTGGTGGCTTCAAAGTAACGTTCACAGTCAAACACAAAATTCTCCACTATGCCTGGAAGATTCTTGCCTTCAAACACCTTGGGTTTCGGAAATCGAATGCGATCTTCTCCATCTCGAACTGGCGCTCTGTCTATCTGTTCTCGTCGTTGCTGGTCTCGTTCATCCAACAATCGAGTAAGATGCTCGATTTGTTGTTGCATTGCAAGGATAACATCCGGTATTTCCGCCATCGCTACTACTCTATTCCACTACTCTCAATTTATCTAGTTGATTAACACATAGATACAACACGTCCACCGTTCTCCATAAGTTACAATTGGAAGTATCAAGGGTTCCTCTGACACGGTGATCATATGTAGAAAGTCCTGCCCAAAGCGTGAGGTGATGAATTGTGTGAAACGATGTTTTGGTAATATCTGGAAATGAAAGTCCCAATGGTTTGGCGGAAGTGGATTTGGTGGTCCATAAATTCCATCCATCCCATTCCTGCTCTGATCCCAATGTAAAAGACCGAAACCGAGGAGAGAAATAGGAGAATGGAAACTCACATTGGGACACTTGAATGAGGGAAAACTCCGAATGCCTAGCATGAGCTTTGGCCTTGGTATTTATAGGTAGCATACAAGACCTTTGAAGCTTCTCAAGAAGCTTCCTTGAGCCGCTTTCTTGGAGTGCAAGTCAAGTTAACTAGGAAGCTTCTCAAGAAGCTTCCTTCTAGAAGCCGCCTACTTGGCGTGCAAGCTAAGCTAGTTAGAAGCTTCTAGAAGCTTCCTTCTAGAAGCTACCTGCTTAGGGCGCAAGTTAACTAGTTGGGAAGCTTCCTAAGAAGCTTCTTAGATGATTCTAGAATATTCTAGGCTATTTTGGCTTATTCTCTACTTCGTAAGCCCGACTAACTTCGTCACTAAACTCCATATTGTTACAATAGGAGCGCAATTGCTCTAGTGATGTTTCTTTGGATGCTCTAGTAGTCTGTAGACCTTACGATTTGTATAGCTTGGATATCTTAGGTGCGTTAGTGCAGATTTCTCATTTCAATACTATTGGGGCCTAGCCCATTCTACCTTGTTTGTCCCTCCCTTTTTTAGCTTGATGGGGTCTTTTATGTGGTCACCTTTTTACTCTTTTACTATTGTTGTTGTTATAGTTCCCTTGTCAACCAGTACCATTTGAAACAGAAGTTAATAAGGAAGATGTTTCTTAGAATATTTCACTTTGGTTGTTAATGTGGAATGATTGAACGAGGTAAAAAGGTGGAGTTCAATTACTTTTGTAAGCTTCACTTTTCTGGACTGATTCCAATCTGTAATTTACTGTTTAAAATGAGAAAAAGCGAGTAGGAGATAGAACGGTTTTGCTTGAATCCTAAATTTGTTGACCAATAAAGATGCTAGAATTGTTTAGGGACATTTTGTTCCTCGGGGGAAGGAATACAGTGGATAGAGTAAGTACAATTTTGCATATGAGGATGAGGACTTCGGATTGAATATATCGAGGTTTTCCAATAATTTTAGTTTCGGGTTTCTCGTAGGCAAAATGCAACACCGCAATTTCAAATATTCAGGATTAAGTCTGTTAACAGTACAATTAAAAAAGATTAATACACTAGCATATAATTTGATACTTTAATTATCAAATATTCTACAGACAATCGTATGTTGAATACTATCATCATTTGATCTTTGAATATCCTTTCTTTGATGCCATGGAAGAGACATTCGAGTTAAATCCTAAACAATTTACTTATGATTGCTACTCAGGAAGAGTCATATATAATCATGTAAATATGCACAGAATCGAAATTTAAGTGTCTACACACCAAATTAAGCTCAAAAAATAGACAACCTTTGGACAAAAATAGCCAAAATGTCCTCATCATATTCGTGTCAATTATAATATTACGAGTGATCAAGCATGATATGAAGAAATGGTAGTGTATCTCCTTTCACTTGAGAAAACAAATCTGCAAAAAGGCAAAATAATATACAGCAAAGGAAAAAGGAGAACAAGAGCACTAAGAAGTGCAGATGATGAACAGAATCCCAAGGTCTAAAAGCTGAGGAGAAATAACCACCCAAGCCCAACATCAACATAAAAACCAATGTACACTATACAGTAATCTACTCCTTAACGATGTGATATGTGGTTCTCCAAGATCTACTAGATGTGGAAGGAGGCATCTAGTTGTGTTGGGAGCACTACTGCTATTGCAATGAAAACCCAATGCTTGTGATTGCTATTGGATGTCAAATACTTGCTGGTGAAAGTAAGAAGTGAGCATGGCTGGCAAGATAGCTAGTGCTCCTCTCATCTATAGGGAACCTCGTGCTACATTGCAAAGGAGACTGTCATAGTGATGATGGAGATGACAGAAAAACTCCTCTGCAAAAGGGACAAAGGTATTAGAGGTGAGTTGTGATACATAGTGGTCCTTGTTCTCCTTGGCGGCGATGATTGCTGCAACTCCAAACTGCATGTCTGCTCAAGCCAAGGACTTTGGCTGTAGTGGGTTTGTGACCACCACATCTAATAAGGTATGTTGGTCATCCATGTATGAGACCATCAAGTGGTCTCTATATGTCTTAATATCTCTCAATTTGAGCCACTATATCCCAAATGGCATAATAAAAATGTGGATACTATGTGTGTCACATGTAGAACTACACGTGCACTAGTCCAAAATCACCAAAATTGATGGATGTGGAAATCCCAATTGTAGGTTGATGGCCACGGTAAATTCCTCCAAAATGAACCAACAATCCTTAATCAATAGAGAGATGTGAAGCTAAGCTCTAGATTATTTCTCTTTGTAGGAGAGAATCCTAGTTCCTGAGGTACAAGTGTATTAGAAAGGATGCTAGTAAGGGTGTGAATGTGCATACATTAACTAAGATCTGCCCAAATCTTCCTAGAATCTATAGAATCTATACAAACTCAAAACAAACTAAGGGGGTGTTCTATGTGAAAGACTTGCCTGTAGGTCATGAGCTAACCAAAGATATGCCTATGCACTTAGATATTTTTCATGTGTAATAGCCTCTTGCAATATGAGGCCACAACCTCCCATAGTCAGGGGAAGAGCTATCTGAGGTCTACGCCACTTGTTTGATAAGTGTGAGAGTGTTCATGGCCCTATTACAATGGATTTTAGTATGGTGTATGGTGCTATCAAATGTGTGTAGATGGAGAAAGAGTACCTTTGTGAGTAGGCATACATGTGCCAAATGAAAGGCTTTTGGAACATAACATCTCATGAAGATGTAGTATGCCACTTAGGTGTTCTCCAAACAATGTAGTAGATGAGCATGAGCTATAGCTTGAACCAAGGTGTTTGAGATAAATGAACTAAAAAAATCCTCTTCTCCTAGGGGAGAGCCCAATGCAAAAAAACCCACTATTAGAAATTGGAATCTTGGTGGGAAGTTTGAGGGTTGTACGTGGATTCCAAACCTTGCATTATGAATTTGGACTTGTAAACCCAAGGTCTCTAGGCAAAGTGTGAAAAATGATATAGCTCAAAGTACATCCTCCCAAGGGCCCAAGATATAGGGATCATAGTTTTCATCTACTAATTAAGTGAACTCCCATGTAACAATATGGTATGTATACAACAAAGGTATCTCCATGCCATAAAATGTATGCATAAAGGAGATTAAGGAGTAGTTACTATATAAGACTCAGATATAAAATTCTAAATGATAATTTGATCTCCAACCACACAAAGTTTGCCTAGAAATTATATTGAAGGCATTTGAGACATCCACTTGGACAACCACCCAATCAACATGGATATAAGATCTTACATATTATCAAGATCAAAGGAAGTTTGAATGCTTGCAATAACTATCTTGTAACCACTTGGAGTAGCCATCGCATATTGGTGTGGAGACAAGTAGGATGGAAGCGAGTGAAAAAGTTGTAATTAAATGGTGTGTGAGACTAGATGTAAGAAGAAATCTCCAATGACTTTGGTGTCAACACTAGGTGTCTTCTTTGACACAATAAGGAGACAAGATGCACCAAAAAAACAAGCAACTCTTAAGAGCACTAGACCTGAGGCAATGTATTTGGCAAAAAGCAAAGAGAAGCGAGATTCTAAAATTGGGCATGTCAAATGAGAGACAATCACTTAATGCTCAAAAACTAGTCATGAAGGCCCCTTGCCAAAAAACATAGAGAGTGGAGTAAAGCATAAGCAAAGAAGTACTCTATAAGTTGTACCTCCTCACATGAGTGGTAATGATAGAAAAAAGAAGGAAGGTTATATATGTTTGGTGGATAGAGAGTTTATAGGACTTATAAAGTATCAATGGAGAATGGTGCTGGTTTAGAGGGTGATAGTGCTTAAACTACTTGTTGATACTTCCCTACTTGACCTAGCATCAAAGAATGATAAAGGCACAATGCTTTGGAGGCAAGATGTACGGCTAGGTGGAAACTGTGATTTATTTGGCTATTGCTTGGGCTTGGATTGCGTACTCCAAAGGTAGAACTAGCCAATCCTTATGCAAAACCAAAGAATTTGAGAAGCAATCTCATTGTATCTTAATGCATCCCTATAGGCTAAGAGGAGCAAAGTCCATTGTGGAAGGGGGCTAATAGGGCCCAAATAAAGGCATCTCTCCCTTTTTTTGGGCCAAGATAGCTCATAAAATTAAGGAGAGAGTGGAGTCCACTAGATGTAGTAGGGGCATAGGAATCCAAGTGTACATGAAAGGTCTCAAGAAACCTAAAATAAAAGCCTAACTGGGATCTAGAAAATGTAACCATGCATATGAGTCTAGTGGTGCTTGAAAAGAGAAGATAAGAGTACAATGAAGGTGTGGAGAAGTAGGTAGAGATGCTGCCTCTACCCGCATCCATGGCCATCTAGCTCACTCTTGATGCTATGCTAGACCAATCCTCACTCACATGCAATCAAGACAAGAATTTGTAGGTTGTTAGTGAGGCAGTTTTTACAATATGTGCTAGAGGTACAAGAAAAGGAGTCTTGTCTTATATTGTTAGTGGGGCTATATAGCTTGAGGAGAGGATTTAGAGGAGAGAGGAGAAAGAAGTGTGTCAATAGATTTGGAATTCTCCAAAGGAGAATAAACCAAGGTTAGTTTCTTCCCTTGAGGAAGCAAAATAAGTGGTAAGGAGATAGAAGTGACTCTATCAATGTGAACTTGAGCCACTATATGTATGTGCTAAAAGAGTTGGCATTGGGATCTACTACCTAATTGCACATAAGAGTTTGAGGTGCTAGATGAGGAGCATCACCTATGTTAGTCCATCTAGCTACTCATGCCAAAAAACAAAATGGAACCATTATAAAAAGAGACACTAAAAATATACCTCAACCAAAGAAGACAAAGAAATAAATATAACAAAAATATGAAAGGTTTGAAATAGATACTAAAAATCCAAAGCCAAAAGAAAAGAAAGGAAGGATACAAAAGAATAACCATAGAAAACAAACAAATAACCAATATGAAAACCAATCTATTTGCTACCAAAGGAGATCCACAGTCCTACAAATTGGACTCTCCACTTTAGTCCAAGCCCCATTATAAAATTTTCACCTCTCACAAATTTTATATTGCCCTTCCAAAGAAGTCTCTATTGCCACTTTGATGAAGTCTATAAAGGCCAACCTATGACCATTCTTGACTCCTAACTTTGTCCTACATCATTCTAAATTGTGTGATATTTCTCCACCTGCACTTGGAAGGTGCTCATCCGACTCCTAAAATCTCCACCCTCAATCTCCTCTTACTTTCACCACAATTTCCCAAAGTCACTCATACATGGCTCTTTCAATTGATTTCTCAAGTAAAAAGTATAGTATCTTCGGTTAAATCTCTAATCTGAGTTGAAAAAAGTCCATAATCCTGCAATTTCTCACTCATGTAACAATTATCATTGGACAATTAAGAATGCTTGCTAAGTATGATAGCCTATTGCTCCATTCAAATTCCTTGAATAATCTTCCAGCAATCCTTGCACTAACCTATAGCTTTGCTTGTCTTGCTCCAAGATTTAGAGATCCATCCAAGGTATATGCCTCTATGTGCATCCAATCTCCTATGAGTGTACTCCTCTTCTACTCTTACTACCCACAATTACTAACTTTAGTTATTAATTACTAATTACTCAAAATTTAGTATAACTTAATTTTGCCACTTTTGAAGCCACACACCATAACATTAGAACTAATCTACCTTGCCCCCTTTTATTAATCTTAATTATTGATCACTCTTAATCACTAAAATATACTCAATTTTTCCCAAGTCCCTAAACTCCACACATGTACAAGAGACCATGTATTAAAGACCAAGATTGAGGAGAGAAATAAGAGAATGGAAGATCACATTAGGACGCTTGACTACGGGAGACTCCAAATCCTAGCATGAGCTTTGGCTTGGTATTTATAGAGAGCATACAAGGCTCTTGAGAGGCTTCTCAAGAAGCTTCCTTGAGCCACTTTTTTGGAGTGCAAGCTAAGTGAACCAAGAAGCTTCTCAAGAAGCTTTCTTCTAGAAGTTGCCTATTTGGCGTGTAAGCTAAGCTAGTTGGAAGCTTCCTTCTAGAGGCTACTTACTTGGCGTACAAGCTAAGCTAAGCTAGTTAGGAAGCTTCCCAAGAAGCATCCTAGATACTTCTAGAATATTCTAGGTTACTTTGGCTTATTCGTTACTTTGTTAGCCTTGACTAACTTCATCGCTAAACTCATATTGTTGCATATTCCCCCACTACTACTTGGTGACATACTCATTGCCATTAAAGCTTCAAACTCCTGGATGGCCATTTTTGCATTTTGTAGATGAGAAAGAATCTCCCAAGTGACATCATGCAAGGGATACCCTTTCTAGAGGACTTTGTACTCTATATGTTGTCGACGGCCTTGTTGAATGTGACAACGTGCAAGGATCCAATCAACTTCATACTCTTCATGATCATTGATAGGGAAAAGAGGAGGAGGAGGTTGGACACAAGAGGAAAAGGAAGATGGGTCAGGAACAAAGGATTTCAACTTAGAAATGTAAAAGAGAGGGTGTGTAAAAGATTGAATCCGAAGAGAGAAATAGGAAAATGGAAACTCACATTGGGACACTTGAATGAGTGAAAACTTTGAATGCCTAGCATGAGCTTTGGCTTTGGTATTTATAGGTAGCATACAAGGCCTTTGAGAAGCTTCTCAAGAAGCTTCTTCAAGCCGCTTTCTTAGAGTGCAAGCCAAGTTAACTAGGATGCTTCTCAAGAAGATTCCTTCTAGAAGCTGCCTACTTGGCGTGCAAGCTAAGCTAGTTAGAAGCTTCCTTCTAGAAGCTACTTACTTGAGGTGCAAGCTAAGCTAGCCAAGAAGCTTCCCAAGAAGCTTCCTAGATACTTCCAGAATATTCTAGGTTAATGTGTCTTATGTGCTACTTTGTAAGCCCAACTAACTTTGTCGCTAAACTCTATATTGTTACATATTCCCCTGTTGCTAGTTGGTGACGTCCTTGTTGCCAGTGAAGCGTCGAAGTCCTGGATGGCCATGTGTGCATTCTGGAGGTGAGAAAGAGGTTCCCATGTGGCATCATGAAGGGGATACCCTTTCCAAAGGACCTTGTACTCTGTATGTTGGCGACGGCCTTGTTGAATATGGCGATGCGCAAGGATACGATCAACTTTGTACTCCTCATGATCATTGATAGGGATAGGAAGAGGGGGAGGTTGGACTCAGAGGAAAAGGAAGAGGGGTTAGGAACAAAGGGTTTCAACTTGGAAACATGAAAGACAGGATGGATACACATGTGACAAGGCAAGGCAAGTCGATAAACAATAGGAACAACAAGACAATTTGGGTGATATCAAAGGGTCCTATCCAATTAGGAGCAAGGTTACAAACTTGGGTATCAAGGGAGAGAGGGAGGTTACTAGAGGATAACATGACTTTATCACCAGCTTCAAAGGTGAGATCACAACGATGGTGGTCCGTATATTGTTTTGGTGATTCTAAGCAACAAGGAGGTGAGACTTGGCTTGTTGGAGAGATTGGGATATAGTGGTCAAGAATGTGGAAGTATGAGGAACCTGAGATGGAGAGAGAGCAAGAAGAGAATTGGGAACAAGCAGATCTTGGCCAAAATTGAGAAAGAAAGGAGAAAATCTAGTGCTTTCCTGTTTGGAATTGTTGTAGGCAAATTCTATAGCTGCAAGACATTCATCCCAATTGGTATGGTGGACATTAACAAAGGCACGCAACATATCCTCCAATGTATGATTTGCACATTTGGTTTGTCCATTAGTTTGAGGATGATAGGCCATGGACAAAGCAAGCTTGGTGTCGAGTATCTAGAAGAGTGCTTGCCAAAACTTCCTAATAAATCAAGGATCATGGTCAGAGATGAGTACACGTGGCATCCCATGATGCTTGAAGACATTGTTGAAGTAGATTTGCGCTAAGGTTGGAGCATCTACGGTATCACAAGTTGGTGCCAAGTGGATTTGCTTACTAAGCTTATCTACAAACACCACGATTGCAGTGTGTTCTTTTTTTTGTCTTTGGCAAGGATGTGATAAGATCCAAGCTCACATGCTCCCAGTGAGTGGATGGAACGGCAAGTAGTTGAAGGAGTCCACTTGGCTTCTGGTTGCTGGCCTTGTTATGTTGGCAACTCTCACACAATTGGACAAATTCTTGAACATCTCGTGTCATGTTGGGCCACCACCATTGACGTTGGAGGGTACCCAAGGTCTTGTCCACACCCATGTGACCAGCAATGGGTAAATCATGGGCTTCTTGAAGGTGCACAAGTTGAAGATCACCTTTAGCTGGAACATAGATCCGGTCCTCATGGAATAAAAGGCCCTCCTTGATGGAGAAGGTGTTGTACTACTTATCACATGCTGTAAGGCAACCATGTACCATTTGGAAGAAGTGATCTTGGTGTAGAGCTGACTAAAACTCATTTTGGACCTTAGAGTCAATTGACACTGTTGAAATTGCCTCTATGATGAGAGGAAGAGACTTCAAATCAGGTCATCGTGATAAAGCATCAAGGATGACATGGAACCAACCTGATTTATACTCAAGTTTGATATCATATAGTTGGAGTTGTTCTTCCCATCAATGATGTCAACTCTTCATGTGTTCCAAGTGTAAGGTCTGGAACAATGGTTTGTGATCAGTTCTCATGATCACTTGTATCCCCAAGAGGTAATGCCTCCATACCTTGGTGGCGTATACCATTGCAAGTTGTTCTCTATCTTAAGCAAAGTAGTTTTGTTCAGCTGTATTGAGTTGGCAAGATACAAAAGCAATGGAATGGAGTCCATCTGGGAATTCTTGTTGCAGCACGGCTCCAATTGCAAAGTTAGAAGCATCCAAATCAACCACACAGGGTAGTTGAGGATCATATGGTTGAAGAATGGGTCTTGAAGACACCATATACTTTAACTTTTGGAATGCTTCTTCATGCTTGGTGGTCCATTGGAAGCTCGAGTTCTTTCCCAAGAGGTCAGTCAATGGTGTAGCCACATGAGCATAATAATGGATGAACCGTCGGTAAAAACTGGCCAACCCATTAAATGCTTGTACTTCTGTAGCATCCTTCGGGGTAGACCAATCAATAATGGCCTTGATTTTCTCTTCTTCCATCTTGATCTCCTTTGATGAGATCTTATGACCCAAGAAGGTAACCTCCTTTTGCCAAAAGGCACACTTTGACTTCTTGAAGTAAAATTTCCATTGTCGTAGTCATCTTAGGACTTCTTGCACATGATTCACATGTTTCACCTCTGTCTTGCTATAGATTAAGATATCATCCAAGAACACCACCACGGATCAATCCAATAGTCCATCCAACACCCAATGCATCTGATCCATGAAGACTACTAGAGCATTTGTGAGTCCGAAAGGTGGAACTCTCCACTCAAAATGCCCATACTTGGTGCAAAAGGTAGTCTTTTGCACATCCTCTCTATCAATAGGAATTTACCAATAGCCGCTACAAAGATCTAACTTGGAAAAGTAGCGTGCTCCACTTTGTTGATCAAGCAAGTCATCGATCCGAGGCAAGGGATATGCATTCTTCATGTTTTTCTTATTGAGCCCACGATAATCAATATAAAAACAAAGTCCTCCATCCTTCTTTGGAACAAATAGTACCAGTGCTCTCCAAGGAGAGGTACTATGTCATATGAAGTCATTCTCCAACAACTCTGTAAGTGTTGTTTGCAACTCTTCCAACTCCTTTGGTGAGAGTTGATAGATTGGTCTACTCACTAGAGTACTCCTTGGCAATAGCTTGATCTTGAAGGGCATTCCTCAATAGGAGGGTAATCCCTTTGGCAAATCCTCTGCAAACACGTCCGCAAACTTCTTAACTATCCGATCAACCATTGCTTGATGAGGCTCTTGGCCCTCCGCAAATTGTTCTTGTGCAATCGACTTGATCCACACCGTGAATATAGGCTTATCTTCCTCCAAAGCTTGCTCTATGGCTACTTTACCAACAAACTTTCCTTCTAGGGACTCATCTCTCTTCCAAGCTTGCTCCTTGGTTGCCTTCTTGGCAAACTTCCCATCTTGGGACTCATCTCCTTGCTAGGTTTGCTCTATGGCTACCTTCTCAACAAACTTCTCATCTTGGGACTGATGATTCTTAGGTGTCTTACTTAGAGGTGCCAGATAACCTAATCAGAAATTCCTACCTTGGTGTTGTACTTGAATTTGGCGTCAAGTCTAATCAAATTGAACCTTATGATATTCAAGCCAAGGTAGACCCAAAATGATATCATAGTGTAGAGGTGCCACTACAAAACCTCATACACTCCAAATACTCCTTCTCAATCTTGAAGGTAACAAGATGCAAGGTGCGGAATGCATAACCCTTTCTACCGTCCGCCATCATCAAATTACTTCCAATCACTGGCTTGATAGGAATATCCAATTCCTTTGCTACTTGCATAGACATGCAATTCTCTGAACTTCTAGAATCAACCAAAATCCTACAATCCCGATTTGATATTGTACCTTGCAAGAAGCAAACTTGCATAGGTCAAGCCTTCAATCCCGTTGGAACTAATCAAGTTCCCAGTAGGCGGCTCAAAATCTCCTATTGGGATTCTTCGTTTCCTTGATCATTTTGCTCCACAACCTCCACTTGGGCAACTTGTTGAGGTCGTCCATTCTTGAGTGGACATTCAACCATGCCATGCCCTAATTGGCGACAATAAAAACACCCACCATTTTGTTGTAGTTTCTCTCTATCTGCCGTGCCAAGTGGTCTTTGTTGAATGGCATCAATCTCCATTGGTGCTGGCTCCTCCACTTGTGTGTAGTGTATTTTTAGGCTCTGTGGAGGTCAAGGTCAAGGCCAAGTTGTTGCCACCAAGGAATGAAAATGTTTGGCCAACCGCATGGCTTCCTCCAAGTGTTGTGGCTCTTGCATGGTTACCTCTAATTTGGTTCTTGCCTTCAAGCCCCTCATAAATCAACCTAGAGCTTCCTCTTCCAATACATTTGGAATTTGCATGATGGTGTTTTGGAACGGTGTGATGTAACTTCTTACAGAGCCAATCTGTTTCAAGTCTACCAACTTATCTCGTGCAGCTTGTGTGGTATTTATAGCTTGGAACCAACTAATTATTGCACTCTTGAATTTTGCCCATGTCAAGATTGGTGCAACCATTTTTTGTTTAGCTCGCTCCACTCGGAATCTCCACCATAGCATTGCTACTCCATCCAATTGGCTAGAAGCCAAGAGAATCTATTTTTGCTCATCTTGTAGATTGGTAGCTTCAAAATAACGTTCACAATCAAACACAAAATTCTCCACTACACCTGGAAGATTCTTACCTTTAAATATCTTGGGTTTAGGAAATCTGATCCAATCTTTTCCTTCTTGAATTGGTACTCTTTCCACTTGCTCTTGTCGTCAAAGATCTCGTTCATCCAACAATCGAGTAAGGTGCTCAATTTGTTGTTGCATAGCAAGGATAACATCGGGTATTGCCGCCATGGTTGCTACTCTATCACACCACCCCTAATCTATCTAATTTACTAACACATGGAAACAACACGTCCACCGTTCTCCATAAGTTACAACCGGAAGCACCAAGGGTTCCTCTAATATGGTGATCATATGCAAAAAATCTTGTCCAAAGTGTGAGGTGATGAATTGTGTGAAACGATGCTTGTGTAGTATTTGGACAAAAAAATCCCAATAGTTTGGTGGAAGTGGATTTGGTGGTCCATAAATTCCATCCATCCCATTCTTACTTTGATACCAATGTAAAAGACCGAATCTGAGGAGAGAAATAGGAGAATGGAAACTCACATTAGGACACTTGAATGAGGGAAAACTCCGAAGGCCTAGCATGAGCTTTGGCTTTGGTATTTATAGGTAGCATACAAGGCCTTTAAGAAGCTTCTCAAGAAGCTTCCTCAAGCCGCTTTCTTAAAATGCAAGCCAAGTTAACTAGGATGCTTCTCAAGAAGCTTCCTTCTAGAAGCCGCCTACTTGGCATGCAAGCTAAGCTAGTTAGAAGCTTCTAGAAGCTACTTACTTGAGATGCAAGCTAAGCTAGCCGAGAAGCTTCCCAAGAAGCTTCCTAGGTACTTCCAAAATATTCTAGGCTAATTTGTCTTATGTGCTACTTTGTAAGCCCAACTAACTTTGTTGCTAAACTCCATATTGTTACAGGGTGGATGTACATATGACAAAGCAAGGCAACTGAATAAGCAACAAGAGAAATGAGTTGGGTGATATCAAAGGGTCCTATCCAATTAGGAGCAAGGTTATGGACTTGGTTATCAAGTGGGAGGGGTAGGTTACTAGACAAGAACATGTCCTTATCACCTACTTGAAAGGTGAGATCACAACAAATTGAAAGGTGAGATCACAACTTGAAAGGTGGTATGCATATTTTTTCTGATGATTTTGAGCAACAAGGAGATGAGATTTGGCTTGTTGGAGATATTGGAATATGGTGGTCAAGAAGGTGGAAGTACAAGGGACATGAGATGGAGGAGGAGCAAGAAGAGATTTTGGAACAAGTTGATCTTGGCCAAAATTGAATAAGAAAGGAGAGAATCTGGTGCTTGCATGTTTGGAATTATTGTATGCAAACTCCGCAATTGCAAGACATTCATCCTAATTAGTATGGTGAATGTTGATGAAGGCACAAAGCATATCCTCCGAGGTGCAATTTGCACGTTTAGTTTTTCCATCAGTTTGAGGATGATAGGCCGTGAGCAAGCTTGGTGACGGGTATCTAGAAGAGTGCTTGCCAAAATTTTCTAGTGAATCGAGTGTCACGATCAAAGTTGATTACACAAGGCATCCCATGATGCTTGAAGATAATGTCAAAGTAGATCTGCACCAATGTTGGAGCATCCACTGTACCAAAGGTTGGTGCTAAATGGATTTGCTTACTAAGCTTATCCAAAAACAACACTATCATTGTGTGACCGTTCCTTTGTCTTGGGCAAGGATGTAATGAGATCCAACCTCATATGTTCCAATTGAGCAGATGGAATAGGGAGTGGTTAAAGGAGTCCACTCATTTTTGGTTGTTGGCCTTGTTACATTGGTAGCTCTCACACGATCAAACAACCTTTCAAAATTTTCATGTTGAGCCACCACCATTGGTGTTGGAGGGTACCAAAGGTCTTGTCCACATCCATGTGACCAATGATTGGTAAGTCATGGGCTCCTTGGAGGTGCACAAGTCAAAGATCACCCTTGGCTGGAACATATATCTGGTCCTCATGGAATAGAAGGCCTTCCTTGAAGGAGAAGTTGTTATACTCCTTGTCGCATGTTGTAAGATGACCTTGTACCATCTAAAAGAAGGGATCTTGTTGTAGAGCTATCCTAAACTCAATTTGGACCTTGGAGTCAATTGCCACCATTGTAATTGCCATCGTGATGAGAGGAAGAGACTTCAAAATAGGGTTGCCATGATAGAGCATCAAGGATGACATAGAACCGACGTGGTTTGTACTCAAGTATGATATCAAACAATTGGAGTTGCTCTTTCCTTTGATGATGTCAACTTTTCATGAATTTTAAATATAATGTCTACAACAAGGGTTTGTGATCGGTTTGCATGATCACTTATTTCCCCAAGAGATAATGCCTCCATACCTTTGGTGGTATATACCATTGCTAGTTGTTCTTGATCTCATGCAAAATAATTCCTTTTTTTGATGTTTAATTTACAAGACTCAAAGGCAATGGGATGTAACCCATCTAGGAATTCTTGCTGCAACACAACTCCAATGGTAAAGTTAGAAGCATTGAAATCAACCACACAAGGTAGTTGAGGATCATATGGTTGAAGAATGGGTTTTGAAGACACCATATGTTTCAACTTTTGGAATGCTTTTTCATGCTTGGTGGTCCATTGAAAGCTTGAGTTTTCTCTAAGAGGTCAATCAATGGTGCTACCACATGCATATAATAATGGATGAACCATCGGTAAAAACTTACCAATCCATTAAATGCTTGCACCTCTATGGTATCCTTTGGAGTAGGCCAATAGATAATGACCTTGATTTTCTCCTCTTCCATCTTGATCCCTTTTGATGAGATCTTGTAACCCAAGAAGGTAATTTCCTTTTGCCAAAAGGCACACTTTGACTTCTTGCAATAAAATTTCCATTGATGTAATTGCCTTAGGACTTCTTGCACATGATTTATTCATTACTTTGTTAACCTTGACTAACTTCATCACTAAACTCCATATGGTTACACCATGCAACTTTAAGGATTTCCAAAAAGAGGAAGAGGAAGAGGAGAGATAGTAATTTCTCACAAGCAATTTTATAAATTTCCATTACTCTTGTTCAAAAGTAGTTATCAAAGAGACCAATGAAATCAAATAGGAGGCCAATGGAATTGCTTTCCCATATCATCTACAATAAATAGAAAATACAACAATTCTTACAAGTGGAAAGGAAAAATGGTTCATGATCGGATATTTGGTGTCATTGCAAGCTCAATGTTTATTTCATGTACATAGAAGACTTAGTTAGCACTAGTAGTGAGCAAAGAGAGTCACCTAAGGGTGTAATTGAAAGTCATTTTGATGGAATTGGGATTCAATGTAAGAGATAGTGCTCAAATTAATCAATGGAGGTCTCTATCATCAATAGTTTGTATGAAATTAGCTAAATTGATCCAATTGTTTACAATCATTTAATGAATCATTTTGGGTTCTAAACTATGCTATTGATTTTTCAATGGTTATTTACTTATGTAGTAGATGGGTAATTTTTTGATGACCTTTGTTCAATATGAATGCATTGATTGTATCCTACTACTTTACTTTTGATGTGGTTTAATTTACAAATGGACTATGTTTTCAATAGAATCCAAGGATTTTATCACATATTTCTTAGATGTAGTACTTGCAAAGTATATTCTCCATATGGATGACCTTCTTCTTCTAGGAGATCCATAAGTGGCATTTGGTATATATTCCTCTTATATTGCATGTCAACTAAGTTTGCATGGTTCTCTCTTCTTTGACCTTCCTTTCACATTTGAGAGATTTTGATAGGAGGATTAGGGGGATTTCATTAAACCAAGGACATTCAAGTGTGTGACAAGGGATTTCACACATAGATAGACATCTCTACCAATCTTGTGTAGAATGGTAACCTTAGTATCTATGGAGGAGAAAGTACCCGCAATGGTTTTGGGTAATTAGGCTCTCTTGGCACCCTTACTTCCATCCTATTTTTTGGTGTTCATAGGCTAATCTTGGAGACACATGCAACCAAGGTGGATGAGGGATCTTTTCTCTCTACGTGTTATTGCAGCATACAAGAATAGGTCTATCTCAACATGCATGAGATGACCTTCCATCCTTTGCTCCTTTACCTTCTAATTGCACCAAAGGCTTGTAGTCTTCATTGATGGAGTAATAGTTTTAGCATACACTATATTCTCTCTTGGTTGACTCATCTATTCCTTGTGCTACTAGAGCATATCTTTGCTCTTGCTATAGCAAGGATATAAGCTCTTGGATCCTAGATCAATTGTACATTAGGACATTTTTACTTGCAGTAGCTACTTTCTCTACAATGATGAGGTTTTGCCTAGGTTTGGTGATCCATCTGCATGTTCATTTTTCACTTGTGAATGTGGTGGTTCTACACTAGATGCAACAATGGTCTATATGCCATGATGTCCTTTTAGATGACAACGGATAACTAATCATAGTGCCAACAAGGATATAGTGTTTTCCATGGCACAAGAGAGTGGATACCTTACTTGGAGGGAGAGTTGGTAGTAAATACCTTACCCAGGTCAAAGCAAACTTGTACTTGGTCCAAGATTGATCAAGTGACAATAGTAGATGTTGTGGTTATGAAAACTGCATGTGATGTAGGGTAGGAGGGAATGATTACTCATCCTCTTAGATGGGTGGCGAGTGGAGTGGTGGGAGGCAAGGTCTCCAAGTATAGAGGTATGTAGCTAGGTCATCTCTTTGTTCCTCTAGCCTTGGAGTTATATGGAGTGATGGATACGACATTTGACACATTTATCACAAAAGTGTAGGAGAGCATATCATATAAGACATAAGGGGATATCACTTTCACTCTCATATTTTATGGCACATTTTAGACAACATATATCCGTTACTTGATAGAGAGCACTGGTTTGTGCAATCCATTGGAGAGCCATCACACTAGGTGATGCTTCTTTGGATGCTCTAGTAGTTTGTAGACTATATGACTTGCATAGCTCGGATATCTTAGGTGTAGTAGGGCAGATTTCTCATATCAATACTATTAGGGCTTAGCATCATTTTACCTCTTATGTCTCATCCTTGTAGGGCTTGATTGGCCTTCACATCCATCTTGTTATATTGCACTCTAGCCTATTTCTCTCTTTACTTTGAATGACGTACTTCTTTAAAAGAATCTATAGTTTAAGAACTGCGTTTCTTCCATTAGCATTGAACAATCCTCGTGTTTGTGCTGTTTTTTAGGCAGGCAATCCTTTTTGAAGTGGACACTTGAGAATGTATTCTCTAAGAATATGATTAGAGGATATACTTTGAAAATATAGATTTTCAGATCAGCCAAAACGTGGAAGTCTTAAAGCTCTGCGGACCCGATTGAGTTTGTTCATGTCGACTACTGTTGTGACAATACGTCAGAAGGGTACTTTTGGAACATATATTTTATTTCTATAAAAGAATCAAAGTATTAATAATCAGAAATCAACGGTTTAATAAGGGTGGTTACCACCTCGAGAGATGTATGCAATATTTCTCCACGAGCATCCTTTGTGATTTGCCTGCTACTTTCTGTTTTAAAATTATAAATCTCTTGTCGTTCGTCACTAATGAGTGTATACGACAGATTTCTATCATCATGCAATCTTTCAGTTTAAATCTGGTGATATGAAACAGATACGAAAATGACAAATTTGTGCATCGTGTTGCAAATTTGTGGAGACCTTATGGACACATTATATAGAAAGCAAAGCAAGTACACCAGCTATGATAAGTAATACTGTATGGCTGCAGATTGGCACAAACGTCAAAATAATTGTTCGATGTCTCGTACATAGACCATATAGAAAGGGGCTCTTATTTCAAGGACAGGTCTGTACCTTTTAATTCGTTGGGGTGTTTTGACACAACTGCATGACTTTTAACATTAACTTCATGTAAGTTATTTTATCTTTCTAAAGCACCTCTCAAAACAAACAAACATACTTGTCCGTCTTACGAATCTTATTCACACGCATTTCAGCTGCCTTATCGTTCTCGTCGTTTGAATTTCCCAGACTCCATTGACGGCAGCAGCAGTAACAATGATTCTCTTTCTCCATTAATTGAGAAGGTTATTTACCATGTTACAAAGACTTCAGTCGCTCACTAAATATAAATTAGTTAGTTAAGTAGCCAATTGAGTAATAATTAATCATATATATATATACAAACTGCGCCTCCCATGCGAACAAAGACAATCTCGACTGCAGTCAGCCAGAACGCCACGTTGAGGATCATGTGTGAGAGGCAGTAGCAGAGGTGGCGTGGCGAGCATTTTCACTTGCCACTCACCATGTCGTGGCCTACGTGGCGTTACCATCGCTTGGGGTTCGACGACGCATGTCGCAAGTTTTCTGCCTTTGATCTGTGTTTCGATTCCGGTTTTCTATACAGTAGAACATGCAATGTGGGTTGATCCTTGGAGCCGTCAGCTACGGAGAAAGTGCACGTAAAGTGATGGTGCTATAAATTGTATTGGATATCTTAGGTGCACATTTCTCATATAGACTCTATTGGTGCTTAGTCACATGTTAATTTTTTTTTTCTCTCCCTTGAACGGGGTCTTCCTAACCTTCATTTTTCCTACACGGTCGCCTTTTGTTTTAAAGGTCTAGAATGGATGTATGTAATGCAAATAATATGTGAAATGTCTGGATAGCGGAGGAAATGGTTTATACCAGTAACAAATGGATTCAAGGACTTTTACCGGTAGAAAGATACAAAATTGGAATCCCATATTTTGCCTTGACTAAATTTTTACCAAATGGATCGGCCATGCCCTACACCTACACTCGTCATTGTGGTGCTTATTAGTTATCTATGGATCAAGATAGAATATAGAACGTTTTTGGTGAATAGCAGAGCAGTTAACGAAGATATATTTTCTGATTGAAAGTTTCAATATCTCTAATGTTTAAAAGTTACCACGTAACTATTACTTCATTCTAGTTAAAACCCATGTACCTATGCTTTAGACAGAAAATAAATATGTTCCAATTACATTCACAGTCCATGTACTTGACTTTCAAGTTTTAGGATTTAAGGTTTATAAATAAAATTTTTGAAGTATACTTACTCTTTTAAAATAAGGGAATCGATAAAATCACATACCAATATAAAATAAAGTTTAATCAATAAGAGGTCACGGAAAATTCCACCTCCGTTAATATGCCTGTCCGTTTCTGCATCTAGTTCAAAGGCAGACGGCTCATGACATGTTGAGTTATTAATACGAGCCACACTTCTAACACATTGTCCTCTTGTGAGTGGAACTTCCAAGGAAATTGAATTGGTGCTAGATTGTTGAGGGAAGAACATGCTCTTTGCAGAAAGACACCTTGCTGATTGGGTGGCAACTGATGAAAGTATTGTAACAATCCCTAAGTTGATCAACTTTTTTTTATCTCTTTATCTCACAAAAACATTGTTGAATCCACTGATTCCCGATACATTTGCCTCCAAAGAGGAACTCGTTCAACATGTCCAAGATTATGCCAGCACTCAAGGGTATGCTGTTTCCATAAGTACAAGGAATCAGTCAAGGACAAGCAAATCTGGTTGCATTGTGACCAAAGTGGACTAAATGTAGTATCAAAATCCTCCATTAGGAATACATCTACTTGCCGCATTGGATGCCCTTTTCTGTTGTATGCAACAAAGAGAAAGGATGATGGCCTTTGACATCTGGCTGTTGCAGATGCAAATCATAATTATAAACCTTTTCCATCCTTGTCATGTCATTCTCATCACCGTCGTCTTACAAGAGATCAGCTCAATGAAGTCAAGCACCTATTTGTCAACGGAGTGCCCCCAAGACAAATCATGGCTTTGCTACGAGCAGTAGATCCTAGGGCCATATTGATCAATCACAATATCTACAATGCCTTGGCCAAAACTAATCATGAAACACTCAACAATTGCACTCCTATTGAAGCATTAATTGATAAATTGTGTCATATATATATATATATATATATATATATATATATATATATATATATATATATATATATATATATATATATATTGATTGCTACACAACATACATCACTATCAACATCACACACTATAGAAACACAACTCACACATAAGTTATAAATGTACTCTAAAGTGTCACAATAATCAATTTGTTCACACCACTTCAATCACACTCAACCAGATAAGCGTTTGATCTGTCACTCAATAATCTGCCAACAATTGGGCACTGATTACAGTCAAGCCACACCCACTCTAGCCAAGAGAATCCAAGTGACCCTTGGCGGCCTCTATCCACCATAGCTAGGAACTCAAAGGCTCAACATCAAAGAAGTGAGCTCTCCGGAGCTGCACTTTGAGAGTATACCCCCTCGTCTCCAACCCTAATGGTCCCGTTGATAGCACATCCAATGGTGAAAATGGTGTAAGTGATGGTAGGCCCCACCATGTAGTCAGTACCTTGAACACAAAATCTGATTGTCAACAAGTAGTCTATGAGTAACTACCAAAATACTCTTAATTATCAACACTACTACTCTAGAGTCCGAGCAATCTAGGTGCAATGCTCTAAATGGCGTAGCAATTGTTGTGCGTATATACATCACTACACAATATATATCATTGTCAACATCACGCACTATAGAAGCACAACTCATACATAAGTCATACATGGATTCTAAAGTGCCCCAAGGCCCCCCAAGTTGGCGGTTAGGTCCCTCTAACTCCAGATAGCCATCTACTCCAAGTATATGGTATACCCTATGGTGGGCAAAAGATTAGGAGGCTAGGTGTTATCAAGCCCCATCATTAGTTGCCTATCTGCAATCTATACCATATAAAGGATGAACTAGCTATCGATCAAGTACATCTAAGACATAACCACTATCCTTGAGGAACCACCATGAAGGGAGGAGTCATACATGCCATATGCCATCCTCACAAACAATTATCACACACTAACATAGTAGCAGCTCCACCAAAAGATCCGTATAATATACACTACAAGCCTACATGTACAAGTGCCAAGCTTGGATCCATATTACCATCAATGTTTGGGAGGTGGTATGGTGCACAATTGTGTACATGATCCTTCCAAACAACACCATCACGTCCTTCCAAGTGCTACCAACTCAATCTACTTGGAGAAGTGCTCCACCATAACCAAAAAGTATTGATGATGTCTCATAATCAATGATAAAGGTCAAGCAAAGTCCAAATTCTAATGGTAGCCCAATCCCATGATAGGTAATGGATGTAATTATGGGATATGAGCATTGAATGATGCTCTAACTTGGTCACAAACCACACATCTTGCAAAAATTTGTTGTACATTGATATGCATATTGTGCCACCAATAATGACTCTTAAGTAATCTATATATTTGCTTTACTCCAATGTCCTAGCTCCCCATGAGCATGACGGACCAACTGTGGTCTCTGAGATGAATGTGGTACTACTTGCACTCCAACATCCTCCCATACCCAAAGAAGGTGTCCACTCTCCAATCTGAACCGTCTGGCTTGCTGAAGAACACAATCTTTCTCCTTGGCCCCAATTGTGCTACCCACAACACTAGTGCAAAGATAGTCCATCACTAAGACATCATCATGAATGTCTCATTGAGCTATACTACTATCTCCACTCTCTAGATCTATGACCTCAATAACTCTTCTTGTATGTGCTGAGAGAGATACCACCAAAGCCTCAAAAAATATACAAAGAAAGGTATATGAATGCCAACCCAACACCATCTCCTCATCTATCTCACCATGCCAACATGATCCAATCTGATCCTATTGGCTGGGATATGGGTTTCTACTCAACCCATATGTATCATGGTTCACCACTTTAGGTCTATGAATAACTGTGAAATCATACTCCTATAAAATCAGAGCCCATTGTGCAAGCTTCCTTTAAAGCTTGTCAGACTCCATCAACCACTTTAGCGGCGGGTGATCAATAATGAGAGTAAAGGGTTTTGCAGATAGGTAACATTGGAAATGTGTTACTACCCATATTGTTGCCAAGCAATCTCTCTCATATGAACTATACGTTACCTCCGCTGAATTGTTGGAGTGACTAGCATAGACCACCTCAAGCTCCTTCCTCTCATCGTCATGTTGAGTGAGCACTCCAAGCCATAACATACTCCAATTAGTGTGAAATTGAAATGGTTGTCCTTTGATTGGTCTCCTTAAAATAGGAGCAAATGCCAACATCTCCTTGAGCTTTACAAAAGCTCTCTCCTGCTCATCTCCCCAACACCACTCATGTGTAAGCTTGGTTAGCTTTTTCAAGGCCTTGGCAATGGCACCAAAATCTTTAACAGAGCGGTGATAGAAGTTCACCAACCCAAGGAATACTTGCACTTTGCTCACATCTATAGGCCAAGGAATTTGTGCAATAGCCTCCACCTTGGTCTGTTGAACACCAAGTCCTCTAGGGTAGATAGTGTGACCCAAATACTCAACCTTCTCATGGAAGAATCTACACTTCCCAAGATGTACTTTGAGTCCTATGAGCCGGCATGTCTCTCACTCAAGATGAACCTCTGATGGCTATTATGGTAGCGCACCATGGACTAAGAAGGCAAGGAACCCCAACTCCATCATACTCCTCCAAGGCTAACACTCCAAGACTCAAGACATTGTTCACTAGAGAACTCAATGAGAGAGAGATAGTTGCAAATGAAAGGATGATGAGTATCTCCTCACCCCTTGTTTATATACTTGTGAAATAGTTACGTACTAAATTTACTAATTACCATAGTAACTCAAGTTACTAGACTAAAAGTCAAGTAAAATCAAAAAGTAGAAAGGAATATCTATTCACATGGGCATATTCCCCTAAGCATGTGGTCTTATCTTGACCCAACCACTAAGTCAAGGATTCATTCACATGGGCTATCCTTGGACTAAAGAAGAATCCAAAACAAAAAGGCTTGCGGGCCCAAGAGATTTCAACTCTTTCCTCAAAGCCAAACACCTAGGAATAATACCAAGTCAATACACTAAAATCCAAAATAGTGGTGCTCATCTTTTCTATTTCCTCTAAAGTAAGGTCCCCTCTATCTTAACTATGACTAACTTTAGCTAATCATGACTAATATAGAATCATCTTTTATCTCTATATAAATAATATCTCTCAAGTACTTGTAATACCAAGCTAAATATCACAATACCACACACATGCATAAATGGGTGTTACAGTCCATGAGATGTCAACCTCTCAAACACCTCCAACAAATGTCTCTCAAGCTCCTCCATAGTAGTGCTATAGATCAAAATATCATCAATATAGTACCGAGAAAAATCCAATCCAGCTAAAATCCTATCTATGACCTTGTGGAACTCAATAGGAGTGTTCTTCCAATGGTACAAACCTCCACTAATATAACACATCCTTGTTGTGAGGATCAATAACCCAAAATATTCTCTTGGACTTATCCTCCTCCCTCATTGGCAATTGATGATATCCTACTCAAGGATCCAAAGTTCTAAAGACCTTTGCATGCCAATCGCATCAAAGATCTCCTCTAGTGTAAGCATGGCATACCAATCAACCTTAGTCTATTGGTTAATAGGATGATAATTTCCACACATTTGCCTATCTTTGTAGTTGCCATGTATATCCTTCTTGTTTGGCATCATTATAGCTAATGCATACTCTCCATGTGAAATCTCCACCAAACCGGCCTCAAAAATGTCTCTTCTCCAGCTCTAAATCAATGCTCTCTCCATATCACTATATCAATAGGGATATCGGAAAATTGATGTATTCTTAGTCAGCTCAATCTCAATACCAAGTCCTTTCAGAGCACCTAAGTCCTTCATATTGAAGGAAAAACAACTTGTGTAGCTCCTCAAGAACCTCCAAACTCGGTGTCTTTCTCCTCTTGTCTTTCCTAGATCTGGCTCCCAAGTATCCTCTATAACTAATGTAGAAGTAGAAAACGTATTAACTAGCTACTACATTGGGCCCTTGGAAGCAATAGTGTCATGCCCCCAACCACTAGAGGTCCCAACCTCAGTGTGAAAATCTCCCTCCACTCTGGCTGCAAGCTCCATACGTCCTCTAGTTGCAACCCAAGTAGACCAAGAGTGTAATCCAAGTAGACCATGCTCACCTGGATGGACTCCAAGTAGACCACTCTCTCTAGTAGCTATTGGCGGTGTCCCAAGAATACCTTGTCCACTTGGTCCATCGCCCCTAGCATGTGCCTGAATCATCTTGATAGGCACAGAGCTCACAAGTGTCCGAGTTGTGATGCCTATCAAGCTCATCTTATGCTACTTTGCCAAGCCACAATCTAGGTCAAACAATTCAGGTCCATAGCCTGACCTAACACATGATGCCTAGATGCCTCTAACACTACTAGAACAATGGTAATACCAATGCAAAAACCCCATCACCCACTCTCTCTCATTGGCATTGGGCTCCACCAAATCCTATAACTATGAGTCTCAAACAAGTCTAAGACCTCCCTCTCAAAAAGCATGGGAGCCTAGGAAGCTCATAAGTGTAGGAAAAGGAGCTCAAGGTTGTCTAACTAGGTTCACCATTACCATAGGTGACCTATCAACCACTACCACCATTTGAGACTAACACCCAACATCCAAAATATCATCAACAATAAGGTGGTCAAGTCGTTGAATCCTATCATAAGTGCAATGTAGAACCTCTCAAGGTAAGAGGTTTGTCCACCAACGACAAAAACGATGAGCCAATGATCCCACTCTAGTTGCATCTAACAACATGGCAGGTCCCATCCAAGAATGGACTTGATGTGTACTCGACACCACCCGGGTGCATGATAATCACCCATCAAAGGGACATTCTCCAAAATGTAAGCTAGAGAAACAGACTCATGAACCTAAAGATGGTGTAGTATTTGTAACATCTCCAAAAACACACCAACACAAGGATCCTGAAGACCCAAACCTCAACCAACACGTATATGTCCCTAACATGGCCATCTATATTTCACCAAATGAATAGATCCATGTCTCTCTAGATCCTGTGCCCCAAACAACAAAATATCTACTAGTAAGATCTTTTGGTAAAACCCCTAACTGTTGACATAACTCATGATATCGATAGGCTAAGTGTGCCACATGATGTAAAGAGACTCACCTAGTAGTCTCATCTCTCTCCACATACATGTATCTCCATGCTCATATACCTATCTATAGTACCACAACTAGTCCAATGCTAATCCCACCGAACAACTCCAATAGATATGCTCTCTCTACTAGATACTACTAAGCAATGAGTGTGGTATCTAGAGGTGTCAAGGTAATCTACTCTAGAGGCTCATCCTTAGACTGGTCTCCTAGTGGTACAAAGGCTCCACTCCAAGCTTGGTGCACCAACTGATCTGCATGTTGCTGCAATGCCTCCTCTAAACTCTACAATGGAATATCCAAGGTGGATGGAATGATCCCACTTGTACTCCAAATCCAAGTGATCTCCTCTAGTACTGGAGTATCCTCTGCATGGGCATTCCTCTCCAATAAGTCGCAAGACCAAGTAACATAACCACTAAAAGCTGAAATTGATACCGCCATGGTCTCGGATTGTAGTGAGCCAAGATTGCCACTATTAGAGCATATTGGTAGCAAATATACTTGTTCTTCACCTGACTACCAACTTGGTCTATAGGAGGTTGTCTCCTCCCAATAGTCAATAATGAAACCTATGGGGTATAACATTGCTCCTCCAACTAACACATCATATGACTCTACTATTGTTGCAATGGCCTGAGCTCTCACCACAGAGATATTAGTCAGATGATTGGGCTGAATCTAAACAACAAGCTCTCCACATGTGATGTATTGTGTAGAAACCCCCCCTAGAGATATCTAGATCTGAAATGGACACCTCTCCACATTGGTCTTTTGTAACTCTAGACTGACAATTGTAGCCTTCCTCAACATAAGGGGTTGTGCACCAAAGTCTAGTAAGACCCTCTATGGTGTATAGACCTTCCTTGAAGGTCCCACCAAATGAAAGATCTCCCTTTGGTTATCCAATATGACAACCCTAGGTATAAACCGCACTTGCTCAAAGGCCGGTCTAGCTGGTAACTCCTCCAATATAGCCGTTGTTGCCTTCCATAAACCACTGGTTTTTGAGCGGATCCCATGCTCCTTGACCAACTTAGCTCCACTATCAACCACCTCTGCTCTAGTAGTAGGAACCACATCAACCCTATTGTCATAAAATATGGCAGCCAACCGGAAGATTAGGGCTAGGTCAACTCCCAATGTACACATATCACTGGCTGAGAATAATGGAAAGCGTATAATCAACTGAGCCACTTCCAACATCATGCTAGACTTATTTTGTGTAGTAGCAAGTGCTTAACTAGTAGGTAGTCTATCATGCATCTCATCACCACCTACCACACCTACACTAGGACATCTAGGAGCCATGGATGTTGTCTGTAGTACCTCAAAGAGTGTAAAAGATTGGGGAAGTCTGACCTATCTACCAGCCTCTCCTCTTTGTGGGTCCAACTCCACTTATGCATCTATAGGCTTTGACTCTATAGGAGCACATATTGCACTCCTAGTCACTATGATAGAGGCATCTACTTGTGCTACTATGCACATGAAATCTAAGACATCTCTATCACCCGCATATGAGATGGAAGCCTCAACACCCAATTCTAATCTCCTCTAGATTATGGCCATGCTAGCCAATCTTTGTTCCAACTGCTCAATCCAAGTAGCCATGGTTGTATCAAAAGTAAGGGTAGGTACTACCAAGTATGGATCCTCTACCACCACCTCTACCACCTTGTCCTCCATGACTTGGAGCTCCTCTACCACTTGCCATAGCAGCCCTACTACTCCATAACTCCAAGTGTAAGTCAAAGCATCAGTCACTGGTGTGACCAAATCTATGGCAATGCACACATTGTCTCTATGTTGGCTATGATGCACCAAAGGTATCAAGTCCGGTGCCCTAAGTGCACTCTCTCATGTAGTGAGGTCCACCACAAGTCCAACAAGCAACACCATCACTCATTGGCTACTATTGACTTAAAAGTGAAGGTAAGGGTCTAACTACACTAGGCCCTCCACTCGCTCCATAGGATCTGGTTTGTCCCTATCCTTGGAAACCAACATGGCATGGTGCACTATGGAAGAAGTAATAATTGTGGATGAGGTCTCTCCTCCACCATGTTGAGCTCAATATGCTATGCCAAACCAAAGACTATTGCCAAAGTAGGCAAAGTAGCATATAACAACATAATATCACAAACTCTACGTCGCAACTCCATGTCAAATATCCCATACCAAAACTAGACTACTTGGGCTTCAAAAACTCCTTGAGTAAAATTGATCAACCGTCTCATGCAAGTGTATGCCTTGCTTAGGCTCTCTCTAGCCTTCCGCTAGAACTCTTGCAAGCTCCTCAACTTGTCAATCCGCACTCCCTAGTAGTTCTATCTCAAACATTAGAAGAACTCCACTATGGGATTAATCCGTAGTACTACACCACCTCCTATAGTAGTATCTCCACTCGTAGTAGCACCATTTCCAAGAGATCTACCAATGCTACTAGAGCTAGAACTTGTAGATACTGCAAATCTATCCCTAGAAACTAAGCTTGAAGTGATAGAGACATAGTTTGGAGACCAATACTATCTCCATAGATCAATCTCCTCCAAATGAGCTCTCCTAAACTCATGGTAGTTATCCATTGGCGGACACTCCAAGTGCTAAAATAACCCCTTCCATGCCATGAAAGGTGTGACCAGATTTAGGTTCCACATTTGTTGTAAATCACAACAACTATCAAACTCATGAATGGAGTCATCCAACTTAATGGTATCCATCGTACCAAAGTAACACCTAGGGCCTTTGTAGGCTCCATAAATCTTGTCCATGTCACACAACAATGGTGCGGGCATACCAAGTGCACTCTCAACTGAATCAACTCCTATATCAAACTCCAACTCAGAGTCAACCTCCTTCCTCATTGGGACCTGAGATACAGATTGATATCAAGTGCCACTTCGGGTAAACCTATTGTGTATTATATTGCTATCTCCTCTAGAATCCCCAAAAAACTCCATCATGACAAAGTAACCAAAAATTGCAACCCGCAACCGTAACCACTCCAAGTACCCCACCAAGTGCCAACATACCAACTGAACGTCGCCCACAAATATAGCTCTAACTATAACAACTACACTAGGGGAATGGGTAACTTGTAACTTGCCATCACAACATGCACTCTCACGGTTTGCAAGTCATCACTTCCTGCCTCATCGGAGAGAAACATAGGTAGTCTGATTGGTTATCACTCTAGCCTCACTACCGAGAGCACACCAAAGCACTAATGCTCTAAAGTTAGGGCATCTCACACAAACATGATGCACAAACAAGAAGTAAAAATTGAAACAAAACCCTCCATCTTGTAAATCAACACTAGATTGACTTTATCACCAATTGGCATTTGACATAATATGAGTTATCTACTTCCTAAGCTACCAAGATCACCAAGAATGAGATCAAATTGTCTCTCCTTGCCAAAGCTACAGGTGTATAGATAATAGTAGAATAGTCACTAGGACAACAAGTGAGGGTGGACCAATTGGCTAGGACACCAAACTAGGAACTAGAGATCTAGGAGTTAAACCCTATTGCACATAATCTAGGAGGGTGGGCAAATTTTGCCAAACAATGATCAAAATCTACTCTAAACTAGCCTCATGCAAACAAGCTAGCTTGCCGGCTCTTCTAGGCCTTCATAGCCCACAATCCTATGCTTTGAAGCCTCTAAATGCCCAAATGAGGCCTTTCTTCTTGCCACTTTGAACCCTCTCCAAATCTAGCAAACCTCCTCCAAATCTGGCCAAACTTCCGACTCGAGCCCAAAATCTAACATAAACTCTAGCCAAAATTGACATAAATCTGATATAAAATCTGACATAAATACCTAGAGTTGGCTGACCACCACATCCTCCGCTAACTCTCCACTCGGGCCAAATTAAAAAGATGAGGTTCTCCAAATCACAAATTCAAGGAGATGGGTTCCCAATTCCACCTTCAATTTCATAATCTGAGCTCCAATCGTACCAAATTGGTCCTCCTTTCACCTCTTGAGCTCAAAACAAACACCACTGCTCAAAATTGACTACCTTCTCAAAATTTGGCTAGTGCTTTCGTACACCGTCTACCTCATTGCAAAATCTACATCAATTCAAAGACCTTCTGCACACAATCATTCCCGGGTAAAATCTGAACCTCAATCGAGCTACCAACAATCAACAAGGCTTGGAGATACCACCAACACCCTCAATTCTTGCACCCAATTTCCTCCTAACCTCACTTCTCTAATGTGATCAATTTGTTCACACCACTCAAATCACACCTAATCACCACTCAAATCACACTTAATCAGATCAATACTTGATTGGTCATTCAATAATCATCCAACAATTGAGTATTTATTACAATCAAGCCACATCTACTCTAGCTAAGAGAATCCAAATGATGCTCACCATCCTTTGTCCATCATAACCAAGAACTCAAAGGCTCAACATCAAAGAAATGAGCTCTCTGGAGCTACACTTCAAAAGTATACTCCCTTGGTCTCCAACCCTTACAGTCTTGTTGACAACAATGCAAACAATGCAAGTGACAATGGGCTCCACCATGTAGTCAGTACCCCAAATAGAAAATCTGACTGTTAACAAATAGTCTATGAGTAACTACCAAAATACTTTTGACTACCAACACTACTACTCTAGAGTCCAAGCAATCTAGGTGCGACGCTACAAATGGCATGATAGCTACAATGGCATGAATGTATCAAGCTCAATTATGATTTACACATCATGTGCTTGTTTTTTGCACACTTTAAGGCCATCAAGTTGACATGCCAATTTTCAACCACCTTCATTACCTATTGCACATACAAGACAAATGCTCACAACATACCACTTCTTCATATTGTCGACATGAGTGCCATTGGAAAAAATTTCACGTCTTGCTTTGCTGTAATACTTCGAGGTCAAGAGAAGAGAGAGAAACACAAATTACACACTCAACATTTGGTGCCCCAAAGGAGCACCTTCTCTTTATTATATAGACAAAGAGGATCTCCTCCAAGGAAGCTCCACCATAGGATTAGGCACACAGATAGGTGACCTGTCAGCAAGCTCCACCCTTGGATTACATATTTGGGTGGGTGACATGTCGGTCTAGGTCCTATCTGGTTGGTCAAACAAGCTTTGACCAGAGGGAATCTATTAGGGAATCTTCTTGTAGGAGTCCCAAAATCACGTAAGGTATCGTTAGAAAGATCTTGATGAGACAAACCAGGGGGGAGGGAAGGCCAAGATTTTCTCCATTGGCGGGGGAATCTACACATTTTTGAGGCCTAATTTATCCGTTTAGGCCTCCAAAATTACCTTCAAAGATTTTAGGCATGTTTCGGTTCCTACTCTATTAGTAGAAGTCCCCTTTTGGTGATACCTCTTTTTGATCTGTTTATTCCATCATGTGTAACATCCTTCCAGATGTTACCGAACCAATTCTCACCTTTAAATCATATGTCTAGCTATTGGTTCTAAGGTTCTCAAGTCTATTTCGGTTTATGCTCTATTAGTAAAAGTACTCTTTTGGTGATACTTCTATCTGATCTATTTTGACCATCATGCATAAATCATTCTAGATGTTACCAAACCAAATTTCACATCTAGATCATATGGTTAGCTCTTGGTATTACATTTGCTTTGTTGTTTGGGAGACCAAAGTTGATTACAAATGTGCATTAGGCATGTTTTGTGAATTTTTTGAGAGAAGTAACTGCCCAAAAATTATCAACACCAACAAGGACCACATATCAATGAATACAATTGCCCATGTTACACCTCAAACAAAGAACATTCTTTGCACCAAGCATATTGATAAGAATATGTTGGCAAATTGCAAGAAACACTTTGATGATTTGGATGACTACACAATATTCCTTTGCATGTGGTTTGAATTGTGCAAGGCAAGTAGGGAAGAGGATTCTGACCGGCTGCATGAGGAATTTTGAGTACTGTTGGTGGAATAATTGAATAACTACAATTGCCTCAACAACACTTGGTTGACCGTCAAAGAGATGGTTGTGATAGCATGGACAACATAGGTCCACATTATGGAAATGCAAGTACTTTGCGAGCTGACGGATATCAAGTGCAATGAATGATATTTATCAAGATCAAATGGAGACTTGTTCAATGTGTACATCAATCAGTCATTGTTTGATAATGTGTGTTGCAAGATATCTCATTTTGCCTTTGATGCTATTAAAAATCAGTACAAATTGGCTATAGCGGTAATGGATGAGCCTCTTATAGCGGTAATGGATGAGCCTTTGGCATCATGCAAGAATCATTTCATGTGCATGATTGAAATGCCATATAGCTATCTTACTTTGGCATTACTTGCAAAATCATAACCTCTCCAAATGCCAGTTTTGATCAATAGTGGCACATACACAATGAATTAGCAATAGCACTTACCTTGACTCCAGTGCATGATCAGCTTACAAGTGTTTCATCAATTGCCACTCATCAGCAAGTTGCCTTTTTGCAAGGAGCATGTTGTTTCCTACACAATCTAATCCAAATTCAGGACCCCAGAAATTCCCGCATAAGAGAGAGGCCTGTTGGAAATGTCGCTTGTATTAATAGCTCAATGTGTCGTGTGCGGTCTGCCAAAATGCAGAAACGGGCAGGCATATCAACAAATGTGGAAGTTGCCATGAAACAAGCCATAACCATCCATGTTGTCCGAAATCAAATGAAGTTAATGAATGAGTTCAGAAATGATAAATAACTCCTTGAAATAAATCTCATGAAACACTAGGTTAATACTTATGGATAAAACTTCATATTTTATAAAGGCATTGTGAATTTATCAATTTGGTAGGTGAATTTATCAATTCCCTAAAATTAAAATAATGTAGTTACATTACTTTCCTCAAAATAGGTGCTTGTTGGTCAACGAATCACAAGGACTCGTAAAATACCCAAGTAGTTTCGCAAATGGCAAACAAGTTGGGGTTTAGTTAGTGGTAAAGCTGTGGAAAGGTAGGCGACGGTAACTCTGACTCCCGTCGCGTAGACGATACGTGAATACAACACCGTCAAAGAAATCACGGATGTATATAAAACCATCCATGGTATACACGACGACATCTAAACCCGAGAACATGAATGGGGGTGATGATATGACCAGGATGATCCATGCACATGGATGATATGACATGACATGACATGTATGGATCTCCGCGTGTTGGAGTTCAAGAGCCATGCGGATGTCCCGTCCCGTTACGGTCTCGAACGAGTGAGGACGACAGTACCGGATTCGATTGTCACTTTCTTTGTGACGACCTGTTCGTTAGAGCTGATTTACATGTTCTCGTTAAAAGGTAAAGTTTGATTCGACACATCAATGATGCACGTATGGTTTTGAGAAGATAAATTATATATAATATTGCAGGCAGGACATGTTTTCTCTTGAGAACTTGACATGTCAAATCCCTTACGGTTTTCATATTTCCCAGCATTTCTTTTTTTTTGATGACATTTAGTAACTAGATGTTAACAGTGACTCGCGCACACTCTGTACACATTCGGGGATCTTGGATCCACGAATTTCTACAGACTTCTAGTGACATTCGTATAATATTTTACGGATAGCCATGGAGAGATTTGATAGAAATGAAAACGTCACCTAAAATCGTAAGGTTAAAAATTAAGTTAAATTTATATGGATAATTTTATAACCCATAAAAAGCTACGAAGTCACATGTATGGCTACTGATTTTTACCCGACAAGACTTTACTTCTGATCTAGAAAAAGCTAAATCTGAAACACCCCCCCCACCCACCCAAATTATGTTGGAAGGCATTGTTTCATGGCGGCTCCACTGTTTTGTGCAAATAGAAGATGCTTGCAAGTAAAGGAGAACTGCAGTAGCTATGTCTGCTTTACCAAGGTGAACCTGGGAGTTAATATAGTATTCATCTTAGAATATCTTAAACTAACTTAGGAGAGATAAAACTGTTTCTTCTTTCATAAAATTTTGTGGAGAAGAGTTCTGACGGATCATGTTGCAGGTCCCCTTAACATCTACATAGTGATGGAGACTACCGTCAAGGAGTAGTCCAACCTCTTCCGATTACGAACTGTAGACTCAATTGATCAATGCACAAGTCGTGAGAAACTTTATAAGAACGGGTGGAGAAGATTCAATCGTGGAATATAAGATATATCATATCCAGAAGAATCCCACAGTTTTCTTCGTAACTCATGTATGTGTGAACTCTTACTTGCAAGTTTTATGCTGTGTAACTTCCAGTGAGTCACATCCCTCACAAGGAATTTTAGGTGAAGTATCTGTGATTCTGGTACTGGTTCTCCTTTGATGTTTCTCAAGGCATAGAGTCTAACTCCCTCTAATAGACCATCAGGAAGTTGTCGGTAGTAGATCGCATTGTTGTCACCGAAATATAAACTACCGAAAGTTGAGCTATTCAACAGATACCAAGGGAACATTTCCCAATGAACTGAATTAGACTAAGTGCTCCTTGAATCTGAGGGAGATTGCTCACATTAGGCGAGTCACTTATCAGAGACGTAACAAACTCCAAGTTCAGGTCATCGATTACAACCTGATCGACTTGAGACATGAAACCCACAAAAGCGAACGTCGAGAGAAAGCAGAGAAGGGTGCGGGCTCTCGAGGGTTAATTGGCCCGCTTCCGCTTAGCTCAGATCTATCTTCCTTCGAGCGAATCTGTCTGCGTACTTTTGTCCAAGAAAGAGCTGCGATTTGAGTTCAGGAACGGGAGATGGAGTGACGGTTGAGATCAAGATAGAGTTAAAATTTCGTCTCTCCGCAGGAACTTAACAGTACGTCTAATTTTCTCAGTACAGGAATGTGGATTACAGATTTGGCCTAAGATTCTATTTGGACATCAAATTCAATTTGGATTGTTCTTTGTCTGAAGGAATCCAGGTGATTGTGGCCAAATATAAAACACCGACTACAACGGGGAAGGGGGGTTCCTTGTCCTTTCCAAGAGCCGGCGCCGGTTGGTGCCGTTACTGTGAGTGCCCCCGGTGCCCTCCGTCTCCACGTTTTACATATCTGGTGAGGGTCTGGGCATGCGATATCTTCCACTGAGATATCTCGATCTTATAAGGTAATTTAGATACACAAGATATATCTGGTGAGAAATCTTCCACTTCTCAGTCCAGTATGCGAAAAAACTCCATCCTTGACAACGAGCTCGTGAGGACGACACAAATGTCCTTCACGCCGCGCGCCATCGACTCATCCTCCATCTGTTCCGGGGTCCCTGTTAGGAGCTCGAAATTCGTTCCAGTACCTTCATTCGTATGGACGCTTTCAGTTAACGGAGGCTGAAAGCTGTCTTTGGAATAATTCCTCGTTCCAAGATCCTAGTCCAACCCGGGCTCCTCGCACTGCACTGAGCGAAGAAGTAAGAACCAATGAAAGAGTGTAAACTTGGCAAACGGAGGAGATATAGCTAGAAAAGTTTTAGGTTCCATTTTGAACGGGATTGAAATCCATGGGGGTTAATCCTGTCGGCTGTCGCGCGTCCGGGAGGGCTGGTTGCGCTTATACGGCCAGCCACAAACTGAAGCTGAAGAAATTGCCATGGAGGAGCCACATGCAGGGGGAAACTTGCACGTGTAGTCTGACAGGGGAAGAACTCTATCGGGTATTCTTTCATTGGAACACATAAAGAACCAGTCCATCACTTAACTTAAGTACAATGCTACCTTCAGTTCCCTGTATATTCAGACTGAACATACCAATAGTTACAAAATCATATGGGCTACTGAAGAGTAGGCGATAGTTTCCTTCAGATCCATTTGTCTTCTTGTAGTTAAGGAAGTTCATATATAAGGAGCGATCACGCTTAGAGTATAAATGACAGGAGTGACATAAAGTGTAGCCTTGCACAGCGTAAATCTATATGTGGATGGCGGTAAAAGTCGATTGCATCCTGGGTGAGTAAAAACACTTTCCCGAGGAAAAGAAACAGATTTCATGTGGCTAAGTTGCACCGTGCGTGCGGTTGGTACAGTACTCCAGTCCGTGCCAGAAAATTGACAACGAAGAGAGCGGAATTCATTCACCTGTAGAACAGCTGTGGACTGCGGTCTCTGTGTGCACGCACTGTAGTCTAGTCATTAGATACGAATACGCGATCTAATTCAGTAGCCGGATTTGAGGTCAGATTATGGGGGGATATTCGGAAACTCAAGAGTTGCGTTGAGGTCTTGTGCTAAAATGGGAATCAGTCCAGTACTTCGCAAATGAGAGCGAAAAGCCATTTATGCATGATCATTCTGTAGCCGGTTGGACGCAGAGAAATATATTGTGAAGATGAGAGATCAGGAGACCAGAGAAATTGAGAGTAATATTACCAACCGCCAGCTTTCTTGTGTCGATGGTGGGATCCATGCATTGGATTAAACCAGCAGCCGGACTCGTTTCTGCATTATAACGCTCGTAGTTATCAGTTATAGGCTGAAGCTCGTGTGTGGGCTTATCTTTAGTTTTTCCACTCTGTCAGAACGTCACTAGATTACAACCTGACACTGTGGATTCATGCCAACATGCGAACGGGTTGCAGTATACATGTGATTGTTAAATTCATGAGTGAGTCAAACTGACAGGAAGTTGGGGTCTGAAGTCAGTCCCATGTCTTGTGGTGGCTTGATGTCCATATATGTTCTCAGTGCCTGCAGCAACTGGTGTACTGTTCACGGTTGTTGAGATCGTAGTCAAGCAGGTGATACCTGCGTCTGAGGATATCCAGGTTCCATGAAGTTGATTCTCCCACTCCTATCAATCTCTTGGGTGCAACAACCAAATACCATGTTCTGCTCTTTCAATCTCTCTCACAGTGTGAAGGATCCGATTTGGTACTCAGCAGGTGTGTATTGTTGTAACCACTTGCGTTCATGTAGTTTCGCAATATCTCTTCAGAACACATCAGAAATCACACTCATAACAAACCAGATCAAGTGTGTTTCTGTCTTGTGAATGAAACTATGGTACTACCGTCAATTTCACAAGTTGCAGCTGGCGCTAGTACTACACCTAAAGAGTGTTTGTGGATCCTGACCCACAAGTACTTGCGTCTGCTCACACAAACTAGAATCTAGATCTGAAGCGGAAAGCATGTTGTCAGAAGCACATAATATGAACAGTGAGCCTGGAGCGTTGAATCTAAACGTGCAACAATTCGGGTCAAGCGTTTGAGTCTGGTGACTAACGACAATGAGCACAAATTGGAAGATCAAGCACGCATCTCTCTACCTTTCCACTGGATGAGGTCGAGAATGCACGCAAGAGGAGAGAAATGTACGGGAGTCTTCACTGGACAGTTCAAACATGTGTGCGAACTTGCATAGCGATGGATACCTTTTGACGCATGAGATCCTGCTTTTAGTACGAAAAAATAAGCTGAAATGTTAGCTTATGAGCACACTTGTGAAAGAAACTTGTAACAGCGTCTGTACTGAGAATACGTAAACTAGAAATGAATATTGCCCTGAGATTTTGACATTTTCAACGCGGTCCATTCAGTGTGACCGTTACTTTATAATAGTTTTACAGTACTAGTTTCTGTCGAGCATGTGCATTTGCGATTGGTGAAAAATGCAGTCACGATATGATGTATGCCCCTACTCGACCATCAATTTTATGATTCTTTAGGAAAAGGAGCCGGGATTAGAAGATGTTCTAGTAGACTTAGCGCTAAAATCAGTGGCGAGCCATGGTAAGCACGTGGACAGGAAAAGCTCGAAATTAAACCGGTGGAGGGGTTTAGAAGCCGGTTCCCGTAAGGAGCATCGGTTTACTGCAACGCCAGACCTTTCTCCGACATCAATGGTACAGGGTCTTCCACTAGGTCGCTTAAGTTGAAACTATCTGTGTTCAGATCCCAGAGTTCAACTCAACGACTGCACACTACAAAGCAATTGTAAATTAATGTAGTCGACCATTTTGTTCCGATTACGTCGTCTAGTTTAACAAAACTGTTACATGTTCGACAGATGGTTAGGAATCGCGTGATTTTTTAACAGAAGTAGTTTATAAAGAGAAGCCAGCCGTCTGGTCTATATAAGAAGCTGTTGCAGAACCTGTAATTCAATTAGCGTCTGAATATCATTGAAGCATATCGTATCAAGATCTTCCGGTACAATACCGTCAACAACCGCTTTCCACTGCACGATCTCGTTTTGTTTGTTATATACAGCAATTTTGAGCGAGGACTGTGAAAGGAGAGTAATGAGTAGAAGCATCTGCGCGTTAAAAGCTAGTTCGACGCAAGCTCATGATTTATCCACGTAGAAAGGTTCCACTTGGAGACTAATCGGACAGATGGTCCGAGGATGAAACTTTTCTTGTCACGAGCCCGAGCCTAGAGCTCAAGATTCGGCCCACGAGCCTCCAATGGTGTGCGTCAATCATGTTGGATGGCGCGGGTATAAAGAAACCGCCAATCTCCCGAAGCGGAAGTTGCGTGCAACTTTGTATGTTTCTGTGACAGAGAGAAGCAGCTGCAGCTGCGGCGCTTATCTGATCTTTTCTTGCTAAAGCGTCTTTTGTGGTGGGCATCCGATTATCCATCGCAGCCGAAAGGGGAAAAAAATTAGTAGCTCTTTGGCCGGACTCTTCAGCAACTTGAGAATATAGTTCCATGGTTTCAACGACGATGGATGGCCAAAAGGCCACATGATAAAGCGTGAAGCTTTGGTTTAGATAACCAGTTTCTCCTGCATATGCAGAAAATCCATGTTACTGATTCCTTCTTAAGTTTGATACTTTCTTTGACAGATTGAAAGCAACTTTCATCCCCAATACTCCAGCAGCAAGCTTGCAGAGGCTCAATAAAGTGCACGTGGTCAACTCCACAATAGATCCTAGATATAGTAGGAGCTTCTTCCATTTCTTTGTCTGCATGGCTCTGATGATTAAAAGTCCTAGCCCGTCTGATGAGTTTCTAAGAAAGTTTTGGTCAGCTATCTACGTTCAGGTGCTAACAGGGCAAAGAAAGGACTTCTGTAAAAATCAGTAGCGCACTGGAATTGCTGGAAGTGCCCTTCCAGATCGACAGACACAAAACTAATGCACATGTACGCCATGTGCGCGATTTACAAATATATCACGGATCCACAGCTATTGGATCAAAAACTGCGGCATATGCATCAGTTTCCGGTCTACGGAGTAGGCTGATTCAGTTGTGTCTGAACAAGAATGGTACTGAAGATCACTTTCTTGTTGTTCAGATAGGGCAGATCTATTCAGTAGACATTAGCATGCACAAGAGTCACGAAATCCAAGTGTTAACTTGCACCTTCTTCATGTGGTGGTGAGTAAATTGGTTTAGATTGTTTTAGCAGTAGCGCGCGCTCATCTGCCTTTTGTACATGGGATGAGATAGAGTAAAACATAGAGCAGGTCTATCTGGTGTTATTGCTACTGTTACATTCTAGTGTCGACTATGATTAAACATAAATGGCTGGCTGATTGAGAAGATAGATCTATTTAACTAGACACAATGATTTACTGTACAAGAACGACAATTAAAAATGATTTGCTTCTAAGTCGCAGGGCTGTAGCTTGTCGCTCCCTGTGGAGATTTAGGGGCCGATAATGATCATGATCAGGAGACATTGTGGTTAGGTTTCACATGGGGTGCATGCACTCAGAACTGGCAAAAGTGTCCGCCTCCCACCGGTCGGTCGACCGTGCCGTAGTGTACACATTTGTCTCGCACTGCTAGCTCAAAGAGGTTATTTTCATGAGTGGTAGTATAGCCTACCGTAGAGAGAGCGTGTGGAAGGGAGAAATGAAAGAAAGAAAGAAAAGGTGCAAAGCAAAGGTTCTCCAGCAGTGGAAGGTTAAAGGAAAGTTCGTTCTGCACATCAATACAGACAGCTCTGAGAGTTCGACCTTTCTACCTGTCTTATCTTGCATGGCAGCCACAAGTTTGCAACCGCAAGGCTCATAAAGTGAGCACAATACCTTCAGTGCAGGAAGGAAACTTAGGCATGACGGTGACTATAGAGTCTAAAGCCAGGAGACCTTGCCTAGCTTCAAACGAACTATTTCGAAAACCGCCTGATCTCTATTTCCGGTTAATCAAATTTGCAGGAGACGTCAATTTGTAGTCATGTGCTATAACAACCATACAGTCACTTTGATAAGGTTTGCACGGACTCCGGTTCTTTGAAAGTAAATCACTGACCTGTAATTCCTCAAATTACTTTGCGATCATAGTATTCACGGTCTTCTTATCCAGGGTCATATTGAGTTGCGGTCTTTTCACGTGATACGTTATTTCCGTTGTCTTACACTAGTCTACTTTTTCCACATGGCCATGTAGGAGAGGAATCGGTACATAGATACGCCTAAACGATGGATGCCTACCGTTGTAGCCCCAAGGACTTCATTCTTTCGGTCATTGATGCGGATTTGACATTGACTTTCTCCTGAATCACTGCTGGCTGACCAAAGCTTGAGGATATGGAGATCTACTGCTGCAACGGAATGACGGACGCAACGAATGCTGAGTCGAAAGTGTCAACACTCCTGTACAAGGCTATCGTAGGTTCGTAGATTATCAGCAGCAGAACGAAATGAGCTGGAGATTCCGACTGCCATAGGCGCATCATCTCATTCTTCATGCCTTTCTTTGAGAACGCTCCCATAAAACACTGTTCAAACAGGTACTGTAACTCGAATTGGTGGTTAGCATTTGCAGGCAGAAAATCGTAAACTCGTACAATTGTACACATTCTCTTTTCTATTTCAACCCTGCCTCTTGAGAGCGCTTCATTAAAGTTGTTGCAAAGCTACCATGTGGGGCCACAGAGATGCCAAATTGGACTCAGTACTGTAGCTCCTCCTGCGCATCTTCTGGAATTGTTTCCTATCATCTGTGAACACAACGGGTCTACATAATCGGACATGCTGAATACGGTGATCTACTTACTTTGGGCGATTGATTTCTTGTGCGGTTTTCTTCAGGCGATAGGTGACCCACTACCAAAGCCACAAGACGCATCAAGCCATAGAAACTCTAGCGGCTGAGTTCGAGTGCCATATCGCAGTTCCGAAATCAAGGAGGTCAGCGGTTTTTGAGTTGCGGGCGAGTCGACATCCCTTTTGAGGAGGAAAATAGTTCACTAAAGTCCACTTGAGTCCATCATGATCATCGATGTCGTCACTAGGCCTCGGCCGGGTGCCGAAATCATAATGAAAACTAGGAGTCCTGGTCTAGCTCCATCAAGAGTACCTACATACGTATCATCGAGCTGCAAATAACAATGATGAACATGAATGTGGCGGGATTGAGCGGTAGAGAAATCTAAACCACACAAAAGACCTGCGACGGAACGACTCCCACTGGTACCACAACTAGAGAATCGACTATGCAGCTTTTCCACAAGGAATACGAGCTGTCGATGAGTAATAAGTCGACAACTTCCAGGCCTTCCAGAACGACAAGTTCTCCTGTATCTCTCACAGGGCCTCCAATAGCAAATGTGGTACGGCATAACTGAGATCCTTCCTTCCGTCGCAAGGTGCATCATCTGGACCATTTGCGAGCGTTAATGGTAGTAGTTCATCAACCATCCAAAGTTATGGTAAGAAGGAATTTTATAGTCAGTTGTCGGCACGTGAGCAACATTTGAAATGCTGCTGGCTGGGGTTTGGCAATCAGCAGAGGGTGTCCAAATGACATGTCCATGAGGACGTTTCAGGCTGACGAGTTCAAAATTGCAATAGTAACGCTGATGTGACCCAGAGCGTTGAGTGAGGATTTCATGTGGACCTTGCGTTCTGACTGCGGAGTAGTGTTGTTCGGAAAATAGGCTGCTGTAGTCCTCGACCACACGAACTTACCAAATTTGTGAAATTTCAATTCAAGGTTCTGTAAAACGGATGTTGCAGTGTTCCACGAGAGAGAATTCTCGTGCTCCTTGCTCTGGGACCAAGCAACAGCTGTTTACATCGGACTATAGCAAGCACAAGGTAGCCCCCTGGAACAAGCCAAGGTTCCTTCACACTAACCGTTTGGTGGAGTGACAAACTTGTGATGAGAAACAAACGGTGTCACTTACACTTGTAACAATCATTTGCATGTCTCGTTGCGAAAAGTCACATTATTACATTTGGTAACAGGGAGGGAGACGTGTACAATGATCAGCATGGCCTTGCACGTTCTGTTGTTCAGTATTAGCGATTCGGAGCATCATTCATGACATATGGCAGGTCAGGTCAGCATTTTCAAAAGTCACTGTGCCATGCACAGCTTACAAACTAGATACTATTTAGTAAGTACAACAAGAAAATCTCCCTTGGAGCAGCAGTGTGGTCCTGACAGAAGTATCAAAAGAATGTTAATAAGATAAAAATGGAGGGAGGCAGCTGCAGTGCAGTGAGAATTCCTTTTGTAGAGTTGGCTTCCAGGTGCGAAGGCCAGAAAGAGAAAGTTGAATTGGCCCTCGCTGGTCAAGAATTCTCGCTCCTCATGCATACTGACATGTTTTGAAGCCATGAAAAAACCGAACCTCTTCAGGGCCCGGAGTTACTCTGCACAGTAGTTTTAATTCGTATCATGTGTCGAGGGTCATGGGTAGGGCAGTGCTTGTTAAAGTTCACGCATGACCAAGATCTGCTGTATCTTATTTCCTTGAGATTTGCGGCGATAAATCTTCCTTGAGATTTGACGGTACATTCAAACGCAGAGTTGGTCATTCTTCGAAACAAACAGCTTTCGTGACGGATTTCCAAATGTAGCACTACCTCACTTTCTCTCATTAGACTGAGTTTATCGGGAATTGCAAGGATTCTGGAGCATTTTGCCATAGCCCTCTGCAACTACCTCAAATTGGATCGAGATCCAAGACATGCGTCTCTCTACAACCATAATCACTTTATCGGTGCAGATGCTGGCAGCTCTGCTAGGAAGAGAGCCTCATCAATTTGCGCGCTGTCAGAAGTGTCACGCGTTAAGTTCAAACACGATTTTGGCATGGATAGCACTTAGAGTATCTGCCGCAGGACTGGATTCTTTCACTATTGGTCGCAGTGCTATAAACAAAAGGACGGTGGCGCAAGGCCTCGGATTGGTGAAATAGTGTAAGCTTGAAACACTTTCAAGCCTACACTATTTACTCTTACATCAAGATCCGAGCCCAGAGACCTCGGATCTTGATGACTGTAATCCTTACGCATGCCAATTAACCTTGCAAGCTCAGGGATCAATTAACCATGTCTATTGGGACGTCCTTCTTGAACCTTAGGATTCCTTGGTGAATTTGTAAGTTTAACTTGTAAGCTGACTCTGGCATGGCTGCTAAAGACAATCTCCGTTCCAGAGCATGAACCTCAACTGCATGCAGTGATAGCATCTTTAAAGAGGACCTGTTAACTGGAAGAACCTATGGAACATACCGTTGGAAAATCTATGTGTCAAGTGGTCAAGTGGGGAAGTTGCATGGTTGAACACAACAACGAGAGTTCGTGGAGAGACTATTAGGCATTGAATCGAAGAAGAAAGAGAAAATTATTCAAGCAAGTGGCATGGGATTCGTAAGCTATTAAATAGGGTACGTTACAGTATAATGCAGAAGATGCCAAGGTTGTGAGAACCTGACTGGTATCGATGAATGAATGTTTTATGTTTCCACTCACCAAACATTCTACTGTCAGCTACAGAGTTTCATCAAGTTGGGTAGAGAAAAAGAGGAACTGGGAACTGTAGAATCAGGGAGCTGTCGAACACATGCTACCTGTGTCATGTGTATACGCGCATGCATGCTCTACCTTGTTCATTAGTCCACTGTTGATCAACTATCGCACGGAAAGAGAACCACAATGTCATATGGTTGGACTTAGTTTTATATCCTTATCTGGTTGGAAACTACCAGCAATCTCACTAGTCTGACGCTTGCAACATATACGGTACTTCGTTCCTGGAACAATATCTCCAGCTGTTTATCCTACCAAGCATCAATCAAGTCATGAGCTGATTGCCAACGGAATCAACGCCATTGTTCACATACCGGCCTCTGGATATGTCACAGATAGCATCGACAACCTACCTTTAAGGCAGTAACCTTGTACAGGAAACAAGCACGCTCCCAAATTCCAAGATCGTTCATTTTAGGGCTTCCTCCAATTTAACAGCACAAATATCCTTCCTGCCTTCAGATGATCAGCGGCGAATATCAAGCCTTAATATCAAGACCAAAATCTCCATCCCATTGTCTGACATTGCCTGAAAGTCAGACAATGGGATGAATCTTTTCATCTTGATATTAAGGCTTGGAGGAACAAGTAGTCAGAGGTCCATGACAAATGTTCTACTGTAACAGGAATGCACACAGTACTACTACGAGTCTCAGTTGGGCATCAAGCAACGACTAAGTCTCGTTTGGGTGGCTTACAGCGTACAGCAGTTCTCTTTCTTTCGCATGTCCTGGTGGATCCAGTTCATGCAAATTGGAATACACTTAAAGTGAGGTCTAGCTACAGGCGTATAAATATATACCCGAGTGTTCGAAGAAGATGAAGAAGTTCTACATACAATTGTATTATCATTTACGTTCTACATCAAAACTACAAAGGGCATCGGTTTAATAAGGGAAGTAATCCTGAAAGTGCTCAGTGAATTTCAGATGCTACTTTTCCAGATCGATCAAGGTTGATCACCGGAAAGTATACATTGTCTTTCTGTCTCCCTAGAAGGAACACTTTATCATCTGCAAGTGCAGTGGCATAAAGCTGATATAATCTACATCTTATCCACTCAGCTCTTATTGTGTGCACAGTAAATTGTTTACGCAGATTGCTGAGTAGCGCTGCAAGGGTGGACCGAGCTCATAAGTTGCTTCCTAACATCGCAAAGATGATGCACATGTGGTTTTGGTATGGGAGACTACTGTCCGATACGTAATAGTAAGGTTACGGATAGCGTTAAGTCAATGTCCAGGAAATCTTCGGAGTCCCTAAGACTAAGCATCCACCGATCTTGTTAAGAAGGGATCAAACTCATCACAGGTTGCGATCAATAGATGAGCACTGTAGATGGATCCATGATCCACGTGTATGAATGTGACTTCATCTGCCTTGGAAAGAGAGACAGACAAAGAAACTTGTTGACAGACAGTCAGGCAGACGGAGAGACTGACAGGTAATTTTCAATAAGTTGAGGGAGGTACATATCCAGTTAGCTTGAGTACTTAAGAGACTTATGGACTGGCCGAGCCGTCCTCGATTAGAAGTCCACCACCTACAGTGCCCCACTATTCCATGAATGTATATTAATCCATCGGAATCAGATGGGACAATCTCTGAACTTCTACCAGAAAGTAGCTCATACGGATTACACTCTTTACGCTGCCAGCAAGTCCTGGAACGTGAACTCCCGCCATGGCACTTTGTCTTAAAAACTTTGTCGTCTGTCTTCTCTACCTTCTGTAATTGGTTTGTTTCTGTAAAGGATACACTGATTCAGAAGCTCATGATTTTGTCAATCCACATTTATATCAGAGCTTGACGGGGAACCCATGGCATCCAATTACCTAGTCACCTGAAAGTGCAACTCCGGGGGAACCTCTGAAACTTGAATCTTTATCCAGAATGTACATGACAATGACTTGAACAGAACTCCATTCCATTAAGTTCACCTTCGAAGGCATCATAGTTTCAGCGAAAGAAAACCATGATCCATCTCATTGCTTTCATGCGTGTAAGGGGAAGGCTACCTGCTGCTTTACGTGTAGATGATCTCAAGATTCTATTTGCTGCTAGAGACATAGCAGTTTACTCAAGTTTGGTTATCGATCCCTCGCTGCTCGACGAACGTTCGTGTAATAGTGACGCGCAAACGTAGCAAGAGTGTTGTAATTTTGGTGCGCTTGCGGCTACAGTCAAGAAACATGCGCTGACTATCGTCCTTCCTTCCGCGTTGAAATAGCAGATGAGAAGCCTGATACCAGATATATGGTATGGAGCTTACAGGAAGGCCAATCAAGCACTTGGCACGAGTCGGCCAAGTTGTAAACAGGCTGCCCTTATTGAAGTATCCATGAATGACTCCTCCCAATTTCCCTGTGCCAAACGGAAGGAAGGCAAAAGTTCAAGGCTGACAAGTTTATTTTCAACTGCAAGTTTTGTCCATTGTCTTTATCTGATAGAGGCAATCAGGAATGACAGGATATACGTGCAACTGGATTCTTTCTCATAAACGTCCAAGAGCCTACGCACATACAGGATTGCACCGGATGCCATTCTGAACTCCCGCTGCTTGAAAGGAATCTTTTCTGTTCAACAGCTGCTAGTTTACACTCAACAAAAGTGCAGAAAGAATTACGTATCTTGTAATAAAATATAACCACTGGATATCCAGTCCTTGAATAAGTACAGCCTTAACTATCAAAGTGTACTGTTTCAGTCAGTTTATAGGACTCAACTGATGAGTGACGAATTATTTGGAGATGCGACAAATGGACACGCTTTGCTTAATACTTTCATTGAAGACTCGGCTACAGAAAGACTTTGGATTGACGAGATCCAACCAGAATATCCACGACACGACCACCAGTGTGGCTTCATACCTTCTGATCCTCCGTAGGTGAGCTTGATATGCAGACATGATAGAAACAGTTCATAGAACACAAACGCTGTTAAGTTTGTTCCTCCTGCGTAGGATTCCTCAGTGTTTACATTCTACCCCAATGGATGAGTAGATTTACTATGATAAGTTGCTGCACTCAGAGAGGGCATTGCGATGCACACCAATTCTTGGAGGCAGGGATAAACGAATGTACTAAATATGTCAAAACTGCTAGAATAAATGCATGTGTAGGACAAAGTTTACTTCACCCACCAACCAGAGAGAAGAGAAAAGAGACAAGGTGCCTGTCTGTGGAAGTGAGGACAACGATGGTGATCGACCATTTGGTCTATGAAGAACCAGACCCGAGCTAAAGGTGTTGGAGACCACTGCAGGTGAGCGTTAAAGACAGCCTTTCAACCATCTTCTAGTGCTGGTTGCCAGCATTTGCAACATTTTACGTACTGGATACATAAAATGACTCGCTGATTCAAATGCTATTGTGGAACTGGCATTTGAGTATATCCACTCTAAAATGCTGTATTTTTAACATCTACTGTAGAATACAATGAGACCTCATATCTTCGAGGCAAAGACACCCTTGAAGCAATAAGCCCGTTATTCTTGATCGCTATGCCAGAGCAGATTCAGAGTGTGTGCAAGGACTCAACCAGTATAGCATCACACTATCGGTTGTGACACCATGAAACATTCTTGAGTCGCTAGCAGGAATAGCTGCTTATGTGACTACAGATCTAGACTGCATTCACATTGGATGGCCTGACCAATTTAGGCCCTAATCTTCCCTTTACTAGGATGAAGTGAGTGCAGACTTCGCCTAATTGGCAAACAATCATCTCGCCAACAAACTATTTCTCAACCATTGGGAATGATGTCGGGCATGACTGCAAAGAAGAGACATTGCTAAATATTAGACCTACCTACAAATTGGACAATTGCAGCTTTGGATTTAAAACTCATGCTCCACAGAAACAGCATTCCTGTAAAAGTAAGTACTGTACATGAATTTGATGCTCTTCGTAGTCTACCTAGAAACTTCGCTACTAGTATCAGGAATTGAGGTGATGACCGAGAACCTGTAGTACCCACATCAAACATCACCTTCTCATTGAAGTTACAGAAGGCCCGTATACCGCGAAATAGAAACCTGTTAGAGAGAGAAGAAACCCCTCGTCAACCAGTCACGTTGAGTAGGATACAAAGCAAGAACTTCCTGTTTACCTTTAGGACACTGGAGCAAAGTTTCGATACTGGACTCTGTAAACTACTTTACAAGAGAAACGTGGTTATACCCAACACCGTATGTTGAAAACTTGTGGGATTCATCAAATTTCCCGCCTTGCAGTCTTACCGCGAGGAATCCAGTATCGTCTTATCAACCACTTGCACAAGTGTTTCTTACTTTTTGACATGATGGTATCTACTCGAACGTACAAGCCACAAATTCTTCCCCAAAAGTCCTATAGCCGCTGTTTGCTCACAAATATGCTCCGAATACCAATTGGCGTACTAGATCCTAGCGAGGTAGTTGATCGCTATGGACTGACTTCTATGATCGGTGAGTTTCATTTCACTTCATAATGCAGTTTTTCTGCATCTTGCTGCAAGGACTGAGGTACGCATGCGTTTTAGCCAGACACACTGATACACAGTCCACCAAGGACTATACCTCAACGTAGGTGCTTTCGGCAAGCTGACTGATCAAATACCAATTGTCAGAAATCAAAGATCAGCGATAAACAGCCCACAGAAGGTAATCTATCGCTGCCAATTTGGTATGACAAAGTGAACTTCTCTGCAATTAAATGATATTTGCAGGCGAAACTTTGTAACCGTCAGACTTGTCGGAGTCCCTGGACAGAGTTGAGATGGATCCTAGTTCTGTACATAGAACGCTCAGCTTTAGTAAAATCATGATGCCTACACAGGTAGGCTTCAGCGCATAGTTTTACCGTCAAAGATCAATTCTGCAGTCCTGATGAACGTATCCTTCTCCATAAAGTAAGATTCTCCTGGTGTTGAATAAGCTTCATCCGTTCTGAACAACATTTCGTCACTTCTACGTCCAAAATATGCATCACAGATATCGTACAAATTTGCCGTCAAGTTTCAGCCTCAGAAAACAAAAGATAAAACGCATCCTTGAGATACGTTATAAGGAGGCAAACCATTAGCTGCCAGAAGAGCTGGAGGTTTACAATGTCAGTCAAAAGACTGACTGCAGGGAGGTCCGAAGATCATCGTCATTGCGAATAAGCTAGTATTACAATTTCTGGCTATTGAAATATTCTCCTCAGCAGAAGTAAGAAAGGTTTGACAAATAACTCCACCTTCAGGGTTTGCTTGTTTGGTCACGACACTTGCCTAAGGGCTCTTTGAACCGCATGTTCTTTGGCCTCATGATCGAGGAAATATCTGTCCGCCAAAAGTCCGAGGTAGCAAAGTATGATGGTCTTATTACATGATCGAGGAGTCAAGATCGCAGGCTTGATCCAGATTGTACGAGTCGGAATTCAGCGATCAACTCCCGTTTAGGAGCTTAGGGCCTACCTTGTCTTATATTAACCTCTGTAATCTACAGTGAAATGGATGCAGACAATCGTCGAGGTCGACCGTAAGCGCCTGCATTTTCCATGGTAGACAATCTCGATGATTTTGCTCCAATTCCATTGGTGAGCGTCGACTCGATTGTAAAAAGGCATTACTTCTGTGTTAATGCACAATGTTAATCCAACCCCGAAACCTTTAGGTATGCTAGCGATGAACTATGTAATCGTCTCTGATTTCGGACGGACACAACTTGCAGCGCTACCGGGTACGGTGACTGCGTGTATGCTACTCTAAAGCTGAGCTGTATTGTTTCTGCATGTAAGCACAGTGCTGAATCGACAAGCCCGTTATAAAAGCCCTCTGAAAAGTTACGATACCATGTACCTTCAACTTTTGTTCCTGCTCCGCCATCTCCGACGAGATTGCACAGCTAGCCTAGTGAACCAAAGAAAACAGTACCTGTTCATTCAGGGACATGGCTAGTTAGTTACCTTGTATTGTTGCAGGGTCTCTAATCAGAGAGCAGCCTCTTCTCTTCACCGCAGTTTCTTTTCTACTTTCGGAATCATACAAGCTTATCTACTTCATGCAAATGGACTGACTTTCTAAGGGTAGGGGACGAACACCCCGAAGACAGGGACAGCAACTAATGGAAGGATCACAAATCCAATCCAAGCAGTCATTTTCCCTGTGTCTCCTAGGTTGTCATATTCGGGCCTTCCTTGAACCATCATCAAGGGAGCGCGTGCGGTAGTTAAGCCTCTGTAGTGGCGATAAGTTAATAAACCAGCGCTTAACAGAGCAGGCTTGTCTACAATGCTCGAGGTCTGCAGGATTTAGAGGTTCTTGAGATGTTTGGATTTGCCAAGGCTAACAAAATGTACTAGAGCTAGCTTCCTTCTGCGTCGGAAAGAGGACGAAAAGGTGGGAGTTCAGTAGCGGAAGCCTGGAGCGGGTACCGAGTGCGACAACCTTGTCTTGAGGCCTTTCAATAAGGGTCGGAGAAGTGAGACGAACTTGTAACCAGCATCAATATTGGAACTGTTTAGCAGGTCTCAGAACAAGGGCGAAAATTACTGACAGCTCGTAGCACTAGGAGGACTGGAGCCATGGATGGGGCGGGAGTGCAGAGAGCGAGAGAAGCGTTAAACTACGCTCATTCCATTTCGACGTTAATGAATACAGGGCTAGATAGACAGACGCTCAGCACCCTTCTAGGATTGTGCGAACTCGGTGTGAACCCCGAGGCTCTTAGCACGGTGGTGAAAGAGCTGCGAAGAGAAGCAGCGGCAATGGAGTCTGCTAGCAAACGCCAAGAGTGAAGCATCTTGTGAGTGGCCCTACATCGACAAGAGGCCGGTTCCTTTGGTTTATTCACCACGTTGATGGAGTTAAGGCTTCCCTCTACTGTCTCGTGGGAGCCATGGGGGAAAACGTGTCTAAGTAGCCAAGAATAGTCAGCTATGTGTCAAAGATGGATTGCTGAGACTCGCATCGCGGTTTGTAGAGTAGATCGATAAATGCATGAGTGTCATACACCGGAATCAAAACGTCCAACAGACCTGGAGCTCTAGACGTGCCTTCCTTCTTCTTCTGTCTGTTGGACGACGTCGACCTGTGCAGGTCTTTCAGTGCTGATGGATGCTTTACAACATTCACTGTAATAATTCCCACTTGCAAATGGACTCTTTATTGAATGTTCATGGTGACATTTGGCGCTGTTAGGCACCCAGAATTGTCTCCAAACGAGTACTGGCAACGTGTGTTCGTCTTCTATAGACAAAGTCACATATCGACCTCCTTAAGCATACTGTATTCTTCTGAGTGGGAGATACCGTTATCCACTTCAGCTGATGGATCCTACAGCAGCGATTTCGTTCTCGTCCAGCTAATCGCTGTTTCCCCATCATAGAAGTATTCTCAAGCTAGACTTGCGTTTGATATGTACTGCAAGGTTATTTTCACCACAGCAAATTTGTATGCGAAGTACCAGCCAAGTACCCAAATAAGATTTCATTGACTCCCATCGTCAGCACACACTGACAAAGCTTAACACACAAGCCTAGCACAATGCCATCAGAAGGCCATCAAAGCTTACAACCCTTTGTGTGCCCGGTCACTGCGCTCTTTACAGTCCATTCTACTTCGGTCCGCTTCCGCGCACAGTTTGGAGTGGAAACCTGAGAATTCGCTACTGTAGGTTGAGAAACAACAACCGTAGCGTTAACAATTGTCAGTGGTGTTAAGAATTTAAGATGCTTTAGCAGTTCCGTTTTCCAGGATTTGATAGCTTTGAGCGCGGGGTCCTCCAATTTTTCAACGTGTACATGTGAAGGGGCAAATCAATTACCAAATTACCAAAGACAGCCATTCTGTTAACAGTAGCCTTGTACCAGAATAATTCATAGACGACTTGCGGTATTGCAATTTGATAGCACAGCGAATCCCACCGGGCTTGGAGAGTTTGATCCTGGCTCAGGATGAACGCTGGCGGTTACACATTTGGTTAGGACTTTCTAACATCTCTAGTCTTTACCTGCAGATAACTTTAACTCTCAGCCGCTGTGCAATGAAGTCTTGAGAGAATGATGAAGGTCGGCGAAGGACTGATGAAGAACGAGAGTTTCGCAGGGAGTGGCAATTCTACGTGACAGTCTTATGCCTGAGCACGAAAAATCACACGACTGTAGAACTGATCAGGAAGGTAAATGCGCGACGTGAGGTCTGGATTCTGAGGGGCAGTCAAGAATGACAATCCTTGACAGCTCATCCTGTGACGATCGCTATGGTCACAAGAAAAGTGATTGCATTTCCATCTGGGGTCATAACTGATGGAATTAGGACTGTCTCCTTGTGCGGAGATGCCAGCAAACTGAAACAAGAGTAGGTTAAGCGACAACACCAACTGGACCCAGTCGGAACAGTTTGGAATGGTATGCAGACTACTAACACTGGGGTGGAGACGACGTGAAATTCATGCTTCGAGTAGATCTACCTTGCAAGATCCCCAGGTCTAGGAAATGTGAAGGGTGAGAGAGTCTTATCCTACAATTCGAAGAAGGACAATTGTCGCCATGAAATTCGAAACACAATTAAATCCCACCTTTCAAGGTGGTCCAGCTACTCGATGTATTAATCTAGTTAGTGTGTTCCAGCTCTGTTCTCCATGTACTGGCATAGGAAATGTGAAGGATGAGGTAGTTTATCCTACAATTCACAAGAAAAGATAATTTCACAATTAAACTCACAAACCACCCAAGGGATAATGTTCCACCTTCCAGTTTGTTCCAGCAACTCAATTTATACTTTAATTGATCAAAAACGGGCAGGGGATACTTCTATTGCCGAGACTAGGTAGTGAATGAACTAGGTGCACATCTACAGGTACTATGCAATCAATAGCGCTTACAGTCGCATGCATGTGTGGCCACTGCGTAGAAAAGGTTAATAGCAGCTACTTTACAACACAAATAAATTGATATCGATGAAGTTATGTTTCAACGAATACACGAAGCGGATGGTCAACGTTCATGAGCGTGGCACGACTACTGCAATAGCTCTGATCAACTCTTCAACCCAAAACTTCAATTCATATACTACCATAGTCAACACAGCTCGTAGCACCTCTCGTACATCCGGCTCACACGGTTCACACCGACCCCACTAAGATATTTTCAACATTCACGTCTCCCATCTGACGATCGTTCTAATTTGTTGGCATCTTCCTGCTAAGATCGTCAAATCCCTCCACCTCCCTTAACCGGCTCTCAGACTAGAAGTTTGTGCTCCTGCAATGCGCCAAGAAAGAACGGAAGGTAGTAAACTCTCTGATCCTTTGTGCTCTACGACTACATTCTTCGTTCATTCTCTGGCACACTAAAAGCTGCCTCTGAGGTTGACACTTCTTTTATGACCTGAACGACCATTTCTCTGACTAGTCATGACGACTGTTCATCTATTATGATATTCAGTTTTGTAGGGAATGTACGCAGTTCCAAAATAACATTATGCTGCCAAATAGCTGCACTCAATAAGTTCCGGACGTATATACTGGCAAGGCGCAAAAATGAGGTTCATCTCAATACTCCAACATACAGATTGGTTTGACTGAGATCTACCCGCCATATCAGAAAACGTTTCTATTATGTCCATTTTTTTTATTACTCCTCCGATTCTCTGAATGAATGACAAAATTAGATTACACTTTATACAGGCAGCATAACGCTGCAAAATTGACAGCGATATGCCTTCGGGTCAGTGGTCTTTACCGCGAGAATTGATCAAAATCTGTGTAGCACGGGGGAAGTTACATGGTGAAGCCAGATTGGTACTCCTTTCCTCCGTAGAACCTCGCCAGGTGCTTCCGGTCTCAGGACTGAATGCGTGGTATTCTCCAGTTAAGGATCGTTTGCACTTTGTTTCTCTTCCGGCCACTATGACCGATACTGTCAACCAACAGCTGCAACTTGAAGGACAGATGAGGCTGCTGTCTTCCCGGTCTTCGATTGACAAGACTACTTAACTGAACGCTCTCTTCTGTGAGAACAAGAATTTCCTTGCCCATCGTCTCCACCTAAAGTTAAACACATAGGGAAGCAACTGCTGAAGATCTACCCACGTGATGCAGAATTGGCCTTGCTTACCTTTTCTGCAACATCTTTGCAGGCTTTGTCAAGGAGAATCAAGAAGTCTTTCACGACTTGGAAAATCCTCAAGGGAGGATCGTCCTTCTTAATATCCCCGTAGAAATAGATACTCACACTCTTCACACTTTCTACCACGGAGTTTAAATCTTGCTGCACTCTCGATACATCTGTCTCGGCCCTTCTTACGAACGACATCATAGAGTCGTTGAATACATCATTAGAAAGCTCAATGTTGTCTTTCATAGTACCACCGCCCAACGCCAGGGGACCGCCTTCTGTGCTCTTGAAGTACTTGCGTAGGCTAGCCCTGCAAGTCTTCAGTCCATCCGATAGCTTCTTCATGGAGTTTGAAAGTGCATCTATGTCCAGCCCTGCCGCCCTTTTCACGTTAGTCAGCTCCGTGCCAAGTCCCATCACTACCTGCAGGCCAAGATGCTTGGCGCTAAGCTCCTTCGGTTTAGAATTACTCGCGTAACTTTGCCTCGCATACAGAACGGCGCAGATACCGGATGTTGGTGTAACGGTGGTGGGCGTTGATGCCGCGGAATTGGGACTAGTGGGACTGCTACTTCGAGGGGTTTCCTCGTTCAGCGCTCGAGCTGCACGGACGCCCTCTGCTCGAATAATCTCTTCGATTACAAACTGGAGCAGAGAGGTTTTCTGATCTACACCCTTGATATCGGCCAGCCTAAGAAGATTCTCAAGCTTGAAAGCATGTGCATCACCCCTTAAGGTGCCCATATTCAAACGATTCCCAGTCTTTAGCACTGCCTCGAGTAATTTGACGAACGTCCGGCTACTCTTCAGCTCCTTACACGCCATCTAAACATCACCATTCCGGTAAGAAAGAAGTTCGTAATCCTCTAAATATAAGAGACACCTCATAGTTAACTAGGAACAATATTGCATCGTGAAGAGCTGTTGTTACACATGTAAAGATTCTCTTGAGGTTATGTTAGACTATACAAACGAAGAGGATGCAGTAGTCATTTATAATGGCTTGGCCTTGCAAAAGGCAAACATCAACAGCATTCTCATGATAGTCTAAGATACAAGAGCATGAAGTTCACCTCAAGCACGGTGATAGCTTCTTCAAGTTGAAGGAGGTCGTCCTTGAAGGTGGCACGAAACAGCATAGTATTGATACGCTGAAATGCGGAGGGGATATCTAGAAGGGCTGCAATGAATCTTTCCGCAGGCCCTAACTGACTCCACTCTCCTGTGAACGCTCGTAGCTTCCTCTCTTCATCCTCTGTGAGTGTCATTTTTGACAATGCCTCCAGCACTTCGCAGCTCAAGTCTTCATCACCTGCATTACAAACTACTTTCAGCAGGCGCTTGCTAGCTTTCTAGAATAAGTAGCAACTTTAAGCCAACTTTTTGAGAATGCCTACACTGCCTGCCTTCAACTCTAAGATCAGTTGAGGTCAGGGTTTATCCAGCTTTTTGACCCGTTTCCACCTTGATTTCAGTCGGCGCACTACCGAGATTTCTTTTGCGTTTCAGGATTAAGGCAGCCCATTACAAATGCAATTATGTTGTTAAAAGTTTATCGGGGGGAGAGTTTACACTGGTTTGACCTTTTGACATACCACTGATTTTATACAGTACACCAGTGTTTAATAGCATACACAGCAATCTACATGAAACAAAACGTACCTTCAAGCAAGGCTTCGCAGACTTCGTCGGTAGATATTCCCAGGCCTCGGAGCTGAATAGCAATATTCTGTGCTTTGCGCGGATCGAGGATAAGGACGAGCGGGTCTTTAATTGAAGTCTTCCGGCCCTCCTGGTTCCTTGGAGCGGCTGGCAGATACTGGAAAAGAGTATCCACCGTCAAAGAGTCCAGTCTGCAAGAGGCACCTCGAGAGTTTAGATACTTTTAAGGAAGTAACCACAGTGATATCAAGGCCAAACACTTACATACGTGAAACTAACACTCGCCAAGTTGGTTGGGTTGGACTTACTCAAAGGAACCGTTTAGCAGGTTGTCCCAGACCATGGAGTGTTCGGTATTAGGCTTGACTTTATCCCAATGCAATGGTTTCAGCTTCTTATTGGTCGCATCGTCAACCCCTGCTTCCTTTCTCAGAGAACCAATTCGTGAAGCAGGTTTGGAACTACCAGGTTTCAACCCTCCATGTTGTGGCAAACGAAGTGGAGATAGACCACCCAGCCCTTTCCCTGGTGGTGGAGGTGGTGGGGGTTTACCGCCTCCTGGTGGAAGAGGAGGTGGAGGAGGTCCTCCTTTCTTAGGAGCAGGAGGAGGAGGAGGAGGAGGAGGTGGGGGTGGAGGAGGTGGAGGTGGAGGTGGAGGAGGAGGAGGAGGTGGAGGAGGTGGAGGAGGCGGCGTAGTTATTACAGATTGCTGGAGAGCTTGGGATGAGTTTGAAAGGTTAATTGTATCACTGGATGACTTCCCGGGATGGAAGACCCCGGGAGGTGCTGAAAATTGCTGAATTGGTTTGAATGAACCCAATTCGTCATACGTAACAGCAGATGATTTTTCCAGTTGGAAAAGCCCATTTCCACCTTCATCCTCAAATGTGTTTGGCGACGAAGTATTAGATGAAGACGACTGTACATATCCGCCATTGCGTCCATTTGAGTGATGAATGTTCGAACCTGCAAGTTTCTGAGAAGCCTTCTTCGAAACTGAAGGTCTGTACTGCGGCGGGTCAGTACTAGAGGGGATAGCATCCACGGAAAATACAGTTGAATCTTTCTTACTATCCCCCCATTTCGAAAGCCAGGTTGTGTATAACAAAGGTCGATCATCTTTTTCCTTTCCATGCCTTCCACTGCACTCGTCAGGACCCAGACCCTGGTTTGCATGAGCTCTCCTGTAGACTAAAAAGCAACAGATAGCGATCATCGCTGTAATCCCAAATGTGACGGGCACAGCAACCGCTACTGCTAAGACAGCAGAAGACAGCCCCGCTCCTGAAGAAGGTGAAAGACCTGAGTCAGGAAGAGGGGTAGGTGAAGGAGATGGGGAATCAGAGGAGGACGGCGCTGGAAAACTAGCAATTCTGTTTACCAGTTTTTTATCGTATTCCCCTTGAAGAGTGAATGAATGTCCCAAAGAAGACTGGTCTTCAGAATGATAAAGAAGGCCACGAGAAATGTCCTCTAGCACTCGTCTCTTAGCAAGCCGCCTTACGATCAGAGTTTCAATCTCACTCAGCTTCGAAACCCCATCACGTTTCTCGTAATCTGGACTTGTAAGACTCTGTTTCCCAGGAAGTAGCTGAACAGAAGTCCATCCTTCATGTTCATCCAAGCTTTCTTTGGCTCTCAGGCTGATTGGAGTCGCTATTGCCTGTCTATACTCATTCGTGCACTTAACTCCCCGTTGTGGTGGTGTGCTTCCAATCCCCTCCAAAAGAGTTCCAGAGAGTGGTGACGCAGATTCACCTGCCCTGTTTGCATTCTCCTCAGACACCTTAACTAGTTGCCATGACTCGAGACCGCTGCTTTTGATAAGATCAACTGTATCATCCCTTTCTAGCAAGGGAGTGCTAACATGCACCAAATCAGTAACCCTGACTTGGCTAGAGGTATCTCTAGTTAAACTCCTTCGCGAACCACTTCCTGAAGATTTCTCGCTTGCCTCTGCAAACCTTGCTGTCGGAATTTCGTAAGGCAATCGACTTTCTCTGTTGCTTGCGGATCTTTGTTGGCTTCGCTCTTGTATCTTTGCGCGCACACCGCTATCACGTTCAGACAAGTCAGACCCATCCTGGCCAGGCCTCAAGTTTCCCCGGATATGAGGATGCAAGAGAGGAAGATTTCCTTGCAGAATTCTCTCCAGAGACGTAGTTCCTGTATTTTGTGCTGAAATCGAAGTATGAGGAACGTAGGCAGCTTGTGTCGCCCACACATCAACACAAAAAGAGCTGAAGGTTAAGAGAACCAGCAGCAAACAACAATGGAACGGCGCTGCCTTCTTCCTCTTTGCCAACGGTTCCATGGCTGGATAATCAAGTCCAGCGCATTCTATGATAACTTAGCATTTCCCCGTCAAAGGTGACGACTTCTTTCCCTCCTATCTACGAAACTGAAAATTTTGAGTCGGAAAAGCCGCTGGAGTAAGGTGGTTCAGACGCAATGCACATAAATGTGCGACTGAAGAAGCAGATTATGACACCATAATTCCAGGCAATCCTGGCCGGGTCGAACAATATGGTAAGTAAATCGTCCTAGGCTTGTCCGCAAAGAGAGCCACGATCTGAAAGAATCTTCTGACCGAGGCGATCAACAAATCGTAACTGAAAACAGCTGTACGGACATTCCGCAGGACTAGAGGAACAAAAAATGATTGGGAAGCACGGGTGACAATTTGACTCCTCCAAATCGCAAGAAGAATCGAGAATGAGAGCTGCCTCTTGACATTCACCTCACGTCCCTGAGTTTTCCAGCACCACTCATTAGTGACAAAGAGGGTAAAAATTTTCCCCTCTGGCTTCGTCTACTTGAGTCCCTCCTGGCGAAAACTTCGGATCCAGTTCGTGCACTTATTCCACACAGAGCCGAGGGCCACAAAAGTCTCCTCGAAATCGCAACTGGAGTGATCTGCAGAAGACGGAGAAATCACGCGCGAAATAGAAGTCAAGTATATCTAACCTGAAGGAGAGTATATGGAGCTGAAGTGAATCAAACGCAAAAGGAAACGAACGAGTAAAATCTGGTCTCCGCCACAAAGGAAACAACTCCTCGTGGCGAGGGATATGGACAGATGTGGCAGAGCCGAAGCAAGCACGACTGTGGACGAAAGTGAGGAAGGAGACACCCAAAGGCAGCAAGGGAGAAAAGACAGCTGATCAAAGAGAGAGGACAAGCAGACCAGAGACAGAGAGTTTCTCCTTTCAACAGAGTAACAGTAAAATATGCACCGCGTCAGGGCAGGCAGGCAGGCAGAACCGCAGCCGCTGTGGACACATGGTCAACAGCAAACAAAACTACATTACTAGCCGAAAAAACAGATCGTTCCTTCTTCTTCTTCTTTCTTCCTTCCGATTGCACTGCTGAGAGCGGAACAAAGAAAGAGTGGCATGGGTGACGACCTTCTCTATTCTGTTCACATCTGCTCCCTCTTACTTCCTCCTCACAGCATTCACGCCTATCCCACCCAACCCGACTGCACTCGCTTTCCTGCTGTTGTTGGCTCATCCTGCTGACCGTCGCCATACCCCTCCTCTCTCTCCTTCTGAACCAAAGCAAACCAGCGCCTACAGGTACCCGTCGGGAAGACCTCACTGGTGGTGTGAGTACTCCGGGCAGATTTGGCGAACTTCCGTTTTCGGGAAATTGTCTCTCGGAGAATATGCCCTCACTAGAATTCTTAGGACTCTGCATAAAACGTTCCGGGCAGATTTGGCGAACTTCCGGTTTCGGGAAATTATCTCTCGGAGAATATGCCTTCACTAAAATTCTTAGGACTCTGCATAAAACGTCGAAAAGAACCCCGAGATGTGGCGAAACTTGTAGACTGACCGTTACCTCTAGATCCCCGGGGAAGAATTACAGTTTCCCGATAAACCTTTCCCGACCACAGCCCTTCCTAGACCCGGACCCCCGGCTTTTATGCCCCAGCTGCGATGGTTCTCCTCCGCTAATGGATTTCTCGAATCTCCAATTATGTCATCCGTCCAGCTCGAAGTCTCGACGGATTAGAACTTAGAGGATTCCATATAACACTCTTATCTTAGAGTTTTGTCCTTCAACTTCAAGCACATCATTAGCACACCCGTCCACCGTGGACTCTCAAAACGTTCCGTTCCAGACGCTGCGGCGAGTTCGCCGTGGTCAGAAACCTGACACGGTGTTAGAGTTATCTGTCTCCACTCCAATGCGGGTGCTACCGTAACTCAAGGAGAAACCGCCTCAAGATTCAACACAAACTTAAGTATCCATATATTCTTGCACATATTAATTCATATATTGATGGCATTAGAGACATAGTGTTTGCAAGGGTGGGAGAGAGAAGGTATACTTGATTTGGAGGAAATATGCTTTGTACATGACACATGTCCGTGCAGATTTATATTTGGTCCAAGATGATCCGGTGATAGTTGTAGATATCGTGGTTATTGACTTTATGCGTGATACAAGTTCGGAGAGAGTAATTACCCATCTCCCTGGATGGGCGGCGACTGCAGCAGCAGGTCGCAAGGTTTCCAAGTATAGGGGTATGTAACGAGGTCACATTTTTGTTCCTCTAGCCTTTGAGTTATATGGAGCGATGGATATAGCATTTGACACATTTGTTAGTGAGTGCACGAGAGCTTATCATATTAGGCGTCAGGGGTATCGCTTTCATTCTCATACTTTGTAGCATGTTTTAGACAATATGTGTCCATTGCTCTACAGAGTGCAGTGGTTGGTGCAATCCATAGGAGAGCAATCGCATTAGGTGATATTTCTCTGGATGCTCCAATTATGTGTAGACCGTACGATTTGCATAGCTCGGATATCTTAGGTGCGGTAGGGTAGATTTCTCATATAGACTCTGTTGGGGCTTAGCCCCATGTTACCTTTTTTATCTCTCCCTTGTAAGGCTTGATGGGGTCTTCCAATCCTTTGTTTTTTAGACGTGGTGGCCTTTTACTCTTAATTCATATATTTAGCACATACATACTCTATTGGGGCCTAGCCCCATTTTACCTTTTCGTCTCTCTTGTAAGGCTTGATGGGGTCTTCCCATCCTTCGTGTTCTCTACGCGGTCGCCTTTCCCGTATTTAGCACCTCGTTACAGGTAAAGTTACAAAGTTACAAATGTCTATGAGAGGATTATAGGTCCAAAATCTTAGCACTGTAACAGTCTACCTCTCTATGCATTTTGAAATTTGGTTTAGTTTATTCTTGGAGAGCCAACCGGAAAAAAGGCGACCGCGTAGGAAAAATGAAGGATGGGAAGACCCCATCAAGCCGTACAAGGGAGAGACAAAAAAGGTAACATGGGGCTAAGCCCCAATAGAGTCTGTATGAGAAATCTGCCCTACCGCACCTAAGATATCCGAGCTATGCAAGTCGTACGGTCTACACACAACTGGAGCATCCGAAGAAACATCACCTAATGTGATTGCTCTCCTATGGATTGCACCAGCCACTGCCCTCTGTAGAGCAATGGATACACGCTGTCTAAAGTAAGCTACAAAGTATGAGAGTGAGAGTGGTACCCCCTGCCGCCTAACATGATAAGCTCTCGCGCACTCCCTGACAAATGTGTCAAATGCCGTGTCCATCGCTCCATATAACTCCAAGGCTAGAGGAACAAAGAGGTGACCTCGCTGCATGCCCCTGTACTTGGAGACCTTGCGACCTGCTGCTGCACTCGCCGCCCATCCAGGGGGATGGGTAATCACTCCCTCCGAAACTGTATCTCGCGTAGGGTCCGTCACCACGACATCCGCTACTGTCACCTGATCATCTCGGACCAAGTATAAGTCTGCCCTGACACGTGTCGTCTGCAACGCATACGAACGCTCCCTCCAAGCCAAGTATCCACTCTCTTGTGCCATAGCAAACACTATGTCTCTAATGGCATCATGGGTAGCTATCCTCTGTCCTCTAAAAGGACATCGTGTCATGTGGACCGCCGCTGCATCTAATGTAGAACCACACTCACAAGTGAGTAGTGAAGATGCAGATGGGTGGACCAAACCTAGGCGAAACCTCATCGCTGTAGAGAAAGTAGCCGGTGTGAGTCGGAAAGCCCTAATGCATGGTCGAGCTAGGATCCATGAGCCTGCACCCTTGCCGGAGCAAGAGCGTAGACGTGCTCTAGTAGCCTGAGGAATGGACGAGTCAACTAAGAGAGAATGTAGCGTATGCTCACACTGTCGCTCCATCAAGGAAGACTGTAGACCTCTAGTCCAATCTGACGATAGTGAAGCAAACGGTGGAAAACCCTCTCATGCTCGTGGAGATAGACTATCTCTCGTCTGCCGCAATAACACCTGGAGAGAAAAGGATCCTCCCTCCACCTCTGTCACATAAGTCTCCAAAACCGGCCTATCAGCAACCACAAAACGAGATGCAAGTAGGGGTGCCGAGAGAGCCCAACTACCCAAAAACGCTATAGGTGCCATCTCCTCCATAGAAAGCAAGCCAACCCCACCACATGAGATCGGTAGAGCCGTCTGTCTACGTGCCAAATCCCCTGTCACACACTCAAAAGTCCCTGGTCCAATAATATCACCAAAGACTCCCATAATCCTCCTATCAAATGCTCTCAGACGTGATAGGAAGGACGATGAGGGGGGAACTGTACGGATGAGGTAGGATGGTCGACGAGCAATACTGGAAGAGAGTATACCAAATGCCACCTGCGGATCTCCTAGTAATGGAAGGTCATCCACATGGAGAACATCCTCTGCAAGAGCAGCGTCCAAGAAGCGTGTGACAAAATCCTCCGATCCTACTGGCACTCCAAGAACACGAAGTCCCTCTGTGGATGTGATACACCCCTCTGAAAGCTCAAGGTGGGGAGGGATACCTAAAGGGGACCATGCCCTACACTTTGACACCTTGACTCTCAAGCCTACTAGATGTAGCTCGGTAGTCAAGTAGTCAAAGGCCTGCCTAATCTGATCTACAGGGCCTACGATGTGTGTATCATCTGCCAAGGATGGAAATACACAACCTGGCATGGCCAAAGTAGTAGACAGGAGAGCTCTAAAGTGAGCCATGGCAAATAAGGACCCCCCAAAGGATCTCCCTGACGTGTACCAACAGCTGACTCCAAGACGGTGACTCCCTCCTGTGAACCACCATGCTGGTAGTAAAGGGAAGCAAGAGAGCCATAAAAAGACCGCACAAAAGGAATGAGACTCGCCAAGGATCCACCAGCCTCCCTAAGCTCTCTAAAGATGGATGCACGTGAGATGCTATTAAAAGCGTTCTCAACGTCCACCTGTAGGACGACCCACTCCGGATGGATATCTAGGAGTGCTCTAATGCCTAGAGATATAGCCTCACATCCTCCAGGTGTAGCTACTCCAAACTGATGTGGACTAAGGTGCTGTCGAAAGTGAGAACGATGCTGAAGGACAATAGTACGACTGACCAAACGCAAAAAGATCTCTCCAATAGCAATCGGTCTAATGCCTCTCGTGTCCTTCTCGATCGCGAGAAGTTGACTAGCACCTAAGACCAGACTAACAGACATAGGAATATCTCCTCTCACTACTGCTGCAGCCACCTGAAACAACTCGGTAAAACCACTAGAAGGATCATCTGCCTGGAAGCAATCTCTAAGGTGCTCATAAACCATCCATGACAAGCCTCTTGAGGAAAGGCGAGGGGCAGTGCACAATGCTTGTGCAAATAGCGACCTATCAAGACATAAAGGCTGCTTAGGCTGATAATCTAAGACCTCTAGTGGTAGTCCTTCTATTGCTATAGGATGCAATGAGGGTAGGGAAGAGATGGTCTCATCAGTAGGACTCGCTATAGACAGAGGGTGTAGCGCTCGTGCTGCTCTACTAAACTCTCCCGCCTGACCCAATGTCCTACATCGTCGTAATCGAGTGGAATCTATGGTATCCTGTGGCGATGTCTGTCTCCTAAATCGTGTAGCCCTAACAGACTCCTCCTGAAGGGCTGCCCAATCCCCCGCTCGGAATCGACGAAATCTAGCCGCCACCTCTCTATGCCCCGCACGTCCCCCTCTAGCATAACGAAGACACCATCGAGGGAGTAGGAGGAATAGGAACCACGCTAACTCGTCCAAGGGATCACGTGCCAAACGATCCAATGGTAGGCGAAAAGCCTGTCTAGCCTCATCATGGAGTGTGCGGGGTAGCCTATGGAATAGACGTGGACATGGAAAACTAGTCTCAAATAACCCCAAAATGCAACCCGCCTGAGAAGCTAACCACTCCCACGACTCGATCGGTATCCCTGGAACGATCAACGAAGGTATAGAAGAAGCGTGCGTAATCCCGAGTGTCACTGCTGTCGATGTGGTCGCTCGTCTCACGTGGGCATCCCAAGTGGTCCAATCATAGTCCTTGTGCATCCTTCCCACATGGGTCTTTACCCCTTGCGAGGTAAAGCGTCGGTGACACACCGGGCATGGTGTATCCCGACCCGCTCTAGGCGACCCCACATGGGAAGGTGTAGCCATGGCTAGCACAAGAATAATGATAGTAACACATGATACTCCTTTCCATATCTCCCCATATCTGCAAAACCACAACCCCTCACATCCCAACTCACATAAGAAAACAATCTCTCTCACAACCCTAAAATCTATAAACTCTCATAATTTTCAATTTCCGTCTCCAAAATTTTCAAATTAAATTCCCATGGAACTTAATCATGAAAACCCAGAGATTAGAAATGAAAATTCACAACCCATCACTCTCAATGTATAATAATCACTCTCAACCCTAAAAAAACTAAAAAACTTCATAACTTTCTACTCCATTCTCCATAGTCTTCAATCTAGGTGCCAATGGAACCGAAATTGAAAAACGAAGAGAATAGTCTATTCACTCGAAGGCTACATGCTAGAGAGCACTCAGATTTTATCAAAATAGTCTCACGTCTCTCCCTTTCCTCTCTCGTCTCCACACTCTCCCCGCAGCTCCTCCCGCAGCTCCGGACACGAGGTAGCGAAAATGTCTAGGAAAGGAAAGCGGTCAAGAGGAAAGACAATGCTACAGTGACCAAATTGAAGAGGTCTTCACATTAGTACTTCAGAATCTTCATGAGCTTCGAGAGGCAAGATTGATGCTGAACGTTTTAGATTGCTTTAGCCAACCTGAGCTTGGGAAAAATCCCTGGCCGATGGACTCGAGTCTTGTTTTTCCAGATTTTTATAATAATGTTTTTGTTTCCTTTACAGTTGATAACTTAGATCGTCGTCCTATTTGTTGGCATCAGTACTGCCGTCGAGAGCAAAACTTAAATGAACCAGACACTGTGATAATTATCACAATATACAGTATACTATGAAATCTAATTTGTTGTGTTCATCATTTGAGCTCAAAGTACGCCATAGCGGACCATCCTCAGGACACCCATCCTTATTCTAAAGATTCGGTCTAAATTCCAAGAATATTCCGTCCGGAGAACAATAACAACTCCGCCGTGGTTATAAAGAGAGAGTTCCAACAGTCAGACTTCATGACTCAGTGTATAAATCAGGGAATCTGACCTTCTCTTTCATTTCCACGATATGCTCGAGAAACATCTTGTTTAAGGTAATCTCTCAAGCAGAATCTGTCAATCTAGCAAAAAGACATAAGATATTTCCTCCGAACACTTGCAGTGTAAAACAAATTCCTTCAATTTAGCCTGAGGATTCAACTCACTGGACCCTCATGCTAATCAGCATAATTTGATTCTGTTGTGCCATGGTTAAGTTCAAGGACATACCAACACCCTCGACATGCTCAGCACCATTAAAAACTCCAATCAACTCTCTGCTCCTGATATATTGGGGCCTGTTCAAAGACTCCAGGGTCCGACTACGTAACAACGCACGGCCGGAACTATGAATCTGAAGCGGCGTGATTCATCCGCCCTTTCAGTTACCTGTGTTGGACCCCAACTCCACACCTTGCCTGTCAATCAGAGTCCCATTGACACGTTCATTTCCAGGCTTCAGCGTCTCCGAGTTTACCACTGGTCCCGCTCTCAAGGAGCTGACCGGTAGCATCAAACTCCTGTGTAAGGACAATACTGAGGATCTTGAACCGTAACGCTGACTCTAGTTCTCAGGCGTCAGATCTGCAGGTAACTGTTAAGCCAATCAGCACATTCGGTATGAGCGTGTGTGGACCTTGACCCACCTTGCAATTAATCAGCTGCCAACCGGGGTTACTCACCTGGATAGACCAGCCATCTACAAACAAGAACGCTATCCAACGCAGCAAACCCGTAAACGACTATTTTGAGCCATACAGGCCCGACTGCCTCATTATTAACCTCTGTTATGGTACAGCTTGAGTTTGAATATCATGATAAGCATTTTATTTCTGCATGTGCGAAGGAAAGCATAACCAATAACCACTGAGTCGGAACTACAAACATAGTTGTTGCTTATGCGACACAGAGGCTTTTAGCTTGGGCAAGCTCGACTTTACTAAACCTTTGGCTTAAGTTTCATTTTATCTTTTTCATTCCTTTGTTCGGTGGGGTCTTTCCATCCCTCATTTTTTTTGCGTTTCCTTAACGCGATCGTCCTTCTTTTCTTTTACTAAACCTTGGGTTAGAATAGGCCTTGATTCCCTATCGAGTACCAAGATATTTCAAAATAAATATGAGTAGAAAAAGGACGACCGAGTAGAAAAAATGAAAGATGGGAAAACCCATCAAAGCGTACAAGAGAGAGATGAAAAAAGATAAAATGGAGCTAAGCCCCATGAAAAATGTGTCCCACTGCCCCTATGTGAGCCATATTCCCTTTATTTGAATGGGGTCTTCCCATCCTTAGTGTTTTCTACGCGGTCGGCCTTTTCTCTCTTTATTTGAATGGCTTTTACTATGTCAATTTAGAATATGTAAATAAACACGTAGGACTAACCCCGCAAATTCGTCCCGTGTTCGTCAGCGAATTCGGTAAGCCCCAAACGAGTTCCCGGCCTCGTCCACGAGTATAGTGTCTACCGTACGTTGGCAGAATTGACTGTAGCTAGTTTAACCACAGGTGTGTAGTGGTGCACGCGTAACTCGACATGTGTAGTAAGTAATACCTACAGTTCTGGAAGGAGACCGGTACTGTACCGTATGGTCAGCAACATTAAGGGACTGTGAAAGCGTGTTGGCGAAGTGAACCTACTGAAGGTCTTACGGCATGAAAGTACAGTAGTTTCCGTTTTTTGCCATCGATGTCACTCTTTGAGGTGAAGTCTACATAAAGATGTGCAATAACTTACTCCATAGAACCATCTTTGACACACCTGTTTTATTTTTCTTTCTTTGCACATAAGAATACGATCAATTGCATGCAGGATTCACAACTACTCCGGTTTATCCCCATGTGGTCCGACCTGAATGCATGGCGTCTAATCTTTTAGGTATACTTGAGTTCATCCTAAGCTTACGAATAGCGACGAGGAGAGGACCTTTAGATGCAACAAGGGCCCAGATCTGCGAGTCGAGTGATAGATTTAAGCAAATGTAACGTATTCACTTTAGAGGATAGAAATTGTGGTACATTAACTTCAGAATTATTATTTGATTTACCAGAGTTTTGACAGTCTAAACTTAACAAGATCGATTTTTCATTCTGCTATTATTGAAGAAACTTAGCTCCATTTTACCCCTGGCTCCCCCTTGTTTTCATCTTAGAAGATGAAAGGAGGGAATTTAGACCAACCGAAAGACTGACAGATGGGAAACAAGCAACTCCTTCTTGTTTGGTAAGATTTTTCGTACAGCCTGACAAATGAGCATCTCCCACATGATGATGCCTTGCGTAGAACGTCTGTGAAGGAGGTTTAAATATGACTAGCATTGACTACATGAGATGAGAAGCGAACAAGAAGTAACTTTGACCAGGACAAAACATACCTGACAAGTTCTTCCACGCTCGAAAACTTATCTTGTTAAGTCGCAAATGATTAAGCGCTTGGTGGGAATGCTTCACTTGATTTCTTCAATTGGGCTTGGCCCCATTTTACCTCTTTTATCTCATCCTTGATCTTCCCATCCTTCGCTTTTTTCTACGCGGTCGCCTTTCTCTATCTATTTCTCCACGGTCATCAACAGAGATCTGGTAGCAGGAGTCTTTCCTTTCACTAGTCAATAAACAAGATCTTTGGATTCGCTTTTCGTTCATCTGACCAACTTTTATTTCATCGTCTGATCATGTGAGAGAGATAAGGAGATGCATGAGCTCCTCTTTTGACAAATCTGCTTCCTGAAACAGGTGGCCACTGGTACCTGGATAGTCAGTTGAAAGTCTTCAATCATGTGCTCTGCTAATACAATGTGCAGTAGACTCTCCCTAATTGTTAGTGCTCGGGAAGACCTCAAAAGGGAACCACTAGGGAAAATTACAATCGAAGAAAGTGGAGAAAGCATTCCACCTCAGATTTAAACAAAAAGAATTTGATTTCTTTTGTATTAATTGTTGCGTAGTCAAGGTAGTCATAGTATAAAGATGGTGTAATTAGTTCACTACCTCTCCTTAAGACTGAAGGTGTCGATTGGTTTCCCCTCGAGCTGTAGATTGGTTTGGATGTGATAATTATTATTGAATTATTCCCAAAACTTTTTCGATATCATCTCCAGTGGATAATAGTACTCTTATGTCATGGTCAACTACTTTTACCCTACTTAACTAGTAATAAGTTGGATTACTAATTTCCTTCTCAGTAGCATCTCAAATAAATAATCATGTCATTAAGTCACGGTTAAGTAAGTTTGCTTACTCAATTAGATAAGTGTAAATATTTACTGGTAATCGTTCTTCCCCGGTGAGGAGCATTTGGACAGCCTCGGATAACCAACATCTCTCTCTCTCTCTTCAACTTGATTTCAAGGAGAAATGGGTTTTAATTCCAGATTTCACTGGATTGTTATGGGAATTATCATAAAAATTAATGGGATATATCATACAGACCATAGAACGTAGAATGAACAAGGTCATAAAACTGATTATAAGAATCACTAGAAAATTAAAGAAAAAATTAGCACAAAAACATGACAACTTACAAAACTGGGCTGATCTGATGTGTTACCTTGTCAAATCCCATAACATTTCAGTAAACTAGCGCAATTTTACCAAACCACCATCAAACAAATCATTCTGGAATTCTACACTTGTCCTTTTGAAACCCGCCTGTTGCATTCTCATTAGTTGACATTCCTTTAGTTATCATATAAAGCATTTGACCATATCTTTGATATTATGCATGCCTTGATAGAAGGCCATGGTTAAATGGAGGAAAAACTTAACATCGGCGAGAAGAAAGATCGCACCATTACGACTTTTTTCTGTCATTACGGAAGGTATAGGGAAAGTACTCTAATCAGTTGGTAGACAATTAATTTTCATAATTTCTCACTTTAAATTTTCTGATGGTGAACACGGAAGTGCTCTAGTGCGTATAAATGGCTGCTTTCGATCATTTAAATTTTACTTTTGAAAATATTCAAACGCAACCTTCAGGCTTGATTAACTCGAGGCAAAGCATTCCCAAGAGACGATAATCTTTTAACGATTCCTTTGTCACCGTCAAGGAAGTAATGAAATATGCAACATTTAGAGAATATACCGATTATAAAACTAACTTTTAGTGAGAGTCGACTGTGGAACCTGACATGACATCAAAGTTCTGTAAAGCAGTGATAGAATGTCTTCACATATGTGGGTATTTTATGGGAAGGCGACATATGTAAGTCAACTCCGGTGATTTTTGTCAAATCAACAGGAGCGAATACTTGTTGGTAGAAGTAAGTGAACTGTTTAGTAACCGCAAGTTGTTATAGTGTAAGGAAACTGTTATAATAATCTACCCTTTTAATATGATATATTTGTGAGTAAAAGGCGACCGCGTAGTAAAAATGAAGGATGCGAAGACCTCATCCAAGGGAGAGACAAAAAAGGTAACATGGGGCTAAGCCCCAACATAATACTTGTGAGTAGGGTAAGTACCCAGGACTATTGAATTTATGTTCAAATGGAAAGGACATATAATCTACCTACACATACGGGAGCAAGAAAAATGTGAAGATCCCATCAAGCCTTATAAGGATAAAACCTAACAGATCAACTACCCCTAAGCATTGGAATGAAGAAATTTGTCATCTTGCATCTAGGTGGTCATACTCATGTAAATCAAATCGGCAATATATCATTTGAACATTCAAGAAAACATCAACTAGTGTGGTTAATGTTCTATGGATTGCATCAACTAGTACACTTTTGAGAACAATGGACACAAATTATCCAAATTATGCTACAAATGAGAAAGTAGAAGAAATACATCTATTATTTGGATATCACTTATATCCTTGGGAGGCCGTGTCCTCGTCCAATGACAATGGCGGCCAGAGGACACAGCAGCCTGGAATGCAACATCAGGTGGGTTTTTTCCAATCATTCTCATTTCCCTGCTAGACACAGCCTCATGATGATAGAAACTGGAATTGCCTATTATTTAGTATGATAAGCTTTTGTACAATCCTTGTAAATGTGCTAAATATTATATCCATGGCTTTAAATAACACTAATGAAAATCTTGTTGCATGCTCTTCTAATTTTAGACCTTAGTAGCAACTCTTTGATTATTGCTTGTCTAGGATGATGTGTAATCAGTCCCTCAAAAACTACTTAAGTGTGTGGATGGGTAACCATAACATCCGCTACTATTAGTTGATTGTCTCAAACCATCAAAAAGAGTCATTTACAATGCATACCAACACTCCTAAAATAATTATACACTCTTATGTCATTTGCAAGCACTATCTCTATAATGATATCATGGGTAGCCAAACTCTATCCTTCAAAAGGACAACAAGTCATATAGATCCTTGTTGCATCTATGGCGGTACTACACTCACAAGTGAGTTATGAAGGTAAAGATAGATGGACCAACATGGGCAGAACTTCATCACCATAAAAAAATAGTAGGTAAGTCAAAATGGCCTAACATAAGGTTGAGCTAAAATCCAATAGCATACACCCTTGCCAAAGCAAGAGCCAAAATGTGTACTAGTAGTACAAGGAACTGATGAGTCAACTTCAAGAGAATCTAGAGTTTATTAAAGTAGTTATTCCATCAAAGAAGATTACAAACCTTCAGGTCAATTGGAAGACAAAGAAGCAAAGGATCGAAGATATCTTGTGCATAGATAACTTAACACACAAAACCTTATATGAACTTTGGTATGGCCACAATCTGAGCATTGCATATCTTTTTGTATTTTGTTGCAAATATATTTACTCAAGTTCCTATAGCGCATTGCACTAAGCTTTATTTTCATTCCCAAATATGAATATCTTTTTCTCACAACCTTTGCTCATGTTCCTATTGAGCGTCATACCAAGCTTAATCTTTATTCCACATAATACTTATTTGAAACCCATAGCAAAGCATGCAAAGTTCAACATAAGTTGATGGATATACCTTTTTCTCTCGAGATATCTTTTATAATGAACATTAAATATGACCAATATACAACTAACCTTCTATAACTCATATTCCAACTCCTATTCTTTATCTTACACAAGCTTTTATTGACAAAAAAAAATCAATTGCACTATTCTACTTTACTATTTACTCCTTTTCTAGCACCCCTTTACCTCCTATTGTAAGAACACAATCTATTTTAGTGCTTTGTTGAATGCACATATCTTCTATTGCTTTATAATCTAGACTTTCACCTCATCTTGATATCCACTTTGTACATGTATCATGATTCAAACATTAAACATCCTCTCCTAGTTTTCTTTCATCTCCTATCTAGTTAGTCCTCTACTTCTTTACCTATATCTAGTATTGAACCCCACTTGAAACTCTTGGCCTTGTGCCTTGTTGCTTTGCTTATTATACCCAACCCTCTAAAGTTCTTATATATGGAATTTATGATATCACAAACCCTCTTCTTGCAATATAACACTACCAAATATACCTCAATCAACCCATTATTGTTGGTTCCTCTGGAACCTTCAGCCTATAAGCAAGCCATGTAAGTCTCTTTAAAAAGCACTTTTGGAAAAGGCAATCCAATCTGAACTCCAATCCCACAATGACATAAGAACTTAGATCTTTGAACAAATTCCAGCTTGTACAAGCTTGTTACTTACAAAGGGACATTAACAAATCAAGCTCAAACCTAATAGTTCTATTCTATTATAAAGCTTGCTTACTGGCATAAATTTTTTATCAATACTATGGTTTAGACATATGGAAATTTTTTCTCTTTGTAGTTCATGTTCAATCATATGCTCTATCTTTATAATGTTTGCTCAATCTGACTTTCAACTTCATCAGATTGGATGTAAAAACAGCATGCATCTCTACCACAATTGGTCTACATGACCATTCACCAAGGATCTCATTAATCCTTCTTACTTTTGTTGTCTTGATTTATTTTTTTGCCATTTATTTATTTATTTATTTATTTATTTATTTATTTGTTTATTTATTTATTTATTTTTCCCAAATGGTTTCAAGAAATATACTATGGCATGATTTTTGGGCATTATTATTTAATCAATTTTCTTACCTGAAACCTTTTTCATAAATTAATGTAAGAAATCTAGAATGAGCTGGGGCAAACCTAAGAGATGGGAAAACTTGGTCAATATAGAGTGGAATTCTTATCAACCAAGTTTTCTCTTCAAGTTTCTTATCAACCAAGTTTTCCCTTCTTGGTACCCTAAAATCTTCTAAAGTGATGAACTTGTTTAAAGGTTGAAATTTACCTCATGTGATCCCTTTTCTTACAATAGAAAATTCTAGAACTTACTTAACTACCATAAGTTATTACATCTTAGTAGAGTAGAATCCTCTTAGTATAAATTAGAATAAATGGAAGTGTGGGATTTCTCTCCAAAAGCTTTCTTTCCTTTTCTATTTAACCATGTTCCATTTGTAAGAAGCATTAGTTCCTACATTGAGTATTTATGAGTGGGTTCTAAAGTGAGCTTAGATTCAATTTGGGTTTCTTAGTAAAATTTAGTGAGACCTAAGTGAGGCTTTGACTGCTATAAATTTTGGCAAGAATGGATGTTGAGGAGTTGGATTAAGGTTTAAGTCCAAGATTGAGAAGAGACTTTGTTGATTTAGAGTGGAATTCTTATCACTATTTTGAATCTACAAATTTTGAATTGCATCTTTTAAATTACATCTCTTACAATTTTGAATTTTTAATCTTTTGAATCTACAATCTTGAATACATCTTTTGGATTATTTGGTGTTGATTTCCAAGCTCTGTATAGGTGTGAACTAGTTCAAGGTTAGACTAGATTTATATAGCATTGCATTCCCACTTAGTGTAGTTGTCATACAATTAGTTAGAAAGCCATTGCCTATGTGGTGCACTTAATTCTTGACCTACCTTCCAATTTGTAGCACCTTTTTCTTTGATTTTTATATATACTAGGGAGCATAGCCTATTTATTCATTCTCTTAGTTCATCCACAATCTCTCTCTCTTGTGTGAGTTAAAAGCTTTTTTACATCTTGTTTAGCATTAAATCTTGCATGCTTGTAGTGGAAATTGCAAGTTTTCTATCAAGTATATAAATAGCTAGTTCTTAACTTATGGGCAATAATTTACAGTTCTTTGAGTGATGGGAGGTATAAATGAGTGAAAATCCCTCTATATGATGGGTTTTCTTATCATTGGGAGAGTAAAAGAATGGGCAAAGAGATGGCAAAGAGATGGTAAAGAGATGAGGCATAAGAGCTATGTAAGAAGATAGGTAACAAGAGAGATGAAAGGTAAAGAGATAGTTGGAAGAGTATATAAACTTACCTAAATTGATCTTTCAAAACTTATACACTATCTAGCTAAGATTGATAGATTATGATCATTACCAAACTAATATCATTGCTAACTTTGGTGTGAAATTTCTTAATAGATCATGAACTACAATCTATTAATTTTCCTTATGAACATTTATAAACAATAGTAAAACCTCATTGTCATGCTTTAAGAGTTGATAAGATATAAAATGTTAGTTTCCTATCAATTTATATGTTAATAACCAAAAGGTTTGAAGTTTCTCAAAGCAAAGCATGTTGCTACAACACTACACTCATTTATGATCTAAATTATCAACCTCAAACCTACAAAATCATATTTTGAATCTCTTTCCATAGAACTCATTGACATATACATTATGAAAGATATCTTCTATGATCTTTTAAGGTTTGACTATCCACTTATATAATAAAATAGGTATCCAACACCTTCATCACTAAAACACAAGATATTGGTCCTTAGTGGCACCAGATTCTAAACACTCAAAATCTTTGGTATGCATACAAACGGATATGTATTCAACTTGCATGCAACAGATAGATGGCCTGGGCAATGGAAACAGAACCCAGCTCTAGAATGTATATAGGTGGGTTTAGTGAGAAATTGGCATGATGGTGGCTGTGCAAATCATTGAGCAATTTGATATATTACAATAATATAAAACAAAATTATATCATTGACAAATACAATTATACATTCTGTAGAACTCATAGACATAGAGAATGTGAAAGATATCTTCTATGAACATTTGCATCAATGTCATAAATATGGAACATATATTAGTGAGATCAAATTGCATCACCATGTACTCAAAGTAACTATCTCCTATATGCAAAGTAATATTAGGGACATCCTCATTTGTAATCCAATTCTGATTATATTTGACTTAACAAATACTTAGCACCTCAATTTTGATAAGACAATATAATATAATTTTATCTTATCTTATCTTGATTTTATCATAGGTAAATAAAAGAATGTCTTAATAATTTTATTTGGAAGAGTATTCAATAAACATCATCATACTTCAATCCTTCTCGTCCAAGATCAAGACACGAGCTCCACAAGAAGAAGATATACTTTGTTGGATAAATAGTTTCTTTAAAATTTCCTCCACAGGAACTTTAGATCTTTAGAACTTAAGAAGCCTTGTATTATTCTAGATCTTTAAGATCTAAAGCAAATAGAGCTTTAGAAGGTGACATAGTCACTACAAGAACTTGAAACTTGTGATTTATCTTGTTCAATAGTGATAAACCATTGGTGTATCATTTGAGAATATATCTTTGTAAAATTCTATCATATTTCTCAACTCTTAAGGTTCACTTGGTGATATTTACATGTCTTATTAGCACCAAGAAAATTTCCTTTTTTACATAAATGTAATATTCTCAATAAGAAAAAAGGCTAACTATTAACCATAATGCCTTACTCTATGTACTTATCTTCACCACTTCTTTTCTTCAACCTACTTCAAGATTGTAAAATTCCAAATACCTTCTAAGATTGCATCATCAAAGGGACCAAAATCATAGAATATCTTAGTTTTCATTAGAATAAGTCCTTTGCTAGCTTATGTAATTGATAAAACCTTCTTGGGTGTCAAAACTTGTTGATATTCATCTTGATATTGCTTATTTATTTGGTAGTTGGATCTATCATAAGCATTTAATATTCTCTAGCTCTAAATCTATAAGTGAATTTAATACATCTTGTACAATTTCCTCCCATATATATGAAGATCCAATTATTATTAGGCTAATGTAGAAGTACTATTAATATCATTTGATTGTCTCATAAGTATATCTTGGATTTTTTCTTCAATCTCTTCTTGAAAAATTTAACTTCATTTACATTAGTCATATCCATAACAGACATTGCTACATTGTAAGATTCTTCAATGTACTTCTTTCTACATTGTCAATTTTTAAACAAGTCTTATATCTTCTCATAAGCCACCTCAAGTAAATCCACAACTTAGAAATTGTTGATAAACCTCATTGCACAAGAATATAGGAACTATGATGACAATGATAAGCCAAAAATATTTCATAACCTTGGAACCACATCAGCATACTATCAAGCAATAATGATTGAAAAAATATACTCATATTATACTCAAGCCATCAACATAAGATGGATGGATCAACATACAATAAAGGCATTTATCTCCCACTATGGCTATTATAAAATAGACTATAGTCTACCATTGTAGTCCTTTTTTAATCTCTATAGAACTTTCTATCAAGCATCTTCTATTGCTAAGCTTGTTTATGTATATTATTAATTATTTCTTGATTTCCTTATTTGATGTAGAGTTGACTCTTTCTATATTTAATATACCTCTTGAGCTAAATATTTCTTGTGTTAATTACTTGGTGTAAGCTCTTTTATCTTCTAAAGCTGATTTAATCTCTTTTGTTTGTTAGTATAAGCTTTGTATTGGGAGATTAGCCATTTTAGCTTTCTTGGGTTATAAGTGTCAAAACATGGTAACCTTAAACCCCAAGATACAATTTTATGTAAAATCACAATTCCTTCCAATTTTTGGTTCTTCTCTTCACCAAATTTATGAAAAAACCAATCCTTTCATACTAATTTTAAGACATAATAATATAAAATATATACTCATATATCAAAAGTTACAACTGGATCTTTATCAAATGTAATGATACAATCTCATTGATAAGTATCATTATTCAATGAAGCACCACCAAGTTTTGAGACTCCATCACAAGTATAAATAATTTTGAATCTTCTTTTTCCTTTTTTATCAGTGCTTTTTTGCAAGGTAAGCAATAAATTTGGTGTGCATCTTCCATCAATACAACCAAGAGATATATAACACTTTGAGAAGAAGGAGCTACACAACTTGGTGCCCTTTGCCATAAACTTTAAGATTGGTATGGACAAGTTGAACCCAAAGGAGAAGGAATGGTTCCACAACCACATCGTACTAGATAGCTATCGTGCTCTTTAGCCCAAAGGAACTTGGATTTTGAACCAAATTAGCATGCAAAATACAAGGTTCTATGAGATGAGAGAGTACAAAACTCTACCATAGTTGTCCAAAAACATGAAGATAATAGGAGCACCTTTGCCTCATAAATTCCATTGAGTGCAAGAAAGAAGTAGAAGCTAGTGGTAGAGGAGGAAATTGAGATGTAAGAGATATACTCTTTGATAAAAACCAAAAGAGCATCCAATGACAAATATACAAAAGTACAAGTTGGATGAGTGATGGTATGCTACCAAGAGAGAAGTACTAATACCAAAGAAGGATGTTGAGAAGGAGGATCTAAATTTGTAAAATATGTTCATGCAAGAGTTTGGCACAAGCAAAAGACACAATGGAGTGAGCCAAGTTAGTATGCTCTCATCTCCAAAAGAGTTATCAGTAGCCATGTCCAAAGAATAGATGGAGGAAGAGCAAACACCAAAAAGACATAGAAATTTGAAACACCAGAAAGGCATTTTCCTTTCTTGACTATGAGCATAGGGATGGACATATTATTTCACATTCTACAATTCTTGGAGTCAATGAACCCCAATTATTTGGTAAAATAGTCATAGGTTTACAATCATCTAACATTGGTAAATCAGATGCACACTTCACTCTATAAGTATAAGATGAAGGTTGCGGAAACAAAAATGAAGTTGACGATGTTTGGGTGGGGCTTTATGAGAGTCAAAGTTAGACAAGAAGGTCAAGATCTTGCAAAAGGAGAAGAAATATAAATTGGCTGTGGTATTATTGTAGATGGACTAGCTCCAAATTATGCAAAATGACAATCTTTGGGAGAAGATTACAAAAGAGAAGAAGTCTTTGGATATGCTCATTCCAAAGTTGAAGAATATGCCAAAAGCCATGGAGCAAGAGTGAAAACTCAACATAGGCCAAAATTCTAACTTAGAAGAAGTCTTCTCTAAGTATCAATAAACAAACAAAATAACCTTAGACTTGTTGCCAAAGTGCAAAGCAAACAAAATATGCACTACAAAAAAAATGCACAATTAGGAAGAGAGCTTGTGATTGCACAAAAGCAAATCCAAGAAGGGAATTGATATTTCCAAACCCTTTTTTTCTTAAAATTTCCACACCTCTTGTGAAGTTTGAGAGTCTAAGATTACACTTTCTGCCAAGTTGAGGAATCTTGAATTAGCACACATTCAGCTATATTCTTTTATATTTCCATATCCCTCCCAAATTTTATAGTTGATTCCCCAACATCTAGCTGGAAGCAAGTGTTTAGAATAAGCATACTTCTAGGCTAAAGCATGTGATGGAGCTCATCAAAGGAGCTTTAGAGCTTGTTCTAGGAGCTTTGGAGATTCTTGTAGGGTATGTGCCTTTTTAAACCATTTGAGTTTATATCACAAAAGTACAGGAGTTAAGAAGATGGATGGTCATGATAGTTCCTTTTCAACTACCTCAATTCTAGAACCTTTCTGTTGTCTTATATAGATGTGTAGGTACTTGAACCGCCAAAATATCAAAGCATTTCCTTGAAGGCCTTAAGGGTCTACTATAAGCATATTCAATTCTCCTCTAAGATACATTTTGAACTTTCACATTGTGAACTATAAGACTCAGATTGTTCATGAAGTTTGGTGTAAATCCACCATACACCTCCATGTGTTGCCACATCTTTGTTGTATTTTGTCATTCTTTTTGAACAAGCAAAACCCAAGTACAAGCTACAACTACATTTGGAGGTGAAGAGTTGTGGAAATACCAAAAACCGTAATCAAAAACTTGCTCTAGTACTCCTAAAACTTGGCATGAGGTGTAGAAATATCAATTCCTATCCAAGAATGAGAGAAGAAGGGAATCCAAAGTGCAAGGCACTAAAATCAGTTGTGGTGGTTGCAACTGCAAAAGATGCAATAGAATGAGAGTGTCCTTTAAAAGTAGTTGTTAAAGGAGCTCTTCAATCCCAAGGATAAGTTCCTTTGACAAAGGAGATTCCATGCATAAGGATCTATGATAAGTTGATGGAATTAGCTCCTAAGTATGTTGATAATGCTACAAGAGAGACCATGGTACATGAGATTAAGGAGTTTGACAATAGCTTCTTCAAGAAAACCCAAGGACTAGAAGTGGGATAGAATGGTTGTGAGTTAGTGTTTTGTGTATAGAAGATTTTCATTGAGTCAATAGAGTGTCTAAGCACGGACTTGGTAGATATAAAGGAAACATTAGAACTTATCCTTAGCAATTTATAATACAAATACTTTGTAATTAATTTCTTTAGCAAAGGAATCAAATTCCCTTTGTAGTAGTTAGTTTTGGAAATTAACAAATTACATAATTTAAGGAAATGACCAACCAAAAGATTTGTTAACTAGTTAATTTATTAGATTCAAAGACCTATGTTGTTTAAAACCAAAGAAAAATAATGCAAAGAAGAAGACTATCCTTGTTATCTTCCTACTTTATTTCTGAAGAGTGTGTACGTCTTTGGATTACATGGGTATGAATGAAACTTTTTAATTGAAGGTGATTAATACCCTATGTTCTTTTACTCCTAGTGATTTCAATCTCTTTTTGAAACAATGCCTCGGTAGGATTATAACATGGAGATTAGTCAATGAAAATTTTTTCCAATACACACATCGTCATTCTTCATGAAGACAAATGTCCTTTGAGAAGGCAAAGATAGTGAAGTGGTAGATAAGGAGGAATAAGCCTCTTGAATTTAAACATCCATCTTATGTATTGTAACAGTCCAAAGATAACAGGAAACAAGATTTGAACTCTCAACAAATTGCAATGCACTAAAGGAGCACCTTGTCTTTATTTATAGCAAAGAGGATCCCTTTTGAGGGAGCTACATCCTTAGATTAGATGCATGGATTGGTGACATGACAAGCCTTGTCCTATTTGATAGGTCAAATAAGTTTGACCAGATGGAATCTTTAGAGAAATTTTTTATATGAAGCTCATAACAACATAGAAAGGAATTGTTGGAAAGATCTTGACAAGATACACAAGAAGTGACATGTTGAGCCTTGTACTATTTGGCTGGTCAAACAAGTTTGACCAAAGTGGATCTTTAGGAACCTTTTTGTTTGGAAGTTCATAACAACATAGAAGATATACCATTGGAAAGATCTTGATAAGAAAAACTAGAAGAGGGAAAGGGTGAAGAAGGAGGAAAACAAGAAGGGGGAAAATGGCATTATTTAGATGCCTACGTGGAGGAAATTTTCATTTCAAGGCCTTATTCCTTTGTTTAGGCATCTAAAATTAGCTCTAAAGTTTTGGGGTGTGTTTTTTGCCATAATAATAACTTTATAGCCAATTAAGAATGTATACATTGGGGAAATTTATTTTTTTCAAGGCCTAATTCCTTTGTTTAGGCATCCAAAATTGGCTATTGATGTGTTTTTTGCATGTACACTATTATTTGAAATCCTATTTTGGTGATTTCTCTATCTAATCTACTTAGGCCATCATGTATAATATCTATTAAGATATTACCTAGCCAATTTTCACCTATAATTAATTTGTCTAACTAATGGTATTATAGATATTAATATAAACTTATATTATTTGAGTGTAAAATTCTTTTCTCTATATGGGTATTGCATCTTTGTGATGACATTCCTCTCTTTTTTGGGATTCTTTTTATCCAAGAGGTAAAAATTGAACAATAAAGGACTATCTAATTACAATTGCCTTTGATCTATTCATTTCTCAATCATATCCCCAAATTGACCTATCACTTACTGAAATAATTCATTTTTATAGTTATAGAATTGTTACATCATTATTTGGATCAAGAATACCAAAGTGTGAGAATAAATACCTTAGTTCATCAAGTTCATGCAAAATGTATTCACCAAATGTTTTTGTAGGATATATTTACCAATAAATAAAATGAAATGAGAAAAAAAAGTTAGGAAAAAATTTTGAAAGCAAGAAAAACATCTTCATTTTATCTCTTTGTATTCCTTATCCAAATTTCAATTCAAAAGCCAAGCTTGAAATTTTATATAACACTAAGTTATTTTATAATATACCTCTTATGCCTTGCTTAATCACCATTGCAAAAAAAAGATACTACGCATTATAAGCTACAAAGAATCCGAAATAAACTATTGTTACATGCAAATAAAATATATATTAGAGATTAAAAGAATCCAAATTGTCTCGTTATAAACCTCCAATTCCTAAATTAACTTTATATATATATATGAATTTATAAGAATTACAAAAATAAACTATAAGAAACTAAAAGTAGTTATAATCACATCTTAAAGAAAATACATATAAGAACATATAAGAGTATAAGAATCACCCAAAAAATAAATATAGAATAAGTTTCTTGATAAGTTCCCTAACATTCATGCAAATGTCAGGGAACTTAGCTAGGGAGTCACTAAAGTAGTTGGTGTCGACAATAACTTAGGCAACTTGTTGACCAACTTACTTTATGTTCTATTGATATCAATCAAATAGTTACCATTTCTTATTTTATTAATTTTCCTCATAAAAATGCACAAAATATAGGAATCCAATAGAAGCTCATAAAAAGTTATTAACTCACCAATCCACAATGAAAATATGTGAAATAAATACAAATAAGACAATAAGGCTCTCCAAATTAACTCAAGAAAATACACAAATTCTTCACTATAGTTGCATATAAAAGAAGAAATACATGGGAAATTACATTGCACATAAACAATGTGAAAAAATAAACATAGATCTGGAATTGGTAGAATAATAGGAAAATTGTAATTCTCTACTATTATTACATATAATCGTATGCACAATGAGACAAATTATTTTAACTATTGCTATCATTATACACAACAACTAAAAAAACATATATGGGAATGAAAAAGGAAATTGTCTATTCTTCATTGTTTGAAAAGCAGAAGAACAATATCTAAGAAGTTATAAAAATCCAAAATCAACTTAACAGATATGTTTAGAAACCATAAGTTAAATATCATTAAACATAATAAATAAAGCATAGAAACTACAAGAATCTAAAATTAACCTAAGGAAAACAACTTCTATTCACTACCATTGCAAACAAAAGAAAACCTCATGTTAGAAATGTCTTAACATATAATGCATATAAGAAGATTTGGGAATCTTATATTAGCTAAAACAATGCACATGTCCTTTATTCTCATCAAAATATAAGAGAATGGGTCTAAGAATCTATAAGAAAATTGTATATTCTTCATCATTATACACCAAAGTGATTGTAGAAACAAAGAAACTATAGGAGGTATAGATATATAAAAAAATGTGAAAAAATGAAAATAAATATAATATGTTATGAATACCTATATCGTTAATCTGCTCTTAGTATATAAAAAAAACCTTACGATGGAAATAAAACAATTCATACATCCATTCTTACAACTATTTCATATCCAAACCATGCATTTTTTAACTCATAATGAACAACCACTCCAAACAATATGGACTTCTAACCATAATTTCTATGGAAGTGTTGGAATTTAATGCGCTACATAGGATTACCCATTCCTAAACCTATGGGTAATGAAAGCTTCTTTATGTTTCAGTTCTTAAAATTACTGGACTATATCACGGACTAGATATCCAAACCATGCAATTTTGCACTCATAACAAACAACCACTCCATTCAAAGTTCGATTCATAACCATAAAACCATTTTACACAATCAGTGGTTTCAGATCTTGACTTGATGGATTTCTACAGGTGAAACAGGATTATCCATAAATTTGTTGGTGGTGAAACCCTCTAAAGTTTTCAATTCTTAAAAAACCAAACTATATTTGGGATTATATTATGGACTCGATTCTAAAGAGGACGGTGGGATATATTTAATGAACCATCTAAAAATTCATATTGGGTTGATGCCTATTGGGTTGAAAAAGAAATGTAAATGGTACACGTGCGCAATAAATGTCTGTATCAAATTTTACGGAGTGTCCATAACATAAATTTCTACAAAATTGACAAATTTGATATCTGAAACCCTCCAATGTTGACCAAAACTACTTCATGTATTCAAACCATGAAATATTCTGAGCTCACAATTATTTTGTAATTAACTACCATTATTCACCCCCAAGTACTTTGTATTGTAAAAAAAAAGGATTATCAAATCTTTTATATTTGCTCACCTGCACTATTCTTATCTTTTTTCTTGCTTAATATGATACAACCATCGCCTGTAATGTTGAACTGTAATGTGTATGTCCAAAGGAGAGAAAGGTTAAGACATAAAATGCCTTCTGTGTAGTGTCAAACTCACTATAATGCAATATTGGATTCACAATCAGGGTAGCCACTTTATATATCTAAAGAAGAGAAAGGTTAAAAGTTTTCAATGTTTTATAGAACTCACAACAACTTGTACCTTTGTGCAAGATGTTACTTACAAACACTTTATATATCAAAATACAGTAGAGTTATTAGTCTTGTATGACGTACTAAAACTCACCAAAAACTTCATCTATCCATAAGAGAGCATTAAAGTCAATTCACACCTCTTTGGGATACTTAACTTACAAATACTTACATACTTTCAAAGAGAAGAAGCATTAAACTCTCAATTCATGGAAATCCACAATAGTTTCATAAAATATTCAATTCATAACCACTTAATACATCCAAAGATTGAATCATAATGTTTTCATCTTAAAGGAAAACAAGGCTAACTCACAACCTCTTCATTACATTGATAGTATATTAAACTCACTATATTTAACCAGGTTGTGAGTCCTTCATGCCACACTAAAATCATAACCACTTCACCTAAACTCTAGACCTTGCATTCAAAAGAAGAGTGTGGTTGAATTCACATAACATCCATACAACATTGAACTTAAAATATTTAATTTTGTTGCATGTTCTTTGTGTAAGATTTAACTTAACAACACTTTATACAATTTAAAGAGAGTAAGATGGACTCACAACATCTTCAATCTAGAGTGGAATAAGATTGATCTCACAAAATTTGATGCATATAATGAACTCATAGCACATTTGTGCATTAAACTCACTTCCTATATCCAAAAGAAAGACTATTTTAACAAATGTTTACTTCCCACATACAAAAGAGAGTAATTTTGAACTCAAAACTAATTCATATACACAAAAAAGAGCAATATTTAACTCTTTTTTGAGTCTTCCATGCAATGAAGATCTCACAATTCCACTACAACTTCCTTGTTATAGATGAATTCACAAACTCTTCATTCTAAAGTGCAATAATGTTGAACCCATTATTTATTTACTGAAGTTGAACTCATAAATGATTTTTAACTCTAAGGGAGAGTAAGCATTGTTGAAATCATAATCAATTTATTTCTCAATGCAATATTTAACTCAAAGTTATTTTTTATATTCAAAGTAGAGTAGTATGAACTTAGAACTACTTCACATATCCAAAGGTTCATATAACCAAAAAAAAGTAGAATTGAAAATGGTTGCAATTTGTTCATACATATATAGAGTAGATATGACTAAATCCACGACCACTTCATATATTTAAAAAACAGAAAAATGGAAACTAAGTTATGAGAGATTCATGAAATATTCAGTCCATAATAACTTCAAACATCCAAAGAAGAGCAATAGTAATAATAATCCTTCTATTGCAATCAAACTCACAACCACTTTAGTTATTCAAAGAAATCATTATGAACTTGCTTGTTGATCCTTCATATAATTTATGATCATCAACACTTCATCCATCAAAGGAAAAAAAGGTTGAATCCACAACTTCTTTATTGTGTCCACACAACTTAATCCACAACTTCTTCTCACTTAACCTCATAACTTCTTTATTCCAAAATAGGAGCAGGTTTGAATTCACAACCTCTACATTATGATTTAACAAAAAGCCATTTCATACATTCAAAGAAGATATATAAAGCTAATAATCACTTATAATATATTGAGCTTGGTTTTGAGTCTATTATGCAATATTGAGCTCATAGATACTTCATAGATCCAAAAGTAAGTGATATTAAACTCACAACCTCTTTATTGTAGCTAGATTAACAACCTCTATATCCTAAAGGAGTGCAATTTTTAACTTGCAACCACTCCATGCACCCAAATAAGAGTAGCATTGGACTCACAACTCCTTCATACATCCAAGAGAGCAATCTTGAATTGAAAACCACTTCATCATAAACAAAAAGCAATTTTGAACTTTGTTACAAGTTTTCTTTGCAATATTAAACGCAATTCTTTTAATATATCAAGAAAAATGAAAGTAGTATTGAAATCACAATATTTTATTACAAATTGTCTTGCAACTTTTTCATTCATAAACCATGTAGCATTAAACTCACAAACATTTATGTATCCAAAGGCTAGAAGTATTGAACTCATAAATTTTGTTTTCATAAGGCATGCATGGTGGAATTACATCTCTCCAACTCATACATCTAAATGAAAGTAGGATAAACTCATACCTCTTCATAGTAGTTGAACTTATAACATCTTCATTCTCAAAAAGAACAATATGAAATACACAAGCTCTTCATTTTGGTTGAACTCACAACCTTTTCATTCATAATTCCATGCAAAATTAAACTCATAGCAACATATTCATATAACAATAAGACAATAAAGTTGAACTCAAAACCTTTTTACTCACAACTTCATCATTTTAAAGGAAAGCAAGGTTGAACTCACAATCTCTCACTTCATACAACCAAAGGAAATAAGGATTGAACTTAGAACCTCAAAACTCATTCATCCAAAATAAGTAGGTTAAATTCACTACCTTTTTCAATGTGGTTAAACTCACATGTGCTTTGTATATATCTTCTAAAGGGAAGCAACTCAACCAATTCATACATCTTGGCATTTGAAAGAAGATCAAATCATATCCATTTCAATTCATCCAAAGGAAAAATAGTTGAATTCACAACCTTTTCATTGCTACTAAAAAATATTATTCATAATCTCTTCATTCCAAAGCGAATCAATTAAACCACTTCATATATATCCTTATTACATAAGATAGCAATTCACAACTTCCTTATTTCACTCAAACAAAGGACAACACGGTTGAATTTATGAACTTTTCATTTTTGTTAGGTTCACAACCACTTCAAATACTTCTGCATTCCAAAGAAGAACAATTTGCAACTACTTCATACATCTCTTAATTCCAAAGGAGAAGTAAGAGGAAGTCTTCATGCAGTGAAAACTTATGCTCATATCTTTGACCACACAAGCAACTTATAACCTTGATGAAATTTTGACAACATTACTCATAACATACTTGCATTCTTCATCATCATTGCACATAGAAAAATATGCATAGAAGATTTTTGATAATCCAAATACTCTAAAGATATATGGCAAATAATAGATACAACTATATTGAAGATATTATCAATATTTAAAGACCCATACTTACATTCTTCAATATTATGCACAAAGAAGAGTATACCCATAAGAAATTATAGGAATCTCAATATTCTATAGATACTAATTAAATATGAAAAAAACTCTCCATTTTTTTTGCATATTTGGTCAATATACCTATAAGAGACAATAAGAATCCAAATACACTACAGATATTTTATGAGGAGAAACTTTAATTAAAATACCAGAATCCAAGGATTATAGAAATGTTTTCACTATCCTTGCATACTTATGAAAAACCACACAATAAAGTATATAATTCCGGATACTACATATACATTACAGGAACAAATTGACTACAATAGATCCCAAATGATCTAGAGATCTTTGATAAAAAAAATTTAAAAATAGAATTGCATGTAACCAAACACAATAGTTATATGTGGTGAAAGAAAGCATATTCATAGACATTAGATGGAAAGTTTTTAAAATTACAAGAATCCAAGTAAACTAGATAAATTCTTCATGAAAAAACTACATCAAAGGAAACATCCATTTAAAAACCTCTATAACTCCAAATATTCTAGACATAATGAAAGAAGAAGCATAATAGAAAAAGACAAATGATCTAGAGATATTGCGTAAAAAATATAACATATCAAGCTTCAATAATCCAAGTTATATAATATATTTGGTGAGAGATTTCAGATTCCTAAAGATATTGCAGGGAGAAACAAAATCAAATGGTAAGAATCTAAGTAGTATAAATATATGTAATGGAAGATAACTACGATTCAAATCATGAATATGAGTTATACTCACACCCTCTAACTTAAACAATGAAGGTCTATAGTCATATCTCATAAGAGCACCTTAGTGCCTTGATAACTCTAGACAAGAACCCCAACTACTTTATCATGATCAACGTAGATAAGAACTCCAAGTATATATTGAAATTATTGCCTTACTCAATAATATTACGGAGTAACTCACTCGTAACTGGACTAAAACTAGACATTTAGGGTATGTCTATCAGACTTACCATTAATTTGAAAGCATCTAAATTATAAGAATTATTTCAAAAGTCTAAGTTAAAAAAAATTAGACATCCTTTTTTCTTTTTAACATGTATGAGAAAATGAATATGTATCAGAAAATGATATAAGTATACATACTGAAGAATACCTCTTAATTTGATGTCCAAACTCTAGCAACTTCTAACAAGAGATTTGAATACTGAAGCACGGCAAGCAACATGGAATCAGGCGATGATTAAGGTTAAATTAAGAGACGAGTAGAAAATGTTGTGGAACAAGTTCTCCATCTGGTTCAATAAATCAAGATACAAGGAGTCTTAGGAAAGTGTTTTGTATCTTAAAATAATACATCATGGAATTAATGGTCTCAATGACTTTACAATAAATCACGTAGAACATTTACATCACTAAAGTAGCTGAGCTCCAAGATGTTTTCATTTTAGTGTCATGTTTATAATAATCCTGTATATTGTTTAATGATGCATGTGAGCAAGCTTTCAAATTAAGAGAGCTAGAGGCGGAATTAGTATCTTGTCATTGCAAAATACATTGGAGTGGTTCATGATGTGGAGATGATGTTTTTCGAATGGTTTATGATGTGGAAACACATCAATAGAGCTAGTAATGCATTTTAGGTTTACTTAGTTTGAGTTGGTCACGAGTTGCACAATACACTAGAATTATGACAATTATCCTAGTATTAAAGTATGCTCAACTAAAATATAATTGATTTAATCGGTCATTTACCATCTCACCAAACAAACAAGTTCATACCTATTTGTACAAGTACACTTTAACAGAAAGAAATCTCTTTAAAATGGAAAATGGTCGTGGTATATTAGATCTAATTTTTCTGGAGTCCCATAAATATTTGTAGACATTTTCTATGGCATGCAATGCAATTCTCATTGTCATTTTCTTAATATGATCTAAGTATACTGGTGCAATTCATTTTTATATTCCATGCACATAAACTCAATCATATTTTCTATATAGTAAAACATCTTGTTTAGTTGGCATATTTCCAAATATCAACCATCTAGTATTTCGTCTTTTTCTCTATAATATAGAACTTGCAGTAATGCTATAATGGGCTCCCGGTAATAACAATGAATAGTGACCTTTGGAAAAATTTTGATGGGCATTCATAAAAAGAAAAGGTGTGCAAAAATTGAAATCTCCATAAAACATTTAATGGGAATAAAATGATCGAAGTGTTTATTTAGAAAAATTAGAGGATGAATTTTGGATATATTAAATAGAAGATAACAACATTTTATGTTAATTGCGCATGCGGGTAGGAAGGAGAACGTAAAACATGCAATTTGGAATTAAATGTTTTATTGAATTTGAAATTTTTCTCAATAGGAAAGTGTACTTGTTCTAACTTTGTATCGTTCCAAAATGTCAAGAATATTCAAAGCAAAATAAATCCAATAAACATTAATTTCACAATTCATATCAAGAGTTCCCTCTGATTGAATTCAAAAAATGTGCTGAAAAAATCAGTTACTTCACTTCCATTGAGCTTGAAGACAAACTGGTGTTATGAGATATTTGCAAGGCAAAATTAAGCAAATGGAGTTATGGAAAGTTTGACGTGAGTGCTTTGAGACTATGAGAAATTGGTGGGATGTGGCGAAATCAATGTGGTTAAAACCATGGAAAACAGTCCTTCTCAGATGTTTCTTTCCATTTCATTTTTGTGAGTGTCTATTCTATTTCCAATCCCAATCTATCCCCGAGTTGTAGGTTTCAATATCTTTAGAAAATAGTGTTTTCGGTGCCTTCTTTTATGAGCATACTGAAATCTAATGATTAACAATTTATGATAATTCGTGGACTAGTGATCACCTTAAACTCATTAGAAAAATTGCAAAATTGAGTGAATTAAGTATCCAATCTAAGATAGGAAATGACAAAGGTAAATGGAATTCAGATACTATCAACATGTTATTAAGGTGGTGGGAGTTTGAAAATAATCAAAGATATTTAAAACCTCAGATATTTTAAGCAAATGGTTGTGCAATATTGCCTTCAACAAGCAACTTGGTGAAATTCTGAATCCATGATAATTAATTGATTTTTTCACTTGAAGAGATTGATTTTTTCACTTGAATAGAGGACATCTAGAATGGTATTTTGAATGTATTTTAAGCAAAAAGAGTCTCACTAATGCATTGCCTTGGACTACATTGGAACTTGTTTGGATGGGCTAGGCTGCACTAGATTGCACTCTAAGTTTAGGTCTTGTAAGCATTAGGCGCTGCTATTGTGTGCTAGGAGCTATTGGTATTGGTATGTGTTGCACTCACTATCAAATTCTCTCCTCCAAAATCTCTCATTGCAAACTCAAGAATGAAACTCAAAACCCTTAACTCCTTGAATTTATATGCAAATTTTGTTTTTGTAAGGTACACTGGCCAAAAAGTTAAATTGAGAGTGATATCTAACATACACCCACTTGACCCTAATCACAACGTCGTAGCATCAGTGCATCCAATCATTGGTGTGCGTTCAATCTTCAGATTATTTAAGGATGCATTAGGGTCCACACGGGATTTGTTTTCTCCTATAGTTCTTTCAAAATATACTATGATTTTTAATAAGATCCACCAAAGCATAAAAGGTATATACATTTGAGTAAAGTAAGATGTCTAAAAACTCGAGGGATCAAGACTTGAAAGTATTTTATGATAAATTCAAAACTTTGAGGAAAAGAGACTTTTCGTTTGAAATATCTTTGACAATGCGCTAACTACAACCACTTTAGCAAGATTTCCATCGTGTTATCTTCATCTTCACTAAAATCATCTAAACTCAAACTAGAATCAAAGCTCATCCATATCCAAACTATCATCTTCTATGTTTGCTCTTATACTCTAATGGATAGATTTTGCAATTTTCTCTTGAGTTTACTGCGAATAATATTCACGACATTTCTCAATACTCCCAATTTACTTTGACATAATCCCACTCGATACTTTACGAAGAGAGTTCACGTTCCAGATGTCGGCCTAAGAGAAGCATCTAGTAGCTCCAAAAAGGGTACTCTTTTTGTCTGCCAAAAATGGGCCTGCGGCCGGTATAATTACTTTTTCCAGCTAACGCTGTTACAAACGTTCTTAGTTTCGGGTATTTTAGGCATTGAACGCCGGCTCTTATAATCTCCTTGAAGTCCCTAATGATAATTTGTAAGGTAGCAAAAGAAGACGGTGAAATACGACTTTGCAAATGTGGCATCGGATTTGCCATCGGATGTCACTATTCATTAATTGGTAATTTTGTAAACCACTCTCGGGAATGTTATGACTCAACAAGGAATGTCACGAATGTTCTCAATTTTCAGAATTTACTTTGACGTAATTCCACTAGATACTTTACTACTCCTCCTCACAAAAGACACGTTGCAAATGTGTCTTTTCACACGAGATCTAGAATGTCATTACTCAAAGATAAATTGAGAGAAAAGGCGACCGCATAACAAACACGAAAGATGGAACACCCCGTACAAGGAGGAGACAAAAGAGGTAAAATGAGACAAGACAATAGTATTTGTATTAAGATTAATCCCTCTAGATATATCTCAAAGATTAATTCCACTAGATACTTTCATAGTCCCTCGTAATTGTGCAAAGGTGGCCTTTCACATGGCATCGAGAATGCCCCTGTTTATCGATTGCCAATTTTCCAAACGACTATTTATTGATTACCAATTTTCCAAACCACTATTTATCGATTGCCAATTTTCCAAACCACTGTCGTGAATATCAGTACTAAACAAGAAATGTTACGAATGCCACATCTAGAATAGAAAATAACAAACATTCACTTCACTTCCCCATTCGATGTGGGCAATTATGGATTGAAATTTCAATTAAAAAGAGTTATTACTATACCCCTTAAACATGTAACACAAAAAACTTTGTGAGTCACTATTTTCTTTCCCCCTGATATTTTATGGGATTCAGTCCTCCGGGAGGATTTATGGTTTTCTTTATATGGGATGCGACTCACTACACGTCAAATTTTGGCCGGGGTACTGTAAAAGAAGTCTTCAATATCACGAAGACTTCAGTTTCAACCTCAGGAGCACATGGTAGAGGTTTATGGGTTAAGTTAGTTGAGACAATTATCTGATGCGTGGTGGAAGAGTGATAACTTGCCATGCATTATTAATTATCCTAATTAATACTTACATATCCATCTCTAAATCTCTTGTTACCATAAACTAAAACGGGTTACTTTTTCCTTGGACCGTAGTATTTTCTATGGCATGTGGTGCGAGTACTGTAAAACTTAAGGCGTGGCCCAGTTACATCCACCATCAATTTCGCTCCAAATATTGGAGGGTTTCAGATTTAAAGGTGATGGAATATTTACGGACTTTTAGTGACCTCCATAGAATGTTTTATGATACCCATAGACAAGATGCGACTGGATATGAAATCGTCGCATAAATTTTTAGAGTTTAACGGAACAACAGATAAATTTAAAAATGATGAAACAGGACTCTATGGGTAATCCCGTAACCTGCTGAAAGCCCATGGGTCACTTTTTAGATTACCCATAGGTTTTCCCACATCTACGGATATTTTTATCGTAAACACCCGTTGAACTCCTGCACACGGTCCATAAAAGTCGTACTGACTGTTCGTAAATTGTTTGCTGGTATTATTGAATCACATTAAAGTTAAATCTGAACCTGTCCACTGTAAAAAGAAATTGCGGATATTTCATGGACCCCAAAACCCTCGTTCTAAATCTTCTCCCCCACTGTCTATATAAACCATAAAATGGGGCTTAGCCCCATTTTACGGCTCTCCCTTGTAAGGCTTGATGGGGTCTTCCCATACACGGTCGCCTTCTCTCTATTCATAAAGCGTAAAAACATTTTAAATCTTCTCCCCATTTGTCGGTAATTCTTTCATAACTGGTCACTGAAGGATATTTGTTAAATATATTTAGGAGTAAAGTTATTTCGAAAGCCTCCGATGAATATTAATAGTGAATAGTCGCTTCTTTTCAATGGTCGGGTTCAGTCCCCGATTAGATTTGGACATGTCACCCATGTCCCGACGTTTGAGACTTCTAGGGAGAAGAACTTAATATATATTGCAGGCTCTTGTGGTTGACTAGTGACGATGCGACAAACAAAAACAAACGTAAATTGCGTCTGTGGTATCTGTGGAACTAGACCTGCAGCATGGGATTTGATGTGATGATGATATGATGATTTGATAGGCCTACAGTACTCTCTCTGAAATGGTCTGCCCTTTGGAAATAGATTCTGCGTGAGACTGGACTCTGGAGCCTCCCTCACGTTCGAGCCGGCCGGGTTAGGATGGGAGTTACATTTGTGCCGGCTCAGGCGACCTAACATCTCTGGCCTTAAGAAACAAAATGGACTTTAACAGATCCGAATGCAGTGGTTCAATCAGACTTCTATCGATGAGATGTTTCTGAGGAATTCATGTCTGTTCTAGAGCCTGTTGTTATGTTTGCACGGCCTGTGTTGAAATATCACAATGCACACTTCAGGAAGTGCAAAATATCAAGTGGATATTTTGCACATAACAGGGGGTCTCAAAAATGAATTTGACAGGAATCGTGCATTCCCGTAAGGATCCCGTCATTTTATCCCGCGAACCAAAACAGGTACATTATGAAACCACCCATAAAATCTAGAGTTTGAGATGGTTTCCTTTCGGGTCACTTTTTCGGTAGAGAAGGTGAATGGACCACCACCCATGACCGTAAAAATATTTGCAGGGCACAATTTTAATTTCCGTAACATTTCTAAAAGCAACGGGAGCATTTCTCGAACGAGTAATGAATTCTCTTCAACACACCCCATAACGATTTACATGATTAGGGTTTGACCTCCCGTAAAATAATTCAGGGGAGGATTTTTGAAATCCCCTAATGGCGATCTTTTATTCTACTCCATATAGAGACTTTCAGCTAGTAAAACAAGCTAACCTACCTGTGAAATGATGAAAAAACTAACAGTACATAAACTCTGCAGACAAAGCCTTTGATTCATAAGTTTGGTGCCAAACTGGGAATACAAGAAAATACGAGCGCTTTTTTACGATCCATTAGGGTATGAAACAAGATGGAAAATCATATTTGGATATTTATATAGGCAAAATCTTTCATAAATGCATTGCCGGGTTAAAATTGGTTGGTTTTAAATCGTGATTGATAACTGAGTGATCTTCCCTTTAGTCCTAGAGAACAGCGGACAGATTCTTAGCACAATATCACCAATGCATCACCAAATTAGGTGATGAGGATCACTAACAGAGAAACTATTATCCTAAACCTGCAACAGATATGTGTGGTTCGCTAATTTCAAAAGTAAAACTTGATGTTCAAGGCATTATGAAATTGTGTTTTCTCCGGATGCTCTTTTACCTCCGAGCAGGTAAATGAAAATCCAGTTACCGAGCAACAAAGACCATGCGGCTACCCAAACCAAGTCGCCTGTAGTCCATTACAGTTACAGTTGCTCTCCACAGTACGGCACTACAGTACAGTGGACGGTACACTACTCCGGAGATCAACATTTGATTTTAACTAGCGCGATGAAAGCCACGACCGAAGCTGGTACGTAACATCCTTCAGATCCGTTTTTTCAGTCACCTGCTTTTGTGAACTCTTTCAGTTTTGTGATACAAGGGTGATGCAATCTCATGAGTGAGGTCCCAGCAAAATCAGCGACGAGGAGGACTGATTACACATTGCCAAAGTCGATATGCATGAATGCAGTGTGTGACGACCAGCAGGTGTTGACTTGAACCACATTCCACCGGAAATATGTGACATAGCTCACAATTCTGTTATTGAGGTCATCAGAACTGAAGGATGATGATAAGGTTTCCCCGTAGTCCTCACTTGTTTCATGTGGGAAGAAGAATCGAAGATGAATGGGGAAATACGTCAGAACGTTACAGAGCTTGTATCATGGAAGTGCTGCAGGAGGCATGTATATTCTAGTTTCTGTGATTTTTCATCCTCAAGAAATGAGATCTCAAGAAAATGTACAACAGTAGGTAGGGTATCACCCTACTTATATATCGTTTACTGCAGAGTCACCCCACAAAGTGAGGAGAATGCACTCCCTGCAGATTTGTTATGAAATAAGTGGGAATAAGCTGTGAATATGAAATCCTTTTACTAACAAAGATTAGTCATCATGCAGAGTCAAGACGTCGTACTTATAGATCCCATGTACTGTTGACATCGAGCCACTCGGTATGTGGAGAATGCACGCTTTGGCACTTTTGCACAACATTTGAGGAGGTCCTGATATAAGATATTTAACCAAATGAGCTCTTGATACAGTCAGAAATACCATTCCCATCGTACAACGAACATAGCTGAAATATTCGGTAAAGTTCAACTTGGTATTTGTGATATTCTACTATGGTGTAGAGTCACGCCAAAGTGTTTGGAGATGCAAGATGTGGCATTCTGCAGAGGACTCTGGTAAAGATTAACTCTGCAAATCTCTTCCCAGCAAGAGTTTCGGTCATTGGGCCAGAGTTTAAACTTGGTACTTATGATCTATAAACTGTCAACCACTCTCTTAGCAGAATGCAATCTGCCACTTTTGCCTAGAAAACACCTAAAGATTTAGCGAGGAACATTATGATGCTATATATGCGGTTCTTGACTAGATAAAGCTGTAACCACTCTAAGCCGATTGTCATGTGCATTTGAACAGAGATAGTACAATCATCTCTTCAATTTTTAAGACAAAGACTTGCCTGTGGCTCTGTACTACTTCACAGTAGAGATCATTCATGATGTTGTCCACACTGACTCCACAATCGACTACAGAAGGCCCACACGGAAAAGAAATTGCCCATTACATTTTACATTCTGTAGCAGTTTATGACATGAATCATTAACTAGACATTGAGATGAGAACACTGTAAATCAGTGCAAATTTAAGGCTGTAATCATGGAGAAATGGTGGATAAATATAAAATACAGAATATGCAAGTGGAAGGAAGCAAGGCGAACCTTACTTGTGTAACCATTGATTGACTACTTCTGACTATTTCTGTACTCAAAAGGTTTGAGTACAGAAACACTTTGATGTTTGGAAGAAGCTCATAAGTGGAAGAGATCATTTGGATTCTCTCTATAAGATTCAAATGCGGATCTTACTGAACTACAGGGTTTAGGGTTTAGGGTACAGTTAGTAGACCTCACTGCGTAAACAGGTATCGACTATCCTGAAAAAGCTCGAGAGGAAAAGACATAATCTAGAATTTTCATTCCAAATTGAATCAGATCGCTGTAGTTAGAGGTCTAGGGTAAAGCGACAGAGGTAGGAGAACACGAAGGAAGGAGTCTACCGTACCTGGTAATCTTCCGCTCAGGATCCTAGGTTCTTCAGGTTTTGCAAATATTGTACGACGCTCTTCGCCCGAAGCTGGAAGAGGGACAAGAGCTCACGACTGTACGGGCCCCACTAAAACTCCGTGCCGGCAATGTACTATGCCCAATAAACTCAAGAAGTTCCCGCTCTGAATCTGGAAGCAGGCGTCACCTCCAACCTTGATGAGTACAGTAATGAAACTGGAGTTCCAAACAGACTTACGCAGTTCGATATCAGTTATCTTCGGTAGGACTGTTAGGTTCAGGATACTTCCCATGTGGCGTCCTCAAGTTCGCTTCTCAGTGAGCATACAAATGGTGTTGTCACTGTCCGATTAATGCGAAGCTCGACAGGCACATGTGAACCCCACCATGGATGATGTGTTATATATAAGTCCGACGTTTCCTGATGAAGTGTCCTGACTGGACAGTATGATGATCAAACCGTTGATTGGGTACAGTTAGAAGATGTTAGTTCTCACTACTATACATTACTGTGTTATGGTTCTGCGCAATTGCGATACCGTCTATGAACGGCTACCGACTACAACAACGAAATAGAATGTCAAAGTCGGCGCTAAATCCATAGACCCTGTGCCTGCAATACAAGTATAATATATCACAAGTACTAAAGCATGATTCATTAAGCATCTCCGTACCCAGACATGTTCAAATTTGAGGGGGGTATACACAATCGGTACCGTCGCAAGAGTGTACAGTCCCGAGTGGTTGTCTTCAAAAGTTCCACTAAATGATTGTTATCCTGACACTACAGTCATGCGAAATCTGGTTACCGTATCTACCGAAGTTATTAACGTTAGAGTAGACGTGACCAGTAGCATATCCGTACCCTAAAGTATTTACTTGGTAGATCTTGTGAGGTAGAATTTATACCATACCCGATAATCATCACTTGTCGTAAGATGCTACGCGTGCATTTCATGTTGTCAAATATCTGAACTTGCAAAATTATTAGTGCACATAAAGATCAAAGTATTTTCTACTACAGCTCATGTGTTCAGTTGTACCGACCGGTGTTGAGGCAATCCTATGAAGATACGACACTGCTTTTAATCAAGTCGAATGCAGTCTCACAGACGTGTATTCCTTGCTGCTCGGATGATATTTGAGAGTGGAGTAATCACGGTGGTCACCTGTACTGTTACAGTTACACGGCTGTCCTTGATACTCCGTCTCAAAATCCGCATGTTCTTGGACTTGTTCTTGCAACTGAAGAACTGATGAAAAGTGCTCACTGAGCTCCACATGCAGGGCCCAGCCTGTTCATACGTAGTCGGGATGGGCCAAGAATGTAAGATTCGTGAGTTCCAAAGAATGCACAGGTACATTCCACGAGTTACAGTATATATTCGCTCAAATTGGCTGTTCTCTCTCTGACAGTTTGACCATTGATCAGAGCGAAACTAGTACAAACTACTGGAGGAAACTTCTGTCCACAAATGCCATCCACTTCTTCCTTAGAGTAAAAGGAAAGGCGACCGCGTAGGATGTCAAGAAGGATGGGAAGATCCCATCAAGCCCCACAAGGATAAAACACAAGAGGTAAAGTAAGGCTAAGTCCTCTTCCTTAGAGTTGCTTGTTCATCTTTTGCAATTCCCATCTTCAGATCTATGTCTCGATCTACCTCCACCGCTATCAGTATATTTATATTACTTATTCAGGCTACCTAGCCAGGTCTGTCTTCCTCTCTACCATACCCTGCTCACCGCTTGAACTCTCCACCGAACCAACGGTACTGTGATGTACCGACTACCCTCCAGCTGAAAGACTTATTGCATGTTCACCAATCTATAGACCTGTTGCAGGCAGACTACGGTCACATGTACTTCCCTGTTCAGTAGTCCTGCCAAGAGCATTTTTCTAACTTCAAGTTCTAGGGCATTTCGCTCTTTGAAGACTATAGCTAGCTGATAATTGAAACCATTAGGTGTTCAACTGCATTGCTACTCGTGGTTAGACCAACGGAGTGACGAACACTTTATATATATATATATATATATATATATATATATATATATATATATATATATATATATATATATATACCAGTTCTATACCACTTTCCCAAATTTTACCATCTCAACATGCACGGATTTTGTAACAGTTCGGGCATTTGGACCCGGTCTAATAACATAATATGAATTGAACTTGAGTTTGCCAAACTTCACAGCTCAAACTTTTTTGTCCGCTTGAAAAGAAAAAGACATGTTCGATCCCATCAAGGTCAATTGATGGACACTTGGTGCAGTTTATGGTAAACAAGTAGTCCTCTCCATTTTCGGATAGTTGGTTGCTTCCAATCAATCAGACGCAACACTAGTTTAGCTTCAAGATGGATAGATCAACTTACTAAGAGGACACACGTTAGGAACAATGACCCGAGTTCTGTCCATTTGCCTCACACTTTAACCCCTCCGTTCAGTCAAGTCTGGATAAGACTTCCTGGTAGCTGCTTACATGGTGCATATTGCAGAGACGTACCTGTTTTCTTTACATTGCTTCACCTCGTCAATGACAAACCTGATTAGATTGTACTTTATGTACAATCTTGTATTTACTTGTATTACGATACCTTGCATAAAGTACATCTAATCAAGTTGGCCCCTAACGAGGGAAGTATAGTCTATCTCATCAAGTTGCATGAAGAAACAGAGAAGTCCCAACGGCCAGCAAGGAAGTAAGGCGACCACGTTCAACACAAGAAGGATGGAAAACCACATCAAGCTCTAAAGGGAGAGACAAAAAGAGGTAGAATGGGGCTAGGTCCCAATAATATAGAAATGAGAAATCTGCCTTAATGCACCTAAGAAATTAAAACTATGCAAATCATAAGGTTTGCAAACTATTGGAGCATTCACAGAAGCATCACTTAGAGTAATTGCTCTCATATGGATTGCACTTGTAGTAAAACAATGTACACATGTTATCTAAAGTATATTAAAAAGTATGAGAGTTAGAATGATACCCCTTAGTGTCTAATATGATAAGCATTCGTGCACTCTTTGACAAACATGTCAAATGCCATGTCCATCATTCCATATAATTCCAAGGCTAGAAGAACTGTAACAACATGGAGATTAGCAACAATGTTAGGGCTAACAAAGTAGCAAATAGAACAAATTAACCTAGAATATTCTAGAAGTATCTAGGAAGTTACTTGGGAAATTTCTCAGTTAGCTTTACTTGCACCCCAAATAGGTAGTTTCTAGAAGGAAACTTCTAGAAGCTTCCAACTAGCTTAGCTCGCATGCCAAGTAAGCAGCTTCTAGAAAAGAAACTCTTGAGAAGCTTCCTAGTTAACTTGGCTTGCATTCCAAGGAAATTGCTCAAGGAAACTTCTTGAGAAGCTTCTCAAAGCCTTATATGCTCCATATAAATACCAAACTAAAGCTCATGCTAGGCATTCAAAGTTTCACTCATTCTAGTGTTCCAATGTGATCTTATATTCTCCTATTTCTCTCCTCGGTCTTGGGTCTTTCACATTGGTATCAGAGCAAGAATGGGATAGATGGAATTTATGGACCACCAAATCCATTGGAATTTTTGTGTTTGGGTACTACCCAAACATCACTTCACATTTTGGGCAAAATTTTCTAAATGCAATCACCTTGTATGAGGAACACTTGGTACTTTTGGTTGTAACTTATGGAAAATGGTGGACGTATTGCATCTATGTGTTAATCAATTAGATAAATTGAGGGTAGTGAGATAGAGTAGAAGCCATGGTGGCAATGCCCGAGGTTATCATTGCTATGCAACAACAAATCAAACACCTTACTTGATTGTTGGATGAATGAGACCAACAACGACAAGAGCACGTAAAGAGAGCACCATTTTGAGAAGGAGAAGTCTGAATCCAATTTCCAAAACCCAAGGTATTTGATGGCAAGAATCTCCCAAGCGCAATGGAGAATTTTGTATTTGACTGTGAATGTTATTTTGAGACTACAAATCTTCAAGATAAACAAAAATAAATTCTCTTATCTTCAAGCCAATTGGATGGAGCAACAACGCTATGCTAGCAATTTCAAGTGGAGCAAGCTGAAAGGCAGTTTGTTGCACCAATCTTGACATGGGAAGAATTCAAGGGTGCAATAATTGGACAATTCCAAGTGATAGATGCCACACAAGATAAGTTGGTAGAGTTGAAGCAGGTCAGTTCTATAAGAAGCTATATCACGTAATTCTAAAACGCCATTATGAAAATTCTAGACATAATGGATGGTGACGTTTTGGATCAATTTGTGAGGGGCTTGAAGTCACGAACCAAATTAGAAGTGACTATGTGAGAGCCAAAATACTTGGAAAAAGCCATGCAACTAGTAGAGTGCTTTGATTCCTTGTTTGCAATAACTTGGTCTTGACCTTGACCTTTACAAAACCAACTCATATAGAGTAGCCAACACCAATGGAGATTGATGCCATCCAACAGAAACCACTTGGTACAACAGATCAAGAAAGATTGTGGCAAAATGGCAATTGCTTTTATTGTTGCCGAATTGGACATCATGTTGTTGAATGTCTACTCAAGAATGGGTGATCTTGACAAATTGTCCAAATGGAGATTGTGGAGCGGAATGATCAAGAAAATGAGGAATCCCAATAGGAGATTTTGAGCTATTGGAAACTTGATTAGTTCCAATGGGATTGAAAGCTCAACCTATGTAAGTTTGCTTCACTTCCAAAGTACAATATCTGATCATGGTTGCAAGATTTTGGTTGATTGTGGAAGTTCAAAGAATTGAGTATTCATATCAAGCCAATAAAGAAATTGAGTATTCGTATCGAGCTAATAATTGAAAGTAGATTGATGATGGAAAATGGTAGAAAAGGTTCTGCATGCCGTACCTCGCGTCTTGTTACCTTCAAGATTGGGAAGGAGTATTTAGAGTGTATGAGGTTTGTAGCGGCACACACCTCTACACTATGATGTCATTTTAGGTTTTCCTTGGCTTGAACATCATAAGGTTCAATTTGATTGGAACTAATAAAAATTCAAGTACAATACCAAGTTAAGAATTTCCGATTAGGTTGTCTAGTACCTTTGAGTAAGACACCTAAGAATAGTCAATCCCAAGATGTAAGTTTGTCCAAAAAGTAGCCATCGAGCAATATTTGAAGGAAGATAAGTCCATAGATGGGAAGTTTATTAGTGAAGTAACTACAGAGCAAGCTTTGCAGGAAGATAAGTCTATTTTTGCGGTACGGATTAAGCGGATTGCACAAGGATAAATCTGAGGTGGATCAAATAGTTCAAGGGTTTCTAGATGTGTTTTTGGATGATCTACCAAGGAGATTACCCTCTGAGCATGGTATGCCCTTCAAGATTGAATTCTTGCCAAGGAGTACTCCAATGACTAGACCAATCTATTGGCTCTCACCAAGGGAGTTGGAGGAGTTGCAAATAATACTTATGGAGTTTTTAAAGAAGAATTTCATATGACATAATACATCTTGGGGAGTACCAATACTATTTGTTCCAAAGAAGGATGGAGGACTTTGTTTTTGTATTGATTCTTGTGGGCTCAATAAACAAACGATGAAGAATGCATATCTCTTGCCTTAAATTGATGACTTGCTTGATCAATTGAGTAGAGCACCATACTTCTCCAAGTTGGATCTTCATAGTAGCTATTGGAAAATCCACATTGATAGGGAGGATATGCAAAAGACTACCTTTTGCTCAAGGTATGGGTATTTTGAATGGAGAGTTTTAATGCTCCAATAGTCTTCATAGATCAAATGCATCAAGTGTTGGATGGACTACTGGATCAATATGTGGTCGTGTTCTTGGATGATGTTTTAATCTATAACAGATAGAGGCAAAACATGTACGGGAAGTCCTAAGGTGACTATGTAAATGGAAGTTTTATTGCAAAAAGTCAAAGTGTGCCTTTTGGCAAAAGGAAGTCACCTTCTTGGGTCACAAAATCTCATTAGGAGGTATCAAGATAGAAAAGGAGAAAATCAAGGCCACTATTGATTGGCCTACTCCAAAGGATGCCACAGAAGTGCAAGCATTTGATGGATTGGTAAGGTTTTTCTGACGGTTCATCCACTATTATGCACACATGGCAGCACCATTGACCAACCTCTTGGAGAAAAACTCAAACTTTCAATGGACTGCCAAGAAAAAGCATTCCAGAAGTTGAAACATATGGTATCTTCAAGACCTATTCTTCAACCATATGATCCTCAACTACCTTGTGTAGTTGACTGCAATGTTTCTAACTTTGCTATTGGAGTTGTGTTGTAATAGGAATTCCCAAATGGGTTACATCCCATTGCCTTTTGTGTCTTGCCAATTAAACACCATAGAAAGTGTAAAAGACCAAGACCAAGGAGAGAAATAGGAGAATGGAAACTCATATTGAGACACTTGAATGTGGAAAAACTCCAAATGCCTAGCATGAGCTTTAGCTCTTAAATTTATACGGATCATACAAGGCTCTTGAGAAGCTTCCTTGAGCTTCTTTCTTGGAGTGCAAGCCAAGTTAATTGGGAAGTTTCTCAAGAAGCTTCCTTCTAGGAGCTACTTACTTGGCGTGCAAGCTAAGTTAGTAAGAAGCTTCTAGAAGCTTTCTTCTAAAAGCTACCTACTTGGAGTGCTGTAATACTCCAAGGACAAGAGAAGAGAGAAAACACAGATTGCACACTCAAACATTTGATGCCCCATTTGACGGGAGCACATTCTCTTTATTATATAGACAAAGAGGATCTCCTCCAAGGAAGCTCCACCATAGGATTAGGGACACAGATAGGTGACATGTCAGCAAGCTCCACCCTTGGATTACTTACTTGGATGGGTGACATGTTTGGTCTAGGTCCTATCTGGTTGGTCAAACAAGCTTTGACCGAAGGGAATCTTTTAGGGAATCTTCTTGTAGGAATCTTAGAATCATGTGAGTAAGGTACCGTTGGAAAGCTCTTGACAAGACAAAGAAGGGGGAGGGAAGGCCAACCTTTCCTTTGTTGGGGGGGGAATCTGCACATTTTCAAGGCCTAATTCATCCGTTTAAGCCTCCGAAATTGCCTTTAAAGATTTCAGGCATATTTCAGTTCCTACTCTATTAGTAGAAGTCCCCTTTTGGTGATACCTATTTCTGATCTGTTTAGTCCATCATGTGTAACATCCTTCTAGATGTTACCAAACCAATTGTCACCTTTAAATCATATGTCTAGCTATTGGTTCTAAGGTTCTCAAGTCTATTTTGGTTTCTGCCCTATTAGTAGAAGTACTCTTTTGGTGATACTTCTATCTTATCTATTTTGACCATCATGTATAACATCATTCTAGATGTTACCAAACCAAATTTCACATCTAGATCATATGGCTAGCTCTTGGTATTACAAGTGCAAGCTAAGTTAGCTGGGAAGCTTTCCAAAAAGCTTTCCAAGAAGCTTTCTAGATACTTCTAGAATATTCTAGACTAATTTTTCTTATTTGCTACTTCATTATCCCTACTAACTTTGTTGCTAAACTCCATATTGTTTTATATTCTTACATGCTAGTTGGTGATGTACTTGTTGCCAATGAAGCTTCAAACTCCTAGATGGCCAGTTGTGCATTTTGGAGATGAGAAAGAGGTTCCCATGTGGCATCATGAAAAGGATACCCTTTCCAAAGGACCTTATACTCCATATGTTGTCGGCGGCCTTGTTGAATGTGGTGACGCGTAAGGATACGATCAACTTTGTGCTCCTCATGATCATTGATAGGGATTGGAGGAGGGGGAGGTTGGACTCAAGAGGAGAAAGAAGAGAGGTTAGGAACAAAGGGTTTTAACTTAGAAATAGGAAAGACAAGATGGATGCACATATGACAAGGCAAGGCAAGTCTATAAGTAACAATAGAGACAATTTGGGTGACATCAAAGGATCCTATCTAATTAGGTGCAAGTTTACAAACTTAGGTATCAAGTGGGAGGGGTAGGTTACTAGAGGATAGCATGACTTTATCACCAACTTCAAAGGTGAGATCACAATGATGGTGGTCTGCATATTGTTTCTAACAATTCTGGGCAACAACGAGGTGAGATTGGGAAATGGTGGTCAAGAAGGTTGAAGTATGAAGGACCTGAGATTGGGGAGGAGCAAGAAGAGAATCTGGAACAATTGGATCTTGGCCAAAATTGAGAGAGAAAGGAGAAAATCCGGTGCTTGCCTATTTGGAATTATTGTAGGCAAATTCTACAACTACAAGACATTCATCCCAATAAATATGGTGTACATTGACAAAGGTACACAACATATCTTCCAAGGTACAATTTGTACGTTCAATTTGTCCATCAATTTGAGGATGATAGGCAGTGGATAAAGAAAGCTTGGTACTGAGTATCTAGAAGAGTGCTTGCCAAAACTTCCCAAATAATTGAGGATCGCATTTGGAGATGAATACACATTGCATCACATGATGCTTGAAGACATTGTCAAAGTAGATTTGTGCTTAGGTTAGAGCATCCATAGTATCAAAGGTTGGTGCCTAGTGGATTTGCTTACTAAGCTTATCCACAAACACCACAATTATTGTGTGTCCTTGCTTTATCTTAGGCAAGGATGTGATGAGATCCAAGCTCATGTGTTCCTATCAAGCGGATGGAATGGGGAGTGGTTGAAGGAGTCCACTCGGCTTTTGGTTGCTGGCCTATGAGGCAACCTGTCTCTCACTCAAGAAGAACCTCTAATGGCTATTATGGTAATGCATCATGGAGTAACAAGGCAAGGAACCCCAACTCCATCATACTACTCCAAGGCTAATACTTCAAGACTCAAGATATTGTTCACTAGAGAACTCAATGAGAGAGATATAGTTGCAAATGAAAGGATGATGAGTATCTCCTGACCCCATGTTTATATACTTTTGTAGCATCATTCAGAGTAGGCCAATTAGTAATGGCCTTAATTTTCTCCTCTTCCATCTTGATCCCTTCCAATGAGATCTTGTGACCCAAGAAGGTGACTTCTTTCTGCCAAAAGGCACACTTTGACTTCTTGCAATAAAATTTCCATTGTCATAGTTGTCTTAGGACTTCTTGCACATGATTCACATGTTTTGCCTTTGTCTTGCTATAGATTAAGATATCATCCAAGAACACCACCACATACCAATCCAATAGTCCATCCAACACCCGATGCATCTGATCCATGAAGACTGCTACAGTATTAGTGAGCCCAAAAGGTAGAACTCTCCACTCAAAATGCCCATACCTTGTGTGAAAAGCAGTCTTTTGCACATCCTCTCTATCAATGAGGATTTGCCAATAGCCACAAAAAAGATCCAACTTGGAAAAGTATTGTGCTCCACTCAATTGATCAAGCAAGTCATCAATTTGAGGTAAGAGATATGCATTCTTCATTGTTTGCTTATTGAGTCCACGGTAATCAATATAGAAACAAATTTCTCCATCCTTCTTTGGAACAAATAGTACCGGTGCTCCCCAAGAAGAAGGAATTATGTTATATGAAGTCCTTCTCCAACAACTCCGTAGGTGTTGTTTGCAACTCCTCCAACTCCTTTGGTGAGAGCAGATAGATTGGTCTACTCACTGGAGTACTCCTTGACAATAACTCAATCTTGAAGGGCATACCACGATTGGAGGGTAATCTCTTTGGAAAATTATCAAAAAACACATCCACAATTTCCTAAACTATCTGATCAACCATTGCTTGATGAGGCTCTTGGCCCTCCTCAGATTGTCCTTGTGCAATCGGCTTGATCCACATCGCAAATATAGACTTATCTTCCTCCAAAGCTTGCTCTATGGCTGCTTCACTAACAAACTTCCCATCTAGGAATTCATTCCCTCTTCAAAGCTTGCTCCATGGCTACCTTCCTAGCAAACTTCCCATCTTGGGACTCATCTTCCTTCAAGGGTTGCTCTATGGCTACCTTCTCAACAAACTTCCCATCCCAGGATTGAATATTCTTAGGTGTCTTACTCAAAGGTACCAGACAACCTAATCAAAAATTCATACCTTGGTGTTGTACTTGAATTTTTTGTTGGGTCCAATCAAATTGAACCTTATGACTTCAAGCCAATATAGTCCTAGAACAATATTGTAGTGAAGAGGTGCCACTACAAACCTCATATAGTCCAAATACTCCTTTCCAATCTTGATGGTAACAGGATGTGAGGTACAAAATGTAAAACACTTTCTACCATTAGCCATCATCAATCTACTTCCAATTATTGGCTTGATAGGAATACCCAATTCTTTTGTGACTTGCATAGACATGCAATTCTTTGAACTTCCAAAATCAACTAAAATCCTACAACCCCAATTAGATATTGTACCTTGTAAGTGAAGCAAACTTGCATAGGTCAAACTTTCAATCCTATTGGAACTAATCAAGCTCCCAATAGGTGGCTTGAAATCTCCTATTGGGATTCCTCATTTCCTTGATTTTTTTGCTCTACAAACTCCATCTGGGCAACTTGTTGATGTTGCTCATTCTTGAGTGGACATTCAACAATACAATATCCCAATTGATGACAATAAAAACAACTCCCTTTTTGTTGTAGTTTCTCTTTATCTGCAATGCCAAGTGGTCTCCATTGAATGACATCAATCTCCATTGGTATCGGCTCCTCCACCCGTGTGTAGTGTATTGGTAGGTTATGTGGAGATCAAGGTCAAGACCAAGTTGTTGCAACCAAGGAATCAAAATGTTAGGCCAACCGCATGGCTTCCTCCAAGTGTTGTGGCTCTCGCATAGTTACCTTTTATTTGGTTCTTGACTTCAAGCTCCTTATAAATTGAACTAGAGCTTCATCTTCTAGTATATAGAATTTGCATGATGGTGTTTTGGAATTGCATGATGTAACTTCTTACAGAGCCAATCTATTTCAACTCAGCCAACCTATCCCATGCAGCTTGTGTGACATTTATAGCTTGGAACAAACTAATTATTGCACTCTTGAATTCTGCCCACGTCAAGATTGGTGCAAAAATTTGTTGTTCAACTCGCTCTACTTGGAATCTCCACCATAGTTTTGCTATACCTAATTGGCTAGAAGCCACAAGAATCTTTTTTTACTCATCTTGTAGATTGGTAGCTTTAAAGTAATAGTCAAACAAAAAAGTCTCCACTACACTCGGGAGATTCTTGCCTTCAAATACCTTGGGTTTAGAGAATTGGATTTGATCTTCTCTTTCTTGAATTGGTACTCTCTCTACGTGTTCTTGTAGTCAAAGCTCTCATTCATCCAACAATCAAGTAAGGTGCTCAATTTGTTGCTACATATCAAGGATAACCTCAAGCATTGCTGCAATGGTTGCTACTTTATCATGCCACCCCTAATCTATCTAATTTATTAACACATAGAAGTAGCACGTCCACTATTCTCCATGAGTTACAATCTGAAGCACCAAGGGTTCCTCATATATGGTGATCATATGCAAAAAATCTTGTCCAAAGCGTGAGGTGAGGAATTGTGTGAAATGATGCTTGGGTAATACTTGGACACAAAAATCCTAGTGGTTTGGTTGAAGTGGATTTGGTGGTCCATAAATTCCATCCATCCCATTCTTGCTCTAATACCAATGTAGAAGACCAAGACTGAGGAGAGAAATAGGAGAATGGGAACTCACATTAGGACACTTGAATGTGGAAAAACTCCAAATGCCTAGGATAAGCTTTGACTCTTGTATTTATAGCGATCATACAAGGCTCTTGAGAAGCTTCTCAAGAAGCTTCCTTGAGCTGCTTTGTTGGAGTGCAAGCCAATTTAATTGGGAAGTTTCTCAAGAAGCTTCCTTCTAGGAGCTACTTACTTGGCGTGCAAGCTAAGTTAGTAAGTAGCTTCTAGAAGCTTTCTTCTAGAAGCTACCTACTTGGAGTGCAAGCTAAGCTAGCCGAGAAGCTTTCCAAGAAGCTTTCTAGATACTTCTAGAATATTCTAGACTAATTTGTCTTGTTTGCTACTTCATTAGCCCTACTAACTTCATCGCTAAACTCCATATTGTTACAAAAAGGAATTAATCTGCACAAGATCAAGAACAACTAGCAATGGTATATGCCACCAAGGTATGGAGGTATTATCTATTGGAGAAACAAATGATCATGAAAACAGATCACAAACTCTTGTTGTAGACATTACATTTGGAACATATGAAGAGTAGACATCATCAATAGGAGGAGCAACTTCAATTTTTTGACATCAAACTTGAGTACAAACCAGGTTGGTTCTATGCCATCCTTTATGCTCTATCATGATGACCTAATTTGAAGTCTCTTCCTCTCATCATGATAGCAATTACAACTGTGTCAATTGATTTCAAGGTCCAAAACAAGTTTAGGTCAGCTCTACAACAAGATCCATTCTTTCAGATGGTCCACAATTGTCTTGCAACATGCAAGAAGAAATACAATACCTTCTCTTCTATGAGGACTGGATATATGTTCCAGCCAAGGGTGATCTCCCACTTGTGTGTCTCCAAGAAGCCCATGACTTACCAATTTATGGTCACATGTGTGTGAATAAGACCTTGGGTAACCTCCAACGCCAATGGTGGTAGGCCAACATGGCAAAAGATGTTTTAGAGTTTGTTTGATTGTGTGGGAGCTGCCAATGTAACAAGGCCAACAACCAAAAACTAAGTGGACTCCTTCAACCACTCTCCATTCCCTCTCCTCAATGAGAACACATGAACTTGGATCTCAATACATCCTTACCCAAGACAAAGCAACATCACAAAACAATAGTGGTGTTTGTGGATAAGCTTAGTAAGAAAATCCATTTGGCACCAACCTTTGATATTGTGGATGCTCCAACATTGGCATAGATCTACTTCAATACTATCTTCAAGCATCATGGGATGCCTTGTGTACTCATCTCTAATCGTGATCCTTGATTCACCAGGAAATTTTGGCAAGTACTCTTCCAAATACAAGACACCAAGCTTGCTTTGTCCATGGCCTATCATTCTCAAACTGATCGGCAAACTGAAAGTGAAAATCACACCTTGGGGGATATGCTTTGTGCCTTTGTCAACATCCACCATACCAATTGGAATGAATGTCTTGCAACTATAGAGTTTACATACAATAATTCCAAACAAGCAAGCACCAGATTCTCTTCTTTCTTCCTTGATTTTGGCCAAGATCTTCTTGTTCCAGATTCCTTTCTTGCTCTTCTATCTCATGTCCCTCATATTTCTACCTTCTTGACCACCATATCCCAATCCCTCAAACAAGCCAAATCTCATCTCCTTGTTGCTTAGAATAGTCTGGAACGATATGCGGACCACCATCCTCATGATCTTACCTTTCAAGTCAATGATAAGGTCATGCTCTCCTCTAGTAAACTACCCCTTCCACTTGATACTAAAGTTTTTAAACTCCTCTCTAATTGGATAGGACCCCTTGATATCACCTAAATCATCTCTCTTGTTGCCTATCAACTTGCCTTGCCTTGTCATATGCACATCCACCCTATCTTTCATGTTTCCAAGTTGATACCCTTTATCCTAGCTCATATTCTTTTTCCTCTCGAGTCCAACCTCCTCTTGCTCTTGTCACTATCAATGATCATAAGGAGTTGATCATATCCTTGCACGTCACCACATTCAACAAGGCCTCTGACAACATACGGAGTACAAGATCTTTGGAAAGGATGTCCCCTTCATGATGCCACATGGAAACCTCTTTCTCACCTCCATAATGCACAAATGGCCATCCAGGAGTTTGAAGCTTCAATGGCAACAAGGATGTCACCAACTAGTGGTGGAGGAACATGTAACAATATGGAGTTTAGTGATAAAGTTAGGACTAATGAAATAGCAAATAGGACAAATTAGCCTAGAACTATATAAGAAGCTTTTTGGGAAGCTTCTTGAGTAGCTTAGCTTGCACTCCAAGTAGGTAGCTTCTAGAAGCTTCCAACTAGCTTAGCTTGCATACTAAGTAAGCGGCTTCTAGAAAGGAAACTTCTTGAGAATCTTCCTAGTTAACTTTGCTTGCACTTCAAGAAAGTGGTTCAAGCTTGTATGCTTCCTATAAAAAAAGCTGAAGCTCATGTTAGGCATTCAAAGTTTCCTTCATTCTAGTGTCCCAATGAAATCTTCCATTCTCCTATTTCTCTCCTTAGTCTTGGGTCATTTACATGAACAAAGAGGTGACATTGCTGCACACCTCTATACTTGGAGACCTTGCGTGTTGCTGCTCTACTTGCTGCCATTTAGGAGAATGAGTAATCACTCCCTCCAAAACTGCATCATGTGTAGGGTCTGTAACCACAACATCTACAATTCACTATAATATTTTGAGGACAAGAAAACTCTCAAGAGAAACAAAGGAGAAGAAACACAAAGCTTCACACTCAATACTCAGATATCCCAAAGGAGCACCTTGTCTCTATCATATAACAAAGAAGATTCTCTCAAAGGACGCTCCACCCTTGGATCAAATACATGGATTGGTGACATGTCAACGAGCTCCACCCTTAGATTAGTTGCATGGATAGGTGATATGTTGGTTCTTGGCTTATTTGGTTGGTCAAACAAGTTTTACTAAATGGAATCTTTAAAAAATCTTCTTGTAGGAAACTCATAATTGCATGGTGAGATATCATTGGAAAGCTCTCAACAAGACAAAAAATGGGAGAGAAGGCATACCTTTTCCATTGGATGGGAGTACTCTTTCTTTTTGAGGCCTAATTCCTCTACTTAGGCCTTTGAAATTAGCTCTAAATTGTTTTGGGTATTTTTGGCTCTACCTTATTAGTAGAAATACACTTTTTGTAACACCTCTATCTGGTCTACTTAGTCCATCATATATAAGATCCTTCTAGATGTTATTAAGCCAATTTCATCTCTAGATAATTTGCCTAGCTAATAGTATTACAAACCTCCTCCCTTTGAGATGCAATGTCCTTGTTGTGAAGCTGTTCCTCAAAAGATTGCACTAACACCGGTGCATGGGTCAAGTTGGCTATTGGCTCCCATGTTGTCTCATACAATGGGTATCCTTTCCAATGTACAAGATATTTTACACATCGATGGCAAGTACCATGAATGCATTTTTGGAGAATTCATTTGGCTTCATATTCCTCAATGTCATCAATGAGTTTTGGATAAGATCAAATTTCTTGTATGGAAGAGGAATATGGGTGCAAATCTGCATAATAAGAAAACATGGAACATTGGATGGATCTTCATCTATAGGGGTAGCTCAAGGTGATAGGCCATTGTGCCAATTTGTTGGAGGATGGGAAAAGACTCAATAAACAAGGTTTGAGCTTATGAGGGCTAACCAACATGAGGTTGGTTGTAGAAAACCATACTTGATTCCCAATATTGAACTCCATGTGATGACAATGTGCATCTCTATACTATTTTTGTCAATTTTGGACAATCTACAACCTATGCTTGGCGTTCTCCACACCTATTGGATTCTAGAAACAAAAGTGTTAATAACATCAACCTTGGTAGCCATTGAGCGGATCTTCATCAAGCTCAAAGGTGTGAAAGGATGCTCTCCATACATGAGGAAGAATGGTATGACCTATGTGGATGCATTCATTGAATTGTTATAGCCAAATTCCACTAGTGGAAGTAACATGTCTCACCTCTCTTGCTCATCTAAGGTGAAGCTCTGGAGCATGTCCTCAATAGTGCAATTAGCCCGCTTTGTTTGTCCATCGGTCTATGAATGGTAAGCAATAAGATGCATTTGTTGAATTTTTATAGGAAATTCCCACTAGGTGGAAGTAAGGTGTCTCACTTCTCTTGCTCATCTAAGGTGAAGCCCTGGAGCATGTCCTCAATAGTGCAATAAGCCTACTTTGTTTGTCCATCGGTCTATGGATGGTAAGTAATAAACATGGCCAGTTTGGTTTTGAAGATGCCAAAGATTGTTCTCCAAAACAAACAAGTGAATTGAGTGCCTCTATTGATGATGAGCTCTTGAGACATGCAATGGTGAGAAAAGATTGCATCTAAGTACAATTGAGTTAATTATGGAGCAGTCATGTCCTTGGTGGTAGAACATACATGAATCATTTTATAGAGAAATACTACAATAGAGAAAGACTACAAAGTCAAATCTTGAGGTGGTCTTGGGTAATTCACAGACCAGATCCATGCTTACATGTTCCCAACATTGTGTATGAGTAGGGAGGGTTGGGGGAGTCCTACAAGAGCTTGATTAGAAGCTTTATTTTGTTGATAAAGTAGGTAGCTCATCTTGGGCCAATAGTAATGGCATTTGATTGTATCGAAGGTCTTGTACACTTCAACATGACTTTCAATGGAGGAATCATGATATTTTGCTAAGATGGTGGTTCTTATGTTTTTGCAATCCAAGGTCCATGACTTTCCATTACAAAAAATGAGTCCTTGGGTATTGGTGACACCTTTGAATGAGCAAGCTCTTACAATTTGTGGGTCAATTTTTGTCATAGCAAAATTCCTTGGCTAAAATTTTGGGTTCATCTTGACCTCTACCACTAGATTTTTGCCATAGGCATTTAGATGAATGCATTTGCAAGTTGCTTCTTGCCTTCCATATATATGATCGTCATGTTGAAACATTGTCTCCACTATGCCCATTGAATCTATTGATGAGATAGATCTTTTGGTAGATCTTTTTGTCTCAAGGTAGACTAGAGATTTGTGTTGTATTTCTCCACTAAATGCCTCCTACCCAATATAGTGCTTCCAATGCTTGGTTGCAAGAACAATGAACAACTCTTCTTGTTTGGTGGTGTGATAGTTTCATATTGCAAGTAACAACTTTTGAGAGAAATATGCAACTAGGTGCCATCCATCATGCAACTCTTGTTGTAGGATTGCTCTTCTTGCTACACATGATGCATCTATAGCCAACTTGATTGGACATTTGGGTCATACTATTTTAAGATTGGTGCATATAGTGATGCATCCTTCAATTCCTATAAGGCCAATGCTTGTGTAGTTCTCCACATCCACTTCTTCTCCTTGCCAAGTAGTGCCATTAGAGGTTGTGTGACCTTGGAGAATTCCTTGGAAAATCAATCATCAAACCTTGTCAATCCTAAGAAACTATTGAGTTGAGTCTGATCTTTTGGAGTGCCCCATGTGGAATGACCTCTATTTTATCTGTTAAGACTTGGATACCTTTTAAAATTCCTCTATGTCCAAGTAGTCTACTTCCAACTTGCCAAACTCACACTTTGAGATTTTGGCATACAATTGATTCTATCACAAAATTTGGAGGACTTCTCACAGATATTGTTTGTGCTCCATTATCATCTTGTTGCAGACCAAGATGTCATTTAGGAAAATGATAACAAATTTATCCTAGTGTGGAAAAAATATATCATTCATCATACTCATGAAAGTGGTTGGTGAGTTGGTGAGGCCAAATGGCATCATTAAGTACTCAAAGTGATCATACCTTGTTCAAATGGTTGTTTTGTGTATATCTTCCTCCACAATCTTGATTTGGTTATAATCGCTCCATAAATCAAGTTTAGTGAAGTGTTTTTCCCCATTAGGTTGATCAAACATGTCATCTATATAAGATAAGGAATCTTTTTTCTTCACCATTTATTGATTTGTCAATGCACATGCACATTATACTTTCCTTCTTCACAAACAAGACAAGAGCTTCATATGGTGATACATTGGGTTGGATAAACTTTTTTTGCAACATATCCTTGATTTGAGCCTTACACTCCTCCGACTCATGAGGTGATAGTCAAAATGGGGCCTTACAAGGAGATGTTTCCTTAAGAAGTTTCTCAATTTTATGATCTACTCTCGTTTTTGGTTGTAATCTTGAGAGTGGGTCATCCGAGAAGACATCTTGAAACTCATTAACCACACCTTTCAATTTCTCAAGAATTTTTGTATCAAGTTGTGCATTCTAGACTTCTCTTATTAGGCCCATGAAACACCTATCTACCTTATAGATAGTTGTTGTCCCTATAACATAGAGAGACAGTTCTTGCTTGTGTGATTTTTCTTTGATGCCAATGATATCCCTTTTGTAAATTCTCACTACTTTCTTTCTACAATCAACCATGGGTTTAGAGTGCTTCATCCATGACATGCCTAAGATTGCATCATGACAAGCCAGCCGTATCACTCATCATTCAATCTCTTTTGATACTCTCCTATAAAGAGTGCTACCTTTCTAGGTAATGACTCAATCTTCTCTATTGACCATTAAGTAACTCTACTTCTTCATTCTCATCATTCTTTAGATCCATCCACAACCTTATTGCAAGAGAGCAAGACAAAAAATTCTTTGTTGCTCTAGGGTCTATCAATACTCTCATTTGATTGCCTTCTAAGATAATAATCAATTGTGATTTTGTCTCCCTCAATCTTTACTTGTCTTCTTTCCCCCCTTCTTTTTCTCTTCTCCATTGAGCCAATAAGACCACAAGGTCAATTTATTGGTGATATTTTTTTCTGATGTGATTTCCACATCCTCCTCTTCAATTTATCTTTCCATATTGTTCAAAGATTGTCTATATGGAGATCAAGAGCTTCTAGGAAGCACAATAATTGATGTTTATGCGCCCAAATTGTCTATAATTGTAGAAACAACAATACTATACTCAAGTCTCTTCTCCTTGTGGGACTTCATCTCTCCTATCTTTGTGTCTTGTTCTTGTTCTCCTTGGAGCTATCGTGCTTCTTGATCTCGGAACCAAATGTTACCTATTTCATAAGAATTGGTCCACCAAAGTGTGGTGTTTCAACATGCTAATGTTGAGTTAGGATTATCCCTTCACCTCCTCCAATTGCCCCTACTACTCTCCAAGCCTATGCAATGGCTTCAAAAACAATGTGAATACCATTACTTCTTGGTGAATTTACTCTTTTAATCCTTGTTTGACATTGTGTAGAGCTTCTATTGGACTCATATTTGTTATTGCAACCTGCAAATTGAGAAATGCTTCCATGTACTCTTGTGTACTATTTTTTTGCTTCAACCTCCATAGTCGGGTTTGGGCTATTTGCAAGGAATCCACAAATTGAAAATTCTTTAACAACTCTTCTTGTAATTCCATCCAAGCGACCTTCTTCCTTTTGCCAATATTGTTCGTTCCCACTTGTTGTACCATGTGAGTGCTTTATCAATCAAGTACCCACATGCAAACATGCATACAAAATGGTTGGTAATCTCTGTTATGAATAATGAAAAGTATTGATTCATTTTTGAAATCAAAATTTCCATTACTCCCAAGGAACTTTGTCCCTTGTAAGACTCAATGTTGCATGTCTTCTTCATCCATATTAATACTCTGACTTCATTGTTATCCAATGTTAGTGTCATTGGCATGAATGACTCTCTAGGTACTTTGGCTGTTGGTATTGGGTTTTGGGACAGTTCTATTTCTTGCATTGCTTGATCACTCCTAAAGGTACATACTTGACTTTGCAATGCTTCCATAGTCATCTTGATCTCCCAAAACTCATTCAATATTCCTTGCATTCCTTGCATCAGATCTTGAAACCATAGATCTATGATTCTTACACATGGCAAATGCTCAATTGCTACTTCCTACTTCAATAAAGAGTGAGTATGATCACTCAAGGGGGGTAAGCAATTTTCTTCTAGGAACCTCCATCCCATCTTCTTTCTAAAACACTCCTAATCTATCAATTGCACTATGGTTTCTCCTCTCAAAATTATTCAATCTCAATAGCCCATGTTCCACCAAGACGGATGATCCACTCTCTTGGATTGAAATCCAAACTCTCATACCATTGCTATATTCTAAGGATAGGAGAACACTCAAGAGAAACACAAAAGAAGAAACACAACATTTCACAATCAATACTCCGATACCCCAAAGGAACACCTTGTCTTTATCATATAACAAAGAGGGTTCACTCAAAAGAAGCTCCACCCTCCAATAAGATACATGGATTGGTGATATGTCTGTGAGCTCCACCCTTAGATTAGTTGTATGGATGAGTGACATGTTTGTTCTTGTCCTATCTAGTTGGTCAAACAAGTTTGATCAGAACAAATCTTTAGAGAATCTTCTTGTAAGAAGCTCAGAATCATATGGTTAAGGTACCATTAGAAAGCTCTTGACAAGGAAAAAATGGGGGGAGAATGCATGCTCAATTTTTCAACAAGGGAGAAACAATCATCTTTTAGGCCTAATTCCTCTATTTAGGCAAATTGGCTCCAAAATTAGCTCTGAAGTTTTAGGGTGTTTTTGACTCCTACCCTATTAGTGGAAGTACTCTTTTGGTGACATCTTTATATAATCTACTTAGTCCATCATATATAACATCTTTCTAGATGTTACCGCCAAATTTCACCTTTAGATAATATGTCTAGCTAATGGTATTACAATCATCTGAACATCTCTTGGACCATATATAAGTCTACTCTAACAAGTGTTGTCTACAAAGAATATGAACTCTCCCTCCAAGCAAAGTATCCACTCTCTTGTGCCATAGCAAACACTATATCCCTGATGGCATCATGGATAGCTATCCTCTGTACTCCATAAGAACATTGTGTCATATGGACCCTTGTTGCATCTAGTGTAGAACCACACTCACAAGTGAATAATGAAGATGCAAACAAGTGGACCAAACCTAGGCAGAAAGTCATTGCTATATAGAAAGTAGTGGGTGCAAGTTGGAATGCCCAAATGCATGTTTGAGCTAGGATCCAAGAGCTTCCACCCTTGTTGCAGCAAGAGCTAAGATATGCTCTAGTGGCCAGTTGAATGAATGAGTCAACTAGAAGAGAATGTAACATATGTTGACACTTGCATTCCATCAAGGAAGAATGCAAAACTTTGGTCCAATTTGATGTAAGTGAAGCAAAGGATGGAAGTTCTTCTTGTGCATGTAGAGATAGACAATCTCTTGTATGCCACAATAAAACTTGGAGAGAAAAGGATCCCTTGTCCACCTTGATCACATAAGCCTCCAAAATTGGCCTGTCAACAACTACAAAATGGGAGGAAAGTAGCGGTGCCAAGAGAGCCCAACTACCCAAAAATTCCATAGGTGTCATTTCCTACATAGATAATAGGCCTACCCCTCCATACAAGATTGGTAGATTGGTAGATTGGTACATGCCAAATCCCTCGACACACATTCAAACATCCCTGGTTGTAATACCAATAGCTAGATATATTATCTAGGTGAAAATTGGCTTGGTAATATCTAGAAGGATGTTATATATGATGTGCTAAGTAGATCAGATAGAGGTGTTACCAAAAGAATACTTCTACTACTAGTGCAGAAACCAAAAATAGTTTGAAAACTTTGGAGCCAATATCGAAGGCCTAAACCAATGAATAAGGTCTAAAAAATAGAAGGAATTCTTCTCCTTTAGGAAAAAAGGCTTACCTTTTTCCATAGGAGGGGGATAAAGTCTTGCTTTCTCCCTCCTACTATTCATCTCATCAAGAGCTTTCCAACGGTACCTCACCCATGTGATTCTCGGCTTCCTATAAGAAGATTCTCTAAAGATTCCTTTTGGACAAACCTATTTGACCAACTAGATAGGACAAAACCAACATGTCATCCATCAATGTAACTAATCTAATGGTAGAGCTTGCTGACATGTCACCAATCCATATATCTGATCCAAGGGTGGAGCTTCTTTTGAAGGGATCCTCTTTGTTATATAATAAAGAGAAGATGCTCCTTTGGGGCATTGGAATATTGAGTGTGAAGCTTGTGTTTTCCCTCTTGTATCTCTCTTGGAGAGTTCTCTTTCCTTGGAGTATTACAATGGTCCAATGATATCACCAAAGACATCCATAATCCTCCTATCAAAAGCTCTCAAACATGATAAGAAAGTCAAGGAAAGTGGAATTGTGCGGAGAAGGTAAGTCAGTCAATGTGCAATACTAGAGGAAAAGTATAGCAAAACCACCTATAGATCTCCTAGTAGAGGAAGATCATCCATATGGAGAATATCCTCTATAGGGGCAATGTTTAAGAAACATGTGATAAAATCCTCGGATCCTACTGGCATTCCAAGAATATGTAGTCTATCTGTAGATGTGACACACCCCTCTAGAAACTCAAGGTGTGGAGTGATACCTAAAGGGGACCAATGCTCCACACTTTGACACCTTGAATCTCAAGCCTACAAGATGTAGCTTGGTAGTCAAGTAATCAAAGGCCTGTGTAATCTGATCTATGGGGTCCGCATTGTGTGTATCGTCTATTAGGGAAGGAAATACACAACCTTGCATGGCCAAAGTAGTAGATAAGAATGTTCTTAAGTGAGCCATGGTAAACAAGGTTCCCCCTGTCGTCTACCAACTATTGACTCCAAGACCGTGACTCCTTGTGACCACCCATGCTCGTAGTAAAGGGAAGCAAGAGAGCAATAGAACAACTACACAAAAGGAATGAGACTCACCAAGAATTCACCGGCGTCTATAAGCTCTTTAAAGATGGATGCCCAAGAGATGCTATTAAAATTATTCTCAACACCCACCTGAAGGACAACACACTTTGGATGGATATCTAAGAGTGCTCTGATGCTTAGGGAAATAGCTACACAACCTCCAAGTGTAGCTACTTCAAATTGCTATGGACTAAGGTGCTCTTAGAAGTGAGATTGATGCTGAAGGACAATGGTGCGACTAATCAAGCACAAAAAAATCTCTCTAATAGCAATCAATCTAATGATCCCTCGTGCCCTTCTCCATCACAAGAAGTTGACTAGCCCCTAACACCTAACTAATCGACTAGAAATATCTCCCATTGCTACTATTGCAACCACTTGAAACAACTTGATAAATCCACTAAAAAAATCATCTACATGAAAACAATAACTAAGATGCTCATATGCCATCCCTAACAAGCCTCTTGAGGATACTTGTGAGGTATAGTGCACAATGCTTGTGCAAAAAGCAACATATCAAGACATAAAAGTTGCTTAGGCTGGTAATCTAATACCTCTAATGTTACTCCCTCTCTGTAATACTCCGAGGACAAGAGAAGAAAGAAAACACAGATTGCACACTCAAACAATCAATCTTCCAAGGGAGCACCTTCTCTTTATTATATAGACAAAGAGGATCTCCTCCAAGGAAGCTCCACCATAGGATTAGGGACACAGATAGGTGACATGTCAGCAAGCTCCACCCTTGGATTACTTACTTGGATAGGTGACATGTTTGGTCTAGGTCCTATCTGGTTGGTCAAACAAGCTTTGACCAAAAGGAATCTTTTAGAGAATCTTCTTGTAGGGATCTCAGAATCACGTAAGGTACCGTTGGAAAGCTCTCGACAAGACAAAGCAGGGGGGAGGGAAGGCCAACTTTTTGTTTGTTGGGAGGGTGGGGGGGGGGGAATCTGCACATTTTCAAGGCCTAATTCATCCGTTTAGGCCTCCGAAATTGCCTTCAAAGATTGCAGGCATATTTCAGTTCCTACTCTATTAGTAGAAGTCCCCTTTTGGTGATACCTATTTCTGATCTGTTTAGTCCATCATGTGTAACATCCTTCCAGATGTTACCAAACCAATTCTCACCTTTAAATCATATGTCTACCTATTGGTTCTAAGGTTCTCAAATCTATTTCGGTTTCTGCCCTATTAGTAGAAGTACTCTTTTGGTGATACTTCTATCTTATCTATTTTGACCATCATGTATAACATCATTCTAGATGTTACCAAACCAAATTTCACATCTAGATCATATGGCTAGCTCTTGGTATTACACTCTCATGCCATAGGATGTAGTGAACATAAAAAAAAGATAGTCTCATCAATTGAACTAGCCATACACAAAGGATGTAGTGCTCGTGTTGCTCTACTAAACTCTCCTACCTATCTCAATGTCCTACATTGTCATAATCAAGTGGACTCTGTGGCATCTTGTGGTAGAATCTACCTCCTAAACATGCAACCCTAACCGACTGTTCTTATAGTGCAGCCCAATCTCACACTTGGAATCAATGAAATCTAGCAACCACCTCTCTATGCCTTGCATGTCTCACTCTAGCATAACGAAGGCACCATTGAACGAGTAAGAGGAATAAGAACCATGCTAACTCGTTCAATGGATCACATGCAAAACGATCAAGTGGTAGGCAAAAGGTTTATCTAAACTCCTCATGGAATGTATAAGGTAACTTATAGAATAGACATGGATATAGAAAATTAGTCTCAAATAACTCCAAAATATAACCCGCATGAGATGATAATCATTCTCATGCTTCAATTTGTATCCCTAGAATGATCAACGAAGGGATAAAGGAAACATGCATAATTCCAAGTGTCACTGTTATTGATGTGATTACTTGCCTCACATGAGCATCTCAAGTGATCCAATCATAATCCTTGTACATCCTTCTCACATGAATCTTTATCCTTTGTGAAATAAAACATCGATGTTATATCGAGCATGGTGTAACCCGAGCTGTTCAAGGTAGCACCACATGGAGAAATGTAACCATTGCTAACACAAGAATAATCATCATAACACACTATACTCTTTTCCATGTCTCTTCATATTTACAAAACCTCAACCTCTCACATCCAAACTCACATGAATAAATATAATCTCTTTAAATTCTAAAAACTATAACTTCTGATCACTTTTAATTTTAGTTTCAAAATTTTTTATTTGAGTTCAAATTTATTTATTTTTAATTTAAAAAAATATTTAAATTTAAAATTTAAAATTCTATTATTTATATGAAATAGTCCTCTAAACCCTAAAATTATTTATAATTATTTATTAAATTTTCCATAAGTATCAATAAAAATACCAAAAAACGGAAATTGAAGAATAATTTCAATAAAAATATTAATAAATCAATATTAAAAATAATATGAATAAAAATATTTATAATTTTCTATTAAATTTTTCATAATTTTGTCAATAAAAATACCAATAAACAAAAGTTAAAAAATACCTTCAATAAAAATATTTATAAAACCAAAATTAAACAATAATATAAATTGACTATTCACTCATGTGAAATGAACTCTCTATAACTCTAGAATATCCTTGCCTCCTTTCCCCTCTCCTCCCGTCCCGTTCCCTCCATGACAGCAAGAAAGATATATCCTTCTTTGTGTGCTCAAGAATTTACCTTTCGCAGTACCCACAAGAGTTACGAGACATCCTGACGCCCGTCTCGTACCCAAGGACCGTCTACAATACCTTCTCTTATATGCTAGTCATATTCTCAGATTCGAGGTTTTCGCTACCGTCGAACTCCATGTTAGCTCCTTCGTCAGCAGATCCGACTCCATGCCTGACACCCTGTCCATGATGAAATGAGGACAGGCTACACTTGATGTCAGATGAAGTGCATGGATTCTTTTTCGAATCATCGAAGTTGATTGGTTGGTCTGCAGCGCAATGATTATACGTACAACCGTAGTCCTTTGAGTGACCCTGTTCTCGTAAATTTTATAGTTTAGCTTTCCATCTACCTCTCCTGCCTAGTGTTCTTGCCCTGTTCCAAATGCTGTAGTCCTCACTCTCCCGGAGATACGATCACAGATGGAAGTTGTGTGGTTCATTGTTGTTGGAAAGCTTGATCCCGAAAAATTGAAAAGGGTACCCCTGTCCAACCTATATTCGCCCATCCAATTACCAGTAGCAGAGCAATCTAAAGAATTAACTCCTATCGAAGTTGCCCGAAACCTATTTGTGTGTCCCGAGGAACTCAAAGGACTCCTGCTACAACTGTCATGAACAAGCATGCATACGAGAAAACCTGTTCATATGCTCTTCTAATTGTCTAACCGCTGGGAACATCCGGAGCTTCCTTCCTCCCGATCTTATGGCAGCCTGTGAACTTTCTGATCGATGGACGCTCAAACTGTTTGCAACCGGGTTTACCTCCCGTTTGAATGCCAAGCTGAAATCGACAATGCAGAAATACAGCATTCTAAAAATCAGAATCACGCGCGTTCTACGAATTTGAGGCATGCAGCTCCCTCTCTACGCCCAGTAGAAAAGGAGCCGGAAGACTTATCTCTCGATTGAAAAATGTCTACAAAGTATCTACACAACAGCTTTTAGGCAATAAACCTCGTATGAGAATCGGCCACTAAAGTGAGCTATAGTGGGATGACTTCAATCCCTAAAAGTTGGAACAAGATCCGCTGTAGAACCTATGCACTTTACTGCTAAAAGAGAATTAAAATCGCCATCAGTGCAAATAGTGGAAAAAGTACTACCTTTTACACGTATTCAAACCCTTTCATTCACAAGGTTTGTTTCCCAGTCCACCCATTCAGCTAAACTCTTCAATTTACAAAAGTGAACGTAGATTACAGAGGTACTGGTCCTCAAGAGACGAGAATTGACCCCTACCAAGCATTAAAATCGCCATCAGTGCAACTAGTGGAAAAAGCACTACCTTTTCCACGTATTCAAACCCTTTAATTCATAAGGTTTGTTTTCCAATCCACCCATTCAGCTAAACCCTTCAATTTACAAAAATGACCGTAGATTACAGAGGTACTTGTCCTCAAGAGACGAGAATTGCCTCCTGCCAAGCACCCGAAAATAGTTGCAGAGCAGTTCTCCCTAAAACCCAATCCCAGTCTTCTTCTGACAGTGGCAAGCTAGAGGCCATTAAGGCAGGAAGTTCCTGACAAGCCTTAGTATAACCACACTCCGCGGCGATGAAAGGGAAGTCGCTACCCCACAGCATTCTGTTTGCTCCAAAAGCTCGTACTAACTGCTGAACCAAAGGCCAGGTATCTTTGTAAGGGAACTCTTCTCGTGAAACCCGAAAGAAGGCGCTGGTTTTCACATAGACTTGCGGAAACCTAGCCAGCGCTAACAATCTTCTCCATGCCTCCACCTCCTCCTTGCTTTGAGCTGGCTTGCAGAAGCCGAAGTGATCAATCATCACACTAGTTTCCGGAAATTCCAAGCAGAGTTCCTCAATTTCTTCAATATGCAGCAATAAACCCTTGAAACACATAAAGCTCACCACCGCTCCCAGTTCTCCAGCTTTTGCAAACATTGCCTTGCCGGCCTTATTCGTCATCTTCTCACCAGCAGGCCACAAATAAGGATTGAATCTCACAGCCTTATACCCCTCATTGACGATCAAACGTTCCAATTCTCTTACTCCACCTCCACCATCAGTTGGATCCGCAAGGCAGCACCCCACAAATTTGTTCGGGTACGTCCTCAAGACACTAGAAACATAGGTGTGATCAAACTTGTGATTTATCGGCTGAGTTATCATTGCCCCATCAACTCCAGCCTCTTCCATATTTTCCAACAAAAATTCCACATTTCCTGGTAAGCTAGGTTCTTGACCTGGGAAATAGGGAAATTTATTTGCCTCAGTCTGTGAAGCCCATACATGCAAGTGAATATCGATCTTCTTCCTATCAGCTAAAGAAGTTCCACCCTGCTTGGAAGCTCCAACCTTGGGTAAATCCTCTTCCCCCTTCCCGGCCATAAAATTTCTGGATCTTACTTGCTGACCTCCCTGCCTTCTTTTAATGAATGCAAGAGCAGCCGCCACAGAGAGCGCAAGCAGCGCACGGATGGGCAGCACCCGTCTAGTGTCCCCAACCACAAACCGCCTCCTGGGCTGTGGAGGAAAATGGCCAGATCGAGAACTGTGTTGGTGATGTACTGCAGTAACGATGAGATTCAATCGCCTTGGACCTGCTAGAGAAACCCGATTCCACCTACGGGTAGTAGCAGCAGCAAGTGGAGACAGTTTAAAAATTCGGACATCTACGAAATTGGCAGAAACCGAGAGGCTGCTGCAGCAATTCGAAGTCGTCAAAAACGCCATCGCTCATCATGGGTCAGAGCCATTGCGGGTTTGGGTACTACAGTTCTACCAATGCTCCCGACGTCCCGCAGTCTCAGCCAAACGAGGCTAAACTTTCAAATCAGACGAGTAAGTTGCCAACAACCGTAATAAATAAGACCGTGCAATCAGATTCACAGTAGCAGCCAGTTACTTCACGACAAATGTGGCAGCAAACGCGTACACCTGGCCAGACAGACGGTAAGAACTATTGCCGCCAATATCCAAATCCTCGGCTGCTCCGATGGCATTTGAAAGGCTCCGGTTCTCACGTCTCCGCACTTCGAAGATCTTTGAGGGTTTTTACCGTGAGACGCGAGACTGTCGTGTTGAAGGAATTAGCACTACCGTAATAACTCGATCATCAACTACGAGAACCAGAAGTTGATCTAATCACATTGGTGGATCCCTTATGATGGACGACCTGCACCCTACTAAGACCGGGGTTTAGTTACCAAGCCGCATTTCGACTATTCGGGCCTGGGTTAAAACATTCAGATCAAACGTGAGGATGAAAACTAGGTCCCCGGCCACCTGGTTCCGCAGTGAGTATTGGCCATTAGCCCACGTGTCAGTATTGTATGGCCGTTGCAAGATGTTAAAAATCTAAAACACACCCGATCAACCTACAGTTGGAAGTGATATTCTAACTGGTACACTGTGTCAGGTCCTGCCGGCCGGGAAACTAAGAAGAAAACCGGGACAACTTACCGATGTTGAGCAGCTCTTTTTGGATAGAGGAGTTTGATCACGGTGTGAATTTGGTTTAAGCGAAAGGAAAGGCGACCATATAGAACATATGTAGGAGTAACCCACATAGTAGAGGTTAAGAATAAAATTGATGGGTTTTGTCATTAGCAAGAGTTATCCAAGTCTATGTCCATAGGAATAAGAGTTCTATAAGAAAAGCATTGTGGGTTAGTGTTTACCCATAAAGTAGAGGTCAAGGAAAAATGATGGGTTTTGTCATTAGAAAGAGTGGTCAAGGAGGAAAATCATTGGGTTCTCTCTAGTTAGTAAAAGTCACCCAAAGGAGAGAAGAAGAAACTCACTAGTAGGAATAGAGAAGTAAAACCACTTGGTTTCTCTCTAGTTAGAAAAAGTCATTGGGCCCTTGTGCTCTCTTGTGAGTGGGAGTTAGATAAAAGAAAAGAGATGGGAGTTCTCTTGTTAGTTAGTAGGAGTCAAAAAAAGAGAAAAGAGATTAGAGAAGGTGAATCTTTTCAGATCTTTGATCTTTGCTAATGTTTGCAAATGTAGAGAGAGGAGCCAACTAACCAAGAATCTGCACGTAACCAAAAATGGTTGCAAATGTATAGTGAAGCCTAGAATCTCAATATAACACCTATGAAAGTACATGTTGGTAAGGGGTTTTGAGCTTGTGTTGGTGTCTTTTGTGGAGGACATATATGGATTTTCAGAGGATGGTGTTTTGGAGGGTGTTTTCTAGGCATTTTCTTCAATATGCCCATCTGAATACTTGGCATGAGTTGACAAATGAGATTAAAAAACATAAAGCTATGTTGTGGCATTTGTCACTGTAGCAAAGTGTAATGCGTCGAAGATAGGAGAACTCTTCAAGAGAAATGCAAGAGAGGAAACAAAAGCTTCACACTCAATACTCTGATGCCTAACAGGAACGCCTTCCAGGAACGCCTTCTCTTTATTACATAGTAAAGAGGATCCACTCAAAGGAAGCTCCACCCTTGGATCATATACATGGATTGGTGACATGTCATCAAGCTCCACCCTTAGATTAGTTGCCTGGATGGGTGACATGTTGGTCCTTGTCCTATCTGGCTGGTCAAACAGGTTTGACTAAAGGGAATCTTTAGTGAATTTTCCTATAGGAATCTCAAAATCACATGGGTGAGGTATCATTGAAAAGCCCTCAATGAGACAACCCTTGCAGGAGGGAAGGCTAGCCTTTCTTTGGTTGTGAGGAAGGAGGGAGGACCTTCACATTTTTTAGGCCTAATTCATCCGTTTAGGCCTCCAAAGTTGACTCTAAAGTCTTTAGGCTATTCTCGGGTCTTGCCCAACTAGTAGAAATACTCTTTTGGTGATAACTCTATCCAATCTACTTAGTTCATCATATATAGCATTCTCCCAGATGTTACCAAACCAATTTTCACCTCTAGATAATATGTCTAGCTATTGGTATTACACAAAGCAAGGTTGAACTTGACATTGAAAATGAGAATGGGTTTGGAGATTTTGATGATATGGATGAAGATGAAAATTGTGCTCACATTGAAGAATGTGTTATATTGTTAAGATGGTGGGACTTTGCCCATAACTCTTGCTATTTTGTGGATAGAACAGTTGCAAATTACCCTAGCAATGGTTCTAAACTAGAAGCACCAGCTTGTGGGGTATTAGTGTAGGATACACCACAAGATTCACGAATAGCATAATCACTACCATTATAGAATTTAGCAAAAGAGGTTGTGTGGCCTGATAGGGAAGAGAGAGCAAGTATTTGGAACAAAAGGATTCCCATGATGCTTGGGATTGGTTGACATATTATGTTACCACTTGAGCATGGAACATAAGTAAATATAGGAACCCTTGCCTCATGTAGTCATGCATTCTATGCTCCTATAGGAGACACAAGCATGATATCATTATGAGCTACTGTAAAAATATGGAGTTTAGCAACAAAGTTAGATAGGGCTAACAAAATAGTGAATATGTAAAATTAGCTTGGTATTCCAAAAGTATCTAGGAAGCTTCTTCGGAAGCTTCCTGGTTAGCTTAGCTTGCATCCCAAGTTAGTAGCTTCTAGAAAGAAGCTTCTAGAATCTTCCAACTAGCTTAGCTTGCAAGCCAATAAACGACTTCTAGAAGAAGCTTCTCGGTCAACTTGGCTTGCAGTCCAAGAAAGTGGCTCAAGGAAGCTTCTTGAGAAGCTTCTCAAGAGCCTTTTATGCTCCCTATAAATACCAAAACCAAAGCTCATGCTAGGCATTCAAATTTTACACACATTCAAGTGTCATAATGTGATCTTCCATTCTCTTATTTCTCTCCTTGGTCTTGGTCTTTTATAGCTACACAAGTTTTTTATCCAAATAAAACCTAGAAAATGACTATAGTATCTATTTCACATATTGTAAAAAGCATAAAAAATCATCTTGGTAGAAAATGAATGTGTAATCTAAAACCCAACCTGATAAAAATGGAAAAAGAAACACAATTTATCATATCAAAAAAAATTGGGCAAGAAAAGCATCTTTGCAAAGACCTTCAAAGCAACCAAAAATTATGAAACCCAAAGCTTGTCCAAAAATTGGATGCCTTGATAACTTCCATAGAAGAATATGAATAAAAAATTTGCAGTTAATAACCTCATCTGCTTTGCAAAAAGCAATGGCAGTATAATAATCAATTTTAGACAAGAAAATGCTAATAGAAGATTGCTCTAGAATATTTTGCAAGATCTTCTAGAGCAACCCAACCATGCAAAACTCAAAGTTCATCCAACAAATTGGACTTATTGTTATCCTTCATAGAAGCACATGAATAGAAATTCCACAATTTATCACCATTCATCCACTTTGTAGAAAGTAATGGTGAGTCATAATAAATTATGGATAAGAAAACATAATTTATCATAATCAAAAAATGGGTAAGAGAACCACCTTGCAACAACAACCTTTGAAAAACCCTAATATTATGGAAACTAAAGCTCATCCAAAACTTGGACTCCTCAATGTCCTTTGCAAAATTATATGAATAAAAAGTGTAGAAAAGTAAGCAACCAATCACTACTTATTTGCTTCACAATAAACAATGTAGATATCATAATCAATTCTAGACCAAACAAATAAAATAAAGTGCAATACAATCACATGTGAACTAGATGGAATTCAATTATCATGCATGTAAACAATATACCAAAAGCCTATTACAACATTCTTGTGTACTCTTATAAAATAGAAGAATCAACTACCATATGACGAGGCCTAAGATCTATGGCATGGGATGAAATTCACAATTCAATTCATGATCACTTGTCTATAAAGACATATATTGTTTGATTCAAAGATTGTAAAAGCATGCTCATCTTTAAATTCCCATCACATACATTGGAGCATTTTGGCCATAAAAATTAGCCACTATTAGAGAAACCAAACTCTAAAGGAACCCACAATCCCATAATAGTAAATACATCTTTGCATGATGAGCAAGAAACTTGAATCTATTGGAGCCAAACTCTTTCATTATTCAACCATATTTTTGCAAGCCTGATTTGGCTTCTTTGTGATCTTCAAATTGCAAGATACTTCATCTTGATCTTCATATTGATTAGGGTGTAAATCCATCAAGAAATTAATATAATTGTTTTTTTGCATCAATTTGTCTAAATATCTAGAATTAATTTGCTTCATGGCATACTCATTTTAACAAGGATATGCAACAAATTATATATGATACTATCAACACCAATTTAAGACCTATCATAATCACCAATGTAAGACCTATCATGACTCAAATCTAAACAAAAACATAGCTTAGGCAAACAACCTAATAGTTGATACTCATATTTCAAAAGTTTTATCTTCATTTTTGTAGCTACAATTATATTTTTTGGTGTTGTAGATGAAGTACAATAATTTCCTAAGATATTATTATCACAATGAGCCAAAGGGAATTCAATATAATAGGTTTGGGAGATATAGTTATGTAGGAATTTGATGAAGCTATATTAGTCATAAGTTTTGCAATGCAAAGAAAACCAGAAATAGATTAAATCACCATTCATTCTATTTGAGAAATTGCATAATCCAACATCATACCACAAAAACAATTCATGTTGCTTCAAAACATCAAGTAGCTTGTAGCAAAATTTCATTATTGTAACAATGATTTCTAATCCTTACTACAATCAGAGCAATGGACATCAAAGATATTTGTATGACCCACGCAAAGTTGGATTGAGAAAAATTCCATACATATTTCACTATTATAACAAACACACCTCAACATCTTGCAAACTCTAGTTAATGTTACCCTTTACACAATCCTTGGCATCCTTGACTACCCAAATGATAATAAATTATATGCAATGAATATGAAATTGATCATGAATGTTATCAATGAATTGATCATTCACTAACTTTTCCAGTCATCTTGTCACATTATTTTAAATAATGGTAAGCGGTATCATTATTCTTATACCTTATACTAGTCTATAGGTTGAACTTTCACAATATTTAAAATACCATATCACTAGAAGTTGTCATATTTTGAGGAGGTGGAAAATAATTCAATGCCAAGATCATAGACTAGAGCTGCAAATTTTCATTCATACAATGGATAGTGATAGCCATATAACTACAAAATACTCTTGACTACCATTATTCTAGAGTAATCTTAAGGCAAGAATCAACACTAGCCAATAGCAACATTTTTTTGAATTTTTGGCTAAAAGCTCATCCTTTAGAGCTCCACCAAGCATGCAATGATCTTGAACCTTGTAATGTCACCATAGTGTTGATATGAGATTCTTGAATGATGGCTTTTAAATGGCAACAAATGATTGTTTATTGTCTGCAATCCAAAACACTAGATCTTCCAACACTTCTACATGTTGTCCATCACATATAATATTGTGTTAATCTAGAGCTCCAACACTAGATAACATTTTTTGCTTAGGGTCTTGAGCCACACCATAATCCTTAACAATTTTATAGGTGACCTTAAGATGATATGCAAGAACACCACTTGAGGTGAAATGTGCATACAAGCAAATATTTGAAGCTTTTAATTGATATATATTCCATGCATGTTGAATGACCTTCAACAACCTCAAAATGATCCTATATTCATGATGATCATTTTCTTTTCTTGCACAATTTTCCCTCAATTTTTCTCCAGTAAGGCTTTCAATAACAAATGATGATTTTTGTGGAGTTTGACTATTAATGACAATCAAAATTTTGAATCCATCTTCTTTGGATGATAATGACTAGTCATCACACACACTCATGTCTTTCCAATCTGATCAATATGTAGCAATTGTGTTAAACCTAATCCAAGTAACACTTGATTAGGCTAATTAGCTCTTCACCTCACTTAATTCCTTGAACAGTTTGAATGATTCCAAATTTAGTCATAGCTTGGACTAGCCTGCTCATAATTTGGTGAAAAAGCTAGCCATTTGGTCAACCTAACAAGCTCACCAAATTTGAGTTGGTTATTTACATAGGTCTAAAGATACCAGTCAAGTCATAAGAAGGGTTAGAATCTCAAGTGAGTTGTATTTTGGAGCTATTAGAGACTATTTTTCCATGTCCATGCATATTCTATAAGCTTCCTTGTACACTCCATGATAAGGTTAAATAAAAAATTTTCTTACCATTCAATTGATGAGCTCATGATCTCTTGGATGAGTTAGCAAAGTTCTTATTCTTCTAGCACCCACCATGGTGTCTTTATGATACTAGGAAGAGAATGTAGAGCAAAGAGATTAGGCTACCATGCAAGAAGAGCTGGTTTGTGTTGCTCATTCAAGAGATAAGTTCAACCACAAGATACTATAGATTCAACTTGATTACAACGGTGTAAGATATTGGGTCAATCTAGAGAGTATAGTAGAGCAGCACAAGCACTACATCTTATGTCTATGGCTAGTCTTACTAACAAGAAAATTTCTTCCTTATCTTTGTTATATCCTTAAAGAGGAGAAGGAGCATTAGTAGAGGTCTTAGACTATCAACTTGAGGAGCCTTTATGTCTTGATAGATTACTCTTTGCACTTGCATTATGTATTGCACCACTCTTCTCACAAAAGGCTTATCAAGGATAGTTTACGACCATCTTAGAGATTGCTTTTAGGCAGATGATTCCTCAAGTAGTTTTACAAATCTATTTCAAGTGGCTTCAACAATAACAAGGAGAGAGATTCTTATGTAAATTAGTCAAGTGCTAAATGCTAGTTGACTTCTTGTGATGGAGAAAGCCAAAGGAACATTAGACCAATTGCTATTGGGAAGGTCTTCTTGCATCTTGTTGGCCCTATTAATGTCCTTCAACATTGTTCTCACTTCCAAAAGCACCCTAGTCCACATCAATCTGATTTTTCACAGTCTGAGGTTGTGAGGCTATATCTCTAGGCATCATAACACTCATAGATATCCATCCTAAGTGTGTCTTTCTATAGGTGGATATTGAGAATGATTTTAATAGCATCTCATATCCATATATCTTAAGAGAGTTTAGTGAGGCTTGTGGATCCTTAGCAAGACTTATTGTAACAATGTGGAGTTTATAGATGAGTTAGTCAAGACTAGCAAAGTAGAAAATAGGCCAAATTAGCCAAGAATTATAAAAATAATTTAGAAGCATCTAAGAATCTACCTTCCAAGTAATGGATAATGTGTATATCAAGTGTGGATTATACACCAAGTAGGTGGCTTGCATGCCAAGAATGCAAATTCAAGAAGGAAGCTTCCCAACTAGCCTAGCTTAGCTTACACACCAAGTAGGCGACTTCTAGAAAGAAGCTTCCTTGGTTAGTTGTAAAAGACCAAGACCAAGGAGAGAAATGAGAGAATGAAAGATCATATTGAGACACTTGAATGCGGGTAAACTCCAAATGCCTAGCATGAGCTTTGGTTCTGGTATTTATATAGAGCATATAAGGCTCTTGAGAAGCTTCTCAAGAAGCTTCCTTGAGTCACTTTCTTGGAATGTAAGCCAAGCTAACAAAGAAGCTTTTCAAGAAGCTTCCTTCTAGAAGCCACCTACTTGGCTTATAAGCTAAGCTAGTTGGAAGCTTCTAGAAGCTTCCTTCTAGAAGTTACTTACTTGGGGTGCAAGTTAAGCTAACCAAGAAGCTTCCTAGATACTTTTGGAATAGTTTAGGCTAATTTTGCCTATTCACTACTTCTTTAGCCCTAACTAATTTTGTTACTAAACTCCATATTGTTGTTACATTAGCTTAGCTTGCACTCTGAGAAGGTGACTTTTAAGAATCTGCTTAAGAAGTTTCTCAAGATGCTTGTATGTTCACTATAAATACCAAAGCCCAAGCTCATGCTAGGCATTTGGAGTTTCCTTCATTCAAGATTCCCAATGTGATCTTCCATTCTCTTATTTCTCTCCTTGGTCTTTTACATTGGTATCAAAGCATGAATGGGATGGATGGAATTTATGAACCACCAAATTCATTTCTCCTAAACCATTGTGATGTTTTTGTTCAGGTACTACCCAATAATCATTTCATTTAGATCATCATCTCATACTTTAAGCAAAATTTCTAAATACAATAACCTTGTTCGATGAACCCTTGCTACTTTTGATTATAACTTACTAAGAACAATGAATGTGTTACATCTATATGATAATTTAGATCATTATAGATATTTTGATAGAGTAGTAGCCATGGCAGCAATACTTGATAATCTTACTATTATGCAACAACAAATCAAACATCTTACTTGATTGTTAGAAGAAAGAGATCATCAATAACAAGAGCATGTAGAGAGAGCACCATTTTGAGAAAGAGAATAGTGAATCCAATTTCCAAAGCCTAAAGTGTATGAAGGCAAGAATCTCTTGGGTGCATTGGAGAATTTTGTGTTTGATTGTGAATGGTATTTTGAAGCCACAAAATCTTCAAGATGAATGGAGATAAATTCTCTTGGCTTCAAATCAATTGGATGGAATGGCAAAACTATGGTGGCAATTCTAAATGGAGCAAGTTGAATGGTAGTCTTTGCACCAATCTTGACATGGGAAGAATTCAAGAGTGCAATAATTGAGAGATTCTAAGCTATAAATGTGCTACACAAGATAGAATGGTAGAACTAAAGCAGATTAGGTCTATGAGAAGCTACGTCACTCAATTCTAGAACACCATATTGCAAACTCCAAATATATTAAAAGGCGAAGCTCTAGATTGATTTGTGGAGGCCTTGAATTCACACACCAAATTGGAACTGACCATGCGGGACCCAAACACTTGGAGGAAACCATGTAGTTGGCAAAGCACTTTGATTCCTTGGTTGCTACAACTTAGTCTTGACCTTGACCTTCATAGAACCTACCAACACACTACACACTGGTGGAGGAGCTGGCACCAATGGAGATTGATGTAGTTCAAAAGAGACCACTTGACATTGTAGATAGGGAAAGATTACAACAAAATGTTGGTTACTTTTATTGTCACCAAATTGAGCATCATATTGTTGAATGTCCACTCAAGAATGGATGATCTTGACAAATCACCCTCATGGAGTTTGTGGAGCATGATGATCATGGAAATAAAGAATCCCAATAGGAAATTTTGAGCCACCTATTGGTAAATTGATTAGTTCCAATAGGATCGAAGGCTCAACCTATACAAGTTTGTTTCACTTGCAAGGTATGATATTCCATTGTGATTGTAGGATTTTGGTTGATTCTAGAGTTCATAGAATTGCATGTCCGTGCAATTAACAAAGGAATTAGGTATTCCTATCAAGCCAATAATTGAAAATATATTGACAATGGAAGATGGTAGAAAGGGATATGCATTTTGTACCTCATATCAATTTACATCAGATAAGGAAGAAGTATTTAGAGCACATGAGGTTTGTAGTCCCACCTCTATATTATAATGTCATTTTAGGTTTGCATTGGCTTTAATGTCAACAGATTCAATTTGATTGGACCCATGACAAATTCAAGTACAATATCAAGGTAAGAATTACCAATTAGGTTTTTGGGTATCTTTGAGTAATACACCTAGGGATAGTCAGTACTAAGATGAAAATTTATTAGTAAAGAAGCCATAGAGCAAGCTTAGAAGAAGATATTCTATTTTTTGATGTGGATCAAGCAATTTGTGCATGGAGAATCTGATTAGGGTCAAAAGTCTTATCAAGTAATGGTTGATCAAATAGTTTAGGATATATATCCTTTGCCTTGAATTGATGACTTACTAGATCAATTGAGTAGAACATGATACTTCTCCAAGTCAAATCTCCAAAGTGGCTTTTGGTAGATTCCCATTAATAGAGAGGATGTGCAAAAAACTACCTTTTGTACAAGGAATGAGTATTTTGAATAGAGAGTTCTACCTTTTGGGCTCACTAATCCTCCAATAGTCTTCATGGATCACATGTATTGAGTGTTGGATGGGCTATTAGATTGATGTGTGGTTGTATTCTTGGATGATATTTTAATCTATAGCAAGATGGAGACAGAACACATGAATCATGTACAAGAAGTCCTAAGATAACTATGTCGATAGAAATTTTATTGCAAGAAGTCAAAGTGTACCTTTTGGCAAAAAGAAGTTACCTTCTTGGGTCATAGATCTCATTGGAGGGGATCAAGATGGAAGAGGAGAAATACAAGGCCATACTCATTGGCCTACTCCAAAGAATGCCATAAAAATGCAAGCATTTAATGGATTTGCAAGTTTTTACCAATAGTTCATCCACTATTATGCTCATGTGACCGCACCATTGATTGATTTGTTGGAAAAGACCTAAAAATCTAAGTGGACCACCAAGCACAAAGAAGCATTCTATAAGTTGAAACATATGGTGTCTTCAAGACACATTTTTCAACCATATGATCCTCAACTACCTTGTGCGGTTGATTTTGATAATTTTAACTTTACCATTGGAGTTGTGTTGCGGTAGGAATTTCCAGATAGGCAACATCCCATTAGCTTTGTGTCTCACTAACTAAACACCATAGAAAGGAATTAATCTGCTTGAGATCAAGAACAACTAGTAATGGTATATACCACCAAAATATAGAGGTATTATCTCTTGGAGAAACAAGTGATAATGTGAACCAATCACTAATTCTTGTTGTAGACATTACATTTGGAGTACATGAAGAGTCGATATCATCAATGGGAGGAACAACTACAGTTTTTTGACATCAAACTTGTGTAGAAACCTGATAGATTCCATGTCATCCCCAATGCCTTATCACAATGACCTAATTTGAAGACTCTTCCTCTCATCACAATGGCAATTACAATAGTATCATTTGACTCAAAAGCCCAAATTGAGTGTAGGATCACTTACAAGAAGACTCCTTCTTTTATATGGTACAAGGTTGTCTTGCAGCACACAACAAGGAATACAACACCTTCTCTTTCAAGGAAAGTCCTCTATTTGGTGAGAACCAAATCTATGTTCCAACCAAGGGTGATCTATGACTTGCATGCATTCAAGAAGCCCATGACTTACCAATCGATGTCACATGGGTGTGGACAAGACCTTGGGTACCCAAAAATGCTAATGGTCATGGCTTAACATGGCACAAGAAGTTCAAGAGTTTTTCCAATCTTGTAAGAGTTATCAATCAACAAGGCTAGTAACCAAAAACCAGGTGGACTCCTTCAACCACTTCTCATCCTATTTGCTTGATGGTAACACATGAGCTTAGATCTCATCACCTCCTTGTTCAAAACAAAGCAGGGTCACAAAACAATTGTGGTTTTTTTTATAAGCTTAATAAGAAAATCCATTTGGCACCAATCTTTGATACAATGGATGCTCCAACATTGGCCTAGATCTATTTTGATAATTTCTTCAAGCATCATGGGATGCCTTGTGTACTCATCTCCAATTGTGATCCTCAATTCACCAAAAAAATTTGGCAAGCACTCTTCTAGCTACTTGGCACTCAGCTTGCTTTGTCCATGGCCTATAATCCTCAAACTGATGGACAAACCAAACATGAAAATCGTACCTTGGAGGATATGCTTCATGCTTTTGTCACTGTTCACCATACTAACTAGGATGAATGTCTTGCAATTGCTACATTTACCAACAATAACTCCAAGCATGCAAGCACCAAATTCTCTCCCTTCTTCCCTAATTTTAACCAGGACTCATTTGTTCCATATTTCCTTCTCTCTCCTCCTCCATCTCATGTCCCTTATACTTACACCTTCTTGGCCACATATCCCAATACCTAGAACAAGCCAAATCTCATCTCTTTGTTGCTCAAAATCATAAAAAACAAGATGTGGACCAACATCATTGTGATCTCACATTCAACTCAATGATAATGTCATGTTTTCTTCTAGTATCCTACCCTTCCTACTTGATACCCAAGTTTGTAAACTTACTTCTAATTGGATAGGTCTATTTGATGTCACCCAACTCATTTCTCCTATTGCTTATCAATTTGTTTTGCCTTGTCGTATAAAAATCCACTCTATCTTTCATGTTTCCAAGTTGCAACCCTTTTTTCTAATCCATCTTCCTTTTCCTTTCATGTCTAACACCCTCTTCGTCCCATCCATATCCTATCAATAATCATAAGTAGTATGAAGTTGATTGTATCCTTGCATGTTGCCACATTCAACATGGCTGTCAACAACATATTGTGTACAAAGTCCTTTGGAAAGGGTATCCCTTTCATGATGTCACTTGGGAGTCTCTTTCTCATCTCCACAATTCACAAATGGCCATCTAGGAGTTTGAAGCTTCCATGGTGATGAGGACGTCACCAACTATTGGTGGGAGAATATGTAACAATATGGAGTTTACGGATGAGTTAGTCAAGACTAATAAAGTAGCAAATAGGCCAAATTAGCCAAGAATCATTTAAATAGATGCATCTAGAAGCTATTTGGTATCTTTAAAGTATTAGGTAATGTGTATGCCAAGTGGTGACTTTTAGGAGGAAATTTTTTTGGGAAGCTTCCCGACTAGCTTAGCTTACATGCCAAAGTAGGTGGCTTCTAGAAGGAAACTTCTTGAGAAACTTCTTGACTAGATTAGTTAACATGCCAAGTAGGTGGTTTCTGAAGGAAGCTTCTCAGTTAGCTTAGCTTGCACTCTAAGAATGCGGATTTTAGGAAACTTCCTTAGAAGCTTCTCAAGAGCCTTGTATGTTCTCTATAAATACCAAAGCCTAAGCTCATGCTAGGCATTTGGATTTCCCTCATTAAAAAGTCCTAAGGTGTTCTTCTATTCTCTTATTTCTCTCCTTGGTCTTTTACACTTATCTTCCTTTATTGTCTTTTTATGATTCTATTTTTCCCTCTATTACCAACACCATTTCTTATCATCGTCTTGTAGTTGGTTGTTATTACACAATAGAGAGATCTTTTAGGTGGACTTTTGTTTGCCATGGCTCACTTAAGAGCTCTTTTATCTATTACTTTGGCCATATTGTGTATTTATGTCCTTTGTGGACAATACACACATCATGGGCCATAACATCATATTAGGCAAGCCTTTGACTACTTGCTTAGTACTACTTGACTGCTATAGGTTCAAGTTTCAAGGTGCCAAATTGTAAAGCATAGTCCTCTTTAGTATCCTTCCTTACCTCTAGCACCCATAGAAGTGTATTACCTCTATAGATGGCCTATTTATTCTTGGAGTGCTAGTAAGATCTAAGGATTTTGTCACATGCTTCTTATACATTGCCCTTGTAGAGGATAGTCTTCATATGAATGACCTTCTTCTACTAAGATATCCACAAGTGATATTTGGTACACTCTCTTCTAGTATTTCTTGTCAACCAACTTACCTACTTTGCATGATATACCATTCTTTGACCTTCCTATCAAGTTTGAGAGCTTTTGACAAGAGAATCATAAGAGTTTTTGGTGATACCATTGGACCACGTGCTTTTGAGTGTGTAATAGGAGATTTGGCACATAGATAGAAATCTTTGTTGATATCATATAGAGGCCTACTACCTATAGAGGAGATGGCACCTATAGCATTCAACACCTGTACTTTCCTCTCATTTTGTGGTTGCTAATAGGTCAATCTTTAATACATATGGACCAAGATAGGGCAGAGATCTATTTCTCTCTAGGTGCTAGTATGAAAAACAAGAGATGGTCTATATCCATAGGTACAATATGGCCTTCCATCCTTTGCATTCTTGCTTGTTGATTGGACTAGAAATTTGCAATCTTCCTTGATCGATTGACAATTTCAATTTGCATTACATTCTCTCTTAATCTATTCATCCATTACTTGTGCTACTAATGCATGTCTTCATTCTTGCTTTGTAAAGGATGAAAGCTCATGAATCCTTGCTTGATTATGCATTTTGACTTGCACTTGCTACTTTCTTTACAACAATGAGGGTTTTCTTAGGTTTGGTCCACCTATCTACATTTCATTGCTCACTTGTTAGTGCATTGCTACTAGATGCAATAGGGTCCCATATGACATGGTTTCCTTATGAGGAAAAATATAGTTATCATGATCACATCAAGGTAAAGTATTTTCAATGGCATAAGAGAGTGAATACTTCACTTGGAAGGAGCATTGGTATGCTTTGAAAATGACACAAGTCAAGGTAGTATTTGGTCCAAGATGATCAAGTGATAGTAGTAGATCTCAAGATTGTGGATCCCACATGGGATACAATTTTGGAGGGAGTAATTACTCATTATTTAAATGGGTGGCAAGTGGAGTGATAACCAAGATCTCCAAGTATAGGGTATGCAACAAGGTCACTTCTTTGTTCCTCTAGCCTTGGAGTTATATGGAGAGATAGATACAACATTTGACACATTCATCAAAGAATGAAGTAGACTTCTCATAGTAGATATCAAGGGGTATCATTCTCACTTCCTTCCTTGTAGCATTCTTTAGATAGTGCGTGTCCATTGCTCTACAAAGAGTATTGGTTGGTGTAATCCATAAAAAGCAATGAAATTATTTGATGCTTCTTTGGATGCTCAAGTAGTCATAGACCACACAATTTTCATAGCTTAGATATCCTGAGTGCAATAAGATAGATTTACTCACCAATATTATTAGTGCTTAGCCTTATGTTATCTCCTATGTCTAATCTTTATTTGGATCTATGTGGTCTTCCTATCCTTCTTGTTATCCTATGCCATCTCCTTTCTTTTGACGTTGTCACTATTTTCTCTAAGGTCAACTTACTTACAGATTTTGCAATTTGACCTCACTCTAATTAGACTATAGAATTTTGACTCAAGAGGTATTTTCTTAAATTTCTTCACCATGTTAGCAAATGATGGTGTTCTCAAGTTGATGTGTAGTTCTTTGCTAATTTAGTGTATTAACTTAATGGTAGTAATATGTCTATTAATTGTGCATTTAAAATTGCAAATACAACATTTTATGAGTTTAAATAAATATTTTAGAGAGTTTTTTAGTCATCTGTATTATTTTATTTGATAGAAGTTATATATAGTACTTATATGACAGTTGTTGTGGTTTTAGGTTTCTATTTTTATATCTATAGTAAAATTTTCATGAATATAAATTGCAAGAGTGTTTGGACATTGGAAGATAAATAAGAGTACAATGTTCTTTTATAGGTATAAAACTTGCAACAATAACAGATTTTCCTTTTGGGTGTGGATGATGATAATTTCCCTTTCTTATTAGTTACCACCTTGAAATGTTGGTCCATATTTGAGTGGTGGTATTGAATAAACTTGCTTCACATTGATGCAATTACTTGATTGCCTTTACAAAAGTGTCTTCGTAGTATACCTTCACTCGCTCCTTGATGCTAGTTACGCCCATTATTATGATCTTTGTTTAGTAGTGAAGTCTACTTACTATTATCAGAATTATCTACATACAAATTTTTTTTTACATGCTATTACTAGATTAATTTATATTGAAACTGTTTAAATAATTACTAACTAACACGTTATAAATTAAAGATGTGAGTGCATGATTTGTAATATTTCCTACGCTAAATTCTGGGGTAATCAAGAGTCCTTAGTTCGTTGCTATCAGTATCTTCATTTGTCTTTGAATTCTCCTTAGTATGCCTTCTATGAAAGTTCTCCATCGCAATATAAAGTATATATGAATTTTGATCTTCATTTTAGAAAACCGGAGAATCACTTGGTTGCAAACGATGTCAAAATCTCTTTTTCTTTCCATTTGAGTTAAACGCTCATTTCAATGGAAACTGTCAAAAGGCAAAACTGCCATTGAACTTTGACGTTTCTCACACAAGATTCAGGAAAGTCATCGTTCTGTCAATGCAGCTATAAAGCTTGAAGATCTATCTCCATTACACTTTGATGTGTAAAATTGAGCAATGCAGTTATTCGAACACAAGATCATTATAATTGCCATTAGAGCTGACTAAGACAATCAATCGCAGAGTGAACTCACGTCCATCAAAAGAGATGATAACGTACATCTTCAAACTTGGAGTATAGTCAGTAAAAGTGCTTATGGGGGTTTTAAGAGTAAAAATATCTTATCAAGAGAAGAAATTTAGAGAAGAGCATGGGAGTAGAGTGGACAAGGGCCAGAGACGAGCATGGCAGGAGGGTGGAAATAGGTGAACGGTCATGAGTATGTTGACTTAATGAATAATTAACCTGAGATGAATTTAGCAAGTAAAAGTGGAAAATTTTAACAATCTCTCCGCACCAACTCGCTTCTCAAGCTCTCCACAGTTTAAGTTAATACCCTCATTAGCCCATGCCATGCCCAACTAGTCCATGTCATTGTTCCATTAGTTATAATCTTGTGCTCCCTAAAGCTGCTCTCCTTTAGTATGGTATATTGATTAGATTCTAATTTGCAGTAATATTGGGCGTACCAACTTCCCATCTTTCACTTCTCCTTCTTGTTATATTATTCTAACTCATGATTGCGTTATTATTTTGTAAACCACTTTTGCCCATGTTTATTATAATATATCTCCAGGAATGAAACTTTGCATGGGATTATCTCAAACTCAAGAAAGAAAATACATCATTGAATGAAAATTTTATTTAAAGGATGATGCATTATTCCATGAATGACATCAATCAAAACTTACACTCACCGCCAGTTAATGCTAGAATTCAATTGTATTTAAAATATAGTTCAACACATCAACATAGATTTTGGGGATTACAGTTTAGAAATAAAAACCGGACAAGTGAATCGAAAAGTCTTCTTGAACGAGTCTTTAAAAATAGAGTTAGCGTGTAACTCAATGAAATTCATCATTTGACGATCAAAGCTGACGCCCAATGCTTGGGGTTTGACGAATGATACAGTTAGAATGAAGGAATGTAAAAGTTGTTAGACAATCCTGCTGTAGATATGCTAAGTGATGCAATAATTAGTATATTTTATATGCCCATATCTAATAGGTCAAACAACATCTCGAAACATGGACAATACATAATTGGTTAATTTGATCGTCGCGAATGAAACATAAATTTCAGATATGTGAAATCAAAATTTTGATATCCTCAGATTCTTCATCCATCAAGTATAGACAATTCAAACTGTATATTTCATGGTATAAAATATTAATTTACGTATATAATTGAAATGTAAAAGATTCAGAATTATAAGATACGATCCCACAGCGTAATTCTTTCTACATTAATTCCCACATATATATTCTCTATTCGTCGTATGATGTACTAATGGATTACTCAAGTGGACTACGAATCTAAATTAAAATCTTTTAGACCGAACTAAGCAATTCATATTGTTAGGAGAAAGATACAAATGAGACACATGGAGTGGGGACCTAAATTAAAATCTTTTGGACCAAACTGAGCAATTCATATCGTTAGGAGAAAGATGCAAAGAGACACGTGACAGGGATCAGGGATGATGATAATAATTATGATAGTTACCGATTATTCTAAGCTAAAAAGTATGATCACTTCGTAATGAGATCTGCACCTACGGTTGGAAGGGAAGCCTTTAATAACATAATAAAATTCTCCTTGACTAACGCATCAGCCATTCCTCAAGAGTCACAGCAGAGGACTTGATTTTATAGGGTAGTTGAGGTGGGTGGAAGAAATATTAATTTGGAACTTAGTCCAATTAAATATAATAAAATTTTGGTAAATGGATTTTAGAAAATGAGGATTAAATATAGTAATAATTTTTATTACTAGAAGGAGTAGCTGACCCAATCTAGATGTGTTGATGGTTGTAACTGAAATTGAAATATAGCCAGTATAACATTTTTCTGATCTTTTATCAAAAAGCTGATAGCAAGCGGATACCACTGTCAAAAAGACAAGGGAGAATTCCTTTTTGATGGAGAGGCTCTAATGCATTTATGAAGTAATTTCATGATGAGTTTGAGAGGAAGGGATATCTTCTTATCTTTTACCAAAAAAGTAATTATACGATGATCTGTGAGAACTTACCTTTTGAATTGAGAATTAGCGTGATAAGTGACTTACAGGACCGTTTATATTACTTTACTGGTACATGATCCATGGCCAATCTAGACTATTTGTTGCGAGCAAACCTGCCTAAGCTAAATCATCTTTCCAATATCGATATTATTACACTTGGACCATCTTGAAAGTCATTTTTGAGCTAGACCTTTGTATCGTTTTAGCGGGAAGACTCCAAGATAACACACAAAATCTATATTTTATTTTCTTGAACTCTATTATATATAATATATTTTATATACTATAAACGGACCACCAAGTTCACAATCAAGTTAAGTTAGTATAGTTAGATATTACTCTAGGATATTGAACTACACCCGTACAAGACAGTCGGTAGTAGAAAAATTACGTTTTTGTTGAATATACCTTGAATAGTTTGAAATCACAACATCAGAAACCAAATTGAGATGATAGTACCCACACATGAAATCTTGCATCTAATAAGGTCTCAAAGTGAAATCCGAATGATAATTCATGGATGCCCGTAGGCAAGGTTTGTTTGAAAATTGAAACGTCCCATGTAAAATTAGGTTGAAAACATCTGTTGTAATTTAAGGCGTATAATTTGTAATTTTATATTATGGATTTTACGGATCCTCCATAGCTCATTAAAAAAGAAGAACGTTACAGGTCATGTTTTGTATTTCCTATAAAATGTTTATGGCATCTGACTTTCCCCCGTTAAAGCTAGCTCTACTCCCGCATGCTACCCAAAATTAATTGTACAATCTAACCATAAATTCGTTTCCGGATTCATACAGGTTTGAAAAACTTAAATCTGAAACCCCCTATTAGATTTGAAAGATTTACTCGCATCCCAATTTGGATATTTCGAGAAAACTATTCTGTAGATTTTTATTGTTCAACTTTCTGTGATTTCGGATCATAATGTACATTATTTAGCTATGTCTTTATTTGATTGTGTCGTTGGTAAACTACTTGTCAGTTGAAAAATACGTTTAATCCAGACGAAAATGTTCATGAAAGGGAACATGTGCTGGACGCCTTCTCAAGGCATCATTGCTTTGAAATACGGTGCTTGGTGAGATAGTTGACTAGCTAATCTAGCTACAGTAATCTATTATTCCATAATTCATCATCCTACGGCTGATGTCACAAGCCCTAAGCAAATTAGCGGCGGTTGCAGGAGTGTCTATTCTCCCCCTCTCAATAGATGTTTTGAAGTCCCGCTGATTTAGCTACAGTCGCAATTTCAGCTGGAGCAAACAAGCCTTGCGTAATCACCGCTCAACTCTCCTCTGCAGAGTGTGGATCAATGAAATGTTGATCCTAACTTCGCCTTTTTGCACCGTGCGATGTACACGGATTGCTGAGATGGCAAGAAATCTAACGTCGATCTGCTGGACTGGAAATAACAGAAACACACTTCTTTGTCCTTCTTTGCTCATGCTCTTTTCAAATTGGAAAGACATTTGCGAGAACCCTCATCCGTCGATTCTACTTGATCGTTGCTCGAAATTGATCGATTGTTCCTTGTTTTTGAACTAGACTCTCCCGCTGCCTTCGGGACGCAGATTCTGTTCCTCGATCACTCAGTATATAAAGCTTTTGCTTGGCACCATCTCAGCATTGCGTTTCTCGCGTCTCTTGCATCAAACTCATCTGAAGTTCAGAAATTCAAACCTCGCCACTTTGGAGCCGAACTCGGAGGGAGTTGCATGAAATTTTGAGATTTTCATCTTCGAAGGATTGGTTCGCCGAATTGGCGCTACTCACTGCCTTTACAAGACTTTTGGGTCAATAGTCGAAGGACGGAAGGATGTCTGGACGAGGAAAGGGAGGAAAGGGGTTGGGGAAGGGAGGAGCTAAGCGTCACAGGAAAGTTTTCAGGGATAACATCCAGGGAATTACAAAGCCTGCTATCCGAAGGTTGGCGAGGAGAGGGGGTGTGAAGCGTATCAGTGGGTTAATTTATGAAGAAACTCGCGGAGTGCTCAAGATCTTTCTCGAGAATGTTATCCGTGATGCTGTGACTTACACAGAGCACGCCCGCCGAAAGACTGTCACGGCCATGGATGTCGTCTACGCCTTGAAGAGACAGGGAAGAACTTTGTACGGGTTTGGAGGCTAAGACCGCAAGGAGTTGCGAATCGAATTCAAATTAGTTTCCGAGTTTTCAAGATCTTGTTACCTGCTCCGTCCCGCACGAAGTTATCTTCTTTGGGAGATCGGTGAAGGATAGGGCTTTTGTTCCTCATGAACCGAGTTGGAATCAGCTCGGCTTTCCTGTATAAATTAACTCATAGAAACTAGGGTACATGGGGGCCTTTGGGTTCCGTTCCCTTAGGGCTGGCCTTTTCGTGTAGTTCACCCTAGAAATGTGCACTTCCATGTAAAGTAACGTCGTTGCGACGCGATGAAATACGAATCTTACCACCAAAAAGCAACATCCAGTTAATCCGCACATTGAAATCATGTATGTTATTCGTGCATACGTCGCATCTTTTACTATTACAATTGAAGCATACAATTAGAAACAGGCAACCTCAAGTCCACTCGAGATTTAGAACATGCATACAATATGCACATGGAAAGGGGGCGCAGAGTGGCGTCAATAACTGCTATCTCACGTTAAGCATGCTCGGCTTATCCCTTTTACCTTTTTCATCTCTCCCTTGTGCGGCTTGATGTGGTCTTCCCATAAAGGTTTTATGGTTTCTATGCGGTAGTCCTCTGTCCATTCTCGGCTATAATGCAATTAAAAGAACATACTGCCTTCGATTGGTGGAACAGCAATTGAAGTGGACATATATCTTGTCCTGTTTACGAATTTATGAAAGTTATCTTATGCTGCATATAACTTGCGGTAGATCAAGCACCTCTCCGACAGCATAAGTTATGGTCCATGCTCACTAGCCCGGTTTATAGGTAATGATCGTTATTCTCTACAATAATTCACGTTCTCACTGAAAAGTTGCATCTTGACTAGATGTTTAGATACTTCTCTGGAGTATCGGTATACAAGATACAGCGAAGGAAAAGACATGTCAAATCAGTCACCAAAAGACAGAAGTGTTCTTTAAAATAAAAATACGATGGATAGTATTGATTCTTCAACACCTAACACGTCAAATTGACTGAATCTAGGAATCGAAATCACGCATCTGGTGCACATCGTCCTTCTTGTTCGAATTATTTTCCCCTTTCGAAAGGGTTGCAATGCCAGATTGAGCATGAAATACCTCCCAATTCTGCCCGTCGTAATGAATTTTCTCTACACTTTTCAAGGTCCCAGGGTCAACACAGTTCACAGTTATACCAAATCCATCAGGATTGGAGCGAGGAACATAGTAAGAGCATATCCCACAGACCTTGCAAAATAGATGCTTGGCAACGTGAGTATTAAATGTGTATAAGGTCAGCCACTGCTCAGAGCCTTCCTCCAATTCAAATTGCGAAGCAGGAACGATGAAGTGAACGTTTTGACGCATATGACAATTGGAGCAGTTACAATCCCAGATCTTTACTTTGGATGGAGCCCTCACTTTCCACCTCACTCGCTTGCAGTGACAACCTCCGTGATGAATGACGTTCTCCTCCGTCATTGCTGCAGCGGCAGATTCAAGTATCCGGAACTCCCTAGAAAGAGCAGCATCAATCACCGCAATGAACAGCAACAGTTTTTTCAGTTGAATGTACAGAGAAATATGATTTTTACAAGGAACCAGAATCCAGGGAAGCAAAATCGTATCTGAAGTTACTTACGAGCTTTATCAAAATGAATTCTAGCAAGGGCGAAATCATCAAAAGCCAGGCTAATTCTTTCGTCTAGTGAGCTTGAGACTGAGCTCTGGATGCAGATATCCGTAAATAACACCAGCTGTATCTGAATACTAACTGTTCGATATGCTAGATGACTACTAACTGTTCGATATGGGAAGTGATTGGATGAGATTCTGCATAATAGCAACATTGAAATCAGATGGAATTGCGTGACCCTACTAGTCCTGAAAGGTCTGAGGTGTCACACACGATGGAGAGCGCTTGAGCTCGACACTAGTCGTCCAATTTCGCACCTCCAATGCGGCGGAGGAGGGTAGTATATTTGAGCGTGAGCACACAAGCGGGACGGATTGATCGAGGAGCTCGATAGAAACTAGAGGGAGTTAAGATTTGTGACATCCGCCAAGTGCCAAGTCGAGTTCGAAGTTTCAGACCTGCCCTTCGGACCAGAAGACTAGGTAGAATCTCAGCTCAGGGGACCGTGGACTCAAATCTCCAACGAAACTTGCAATGCAAATTACCGTAGGGAGGTCCAATAAACCCTAAACCTCTCATTAAGGTAGGATTTTGTCCTCCGTTAAAAGTTTGTTAAATCTGAATTTACAATTTCTTTTCCATTATGGTCAATCCCAATAAATGTAGTTTATAGTTTTATAGTGTAAGGAATATGAAGAACCGTAAAGGGATTATAGTTCTGTCGAATGCATAATTTCTCTTCTTGCTTTTTAGGTTTAATTTTAGAGGTCCAGGCATATGAACGTGGGATGAGGTTGTATAGTTGAGAAGACCTCACCATTCTTTTTATATCCTTTCTGTTTCTTATGTACTACTTTTCTCATATAAACATATGGAAACAAGAAATAAGTAAATAAGAAAGGATTAAAATATGTAAAAGGAGATCTATATGAATTTTAGTTAGGGGAATTTTCCCACGCATTAATTTCTTATTTAAGATTTATGTTTTCCAATTCAATTATTTCATTCGAGCTCCTTCATGACGAAGTTGAGAGGTTTCGCGAGTGATTTAAGACAGGATATGATATTTTCTCACAAAGGGATCGAAAAAGATAGATTGCGGAGTGAAGCATAGTTTAAAGCTATGATAATGTATTCCGTAACTTTCTTTCTTATATTGACTTTCATTTCATGAAAAAATATAATATGTTGAAATCATCCATTATAATATGTTGAATTTATGTATGAATATAGTTGGTCTAAAATCTAATATATTATAATAAAATAAATAATAATTTAATAAGTGATTATCTAATATAGTGATGAAATATGAAATACAGTATCTTATGAAATTATTTTTTTCAATATTATAGCATAAATATTTCAAGACGTCTTATAGCATTTCACCTGACGGTGAAACCGGTCAATAAATAATTAGCATGGGGTCCAAGCCTTTGCACGAGTTGGACCTCTTCCTAACTTCATATGAGATGAGTTTATTCTTTAGTGTAAGTGTTTAGCGACAATCCCTAATGTTTCTTAACTTCACGGTCAAAAAATTCATTATTGTTACAAAGTAGACCTACATATAATCCCAATGCATACAAATGCTAATTCGTATCTATTATCAGTGTTATGAACATGCTAATCAATTTATCGACTGGCGTTGACAAATTGATCACAATCAAGACTTGCAAAGAAAGTGGCGGTCCAAAATGAGATTATGCAGCAGAAAAGAAATCTTCCATGCATTTTAAACTTCATGCTATACCCTGAAATGGCGTTGCCGAGACTTAAGTTGGAGCAACCTCGCTACCAAGATGTGAAAGACATAATTAGTTGGACTTTTGTACTAAGACCAATTCGGCTACCAGGATGATTTGTTTAATTCTATGACATCAGCTATCTATTGGAAATGATAACGAGAGAAGGATCGATGACTCAAGTTCTGATGGTCTAACCAGCCCCAGGATTTGGACCAAGAGGCATGCGCGTTCTTAATCGGCTGGTGGACTTTGAAACGCGTGATGCAAACATTGTAATTGTAGAATGATTGTGGAACTGACACCTCCAGTGGCTCGTTTCCTGGACTTCGTAGATGGGAAAAGGTAGTCTGAGAATCCATAAACAAATGTGCGCTGTTGTGTGAAAAACCATGTGGACTGAATCAGAGGTTGACAGGCCGATTCAATGCTGTTTCATACAGGAAGATTCAAGAAGTTCCAAGTCTTTGTGTCTTACTCAAAATTGCTAATTGGAGTTTAGTAAAGCATGAAGATGTTCTTACTTACTTGATGGGACGTCTCAGTTCACCATCCGGAAGGAAGCTAACAGAGAGAGAGAAGGAAATCGGGCCAAACCACGATGCCCCTCGTATGAGAAGAGAGAATCTTAACAAAGAGAGAAGTGTAGGCTATCACTCTCACTGCTATCAAGCAGAAAGAAAGAAAGTTAAAGAAAGAGGCAGCGACAAAAGTGAAGTTAAAGAAGCAGCTGTGGAGCCAGCCAGAACAAATGTTTGAGGACCTGTTGTGGCAGCGAGAAGGCCCAAAGAGATTGCTGCACCTCTCTATACACTACTCTGTATGCAAGACCCGAGTGAAGAAACAAGTTGCTCTGGTCAAGATCTCCAATCTGCTCACCACCCATGGAAGGCCCAAATCCACGTGGGTTTAGATTTGGCTAGCCCTTTTGGCTGTCTCGTCCCAGCTGCAGGCAGAAACCTGCAACACCCATCTTCATGACCTCGAGAAACAATTGCACTCTCAAAGAGGTTTTCGTTCATTTGAGTAGAGTACAAAGTCTCCCGTTCTTGTCCTGCACTTTAATAGTTGATGGCTAAACTGGGGGATTCACTATCCTGAATGGCATCAACTAAAATTTTACTTCCATAGCTTCCTTAAATTGTATCGCTAAGAAAGCTGAGCTAATGTCAATATGCATCTTGATGAACTACCTAGGTACTCTATCTATCAGCAGGTATCAGGCTCCTGGGGCTAGGGCAAGTACCCTAGCTCTAGCCCCAGGCAATCAGACTCTTGTATCGTCCATTCTTCCTCAGTACTGTCCGCAGCAGACGACCTTTATGCGTATAGACAGGCTGAAGTTCTCTAGATGTCACCCACATTGAGCCTCAAGTTTGAATGATCCGCAAGGGTAAAGGTTGTCCCCAACGAGCATTTTACCCGGAAAATGTCACGAGAGAAAAAGCCATGTCTGTTTGTACACTAAGTTGACCTTTAAGGTAGGTGGACATACACTAATGCGCAGAGTAGTGAGTCTGTATGTAAGCTTGGGTGACGTTCGGCCCTTCGGACCCACAAAGTGCGTAGCACCTCTCCCTAGAGTATCGCGCCGTTTGGACCATAGAGTTCGGGCTTTAGCCGATACCAGAGCGCCCTCGACCGTGCCGGGCCCATGTACCCAGACTTGCCCAAATAGAGAGCTAGTTCCTACAGTTCGGCCCCCGACGCTTCATCTTCTTCCTGAGATGTGTCCAGCTAAAGAAACTAGATGTTCTCAACGTCAGGCTGTTGCTGCAGCTGCTAGCATACTTCATGGCCGTGAAGCTCCGCTTGCTCTTCTCCGTCCGTCGTGCTTGTAGTATCACTATTAGCGCCAGGATCCCCCTTTCGAGACGCGCTAACCACCTTAGGGAAGTTGTAAGTGCACCTTAGGTCGTTATAGCCGCCACAGCTACCTGAACACCTGGTTTGGTAGAAAGAAGCATTAGATCCAGAGCTGTACTGCTAATCACAAAACCCTGAATAAACTGCTTCTACCATTCACCAACCTTGGTCGATCTGGTAGGCTAAAATTGAAGCCTAAGAATGTCACTAGTAAGATCTGCACCTAACAAATTATGTAATCCACACGAACCCCACTTAACCAAGAGCTTGGTAGAAGTCTACCTGATAACAGGTTTGGACCGTTTACTCCTCTATCACGACAAGTTGTTCAGGTATTGGAAATTGGAAACGTAATACTCCTAGTTTTCCTTCAACCTGCACTTGCTACATGACCCAGCTTTGCACGGGCATTTCTGACCATACGCTTTGCCTGCTTCAACTTGCCAACCCTCTTGAAACTCTGGTACACGATTGTACAAGTTCGGATATCTAAGGTGTCTGGTCTCTTCAGTATGTCCTTCAGCAGCTTGAAGGACTCGTCCAGTAACTGGCCCGACTTGCAAAAGGCATCTATGAGAATACAAAACGTGATCACATCCGGAACATAACCCAAGGTTACCATTTTCTGGAAGAGCTCATAGGCTTCTGCTACTCTACCCTCCTTGCAAAGTCCATGGAGCCATGAGTTGAATGTCACTGTATTGGGAGCACAACCGTTGAGAGTCATTTCAGCAGAGAGATGAAGAGCATCGTCAATTTTGCCCGCTCTGCATAATCCGACTATCAGAGAACTATATGTAAAGACGTCAGGTTGACACCCCACTGACCTCATGAACTGATACAAGTTGAGGGCAGCAGAAAATTCCCCAGACTTACATAACCCTGGAATAAGGGTATTGTAAGTTACAAGATCAGGAAGACAACCTCTTTCTATCATCCCTTCATACAGCTTGCAAGACTCCACAACTCGTCCTGACTTCCTCAAAGAGAAGATCAACGAATTGTACGTGAAGACGTCTGGATTGCAACCCTTGCCCACCATTGTTTTGAAAAGGAGCAGTGCATCATCCACATGCCCTGCTTTACCCAGGCTGTGAATGAGGGAATTGTAGGTCCAGGTGTCTGGTAAGCAATCCTTGTCATTCATCTCATCCAGCAGTTTAAGAGCTTCAAATACATGCCCTGCTCCTCCAAGCCCATGAATCATAGCGTTATAAACAATACCTCTCGACTCACACTTCTGTTGTTTCATAGCTCTGAATATTTCCCGTGATTGTTCGATTCTCCCTGCCTTACAGAATCCCATTATGAGACGAACATAGGTATGGGAGTCAGGCTTACAGCTAGCCGGCAGCATGTCTTCATAAATTGCATAAGCTTCGTCGTGATGTCCTGCCTCCATCAACACACTAATGAGTCTGTTGTAAATGTAAACCGTGGGTGGGGACTTCTCCCTAGGAGTGATGTCGCCAACCTCCACACCGAAAGATCGGCCACTGCCATATTGGCACTTCAGCTGCTTTGTAACGTCTTGCAGCACGGACCGAACAATTTTTGTCTCGCCGGAGTAGTCTTCATATAAACTGACAGCTTCTCTTGTCCAATTGAATTCTGCCTTCTCTGGAGATTCAAACTCAGGCCTCAGTCCCTGCACTAGTGCTCCTGAATTTCCCCGCGATTCTTTTATCAGGGGAAAATTCAGCGCCTTCTCGGTTGGCAGGAGAGAACTCGAAGATCTACGCCCTCCACAGCCGAATCCGGTACCTAAACCTCGAGCAGCACCAATCTGCTTCAGAATCTGAGAAACAGCTGGGCTTAATCTACCAGTAGCCCCGTCTATCATTTTGATAAAACTCTCCGCACCCTAATCCCTGAAAAACGCTTGTTACCATCCTTCACATGATCTCCCCTCGCCTCCCAACATCAGCAGCTGCTTTGCTGCCTGGAATTCTACACGTCTTAATCAACACCAAACTTAAGTATCCTGCATTGTTCATTCTCAGTTCCGAATACTAGCTTGGGTTTAGCACGAGACTTCGTCTAGGATTCCCACAAATGACGGCGCCCACCAATCCAATGCTCCAAATGCCTAGTAAGTCGAGAAGGCCTGTGCTCAGGGAAAAATAGACCACCATCGGGGAGTATCTTCGTCTTCTTCCGTGAAGAATTTCTTCATTGCTTGATCTGATTGGAACAGATCTGGAATCAGTTAGCTTGAGGAACTACCTCGCTCAGTCTCCTGCAGACTGCTAGGAACAACTGCTTATGGCCTACTGACTACCTCCGTTCGATCACGTGTGCGCCGTCACGACTTGTCTCCATTTGCCAGCAGAATTACAGAGTTAGTGGTAATTTGTCTTTCGTAGACCATAACTTCCGGAATATCCAAGCTCCTCCCTTACATTGGTAAGCAAGTCCCGGGTGATTCAGATTTCCTATGGCACGATGTTACTCTTGTATCGATTGTAATACACAGCTTCTGAACTGAACTGCGTGATTGATCGATAGTCATAAAGTGGTGGAAAGGGGTGTTCGAAATTAACCACAAGAACTGGTTATTTCGAATGGAGTCATGGAGGTGACGATCGATTGCAAAGGCTAAATTTACTCGCATAAAATATTGCGCTTGATAAACTCAATTTCCTTGAAATTCGACATAATCTGAACAGTGAGGATTCATGATCATATTTAATAAACCGCGTTTAAAATGCAGCTAAAGTATCCTGTTACATTTGGCGACTGTCAATTTGGCGAAACAGAAACTGTGATAAGCTGCGTCAGATTAAATGTCTTGATTCACTTCCCTCGCAAGACCTGGTTCGTGAAGTTGGTGTTATAAATGACAGATTGTTTTATGCGATGCGAGACACTGGACCAGCTACGAGGCTGGTCGTGTTCAGATTAAATTTGTCTGAAGTAAGGGAGATGCGTACAAAGAGCACTCTATTAATGATCGATCACAGAGAGTCGTCAGTAGTGAGCCTACTCATGGATCCATCAAAGTAATTATCGTTGTATAGAACGAACAATTCTCACTTCATCTGCAGACCGTGATCTCGGTGCTGCTCCAAAATAGTTCTCTTGAGGCTTTCTAGCGAACACGTCGACTGCTAAACTTCCACTGAACTTCGTGATTCCAGTACAGCGGTGCTCGAGATTACACCTTGTTATTTATAATGTGTCCTGATTCTCCAGTAAATATACATGATTGAAGCGGTACCTGAAAGAACCCCTGTTGCAACTCTAAGGGTGCGGCCAGATCGACAATGTCAATCAGTCTCCAGGAGACGCAATTAGCTCCTTATCCCAGACGTACTGGACTGCAGTTGCAGACATGCAGTCAAAAACATACTTGTAAAAGTGACTAGAGCCTGGATGGTAGTCCCCCTGCTACGACCAGATTTTCACCGGTCACATATGAAGCATCTTCAGAAACTAGATATGCAACCGCAGCTGCCATGTCGCCTGGTGTCCCCATCCTCTTTAGAGGTGTATTCTCTTCTGTTATCTTTCTCTGCATCATACAAGCCAACACACAGGGTTAATCGCCCAACTCGGATGCACGTTACTCTTTCCATACGCTCTAGATTCTACTCTGACCAAGTCCGCACATTCCTTTCCCCTAGCTTTCGAGTGGAAACAAAGGTATCGAATGGACTTGCGTCTTTGTGGGAAGACAAACCCTGGAAAGTCTCGAAAAGTGTACTTACAAGTTCTTCATTTCTGAGGAGATAGTCGGCGAAATGGGTGGGCACAAAACCAGGGCTCACGCTATTGACTCTAATATCAGGTGCCAGCTCTGCTGCCAAGGCCTGAAAACACATATTTAGCGAGGCAAATATCAGATCAAATAAAGTACAAATCTTTGAGATTCAGTGACGATCAGTGAATAAATTTGGGAGCAATGGCCAGTTGAGATTCTTGTCAAGCACTCCATTAAAAGACTCGTGAACAAGGGAGTATTGATGTTACAAACTGGGATTGCATAATGGTCCCCGCTTCTCAAGTCGGAAAGCTATATACATGCTGTTAAAGGGCAATGGGCACATGTAGAGTTCCTTGTGGATATTTGTATTACATAGATGTTCTGAGGATTTCTTTCATGAAACAAGAACTCTGTGGTGAACAGTGTTTGTCATATACCAGAAACAGACAAAGGGAAGGGACACAGCAAGGAGATGCAGATACTTCCCACCTTTGTCAACCCGAGGATGGCGGTCTTTGTAACACCATACATTGTAAGGCCAGGTGATATGGGGTTGAAGCCCGTGAAAGACGATACAAACACGATTGATGAACCAGGTTTCATATGAGGCACTGCTTCCTGCACATAAATCCGAAATGCACCATTAAGACGACAGCTTGATAACCAAGAGCTTCTTATGTACTCATCTCCGTCACATCATTTTACCTTTCGGATTGTGGTTGGAGGTGGTGAATAAAAAGAAGCAGACATTTACGGGAAAAGAACTTCCACGAAGGAGATGAGAGAAAGACTCCCGCGGATTTCCTCATGAGAAAACTCGACAGCAGAACCACCAAATTTAGAAGAGTATAAATTTGGTGATTGCATAAAAATTAGCAACAAATTAGGTGATAGTTTAGATTGCCCATACCGTCTACCAACTATTGCAAAAGACGAGTCTTCTTCTGAACAGCCATTCGTCCATTTGTTGCAAAACAAAGCTCGCTAGTACCTGAATAATAAGAATGGAAGATTTCACATTTGTTCCCCAGAGCTTATCCAGAACTGGTTCAGGCATTGTTGTGATGGGATCGATGGAGGGGTTGGCTGCTGCATTCGACACCAGTATATCAAGCTGCCCGTATTTCTACAAGAGATTGCGTTGTCCTTGTCAGCTTGAAAGTTGAACGCGTTAGTGCAAGAAAGACTCACTGGTCTTGAATATAATTGAAAGGAAACAAAGCAAGCTATCAGAAGATATTTGTCTATCCAAGCCTGAGGTATCCTAAACAGATAGATAGTGACAGAGAGATAGAACAGGGGTAGTGAACTCCATCTAAGCAGAGAAACTACACACTATTTATACAAGAAGAGAAACGGGGGGATGAAATTTAACCAGGAAAAGGGCCATGAAAGCTTACATCCAGGGTAGTCTTGATGAGATTTTTTCTATGTTCTGAATTGTTCACTTGGCACGCCAAACCAATAACTCCAATTCCCATGTCCTTCAGCTTTGCTACAGCCTCGTCCACATTTTTCTGCCTCATCCAACCACGACGTCAAAAACCCTTGCATGGTTGCTCAGATGGGAAGCCCTTGCAACTTTCTGTTTTTACTGTCCTCAATCCAGTAGAAATAAACAAAGAAGTCGATGGAAACAGAATCCGAACGGGTAAAAAGATTCATCATAAACTTGCATCAAATACTTCCAAGCTCCACAATAGCAGGAACGGTATGAAGCTGCACCGATTTATTCCAAGCTCAGAACGACTGAATGTTCAGTAATGAGCCCGATAACTGCATCCTCCTTACTACGCCATAGTCATAATCTTCGTCGTCTTCATCGAACTCATCCCCTTCATCATCAACTTATGCTATTACAGAAATCTCTAGTTCAGCAAAAGAAAGAAAGACACAACTAAAACTATCGAGGTTCCCGTCACAACCGATTATACACTAGGTTTAGTACTCCATTTTCAACTCTCACAGACAAGGCACAGAATACCACCAAACCTGTTTCCGCGACGAAATCACGACTGAAGCACCCTCCCGGCCCAATCGCTCGGCTATTCCAAGACCAATTCCCTGCGTAGAAGCTGTCACCACCGCCACTTTACCCTCCAACCTGCGAGGCGTCTTCGGGTTTCCCATAGCTCCGGTGCACTGGCAGAATCAACTTCAAACGCTCAAAAATCTCCACTTCTCCTCCTCCTCCTCCTCCGACGATCTACTCAACTACACTCGCCTCAAATCGACCACTCAACTTTCTGATCAAGGTCGGCCAACTCACAAAGAGTTGCGTCTTTGACGACTCCGCCATCGGTACCTTCGCCAAGTGGGAAGATTAATCTCAAATCAATATGTCATACGTGATTAGGGAAAAGGGATAGAGTGAGGGAGAGAATATATTATCTAATTTTAGAGCTCATGTACATCACATGAGTGAATAATAGCTTTTGTTCGATTTTCAATTTCTATTCTATTTGTAGCTAGATCGAAATCACATGAGTGAATAATAGATTTTCAATTTCTATTCCATTTCCATTCAATTTCTATTCCAGCGAGATCGAAGGGCTATGCATAAACAAATAGAAAGTTATGATGACTTTCAAGTTTTTTAAGGATTCATTGTGATTATTTCAAGTTCAAGTTTCAATTTATATTGAGAGTGATGGGGTCTTGAATTTTCATTCTTAATCCCTTAGTATTCATGTTTGAGTTTCATGGGAACTTAGTTTACAATTTTGTGAGATGAGAATTGAAAGCTAGGAAACTTTATAGTTGATAGAGTTTGGAGAGGTAACATTACTAGTTTGAGTTGGGATATGAAGGGTTTTGGTTTTGCAGGTACAAGGAGATATGGAGAGGAGTATCATGTGTTACAAGCATTATTCTTGTGTTAACAATGGCTACTCTTCCCCATGTTGTCACCCAGAGCGGCTAGGGATACACCATGCCCGGTGTGTCATTGACATTTTACATCGCCACAAGTAAAGAACCATGTGGGAAGGATGCACAAGGACTATGATTGGACCACTTGGGATGTTCATGTGAGATGAGTTACTACATCATTATAATGACACTCAAGATTATGCACATTTCTTCTATACTTTTGTTGATCGTTCCAAGGATATCGATTGAGTGATGAGAGTGGTTAGCATCTCAAGCGGGTTGTATTTTGGGTTATTTGAGACTAGTTTTCCATGTCCACTTCTATTCCATAGGCTACCCTATACCCTCCATGATGAGGCTAGACATGCTTTTTGCCTACCACTTGATCATTTGGCACGTGATCCCTTGGACGAGTTAGCATGGTTCTTATTCCTCTTACTCACTCGATGGTGCCTTCATTATGCTAGAGGAGGACGTGCGGGGCATAGAGAGGTGATTATTAGATTTCATCAATTCCGAGTAGAGGGTTGGGTTACCTTATAAGAGGAGTCTATTAGGGTAGCATGCTTTAAGAGACAAGTTTTGCCATAAGATACCATAGAGTCCACTCAATTATGATGGTATAGGACATTGGATCAAGTAGGAGAGTTTAGTAGAGCTACACGAGCATTATACCCTTTGTCTATGGCTAGTCCTATTGATGAGACTATCTCTTCACTATGCTCACTACATTCTATGGCAGGAGAGGGAGTACCATTAGAGGTCTAGATTATTAGCTTGAGAAGCTTTTATGTCTTGATAGCTCACTTTCTGCGCAAGCGTTGTGCACTACCCCTTGCTTCTCTTCAAGAGGCTTGTCAAGGATGGTATATAAGCATCTTAGAGATTACTTTTAGGTAGATGATCCTTCTAGTGGATTTATCAAGCTATTTCAAGTGGCTGTAGTAATAGTGAGGGGAGATATTTGTATGTTAGTTAGTTGGGAGTTAGGTGCTAGTAGACTTCTCATGATGGAGAAGGACATAGAGAGCATTAGACTGATTACTATTGGAGAGATCTTTTTGTGCTTGATTAGCCACACCATTTTCCTTCAACATTGATCTCACTTTTGAGAGCACCTCAATCCACATCAATTTGGAGTAGCTATACTTGGAGGTTGTGAGGCTATATCTCTAGGCATCAAGGCATTACTAGATCTCCATCCAAAGTGGGTCATCTTATAGGTGGATGTTGAGAATGCTTTTAATAGTATCTCTTGAGCATCCATCTTTAGAGAGCTTAGGGAGGCTTTGGTAGATCCTTGGTGAGTCTCATTACTTTTGTGTGGTTGTTCTATAGCTCTTCTACTTCCCTTTATTACCAACATTGTTGGTCACAAGAGTGAGTCATCTTCTTGGAGTCAATTGTTGATACATGACAAGGAGATCCTTTAGGGGGACCTTTGTTTGCCATGGCTCACTTTAGAGCTCTTTTACCTACTACTTTGGCCATGCTAGGTTATGTATTTCCCTCCTTGGTAGATGATACACACATTGTGGGCCCTCTAGATCAAATTAGGTAAGCCTTTGATCACTTGACTACCAAGCTACATCTTGTAGGCTTGAGAGTCAAAGTATCAAAGTGCAAAGCATGGTCCCCTTCAAGTAGTCCTCCCTACCTTGAGATTCAAGAGGAGTGTGTGTGTCGTATGTATATACATCATTACAAAATATACATTGCTACATAACATACATCACTATCAACATAATACACTATAGAAGCACAACTCACACATAAGTCATACATGAACTCTAAATTGACACAATTGCCTAACTAGTGGTTAGGTCCCTCTAACTCTAGAGAGCCATCTGCTCAAAGTATGTGATATGCCCTATGGTGGACAAAGATCAAGAGATCGGGTGCTATCGAGCCCTATCTTTAGTTGCTTTTCTGAAATCTATACCACATAAAGGATGAACTAGCTATAAATCAAGTACATCTAGGACATAACCACTATCTTTGAGGAACCACCATGAGGAGAAGAATAAAATATGCCATATGCCATCCTCTCAAACATCTATCACATACCAAATAAGTAGCAACTCCACTAGAAGAGCCTCATAACATACACCAAGAGCTTGCACGTACAAGTGCCAAGCTTGGGTCCATAATGCCATCAATTTTTGAGAGGTGGCATGGTGCACAATTGCGCACATAATCTTTCCAAAAAGCACCATCATGTCCTTCCAGCACAAAGTCTCTAGAAGGCAAAACCTCATGCACTCTTAAGATAGTGTAGCTTGTGGTAACATCAAGTGCCATTGGTGTAGTCTATTGTAGATATACATAGTCACTTGGATGAAATCAATAGATCAAGGGTCTATAACCTCCTCCTTTAATAGTAGCATAGCGTAAGGTATCCCTATGTTGAGCAATTGCTAAGTTTGCAAAGGCCATCAACATCACTCTTTGGAAAATCTCTACTTATTGAGAACATGCACCCACCCATATGTTTGGTTCATCCAAGTCCAAAACTACAACAAAATCATGGAAAATGGCCACAGGAAAATTTAAATCTTGTCCATAGAATACAAAGTAAGGAGAGAAGTATGCTAAAGAGGTTTTTTGGCTAAACTAATAGTCCATGGCCAACCAAGGTAACTAGAGATCCCAATCTCCCAAGTGGCTTCTTTGCAAACCATACTTATGAAATCTTCTTTTCATTGTCTGAACCACTCTCTTTGCCAAGCCATCTACCTCAAGGTAATCTTGAGAGGTAGTATGATGATCAATCAAGGCCTTGTCACACAATGAAACTCTCCCAACAACTCTATACCTTGATTTGTCAAAACCTCAATTGGTGCACCAAAATGACTAAGAAACCAATCTAGGAATGAGTAAGCCATCCCTTTGCTGGATTTGTTAGGAGGTACTACCAACTCAATCCACTTGGAGAAGTGCTCCACCATAACCAAAACATACTAATGATGTCTCACAATCAACAATAAAGGTCTAACAAAGTCAAACTCCAATGGTAATCCAATCCTATGATAGGTAATAGGTATAATTGTGGCATAGGAGCATTAAATGATGCTCTAACTTGGTCACAAACACATCAAATACATCTAGCAAAAAATTGCTATACATAGATCTACATACCATGCCACCAATAATGAATATATAATGAGTAAGCTATATGTATGCTTTACTCTAAAATGTCTAGCTCCTCATGAGCATGACATACCAGCTGTTGTCTCTGAGATGGAAGTGATACTACTTGCACTCACCATCCTCTTATACTCAAAGTAGGTTGTCTGCACTCCAATCCAAACTGCCTGGCTTGTTGAAGAACATAATCCCTCTCCTTGGCACCAACTGTGCCATCCACAACACCAATCCAAAGATAATCCATCACTAAGACATCATCATGAATGTCTTGTTGACTTGTACCAACATCTCCACCCTCTGGAAATATGACCTCAACAACTCTTCATGTATGTGTTGAGAGAGATATTACCAAAACCTCAAAAAATATACATAGAAAGATAGATGTATGCCAACCTAGCACCATCTCCTCATCTATCTCACCATGCCAACATGCTCTGGTTTGATCTTGCTTACTAGGACATGAGTTTCTACTCAACCATCGGCATCATGGTTCACCTCTCCAAGTCTATGAATAATTGTGAAATTATACTTGTAAAATTAGAGTCCACTGTGCAAGCTTCATTGAAAACTTATTAGACTCCATCAACCACTTCAATGGTTGATGACCAATGATGAGAGTGAAAGGGTTACCAAATAGGTAACATAAAAAATGTGCTATTGCTCATATTTTTGCCAACACTCTCCTTCATGTGAACTATACTTTGCCTTCACTAAATTGTTGGAGTGACTAGCATAGGCCACCACAAACCCCTCCTCCTCATCAACCTATTGGGTGAGCACTACTACAAGCCCCAATGTACTCCAATCAATATGAACCTAGAATGGTCATCCTTTGATTGGTCTCCTAAGGATAGAGGTAGATATCAATCTCTCCTTGAGCTCTATAAAAGCTCTCTCCTTCTCATCTTCCCAACACCACTCGTATGTAAGCTTCTTCATCAAGGCCTTGGGAATGGCACTAAATCCTCTAACATATCAATGATAGAAGTTCACCAACCCATGAAATGCTCACACTCTACTCACATATGTAGGCCAAGGAATACATGCAATAATCTCTACCTTGGTCTGTTGAACACCAAGTACTCTAAGATAATGTAATGTGACCCAAATATTTAACCTACTCATGGAAGAATCTACACTTCCCAAGATGTAATTTGAGTCCATGAGATATCAACCTCTCAAACACCTCCAATAAATATCTCTCATGCTACTCCACCATAGTAGTGCTATAGACCAAATGAGAGAAAGAGAATTGCAAATGAAAGGATGATGAGTACCTCCTCACCCCTAGTTTATGTACTTGTGAAATAGCTACGCACCAAAGTTACTAATTATTGAAGTAACTCAAGCTACTAGGCTAAAAGTCAGATAAGTCAAAAAGCCAAAGGAATATCTATATTCATGGGAATATTCTCCTAAGCATGTGATCTAATCTTGATTTGTAACACCCATTTGTGCATGTGTGTGGTATTATGATATTTAGTTTAGTATTATAAATACTTGAGAGATATTATTTATATAGAGATCAAAGATGGTTCTACATTAGTCATGATTAGCTAAAGTTAGTCATAGCTAAGAGATGAAGACCTTACTTTAGAGGAAGTGGAAAAGATGAGCACCACTATTTTGGACTCTAGAGTGTTGACTTGGTATTATTCCTAGGTGTTTGGCTTTGAGGAAAGAGTTGAGAACTCTTGGGCCCACAAGCCTTTTTGTTTTAAATTTTTCTAAAGTCCAAGGATAGCCTATGTGAAGGAATCCTTGACTTAGAGATTGAGTCAAGATAAGACCACATGCTTAGTAGAATATACTAATGTGGATGGATATTCCTTTATACTTTTTGACTTGACTTGACTTTTAGCTTAGTAACTTGAGTTACTCCAGTAATTAGTAACTTTGGTGCATAACTATCTCACAAGTATATAAACTAGGGGTGAGGATCATCCTTTCATTTGCAACTATCTCTCTCTTATTGAGTTATTTAATGAGCAATATCTTGAGTCTTGGAGTGTTAGCCTTGGAGGAGTATGATGGAGTTGGGGTTCCTTGCCTTCTTAGTCCATGGTGCGCTACCATAATAGCCATTAGAAGTCCATCTTGAGTGAGAGACATGCCGGCTCACATTTTTGGTTCTGTTGTCGAGATCTCTCTAGAAAGCAAGATAATATTCCGCATACAATTCTATATTAGCTGGAAGGAGTCTATGAGAGCTCACTTAGAGAGAACTTTAGAGGATGAGAGTGCTAAACTTATGTTAGAGAACCTGGACTCATTTGTATACCCTATAGTTCATTATAATGTCTTTGAGGTGATTTTGTACATCTTGTACACATGAGAGAATTTGGAGAGATTGTGTGAGGTAGATTGCAGATTTTGGAGATTAACGTGATTTTGGACAAAATCTCAAGTTTGAGATCTGGACTTGAAAATTCTACATATGATAACTTGGGTTATTTTTCAATTAACACACTTGAAATTATTGTGAGATCAACTATGCGCATTGGGCTAGAATTTTGAAAGTTGATAGGGTAAATTGCTCCCACAACTACATGCTCTCTAGTAATTGAATATAGTCTGCAATTTCTTCAATTTTCAATGGATTTTCCTGAAAATTTCCAAGAAAATTCAGTGCATTCTATCCTACTTGTTGACACAAAAATTAGAGAGAGATCATTCTTGCGCAAGGACTTATGAGTTTTTAAAGTGAGCGGGTGGTTCTCAGACCAAGGGTGAATCTGAAATATGTGTGTTGAATAGAAAGGCGCCTAAGCCAAATTGCTCAATGAAAAGATCTGAAATTTTACAAGGAGAGACACCCTGAATTACTTCAGTGGTGTAGACTCACTCTTTCATGTGGTAAATCCCCCTTCTTTACCTAGTAAATTTCAGGGGTTCTGATATCCTACACCACTTGGAGGAAAGAGTGAGTCTAAGTGCTTCTATGTGGAGAGAAGGGACATAAAGCAAGTTTATGTCCATTGAACTTTTTGAGAGCAAGAGATTTAGGGAAAGGAGAGGATTATTTGACTTGGGTTTGCATGTTGGAACTTCTTCACCAAGATTGGGAGGGAGAAGATCTAAGACCAAGGAGTTGTGTGAGGTTTGTGGAATTGGAGGACTTCCAAAAGGACATAGTATAGTGGAGTAAAAGTACTTTTGGAGACTTTGGTGAAGGATCTTGGAGAGAGTCTTAGTATAGCTACAGAAATACTACCACCTTCATCAGCTAGTTCTCAAGATTAGTGATGGAGATAATCTTTCAACTTATAGATAAACTATTCATGAGAGTTTGCTTAATATGCACTCTAGGATTTGATGTTACTATAGAAATCTTAGAGAAACTTGAACCTTTTGTGTTCCCTAGAGTGGATTACTCTCAAATGGTATAAGTCATGTACATATTTTATTACATATAGAGTGAGAGAAAAGAAAAATTGTTGAGAGAAAAGAAAGATAATGAGGGGTTAAGATGGGGAAACTTTTGGTTTTCTTTGGCAAGGATGGAGAAGATGTGGAGGCCTTTGTGAAAGACTTCAAGAGAGCTTGCATTGGAAACAATGAGAGGAGGAAGAATGAGTGGGCCTTATTATTACCAGATTTCTTTGAGGATACAACACTTACATGGTATGAGTCAGAATACCAAAAGAGAGAGGAAAGATGGGGAAGAAGAGTCTTGGGAGAGTTTGACTTCAACACTCATTGATAATTTTCTTCCAGATCAGAGTTATGAGAGATTGATGAATGAGGTTACCTTTCTCAAGCAAGGAGGTGGAGAGAAAGTGAGAGTCTATGTGAAAAGAGTGGAAAAGTTAGAGTCCAGATTTCACATAGTGTTGAGAAAGGGTGGGGATGATGTGAAGACTACTATGATTTGCATAGGAGCTATGATCACCAAAAATTTTGTGGGAGTGTTAAGACCACAAATCAGAAGCAAGGTAAGATATGAGAAACCTTCTTCTAAGGTTGAAGCTATCAAGATCGTAATTCTTATGGAGGAGAGTTTGGAAGGGGATGAGAGTGATTTGGTGGTGAAGGAGGTTGTGCATCCTCTCAAGGCTACAAGTATGGTGGAACTTCTGATACTTTGGTGGCAAGGGTTGCACCACAAGTATTAGTTGCTCCAGTTCTTGCACATCCACCAAAGGATCCACTTCAAACCATCAAAGAACAACTTGCATATCTCAAAATCAATGTGATGCAACTATGGGAGAAAAGAGAGGTGGATCAGAATTTGAGGAGAGAGCCTAGGAGTTGTGGAAGTTATCCATATAGAGGAGAGCCAACCAACCAAAAATTTCAATGAGAGAAATTGTTTTGGTTGTGGAGGAAGAGGTCACATCCAAAGGAATTGCCCAAATTCCACTTACCATGGAGGAAGGGATTATGAGAAAGCCAATAGAGGGAAATAGGGAGGTAGTGAAACCCAAGTGGTTCCTAATCCAAAAAAAGGTAAGGAGATAGCATCCATAGATGCGGTTGAGAGCAAGTATGAGAAGGGGGAGTGCTCAAACTCCAAAGGTCTTCATTTGGATCTTTTGGCACAAGAGAAGAAGATAGTTTGTTTTGCAGAGGATGTGCACTCTTCTCAAGGATTTACTCCTAGCCAAGATACTCCTATGCCTACTAGGAGCACTTGCACAAGCTTTTCAACACCATCAACAACAAAGACTCCAAGAAAGAAGTTGGGGATGGAGGAATTCTTGATATCAAAGCAACAATGGAACTATAATGTCTTGGAGGATGTTGGTAGTCACAAGGCTAACATCACAATGGGCCAACTGATTGCTTTGAATCCTACTTTGAGAATGAGCTTAGAGGTGGCTTGAGTTCTACAAAGAGCAAGAGGAAGGACAAGGCAAAAGTTCCAATATCAATGGGGGTGGTGGATGCCAATCCAACACCATAGGAGGCTTATGAATATGCTTCCAAGATTGATATGAGAGTGAATGGTCACAACATCAAGGATGCATTGGTTGATGAAGGATTAGTAGTAAATGCCATGTCAGAAAGATTCATGAAGAAGTTGGGTATGATACCCTCTAGAACTTCAACATTTGTGGTAAGTATGGCAAACAAGCAACAAGTTTGACCTGTAGGGGTGATGGATAATTTTCAATTATGGGAGTTCAAAATCTCATGACTTTCCAAGTCTTGAAGGATTCAAGCTATGATTTACTTCTTGGGAGACCATGGTTGAGAGCAGCAAACACAACTTATTGATGGCACAAAGGGTACTTGAGTATTGGGCCATCAAACAATAGAGTCACAGTTCCTATGACTAACAATACCAACACTTCACATTCAGATACAACATCTTCTGATTATTAGGGATTAGATTCAAAAAAATGAGCTTCAGGTGTGGACACAAGCATGGAGGAGGAGCCTTCCACAAATGAGGATGAATTGGAATTTGATACAGATGTGTATCCCTTGTGTGCTATGGATTTTGCACCTAAGCCAGAGATTTTGAAGGATCCAAATAAATCACCATTGACACTTGAGGAGATAGAAAGGAGGTTATCTACTCTCAAGTACGGTCCAAATGTTACCAAGGAAGAGAAGGTGAGATTTGAGGAGATTTTCCGTAAGTTCAACCACTTGTTTGCTTTCAATTACAAGGATCTGAAGGAATTCATCTTGGAGGAGCACAGGATTGAGGTGGAATCACATGTAAGACCAGTCCGCCAAAAGCCATGTCGCATTAGCCCACCAATAGCTTTGGTTGTAAAGGAAGAGATCGATAAGCTCAAGGAGGCTGGATTTATTTTTGAGGTGGATAATTCAGAAGGGGTGTCTCCAATTGTGGTTGTGAAGAAAAAGAATGGCAAACTTTGAGTATGTGTGGATTACAAGAAGCTCAATGTTGTTACCAAGAAGGACTACTACACATTACCATTCATTGATGAGATCTTGGAGGAGGTTGTAGGTCATGAGAGGTACCATTTTGGAGATGGTTATAGTGGATATAACCAAATCAAGATTTCACTAGAGCATCAACAACTCACCACATTCACCACACCTTGGGGAACTTAAGCTTTCAAGGTCATGCCTTTTGGGCTTTGCAATGCTCCAACCACATTCCAACAATTCATGAACAAGGTATTTGAATCTTTCATTGGGAAATTTATGAGAGACTTCATTGATGATTTTTGTGTCTATGGGAGCAAGGAGGAGCACTTTGAGCACCTAATCAAGGTCTTGCAATGCTTGGATGAGGCAAAAGCATCACTCAACCTAAAGAAGTGCATTTTTGGATGCAAAGAAGGTCTACTTTTGGGGCACATCATCTCCAAGGAGGGAATAGCAGTTGATCTTGAGAAGAAGAGTGTAGATTACATGGTGATTTTGAAGGACACGGAGACCCTCAAAGCTTTTGAGGAGCTCAAGCAATCCCTTCTCGTAGCTCCAATTCTTGCTAAACCTGATTGGAGTAAGCCTTTCATCCTCTACATTGATGCTTCTAATGTAGCTATAGGATAAACTCTTAGTCAATTAGACCAAGATGGGCATGATCATCTAATAGCTTATGATAGTAGGCAGATGGTTTTAGTAGAAACGAACTACTCTGTCCTAGAGAGAGAAGGGTTGGCAATGATCTTTGGTCTCAAGAAGTTTAGACACTACTTGATTGGAGAGAAAGCCATCATTGTCACAGTTTACAAGGCTTTGAAGTACATCTTCAATAAGCCTAATATGGAAGCAAGGCTAGCAAGGTGGATTATACTCTTGTTTGAGTATGACTACACCATTGAAGATAGGACAGGAAAGAAACATGCAAATGCTGATTTGTTATCTAGGGCCTATGATCATGATGGAGATGAGTAAGTCAATGATTCCTTCCCAGATGAGGAGCTCATGACAATCTCAATCACTCAAGAGGTTCCAAATGAGTACAAGGAGATTGTGGATTTTGTGACAAGAGATAACTATCCAGAAGGGATGCATGCTAGGGAGAGGAAGACCCTTGTAGCAAGATCTAGACCTTACACAATGGTGGAGGATATTCTTTTTCACCAAGGAGCAGATGGTCTACTTCAAAGAGCAGTGGGTAAGGAAGAGTCTATCCTACTCATAAAGGAGTTTCATGAAGGTTTAGTATGTGGATGACACTTTGCAGGAAAGGTGACTATTTTCAAGATTCTAGATGTAGGTTACCATTGGAGAGGGTTTTTCGAGGATTGTCTTGATTATTGCAAAACTTGTCATGTTTGTCAAGCTTTTGCTAAAAAATCTACTTTCACTCCACCACTTAGATCAATTCCATTGCTAGGACCTTTTGAGAAGTGGGGAATTGATTTTGTAGGTCCTCTCAATAGAACCCCAAGGAACAATTGATACATTGTGGTAGCTACTGATTACCTTATCAAGTGGGTTGAGGCTAGACCATTGAGGGACAAGAATGAAGATGAAGTTGGTAGATTTCTTTATGAACGCATTATCACTAGGTTTGAATGCCCTTTGGTGTTGGTTTCTAATAGAGGAGGAGAGTTTACATGAAGCATTACTATAGCAATGCTATGACATTTCTCTATCACACATAGAGTAACTACATCCTATAAGCAAAACTCCAATGGTTTGGCATAGAGAACCAATCAGACCTTGTGCATGATGTTGGCCAAAGATGCAGAAATGGAGGGGGCTAAACATCATTGGGATAAGAGGATTCATGCAATTTTGTGGGAGTATAGGACAACCATGAAGACTTCCACCAATTATTTTCCATTTCAATTGGTATATGGAATTGAGTCTACCTTAGCTATTCACTTTGATCTTCCTACGTTCCAAAGCATTCATAAGAGATTGAAGAAAGCACAAGGAGATGATACAAAGAAGTCAAGGAAGGATCAACTCATGGAATTGGAAAAGGCAAGAGTAGTTGCTATAGTTTGAGTGGAGCAAGCCCAAAGGGAAAAAAAGGAGAGTTCTGACAAGAGACAAGGCAAGAAGAAGGTAGATCCTTTCAAAGAAGGTGGTTGGGTAATATTTTTTGATTCCATTTGATTCAAGAGAGTGCAAAAGAAGTTTTTGCCTAAGTACTTTGGACCTTTCATAGTAGAGAAGGTGTGGGGCAATTACACCTATGATCTCAAGGAATTGGGAGGAAGACAATTTGATAGGATTAACCATGATAAGTTGAAGATGTATCATAGAAGGTAGAGAGACCTTCACTTTAAAGACAAAGTGAAAACTTAGTCCGGGGGTAAATGTAACACTCATTTGTGCATGTGTGTGGTATTATGATATTTAGCTTAGTATTACAAATACTTGAGAGATATTATTTATATAGAGATCAAAGATGGTTCTACATTAGTCATAATTAGCTAAAGTTAGTAATAGCTAAGATAGTGAGAACCTTACTCTAGAGGAAGTGGAAAAGATGAGCACCACTATTTTGGATTCTAGTGTGTTGACTTGGTATTATTCTTAGATGTTTGGCTTTGAGGAAAGAGTTGAGAACTCTTGGGCCCGTAAGCCTTTTTGTTTTAGATTTTTCTATAGTCCAAGGATAGCCCATGTAAAGGAATCTTTGACTTAGTGGGTGGGTCAAGGTAGGATCACATGCTTAGTGAAATATGCCCATGTGGATGGATATTCCTTTATACTTTTTGACTTTACTTGACTTTTAGCTTAGTAACTTGAGTTACTCCAGTAATTAGTAACTTTGGTGCATAATTATTTCACAAGTATATAAACTAGGGGTGATGATCATCCTTTCATTTGCAACTATCTCTCTCTCATTGAGTTCTTTAGTGAGCAATGTCTTGAGTCTTGGAGTGTTAGCTTTGGAGTAATATGATGGAGTTGAGATTCCTTGCTATTATGGTGCGCTACCATAATAGCCATTAGAGATTCATCCTAAGTGAGAGACATGCCGGCTCACAGATCCAACCACTAAGTCAAGGATTCCTTCACATGTACTTCCCTTTGACTATAGAGGAATACAAAACAAAAAAAATTGTGGGTCCAAGAGTTATCAACTCTTTCTTCAAAGCTAAACACCTAAGAATAATACCAAGTCACTACATTAGAATCCAAAATAATGGTTCTCATCTTCTCTAGTTCCTCTAAAGCTAGATCCCCTCTATCTTAGTTATGACTAACTTAAGCTTATCATGACTAATGTAGAACCATCCTTTATCTTTATATATATAATATCTTTCAGTTACTTATAATACCAAACTAAATATCATAATAGCACATACTTGCACAAATGGGTGTTACAATTCAAAGTTGCCTACTCTATCAACAAAATAAAACTTCTAATCAGGTCCCGTATGACTCCTTCAACTTCTCCTTACTCTTACACAATGTTGAGAACAAGTTAGCATGGATCTAGTTTGCAAATTGCCAAGACCACCTAGGGTTGACTCCATTGTAGATCAACTAAGCAAAAATGAGTCATGTGCATCCTACGACCAAGGATGTGATTGTTCCACAATTAGCTCAATTGTACTTAGTTGTAGTCTTTTCTTACCATGGCTTGTCTTAAGTGCTCACCATCAATCTAAGCACTCAATTCACTAGTTTGTTTTATAGAACACTCTTTGGCATCTACAAAACCAAACTAGCCATGTCTATGGCATACCATCTACAAACCAATGGACAAACAGAGTGGGCTAATTGCACTATTGAAGACATGCTATGGGATTTCACCTTAGATGAGCAAAAAAAATAGGACACCTTACTTCCATTGGTAGAATTTGCTTATAATAATTCAATGAATGCATCTCCATAAGTCACACGGTTCTTCTTGATGTATGAGGATCATCCTTTCACACCTTCAAGCTTGATGAAGATATGCCCAAATGGCTACTAAGGTCAATACTTTTGTTTCTAGAATCCAACAACGCATGGAGAATGCCAAGATAGGTTGTAGATTGCCCAAATTGACAAAAAAAATATGCAAATGCACATAGCAAGCACATGGATTTTAGCATTGGGGATCAAGTTTGGTTGTCCACAACCAACCTCATGTTAGTTGGCCCTTGTAAGCTCCGACAATGTTTTATTGGTCCTTTTCCCATCCTCCATCAAATTGGTACAATGGCCTATCACCTCAAGCTACCACCACATATAAAGATCCATCTAGTGTTCCATGTTTCCTTACTACATAAATATGCACACTAACTACCCTACTTTCCTTCTATACAAGAAGTTAGACCTTGTCCAACATTCATTGATGGCATAGAGGAATATGAAGTCGAATGCATTTTCCAAAAATACATACATGTTAACTGCCATTAGCATGTGAAATATTTGGTACATTCAAAAGGGGTACCTATTGTATGAGGCAACATGGGAACCATGAGCCAACTTGACCCATGCACCAATGTTAGTTCAATCGTTTGAACAACAATTTTGCAACAAGGATGTTACATCTTAAAAGGGAGAGGTTTGTAATACCATTAGCTAGATATATTATCTAGAGGTGGAAATTGGCTTTGTACATCTAGAAGGATGTTATATATGATGGAATAAAAAGATTAGATAGAGGTGTCACCAAAAGAGTACTTCCACTAATAGGACAAGAGCAAAAAACACCTTAAAAATATTTGAGCCAATTTTGGAGGCCTAAATAGATGAATTAGGCCTCAAAAATAGAAGAAACCTTCCCCTTCAAGACAAAAGAGCTTGCCTTAGTGCAAATCATGTGTACTTGCCTTAGATGTTCCTTCTTCTCTCTATATAGTTATTTAGAGTAAGGAAAAGGTAAAGAGGTCCAATAGTTTTTACTTTTTTTTATTAAGGGCTCAAAATGTACAATGGATTATCTAGAATTTATGAATTAAATTAATAACCAATAAAATACCTAATGACTAATCTTTGCAGTTCTAGGTGTACAAATTTAATGTCAACCAAATAAGCCCCAAAACGTTTTTTAGACTCAAAGCAACTTGTTTGAAAATTCAAAATAGTGTCACTCAATACAAATGCATAGAAACACTTAACCTTTCTACTTAAGTATGCTACAAATCTTAAGCAACTACTCTAAATAAATTGGGAATCAAGGTTTTGATGATTTTAGTTGATTGTACTATAAAACATATCCAATTTGCTTCAAAGGAGAGTATTACAACTCATTCAAAATTTGATCTTGTATACCATATATTTGTGCCAAACACCCAACAAACTTGGAATATTGGTGTGCATAGCATCTAATGATTATGGTATGTGGTCTTCAGGGGTTCAACTTGCAAGATTTTTGGTTTTACTTCCATTGTAAGTTTAATAGTACTAATTACATAAATCATCTAATGACTATGGTATGAAAGTCTCAAGTGGTTAAATTCAACTTGTAAGAGTTAACCTCTACTTTTATTGAAAATGGAATGAGTATCAATTACATAGAGATGTGAAGTAAATTTAAAATGATACCTTTGGTGATTGGGGGACCCAAAAATTAGGTCAATTAGTTTCAAGTATCCATTGAAATGTGTATCATGGTGCAACCTCTCTTACATGTATTGTATAGAGTTGAAACAAAGTTGAGTTTCTCATTGGTGCTTCAATTATTGCTATTCACATGGATCCAAACAACAATGGATTCACACTAGTACTTACATTCTTAGTTGTGTGGCAACTGCAAGTCTACATGTCAAAAGACCCATTTTGTGTGCATTTTAGAATTAGGTTTCTTGTGGTTGTTATCTTTAGTGACATCTTGAGAAAATCAATATGAAGCATATAATACTTGAAGAGCTTCATTCAGTCATAGAGGACCATGTGAGAACTTTGTATGGTCATATTCTCTTAGCATGAGACACAAGGCTTTTTCAAACACTTAGTTGATCAATATCCTTCATTTTCATGGTGTAGTTTTCATCATACTCCAATGGTTTAAGGATTGAACCAAGAATGTCTACACTGGATGCACATTTGGTGGAATGAGGAGAACAAAGTCCTAATAAACATTTGAGGTAGATGGAACTTGAAAATAGACGTATGAAGATGACTTCTCACTTGATGCCTTGATGGTGCAAGGAAAGTATTGAGAGAACTATGAAGGTTTGACACAACCACGATTAAGCATTGGATGTAAGACTTATTAGAGTAAAGATCCAACTTACACTTCAATAATGGAAAGCCCAAGGTGATGATACAATCAATTGGGTGACAACCATGCAAGAAGATATAAGAACCTTTGAAGCATTGTCTATATATAATAGATTGGTTTTTGGCTTTGTCCTTTGCGAGTTGATCCTTTAGTGGCAGTTTTTCATCCTTAGTAGCATTGGATTTGTTCATCCTTAGTGGTTGTTGTGGTTGTGGTTGTGGGAACCAAAATTTGACCTTTAGCTAAAAATTGTACTCAACAATGAGTGTTACTCAAACCAATATTAAATTTGATAGGGTTTGAGTCCTGATTTCAGTCTTATGTGAACTTGGATTGTCATCCTCCACCATGATCCTCTAAGAATTTCTAGGTGTTGGATTTTATATGGTGGTAACAAGCACTTGTAGAGTTTCATGGATTTGTGCATCAAGAAATTATTTTAGGGAAAAGAATGTATACGTAATACTCCAAGGACAAGAGAAGAGAGAAAACACAAATTACACACTCAAACATTCGATGCCCCAAGGGAGCACCTTCTCTTTATTATCTAGACAAAGACGATCTCCTCCAAGGAAGCTCCACCATAGGATTAGGGACACAGATAGGTGACATGTTAGCAAGCTCCACCCTTGGATTACTTACTTGGATGGGTGACATGTCTGGTCTAGGTCCTATCTGGTTGGTCAAACAAGCTTTGACCGGAGGGAATCTTCCTATAGGAATCTTAGAATCAAGTAAGGTACAGTTGGAAAGCTCTCGACGAGACAAAGCAAGGAGGAAGGAAGGCCAACCTTTCATTTGTTTTGGGGGTGGGTGGGGGGGGGGGGGGGGGAATTTGCACATTTTTGAGGCCTAATTCATCCGTTTAGGCCTCCAAAATTGCCTTCAAAGATTTCAGGCATATTTTGGTTCCTACTCTATTAGTAGAAGTCCCCTTTTGGTGATACCTCTTTTTGATCTATTTAGTCCATCATGTGTAACATCCTTCCAGATGTTACCAAACCAATTCTCACCTTTAAATCATATGTCTAGCTATTGGTTCTAAGGTTCTCAAGTCTATTTCGGTTTTTGCCCTATTAGTAGAAGTACTCTTTTGGTGATACTTCTATCTTATCTATTTTGACCATCATGTATAACATCATTCTAGATGCTACCAAACCAAATTTCACATCTAGATATATGGTTAGCTCTTGGTATTATAGTATATATGACCAAGGATGATGAGAATACAAACATAATTGACAAGTACTTGTAGAGTTTCACGGATTTGTGCATCAAGAAATTATTTTAGGGAAAAGAATGTGTGTATGACCAAGCATGATGAGAATACAAACATAATTGACAAGTACTTGTAGAGTTTCACGGATTTGTGCATCAAGAAATTATTTTAAGGAAAAGAATGTGTGTATGACCAAGCATGATGAGATTACAGACACACTTACAACATGCTTGACATAATGAAAATAAAATTGGTTTCCAGCTTCATCCTTAGTGGCACCCAAAATCCAACTTCTAACTAAAAATATGACTTTGAATTTTTAGATGACATTCAAGTGTTCTCCTTTGTGGCTCGTTGATGCAAGTGTCGCTCAAGATTGTGGCTTTGTCCTTGGTTTCTAGTAGAATTCTCTTGGTTTCTAGTGGTGTTTGTCCTTGATTTCTAGTGGTTGACAAAATCCAACTTATTGCTAGAAATGTATTTTCAAGAGGAATTTGTGCCAAAAATTAATACTCAAAAGGAATTGGAGAAACTCAAAAACAGAAGATACATAGAGATGTTTAGGGTTAGAGAAAGAGTGGAGATCTTTGCCTCTATACCTTGAGTTTGTGAAGGTTTACTCGGCAACCAAATTTAACAAAGAGTGTATAGAAGCTCTTTGATTTGCAAGATCAAGCAAGAGATGTGCAAGCAAGTAAATAGAATGAAAACATAGCAATGGAGAAGCGTGAGCCTAAAGTGTATCACTTTTTTTATTGCAAATGAGTCTAAGGAAAGTGATGTGAAGAAGTACCTTGAGGTGGAAAAAAGCACACACTCGAAGTGTTGAGTCTCCTTATTTGTTTGTTATCCACTACTATTTGTGTTTTTGTCATATGTTTTGTGAGATTGAGAGTGCCTCACAAGCTGATGATTTTCTTGAGACCTTAACTTGGTAAATCTTTGGGATATGAGTAGAGGCAAAAGTGCCATTGGCTACACAAGAAAATTTAGAGGAAGCAATCCAAGCTATGGTGAAGGCAGCCCCAACAATAGTAGCAATGTCTTCATGTGAGCGCAAAGCTACACTCAAAAAGGTAAAAGGGGCAATAAATATATTAAAGTTTATTTAGTATGTGTGTCCAACTAAGCTCTTTACAAATGATATTGAATTGCAGATATGAGATATGAAAGTGTGGGCCAATATGGGCCAAAAGGAAGAGGTAGCACTAAGAAGGCAACAATTTTAAGGCTTTCAAGTATAAAGCAATTTACTCCTCCATGCATGCTTTTGCTTTCTTCATTACCCTTGAACGCCGTTTCAAGTGTCGGTATCTTCCCGTCACTTGCATTTGCAAGTCTTTTTGTATATTGTAGGTGAACAAAGCAATGATGGTACACATAGCATCCCAGGTATACATCACACATTATTTGCCCATAAAAAGAGGAGTTGAGGTCACATTGAAGCGAAGAACTCTATCATCCTTCCACAAGTTGAGAACCGGATGCATGCTGTCCATTGCTCTACAAAGGGCAGTGGTTGGTGCAATCCATAGGAGAGCAATCACATTAGGTGATGTTTCTTCGGTTGCTCCAGTTGTGTGTAGACCTTTCAATTTGCGTAGCTCGGATATCTTAGGTGCAGTAGGGCAGATTTTTCATGGAGACTCTCTTAGGGCTTAGCCCCATGTTACCTTTTTTTCTCTTTTCCTTGTACGGCTTGATGAGGTCTTCCATCCGTCGTTTTTCCTACGCGGTCGCCTTTCAAAAAAGATGCATGCTCAAAATGCAATCATGTTCTTTCCCGCCGGTTGACGATAAAAAAAGGGTCCTCGACGGAAATTCATTTCAGTGATCTAATGCAAGCTAGAATATGACCAAAAGCGTGACGAACTTCTGGATGTAGTTTTCCTCTGATGTTCACCACAGTTCGCGTGAGACGTTTGATGGACTTATGCCATATTCGACCGTCTTCTGTAAAGCAGACTTCTAACTTCCCTCCTCCGTCCATAAAGAACTCTTGAAATGGTCCAGTGTTGTATCTAAGAGCAAGAGTTTCATATCAAAGCTCTAGACAAAAGATCCACTGAACCGGCATTTAAAGAACCTTCTGAAAATAACAACTCACCCTGCGTAAGATGTTCTCTATCTGCTCGTGAACATGTGGTCTCAACATCCGTTTATCCCGAACTGACTGAGAGGGTCTGCAGAGTTTCTCTGTAAACACAGGGCGAGTGTTAAAATTCCCGTTGCTGTAGATTTCCAATGCATTTGTTCATTGTCCGCTAGCACGACTCCTCGATTGTTTACTAGGGTGCGGTAGAAGGATTTCAAGTTTCCTGGAAGAGCACTCCTAGGTGGGAGAATGCAAAATTGCAAGTGCAGCTCCTTCGACATCCATATCCATAGCTACGTGTTTCAAGCTCACCAACAAATCCTCAGGAACAGGGTTGTTCGACAACAGCTGCAGGGCTTCCAGCTCAAGTTATGTAAGATGACCCAATAATGACAGCAGGTTACGGTTCATGACAGTTTTCCAATGACCGGTTGCTCGGACCACAATTAGAAAAACTTCAGGACGAGTAGCTTGAAGTATCTCTTTGCAGAAAAGAAGCCACCATACTCCGTTTCCTGAAGATTTCGGCATGTGTGTTCCTCCAGTTGTCCTGGCGCCTTCGAGTTTGTGTAACAGCTGCTCAAGGGCAGGTGGAAGCTAGCTCTCACCATCTTCAGTTTCCGGTCTCCGGATCGCAGCTGGATTTCTGCCCTCCACCTGCTGTTGACCTTCCATTTAACCGTTTGCCATTGCCCCGGTCGAACTCATTTCTATCATGCCGTTTCAGGTAGGAGCTGTCGAATTGACGTCGAACAAATGAGCGACTGAGCTGAGACCTTGTGAGCTAAAGCTCCTAAAGATAAATGTGAGGTCACTGGATCGATCCTACCTGTTTAATATCAGGCTCAAAATTGGACAGAGAGAAAACAGAAGACTGGGCAAATCTACGTTTGACACATAGATTGCGCTTACGACACCAGGGAATCGAGTCCCATGATTAAATACACTTGAACATAACTGTGCGATATCGGTTGTTTATTGAGGTGTCAATCCAGTCAGCTTTAGCTGTTTCCCACACACACTGCGACTACATCTCCCGATATGTTGCATGTGACTTTTGCACTGGTTAGTAGCTTCCAGACAAGCCATGATCATGAGTACTTAGCAGACCCGCCCCTTGGTAGTTGGCAATGATAGCACTGGATGCAAAAGTTGAATCACCCTATCATCCATGAATAAAGAGGAGCTAGGGAAGGTTAGAATGAGCTTCGTACTATATACTGAAATCAAAGGAAAGTATACCTGCTTTGCCGGTAGCAATTACACCCTGCATTTGTTTGCAGACTTTCTAAAGAGGTATTTCTCATGACTAAACTATGAGAATAGAGGAACTTAGATAGACTGAGTTGATTTTGATTCATCTGACCCAACAGGTCCATGGAGCTTCGATGGGATCTCAGATTTAGAGGAACAATCTTCGAAGAGTAACATGGATTAATCAGAATGTGCCATGTCCATGATCTCTTTGACCACATCTACGTCAGTTCACTTCAGAATTTGCATTCTCAACGCGGTATATTCCCATCCCAGTAAGTTAATTTATCGGAAACTCCGGCAAGCATCCAGTCCAAAAGTGAGACGAAACCCCAAGTAAAACTGTGTACAGGTTAGGTTAGCTCAAGGTCAAGATCACTTGCAAGAGTCAAACTGTAAAGCCCTTTGATATCAAATTGGGGCGTCCATGCAATCCTAAACAATTTCCAAGCTGCAAGGATTAGACTACCTTGAAACTGTCACAATTCAGAAATCTTGTATCGCATTTGACATGTATTGTTGTGTTTTCGATCAAGGTCTACTGGAGATCTTCGCAAGAGCACAGCGACTTCTGCAGCAGTACGAGAACTGTCACTGGCATTTATCATTCACGGAATCATCTTTTTGTTGAGAGTACAATGTCGTAGGAATGCAGAAGGAAATCTGACATCACTTCTTCGAGCGCTAAAGTTTCATGAGCGCCATTAGGCTGCTCCGCAAGAAGACGCTCAAGTCAACCTAATCTACCTGATGGAGGCGGTAGTCGGACCCGACCGTAGTTAGTCAGGTCCGACTAGCAGTTCAGTACGTACGGTATGCTTCGCAACGATGAAATGCGATCGGACAAATCCGGCAGTGGTGTAATGCGTTGAGGCTAGTTTTGGACTGTTGGAGCGGCACCGAGAAGATTTCTGTCGGGTAAGAATCTGGTTGCGTCCCCATGAACTGTTATGAAACTGCCGGGAAAGGGTGGCAATTTGACAAAGACGTTGCGAATTTATGAAGAACCCGGTGTAAGAAAGAGAAGATTCCCGAGCACAGACCCAAGCGGCCTTATCCAGTGAAGGCGTCGCTAAAAACTGATTGCTGGATGAGGTGTCACCTGCAGAATAGGCCACGTCACGGCCATGGCTCTGCGCTAGTCAAGAAATCGGGGCTTTGCCACAGTTGCTAGGATTCTTGACATAAGTGCACAACACTCTCGAAGCATTCCAGGGCATTTCTCGGAGGTTTAAACTTTGCACCCTCATTTTGGTTAATTTTAATCACAGTGTCACAGGATTTCCCAGATGTCTGTATTGGATATGTTGCAGACGGGCATTTATACGCAGTGCATGTCCTCTGCTGTTTCCTCTCGCTGTCCTCTCGATGTTTCGTCCACAGAGCGGCAACAGGTTTCGATTTATTCACTCGATTTCTTTTTGGACACTCTTCCTCGTCCTTGTCCATCAATTCTGGCGTAATTTTGCGGATTTTTGGATCTCTGGTTTTTGTCTGGATCTTTTGGTAGAATCGGTTTTTCATGATGATTGATGGCTGGAAGAGATTGTAGGGCGGTGGCACCGTTCTTGAATGTTCAAATTCGTGTGAATTTGTAGCATCCGCAAACGTATTACATTTTCAGAAGGAACTAAAGGTTTATTTTACCTGCGTGAATTCTAGGCCTTTGCTGCAAATAATGGTTACCAGGCTTTTGGGCGTAGAGCTGTACGGCTAACAATTTGTAGGGCAAGCTCGGGATTCCAGGATGGCACTGCATTTGGTGAGCATCATCCTCTGCGATTTACATCCTAGCTCTTCTCTGTTTTCTCTAGACATTTGGAGATGGTGGAAATGTTGAGCTAGCTGTGTTAGCTGTGAGATTCCTGTAAAAAAATATTAACATTTTTCTGGGAAAATTTGTACAGAAATTTGGTTAAAGGTTTTATACGTTTTAGCACGTTCTTCGCTGTCGATGTGCTGCTTATGCTTTTACTCGATTGTCTCACAGCTGCCATCTCGAAGAACAAGTTTGATAGAGGCTGGCAAGTTACAGCTGACACCACTGAACCTCTGCAGTCAGGCACTACGGTGGATGACGAAGTAGAGATTTTGAAGAGGCAGGAATTGTTTAATAAAATTGCCCCCATGTATGACAACGTGAGTAGTAAATTAAAACACTCGCTAAGTTCTTTCTATGCCATTCCAAGTTGAAATGGGAACTTTACACACCACAACTTGGTTACTGCGTCGATCAACGTTTCCACTATTGTAACTCCTCTGAAGTGGAAAATGCTATCATTTGGAAGTGATGGATGTCATGAAACTACGTGTGGTTGACAGAAGCTAGCGGCTGTGGCAGTTAAATGATTGGTTGAGCTTGGGTCAACATCGGATATGGAAACGTATGGCTGTTTCCTGGTCAGGGTATGCACTAACTCTCTGGTTTAATGTTTCTCTCTCCCTTGATCTAGAGTGCTAGTTGTGCATGAGATGGCATCCAAAAATCCAAAAATAATATAATTTATTTAAGTCTTATGCAGTCCAGGCGCTTTACAGTAAAGGTTTACCATGAACCCAGTTCTTCCATGTAGCTTCCTCTTGTTACACTTTGACATCTTTTCTGACGTTGACAAATTTTGCTGCAGAGCTATGGCAGGCGATACAGTGTTGGATATTTGCTGTGGAAGTGGAGATGTGGCCTTTCTACTTGCGCAAAAAGTTGGAGTAGAAGGGAAGGTGGATTTCCGTCTTCAATAGATTGACACACCATTGACTTGGAATTTTCATGGGAGCCGTATCATGTTTGATGGGATCTAAAGGAAACTGACTTTTCATACCCGCTACTGAGCCTTTACTTTATACGGTCTCTCCTTTCGGCAATGTTTCATCTACAGGTAATCGGCCTTGACTTTGCCAAAGAGCAGCTTACAATTGCAGCTGATCGCCAACAGGCCTCGCAGCGAATATCCGCTGCAGATATTGAGTGAGTTCTGCAACCGTTTCCCCATTTCAGCGCTTAATAGTCTTAGATATGATTTCTTTTCAGGTTTGTGGTGTGTAAATGGTGGACAGTAGGAATTCGGATCGAGCGTGTGGAACCATTTATCATGATGTCATTTGATATTGTTCCAAAGTTTTCTGACATTTTGCAAATAACCTGCAGATGGCTCCAGGGAGATGCTCTTTCTTTACCTTTTGAGGACTCCTCCTTTGACGCAATCACGATGGGATACGGCCTTCGAAATGTGGCAAACATTCCTCAGGCTCTGGCAGAAATTTATCGTGTCCTGAAGCCAGGTGCCTTACCTCCCAACTATTTGCATCTCCGTGTTAGAAGGAGCCTGGAAGAATCCTGATCCCGATTCATGAGCTACCAACAATTACTACAGATTGAGGTATATAGCTAGCATTAATGTTTTGCAGATTAAGAGTCTGCTGTAATCTCCTTCAGTCGTAGTACTGACCGCATCATATAACACTGTTATGCTTGTAAGATGCTTACAAGGGATTGTCTACTACGGTTTGCAGGCAGGAAAGCCTCTATTCTTGACTTCAACCGTAGTCCAAATCCCATGACCGGTGAAATACAGGTTTGACTCACCACATGGTTATTTTTCCTGATTGAATTTTTTTTTACGTACAACCGAGTCTGGAACATGTACAAGAGGAATGACCTTGTTGTCGTTCTAATCATCAGTGGTTATCCCTTTTGACTGTTTCGCAGGGTTTTATGTTAGACAATGTAGTGATACCAGTTGCAACATACTTTGGTGTGAAAGAGGAATACGCCTATCTTAAAGCCTCTATAGCCCGCTTTCCTCTAGGTACGAGTCCCGAAATAACCTCTCACCAGACACTCCCCTTGTTTTGGGTCATTGCAAGTTGTACTATATTGCCCATAGAGAAGGGAATGAACTTCTTTGACAGCATAATGGTTATGAGGGGAGAAAATCTTATTGCTCATCTATAAGGCCGCTTTGGCTTTAATATCAGCTTCGGATCTGTTATGGACGTTTTCGCAGGGGCAGAGCAAGAGCAGCTTGCAGCGGGTGAAGGGTTTTCCAATTCTGTTCATTACGAGTTAGCAGGTGGTCTGATGGGGGTTTTAGTGGCAAGCAAATAGAGTTTAGTATCATCAACAAACAGGAAACAGACCGCTGACGTCCAAAAGATTTTGTAGATCAGCGTTCTTATCATTCGTCAATTGCAACTCTTTTACCCACACAAAGATGAATTTCGCTGACTGACAAACTGATTCAAACCTACCACATCATGTGCATGTGAGTCCATAGCTCGTTAACATTTCTTTGCGGAAAAAGAGCATATTTTGTCTGCAAAGACGTTCAGAGTTGGAACCATTAGCTGCTCTTATTAACTTTTATGGATCCATTTCTAATCGTGATTTTGCCTTGGTGTTTCCAGAAGACTACGAGCAAGAAGCAACTGTGATTGCCATTGGCCGGGATATTCGTTGTTGCAAATACACCAAAAGGCATATATGACGTACTGTTAATATAAGCAAAACTAACTCTGAGAAGACATGCGTAAGGAACACGCCGTCTGTTAGAACTTGTGAGATCCACCTTGGAGAAAGTCGAGTCAGATGCTCGAATTTTTACTACCGCGGAGGAAATGTGTGTACACACGGCCACACACCACGTCCAACACTGCACTATGTATCATAATTGAACGATTGGAGTTAGAAAACAACAAAATCTGCTCTTGGCAAATCACATGCATCAGTAGCAGACCATTCACAGGCCCTTGACCATATATTACCTATGAAATAATATCACCATTATTGCTCCATTGTCATTAATTCCACAAGCAGGTCTCAGTCCCCTTCACAACATAACCCCAGACATTCTTTGATCAATAATGGTGTAAATATTTGGTGTCTAATTTCCACCGGATCATCGTTTGCAACGAAGAATGCTTTCCTTCGCATATCGAACACAAAAAGAACTCAATACCTTAAGAAATGAGTCACTCAAATTTGCAAATGGTCCTTATCTTTTCAACTTTTCAACACAAGGTACCTGATCAGTGCTTGCCCAGTGCAAAAACCGTCCTAAGATTGTATAAAGGAGTACTCTCCATGTGCTAAACCACTTACCTGAAAACAGTCGATCAATACTACGATTCACCGTCTGTGTCAATTTGACCAGCTTTTCCTGGAACTGTACAGTCTCATAGATGACAAGTATCTATACATTTGTTGAGGGTTCAAGGCAGCGTCGAAAACTATAAACATTTCAGCTCTAGAGATTGAACGCACAAGATTTGTTATGGTCATTAATTCATCCGCTCAGCAAGCAGGCATCAGATTCTGAGCAGTTGCAACTCGTTTGAGAAAACTATAGCCACCCACTCCGCCATTGAAGACCACTGGAGGTTATTTACTCCAGAGTCGGCCGAGTACGCTAGGATAGGATCCAGGCCCCCATCCACGGGTTCGTTCATGGTCGTCAAGTCCCAAAGAAACACTTCTGAATCATCTCCTCCAGAACATAAAAGGTTAGGGCTGTGTGTTGCCCACCCAATCGTATTTACACTTGCCTGCAAGCACAAAGTAATTAACTCTCAAAATGTCAGATTGACAACACTCAAGACTGCAATTATATACTGTAGACCACGTTGTGGAGGCTTCTTTGCTAGTACATGATAGCTTAGCAGAATAAGTACGACATTCTTGATAAAGAAGATGGAATTAAGACATATTTGAGACGTAAAATGGATCATTCCCTTGAAAAATCTTGAATATATTGTATTTCTTGGAAAAACTCCTCTTAAAAGACTATAAGAATATAGGTCCTAAAGTGTTTCCAGCAAGTGGAAGGACCAATATCAGCCTCACTTGAACCCATGATACACAGTGAAAACAAGTAGTCTCTAGATTGAATAAGAAATGGGTGTAAGTTACCTGATGTCGCTGGAGATCAATGACGGGAATTGTTGAGTAACGTGTATCAAGGACCATGATCTTATTTGAATCCATAACAACGGTGGCCATGTAATATGGTGAGTGCTTGCTCCAAGCCAATCTAAGAAGAGGAGTATCTGGTTGCGGACTCTCGTAGATGATGGTGGAATGCTTCTGGTCACGAAGATCAAAGAGCCGTACAGAACCATCGGCTGATACGGAGGCAAACTCCCCAACTTTACCCCAAGCAATATCAAAGACCTCTTTGTCGTGAGCAAGCATCTGGAGCTCCATGACCTCCTTCTCCACATCCCATATAGTGACCATTGCATCCACTCCAGCAGTCCCTAGCCGGTTGGGCTCACTAGCACTCCAGTCAAAAGATGTAAGAGGAGCACAAAACTCGCTGTCCTCTTTCGTCTTAAGTAGACTTTTCAGTCTCACTTCATCCTCGTAGATTTGCCATATGCGTAAATGATCCCCAGTGGTAGCCAGAAGGTCCGGCTTTGTCCCTTCCTTGTCTGGGACGAACATCAGTTTGGTAACAGGATAGGGATGCTCGATGGTGAGATTTGGATCCGCAATGAACTCATCAGTCTTTTCATCGAATTGAACAATATCCACCCTGTTTCTGTTCTCTTCTAGATAACTTCCAATGCCGAGACGAAATCTCTTGTCTCTCCTGACAGTCCAGTTCAAAGCGTAGATTGGCCAGGCTGCTTCAAACGTGAAAGTGTTCGAACGACTTGCAGATCGGCCACTTTCATAGCTGTTCGATCGGTTTGTGTTCAACATCCTTGTAACAACAGCAGCAGTTCTCAAAGACACGTCGTACTCCACCTATAACCACTTGATGTCTTCATACTCCACGCGAAAGCATCTTCCTCTCTTGTGGTTACCTGGAACACTTGAAAATAAAACGAAATGTACTTTAATTCAAAGTACGAGCTCTAAGTTGGACTACTAGACTTCCATAATTGCTGTACATAAGAGACCGATCACAAAGATGTGTAAAAATCTTTTCACTTGATCAAATAAACATTGCAGGCTCTACAGAAGACAATGGAGTGACTGTGTCGAGCCAAACAACCCATATTTACACATATTGATAGAGAGGATGGATAGGAGGAACAAACAGGGTTGAAATAATTGGTAAAAACAAGCATCGCATAAGACATAGAACGTTAGAGTCAGCGAGCCTTATTGTAGAAGACTTCGAGGGACTCTTATAATAACTAAAGCATAAATCATTGACTATTCAATTCACATATGCATAACTATTCAAATGCTTACACTTCATAAACCTGGATTTCGATCATGATGAAAGATATTGCTAGGATTGTTCAGCTAAGACTTGTACGGGTCATCGTTTACGATCTACAGCTCACGTACATGACCATCACTTACTGCGCCCATGTTTAGTTTAAGACGCAAGCTCAGGCATGGAGTGGTCATCTTCAAGACTGTGGGAACTTCCTGGCCACCTACGTCGAGCAAGGATTGAGAGCAGTTAGCCTTCAGAGTATAATATATTGTCTGCGACGATGACAAGATTCAGGTAAAGTCCATCATATCCTTGGTATGTGATACTCTACGATCTGCAAACCACTGTCTACCACAATCATAGGCCACCTCCGCTCTCCACATCATTCTTTGAATTAAATTGATGCAGATCCCCAATAACCAGCGCTATCTAAGTAGAGCAGTGGCAGAATTGACTCTCATGACCCAAGAGTATAAACGGTGCTCTCTTCAAGTAGTAGTAGTTCAGATTGAAAAGGAGACTCAAACATATACAGAGCATGGGAAGACCCCATCAAGTCGTACAAGAGAACATTTTGTGTGGGTCAAAACGGGACTAAGCCCCGTGATCACATCGTCTAATCTCTCCAACTATAATCCAGATAGTAGTAGTTACAATAAGCTCTGTGGACACTCAGTAGTGCTTTGCCCGGTCCGGGCAAAGCACTACTGAGCATACTTGCCCGGTCCGGGCAAGTATGTCAGATAGAATCTATCTTATTAGTGGCGGGACCAGCCCAGGTCCCACTCTGTACCAGATGGGTCCTCAAAACGCATCAAACCAATGCAGCAGATAAACATTGAAAGTTCTGATCCGATGAGTCTAGGCCCGGATATGAACCAATTCTGATCGGGAGTGACCCAAAAAGCAGACAAAGCAGATGTGGAGGCCAACTAGAGTCGCAACACCTACTTTTGCGGATACCGCAAACACCGATGCATAACTGCAACTAATTGCTCGACCTCGGCCCTGCCATCCCAGGAGACAATACGCAAATACTCGACAGCACGAACATCCGGCAATTCCCCTTACTCTTAAGCGGATGTGCTAAGGGAATAAGGGATGAGAAAGATCATAGGAATACAGGAATTTACACGAGAGAAACAAGCAACTAATTCTGAACAGCGAGAAAGTCGTCGGTGAACGGGATACCACAGGAAGAGAGCGCGCGAAGTCACGTGAAACGGAAAGCGGGGAAGCTGGTATTAGAACCGAAGATGGTTGCTGTGCATCGAGAACGGGATGAAGATGGCACTTAGCCAGATCCAGGAACAGAAGTAACCAAAGGATACAAATACTTGACAAGCTGCAAGGATCCGGGGCTTGAGAAGTCCCACCGGTAGTAAGAGTATATCTCAACGCCAGAATCCACAAATTGAAAGCGACTCAGCGCGCTGAAGTCCTCCCCCACAAACTTACAGATTCTCTACTTGCAGATTTACACTCAACGATGTGAACACACAGACCTCCTCCCGGCTTCCAAGCCAGGGGGGGAGCACCATTGGGTACAGCCGCCCTGTCAGCCCACTGTTGTTAGGGCGGCTGTGGCCACCAAACACTTCCACCGACGCAGTACTCTTGGTCAATGAGGAGATGGAAAGGTTCCACACAACTCTCAGACAGCTGAAGAGAAGAGGTACACTCAAAATACTCTCACTCCTAGCCACTAAAGCTGCGGAACTTCTGTCAAGGCTCACTGGCCGGAAACGATAACTAAAATGTCAAAACTAGCGAGCAATTCGCATTCTTCTCCGCATATCTAATCCCCGCATTTCCCCATACTTCCATGACTGAATCTCCAAAGGTCCAGACTTACACTAGAGGCGGGATTGAAGCACTCCTATTACAGAAAGAGAGATTCATTCCTCAGATTGGGGCATTCCAAGCACTCCTCCACAGCCAAAGGCATCCAGTCTTCACCCATTCAAGGTTCCTATAACCACATTTTTCTCGCACAATATATCGGATAAAGAGACTTGATCTTCTCAAAAAGGACTCACAATCAGATTCAGTAAACCCAACATACCCGATACGCGGTGATCTGACCATTCTTCAGGATTTCTCCACAATGTGACAAAGGAAATCACAATTATCAACAAGAAAAAGCCCTCTTCCTCACCTGCCCCAAATACTATTCCTATAACCAGATTCCGATCCGACCCACTTCACACAGTTCTCACCTCAACAAACCCACCACGACAAAATGTCAAGCAATCGAGAAGAAAAACTCACTCACCTGTTCTTCATTGCCAAATCCAGCCCCGATAGATCGACTCAAATGTCAATTTCGAAAAGATACTTGTACCGCAGAATTCGAGAACGTGGTGAAGTACAGTGCTCTTTTCCTTCCTGTGCTGTCAATGGTGCGCCAAGTCCCGTGAAGGAGAGGAAGAAGACCTGTATAGTCCCAGCAGCAACAGGAGAGAACATGTTGTCATTCATTCACCGCACACAGACACACACATTCTTTGCCATCAATTTTCCTCCTCCTCGATCAATCGAATCTTCCGAAATTGAAGCCTAAACTTCGGGAGATTGTGATTTCCAACTGCGCTCCCACAAAAGTTTAAAAACTGATTTTGATGCTCTTGTTTGGAAGCACCTCTACAGCAAAGATTCCTCTCTTTCTCCTTCCGGTAGGTTCTTCCGGTTGCAGATCTGATCTTTATGGATTTGAGCTAAATAGTTTAATGTTCTTCATCCTTACAAGAGTTTTCCAGTCCATATTTACAAGAAATTATTTCTTCCGCATTACGGGAGCTAATCTACACCATACAATTGTTAAAGCAATTGAAAGGCGAGTTAAAACATTTATATCTCATTGCATTGAAGAGAAGAAGTTTTTAAAATTTTTTTTAGTAGGCATTACATTCAAACAAGGCGATTAATCTGGAGTTGTTAAAGTAAGGTTGAAAGAAAGTGAGTTTCATATTTACTTTATTTCGTAACTTAGTCTAGAATAGATAATGATCTTGATTCTCATTTTGTATCATTACTTTCAACTTGCTTTAAATTGATGTAAAGTAGCTAAGATAAAGATTAATTATTAATTATTAATCCTAAAACAAAGTGAATCCCACCCTACTAACTCCAATGAGACCAGCAGAGACCTTCAATAGCTTCATCAAGGTTAGCTAACCTAAAGCGGTCCAGCGAAGTTAGCTAAAGTAAAAGTTTAGTAAAAGTTTAATCACTTCATAAAGTGAAGCTATTAATTTCCATATGCTAATAAAATTCCCCAGGATATGATTCAGCCAAACCTAGCTTGTATTTTATTTGTACAAACCTGTAATAATAACTCCTAACTCGTATCCTCTGACCTTATTAGTAGATCTGATTATCTCGCGTGATAGCTCATATCTTTCCAATACATTTGAAAAAAATAAAATAAAAAAGTATGTTCTACTTAGAATATTATATTGTTAGATACTAGTAATATATGAGATAGGATGGTAATGATATATTCAAATGCTTTAACTTTTTGCTAATCTTAATCCTAATTCTTGGCTAATTTGACCTATTTGTTAACTCATTAGCCTCTACTAACTCGCCTACTAACTCCATATGGTTATATACTCCCCACCGCTAGTTAGTGGTGTCCTTGTCAACAAGGAATCTTCAAACTTTTGGATGACCTTTTGTGCCTTGTGGAGATGAGACAGAGTCTCCCTTGTAGCATCATGAAGAGGATACCCTTTCTAAAGGACTTTTTACTCAATGTATTGTTGGTGGATACGTTGGATGTTGCAACATGCAAGGATACTGTAACAATATGGAGTTTAGCGACGAAGTTAGTCAGGCTTACGAAGTAGAGAATAAGACAAAATAGCCTAGAATATTCTAGAAGTATCTAAGAAGCTTCTTGGGAAGCTTCCCAACTAGTTAACTTGCGCCCTAAGCAGGTAGCTTATAGAAGGAAGCTTCTAGAAGCTTCTAACTAGCTTAGCTTGCACGCCAAGTAGGCGGCTTCTAGAAGGAAGCTTCTTGAGAAGTTTCTTGGTTAACTTAGCTTGCACTCCAAGAAAGCGGCTCAAGGAAGCTTCTTGAGAAGCTTCAAGGGTCTTGTATGCTACCTATAAATACCAAAGCCAAAGCTCATGTTAGGCATTCAGAGTTGTCCTTCATTCAAGTGTCCCAATGTGAGCTTCCATTCTCCTATTTCTCTCCTCGGTTTCGGTCTTTTACATTGGTATCAGAGCAGGAATGGGATGGATGGAATTTATGGACCACCAAATCCACTTCCGTTAAACCATTGGGACTTTCATGTCCAGATATTACCAAAGTATCGTTTCACACAATTCATCACCTCACGCTTGGGCAGGATTTTCTACATATGATCACTGCGTCAGAAGAACCCTTGATACTTCCAGTTGTAACTTATGGAGAATGGTGGACGTGTTGTATCTATGTGTTAATCAATTAGATAAATTGAGGGTAGTGGAATAGAGTAGTAGCGATAGCGGCAATACCGGATGTTATCCTTGCAATGCAACAACAAATCGAGCATCTTACTTGATTGTTGGATGAACGAGACCAGCAACGACGAGAACAGATAGACAGAGCGCCAGTTCGAGATGGAGAAGATCACATTTGATTTCCGAAACCCAAGGTGTTTGAAGGCAAGAATCTTCCAAGCATAGTGGAGAATTTTGTGTTTGACTACAAATGTTACTTTGAAGCCACCAATCTTCAAGACGAGCGAAAACAAATTCTCTTGGCTTCTAGCCAATTGGATGGCGTGGCAAAACTTTGGTGGCAATTCCGAGTAGAAAGAGTTGAACGATAAATTGTTACACCAATTTTGACATGGGCAGAATTCAAAGATGCAATACTTGGTCGATTTCAAACTATAAATGCCACCCGAGCCGCACGAGATAAATTGGCGGAGTTGAGGCAGATTGGTTCAGTGAGAAGCTACATCACACAATTTCAGAACATCATCATGCAAATTCCAGATATCCAAGAAGGTGAAGTTCTGGATCGATTTGTGCAAGGATTGAAGTCACAAACCAAATTGGAAGTGACCATGCAAGAGCCACAAACCATAGAAGAAGCCATGCAATTGGCTAAGCATTTTGATTCCTTGGTTGCGACAACTTGGTCTCGACCTCAACCTACACAAAGCCTACCAGTACACTACGCACAAGTGGAAGAACCGGTACCAATGTAGATTGATGCTATCCAACAAAGACCACTTGGCATAGTAGATAGAGAAAGATTATGACAAAATGGAGGTTGCTTTTATTGTCGCCAAGTTGGACATTGCATTGCTGAATGTCCACTTAGGAATGAGCGACCTCGACAAGTTGCCCAGATGGAGTTTGTGGAACAGAATGATCAAGGAACCGAAGAATCCCACTAGGAGATTTTGAGCCGCCTATTGGGAGCTTGATTAGTTCCAATAGGATTGAAGGCTTGACCTATGCAAGTTTGTTTCACTTGCAAGGTACGATATCTAATCGAGGTTGTAGGATTTTGGTTGATTCTAGAAGTTCAGAGAATTGCATGTCTATGCAAATAGCAAAGGAATTGGGTATTCCTATCAAGCCAATGTTTGGAAGTGGTTTGATGATGGTGGATGGTAGAAAGGGTTTTGCATTCCGCACCTCACATCTTGTTACCTTCAAGATTGGGAAGGATTATTTCGAGTGTATGAGGTTTGTAGTGGCACCTCTACACTATGATATCATTTTGGGTCTACCTTGGCTTGAAGGTCATAAGGTTCAATTTGATTGGACCCGACAACAAATTCAGGTACAACACCAAGGTAGAAATTTCTGATTAGGTTGTCTGGCACCTCTGAGTAAGACGCTTAAGAATAGTCAGTCCCAAGATGGGAAGTTTGTCGAGAAGGTAGCCATAGAGCGAATCTGGAAGGGAGATGAGTCCCAAGATGGGAAGTTTGCCAAGAAGGCAACCATAGAGCAAGCTTGGAAGAGAGATGGGTCCCTGGAAGGGAAGTTTGTTAATGAAGCGGCCATAGAGCAAGCTTTGGAGGAAGATAAGTCTATATTTACGGTGTGGATCAAGCCAATTGCACAAGAACAATTTGAGGAGGGCCAAGAGCCTCATCAAGCAATGGTTGATTGGATAGTTCAGGAGTTTGCAGATGTGTTTCCGGATGATCTGCCAAAGGGATTACCCTCCGATCAAGGTATGCCCTTCAAGATCAAGTTATTGCACGGGAGTACTCCAGTGAGTAGACCAATCTATCGGCTCTCACCAAAGGAGTTGGAGGAGTTGCAAACAACACTTACAAAGTTGTTGGAGAAGGATTTCATACAACATAGTACCTCTCCTTGGGGAGCACTGGTACTATTTGTTCCAAAGAAGGATGAAGGACTTCATTTTTGTATTGATTACCATGGACTCAATAAGCAAACCGTGAAGAATGCATATCCCTTGCCTCGGATCGATACCTACTTGATCAACTAAGTGGAGCATGCTACTTTTCCAAGCTGGATCTTTGTAGCGGCTATTGGCAAATTCTTATTGAAGGAGAGGACGTGCAAAAGACTACTTTTTGCACAAGGTATGGTCATTTTGAGTGGAGAGTTCTACCTTTCGGACTCACTAATGCTCCAACAGTCTTCATGGATCAGATGCATCGGGTGTTGGAGGGACTATTGGATTGGTCCGTGGTGGTGTTCTTAGATGATATCTTAATCTATAGCAAGATAGAGGCAAAACACGTGAATCATGTGCAAGAAGTCCTAAGACGACTACAACAGTGGAAATTTTACTGCAAGAAGTCAAAGTGTGCTTTTTGGCAGAAGGAGGTTACCTTCTTGGGTCATAAGATCTCATCAGAGGGGATCAAGATGGAAGAAGAGAAGATCAAGGCCATTACTGATTGGCCTACCCCAAAGGATGCTACAGAAGTACGAGCATTCAATGGATTGGCCAGTTTTTACCGACGGTTCATCCACTATTATGCTCACGTGGTTGCACCATTGACTGACCTCTTGGGAAAGAACTAGAGCTTCCAGTGGACCACCAAGCATGAAGAAGTATTCCAGAAGTTAAAGCATATGGTGTCTTCAAGACCTATTCTTCAACCATATGATCCTCAACTACCTTGTGTGGTTAATTTTGATGCTTCTAACTTTGTAATTGGAGCTGTGTTGCAACAAGAATTTCTAGATGGACTACATCCTATTGCCTTTGTGTCTCGCCGACTAAATACAACTGAAAGAAATTACTCTACTCAAGATTGGGAACAAATTGCAATGGTATATGCCACCAAGGTATGGAGGCATTATCTCTTGGGGAAACAAGTGATCATGCAAACTGATTACAAGCCATTGTTGCAGACCTTACACTTGGAGTACATGAAGAGTCGGCATCATCGATGGGAAGAGCAACTCCAATTGTTTGACATCAAACTTGAGTACAAACCAGGTCGGTTCCATGTCATCTTCGATCCTCTATCACGATGACCTGATTTGAAGGATCTTCCTCTCATCACGACGGCAATTACAACGGTGTCCATTGACCCTAAGGTCCATAATGAGTTTCAATCAGCTCTACAAAAAGATTCCTTCTTCCAAATGATACACGGTCGTCTGACAGCATGCGATAAGGAGTACAACACCTTCTCTTTCAAGGAAGGCTTTTTATTCCATGCAGACCAGATCTATGTTGCAGCCAGAGGTGATCTTTTACTTGTGCGCCTTCAAGAAGCCCATGATTTACCAATAGCTGGTCACATGGGAGTAGACAAGACCTTGGGCACCCTCCAACGCCAGTGGTGGTGGCCCAACATGACACGAGATGTTCAAGACTTTGTCCGATCATGTGAGAATTGCCAATGGAACAAGGCCAACAACCAAAAGCCAAGTGGACTCCTTCAACCACTTGCCATTCCATCCGCTCGCTAGGAGCATGTGAATCTCATCACATCCTTTCCAAAGACAAAACAAGGACACACCGCAATTGTGGTGTTTGTGGATAAGCTTAGTAAGCAAATCCACTTAGCACCAACTTGTGATATCGTGGATGCTCTAACCTTAGCGCAAATCTACTTTGAAAATATCTTCAAGCATCATGGGATGCCACGTGTACTCATCTCAGACCATGATCCTCGATTTACCAAGAAGTTTTGGCAAGCACTCTTCCAGATACTCGGCACCAAGCTTGCTTTGTCCACGGCCTATCATCCTCAAACTGATAGACAAACCAAACGCTCAAATCGTACATTGGAAGATATGTTGCAAGCCTTTGTCAATGTCTACCATACCAACTGGGATGAATGTCTTGCAGCTGCTGAATTTGCCTACCACAATTCCAAATAGACAAGCACCACATTTTCTCCCTTCTTTCTCAATTTTGGCCAAGATCCGCTTGTTCCAAATTCTCTTCTTGCTCTCCCTCCCTCTCGGGTTCCTCATACTTCCACATTCTTGACCACTATATCCCAATCTCTCTAACAAGCCAAGTCTCACCTCCTTGTTGCTCAAAATCGCCAAAAACAATATGCAAACTACCATTGTCGTGATCTCACCTTTGAAGTTGGCAATAAAGTCATGCTATCCTCTAGTAACCTCCCTCTCCCACTTGATACCCAAATTTGGAAACTTGCTCCTAATTGGATATGACCCTTTGATATCACCCACATTGTCTTTCTTGTTGCTTATCGACTTGCCTTGCCTTGTCACATGCATATCCATCCTGTCTTTCATGTTTCCAAGTTGAAACCCTTTGTTCCTAACCCCTCTTCCTTTTCCTCTTGAGTCCAACCTCCTCCTCTGCCTGTCCCTATCAATTATCATGAGGAGTACAAAGTTGATCGTAACCTTGCACATCATCATATTCAACAAGGCCTTCACCAACATACGGAGTACAAGGTCCTTTGGAAAGGGTATCCCCTTCATGATGCCACATGGGAACCTCTTTCTCACCTCCAAAATGCACATATAGCCATCAAGGAATTTGAAGCTTCACTGGCAACGAGGACATCACCAACTAGCGGCGGGAGAATATGTAACAATATGGAGTTTAGCAACAAAGTTAGTTGGGCTTACAAAGTAGAGAATAAGAAAAAATAGCCTAGAATATTCTAGAAGCATCTAAGAAGCTTCTTGGGAAGCTTCCCAACTAGTTAACTTGTGCCCTAAGCAGGTAGCTTATAGAATAAAGCTTCTAGAAGCTTCTCACTAGCTTAGCTTGCACGCCAAGTAGGCGGCTTCTAAAAGGAAGCTTCTTGAGAAGCTTCTTGGTTAACTTGGCTTGCACTCCAAGAAAGCGGCTCAAGGAAGCTTCTTGAGAAGCTTCAAGGGTCTTGTATGCTACCTATAAATACCAAAGCCAAAGCTCATGCTAGCCATTTGGAGTTTTCCTTCATTCAAGTGTCCCAATGTGAGTTTCCATTCTCCTATTTCTCTCCTTGGTTTTAGTCTTTTACAGATACAATCAACTTCATACTCCTCATGATTGTTGACAAGGATGGGAGGAGGAGGGGTTTGGACATGAGTGGAAAAGGAAGATAGATGAGAAACAAAGTGTTTTAACTTTGAAACATGAAAGACAAGGTGGATTTGCATATGACTAAGCAAGGCAAGTTGATAAGCAACAGAGAAATGATTTGGGTAACATCAAATAGACCTATCAAATTATGAGCAAATTTATAACTTGAGTATCAAGTGGGAAGGGCAAGTTACTAGAAGAAAGCATGACCTTATCACCTAATTGAAAGGTGAGATCATGACAATGTTGATCAATGTATTTCTTTGGCAATTTTGAGCAAGGAGGTAAGATTTGGCTTGTTGTAAGAATTTAGATATTATGGACAAGAAGGTATAATTTTCCAAGGACAAGAGAACCCCAAAGAGAAAACCCAAAAGAAGAAACATAAAGCTTTCACACTCAAATCTCCAATGCCTCAAAGGAGCACCTTGTCTTTATTATATAGCAAAGTGGATTCTCTCGAAGGAACCTCCATCCTTGGATCAGATACATGGATTGGTGACATGTTAGTGAGCTCTACCCTTAGATTATTTTTATGAGTGTGTGACATTTTGGTTCTAGCTGTATCTAGTTAGTCAAACAAGTTGACCAAAGGGAATCTTTAGGGAATATTCCTATAGAAATCTCAAAATTACATGGGTGAGGTACCATTGGAAAGTTCTCAACAAAACAAATAGAGGGGAGGGAAAGCTAGCCTTTTCACTTCTCTTTGGAAAACCTATATATTTTTGAGGTCTAATTCATCCATTTAGGCATCCAAATGGACTTTGAAATTTTGAACTATTTTTGGCTTCTGCCCTATTAGTAGAAGTACTCTTTTTGTGATACCTCTATTTGATCTACTAAGTCAACCACATATAACATCCTTCTAGATGTTACCAAGCCAATTTTCACCTCTAGATAATATGTCTAGCTATTGGTATTATAAACCTCCTCCCTTTCAAGACAAAATGTCTTTGTTGCAAAATTATTGCTCAAACGATTTCACTAATACTGATGCATGGGTCAAGTTGGCTGTTAGCTCCCATGCTGCCTCATATAGTGGGTACCCTTTCCATTATACCAAGTATTACACACAAATAGTGAGAACCATGACTGTGTTTTTGGAGAATACGTTTTACTTCATATTCCTTGTCGTGCGCATACACATCACTACACAACATACATCGATGTCAATATCACACACTATAGAAGTACAACTCACACATAAGTAATACATGAAATCTAAAGGGCCACAATAATTAGTTTGTTTATGCAACTTGAATCACACTCAATTAGATCAGTACTTGATCTATTGCTCAATAATTTACCAACAATTGGACATTGATTATAGTCAAGCCACGCCCACTCTAGCTAAGAGATTCTAGGTGATGCTTGTTGGCTTTCTATCCACTCTAGCCAAGAACTTGAAGGCTCAGCCATAGAGAAATGAGCACTCTGGAGCTTCACTTCTAGGGTATATTCTTGATTTCCATCTAGCTCTCACCCCAACGGCCCCGCTGACGGCACACCTAACGGTGCAAATTGTGCAAGTGATGGTGTGTCCCACCATGTAATTAGTATCTCAAACACAAAATCTAACCATTGGAAAGTAATCTATGAGTAACTACCAAAATACCTCTAAGTACTATCACTACTACTCCAATGTCCAAGCAATCTAGATGAAAAACTACAAATGGCGTGATAGTTGTCATGCGTATATGTATTGCTACACAACATACATCACTATCAACATCACACACTATAGAAGCACAACTCACACATAAGTCATACATGAACTCTAAAGTGCCACAATTTCCCCCTAGCTGGCCATTAGGTCCCTCTAACTCCAGATAGCCATCTACTCCAAATATATGGTATACCCTACGGTGGGCAAAAGATCAAGAGGCTAGGTGCTATCGAGCCCCATCGTTAGTTGCCTGCCTGCAATCTATACCATATAAAGGATGAACTAGCTATAGGTCAAGTACATCTAGGATATAACCACTATCCATGAGGAACCATCATGAGGAGAGGAGTCATGCATGCAATATGCCATCCTTTGAAATAACTATCACACACTAATATAGTAGCAGCTCCACCAAAAGAGCCGCATAACATACATTGCAAGCCTACACGTGCAAGTGCCAAGCTTGGGTCCATAGTACCATCAATGTTTGGGAGGTGGTATGGCGCCCAATTGTGCACATGATCCTTCCAAACAACACCATCATGTCTTCCAACCCAAGGACTCCAGATGGCAAAACCTTGCATACTCTCAAGATAGTGCGGCCTGTAGAAACATCAAGTATCATCAATGTTTTTTGCTATAGATATACATAATCACCTGGATGAAATTGATGGATTGAAGGTCTATAATATCCTCCTCAAATGGTAGCATAGCATAAGGTATCCCTTTGCTGAGCAATTGCCAAGTTCTCAAAGACCAACGACATCACTCTCCAAAAGATCTCTGCTTGTTAAGAACATGTGCTCATCTATGCATCTAGATCATCCAAGTCCAACACTACAATAGCATCCTGGTAAATGGCTACGGGTAAATCTAGATCTCATCCATAGAGTAGAAAGTAAGGAAAGAAGGATGCTAAGGAGGATTGCCAATTGAACCAATAGCCCATGGCCAACCAAGATAACTAGAGATCTCAATCTTCCAAGTGGCCTCTCTACAAACCATACTTCTACAATCCTCTCTTCATTGTCTTAACCACTCTCTTTGCTAAGCCATCTGCCTCAAGGTGATCTCAAGAGGTATATGATGGTCAATCAAAGCCTTGTCACACAAGACATGAAAATCCTCCAAGAACAATGTGCTCTAATCAGTCAAAACCTCAACTAGTGCACCAAAATGACTAAGAACCCAATCCAAGAATGAGTAAGCCTCCCCTTCACTAGACTTATCAAGAAGTACCACCAACTCAATCCACTTGGAGAAGTGCTCCACCATCACCAAAACATGATGTCTCACAGTCAACAATAAAGGTCCAGCAAAGTCCAAACTCTAGCAGTAACCCAATCCCATGATAGGTAATGGGTGTAACTATGGCATAGGAGCATTAAATGATGTTCTAACTTGGTCACAAACCACACACCTTGCAACAAACTGCTATACATTGGTCTGCACACCGTGCCACCAATAATAACTCCGGAGTAAGCTATATGTATACTTTACTCCAAAATGTCCTGGCTCCTCATGAGCATGATGGACCAATTGTGGTCTTTGAAATGGTCTCTAAGTGGTACTACTTGCACTCTACCAACTTCCCATACACAAAGAAGGTATCTGCCCTCCAATCTGAACCGTCTTGCTCGTTGAAGGACTTGGTCTCTCTCCTTGGCCCCAAATGTGCCACCCACAACACCAATGCAAATATAGTCCATATTAAGACATCATCATGAATGTCTCGCTGAACTATACCATTATCTCCACTCTCTAGATCTGTGATCTCAATAACTCCTCTTGTAAGCACTAAGAGAGATGCCACCAAAGCCTCAAAAAATCTACATAGAAAGGTAGATGCATGCCAACATGGCACCATCTCTTCATTTGTCTCCCCATGCCAATGTGTTTTGGTCTGATCCTACTGGCTAGGACATAGGTTTCTACTCAACCCATTTTGCATCACGGTTCACCACTCTAGGTCTATGAATAACTGTGAAATCATACTTCTATAAAATCATAGCCCATTGTGCAAGCTTCCCTAAAAGCTTGTCGAGCTCCATCAACCATGTTAGTGGTTGATGATCAATGATGAGAGTAAAGGGGTTACCAAATAAGTAACATCGGAAATGTGCTATTACCCAAACTGCTGCCAAACACTCTCTCTCATATGAACTATACTTTGCCTCCACTAAATTGTTGGGCGACTAGCATAGGCCACCAAAAGATCCTTCCCCTCATCATCATGTTGGGTGAGCACTGCTCCAAGTCCCAGCACACTCCAACCAGTGTGAACCTGAAATGGTCATCCTTGATCAATCTCCTCAAAATAGGAGTAGATGTCAACCTCTCCTTGAGCTCTACAAAAGCTCTCTCTTGCTCATCTCCCCCAACACCAATCCTATGAAAGCTTGGTTACCTTCATCAAGGCCTTGGCAATGGCACTAAATCCTCTAACATAATGGTGATATAAGTTCACCAACCCAAGGAATGCTTGCACTATGCTCACATCCGTAGGCTGAGGAATATACGCAATAGCCTCCACCTTGGTTTGCTAAACACCAAATCCTCCAGGATAGATAGTGTGACCCAAATACTCAACCTGCTCATAGAAGAACCTACACTTCCCATGATGTAATTTGAGTCCTTGAGATCTCAACCTCTCAAACACCTCCAACAAATGTCTCTTATGCTCCTCCATAGTAGTGTTATAGACCAAAATGTCATTTAGTATAGCATCAAGTAAATTCTAATGTAGCTAGGATCCTATCCATGACCTTCTAGAACTCAGCAAGATCATTCTTTAACCCAAATGGTAAGAACCTCCACTGATATAACACATCCTTACCGTTGTTGTTAAGAAAATAGCCCATGCGTACCCTTGATGCTTTTGGTGTGAAAGTTTTTTTTCCTATTCTTCTTTTTGTAATGAACTTGGATTTTATGTCAATATGTCTTGGGAGTTGTTTTATGCTACCTCATCATGCAAGATATTTGCTCTATTATTGTAAAGCATGGAAATAGTTTGTGGTGCTATATGCTCAAGGGTCTTTTGATGTTGCATGAGCCAAGAATTGATTTTGGGCAACACAAGCTCAGGATTTGGTTTTATGTTATTGGAGTGAAGACTGTTTCATTTTTAGTGGTGGAGCAAAAAGATTTTTTTTTAGTTTGGAAATGCTTCGGAAGGCCTTTGGAGAGGAGTTTTTGACAGTTGAGGGTTTTTGGGAGAACATGATAGGTGGGGTGAAGAAAGTGAATTTGAGGGTTTTTTGGGAAAGAATGTGACAAGTTCCAAGAGAAGGTGAATGGAAAGCAAATGTGAAGAATGGGGTGCTTTCAAGAAAGAATGTGGAGTCGTTTGGAGAACTAGAGAATGGCAGATGAGTTAAGCTTTTGAGAGGAATGTGAAGAATGTGGTGCTTTTGGGAAAGAATGTGGAGTCATTTGGAGAACTGGAGAATGGCAGATGAGTTAAGCTTTCAAGAGGAATGTGAAGCTTTGGAGTGAATGTGAAGCTTTTTGGGAGAATGTGACAGGTGGGGTGAAGAAAGTGAATGTGAGGGTTTTTTGGGAAAGAATGTGATAGGTTCTAAGAGAAGGTGAATGGGAAGCGAATGTGAAGAATGTGGTGCTTTTGGGAAAGAATGTGGAGTCATTTAGAGAACTGGAGAATGGCAAATGAGTTAAGCTTTCAAGAGCAAATGTGAAGAATGTGGTGCTCTCAAGAAAGAATGTGGGGTCATTTGGAGAACTAGAGAATGGCAGATGAGTTAAGCTTTCAAGAGGAATGAAGCTTTGGAGTGAATGCTATGCTTTTTGAGAGAATGTGATAAACTTTTGGGAGAGAATGTGAAGACCAGTTATGCTTTTTTGAGAGAATGTGATAAACTTTTGGGAGAGAATGTGAAGACCTATTATGCTTTTTGAGAGAATGTGGAGACTTGTTATGCCTTTCAAGAGAATGTGGTGCTTCTTTTGGGAGAGAATGTGAAGGGTTTAGGAGAGAATTCAGGAATGAGTGAGAAGTGCTGAAGAAAGGTAAGGGAGACTTTTGGAAGAGAGTCCTGGCTGTGTAGGAGTTTTGAGTTTGGATAGAAGGAAGAAGTCACAAATGAGAACCTATTGATCAGAGCAAAGACTTGGAGAAGATCTCAGATGGAGTCGCAATAGAACAAAGGTCTAAGAATTGACTGTGACACATTAGAGGAAATATATCACCGCCCATTGAACAAAAATTTAATATGAACAAAACTTTAACATTAGCAATGAAGCTTGAAGATTAAGATTGCCACAACAAAGCCCAATCCAAGAAGCCATTAAAGATGAGCCTACGTTCAGAAGCATCAGTAGCAAGCTGCTCCAACAAGGACTGCCATTCGGGCAAAAGTAGAGACAGGGTCCGATTACAAAAGGCTTTGAACCATTGACAAGTCGAGCGATCTGAGCGCAAGCAGCCAAGTGCCCAGTGCACTCCCAAGACCAACCAATCCCCAAAACATAAGTGGTGACCATGTTGGGGAATCTCAGGGCTTGTGCTTAGACATTGGTAACATAGTAGATCTGAGGGAGGAATTGAGAGCGGGTTTATATTGAGTTGGGTGTCAATAGTTGATTGAGTTGAAGGAAAGATGGGGCCTGAGTCTTCATCTACAACAATGATGAGGGAACAAGAGATTTCACTGATTGTCATGGCAGCCATGAAAGCCATGAAGGATCAAGACAAGGAGAGAGATAGAGTGAAGGCGCAGTCTTCCCAAGTCACAAAGTGTTTGCACGTAGTGGTGGATCAATAGGGAAAGTTTGATGGCAAGGATGTGACTAAGTTCTTGAAGGTCTACTAAAGAGAGGTCAAGCTTCATGATCTTGATGAGAAGGTTGCCATTGCTAGGTTCCCTACACTGGTGGAATTAGAAATCAGGAAAGTGGTTGAGAGTTTAGTGGAAAGAGGTTGCAACATGGGAGGAGTTCTCATAGATGATGAAGGAAGAGTTCTTGTTGCAAGATGTAGATTGGGTCACTTAGGCCATGTTCTTGGACTGGGTGAACAATAGGAGCAAGAGCTTGGAGCCGCAAGATCTCCTAAAGGAGTTTAATAAAAGGTTAGGTCAGTTGTTGACCTGCAAAGCTAAAGCAATAAAATTAAAGTTGTCTAACTATTTCCTACGAGCTGTAGATAGCCAAGATGAGTTGGAGTATGCATTGGACTTACTTCAACTTGATTGCCTGGGGACTGTAGAGTGGAATAAGATTGAGGAGGCCGTTATTTGGGTGAGCCGTAGGAGAAGGCAAAGAGAGCTAGATGAGGAAGCGATAGCCAAGGCACCTGTTTGGAGCAGTCCTATTGGATCCAATAGGGAGAAGGAGGGATAGCGTGCAAATGAGGTGGCCAAGAGAGAGCAAATGATGAGATATTGTGGCTGATGGAAAGACTAAAAATTCTGACCACAAAGGTTGATCAGTTGTAGAGTGGGGGTGGAAGTAGCACTACAAGAACATGTGGAGAGAGGAGGCAACCCTATGGGTGCATGTGGTGTGATAGTAAGAGTCATGCCAAAGAGACTACCAAGAGCGATCAAAAGCATTATGCAAACAATGGGTGAATTTTGTTGGGGAATCCGGAATGAAGAAGATAGCCTTCTACAATACCGGAGAGCCAATACCGCTGAACGGTAACAGAGGGGGCATGAAGGCTCTACTAGAGTGCCACATGGGCAAAAGAAAAGTAGGTATGGCTGTTGCTGCTTTTGAGCCTGGTATGTATAATGTAGCAAGTATAATACTCCGAGGACAAGAGAAGAGAGAAAACACAGATTTCACACTCAATCATCTGATGCCCCAAAGAAGCACCTTCTCTTTATTATATAGACAAAGAGTATCTCCTCCAAGGAAGCTCCACCATAGGATTAGGCACATAGATAGGTGACATGTCAGCAAGCTGCATCCTTGGATTTCTTACTTGGATAGGTGACATGTTGGTTGTAGTCCTATCTAGTTGGTCAAACAAGCTTTGACTAGAAGGAATCTTCTTGTAGGAATCTCAGAATCACGTGGGTGAGGTACCGTTGGAAAGCTCTCAGTGAGAAAAATTAGGGGGGAGGGAAGGCCAACCATTTCTTTGATGGACAAATATTTGTACATTGTGAGGCCTAATTCATCCATTTAGGCCTCCAAAATTGCCTTCAAAGATTTTAGGCATATTTTGGTTCCTACTCTATTAGTAGAAGTCCCCTTTTGGTAATACCTCTTTCTGATCTGTTTAGTCCATCATGTGTAACATCCTTCCAGATGTTACTAAACCAATTCTCACCTTTAAATCATATGTCTAGCTAATGGTTCTAAGGTTTTCAAGTCTATTTTGGTTTCTACCCTATTAGTAGAAGTACTCTTTTGGTGATATTTCTATCTGATCTATTTTGACCATCCTATATAGCATCATTGTAGATGTTACCAAACTGAATTTCACATCTAGATCATATGGCTAGCTCTTGGTATTATAGACCTCCCTCCTTTTAAGACGCAACATCCTCGTTGTGCAACTTTTGCTCAAACGCTTGCACCAACACCGATGCATGTGTCAAATTGGCAGCCAGCTCCTAGGTTGCTTCATAGAGGGGGTAACCTTTCCATTATAATAGATAGTCCACCCGTGGATGGTGAGTACCATGCATGCGTTTTTGGAGAATACACTCCACTTCATATTCCTCCGTGCCATCAATGAGTGTCGGATAAGGTCAAATGTCTTGTGTGGAATGACACTGGCCTGGCCGGGGAGCATATCTGCATAGTAGGGAAACATGGAACACTAGATGGATCTTCATGTGTGGTGGTAGCTCAAGGTGATAGGCCACAGCGCAGACTCGACAAAGAATCGAGAAAGGCCCAATAGTACCAAGAGCTAACCATATGATCTAGATGTGAAATTTGGTTTGGTAACATCTAGAATGATATTATTCATGATGGTCAAAATATATCAGATAGAAGTATCACCAAAAGAGTACTTCTACTAATAGGGCAAAAACCAAAATAGACGTGAAAACCTTAGAACCAATAGCTAGACATAAGATTTAAAGGTGAGAATTGGTTTGGTAACATTTGGAAGGATGTTACACATGATGGAGTAAATAGATCAGAAAGAGATATCACCAAAATAGGACTTCTATTAATAGAGTAGGAACCAAAATATGCCTAAAATCTTTTTAAGGTAATTTTTGAGGCCTAAACGGATGAATTAGACCTCTAAAATGTGCAAATTCCTCCCCCATTAGATGAAAGAATAGCCTTACCCTCCTCCATGCTTTGTCTTGTTGGGAGCTTTCCAATGGTACCTTACTCACGTGATTCTCATATTCCTATATGAAGATTCCCTAAAAGATTCCCTCTAGTCAAAACTTGTTTGACCAACCAGATAGGACCTAGACCAACATGTCACCCATCCAAGTAAATAATCCAAGGGTGGAGCTTGCTAATATGTCACCTATTTGTGTGCCTAATCCTATGGTGGAGCTTCCTTGGAGTGGATCTTCTTTGTCCATATAATAAAGAGAAGTAAACCCAAGGAAGTCAACTTGGGTCAATACTCAAATTGAGCTTACAAAGAGACAAACCCAAAGAAAGGGTGTCTTTTGAATGGGAAGCATAGGCCGATACAAAGAAGATATAACAACCTTTATGTGTGTCAGGCCAGCCAAGAAAATACACTTAAAGAAATGGCAGAGGCAAGAGAGGAATACTTTGAAAGTGATAGGACACAAACACGCAGAAGGAGTACGGATCAATTTTGAAATCAATTGAAGAATGAATGCAGCTCAAAGTATTTTAAAATTATGATTGCATAGGAAGAAATCAAACATGTCAAGTAGATACTTTGTTCCTTTAAGTAGTTGTCTTGCAATAATGTGCGTCAAGAAGCCGATTGAGAGTGAAATTCTTTGAAGACCAAAAGGGGTTAGAATGTTGCATCTAAGAAAGAGGATAATCTTCCAACACCAAAGAACTCGTGAGAAAATCATGGCAAACAAGACTAAGAACTGACTTAGAATGAGGATTTTTGCATTTTGGCAATTAGATATAGTAGCTAGAATCAAAGTTGTGAACAGACTTTGTATCACCTTTCTAGCCTGGAAATGGAAGGTTAGTTTTCTAGGTTTCATGGCAAAGATAGTTGCTAGTAATTGTGAGGAAGGCCCCAAAGTAATGGGGAAGAGAGGAAATCTGGCTTGATGGACTCAGTTGGATTGGAAACTAGTATTGGGGAAAGAAGTAGGAAATGGAACCGAGGTCACCTTTTATAGGAAGTGTGATGATGTAAAAGAAACCATAGAAATTAGGAATTCATTTGTTGTTCTATGAACCAACAATGGCTACAAAGTGGAGTCCTATTGGGACCCAATTAAGCAAAGCATTGTGGGAGCAATCATGGTAATGTTCAAGCCAGAGCAAACAATGTATATGAACATGCAGTAAGCAGTCTTCTTCCACCAAATGTTGCAAGAGAGAAGGTGAGTTGAGCAAAGTGCTTTCATCAAAGAACAAGGCAGATGATTGTCAAATGGAGGACCAATTTTCCACCACACTACTTTGCACTATTTGCAGTACATTTCTACTTGGAATTAAATCTATTGACAACAAAGGAGAAGCATTAGATGGTTTTGCATTTCCATCTTGATCTTTGACAAGAAGCGGATGAAGAGGAGCAACGATACATCTTGCAACTACGGTCCTCTGACAATCATTTCATCAGGATGGGACAAAGGGAGATGGTGGAGGAAGAAGCCAAAGACAAAGAAGCAGACTAAACCCAAAGGAATAGCATTACTCTAGCCACAATGAAAGACCCAAAGACTTAACCCATGAGGTAAGGAGGCGGTGAAGGACAAGGCTTCATAGATAGAGTCTGAAGGAGAGACAAAGTCAAAGAGAGAAGACTCCAAAGAAGTTGAACTCACATTACAGAGCAAGGAGTTTGGTAGTGAGAGTGAAGGTGAAGGTGAAGATGAAGTCCAACAATCAGTCAATAAGGGGATAGCAAAAGTCAATGAGGAGTTCCATGTGGTGACTGATCATATGGAGAGAGGATATGGCCCTTGCTTAGAGCTACTCATGGAACAGATGGACGAAGAACCAAAGAAAGTTGTCCAGAAGGAGGTAAGATCAAACAGGCTACTACCGGCTGAACCTGCAGATCTAAGCTAAGTGAATCAAGAAGAAGTAAGCTCAAAAGGAAGGTCATTGAAGGTACAAAGATCAAGACATTGGAGTAAGACTCTAGTGGGAGAAGCATCAATAGAGGCAAAGTACAAAGACCAAGCAGAAGAAGAAGAAGCCTTTGATGGGATGGGTACTTGTCATAAATTGTAAGTCCATTGTTGGCACTATTATATAAGCAAAAGGAGATTCTAAAAGATCATTTGGAGGTAAAGAATGAGTTTCAGGTGATGAAGTATCTGATTGGCAAAACAAGGGAATTAAAGGAGATGGTAACCCAAAGAGAAGAAGAAGCTAAGGAACTTTGAGGGGAGGTAGTCTTAAGGAAGAAGATTGTAGAGAAATTGCAAGAGATTTTTGACCAGTGGGGGAGAGAGATGAATAGTCAAGCCAAAGAGATGAAAGAGTAAAAAGAGTAGAAAGTGTTGGTTGAGAAGATGAGAGGTGAAGTCAGCAAAGCTTCTATTGAAAACATACATGCAAAGGCGATGGCGGCTATGATGGAGCAAGAGTTAGAGAGCCGAAAGAAAAGTGCAGCAGAGAAGGATCAATCATGGTAGAGGGAGTTAGCAATCCAACACCAAGAGGAAGAAAGATTGAGGAGTCTAGTAAGAAGTGTTGAGAGGCAGAGTACCCAATATGAGGAGGAGAAGAAGATGTTGGCAGCCAAGAACAAAGATGAGTTAAAGATGTATAGAGAAGAGTTGAAGGTAGAACAATCTTGAGGGTATGTATTAGAGTCAATAGGAGAAGTTGTTGGGAGAATGAGAGCAATGTTGAGCACAAGATCTGAAGTAGAAGTTGGAGGAAGCAAGGCTGCATGAATTGAAGTTGCTTGTGCAAGAAACTTAGAAGAGGAGAGCAAAGGATATGGATATGAACCATCTTTCAATTTGCTTGAAGGAACGAGTGGATAGGAAGATGATTGAGGTAGTAGATATTGTAAGTCTCAGATTAGGCTTAGTAAATTCAGAGTTAGAGAGACTTTGGACTGGTGTGAAGGAAGATAAAAGGGTTTGAAGTTATAGAAGTAGGAGTGTAGGTGTCTTCAGATCAGCTATTCAAGACATTAGAGAAGATTGGGTTGGGAGATAAAGAAGTAGATAGGTTACAAATTAGTGAAATTGTAGTTTAGGGTGAAGAAGTAGTAGAAATAATGGAGGATGTGGTAGAATTAGATAGATCCAAAGAAGGAGAAGTAATAAGAGGATCATTGAGGTTGGAAGCCAAAGTTGAGGTAGACATCATATTGGATTAGTAACAATTTTGAGATTTGAAGGGGCAAATATGAAAAGATGCATTGTCATTTTGGATCTACAAGTTCAAAGAGTTGTTGTAGAATGGTATAGTTGTTAGTTAATTGTCAAAGTGCTCAGCCTATTTAAAGGAGGCATTTGTAGTCTTATTTTGTTCAGTATTTATAATTTATAAAGATAGATAAAGCAAAGTGTTGATTCTCAATGCTCATTGCTTGAGCTTGATTCTAAGAATCAAGTTTATGTGTGTATTTGAGAGTGTTTAGAGAATTTTGAAGTGCAAGTCAATGTGCTTGTTGGATGTTAGATTCCGCAATGTTAATCTTCATTTTGTGTGTTTGATCGTGAGTGAAGTGCAATTGAAGCAATGCTTTGACAGATCTGAGAGGAATTGTAGTGTTGGTAGTATTTTGCATTTGTGAGTGCAGTGTGAGTTTGATGTGAAGCAACTTTGATTGAGGAAGTTGTGCCTTTAGTGGAGAGGTGGAACACAAGTCTGAGGCAAAGTCATTTTGTAGTGAAGTAGCCATCTTTGGGAGAATGTGAATCATAAAAATCAAGGTTAGTTTGGTAAGATTGGAGAGTATTGTACTGATGGAGTGTTCATTTGTGATGAGACTATGAGTCAGTGCTTGTTACTCTCTTTTGGGTGTGGTTTCTACCTAAGAGACTAAAGATGAACTTAAGAAGAACTAAATTGTTACTATTTGCTTTGTATGTGACCATTTTTGACTCGTATCTTTGTGAGGACAAAATTTTACTTACTGATTACTGCAAAAGTGATAATTGCTGGGTTGTCATAAAGATTGATGAGTGAGGTTACCTTTCTCAAACAAGGAGATGGAGAGAAAGTGAGAGTCTATGTAGAAAGAGTGGAGAAGTTAGAGTCAAGATTTTGCATAGTGTTGAAAAAAGGTGGGGATGATGTGGAGACTACTATGATTGGATAGGAGCCATGCTCACCAAGAATTTTGGGGGAGGGTTGAGACCACAAATAAGAAGCAAGGTGAGATATGAGAAATCTTTTTCCAAGGTTGAAGCTATCAAGACTGCAATTCGTATGGAGGAGAGTTTGGAAGGGGATGAGAGTGATTTGTGGTGAAGGAGGTTATGCATCCTCCTCAAGGCTACAAGTATGGTGGAACTTCTGATAGTTTGGTGGAAAGGTTGCACCACAAGTAGAAGTTGCTCCAGTTCTTGCACCTCCACCAAAAGATCCACTTCAAACCATCACATAACAACTTGCAGATCTCAAGATCAATGTGGTGCAACAATGAGAGAAGAGAGAGGTGGATCAAAATATAGGGGGAGGGCCTAGGAGTTATGGAAGCTATCCATAAGGAGGAGGCCAACCAGCCAATAATTTTAATGATAGAAATTGTTTTGGTTGTGGAGGAAGAGACAACATCCAAAGGAATTGCCCAAATTCCACTTACCATGGAGAAAGGAGTTATGAGGGAGCAAATAGAGGGAAAGAGGGAGGTATTGCAATCCAAATGGCTCCTAATCTAAACAAAGATAAGGAGATAGCATCCATAGATGTGGTTGAGAGCAACTATGAGAAGGGAGAGTGCTCAAACTCCAAGGATCCTAATTTGGAACTTTTGGCACAAGAGAAGAAGAGAGCTTATTTCGCAAAGGACATACATTCTTCTCACAAATTTACTCCTAGCAAGGATACTCCTATGTCTACTAGGAGCACTCGTACCTCAATACCATCAACAACAAAGACTCTAAGGAAGAAGTTGTGGATGGAGGACTTCTTGATCTCAAAGCAACAATGGAACTACAATGTCTTGGAGGATGTTGGTTTTCATAAAGCTAAGATCACAATGGGTCAACTGATTGCTTTGAACCCTACTTTGAGAAAGGAGCTTAAATGTAGTTTGAGTTCTACAAGGAGTAAAAGGAAGGAGGAAAAAGCTCTAGTATCAATGGGGGTGGTGGATGCCAAACCAGCTCTATGGGAGACTTGTAAATATGCCTCCAAGATTGATATGAGAGTGAATGGTCACAACATCAAGGATGCATTGTTGATGGAGGATCAACATTGAATGCCATGTCAAAAAGGTTGATGAAGAACTTGGGTATGATACCCTCTACACCTTCAACATTTATGGTGAGCATGGAAAACAAGCAACAAGTTTCACCAATAAGGTTGATGGATAAGGTGGTAGTTTCAATTATGGGAAATCAAAATCTCATGACTTTCCAAGCCTTGGCGGATTCAAGCTATGATTTGCTTCTTGGGAAGCCATGGTTGAGAGCAGCATTCACAACTGATTGATACCACAAAGGGTACTTGAGGATTGGGCCATCAAACCATAGGGTCACAATTCCAATCACTAACACCACCAACACTTTATGATTAGATACACCATCTTTTGATTACTAGGAATCAAATTTAGAAGAAGGAGCTTAAGGTGTGGACACAAGCATGGAAGAGGAGACCTCCATATAGGAGGATGAATCTAAATCTGATTCAGATGTGTATCCCTTGTGTGCTATGGATTTTGCAACTAAGCCAAAGGTTTTGAAGGACTCAAATAAATCACCATTGATACTTGAGGAGATAGAGAGAAGGTTATCTACCCTCAAGTATGGTCCAAATGTTACCAAGGAGGAGAAGGTAAGATTTGAAGAGATGTTTTGCAAGTTCATCCATGTTTTTGCTTTCAATTCCAAGGATATAAAGGAAATCACCTTGGAGGAGCACAAGATTGAGGTGGAGTCACATGCAACACCAGTCCACCAAAAGCAACATCACATTAGTCCACCATATATTTGGTTGTGAAGGAGGAGATTGATCAGCTCAAGGAGGCCGGATTTATCTTTGAGGTGGAGAATTTAGAATGGGTGTCTCCAATAGTGATTGTGAAGAAAAAGAATGGCAAGCTTCAAGTCTGTGTGGATTACAAGAAACTCAATGCTATTACTAAGAAGGACTATTACTCTATGTGATTCATTGATGAGATCTTGGAAGAGGTTGTAGGTCATGAGAAGTACAGTTTTGGAGATGGTTTAGTGGGTATAACCAATCAAGATTGCACTAGAGTATCAACAACTCATCATATTCACCAAACCTTGGAGGACTTATGTTTTCAGGGTTATGCCTTTTAGGCTTTGTAATGCTCCAGTCACATTCTAACGGTTTATGAACAAGGTGTTTGAACCTTTCATTGGGAAATTTATGAGAGACTTCATTGATCACTTTTGTGTCTATGGGAGTAAGGAGAAGCACTTTGAGCACCTGATCAAGGTCTTGCAATGCTTGGATGAAGCAAATGCATCACTCAATCTAGAGAAGTGTATTTTTGGTTTTGAAGAAGGTCTACTTTTGAGGCACATCATCTCCAAAGATGGAATAGCAGTTGACCCTCAGAAGCTAAGGAAAATCTCAGACCTTCCATTCCCTTTAAGCTTGACAAAGTTATGTCAATTCTTGGGGATGGTTGGGTACTATAGGAGGTTCATCTTCTCATTTTCCAACAAGACTTATGCATTGACAATCTACATGAAGGAGGGTGTAGAATACATGATGATTTTGGAAGACAAACATGCTCTCAAAGCTTTTGAGGAGCTCAAGCAATCCCTTGTTGTAGCTCTAATTCTTGTTAAACCTGATTGGAGTAAGTCTTTCATCCTCTACACTAATGCTTCTAATGTAGGTATAGGATGCACTCTTAGTCAATTAGACCAAGATAGGAATGGTCATCCTATTAGCTTATGCTAATAGATAGATGGTTTCAACAAAAAATAATTACTATATTATGAGGAGAGAAGGGTTGGTAATGATCTTTGGTCTAAAGAAGTTTAGACACTATATTTGATTGGAGGGAAAGCCACCATTTTCATGGATCACAAGGCTTTGAAGTACATCTTGGACTTAATGTCAAAGGAAGGCTAGCAAAGTAGATGATACTCTTGTCAGAGTATGACTATACCATTGAGGATAGGCTAGGAAAGAAACATACAAATGCTGATTTGTTATCTAGGGCCTATGATCATGATGGAGATGAGATAATGGATAATTCTTTCTCTGATGAGGAGCTAATGACAATCTCAATCACTCAAGAGGTTCCAATGGAGTACAAAGAGCTTGTGGACTTTTTACAAGGGGTACCTATCTAGAAGGGATCCATGCTAGAAAGAAGAAGGCCCTTGCAGCGAGATCTAGACCTTACACAATGGTGGAGAATATTCTTTTTCACCAAGGAGCAAATGGTCTACTTCAAAGAGCAATGGGCAAGGAAGAGTCTATCTTACTCATAAAGGAGTTTCATGAAGGTTTAGTGTGTAGAGGACACATTGGAGAGAGATTTTCAAGGATTGTCTTGATTATTACAAAACTTGTCATGTTTGTCAAGCTTTTGCTAGAAAGTCTACTTCCACTCCACCACTTAGATCAATTCCATTACTAGGACCTTTTGAGAAGTGGGGAATTGATTTTGTAGGTCCTCTCAATAGAACCCCACGGAACAATTAGTATATTATGGTAGTTATTGATTATCTTACCAAGTGGGTTGAGGCTAGACCATTGAGGGACTAGAATGAAGATGAAGTTGAGAGATTTCTTTATGAATGCATTATCACTAGGTTTGGGTGCTTTTTAAAGTTGGTTTCTAATACAGGAGAGAGTTTACAAATAGCATTATTATAACTATGCTATGATATTCTCTATCACACATATAGTAACTACATCCTATAAGCCAAATTCCAATGGCTTGGTAGAGAGGACCAATCAGACCTTGTGCATGATGTTGGCCAAAGATGCAGAAATGGAGGGGGCTAAACATCATTGGGACAAGAGGATTCATGCAGTTTTGGGGGAGTATAGGACAACCATGAAGACTTACACATGATATTCTCCATTTCAATTGGTATATGGTATTGAGCCTACCTTACCTATTCACTTTGATCTTCCTACCTTCCAAAGCATTCATAGAAGATTGAAAAAAGCACAAGGAAGTGATGTATAGAAATCAAGGAAGGATCAACTCATGGAACTGGAAGAGGCAAGAGCAATTACTATGGTCCAAGTGGAGCAAGCCCAAAGGAAAAAAAAGGAAAGCTATGACAAGAGGCAAGGCAAGAAGAAGGTGGAGCCTTTCAAAGAAGGTGATTGGGTAATGTTGTTTGATTCAATTTGATTCAAGAGGGTTTTTGCCTAAGTACTTTAGACCTTTCATAGAGGAGAAGGTGTGGGGCAATTACACCTATGATCTCAAGGAGTTAGGAGGAAGACACTTTGATAGGATTAACCATGATAAGTTGAAGATGTATCATAGAAGGTAGAGAGACCTCCACTTTGAGGACAAAGTGAAATCTTAGTCCACCGGTAAATTTAATACCCATTTGTGCATGTATATGCTTTGTGATATTTAGTTTGGTACTATAAGTACTTGAGAGATATTATTTATATAAAGATAAAAGATGGTTCTACATTAGTCATGATTAGCTAAAGTTAGTCATAGCTAAGATAAAGGGGACCTTACTTTAGAGGAAGTTGAAAAGATGAGCACCACTATTTTGGATTCTACTATGTTGACTTGGTATCATTCTTAGGTGTTTGGCTTTGAGGAAAGAGTTGAGAACTCTTTAAACCCACAAGCCTTTTTGTTTTGGATTCTTCTATAGCCCAAGGATAGCCCATGTGAAGGAATCCTTGACTTAGTGGTTGGGTCAAGATAAGAACACATGCTTAGGAGAATATTCCCTTGAGTATAGATATACCTTTAGCTTTTTGACTTTATTTGACTTTTAGCCTAGTAACTTGAGTTACTCCAATAATTAGTAACTTTGGTACATAACTATTTCACAAGTATGTAAACTAGGGGTGAGGATGTACTCATCATCCTTTCATTTTGCAACTATCTCTCTCTCATTGAGTTCTCTAGTGAGCAATGTCTTGAGTCTTAGAGTGTTAGCCTTGGAGGAGTATAATGGAGTTGGGATTCTTTGCTTTCTTAGTCCATGGTGTGCTACTACAATAGCCATAAGAGGTTCATCCTAAGTGAGAGATAGGCTAGCTTATAATCCATAAGCAACAAGAGAGATGATTTGGGTGAAATCAAAGGGTCTTATCCAATTAGGTGCAAGTTTAAAAACCAGGGTATCAAGTGGGAGGGGTAGGTTACTAGAGGAGAGCATGACCTTATCACCAACTTGAAAGGTGAGATCACAATGATGGTGGTCTGCATATTGTTTCTAACAATTTTGAACAACAAGGAGATGAGATTTGGCTTGTTGGAGGGAGTGGGATATGGTGGTCAAGAAGGTGGAATTATGAAGGACATGAGATGGAGGAGGCACAAGAAAGGAATCTGGAACAAGTGGATCTTGGCCAAAATTGAGAAAGAAAGGAGAAAATTTGATGCTTGTCTATTTTGAATTATTGTATGCAAACTCTATAGCTCCAAGACATTCATCCTAATTAGTTTGATGGATGTTGACAAAGGCATGCAATTTTCACATTGAGTTTGTCCATTAGTTTGAGTATGATAGGTCATGGACAAAGTAAGTTTCGTGTCAAGTATCTGGAAGAGTGTTTGCCAAAATTTTCCAATGAATTAAGGTTCACGGTTAGAGATGAGTACACAAGGCATCCCATGATGCTTGAAGATAGTGTCAAAGTAGATCTGTACCAATGTTAGAGCATCCATGGTATCAAAGGTTGGTGCCAAATGGATATGCTTATTAAGCTTATCCACAAACACCACTATTGTTGTATGACCTTGCTGTATCTTAAGCAAGGATGTATTGAAATCCAAGCTCACTTTGTCGTACTTTCCTTTTCTCTCTCTGGGAACACACAAGGTGCCTAGATATGGAGACTACAGATCAGAGGCTAGAGGTAAACCCATAATGACTCGACAAAACACGCGTGTGATCCTTATTGCCTGAACCCTCCTTTCTCATAACTAATATTCTTGCTATCGGGAAGGATAGTACCGGGTAACCTGATGTGTCATCACAACACGCACTCCTGGTCTGCTGATCATCAATTCCAACATAACCAAGGAGAAATACATAGCACTCCTAGAAGGAAATAATCTGAGCACAACACCGGCACACCAATCCAAGCCAACTGGGCATACAAATAGGCATACAAGTAGAGACAGGATCCAATCACAAGAAAAAAGCAACAACTCTCTGTATCTTTTGTTGGGAAAGAGCTTCAGAGCCTTCTTGCTCTGTCATCAAGCTCATTTCAACCTGTACTCCAAGCCTCCTCCCATCTGTACTTCAAATCTTAACAAATTTCTACTTCATGTGGGGATTTTCTATCTTTTTGATGGGGAAAACTCTGCGCAGCTCATATACAAGTATCTATTTTTACATAGCTTGGATTCAAGTGATCTAGGATTCAATGGAAAGCCTGTATAATAAGCTTTCCAATGATATAAAATAAATTTCAATCAGATCAATAAAAATCTCCTGACAAGCTCTCAAAGTTGGCCAGGGTTTTTTTCAACTTCACCCTAATTTTGAAATCTTCTTTGCTCTTGGTTCTTTGCAAATTTTCCCCAGATTTCTGATTCAAAAATACACTTGATCCTCACAAAAAATCTGGAAACCAGAAACTCTCAATCATAGTCACAAGATATGAGACTTGATATCCAATCAAGATGAAAGATAAAATTGCTCTATCGAGCTTATTACAGTATTTTCAGCATGATGTTTTGCATCAGATCTCACTTTTCACAGATCTAGAAACAACCAAATTTTCCACAATAGCTGCTTGTGCTTTTTTCTAAACTCTTGCAAATTTTGGTAGCCTAATCCAACTCCAGTCTTTAGATGTGGATCAATTTATGAGCTGGGCTAACTTGTGAGCTCTACAGACCCAAGTATACTTGATCCAAGACCTTGATTTCTCTATTTGAAGACTTCACATGAAAATTTCTCACAGAGGTGCTAAACCTATTGTGGTACCCACATTTTTTTTTTCTATGGTTAGTAGTGTTTAAGAGACGAAGTAAGCACTAAAAGTTGAATTGCGGACAAAGAATGGACGGAAGTAACTTCGGAGGAAATCCAAAGAAGATGACATTGGATCCGATGATGGAGGTACTCGGAAGAGCAGTACGCCGGAAAAAGTCCGAAGATCACCGTCTTTGGGTTGGAAGACACAAGAAAGACAAAGACCGTTTAACAACCTCTGTACGTGGCAAGAAAGTACATTTCAAGAAATGGCGGAGGCAGAAGAATCATGTCTTGACAGTGACCGAGAGTGCACGCAAAAGAGAGAAATTCATACACAAAATTGACTAAAGATATAAAATATAAAATCAGGGCAATATAAAATTGCGACTGCGCAAGGGGAAGTTGAATACTCTGAGTAAATTTCCAATTCCTTTGAGTAGTCGTCCTGTAGTAATGCGTGTCCGAAAGCCCATCGATAGTGAGATTTTCCAAAACCCTGAGGGAGTTAGAGTGTTTCGTTCAAGAGAGGGTCTTATTTTCCAACATCATAGAACAAGAGAATCAGCCATACCCGAAGAAGGTGAAGTAATAGGAAGATCATTGGGTTTGGAAGCCGATGATGAGGTAGACATCGGATCGGGATAAATGTCGATTTTGAGATCGGAAGGAGCAGATATGAAGAGATAGATTATCGATTAGGATCTGTAGGTAGGAGAAGATGTTAGGAAGTGGTGCCTAGGTAGGCAAGTCTGCCATTTGCTTTAGTATTTAAGTGGAGCATTTGCAATACGATGTTATTTAGTATTCATATTTCTGAAGATAGATAAAGTGAAGTGTTGTTCCCAGTACTCGTCGCTTAAGCTTAATTCCGATTATCACTTTCGTGTTTGTGTTTGTGAGTGTGTGGAGAATTCCAAAGAGCAAGTCAGTGTGTCTATGGATCTTGGAATCTGTAGCATTGATCTTCATTCTGTGTGTTTGATCTTGAGTGAAGTGCATTGGAGCAATGCCTTGACAGATCTGAGAGGAATTGTAGTGTTGGTAGTATTCTACATTGGTGAGTGCAGCACAAAGTTGATGTGAAGCAATTTCGATCGAGGAAGTTGTGCCTTCAATGGAGAGGTGGAACACAATTCTGAGGCAAAATTGGTCTTTGCAGTGAGGTGCCATCTTCGGGAGAATCTGAATCATCACAATCAAGAGTTGTTTGGACAGAATTTGCTATGTTGTGATTATGTGTGTGTGTATTTGTGACAAGTTGATAAGTACTTAGGGGCCGGAATAATTTTCCCTGTTCTAAGCAATGAGTGGGTTTCCCCCATTGTCATCGTTCCAAAGAAGAAGATCGGGAAAATTCGAGTGTGCCAAGATTTTTGCAAATTAAATGCAGTCATCAGAAAGGACCATCGTCCTTTACCATTTACAGACACAATTTTGGACCAAGTAGCTGGTCATCCATGCTATAGTTTTCTTGATGGATTTTCAGGGTACAATCAAGTATCCATTCAAGAAGAAGACAAGGACAAAACCACATTCATGACTGATTGAGGCACTTTCGCTTACAATCAAATGCACTTTGGGTTGTGTAATGCTCCTGCTACTTTCCAACGGATGATGAACTCAATATTCAAAGATTTCCTGCGTAAATTTTTGGAAGTCTTCATTGATGATTTTTTTGTGTTTGGGCGAAGGGATTTACATATAGATTACATTCGCCAAACTTTCGAAAGGTGTTGTTTTTCCGGCTTGTCATTACACACGGAGAAATGCTTCTTTGCAATGAAGGAAGGAATTCTTCTAGGGCATCGGGTGTCAAGCCAAGGTATTGAAGTGGATGTCGAGAAGGTTAAAGTAATTGCAGCTTTGGAATCCCCAAAGAACCTCTAGGAGCTGAGAGCCTTCTTAGGACACGTTGGATACTACAGACGCTTTGTGTCAAATTATGTGGTGCTTGCTGCACCCCTTACCAAGCTTATGAAGAAATCCGAAGATTATCTGTGGGAAGCAAATCAAGAAGAAGCTTTCCGGGTGTTGAAGAAGAAACTGGTTGAAGCACCAGTCATGAGGGCCCCAAATTGGGACGTCCCTTTTCATGTATATGTGGACACTTTGTCCATGGCCATCGGAGTTGTCTTAAGTCAAAAGGACAAGAAGAAAAAGGACTACCCGGTGTATTATGCCAATCGACAACTTTTAGTTTCTGAAAAAAAACTATTCAATGACTGAAAGAGAAGCACCCGGAATGGTGTATGCCTGCAAGAAATTTCACCACTACCTATTAGGATACGAATTCGTCTTCTATGTGTACCATTATGCACTGCAACACTTGGTCAAGAAGGCAGATTTGTTCAGGCAAATTGCACGATGGATCTTGTTGTTACAAGAATTCACATACACTGTACAAGTAAAGAAGGGAGCTTCGCATTCAAATGCGGACTTCTTATCCAAGTTAGAAACTCAAGACCAAGATTTGGAAATCAATGATCGGTTTCTTGATGAAGATCTATATCATTTAATGGCTATTTGAAGTACACGGTATGCGGAAAAATATCATTATTTGCATACGTGCCATTGTCCTGAGGGGCTGGACCCGGAACAAAGAGCAGTCTATTTTTGGAAAATGGGACCGTACCAATTGAAACACAACATTTTGTTTAAAATGGGCAAAGATGAAGTACTTTGGAGATGTCTGGAAGCCTGCAAAGTAGGAGGAGTCATCGAATCCTTGCACTCGGAAGCATCAAGGGGACACTATGCCCTGAAAAATACGAGAAAGAAAATTCTTTCGGCAGGGTATTGGTAGCCTATGATGTATAAAGATACTCATGCCCATATCCGGAGTTGTGATGCCTATCAAAGAACAAGGAAACCGATGGCAACTTCACAATGGCCTTTGAAACCAATTTTGCCTCTGGCCCCATTTGAGAAATGGGGTATTGATTTTGTGGGACCTATTCAACCAGTAACCCATGTCACAAGGAAGAGGTACATCTTAGTATGTACCGATTATGCTACCAAGATGGTGGAAGTAGAGGCAATATGAAGAGATGATGCAGAGATAGTAGTAGAATTTTTTTTCCAAAACATCATTTCCTCTTATGAGTGTCCTCTAGAATTGGTCAGTGATCGGGGAACTCATTTGTTGAACTCGATGGTGGAGGCATTAACCAAATACTTCCAAATTAAGCATTGGAAGACCATGCCTTACAACCCAAAGGCGAATGGACTCACAGAGAAAGCCAATGGATTGCTGTGTAAAATTTTGAATAAGGTAACAGTCAACTATGCCTATGATTGGGATACGAAGTTACCTACAGCGTTGTGGGCATATCAAACAACTGGAAAGATTACTACCAAGCAAACTCCTTATTTCTTGACATATGGATTGCATCCCATTTTACCAGTGGAGTTTGAAGTCCCGACATATAGAATACTTTGTGAAGAACGTTTGTTGGAGGAAGAAATTCAAGATCTTCGGATCCATCAACTTATGTGGTCGGAAGAGAAAAGAGACGATGCAATGCAAACTACAAAGGAAATTCAAGAACAATGGAAGGTTTGGCACGATAAAAGAATCAAACCTATGACTGTTCACAAAGGCGACTTGGTATTATTATATGATAATCACCACCTATTTTTTCCAGGAAAATTACATCTGAGGTGGATGGGACTGTATCGTGTGATGCACATCTATGATAATAGTTCCATTCAACTTGCAGACCTAGATGGTAATCCTTTTGCAACTTGTGTCAATGGTTGGTGGGTTAGAAAATATTGGACCCCAAACCCAACTTTGTATAAAAACCCGGTTGTTGGTGTTCACGGGGACGCTCACATTTGAGGGAGGGGGTATGTGGTACCCACATTTTTTGTTTTTCTATGGTTAGTAGTGTTTAAGAGACGAAGTAAGCACTAAAAGTTGAATTGCGGACAAAGAATGGACGGAAGTAACTTTGGAGCAAATCCAAAGAAGATGACATTGGATCCAATGATGGAGGTACTCGGAAGAGGAGTACGCCAGAAAAAGTCCAAAGATCACTGTCTTTGGGTTGGAAGACACAAGAAAGACAAAGACCATTTAACAACCTCTATACGTGGCAAGAAAGTACATTTCAAGAAACGGCAGAGGTAGAAGAATCATGTCTTTACAGTGTCTGAGAGTGCACGCAGAAGAGAGAAATTCATAGACAAAATCGACTAAAGAATGACTGCAATTCAGGGCCATATAAAATTGCGATTGTGTAGGGGGAAGTTGAATACTTTGAGTAAATTTCCAATTCCTTTGAGTAGTCGTCCTGCAGTAATGCCCATTGAGAGTGAGATTTTTTGAAACCCTGAGGAAGTTAGAGTGTCTTGTCCAGGAAAGGGTCTTATTTTCCAACATCATAGAACGAGAGAACAGATCATGGCGAAGAAGGTGGCCAACGTGCTGGTGGTGAGAGGTTTCGCAATTCAAAGGGTGGATGTAGTGGAGAGAATCAAAGTCTTGATTAGACTTTGTATTACTTTTTTAGCATGGAACTGGAATTTTAGTTTCTCGAGAGTGATGGCAAAGATTGCTGCCAGTAATTGTGAGGAGGGTCCCGAGGTGGAAAGGAAGAGAGGCAATCTTGCTTGATGGACTGAGCCGGATTGGAAGTTGGTATTGGGAAGAGAAGCAGGAGAACCAATGGGGATCACCTTCTCTCGGAAGTGTGATGCTGTAGGAGACGGCGAAAATCCGAAATTCGTTCTTTGCTCTGAGAACCACGAATGGCTACAAGGTGGAGTCCTATCGGGACCCAATCCAAAGAAGTATCGTGGGGGCGATGATGGCCATGTTCAAGCCAGAATGAACTACCTGCGTGAACATGCATCAGGCCGTCTTCTTCTTCCATCAGATGTTTGCAGGAGTTCCAATGAATTGGGCGAAGTGCTTTCACCACTAAACAAGGCAAATGGTGGTGAATTGGAGAACGGGTTTGCCACCACATTATTTTGCACCATTTGCAGCTCACTTCTACTTCGGGCTGAATTTACTATCCAAAGACGAGCATCATTGTATGGTGTCTCACATGCATCCCGATTTGCGACGGGAAGCAGACAAGGAGGAGCACCAGTATATGCTGCATCTTTGAGCAAATGACAAATACTTTGCGAGGATGGGACATTGGAAAGTCAAAGATATTACCAGTTCAAAGACAAAGAAGCGCAGCAAACCCGAAGAAGCAAGGTCGCCTCCCATGCAAAGGAAGACTCGACGGCTGATATTGAAAATGGCAAAGATCGTAAAAGAGGCATCATCGGGATCGGAGTCTGGGGAAGAGACTGAGTCGCAGGAAGAGGACTCGGAAGAAGAGGAGCTCACCTTGAAAAGTGAGGAGTCTGGGAGCGAAAGCAATGGAGAGCTAGAGGTCCAGCAATTGGCAACAGTAAGTGAGGCTTGTTAGACGATAGTAGTAAACAAGTCAAGAGCAGAAGAGGAAGCAAAGAATCCCGCGGGGCCGAGTTCAAGAGGCCAAGATGAAGAAAGTGCTGACACAATGAAGATATGAAGATCGCAACTTCAGATGAAGGAGCTGATGACGGAAAAGAAGACTCCATACAAAGATGGCGATGACAATGAAGAGCACTTCAGCGGGATATCCTATCTGAAGAAGGTAGTAACACCATTGCTGGAACTATTGAAGGAGCATTAAAGAGTAATTTCCCAAGATCGCAAGAAGGGGATGAACGAATTGCAGATGGTGAAGTATCTGGTGAGTGAAGTGAAGGAGCTGCAGGAACAACAAGTCCAAAGAAGCACGGAAGTGGAAGAATTTTGGAGGGAGGAAGGCTTGATGAAGAAAATGCTAACCATGCTACAAGGGAGCTGTGCCGAGAAGGAGAAGGAATTGCAAAGGCGAGCCAGAAAATTCAAGGAACAAACAATGTGGCTCAATAAGATGAAGGAAGAAGTGAGTGATGTGCACATCGAGAATCTCATTTGAAGGCGATGAACATTGTAATGGAGCAGGAGTTGGACAGCTTGAAGAAGAGTGCAGCAAGGAAGGATCAAACATGGCAGAGGGAGTTAGCAGCCAGGCAAGAGGAAGAAGAACGATTATGAGAGCTAGTCAGAAGTGCTGAGTTACAAAGTACACAGTATGCAGAGGAGAAGAAAATGCTTGCTGCGGAGTACGAAGATGAGCTGAAGATGTATTGTGAAGAACTGAAGGTAGAGCGCTCTTGAGGATATGAGTTGGAATCAGTAGGAGAAGTTGCGGGGAAGTTGAGAGCAATCTTAAGCACGGAGGCTGAAGGGAGATTGGAGGAAGCCCGCCTACATGAGTTGAAGTTGCTCATGTAGGAAACTCGGAAGAGAAAAGCCAAAGATGTGGATATGAATACATTACTGATTTGCTTGAGAGAACGTGTAGATAGGAAAATGTTAGTGGTAGAGAACAATGTTAGTCTTAGACTGGATTTAGTCAATTCAGAATTAGAGAAGATTCGGAATAGTGTGACAGTGGAAAAGAGACCCAATGTTGCAGAAGTAGGAGTACAAGTGTCATTGGACTTGATAATTGACACTTTAGAGAAGAGTGGGTCAGGAGATAAAGCAATAAATGGAGTAACCCGGAGTTCAATTGTAGATTGTAGTGTAGAAGTTGTAGAATTAGTGAAGGAATTGGTAGAATCAGCCATACCCGAAGAAGGTGAAGTAATAGGAAGATCATCAGGTTTGGAAGCCGATGATGAGGTAGACATCGGATCGAGATAAATGTCAATTTTGAGATCGGAAGGGGCAGATATGAAGAGATAGATTATCGATTAGGATCTATAGGTAGGAGAAGATGTTAGGAAGCGGTGCCTAGGTAGGCAAGTCTACCATTTGCTTCAGTATTTAAGTGGAGCATTCATAGTACGATGTTATTCAGTATTCATATTTCTGAAGATAAATGAAGTGAAGTGTTGTTCCCAGTACTCGTCGCTTAAGCTTAATTCCGATTATCACTTTTGTGTTTGTGTTTGTGTTTGTGAGTGTGTGGAGAATTCCGAAGAGCAAGTCAGTATGTCTGTGGATCTTGGAATCTGCATCATTGATCTTCATTCTGTGTGTTTGATCCTGAGTGAAGTGCATCGGAGCAATGCCTTGACAAATCTGAGAGGAATTGTAGTGTTGGTAGTATTCTGCATTGGTGAGTGCAGCACGAAGTTGATGTGAATCAAGATTGAGGAAGTTGTGCCTTCAGTGGAGGGATGGAACACAATTTTGAGGTGAAATTGGTCTTTGTAGTGAAGTGCCGTCTTCGGGAGAATATGAATCATCACAATCAAGAGTTGTTTGGACAGAATTTGTTATGTTGTGATTATGTGTGTGTGTGTATTCGTGACAAGTTGTCAATACTGTGAGCTTGTTACTCTCTTTTGGGTGTAGTTTCTACCTGAGAGATTAAAGAAGCAACCAAGAAGAACTGCAATTGTGACTTTTGTCTTCGTATTTGACCAATTCTGGATAGTATCTCTGCGGGAACAAACTTTATTGACCCGATTACCGCAAAAGTGATATTTGCCGGGTTGTCACACCTATCCACCAACAACTCTGGAAATTTTCATGAGGAAATTTGAACTAAAACTTGGTGAGTGACCAAAACTCCAAACCTAATCATTAGCTCTTCTCCAACACCTTACATCCCATAAGCTTCAACTTCAATCAATTGGATCTGATTTGAGATTGACCCAAAACTGGAATTTATTGCACTTAGTACTATAAGAACATTGTCTACTCTCCAATCCCATTGACAAATAGTGAAAAATTCTCAAGAAGCTCCCTCAATTGTGAAAAATTCTCAAAAAGCTTCCTCAATTGATTACTTTGTGCTCCTGGGTATGAATTCAACCCCCTTCACTAAATTGATCATATTCTTGTCATACTCAGCTCAAATTGCATGATTTCTATCTACAGATTGTAGCCTATCATCTTCTCTTTCCAACCATGTCCTCCATTCCCCAAATGGCCTCACTAAACTTCCTTGATGGTCAAAAAACTCCAGCCTTCTCCCTTGGGATCCAATCTCTTGCACATTTGTCCTTTAGTCTTTTTATTCTTTGACAAATGGACCACACAACTCCACCTTGAAGCTTATGAGCAAAATTTTAGGCATTCCCTAACTATAGAAGGACATATATTGTCAAGTCCCAAACATTCTCATAAGTAAGCACCGGAAGGACGATAGGATCTGGGTTTCCCATCACCGACTCCACAAACACTACCCCAAAACGTGCTACCAACCAATCCCGTAAGTCATCACGGTGTAAAATCTGAAGTCTGATGAGAAAAGGATTTGGGAGTGGCAGATTGGGAGAGCATGGGACACCTCATGCTCAAATGCTTCCTCCGATGCTCTAGCACTCGCTCTCTGCTACAACTCTCTCCCAACATCCTTCTCCCCTTGAGACTCTCCAAACTAAAACACACATATCTCTCTACTCGCCCTCATCTTTATTCATTAGAGCCCTCAAACATGATAAGATTGTAACCTACGTGGCCAATCACATACATGTACATAAATGGCTCACATGGCAATATCTCATCCGTCGGATCTAGCATGCAACCTACCCCACTAACATGGAGATAAAATATGATAAGTCACTTTTTACGGGCTACACAAACCACAACACGACAATGTGTTCCCATCAAGCAGATGGAATGGGGAGTGGTTGAAGTAGTCCACTTGGTTTCTAGTTGCTAGCCTTGTTGCATTGGTAGTTCTCACATGATTAGACAAATTCTCAAACATCTTGTGTCATGTTGGGCCACCACTATTGGCATTGGAGTGTACCCAAGGTCTTTTCTACACCCATGTGACCAGCAATTGGAAAGTCATGGGCTACTTGGAGGTGCACAAGTTGGAGATCAGTTTTGGTTGGAACATAAATCTGGTTCTTATAGAATAGAAGGCCTTCCTTGAAAGAGAAGGTGTTGTACTCCTTATTACATACTGCAAGATGACCTTGTACCATTTGAAAGAAAAGATCTTGTTATAAAGCTATCTTAAACTTGATTTGGGCATTGGAGTCAATTGATATAGTCATAATTGCTATTGTGATGAGAAGAAGAAACTTCAAATCAGGTCATTGTGATAGGGCATTGGGGATGACATGGAACCAATTGTGTTTGTACTCAATTTTGATATCAAACCATTGTAGTTGTTTCTTCCTCCGATGATATTAACTCTTCATGTGTTCCAAGTGTAATGTTTACAACAAAGGTTTGTAATCAGTTTGCATGATTATTTGTTTCCCCAAGAGATAATGCCTCCATACCTTGGTCACATATACCATTGCTACTTGTTCTTGATCTTGAGCAAAGCAATTCCTTTTTGCTATATATTGTCTGCGAGACACACATGCAACGGAATTTAACTCATCTGAGAATTCTTGTTGCAACAAGGCTCCAATTATAAAGTTAGAAGCATCAAAATCAACCACACAAGGTAGTTGAGGATCATATGGTTGAAGAATGGGTCTTGAAGACACCATATGTTCTAGTTTCTAGAATGCTTCTTTGTGCTTGTTGGTCCACTAAAAGCTCAAGTTCTTTCTCAAGAGATTGGTCAATAGTGTGGCTACATGAGCATAGTAATGGATGAACCATCAGCAAAAATTGGCCAATCCATTAAATGCCCATACTTTACAACATCTTTTGGAGTAGGCCAATCAGCAATGGCCTTGATTTTCTCCTCTTCCATCTTGATTCCCTCCGTTGAGTTCTTGTGATCCAAGAAGGTAACTTCCTTTTGCCAAAAAGCACACTTTGACTTCTTGTAGTAAAAATTCTATTGTTGTAGTCATCTTAGGACTTCTTGCATATGATTTTTGTGTTTTGCTTTTGTATTGCTATAGATTAAAATTTCATCCAAGAACACCACCATGTATTGATCCAATAGTCCATCCAACATCCAATGCATATGATCCATGAAGATTGCTAGAGCATTAATGAGCCTAAAAGGTAGAACTCTCTATTCAAAATGCCCATAACTTTTGTGAAAAGTAATCTTTTGCACATCCTCTCTATCAATGGGGATTTGCCAATAGTTGTTACAAAGATCCAACTTGGAGAAGTATTGTGTTCTACTCAATTCATCAAGCAAGTCATCAATTTGAGGCAAGGGGTATGCATTCTTCACTATTTTTGTATTGAGCCCACGGTAATCAATATAGAAACAAAGTCCTCCATCCTTCTTTGGATCAAATAGTACTAGTGCTCCACAAGGAAATGTACTTTATCATATGAAATCCTTCTCCAAAAACTCTATAAGTGTTATTTGGAATTCCTCCAATTCCTTTGGTGAGAGCCGATAGATTGATCTACTCATTGGAGTACTCCTTGGCAATAACTCAATATTGAAGGGTATACCATGATCAGAGGGTAAATCCTTTGGCATCCAAGAACACATTTGAAAGCTCTTGGACTATTCAATCAAACACTGCTCAATGAGGCTTTTAATCCTCCTTAGATCCTCCATGCACAATTGGCTTGATCCACACCACAAAAATGCACTTATCTTCTTCCAAAGCTTGCTCTATGGCTACTTCATTGACAAATTTTCAATCTTAGGACTCATCTTCCTCCAAAGCTTGCTTTATGGCTACCTTCCCAACAAACTTCCCATCTTGGGACTGACTATTCTTAGTTGTCTTACTAAGAGGTGCCAGACAACCTAATCAGAAATTCCTATGTTGATGTTGTACTTGAATTTATTTTGTTGGTTCCAATGAAATTGAACCTTATGACAATCAAGCCAAGGTAGACCTAGAATGACATCATAGTGTAAAGGTGCTACTACAAACCTCATACACTCCAAATGCTCTTCCCAAGCTTGAAGGTAACAAGATGCAAGGTACGGAATGTAGAACCCTTCCTACCATCCACCATCATCAATCTATTTCTAGTTACTAGTTTGATAGGAATATGTAATGTCTTTCCTAATTGCATGGATAAGCAATTTTTTGAACTTCCAAAATCAATCAAAATCAACCAAAATCCTACAACCACAATCAGATATCATACTTTGCAAGTGAAGCAGACTTGCATAAGTTGAGCCTTTGATCATATTGGAACTAATAAAGTTCCTAGTAGATGGCTAAAAATCTCTTACTAGGATCCTCATTTCCTTGATCATTTTGCTCCAAAAACTCCATCTAGGCAACTTGTCATGGTCACCCATTCTTGAGTGGATATTAAGCAATGTGATGTCCAATTTGATGGTAATAAAAACAACCACCATTTTATCATAGTTTTTCTCTACTTTCAATGCCAAGTGTTCTTCATTGAATGGCATCAATCTCCATTGATGTCGGCTCTTCTACCCGTGTGTAGTGTATTGGTAGGTTTTTTGGAGGCAAAGTCAAGATCAAGTTGTTGCAACCAAGGAATCAAAGTGCTTGGCCAATTGCATGGCTTCCTCCAAGTGTTATGGCTCTTGCATAATTACCTATAATTTTGTTTGTGACTTCAAGCCCCTCGCAAATCAATCTGGAGCTTCACCTTCAAATATATATGGAATTTGTATGATGGTGTTCTAAAATTGCATGATGTTACTTCTTACAGAGCCAATCTGCTCCAACTCTACCAACCTATCTTGTGCAGCTTGTGTGGCATTTATAGCTTGGAGTTGACCAATTATTGCACTCTTGAATTTTGCCCATGTCAAGATTGGTGCAATAATTTTCCGTCCAACTTGCTCCACTCAAAATTGCCACCATAGCTTTGCTACTCTATCCTTGACTAGAAGCCAAGAGAATCTATTTCCATTCATCTTGAAGATTAGTAGCTTTGAGATCATGTTTGCAATCAAATACAAATTCTCCGCTGCACCTAGGAGATTTTTGACTTCAAAAACCTTGGATTTTAGGAATCAGATCTGGTCTTCTCCTTCTTGAATTGGTACTCCCCACATGCTTTTTTTGTCAATGATCTTGTTCATCCAACAATCAAGTAAGGTGCTCAATTTGTTGCTACATAGCAATGATAACCTCAAGCATTCCCACCATGGTTACTACTCTATCACACCACCCCTAATCTATCTAATTTATTAACACATAGATGCAATATGTCAATCATTCTCCATAAGTTACAATCTGAAGTACTAAGGGTCCCTCGGACAAGGTGATTGTATTCAGAAATCCTACCCAAAGCGTGAGATGATGAACTATGTGAAACAATTCTTGGGTAGTACCTAGAAACAAAAATCCCAATGGTTTTATGGAAATGGATTTGGTGTTCCATAAATTCCATCCATCCCATTCCTACTCTATTACCAATGTAAAAGACAGAGATACAAGAGAGAAATAAGAGAATGGAAGATCACATTAAGACACTTGAGTGTGTGAAACTCCAATTTCCTGGCATGAGCTTTGGCTTTGGTATTTATAAGGAGCATACAAGGCTCTTGAGAAGCTTCTCAAGAAGCTTCCTTCTAGAAGCCGCCTACTTTGCATGCAAACTAAGCTAGTTGGAAGCTTCTAAAAGCTTCCTTCTAGAAGCTACCTACTTGGGGTACAAGCTAAGCTAAGCTTCCTAGATACTTCCACAATCTTCTAGACTAATTTGGCCTCTTTGCTACTTGTTAGCCCAAACTAACTTCATCGCTAAATTCCATATTGTTACAAAAGATCACATTGGGATTCTTGAATGAGAAAAACTCCAAATGCCTAGTGTGGTACCCACATTTTTGTTTTTTCTTATTTTTGAAGAATAAATGTACATATGAAGTCGTATTGCACTTGTATGATACCAAGAGGCAAAGAATGGTGTCTTCAGGTTGTAATTTGAAGAAAAGTGACTTTGTATCAGAAGATGAAGTACACGGATTAGCCCTATCAGCATTCAACCCGAAGTAAGGAGACTTTGGCTAGGGAGTGCTCAGCCTGAGGCAAGGACAGTGTAACAACTTTCCTTTAGGGTTGGACATTCAAGAAGGTACCGCACACAAAAATGGCTAGCCTATGAGCGGGAGAAAATTGACAGTGACAAGAGCATGAAGGAGGTGTGATTTCTTGGTAGAAACTCAAAGTGAAGAAAGACGGAAGAAGTGCACCACTATAAGAATTGGAATAAAGACAAAGAGATGACAAGTAAATTTCCATTTCCATTAAGGAGTCGTCCTGAGGGAGATTGTGGAAAAGGAAGTGTAGTAAGAGATGCGCTAATGTGTCGAGAGGAAGATAAGAGAGTTAGTCCGGGAATCAGTCAAAAGAGTAGCCACCAACCTAGAGTGGAAGAGAGTAAAATGGGAGATGGGAAGAAGAACTCGGAATTCATAGTGAGAAATCATGCAATTTGGAGATTAGATGTGATTGCAAGAATCAAAGTCTTGAGCAAGCTTTGGATCACATTCCTAGCATGGAACTAGAACCTTAGTTTTCTAGGTTTCACGATTGAGATCATTGAGAGTAAATGTCTTGATGGACCAAAGGAAGAACGTAAGAGAGGAAATCCGACTTGCTGGATAGAGTTGGATTGAAGGTTAATACTCAAAAGAGAGGAAGGTGAGGAGCAAGGAGCCATGTTCTTGGGGAAGGGGGAAGTAGCTGAAGAAACCCAAAAAGTGAGAGACACCTTTTCTTCAAAGTGCATGAAGAATGGCTACAAAGTTGAGAGCTACAAGGACCTTGTGAAGAGAGGCATCGTAGGAGCAATGATTGTTATCTTCAAGCAAGAGCAAACTACTTATGTGATGAAACATCAAGTGGTGTTCTTCCATAAGATGTTTGCAAGGGCCAATCAATTGGGCAAAGTGCTTTCATCAACATACAAGACAAATAGTGTGGAACTTGCGGGCCAAGTCACCTCCGTATTACATTGTGCCATTTGCAGCCCACTTCTACTTGGGATTGAATTTGTTGATGCGGCGGAGAGACACAAGCTGGTGTCGCACTTCCATCCCGACTTGAGAAAAGAAGCTGATGTAGAAGAGCAGCAGTACATTTTGCAGATTAGAAGTAGTGACAAGTACTATGCACAGACGGGGTAGAGTGTGCAGTTGAAGGTGAATACTCCAAAGTCAAAGAAGAGGAGTCAACAAGGAGAAGAAGAAGAAGTAGTGGCGACAAGACCTCAGAAGACCAGGAAGGTAAACCCGAGGAAAGACCTGGTGGTAATTGCGTTGTCAAGTGAAGAATCAAAAGGCAAAGCCGAGTACAAGTCTGAAGACTCAAAGAAGGAGGAAGAACCAGAACTCACATTGTAGAGTGGTTAAGCAAGCAGCAAGAGTGAAGATGGCATGGAGACAAAGCCGATACCAGAGGAGGAAGAAGAAAAGTTGGAGATGGCAGAAGAATGTAACCCGAGACAAGAAGACAAAGTTTTAGAGAAGGAGCAGAAGAGGGTGACCATTCAGAGAAGAGTCCGCTCCAGAAGGAAGGCGACGTATGAGGCAAGACCAAGTAGAAGAAGAGAAGTGGAGAGTGAAAGTTTGGGGAGCAAAGAATCCATCCTAATAAGGCTCCTATGGCTGAAAGGAAGAGTGTCCAGTGAAGAAGAAGCAAAGAAGGAGAAAAGCCCACAAGTTGAGGTAAAATATAGCAAAGGAGTAGATTATATATGGGATGTTGTATGCCCGTTGTTAGTGAAGTTAGAGGAGAAGAAAAAGAGATGCAGTTGCAATGTCTAGAGGTGAAGACCGTGTTGTAGATGTTGGCAAGATTAGAGAAAGAGAACTTGGAGTTGAAGGAGAGCATAACCGAGGTGAGGAGCAAAGGGAAGTACTACAAGTAGATGCAGTAGTATAGAACCAAGTAATTGAAAACTTAAAGAAAGAAGTGGGAGGTAAAGAGCAAGTAATAGAGCAAAATGTCATAGCAAGGGAAAGACAAATAGCTGAGTATGAAATCTTGAACAGTTTGCTGATTCACGGTTAGAAATCATCCATACTATGGCAAGAGTAGTAGAGAAAGAGCAAGAGCTTGATAGAGTGTGGAGAATGTAGAAGAGAAGAAGCAGCTCTGGCAAAGAGAGTTGAGAATGAGATATAGAGAAGAAAAGAGATTGCGGGAGTTCCTTTGTAATTTGGAAGAGATGATTGTTCAGAAAGAGAAGGAGAAAGAGACGGTGAAAGCCAAATTCAAAGTAGAACTGGTGTAATACCAAGAGCCAGCCATATGATCTAGATGTGAAATTAGGTTTGGTAACATCTAGAATGATATTATACATGATGGTCAAAATAGATCAGATAGAAGTATCACCAAAAGAATACTTCTACTAATAGGGCAGAAACCAAAATAGACTTGAGAACCTTAGAACCAATAGCTAGACATATGATTTAATGGTGAGAATTGGTTTGGTGACATCTAGAAGGATGTTACACATGATAGACTAAACAGATCAGAAAGAGGTATCACCAAAAGGGGACTTCTACTAATAGAGTAGGAACCGAAATATGCCTAAAATCTTTGAAGGCAATTTCAAAGGCCTAAACGGATGAATTAGGCCTTGAAAATGTGCAGATTCCCCCCCCCCCCCCCCCAAATCAATGGAGGAAAGGCTGGCTTTCCCTCCCCCCTACTTTGTCTTGTCAAGAGCTTTCCAATGGTACCTTACGTGATTCTGAGATTCCTACAGGAAGATTCCCTAAAAGATTCCCTCCGGTCAAAGCTTGTTTGACCAACCAGATAGGACCTAGACCAGACATGTCACCCATCCAAGTAAGTAATCCAAGGGTGGAGCTTGCTGACATGTCACCTATCTATGTCCCTAACCCTATGGTGGAGCTTTCTTGGAGGAGATCCTCTTTGTCTATATAATAAAGAGAAGGTGCTCCCTTGGGGCATTGATTTTTTGAGTGTGCAATCTTTGTTTTCTCTCTTCTCTTGTCCTTGGAGTATTACAACTGGCAATGTATAGGGAAGATTGGCTGGCAGATCAAGAACATGAGAGAAGGATGAGACTCAAGCCATTGAAGGAGATTATAACAAAGATGAATGTGATGCTAAGTACAGAAGCTAGTGTGCCGATTGAGGAAAGGAGATTGCATGAGTTGAAGTTGTTGGTGCAAGAGACAAGGAGGAGATCTATGAAAGATAAAGATTTGAATTCATTATTGTTAGTCTCAGAGCTCATGTAGATAGAAAGATATTAGAAGTCAAAGACAATATCACAATCAGATTAGATTTGGTTAAGTTGGAGATAGATAAACTTTGGAAAGATGTAAGAGCAAAGCCCAAAGTAGATGAGATAGGAGTACAGATATCTTTGGAGTTACCATTGGAGATATTAGAGAAGAGTGGGTCAGGAGATAAAGAAGTAAAAGGGTTAACTATGATAGGAATTGTAGATCAAGAGGAAGAAGTGTTAGAATTGGTAGAAGAATTAGTAGTTGTGAAACCCAAGGACAAAGTAGTATGTGAGGTTACTTTGGGATTGGAAGCTGAGGAAGAGGTAGACATCGGATCAGAGTAGTAATAATTTTGAGATTTGAAGAGGTAGATATGAAGAGTTGGTTTGTCATTTTGGATCTGCAAGTAGGAAGAGTTGTTAGGAAACGACATAGTTGTTAGTAATTGTCAAGTGCTCTGCCTATTTGAAGGGAGCATTTGCAGAATGTTGTTGTTCAATATTCATTATCTCTAAGAATAGATAAAGCAAAGTGCTGATTTTAGTGCTCGTTGCTTGAGCTTGATTCTGAGTATCAACATTGTGATTGTGTTTGTGAGTGTGTGAAGAATTTTGAAGTGCAAGTCAATGTGCTTGTTGGATGTTGGATTCTACAGCCTTGATCTTCATTCTATGTGTTTGATCTTGAGTGAAGTGCAATCGGAGCAATGCCTTGACAGATCTGAGAGGAATTATAGTGTTGGTAGTATTCTACAATTGTGAGTGTAGTGCAAAGTTGATGTGAAGTAATTTTGATTGAGGAAGTTGTGCCTTCAGTGGAGGGGTGGAACACAATTTTGAGGCAAAGTCATTTTGTAGTGAAGTGCACTTTTCATGAGAATTCGAATCATCACAATCCGATTGTTTGGAAAGATTTGATGAAGTTGTGATTATGGGTGACAAATTTTTTTGACAAGACTATGAGTCAGTGCTTGTTACTCTCTTTTGGGTGTAGTTGCTACCTAAGAGATTAAAGACAAAATCAAGAAGTACTACATTTGACTTTGTATTTGGATATTTCTCAGTAGTATCTTTGTGGGAACAAACTTTACTTACTTGATTACCAAAAAAGTGATATTTTTTGGGTTGTCACACCTAGCATGAGCTTAGGCTTTAGTGTTTATAGGTAAGGATACAAGGCTCTTGAAAAGCCTATTAAAAGCTACATTCTTAGAATGCAAGCCAAGCTAACCAAGAAGCTTCTCAAGAAATTTCCTTTTAGAAGCCGCCTACTTGGCGTGCAAGCTTAGCTAGTTGTGAAGCTTCCCAAAAAGCTTCCTTCTAGAAGCCATCTACTTGGCATGCAAGCTAAGCTAGCTTGGAAGCTTTCCAAGAAGCTTCCTCTTAGAAGTCACTTTGCATGCATATTACCCAATACTTGGAAGGTATCAAGTAGCTTCATAGATGCTTTTAGAATATTCTTATAATTCTTGGCTAATTTAGCCTATTTGTTACTTTTTTAGTCAACTAACTCATTGGTAACCTCCATATTGTTACACTACGTGTACCATAGTGACAAGTGCTTAGAATCAATTTTAAACAATCATTTCCAAACTTCACGTGGCAATCGTTTCAACCTAAGGACTTCACTCTTAAGTATGATGCAAGTGGTATAAGTAATCTTTTGTTAGGATTACTATGTGTCCTATATGTCCAATCATGATTAGCTCAATTTGGCATCAAAAGTGCACATAATGGCTAAGGAAGAGATATGCAATTATCTTTAAGTGATTTGAACATGACTGAATGGAAGGAGGTTTAGGTGACTAAAAGTAAAATTATGGTAAATGAAAAGTGAGTAATCAAGTAAAATTGTTCAAAGTTGGGGAGGTGTCACCTTGGAAAAGAGGTGATATTAACCTAAATTTTGCCTATATCAAACATAGTTCTTCATTCAATTTGTACTTTCACACTCATACTTTATTTTTTTGTCTTTGAGTCTTTTGATACTCTTTATCTAGTTTGATAAATTTAAGTAACTTACAAACTTAAGGATCTTCTTAAATCAAATTGTGATAGTTATTTGAATTTTTTAACATGTAATTTTGTATCACATTTCTGCAACTAAACTTCATCTTTTAAGAGAGAGCTCAATGTGATAACCCAATATCAACCAAAACGTGATATATGTTAAGTAATAGATCATTTCCTTGAGGATATGGGTAAAAAATTACTAGAATTGATGAGAAATGTCATTATTTTGAAATTTTTTATTCTTATGTATTTAACCTCTTGGGCAGGAAGCACTCCTAGAAGAGGGTAGTGTCATCCTCTATGGTGCATTATGGCAAATATAAATTAAAGTAATCACTTTCACTATGTAATACCAAGGGTTAGCCATATGATCTAGATGTGAAATTTGGTTTGGTAACATCTAGAATGATATTATACATGATGGTCAAAATAGATCAGATAGAAGTATCACCAAAAGAGTACTTCTACTAATAGGGCAGAAACCGAAATAGACTTGAGAACCTTAGAACCAATAGCTAGACATATGATTTAAAGGTGAGAATTGGTTTGGTAACATCTAGAAGGATGTTACACATGATGGACTAAACAGATCAGAAAGAGGTATCACCAAAAGGGGACTTCTACTAATAGAGTAGGAACCAAAATATGCCTGAAATCTTTGAAGGCAATTTTGGAGGCCTAAACGGATGAATTAGACCTAAAAAATATGCAGATTCCCCCCCCCCAACGGAGTAGAGGCTAGCCTTCCCTCCACCCTGGTTGTCTCGTCAAGAGCTTTTCAACGGTACCTTACTCATGTGATTTTGAGATTCCTACAGGAAGATTCCCTAAAAGATTCCCTCCAGTCAAAGCTCGTTTGACCAACCAGATAGGACCTAGACCAGATAGGTCACCCATCCAAGTAAGTAATCCAAGGGTGGAGCTTGCTGACATGTCACCTATCTGTGTCCCTAATCCTATGGTGGAGCTTCCTTGGAGGAGATCCTCTTTGTCTATATAATAAAGAGAAGGTGCTCCCTTGGGGCATCGAATGTTTGAATGTGCAATCTGTGTTTTCTCTCTTCTTTTGTCCTCGGAGTATTACAATAGTATCAGAGCGAGTATTCTAGTCCAAGAGAGTGGATCACACCTCTTGGAATAGCACGAACTACTGAAACTGTAACAATATGGAGTTTAGTGACGAAGTTAGTCGGGCTTACGAAGTAGAGAATAAGACAAAATAGCCTAGAATATTCTAGAAGCATCTAAGAAGCTTCTTAGGAAGCTTCCCAACTAGTTAACTTGCGCCCTAAGCAGGTAGCTTCTAGAAGGAAGCTTCTAGAAGCTTCTAACTAGCTTAGCTTGCACGCCAAGTAGGCGGCTTCTAGAAGGAAGCTTCTTGAGAAGCTTCCCAGTTAACTTGGCTTGCACTCCAAGAAAGCGGCTCAAGGAAAATTCTTGAGAAGCTTCAAGGGTCTTGTATGCTACCTATAAATACCAAGTCCGAAGCTCATGCTAGGCATTCGGAGTTTTCCCTCATTCAAGTGTCCCAATGTGAGCTTCCATTCTCCTATTTCTCTCCTCGGTTTCGGTCTTTTACATTAGTATCAGAGCAGGAATGGGATGGATGGAATTTATGGACCACCAAATCCACTTCCGCCAAACCATTGGGACTTTCATGTCCAGATATTACCAAAGCATCGTTTCACACAATTCATCACCTCACGCTTTGGGCAGGATTTTCTACATATGATCAACGTGTGAGAGGAACCCTTGATACTTCCAGTTGTAACTTATGGAGAACGGTGGACGTGTTGTATCTACGTGTTAATCAACTAGATAAATTGCGGGTAGTGAATAGAGTAGTAGCGATGGCGGCAATACCGGATGTTATCCTTGCAATGCAACAACAAATCGAGCATCTTACTCGATTGTTGGAGGAACGAGACCAGCAACGACGAGAATAGATAGACAGAATGCCAGTTCGAGATGGAGAAGATCGCATTCGATTTCTGAAACCCAAGGTGTTTGAAGGCAAGAATCTTCCAAGCACAGTGGAGAATTTTGTGTTTGACTATGAACGTTACTTTGAAGCCACCAATCTTCAAGACGAGCGGAAACAAATTCTCTTGGCTTCTAGCCAATTGGATGGAGTGGCAAAACTTTGGTGGCGATTCCGAGTAGAAAGAGCTGAACGACAAATTGTTCCACCAATTTTTACATGGGCAGAATTCAAGGATGCAATACTTGGTTGATTTCAGACTATAAATGCCACCCGAGCTGCACGAGATAAATTGGCGGAGTTGAGGCAGATTGGCTCAGTGAGAAGCTACATCACACAATTTCAGAATATCATCATGCAAATTCCAGATATCCAAGAAGGTGAAGTTCTGGATCGATTTGTGCGAGGATTGAAGTCACGAACCAGATTGGAGGTGACGATGCGAGAGCCACAGAATGTAGAACAAGCCATGCAATTGGCTGAGCATTTTGATTCCTTAGTTGCGACAACTTGGTCTCGACCTCGACCTACACAAAACCCACCAGTACCACGAGTGGAAGAACCGGTACCAATGGAGATTGATGCTATCCAACGAAGACCACTTGGCACAGTAGATAGAGAAAGATTACGACAAAATGGAGGTTGTTTTTATTGTTGCCAGTTGGGGCATCGCATTGCTGAATGTCCACTCAAGAATGGACGACCTCGACAAGTTGCCCAAGTGGAGGTTGTGGAGCGGAATGATCAAGGAAATGAGGAATCCTAGTAGGAGATTTCGAGCCGCCTATTGGGAGCTTGATTAGTTCCAATGGGATTGAAGGCTCGACCTATGCAAGTTTGCTTCACTTGCAAGGTATGATATCTAATCGGGGTTGTAGAATTTTGGTTGATTCTGGAAGTTCAGAGAATTGCATGTCTATGCAAGTAGCAAAGGAATTGGGTATTCCTATCAAGCCAGTGATTGGAAGTAGTTTGATGATGGCGGATGGTAGAAAGGGTTCTGCATTCCGCACCTTGCATCCTGTTACCTTCAAGATTGGGAAGGAGTATTTGTAGTGTATGAGGTTTGTAGTGGCACCTCTACACTATGATATCATTCTGGGTCTACCTTGGCTTGAATGTCATAAGGTTCAATTTGATTGGACCCGACACCAAATTCAAGTACAACACCAAGGTAGGAATTTCCGATTAGGTTGTCTGGCACCTCTGAGTAAGACACCTAAGAATAGTCAGTCCCAAGATGGGAAGGTTGTCGAGAAGGTAGCCATAGAGCAAATTTGGAAGGGAGATGAGTCCCAAGATGGGAAGTTTGCCAAGAAGGCAACTATGGAGCAAGCACGGAAGAGAGATGAGTCCCTAGAAGGGAAGTTTGTTAATGAAGCAGCCATAGAGCAAGCTTTGGAGGAAGATAAGTATGTATTCGCGGTGTGGATCAAGCGGATTGCACAAGAACAATCTGAGGAGGGCCAAGTGCCGCATCAAGCGACGGTTGATCGGATAGTTCAAGAGTTTGCAGATGTGTTTTCGGATGATCTGCCAAAGGGATTACCCTCTGATCGAGGTATGCCCTTCAAGATCGAGTTATTGCCAGGGAGTACTCCAGTGAGTAGACCAATCTATTGGCTCTCACCAAAGGAGTTGGAGGAGTTGCGAACAACACTTACAGAGTTGTTGGAGAAGGATTTCATATGACATAGTACCTCCCCTTGGGGAGCACCGGTACTATTTGTTCCAAAGAAGGATGGAGGACTTCGTTTCTGTATTGATTACCGTGGGCTCAATAAGCAAACCGTGAAGAATGCATATCCCTTGCCTCGGATCGATGACTTGCTTGATCAATTAAGTGGAGCACGATACTTTTCCAAGCTAGATCTTTGTAGCGGCTATTGGCAAATTCCTATTGAAGGAGAGGACGTGAAAAAGACTGCCTTTCGTACAAGGTATGGACATTTTGAGTGGAGAGTTCTACCTTTCGGACTCACTAATGCTCCAACAGTCTTCATGGATCAGATGCATCGGGTGTTGGAGGGGCTATTGGATCAGTCTGTGGTAGTGTTCTTAGATGATATCTTAATCTATAGTAAGATAGAGGCAGAACACATGAATCATGTGCGAGAAGTCCTAAGACGACTACGATAGTGGAAATTTTACTGCAAGAAGTCAAAGTGTGCTTTTTGGCAGAAGGAGGTTACCTTCTTAGGTCATAAGATCTCATCAGAGGGGATCAAGATAGAAGAAGAGAAGATCAAGGCCATTACTGATTGGCCTACCCCGAAGGATGCTACCGAAGTACGAGCGTTCAATGGATTGGCCAGTTTTTACCGACGGTTCATCCACTATTATGCTCACGTGGCTGCACCATTGACTGACCTCTTGGGAAAGAACTCGAGCTTCCAATGGACCACCAAGCATGAAGAAGCATTCCAGAAGTTAAAGCATATGGTGTCTTCAAGACCCATTCTTCAACCATATGATCCTCAACTACCTTGTGTGGTTGATTTTGATGCTTCTAACTTTGCAATTGGAGCTGTGTTGCAACAAGAATTTCCAGATGGACTACATCCTATTGCCTTTGTGTCTCGCCGACTAAATACAGCTGAAAGAAATTACTCTGCTCGAGATCAGGAACAACTTGCAATGGTATATGCCACCAAGGTATGGAGGCATTATCTCTTGGGGAAACAAGTGATCATGCAAACTGATCACAAGCCATTGTTGCAGACCTTACACCTAGAGCACATGAAGAGTCGACATCATTGATGGGAAGAGCAACTCCAATTGTTCAACATCAAACTTGAGTACAAACCAGGTCGGTTCCATGTCATCCCTGATGCTCTATCACGACGACCTGATTTGAAGTCTCTTCCTCTCATCGCGGCAGCAATTACGACGGTGTCAATTGATCCCAAGGTTCATAACGAGTTTCGGTTAGCCCTACAGCAAGATCCCTTCTTCCAAATGGTACACGGTCGTCTAACAGCACGTGACAAGGAGTACAACACCTTCTCCTTCAAGGAAGGCTTTTTATTCCATGCAGACCAAATCTATGTTCCAACCAAAGGTGATTTTCGACTTGTGCGCCTTCAAGCAGCCCATGATTTACCAATAGTTGGTCACATGGGAGTGGACAAGACCTTGGGCACCCTCCAACGCCAATGGTGGTGGCCCAACATGACACGAGATGTTCGAGACTTTGTCCGATCATGTGAGAGTTGCCAACGGAACAAGGCCAGCAACCAGAAGCCGAGTGGACTCCTTCAACCACTCGCCATTCCATCCGCTCATTGGGAGCATGTGAGCTTGGATCTCATCACATCCTTGCCAAAGACAAAACAAGGACACACCGCAATTGTGGTGTTTGTGGATAAGCTTAGTAAGCAAATCCACTTGGCACCAACCTGTGATACCGTGGATGCTCCAACCTTAGCACAAATCTACTTCGACAATGTCTTCAAGCATCATGGGATGCCACGTGTACTCATCTCCGACCGTGATCCTCAATTTACCGAGAAGTTTTGGCAAGCACTCTTCCAGATACTCGGCACCAAGCTTGCTTTGTCCACGGCCTATCATCCTCAAACTGATGGACAAACCGAACGCGCCAATCGTACATTGGAGGATATGTTGCGGGCCTTTGTCAATGTCCACCATACCAACTGGGATGAATGTCTTAAAGTTGCAGAATTTGCCTACAACAATTCCAAACAGGCAAGCACTGGATTTTCTCCCTTCTTTCTCAATTTTGGCCAAGATCCGCTTGTTCCAGATTCTCTTCTTGCTCCCCCTCCCTCTCAGGTTCCTCATACTTCTACATTCTTGACCACTATATCCCAATCTCTCCAACAAGCCAAATCTCACCTCCTTGTTGCTCAGAATCACCAAAAACAATATGCAGACCATCATTGTCGTGATCTCACCTTTGAAGTTGGTGATAAAGTCATGCTATCCTCTAGTAACCTCCCTCTCCCACTTGATACCCAAGTTCGTAAACTTGCTCCTAATTGGATAGGACCTTTTGATATCACCCACATTATCTCTCTTGTTGCTTATCGTCTTGCCTTACCTTGTCATATGTGTATCCATCCTGTCTTTCATATTTCCAAGTTGAAACCCTTTGTTCCTAACCCTTCTTCCTTTTCCTCTCGAGTCCAACCTCCCCCTCTTCCTGTCCCTATCAATGATCATGAGGAGTACGAAGTTGATCGTATCTTTGCGCGTCGCCATATTCAACAAGGCCGTCACCAACATACGGAGTACAAGGTCCTTTGGAAAGGGTATCCCCTTCATGATGCTACATGGGAACCTCTTTCTCACCTCCAGAATGCACAGATGGCCATCAAGGAATTCGAAGCTTCACTAGCGACGAGGACGTCACCAACTAGCGGCGGGGGAATATGTAACAATATGGAGTTTAGTGACGAAGTTAGTCGGGCTTACGAAGTAGAGAATAAGACAAAATAGCCTAGAATATTCTAGAAGCATCTAAGAAGCTTCTTAGGAAGCTTCCCAACTAGTTAACTTGCGCCCTAAGCAGGTAGCTTCTAGAAGGAAGCTTCTAGAAGCTTCTAACTAGCTTAGCTTGCACGCCAAGTAGGCGGCTTCTAGAAGGAAGCTTCTTGAGAAGCTTCCTAGTTAACTTGGCTTGCACTCCAAGAAAGCGGCTCAAGGAAACTTCTTGAGAAGCTTCAAGGGTCTTGTATGCTACCTATAAATACCAAGGCCGAAGCTCATGCTAGGCATTCGGAGTTTTCCCTCATTCAAGTGTCCCAATGTGAGCTTCCATTCTCCTATTTCTCTCCTCGGTTTTGGTCTTTTACAGAAACTGAGTAATTTGAGGTGGAGAACATAGAGTAATCGCTAGACTTAGGAAGGACTTTAGAGAGCGGATGGGATGGATGCACCGGGGGGACAATTTCCCGCACCTAGCTTTCCATTCTCAAACCCATTCCACATCAAGGTTATGTACATCCAGCGTGAGCAGATGAGAGTATCGCTAGTTTATCACTTTGGTGCAGAATTCATGGACAGAGTGATGAACTCACCAAACCCGGTGATTCTACCTGTGGTGATATATGACAGAGAGTGGGATTTGACGATCTACATTCTATTATGATAATATGGATATGAATGTCCCAAATCCTCTCCCTTTCAACACTCAAGTAGAAATCCGTTATGCAATGAGGCCGAAATTGATGTTTAGAGATTTTGTGGTTAGGAATTTTGGTGAGGAGTATTATCAACGAGTGATAGCTTCTGAGGTCCCAATGGTTGTCCCGATAGTTTGTGCGCCTTCCAGAGTGATTATATTGACTCTGTATTGAAGTAGACGTTAGCAATTGGGTGTTGCAGGAACCATGGATCCGTAATTGCAAGAGCTGGTGCAAGGAATGCAAGGGATGTTGAATGAATTTGGAGAGATTAAGATGACCATGGAGACATTGCAAAGTCAAGTGCAGATCCTCAGGAACGATCAAGCCATGCAAGAAGAAGAGCCGTCTCAAAACCCAGTACCTGCGACTGAAGTACTTGGAGAGGCACCAGTGCCTACAAACCCTATCAACGATGAAGCCACATTGCTACTCCGGATGAAGAAGACCTGCAACATTGAGCCTTACAAGGGGCAGCGTACGATGGGAGTAGTGGAGAATTGGATCTCGAGAATGAATCAATATTTTCGATTATTCTCAACAGAGATCACAGAGCATGCTGCAGGCGTGTTTGCATGTGGGTACTTGACCGATAAAGCCTTCACATAGTATGATGCTTGGGAACAATCCATGCTGGCAGAGAGAAGGGAGGTCACATGGACAGCAATGCAAGAAGGACTGCTCAAGAATTTCCAATCGGTGGATTTTGTGCAGATGGCTCGAACCCGACTATGGGGATTGAGACAAAAGAATAGCATACAAGAGTATGTGGAGGCATTTCTAGATCTACAAGTCGCAATTACCGACATGAGTCCAGCAGAGGCTCTTGACAATTTCAAACGAGGGTTGAAAGAGCAGATTTGCCAAGAAGTCATGGTGCAAAACCCTCGCACGGTATTTGAAGCTATTGCTTGTGCACAGAGAATAGCCGGAGCATTAGGTGGAGGTGAAGGAGTAGTTCCACCTCAACATTATCGCACAGAAATGCCACACATGGGTGGACTAGTACCGATGGAATTGGGCAACCTTTGATTCCGGGATCGAGGAGCACGGCTGCTTCAAGGAGAGCGGGGACGGGTAGAAGAACGAAGAAATGGAGTCCCACAAGGAGAAGGGACTTGAGGAGAACAACGCCGTTGTTACAATTGTGGCCGTATTGGGCACATATCTACCAATTGTTGCACTCGTTTCCCTAGAGGCCCTCGGCCTTTGTATAGGCGATCTTTGAACAACATGGAGAGGCACATTGAAGAAGAGGAGGTGGAAACCACTTCGGAAAACAAAGATCGCCAGTATATGTACCTCGCGGCCTTACTGGCTCAATAAGGAAGCAGAGAAGCGAGGGAAGGAAGAAGAATAATGCGCAAAGATCCCGAAAGGCAACCTCACAATTGATTGTCGTGAATGGAATCCTAGAAGGTAATCAAGTGAGGGTATTAATAGATCCGGGAGCAATAGAGAATTTCTTGTCTCGCTCTGTTGCAATAAGCTTGGGAATGGATCTAGAGAGAGATGGAAGTGAAGAAGTAGAGTTACCAAATGGGCAAACAAAGAGGATTGAATCATTACCTAGACGGGTAACCCTCTCTGTAGGAGAATATCAGGAAGCAATTGAGTGGCGAGTGATACAGTTAGCCCGTTATGATGCAATTTTAGGCATGCCATGGATGGAGCAGTACAACCCAATGGTGGATTGGAGGAAGAAAGTAGTGAGAACCCACCAATGGTCAATCATTGGGGTTAAAGAAAAATCACACAGGCAAAAACTATCTCTATATGTCGTAGGGACGACAACTGTCTGTAAGACCGATAGATGTTTTATGGGTCTAATAAGAGAAGTCCAAAGTGCACAACTCGCTGGACAAATTCTTGAGAAATTGAAGGATGTGGTGGATGAGTTTCAAGATGTCTTTCCCGATGATCTACCCTCAGGATTACCACCTAAAAGGCGAGTAGATCACAAAATAGAGACACTCTCGGGGAAGACACCTCCTTGTAAGGCCCCATATCCCCTATCACCTCATGAGTTGGAGGAGTGTAAGACTCAAATTGAGGAGATGCTACAGAAAGGGTTCATCCAACCTAGCGTATCACCATATAGGGCCCTTGTCTTGTTTGTGAAGAAGAAGGATGGTACAATGCGCATGTGCATTGACTATCGGGGTCTCAATCAGCAAATAGTGAAGAACAAATACCCCTTACCTCGCATGGATGACCTGTTTGATCAACTCCATGGAGCGAGATACTTCACCAAACTTGACTTGCGGAGCGGTTACAATCAAATCCGAATTGCAGAGGAGGATGTGTACAAAACTGCCTTTTGAACCAAGTATGGCCACTTTGAGTATCTTGTGATGCCTTTTGGCCTCACCAATGCGCCTGCCACTTTCATGAGCCTAATGAATGACATATTTCGTCCATACTTGGATAAGTCTGTTATCGTCTTTTTGGATGATATCTTAGTATATAGTAGCACGATGACAGAACACAAACAACATCTACGAGAGGTCCTCCAGATTCTAAGACAGAATCAGTTGTATGCCAAAATCTCAAAGTGTGAGTTTGGCAAGTCTGAAGTAGACTACTTAGGGCATAGAGTAAGTGCAGAGGGCATTCAAGTATTGACAGATAAAATAGAGGTCATTCAAAAATGGAGTGTCCCAAAAGATCAGACTCAACTTAAGAGCTTCTTGGGGTTGACAGGATTCTATCATAGATTTGTCAAGGACTTCTCTAAGGTTGCACAGCCTTTAACGGCACTACTTGGCAAGGGGAAGAAGTGGACATGGGGAACTGCACAAGAGTTGGCCTTTCAAGAATTGAAGGCCGCCTTGCTACATGCACCAATCTTGAAGTGGTATGACCCAAAACGTCCAATCAAGTTGGCTACGGATGCATCAGGCGTAGCAATAGGAGCAGTCCTACAACAAGAGTGGCATGACGGATGACATCCAATTGCATATTTCTCTCAAAAGTTGTTACCGGCAGAGCGCAACTACCACACCACAGAACGAGAAGAGTTGGCCATCGTTCTAGCAACCAAGCATTGGAAGCACTACCTGGGCAAGAAGGCATTTGTAGTAGAGATAGACCACAAACCTCTAGTCTACCTCGAGACGCAAAAGGATCTATCTTGTCGCCAAATTTGGTGGGCAAAGTGGCGACAACGCTTCAACATGACAATCACCTATGTGGAAGGTAAGAAGCAACTTGCAGATGCATTCACCCGCATGCCAATGGCCAACAACTTGGCGGCAAAGGTTAAGATTAACCCTAAATTCTGGCAAGAGATTCTAGCTGTTACAAAAGCTGATCCACAGATTGTAGAAGCGCAATCGTCCAAAGGTGTCACCAGCACCCAAGGACTCACCTTTTTGGAGGGCCAATTGTGGATCCCAAATGTCCCAGAATTACGCACCACCATTCTAGCGGAATGTCATGATTTGGCCATTGCAGCTCATGTCGGAGTGGACAAGACCTTGGAGGCAGTCAAGTGCCATTACTATTGGCCCAAGATGAGCAACGACGTGATGGACTATGTGCGTAGCTGCCTACTTTGTCAACAGAACAAAGCTTCTAATCAAGCTCCTGCATGGCTCCTGCAGGGCTCCTTCAACCTCTTCCCACTCCTACCCAACGTTGGGAACAAGTGAGTATGGATCTCGTCTGTGAATTACCCAAGACCACCTCAGGGTTTGACTCCATTGTGGTCTTTGTGGACCGGCTCAGCAAAATGATTCGTGTACGCCCTACCACCAAGGAGGTGACCGCTCCACAACTAGCTCAACTATACTTAGATGCAGTCTTTGCTCACCATGGCTTGTCTAGAGTACTCATCACCAATAGAGGCACCCAATTCACTAGTTTGTTTTGGTGAACACTCTTTGGGTTCTTCAAAACCAAGTTGGCCATGTCTACAGCTTACCACCCACAAACAGATGGCCAAACAGAGCGGGCTAATTGCATGATTGAAGACATGTTACGTGGCTTCACCTTAGAAGAGCAAGAGAGGTGGGACACCCTACTACCGTTGGTGGAATTCGCTTACAACAATTTGGTGAATGCCTCCACCCAAGTCACTCCGTTCTTCCTCATGTATGGTGAGCATCCCTTCATACCTTCTAGCTTGATGAAGATCCGTCCAGTGACTACCAAGGTTGATGCAGTCAATACATTTGTTTCTAGAATCCAACAAGGTGTGGAGAGTGCCAAGCACAGGTTACAGATTGCGCAAAATCGACAAAAGCAGTATGCTGATGCATACCGTAGGCACATGGAGTTCAATGTTGGGGATCAAGTGTGGCTATCGACAACCAACCTCACATTAGTTTGATCTCGTAAGCTCAGACCTCGTTTTATTGGGCCTTTCTCAATTCTTCGTCACATCGGCACTGTGGCCTATCACCTTGAGCTACCACCACACATGAAGATCCATCCAGTGTTCCATGTTTCCCTATTACGCAGATATGCTCCCCAATCAGGCCAAGGTACTTCCACACAGGACATTCGACCTTGTCCGACACTCATTGATGGCATAGAGGAATATGAAGTGGAGCGGATTCTCCAAAAGCGCATGCGTGGTACTCGCCATCCGCGGGTAGAATACCTAGTACAATGGAAAGGTTACCCCCTCTATGAAGCAACCTGGGAACCCGCTGCCAATTTGGCACATGCATTGGTGTTGGTGCAAGCATTTGAGCAACAATTGCACAACGAGGATGTTGCGTCTTAAAAGGAGGGAGGTTTGTAATACCAAGGGTTAGCCATATGATCTAGATGTGAAATTCGGTTTGGTAACATCTAGAATGATCAGATAGAAGTATCACCAAAAGAGTACTTCTACTAATAGGGCAGAAATCGAAATAGACTTGAGAACCTTAGAACCAATAGCTAGACATATGATTTAAAGGTGAGAATTGGTTTGGTAACATCTGGAAGGATGTTACACATGATGGACTAAACAGATCAGAAAGAGGTATCACCAAAAGGGGACTTCTACTAATAGAGTAGGAATCGAAATATGCCTGAAATCTTTGAAAGCAATTTTGGAGGCCTAAATGGATGAATTAGGCCTTGAAAATGTGCAAGTTCCCCCCCTCCTCAACGGAAGAGAGGCTAGCCTTCCCTCCCCTTGGTTTGTCTCACCGAGAGCTTTCCAACGGTACCTTACTCATGTGATTCTGAGATTCCTACAGGAAGATTCCCTAAAAGATTCCCTCCGGTGTTTGACCAACCAGATAGGACCTAGACCAGACAGGTCACCCATCCAAGTAAGTAATCCAAGGGTGGAGCTTGCTGACATGTCACCTATCTGTGTCCCTAATCCTATGGTGGAGCTTCCTTGGAGGAGATCCTCTTTGTCTATATAATAAAGAGAAGGTGCTCCCTTGGGGCATCGAATGTTTGAGTGTGCAATCTTTGTTTTCTCTCTTCTCTTGTCCTCGGAGTATTACACTTATCGTCTTGCCTTGCCTTGTCACATGCGTATCCATCTACTAGGTTGTAATAAGTAGGTTTGACCGTTGGCATCTTTCTTCTTTTTGGAAGTTGGAGACACAAAGTATCCTTGCCACTTGACTTCATGCTTCTTTTGCTCAAATTCTTGCAAGGCTTCTTGAGCTTCATGATGAAGTTGCAAATCGAACACCTCCCATTCAGTTTCATCAAAAGTGGTTTGGACCTTTTGGTGTTCTTCTTCTTCTTCATGGTGCAAATTTTGTCCTAAAACCCTCTCTTCCCTTTGTTCTATTGATGCAAATATTCATATTGATTCAAAACCTAATTTCAAATTTGGTTTCCTATTCTTCCACTTCCAAGAGTTGTATCTCTGGCAGTGGTGCCAAAATCCATGTGACAACCTGGCAAATATCACTTTTGCAATAATCAGGTAAGTAAAGTTCATTCTTGGAGAGATACAATTCAAAATTGGTCAAATACAAAGTCAAATAATAGCAAATAGTTCTTCTTGGTTGTGTCTTTAATCTCTCAAGTAGAAGAGAGTAACAAGCACTACTCAGAATCTTACCACAAATTAACACTCCTTAATCACAACTCCATCAAATTTTGTCCAAACAAATCTTGATTGTGATGATTCAGATTCTTCCAAAGATGGCTACTTCACTTCAAAACAACTTTGCCTCAGAATTATGTTCCACCCTTCCATTGAAAGCACAATTTCCTCAATCAAAATTGCTTCATATCAACTTAGTGTTGCACTCACAAATGCAAAATACTACCAACACCACAATTCCTTTTAGATTTATCAAGGCATTGCTTTGATTGCACTTCACTCAAGATCAAACACACAAAATGAAAATCAAGGCTATGGAATCCAACATCCAACAAGCACACTAACTTGCACTTCAAAATTCTCCATACACTCATAAACACACACAAACTTGATACTCGGAATTTATATCTAAATATAGCGGATCAAATTTTATCTAAACCAGAAGGAATTGTTTAAGCTCAAGCAACAAGAACTGAACTCAATATTTCACTTTATCTATCTTTAGAAATTATGAATATTGAACAACATTTTATTGCAAATGCCTCTTTTAAATAGTAGAGCAATCAACAATTACTAACAAAAATAATATTCTACAACAACTCTACAACCCCACAGATGCAAAATGACAATGCACCTCTTCATACCTGCATCTTCAAATCTCAAATCTATTTCTAATCCGATCGGATGTCAACCTTATTTTGGCTTCCAAACCCGATGATCCTTCTATCACTTCTCCTTCTTTGGCTCTACCTAATTCTACTACATCTTCCACTATTTCTACTACTTGTTCACTCTAAATTATAGTTTCACTAATGGGTAACCTTTCTATCTCTTTATCTCTCAACCCACTCTTCTTTGATGTCTTAGGTAATTGATCCAAAGACACCTGCACTCCTACTTTTCCCACTTCGGAGTACTTATCTTCCTTCATACTACTCCAAAGTCTTGCTAACTCTAAATTTACTAAGTCTAATTTGAGACTTACATTGTCTCCTACCTCAATTATCTTCTTGTCTACTTGTTCCCTCAAACAAATCAAAAGAGTATTCATATCCACATCTTTTGATCTCCTCTTCCTTGTCTCTTGCACTAACAACTTCATTTCATGCAATCTTGCTTCCTCCAACTTTCCTTCAGACTTTGTGCTTAGCATTGCTCTTAGTCTCCCAAAACTTCTCCTACTAATTTTGATGCATACCTTTGAGATCATTCTGCCTTAAACTCTTCTCTGTACATCTTTAACTCATCTTTGTACTCGGCTGCAAGAATCTTCTTTTCCTCCGCATATTGAGCACTCTGCATCTCAGCACTTCTCACCAAACTTCCCAATGTTTCTTCCTCTTGGTGTTGGATTGCTAACTCCCTCTGCCATGCTTGATCCTTCCCTGCCGCACTCTTCTTTAGGCTCTCTAACTCCTACTCCATCATAGCCACCATTGCCTTCACATGTATGCTTTCAATGCAAACTTCTCTGACTTCACCTTTCATCTTCTTCACCAACACTTTTTGCACTTTCAACTCTTTGGCTTGACTATGCATCTCTCTTCCATGCTTCTCAAAACTCTCTTGCAAGTTCTCTAAAGTCTTTTTCTTCAAGACTACATCCACTTGAAGTTCTTCAACTCCTTCTTCCCTTTGGGTTACAATCTCCTTCAATTCCCTTGTTTCATCTAGTAGGTACTTCATCACGTGCAACTCATTCTTCACCTCCATATGATCTTTTTGGATCACCTTCTTCTGCTTCTTCAATAACACTAACAACAAACTCACAATCTGCAATAAGTACTCCACCCCATCAAAGTATTCTTTGTCTTCTGCTTTGTCTTTGTACTTTGCCTCCATTGACATCCCTTTTGCCAAAGTCTTCCCCCAAAGTCTTGATTTTTGTACCGTCAATGACCTTCCTTTTGAGCTTACTTCTTCCTTATACATTGAGCTTGGACTTGCAGGTTCAATTTGCAATGACCTCTTGGATCTTACACCTCTTTGGTCTTCTTTCTTTGGTTTCTTCATCCATGTCCTCCATGGGCAACTCTAAGCAAGGGCTATCTCCTCCCTCCATGCAATTAATCACCACATGGAATGCCTCATCATCTTTTGCCTCAACTGATTGTTGGACTTCATCTTCACCTTCACTCTCACTCCTAGACTCCTCACTCTATAATGTGAGTTCAGATTCTTTGGAGTCTCCTCTTGGACTATATCTCTCCTTTGGACTTTGTCTCCAAAGTCTCTTCCTTCACGACCTTCTTTCCTCATGGATTAAGTCTTTGGGTCTTTTGTTGTGGCTAGGGTAAGTCTACTTCTTTGGCTTTAGTCTGCTTCTTTGTCTATGGACTTCTTCCTTCCACTATCTCCCTCTGTCCCGTTCTGATGAAATGATTGTCACTAGCTTGCAATTGAAAAATGTATCATTGCTCTTCTTCATCTGCTTCTCATCAAAGATCAAGATGGAAATGCAAAACCATATGCTGCCTCTCCTTCATTTTCAGCAGATTTAATCCCAAATAGAAATGTTTTGCAAATCGTGCAAAGTAGTGTGGTGGCAAATTGCTCCTCCAATTGATAACCATCTACCTTGTTCTCTAATGGAAGCACTTTGCCGCATTCACCTTCTCTCTAGCAAACATCTGGTGGAAGAAGACCACCTGCTACATGTTCACATATGTTGTTTGCTTGGGCTTGAACATTGTTATGATCGCTCTCACAATGCTTTTCTGAATTGGGTCTTGATAGGACTCCACTTTGCAGCCATTGTTGGTTCACAAAGCAAAGAACAAATTCCTGATTTTAGCAGTTTCTTTTGCAACATCACACTTCTTATAAAAGGTGACTCCAATTGCATCTCCCACTTCCTTCCTCAATAATAGCTTCCAATCTAACTCAGTCCATTGAGCCGGATTTCCTCCCTTTCTCATAATTTTGGAGCGTCCTCACAATTACTGGCAGTTATTTTTGCCATTACATCAAGAAAACTCACATTCCAATTCCATGCTAGGAACATGATCCAAAGTTTGTTCAAGACTTTGATCCTAGCTATGACATCTAATCGCCAAATTGCAAAACTCCTCACTGCAAGTACGTAGTCTTCTTTGCCATGATCTTCTCACTAGTTCTTTGGCACTAGAAGATTATCCACTCTCTTGGATGCAACACTCTAACCCCTTCTGGACTTCAAAAAATTTCACTCTCAATTGGCTTCTTGACACGTATTACTACAAGACGACTACTTAGGGGGACATGGTATCTACTTGACATGTTTGATTTCTCCATATGCTATCATAATTTTATAGTACCTCAAAGTGCAATCATTCTTCAGTCAATTTCAAATTTGACTCCTACTTCTTCTATGTGTTTGTTTCTTGTCACTATCAAGGTATTCTTCTCCTCCCTCTACCATTTCTTTAAGTGTACTTTCTTGGTTGGCCTAACACGTAGAAAGGTTATTACATCTTCTTTGTATTGGCCTTTGCTTCTCGTTCTAAAGACGTCCTTCTTTGGATTTGTCTCTTTGTAACCCCATTTGAGTGCTTCCGGTTCTCAACCCAAGGTCAACTTCTTTGGGTTTACTCCAAAGACACATAAGTCCATTCTTTTCTTTGTAATTTGGCTTCCTCAATAAACTCCTTAAAAACTCAACAAAACAAAAAATGTGGGTACCACAAGGGATTACAAGAAGTTCAATGCTATTACTAAGGACTATTACCCTTTGCCATTCATTGATGAGATCTTGGAGGGGTTACAAAGTCATGAGAGGTATAGTTTTAGAGATGGTTATAATGAGCATAACCAAATCAAGATTGCACCAAAGCATCAACAACTCACCGCATTCACCACACCTTGGGGGACTTATGCTTTCAAGGTTATGCCTTTTGGGCTTTGCAATGCTCCAACCACATTCCAATAGTTCATGAACGAGGTGTTTGAACCTTTCATTGGGAAATTTGTGAGACTTCATCAATGACATTTGTGTCTATAAGAGCAAGGAGGAGCACTTTGAGCACTTGATCAAGATCTTGCAATGCTTGGATGAAGAAAATGCATCATTCAACCCAAAGAAGTGCATTTTTGGTTGTGAAGAAGGTCAACTTTTGGGGCACATCATCTCCAAGGATGGAATAAGAATTGACCCTAAGAAGGTGAAGAAAATCTCTTGACTCTCCATTCCCTTCAAGCTTGACAAAGTTACACCAATTCTTGAGGATGGTTGGGTACTATAGGAGTTTAATATTCTCATTTTCCAACAAGGCTTATGTATTGACCATCTACATGAAGAAGGGTGTAGAATACATGGTGATTTTGGAGGAGAAAGAGCCTCTCAAAGCTTTTGACGAGCTCAAGCAATCCCTTGTTGTAGCTCCAATTCTTGCTAAACCTGATTGGAGTAATCCTTTCATCCTCTACACTATTATTTCCAATGTAGCTATAGAATGCACTCTTAGTCAATTAGACCAAGATGGGCATGATCATCCAATAGCTTATGGTAGTAGGAAAATAGTTTCAGCAAAAAAGACTACTTTGTCACAAAAAGACAATGATCTTTGGTCTCAAGAAGTTTAGACACTACTTGATTGGAGGTAAAGCCACCATTATCATGGATCATAAGGCAATGGGTAAGGAAGAGTCTATCTTACTCATAAAGGAGTTTTATGAAGGTTTAGTGTGTGGAGGACACTTTGCGAGAAAGGTGACTGTTTTCAAGATTCTAGATGAAGGTTACCATTGGAGAGAGATTTTCAAGGATTGACTTGATTATTGCAAAACTTGTCATGTTTGTCATGTTCTTTTAGAAAGTCTACTTCCACTCCACCACTTAGATCAATTCCATTGCTAGGACCTTTTGAGAATTAGGGAACTGATTTGTAGGTCCTCTCAATAGAACCCCAAAGAAAAATCAATAATTGTGGTAGTTACTGATTATCTTACCAAGCAGATTGAGGCAAGACCATTGAGGAAGAAGAATGAAGATGAAGTTGAGAGATTTCTTTATGAACACATTATCACTAGGTTTGGGTGCCCTTTGGAATTGGTTTCTGATAAAGGAGAAGAGTTTATAGGAAGCATTACTACAGCTATGCTATGACATTTCTCTATCACACATAGAGTAATTACATCCTATAAGCCAAATTTAAATGGCTTGGTAGAGAGAACCAATCAGACTTGTGCATGATGTTTGCAAAAGATGCAGAAATGGATGGAGTCAAACATCATTGGGACAAGAGGATTCATGCAGTTTTGTGGGAGTATAGAACAAATATGAAGACTTCCATAGGATATTCTCCATTTCAATTGGTATGTGGTATTGAGTCTACCTTACCTATTCACTTTGATCTTCCTACCTTCTAAAGCATTCATAAGAGATTGAAGAAAGCACAAGGAGATGATGCATAGAAGTTAAGGAAGGATCAACTCATGGAATCAAAAGAGGCAAAAGTAGTTGCTATGGTTCAAGTGGAGCAAGTCCAAAGGAAACAAAAGGAGAGTTATGACAAGAGGCAAGGCAAGAAGAAGGTGGAGCCTTTCAAAGAAGGTGATTGGGTAATGTTGTTTGATTTCATTTTATTCAAGAGAGTACAAAAGAAGTTTTGCCTAAGTACTTTGGACCTTTCATAGTGGAGAAAGTGTAGGGCAATTACACTTATGATCTCAAAAAGTTGGGAGGAAGACACTTTGATAGGATTAACCAAGATAAGTTGAAGTTCTATCATAGAAGGTAGAGACACCTTCACTTTGAGGACAAAGAAAAATCTTAGTCCATATGTAACACCTATTTGTGCATGTATGTGCTATTGTAACATTTAGTTTGGTATTATAAGTACTTGAGAGATATCATTTATATAAAGATAAAGGATGATTCTACATTAGTCATGATTAGCTAAAGTTAATTATAGCTAAGATAGAAGGGACCTTACTTTAAAGGAAGTGGAAAAGATGAGCCCCGCTATTTTGGATTCTAGCATGTTGACTTGGTATATTCCTAGGTGTTTGGCTTTGAGGAAAGAATTAAGAACTCTTGGACCCACAAGCTTTTTTGTTTTGGATTCTTCTATAGTCCAACAATAGCCCATGTGAAGGAATCTTTGACTTAGTGGTTGGATCAGGATAAAACCACATGTTTAGGAGAATATTCCCATGAATATGGATATTCCTTTAGCTTTTGTACTTTATTTGACTTTTAGCCCAGTAACTTGAGTTTTACTCTAATAATTAGTAACTTTGGTGCATAACTATTTCACAAATATATAAACTAGGGGTGAGTAGATACTCATCATCCTTTCATTTGCAACTATCTCTCTCATTGAGTTCTCTAATGAGCAATGCTTTGAGTCTTGGAGTATTAGCCTTGGAGGAGTATGTGGAGTCGGGATTCCTTGCCTTCTTAGTCCATGGTGCACTACCATAATAGCCATTAGAGGTTCATCTTGAGTGAGAGACAAGTCAACTCACAAGACTGACTATTCTTAGGTGTCTTACTCAAAATTGCCATTCAACTCGCTCTACTCGAAATTGCTACTATAGTTTTGTTGCTCCATCCAATTGGCTTGAAGCTAAGAGAATTTTTTTTTTGTTCATCTTGAAGATTTGTAGCCTTGAAATAATGTTCACAGTCAAATACAAAATTATCCACTACATATGAGAGATTCTTGCCATCAAATACCCTAGGTTTTGGAAATTGAATTTGGTCTTCTCCTTCTCAAAATAGTGCTCTCTCTCCGTGCTCTTGTCGTCGATTGTCTCGTTCATCCAACAATCTAGTAAGGTGATCAATTTGTTACTACAGAGCAATGAAAACCTTGGGCATTGCCGCCATGGCTACTACTCTACAACACTACCCTCAATTTATCTAGATTAACACGTAAAGATAACACATCCATCATTCTCCATAAGTTACAATCAGAAGTATCAAGGGTTCCTTGGACACGGTGATCGCATTCAAAAAATTCTACCCAAAGTGATGAATTGTGTGAAATAATGTTTGGGTAGTACTCAAATATGAAAATCCCAATGGTTTGATGGAAATGGATCTGGTGGTCCATAAATTCCATCCATTCCATTTTTGCTCTGATATAAATGTAAAAAACCGAGACTGAGGAGAGAAATAAGAGAATGGAATATCATATTGGGACACTTGAGTATGGGAAACTTTGAATGCATAGTATAAGCTTGGGCTTTGGTATTTATAGGGGATATAAAAGTCTCTTGAGAAGCTTCTGAAGCCACTTTCTTGGAATGCAAATCAAGTTAACCAGGAAGTTTCATAAAACTTCTTTCTAGAAGCCGTCTACTTAGTGTGCAAGCTCCCCAAGAAACTCCCCAAGAAGCTTCCTTCTAGAAGCTACCTACTTGGGGTTCAAGCTAAGCTAATGGGAAGCTTCTCAAGAAACTTTCTCCTAGAAGTCACCACTTGGCATACACGCTATCCAATACTTGGAAAGTATCAAATAACTTCTTAGATACTTCTAGAATATTTTAGATTAATTTGTCCTATTATTTTTTTGTTGGCCTGGAAGTTAACTCGTCAGTAAATTCCACATTGTTACAGATCCTCCCAAATGTATTCTTGCTAGATTCCACTTTGTTTATTGCAAAAGGCATTGATAACACTATCCTCATCAATTCTTAAAATCTATTGCTCTGAGATAGATTGGGAGTGGAAATGGACTCATCATCCATTTCTCATTGGGTTCTTAGAATCTATTGCTCTGAGATAGATTGGGAGTGGAAATGGATTCACCACCCAATGAGAAATCGGAATGAAATCGAAGCTCTAAGAAGTGGGAATAGCATAAGAATGGGAGAGGGAGTGTTCTCCATGGTTTCAACCACCTCAATTTCACCACAATCTTTCTCAAAATCGATGGCACTAAGAGTTTACATAACTCCATCTTCTGAATGTTGGTACCAAACTCTCAACACTCCATTCGGTGTGTGGATGGGAGGAACGATAGATTTCAACAGCAATTGAATTACACAAAGTAAACTCAATTGGCTTTATTCGGCTTCAAGAGTATTATTCATTTGGGGATGAGACGAGTTCATCTTCTCGGAGAAAGGATTTTCAAATCAATAGTTTGTTCTGATCACATACCCTTTCTTGTTAAAAGTGCCACTTTTTTAAATCTTTTTTACCCTTAATATGGTTTTACCTTTCGTCTCAATTCGTCATGTTGCTCACCTAATGCATCCCCTAACTCTCTCCCTAATTTAGCCTATAAAAGTAAAACCTGAAACTACCAACCCATAATTAAAACCAGCCCGGAAGGTTTCTATCACTCGGAAAAGAATGTAACTCTCCCTAATTCAGCGTATAAAAGTAAAAACTGAAACCACCAGCCCATAATTAAAACCAGCCCGGAAGGTTTGTATCACTCGTAAAAGAGTGGAACGGAAGTATTCATTTCCTAACTCGAATTTTTATACCTGTAAAATTTGTAGGGATGTGACTCCTCTACCGCCATAAATCCGTGAATCTTAAAACTGAAACCCCCATGCATCGTCCTCTCCTAAAAAGGTTCGGTTTTCCTTGCGGAAAAGTGTATGCGAGTAAACCTAAGATCCCCTTCCACATCGACATCCACGTCACCCGCTCTGCAGACGAGAAAGGACGTCCTACAAGTAGGAAGGACGGTTTTCGTTCGTAGAGTGGACCGCCAGCGTGTGCGTCAGCCCTAAAAGCAAATGTCGTGACGTCAGTACCTTTATCCTGTTATGTCCTTGTTTGTTTTCTGCTATCAGCTTTCGCAAAAAGCGCCGGTTGTTGATGGTCGACGGAATAGAATGGCGCAGTTCCTCTATTATCTCGATGGAGTTGTCGACGGCACTTTAGTTGGCGTGGTGACTTACGAACTCAAGTTAGGACGATTCGATCGGGGAAATAGTCGCGTAGAAGGTTGGTGGTTGCAAAACCCGGATGAGAATGATCGATTGACGTCAATATCCGCCATCAGGACTAGCAAATCTGTGCATAAGAGTTCGAAATTGATCGGAGGTCGGAGTTGTCACAGGGAATTCTGCTATGTTGAGAGGAGGGAGGAGGTAGCAGGAGCTGAGTGGTTTCTTTCTTGGCGAGTGATTGGCAGGGGAGGAGGTTGGAAGGTGTGACAGGGAAATGCTATGATGGCGAGAACGAAATTAGTCCTCCATGTTATAAAAGGAGACTTTCGTGTGTTGAGGAGGGGGAATGATGTCAAGGAAGGAGGAGAGCCGGAGCTCGACCCGGAGGTTTGGAGTCAGTTGCCTGTGGATGTACTCGGTAAGGTTCTGCTAAAGTTGCCTTACGCCGCGAAGATTAAATTTCGCGCGGTTTCGAAGTTTTGGTGTCACAGCCTTTTACGTGAGGACATTCTGAGGTCGCGACAGTCGTCGTTTGGTTCCACGACGACGTCACCGCTTATATGTGCTCTTGAGTATCTCGAGGATCATGAGTCTTTTATTCAGTACGATCTTCTAGACCAATCTTCATGTGGTGCTGGATCTGCCGGTGAAGGCATATGCAGCTACAGCGCCTGGCACTTGGATCTGTCGTTCCTTCCCAAAGAGGTTTCTGGTTGGCGATTGAATGATTGTTTCTCTCAACAAGGGCTTATTGGAATCTACAATGCACGTAGTGCTAACGAGCTTGCTATATGTCTGTTGAACCCGATGACTAGAACATGGAAAATACTACCGACTTTGGTTTTCGCAGACCAGAAGAAATTGTGGAACCTCGGGAGTGAATGTCAGGAGTGGCGGATAAAGTTGCAGGTGGATAAGAGCGATATCAACAATCCAAATATTGAAGTCGTATTGCTTTTACCTGGTTCACTTTGGGAAGAGTTTGGTGCAGTCAATATGTCTGTCTCTGCAATTTGTCTCTATACTTCAACGTCTAATGCTTGGACTGTCACCAAGTGCGTTGATGATCATGCGTTCAGATCATTCCCACGGGCGTTATGCAATGGTTTGATCTACACTCTGAATTATCATCAGTGGCTGACGACTCACAGTTTACATGATGGTAGGCTAAGAGGGGCATACGATTTGCAGAGCTTACAAAGCTTTTCTGCCGAGTTAGTAAGCAGCAGGCCTTTTCTCGTGGAGCATCGGGGACATGTTTACTGTGTACAAGAGATTTGCAGGGTGAACAGAAATTCCACTTTTGGTGTTTGGAAGCTAAATACAGCTACCAAGAGGTGGACCGAGCTGTCAATGGTTCCTACAGTACTGCATGAGAAATTTATCAGTCAAATGTTCTGCAGCAAGGATAAGAACTACGGTTTAAGTAGCGTGAAGTCTGTTGGCGCTTGTTTATGTTTAGTTGTGTATAGCGGATGCAAAGAATATTTGAAAGCGACACATTCCATCCTGGTTCATCTGCTTGTTTGTCATGTACCATCATGGCGGTGGAGCATTGGTTTCAACAATATGGCCCACCGTAAATCTCAGATCAAGTGGGAGTTGTTCGAACCATGCTTGGATCTTTTCCTCTAGGAGATCAGGGAGACGGAGAACTATATTGATCACAAACTTCAAGAATGCTGATGATTCGGTCAAGCTTAATTAGAGGTGCCACTGAGAAGTCTCGATTAGTGGAAATTTTGGTTGTACCGGTGATGAATCGCTTCCGGATTGATAGATCAGGATTGTACAGGAAGGCACGTATTTGCACAGGGTGGACAACAAATTGTGGGCAGTGAATGTACATATGAGCACGATCAGGAAGGGAGGCAGGGTTTGGACAGCTATTTGTAAACTGGTAAATCTATGAAGATGTACCAGTGCACTGTAAATCGATGATGTACAGTTGGTTGAGAGAGGAGAATTATGAAGTTTGACTCTTGCACGAAAGGGTTTGTTTTAGTTTAGAGCAACGTTGCAAGGAGAGGGAATTTTTAAACAGCTTTTCATATACCTCACCTTTTGAGAGTTATACGGATGGCTGTTTGATTGACATCTGCTCGTGTACTGTAACGTGTAATCAATTTTGAAATGACATTAGATTCTTGGAAGAAAACTGATCACTTATTCCGATGTCACGTTTATACTTCTACCCTTCTCTTTTTAAAGGTCATGAGCACAATGTGCCTTATTTAAAGGCTTCAGAATCCCCTGTTTGACGCTGATGAGATTTCCTGCGACTTCAACTATGGGCCTCAAAATAAGGTCGTGAATGATTTAGACTTTCATGTATTCCCTTCTTCCGTTTGCAGGAACTTGTGAGGGTCCCCCCTTACGATGGGAGCACGCTTACTTTGTGTGCTGAACCCAAGTTTGAAGTGGTTTGTTTTTTGAACACTTAACTTGGTCAAATTCATTCTATTTCTCTCTAGTTTTTGAATGTGCCATAACTGCTCGATTTCAACCCTATCACAAATGTCGTTTACTCAAAAGTTGCGTACAGTCGGTCGATCTATTTGTATATCAAACAAGTTCCGATAAGAGCGCTGGTGACGCATGAAGATCAGAGTAGGGGATGGAACTGGAGACCAACACTCACAACAAGATGCCGGCCAGTTGACGTCAAGATAAAGATTTTTATGAGAACTTGGGTTTTATGAGACCTAGATTTGTTCAAAAAGTTCCCAATTACGACTTTCTCAGTCTCAATCTTTGGCTTGATGGGGTCTTCCCATCCTTCGTGTTTTCTACGCGGTCGTCCTTTTCTTTTCTTTTCTTTCTCAGTCACTGGACTATTGTATACACATTCTCCACCAGGCTTAAAATTGAACTTGTGGGCGGTCAGTCAGGAGATATCTGCACTCGAGATCTGCGTTCGTCTCATCAGGGTTGATGAAAATGTGATCTTTATTGTTCATGTGAGTGACAGTGGTCTTTGGTAGACGAATTCGATGTTCGACTTGTGTCAAACTTTGGTGCTACCGGTTTTCTCCAGTCTTTGCTAGTCCCTTTACTTCATCAAGCCTTCGAATCTCTATGCTAAAGACTTTAATAATAACCAATTGTCTGTACACTGGTCCCGATGTAGAATCTCTAAATCTCATTCACTCATCAGCATGTCACCAACGCAATGTATCGTAGCGGGGACTATTAAGCTTGAACTCAGAAATGCTCTCGAGAACGGAGAGGCAAATGTCCAGAGTTCTAGTTGTTTTGCCCCACGGATCACTTCATGAAAGCTGATACTTTGGGCTCCCAAATATGTAGAGCTTTGTCGTAGAAAGAGCATGTTGCCACTAGCAGTGAAGAACTCCTTCTCTTCTCTCTTGTGCCGCCCCCACTTGTAGACTCAGGCACCAAAGCTTCATCTTGATTAACTGGAAGCGTGTAACCACCAGAATTATTCATCCCGTGCATCGATGTCGATACCTTCTCGGCAGCAGTCCAGGTTTGCTCCCAATCCCCCCTGTACCAACTTCCACCATAAGCCAGAGACGCATGCTCTTTATACCGCTCAAGTACCTCAATTTCCTGCTCCCCAACTCGTGCTACTGCAAATCCGTTATGCATGCAAGCTGCCAAAATCCATTCTTTTTCAGAGTGATGCCACTTCAGCCTCCACACTCCACCCCCTAATTCAACCTCACATTGCATCAGTGGTTTCTGAATCATCCGCATGTCCCATAACCGAACCTTCTCATCATAACTCCCTGTGATGAGAACATTTTCCATCAAAGGGCTGCTTTGAATGCTGCAAACACCCATTTGATGAGTTTTCCTGTCCCGGAAAACTGGCCGCTGGGTCTCCCTCAGATCCCAGCAAGAGAATTGAGAATCATCACCTCCACTGTACACAATCTGGGGTTTCCAGGCATCGTAAGAAACTATCCACGCCTCAAAACCGTGAGCATCCCACGAGGAAACCACTTCCGGCTCCGACTGTCCGACATCCACAATAGATAGGGACCCATCAGAGTGGCTCACTGCGACTTGGGGTTCAGAAGCAATGGGACTCCAATCCACATATAAGCACATGGAAGAAGAAATCTCTGAGGAGGACGATTCATGAAGCTCCGTTTTTGACGACGTTCTGTTTTCCTGCAATCTGTACAAATGCAGAGTACCATCCGCACTCGCCTGAGCTAAACAAGGGTTGCTTCCACCGCTCCATGGCCGCCATTTTATGTCAAAAATCCCTGAGGTTTCTCGATGATACAACTGGGTAAGACTCAATTTTGGGGGTGAGGACTTGGAGTCTTTCTCAGCGGAGAAGAGGTATAGTTCTCCCAACCGAACTGGCTGCTCCCCTTCCTGCAGAGTGTACGAGGCCGCAGCAAGTATGTGAAGGTATGGCTCCGCGGGGCAGAACTCGGCTGCATCCGCATTGCCTACAAGCCTTACCTTCGCCATTGGATAAACTCGGCTGGAAACAGGAACTAGGAAGTCAAATCCGGCTGCAGAGATTCATGCTTAAATCAATCTCGGATATTCGACAGAAGTTGGCGTACCAGGAAAAGCCCTAAACCCTGGTCTGCAAATGCTGCACAGACTTGGATACTTTCTGTTGCACAAATTGTCAGTCTTCCACACGATTGCTTCAGTTGAAGCGCACAAAGAATTCTGAGTACACCTCAGGCCGCTCGCTTCTGTTCGGCCCACTTCCGAATTGTGGACATCTGCGCCTTTACTCCATACGTTTTGAATCCTGAACGCACCATTTGAAGTCTGCAGTGTATGGTGAAGAGCTAGTGTTGCAAAGGTTCTTGTTGTTGGCTTTAAATCCCAAAGCGGAGCTTAGTGTGCGTTTTGTTACTCCAAAGTTGGATCCCTCCCAAGTTCAAAGAGGCTTTTACTCCCATACTTCGTACGTTCCCGAGCGTGAAAGGTTGAACTCTCTTACACGCGGCCATGAGACATCGAGATGGTCAATAGGAGTAATTCACTACCAGAACGCCTAAAAATGTTCCAACTTTGCTGCATACAAGCAGTGAATTGTGGGTGTTAATCTTCTCTATACATTCTGGAGTACCGAAAAGTTATGCAATAAAACTCTGGAATTTATCTTTCCGGTCCAATATTTGAAAAGCATCCATCCTTTCCTATCTCCATTTCCCATGAACAGAGCTCAAAGTCTCGAATTACAGTTATACAGTAATCAGAGTATATCGTCAAATTTCACTTCAAGTCTTCACACACCCTAGATGAAAGAGGTGAAACAAGGAGAAGATATACAGATGCCAAGTTTGCGCACTTCGGGGAGGTAGACCTTAAAAATCACAAGGAGTCGGTCTGAAAAAGATTCAAAGTGGAGGATGTGAATTCGTTAAACGCCGAGGGAAGAAAATATGATGGCTGCTATTCAGGATTTGCAAGATTTGCAAGACTGTAAACTTTTCTGCAAATCCGCCATATTCAGTTTTGGGCTGAAAGACAGTCGTCATAAGCTGGGAACTCGGTCCTCTCTGGGTACCAGAGATACCCAGAAAGAAAGCGAAGAAACTCGTAGGACCGAAGAACAACCTCTGGGACAAAATATATCCTCACACAGGACATATCCTTGAAGTTCTCCTTATCAACCTGGCTTGGTAAGGAAAGTAAGATGCAGGACGACTACTTGGTGAATACCATGGCAACCTTCACATACTTCAGACAATTAATCATCTTTTGGAAAGGGGAAATTTCCTTGAGCCGAGTCTTTCTGGCTTCTCCAAAGAACGTCGCTGTAGACCTAATTTTACACATATAGTGCAGAATTAGGAGATAGAAGGCATTTATGGTTAAACCTTTGGCTGTTGAAGAGCGCTTAGACTTGCGTTGAGTATCATCGAGCAAAACGCACATAGTAATGAACAGATCTACGACCAAACATGTGCACCTCATACTTTTGTTTGTAAGGGGTCTTCTGCTGAGGAACAAAACACTTCAATGCCAAGAACCATTCGGACAACACTTCACTTATCTAAACTGAACAAATGTGCCCACGGGTTTGAGGTACTCTAAAGACCAAAACTCTGCAAACGGACCCTGCTGCATCTCGTACTTAAGGATCTCCTCACCCTCTCAAAGCCGGGCGTGAGAAAATTCGACAATTTTCGCCTGCAAAAGATTCATATCATTATTAGTTAAGAGTATAATCATGAAGCCGAAGGGAACAAGAATGAAACACTTGTCAATTCTCTTGTCTAGAAACTAATGGATAACAGTGTTTACATCAACCAGAGAACATTTTGTGCCAAACTTCAGTAAATGGTTTGTAAGACTTATTTACCCAATCTTTAGTAGGTATTTAGCATGAGTAGTGAAACTGAGGTAACCAAAAACTTGTCGATGGACAAACACATACTCTAGATAATAGCAGTCAACCGCAGACGAGCCTTATGATAGCGTCTGGAATTGAAATTTGTGGCTAGATTAACTCACCAGAGAGCTATTAGTAGCAGCGGCTCTTTGCAAACTTAAGCATGGCTCGAAAAACTTCCCGCAAAATTTTGACGTATACAAGCTGGACCAGTTGCTCAGCTGAGAATGTATGCGCCTGGCTCCATAAGACTCTCCCCAGAATAGTAGTCCACCCCTGCAGGACGGACGTAGCAGTCAGATGGATGTTGCGAGATACTCCAGTGTGTACAAGAAACTGTGTTGTAGTTTATACTTCGATTTCTGGCAACCAATAGATAGTTAACAGTCTAACTATACCTGTAACGAGGAAAACCCATTCCCAAGATGGTTGATATGTCTATGTCAGAAGCACGTAACACAACTCCTTCTTCGAGGATACGGCAAGCCTCGTTGACGCATGGAAAGAAAATCATTTCCAGTACTTCCTCGTCTGAGACGGGGGCTCCCTATTGTTGAACAAAACCAACATCGATATTCTTGTTGTGTTAGATAAGTAACTTGCACAGAAATACTGCTTTGACTAGTGATTTTTCGTCTGAGTTCAGAGGGCCCTGGTCCTGTGTGATTCGCAAAGTCTAGAACCCTGCAGGTACGGGAATTTGACCAATTGAAAGTCATACATCAATTAACCACCACCTGTATCTTCTTTCTTCATATTCATTCCATTCATTATAATACCAGCTTTATACTTTGTCCTCCTTCCTATATGTCCGAAAATCATATGTTACCTTCAAAGTTGACTCCAGTCCATCGAGTTTGCGAGCCTCTGTCAACAAATCATCAATTTCAGGTGCAGGTTCCTCCTTCCGTGAACCTGGCGAGTAGTTGTAGAAGCCCTTTCCTGTCTTTTCACCTAATTTACCACAAGGGGTATAAATCAGCATACCCTGACGGAGGACCCAAATCAGCGTACGAGAAACATAAACCATCTACTGTAGGGATAATATTAGGATCAGAACCTAAACGATTGTTCTTAATCATCAGGGAATTCATGTGACTTCGGACAACTCGATCTGGAAAAGCTTCCGCCCACTGCACCGCCGTAGCTGCACCGATGTCATGGCCTGCCAAATCACCCATACTATTTTCCCATGCAGCGTACAAAACAAAAACTCAGTACGATTTTTAAAATAAGAGAATGAAATCGACAGATTTGGAATTCAAGACAGAAAGTAAGGATGTCAATTAAGGTAGTTGCTTACCGGTGTGGACCCATGGGCATACCAAAGGTTTTCAAAATCGAGTCTATCCGATACGGGTGCACACCCAGTTGGAGAACTAGAATTTTTGTGACCATGAAGTAAGGAAAAAATACACGATTGACGGCAAAGCCAATGGAACTTTTCACCACCACAGGTATTTTCTTCAGGACCTTTCCGAGGTTCATCAGATCCAATACGACTTGTGGAGATGTCTTGTCTGACCTTACTACCTCCAATAAGGGCATTACGTGTGCAGGGCTGTGGCATATTAAGAAGCAGAGAATTAGTGGTAGATAGAGAACCGAAGGGACATGAGGACATGAGAGCAGAAGCCGTTCGGAGAATGGGGGATCCAGAACTCGTTAAATGCATATGAAATGTAGATGAATGGCAATAAAATGAAAGCAGAACTGACTGAAAAATACATGTGAATAGGAGATGAAATGTGCATGATATGAATCGAAATGAATAGCAACTCCGGATATGGACATCAGGAGAATCTAACAAAAACGAATGTAAGCCGAAGTAAAGACATAATTGAAACATCTCATGAGCAACCATTGCATAGAACTAGTACCCATCGTGCAATCATAAGCAAGACGTGACCGATTAGGCATCTGAAATAGAAGGTCGGGTAGGAACCATGAAACAGACAATCATCGAGAGAGGAGTAATATACAAAGCATTAGATGAGGATGGGTGGAGTGGGGCGAAGTGGGAGAGGAGTCGATGGTGTCTTGGCTGAGTTGGAGCAAGGCGTGAGAGGACTGGATATTGTATATCTCAGCATGCGCTCTGAACGCGTGAGTCCTAAAACACTAAACAACTGAAGGGAGCAGAAAGGCTGTCAAAGTAAGCCTACACGAAAGCACATACTACTTCATCAGTGCCGAAGTAGCTGGGGGAGTGCCAGTACCTCTTGTACCGAGTTTCTGTTCAAAAGCGCATGAGTGCTAAGGCAAAGGGATATATCCGAAAGATGTGTTATTCCACCACTGCTTAATGGTAACCATCCTTCACCGGCAGCCACTGGATGGTGTCTGAGGTAGAAGTATACCGTACTTTCAAATCAACTAGCTTAGACTTGTAAACTTATGGGTAAGTGAGGTGTTGCCTTGTATCTTACCTGAAAAAGTGGGTGCCGGCGAGGCGATCTTGGCATCGAGTCTTGGCACCGACCGTACCGAGGTCTATGAGAGAAGTATTTGTAGCCAAGATACAGTCAGATTTGCAAGAACTTTCAAGCTTCTGAAATATTTCCTGCTTAACTGGCACGCTCTCGAAAGCTGCCTGAAATCACCAGAACCCACTTTGAGTTGCAACGCGTCGACAGCAATCTGAAAACGCAACCTTGAGATGTTGATTTTAGTCACCCGAGCCACAAGAATGTCAGGAGGTGATAAGATATGTTAGATTTAGTTAATATCTAGTTTAGTGACTTCTCTACTTTTAGAGCTTTGTTACATTCCTTTAGAAGCTCTGCTAAATATACTTAGGGTAAAGAGGGGGCGCAGCCCTACTTAGGGTCCTGTAAAGCAACTCTCTAGGGTTTACTTATGTATATATAAGAGTGGTTTCTACTCTTGTTTTGTTAAGTTCTCATACAATGGTCATTCCAAGCACCTTGTACTTTGTTTTAGGTGTGTTCTATGCTGCTTACCATTGGGGTACCTTTCATGCTGCGCGAATGCTACTGTGTACTATCTTTGAAGGCTCTGAGAGAGAGTGAGTTGAGTATTGCTGAGTGCAATCAAGAGTGTCTACTATGGTGAGACTAAGAAAGTTGAGTGCTAGGATGTCTGATACATCATAAGTCAGAATGATTGAGGATAGACCATCTACTTCAAAGACTAGGAAGAAAGGTTCTCATCAGGTTATGGGCCCACAATCACCACTGGGGTTGATGGGAGAACTCAGAGAGCTAGAGAAATTGAGAAACACTAATTACAAAGCCTGGGCTTTGGATGTGAAGTGTATCTTAGACAGTTATGACTGTTTGGACTTGGCATTAGAAGCTCATGATATAGATGAGCTTTAGTCCAACAAGGAGGAGAGAATCAAGCACTCTACTACTAGGAGGTTTCTGCTCAGGGCTATGCAAGAGCCAGTCAAAGACCTAGTAGACACTTATGCTTGAAGTTGGGAGATTTGGCACAAACTCAAGAATTTTTACTCTGTTGAGAGGCTGGAAAGTTCCAGTAGGATCTGGGATGGGATGTGGAACACTAAACTTGCAGATGGTGAAGACTTTACTTTGCACTTGTCAAAGTTACAGAAGGTCTTCAAGAGTGTCAAGGAGGATGGGTGTCCCCTTACAGAGAAATATGAGATCAACCATCTCTTGAAGACTCTCCCTCCAAGCTACCAGCCTATCAAAGTAGCTCTAAAAGTTCTACCAGTTGAAGTTCTCACATGGGATTATGTGATAAACAGATTGCTGGTGTTTAGCAGAGACAGAGAGGACCTAGAGATGAAGTTTAATGATTTGGGAGATTTTGCTCTGTTCAGTGCTTCTTCTCAGTCAAGGAGAGTGCCAGATAGAAGAGTGAACAAACCAGAGCAATCCAGAGTGAGTAAATCTGGTAAAGGAGTTAGTTGTGTTGATAACAGGATCTGTTATTTCTGTCATGAGAAAGGTCATGTTGCACCTATATGTCCCAAGAGAGGAGAATGGAGACAATGAGAGCTGAAGAAGGTAGGCAAGGGACCTCCACCAATAAAAGGTTAAAAATTTACGAGTCAGCTTACAACACATCAGAGTGCAATGAGATAGAATGCGATGAGGAGGGGTACTCAGCAGAAGAGCTAGATTGTGGAATGTTGGCAGAATCGCAGTTGTCCACAAACGGTTCTGGATGGTTCTTGGATTCTGGAGCCACCTCTCATATCTGTTACCAGAAGGAGCTGTTCTCAACTCTTCAACCTCTGAAGATTCCCAAGAGTGTTCGTTGTGGACCTGGGATTCTGAATCCAGTGTTAGGAACTGGCAAAGTTCCTATTGCCTTCATGGGAAGATCTAACACAAGTTCTTGTAAGAGCTATTTGGAAGATGTGCTCTATGTTCCAAATTACACCAAGAACTTGATATCAGTACATTGCCTCATGGAGCATGGAGTGGATGTTCTGTTTGAGAGCAACAGAAATCAATGCACTTTGAAGAAAGGAGAGCTGGTCCTTGGATATGGCACTGCCAAAGGGAAGTTGTTCAAGTTGATGGAAGCTGATTGTTCTGATTCTGCATTGGTAGCAGAAAACAGAAATGATATCCATCTGTGGCATTTGAGGTTAGTGCACTTGTCAGTGCAAAACCTACATGCTTTAGAGAAGGTAGTGGATGGGTTGAAACTGGATCCCAAAGGAAACTCGAGATGTCAAAAGATGACATGGAACTTCTCGGCACAGAGCCAAGAAGATCACAGAGAGATAGAAAACCTATTGACAGACTTGGCTTTCTATCAGAAGAGATGTTAGATGAATCTTACATCTGCCATGAAGATTGTGATCCAGACACTTTACAGCAAGCTTTGCTCAGACCAGATTTGAGTCAGTGGGAGTTGGCTATAGCAGAAGAGAAGAAGTCTCTTCAGACTAATGGTACATGGGTACTAGCTGATTTACCACCAGGTAGGAAAGCAATTGGTTGTAAATGGGTTTTCAGGGTCAAACGTGGAGCTGAGAATGAGATCCTGAAGTACAAGGTAAGACTTGTTGCAAAGGGCTTCAATCAGAAAGCATCAATAGATTATTCAGAAACTTTTGCACCAGTTGCCAGGTATGGATCTATTTGCATGCTTCTAGCTCTTGCAGCAGAGAGAGATTGGGAAGTGGAGCAGTTAGATGTGAAAACAGCCTTTCTCAATGGAGATTTGAGAGAGACTATCTATATGGATGTTCCAGATGGATATACCGAAGGCAAAGGAAAAGTATGCTTGCTTAAGAGGGCCTTATATGGTCTTAAGCAAGCTCCTAGAGCCTGGTATGAGAAACTAGACTCATACTTCAGAGAGCAGGATTTCAAACGAGCAGATTCTGACATGAGTGTGTATACTAGAGATGATGTATACATAGTTGTATATGTAGATGATCTATTACTGTTGGGGAACAGAGAATCTATCAAAGGAGTGATAGATTTCTTGTGTTCTGTTTTTGAGATGATTATTCTTGGTCCTGTAAAACTCATTTTGTGAATCAAAGTGAGCAGAGATAGAGAAGCAGGATGGATCCGGATCAGTCAACCACAGTATGTGAGATCCATACTAGCTAAGTATCAGATGACAGAGGCAAATCCTGTCTCTACACCTCTTGATCTGGGGTGGAAGCACAGCAGAATCATAGATGGGGAGGTGAATCTTTGTGACAAAGTGTTGTATCAGAATGCTCTTGGTTCTCTAATGTTTATCATGGTCTGTTCAAGACCAGATATCTGCTATGCAGTGGGAGCACTAGCTAGATATACTAGCAACCCTGCACAAGTACATTGGAAAGGTATAAGATAGTATTCAGGTACTTAAAGGGTACTCAAGATGCATTCTTGGTGTACAGAAAGCAAGGAAACATACTTGCTTCTACACTTGAAGCATATACAGATGCTAGTTGGGGAGATGACACAGATAACAGTAGATCAACTAGTGGATATGTCATCATGCTTAGTGGTGGAGCAATTAGCTGGCGTAGTAAACAGCAAACATCTGTTGCACTGTCTACTACTGAGGCAGAATTTATGGCTGCCTCAAATGCTACTCAAGAAGTCATCTGGAACAGGAGACTTCTTAAGGAGTTGGGTTTTGAGCAGGAGAGTCCTACTACATTGTACTGTGACAATACAGGAAGTATAGCACTCAGCAAAAATCCGGTACATCACCCAAGGACTAAGCACATTGAGATTAGAAGAAGATTTGTAGAGGAGAAAGAAAAGGAGAATGTAGTGAAGTTAGTTTACTTTCCTACACAGGAGATGACAGCTGATGTGTTTACAAAAGCATTACCTAAAGATAAACACATAAAATGTGCTGTAGAAATGGGAATAGTCCTAAACTCTCATTAAGTGTGAGTGTTAGTTGTGATAATCTCTAGTTTAGTGACTAGATACATGACTAGGTTAGAAACATGATTAGGATAGATACATGATTAGACTAGATACATGATTAGGCTAGATACATGATTAAGGTGAAGTGAGGGCGCAGCCTCAATTAGGGCTCTGCAAAGCAACCTAGAGCTTGCTTGTGCATATATATGGGTGCTCTCTGCTCATGTTAAGGTAAGTTCTCATACAAGGATCATTCCCAGCACCTTGTACTTTGTTTTAGGTGTGTTCTATGCTGCTTACCACTGGGGTACCTTTCATGCTGCGTGAGTGCTGCTGTGTACTATCTTTGAAGGCTCTGAGAGAGAGTGAATTGAATTTAGTTGAGTGCAATTAGGAGTGTCTACTCTGGTGAGACTAGGAAAGCTGAGTGCTAAGATGTCTGATACATCAGAAGTCAGAATGATTGAGGATAGACCATCTACTTCAAAGACTAGGAAGAAAGGTTCTCATCAGATGGAGGCAGAGAGTACAGGAATGAGGAATTTCTCTCTTTTCTGTCAGAGAAAGGAATTCTCCTTGACTGTACTGCCAGAGACAGTCCTGCACAGAATGGAGTTGCAGAAAGGTTGAGTAGGACACTGGTGGACAAAGCATTGGCCATGCTCCAACATGCCAAGTTGGAGAGAAAGCTTTGGGGTGCTGCAATTAGCACTGCAAATTACCTTAGAATTATCAGTGGTACCATGGCATTGCAAGGAAGAACTCCTAAGGAATGCTGGAGTGGTAAGAAACCTAATCTTTCAGCTTTGAAAGTTTTTGGATATCCTGCCTATGTCCTTATTCCCAAGGAGCAAAGAAGGAAGTTTACAAAGAAAGCAGAGAGAATGCTCTTTGTAGGATATGAAGAGAGACTGAAAGGATATCTTCTGTACAATCCTAAGTCTGGACAGATCATCAGAAGTAGAGATGTACTCTTTGATGAATTGAGGACTTGGAGTGAGAACAGTGATGAGTTGCAGAACCAAGCTGATCAGTTTGATCAGCCTGATCAATCTATCTTCCCAAGCTGCAGAGTCAATTTTTCAGATCAATCATCAGAAGAGCAATCTCTACCTGAAGCTGATGGTTCACCAAAGGAGAGTCTGAAGGTGTACCAAAGAAGGCCTATACAGACGGTGGTTTCTGATTCTGATACTACAGAAGATGACTCCCAGAAGCAGACTGCAAATGCAGAATCTCTGAGTGAGATTCCAGAGATGTCAAGAGATGACATGAAATTTCTCGGCACAGAGCCAAGATCACAGAGAGATAGAAAACCTATTGACAGACTTGGCTTTCTATCAGAAGAGATGTTAGATGAATCTTACATCTGCCATGAAGATTGTGATCCAGAAACTCTTCAGTAAGCTATGCTCAGACCAGATTCGAGTCAGTGGGAGTTGGCTATGGCAGAAGAGAAGAAGTCTCTTCAGACTAATGGTACATGGGTACTAGCTGACTTACCACCAGGTAGGAAAGCAATTGGCTGTAAATGGGTTTTCAGGGTCAAACGTGGAGCTGAGAATGAGATCCTGAAGTACAAGGCAAGACTTGTTGCAAAGGGCTTCAATCAGAAAGCATCAATAGATTATTCAGAAACTTTTGCACCAGTTGCCAGGTATGGATATATTTGCATGCTTCTAGCTCTTGCAGCAGAGAGAGATTGGGAAGTGGAGCAGTTAGATGTGAAAACAGCCTTTCTCAATGGAGATTTGAGAGAGACTATCTATATGGATGTTCCAGATGGATATACCGAAGGCAAAGGAAAAGTATGCTTGCTTAAGAAGGCTTTATATGGTCTTAAGCAAACTCCTAGAGCCTGGTATGAGAAACTAGACTCATACTTCAGAGAGCAGGATTTCAAACGAGCAGATTCTGACATGAGTGTGTATACTAGAGATGATGTATACATAGTTGCATATGTAGATGATCTATTACTGTTGGGGAACAGAGAATCTATCAAAGGAGTGATAGATTTTTTGTGTTCTGTTTTTGAGATGACTATCCTTGGTCCAGTAAAACTCATTTTGTGAATCAAAGTGAGCAGAGACAGAGAAGCAGGATGGATCCGGATCAGTCAACCACAGTATGTGAGATCCATACTAGCTAAGTATCAGATGACAGGCAAATCCTGTCTCTACACCTCTTGATCTGGGGTGGAAGCACAGCAGAATCATAGATGGGGAGGTGAATCTCTGTGACAAAGTGTTGTATCAGAATGCTCTTGGTTCTCTAATGTTTATCATGGTCTGTACAAGATCAGATATATGCTACGCAGTGGGAGCACTAGCTAGATATACTAGCAACCCTGCACAAGTACATTGGAAAGGTATAAAGCGAGTATTCAGGTACTTAAAGGGTACTCAAGATGCATTTTTGGAATACAGAAAGCAAGGGAACATACTTGCTTCTAAACTTGAAGCATATACAGATGCTAGTTGGGGAGATGACACAGATAACAGCAGATCAACTAGTGGATATGTAATCATGCTAGTGGTGGAGCAATCAGCTGGCATACTAAACAGCAGACATATGTTGCACTGTCTACTCCTGAGGCAGAATTTATGGCTGCCTCAAATGCTACTCAAGAAGTCATCTGGAACAGGAGACTTCTTAAGGAGCTGGGTTTTGAGCAGGAAAGTCTTACTACATTGGACTGTTACAATACATGACGTATAGCACTCAGCAAAAATCCTGTACATCACCCAAGGACTAAGCACATTGAGATTAGAAGAAGATTTGTAGAGGAGAAAGAAAAGGAGAATGTTGTGAAGTTAGTCTACTGTCCTACACAGGAGATGACAGCAGATGTGTTTACAAAGGCACTACCTAAAGATAAACACATAAATGTCTAGTAGAAATGGGAATTGTCCTAAACTCTTATTAAGTGGAAGTGTTAGATTTAGTTAATCTCTAGTTTAGTGACTTTTCTACTTTTAGGGCTGTGTTACATTCCTTTGGAAACTATGCTAAATATACTTTGGGTAAAGAGGGGGCGCATCCCTAATTAGAGTCCTGCAAAGCAACCCTCTAGGGTTTGCTTATGTATATATAAGAGTGGTTTCTACTCTTGTTTTGTTAAGTTCTCATACAAGGGTCATCCCAGCACCTTGTACCTTGGTTTAGGTGTGTTCTATGTTGCTTACCACTGGGGTACCTTTCATGCTGCGTGAGTGCTGCTATGTACTATCTTTGAAGGCTCTGAGAGAGAGTGAGTTGAGTATTGCTGAGTGCAATCAAGAATATCTACTCTGGTGAGACTAGGAAAGTTGAGTGCTAGGATGTATGATACATCAGAAGTCAGAATGACAGAGGATAGACCATCTACTTCAAAGACTAGGAAGAAAGCTTCTCATCAAGATATTAGCCTCTTATGCACGACACCTGATCCTGACACCCTACTTCAGGGGTAGATGTAAGTTACCACACCTAAGGCAAGACGCAGCACTCAGAACTATTGCAACAGCCAATGAAAACAATACCTCGATAACGATGTCAACGTCCCTGAAATCCTTGTACTCTAGCGTGCCTTTCAGAAGAGCAAATGAACTCTGAAATTTCTCCTGCGTAATACCACCCCTCTTTGCTCGGCTCTCAAGATTGGCTGTAATGTTGAAGAACTTTAGTCGACTACATGAACAAATATCCAAGGGGCAACAAAAGAAACAGGTATCTTTCTATGTTCAGATTACCATCAGCGAAGAACCAGATGTGACTAAGTCCGAATTTCGTAGTGGTCATTGAGCTTTTGATAAATCCACGGAGAGCTGGGACAGAAAATACACCTCTAATACGGTTGATCCCCTTACTCAAAGCATTTGCATCAGTCTCCTTCAGCCACACAGGAATATTCTGCAGAAGTAAGGTAGTGACAATGCCTGAGCCCATCAACCCACCCCCGACTACTGCTGCATTACGCATCTGCCTTGCCTTCAAACCCTGGTCCGAAACTCCAGAAACCTGAACCAAACTTCTGTTAAACAAGTCTGTTTTGGTAGAATTTTAGGGAAGTCTGTAATGTAGGCAATCCAGCATATCGAGATTCTGTCAACCTACACATTTACATTATCCCCACCTAAATAGTAAGGCATGGAAGAAAGATGTCACATCAACCAACTCAGAGCTACTCCCTTACAAAACATCAACTTTGGAAGTATTTGTAGGACATTTTAAAATTGAAGGTAAGAGCAATGGAAACTACAGAGTAACTTTGTAGACAAGAATGATCTTCAATATTCTTGGTTTGGACATATGGTAATAATTTGGGAAAAGATGTTGCTCGCAGTTGTGCAATAACATATACTTAAGTAGAGACATAGCGATGTAAACTTAATACATTGTGAATGATCATCATCCATGATAATTCCTGATTGAAAAATCCCTAGAAGTTCGTCACAACAACTAACCTTGAACACCGCACGCTCGGAGAAGAAAGCATGCATCAAGCCTTTAGCTGTGGGAGTGAGATTCAGTTCCGCAGAGACTTTTGATTCCTAAGAAGAAAAATTAGCAAGTGCAATATTTCAAATCAGCGTCAGTTTCACGGTTAGCATTTCAGAGTCGAGATCAACGTTGACTCAATCACAATTCTTTTGAAACTACGGTCAGTCCTTTAAACGCAGTATGACTTGAAACGAAGGTGGAAACACGCCACATATCAAGTTATCCTACACTAAAGTACTGACAGGACAAGATACAGGACAAGATACGTTCAAGAACCGGATAAAAAGTTACTTCTTCGGCTCCAGGAGGAATATTCAATCAAGACCATGAGACGGGACGAGGTGTATACCTTCCTGGATGACATCCTTTTCAAATTAACCATGTCCAGATATTTTGCCAAAACTTATGAAGGTCAAAGGAGACACGGAAGGAAATTTACCACGAAGGTTGCTGCATGCGCTCCATTTGTGAGACCTTGTTCAATTATGTCCAAGCATGCAGATGGGTGTGGTACATTTCGAAACATTTGGTTGACTTGCAATCTTTTTCCGTTGATAAGTTTGAGAGACTCATCGACAGAACGTAAGTGATCACTACGCTCAAGAGTTCGGTGCCAAGGTTTTCTTCCGGTTGCTATCTCCAAAGCCCAGTTTCTTGCCTCGGTAAGAAGACTCTCAGCAGGCACAACAGCGTCAACCAACCCAGCTTGGTAAGCCTCCTCTGATGAGATCAACTTTACCATCTGCCCTGTCAAAAACATTAAGATACAGAGATCAACAGAGAGCACAGGCAAGACAAACAAACAACTCTGATAGACTAAAAAGATCCGCTAGGTCAAGGAGCCCGCTTGGAAGCTGACATCACTGCTAGAGGTAATCCAGAATAATGCACAAGTACGAAGTCCCCTCTACTGCTCCACCTCAAGAACCTACTCCTCGAATGATTGCAGTTAATAAGACCAGAAGAACAAAATCAAGACCATACCAGCATCATGTCAATCGCCTTCTCAACTCCCACTAGGCGTGGAAGTCTTTGAGTACCTTCGGGGGCACAGGACAAAACAAGAGAGTCAAAGATTCTACACATTCCAACATGGAAAATACAAGAGATAGCTTTGCTGATCAATGAGTGCACAAAGAGTGTCTCAACTTCCGAACCTACCTCCATATCCTGGTATGATACCGAGCTGAAGCTCCGGTAAACCCAGCCTGGACTTGGGAGTTACCAGACGAGCATGGCAGGCCTGAACAGGGCAGATTTACAGCGTTGAAAAGAGACAACCTGCGTGCGTTACTTATACCAAGTCGAAGCCAGAATTTTTTTTAAATAGCCACACCATAATCTTTATTTCTTCCTAACATGATGGGGGTGATTGGGGATAAATGCTCCAGCGAACAGAATTGATGAAACTAAGGAATAACGATCACTCGAAAACCTATGAAAAGATGTCCAGATGCCCCTGAAGACAGATAACTGCATGCAAGGAAGATACCATTGCGAGCTCAAGTCCTCCACCAAGTGCAAATGTTTCAATTGCTGCAACTGCTGGCTTGGGACCACCTGGATTCGGGAAAAGAGAAGTTAGACGAAGTTTAGGGGCTGAAACTCGTGAATCGGTTTACAGGTTTTCTGTACCATCCACCAAGGTGTACACACAATTATAGCAAATCACTTCTAATACTACTCTTAATCTTGAATAATTAGTTTCAAGATGAGACATGGAAAACTGATATCATCTCAAATGTAAACGTTAGTTCCAAACCCTCGCAAAGTAGCCATGAGGGGTGAGGAAAGATATATTTTGAGAAATCTATTGAGTATATGAATATGGAACCCGTTTGTTAGAACAGGGTTCTGTACCCACTTACGAACGGACAAGCCAGTACATACTGAACCAGTTAATCCCCTCCATATGTTTTCAGGTACATATTTGAGCAATGGGAGCAGAAGCTGCTCGAAGGACGGGGGACGCTTTCGATATGTATTTTGAGCAACGGGAGCAGAAGCTGTTCGAAGATCGGAGACCAGACCCATTTAGTAGAGAAGATGTTTCAAGGTATATCTTTAAGACATGGGAACAAAAGCCGTCCGAAGAACGGGGGATCCAGAACCCACTAAGTAGGGAACCGAGAACGTGTATGTTTTCAGGGTATATTATTCAAACATATCATCAGATCAGAAAATACATAACAAACCTCCATAAACTTTGGCAACCAAGAAGACCATGAAATATGCCAACTTAGGAGTATACTAGGCTAGAGGGACGATCCGAGAAAGGAAGGAGGGAGAAGGAGAAGACATGTGAATTTAGACTGAGAAATATGGAAGTAATACCTTCCATGACTTCATTTATGAATATAATTCTCGGATGCGGTTCACTGTGGTTGGTAGACGCAGCTGTCAGGAAAACCGAACATGTACAATGTTAAACTGGCAGATATTTAATAAGGGAATGAGAATGACAATTCAGAGTATTGTTAATAAAAAAACGATCCAAGCAAAGTTGATACCCCTGAATATGTGAATCATGACCCTGACTACTAAGTGCAAAAATAGCTGAAGCTTACGCTTAAGTGGAGCTTCTTGTCTTTGAAGATTACGGATGTCAGCTCCACCACAGAACTTCCCTTCAGCTCCTGTTAGTCTTGTCATTAGCAATCCAAATTAGTTAGACTGTCAAGCTTCATCATATCATCCATCACATACAGGAATCACTATCCTGAAAACGTGTACAAGCAAGCTCGGCATCCTATCAAACGAATAGAGATCCCAGAAGCACAAAGAATGTGTGACGCATTTGAGGCTGATTCATGCAGACGGTGCCTGGTATCCGAAAGCCTGGAACCGCGAAACGGCCATGTGCACCAAAACCAGCCCATGGCTCTTTAGTCCAAATTTAGTACGGGCCTATGCAGTGTTGCACAGGAATGCAGATGGAAACCCACATGCTAAACCTTTGACTGAAAAGAGAAGGCGTAAAGAGCCACTTGCAATAGGAATCTATCTAAAACATTTAATAGAGCGCAGTGAATGTCAGTCGTACCAGTCAAAACAATAGCCTTGACGTCTTCCCGGAGATGTGCTGTCTTGAAGCTTGATATTACACCCATCATTACTGCAAGGAATACATAGTGAGTGCTAAATCAAGGTAGTTTTCATCTGATGCAGCAACTATTGACGCAAGCGGTCAACAGGCACAATGAGATCTAGTTCGCAGTAAGTCCATAATGTCATTCAAATAATTTGAGGCCTGACGTGTTAAAGACCGGACTGAGCATTAAAATAATCCCACAACTTACCGTGATGAACCAGACTTTGAACTACTCAGAAATCGCACCTTGGGTCTGAGGTTTCACCCACGGGGAGACCATACGATTTTGATATCTAAACTGATAATATGTGATATTTAAAGCTCATAAGCAATAAATTGACCTCCAGATACTTCCCTTCCAACTTGTGGCAGGTCGTCAAGACTCTCAAACAACACTTATTGACTGAAGGCTCTAATCGTTTCAACACAGTTGGGCCTATGCGTACTTAGATTCTAGGAGTGACCCCACATCGAATTCGTTTCGGAAAACGCGCAATATTTTTTGTAGGGTCTTACGTTGAGGGTCACATTCAAACTTGAAAGTGTGATAACAAGCACTTACCATGGTCACTCAAGGAGTTGACAGGCGGATTATACAACACTTAATGACTTAAAGCTCTAATCGTGTGACCACAGTTAGGTCCTATGCGTGCTTAGCTTTTCTAGGAGTGACCTGCTTTCACCCCACATCAAATTCGTTTCGGAAAACACTCAATTTTTCTTGTAAGATCTTACGTTGAGGTTCACACCCAAACTTGAAAGTAAGAAAACAAGCAATTACCATGGTCACTCAAAGAGTTAACAGGCGGATTATACAAAGTGATTATGGCAACTCCATCATCACCGACAACCAGCGTCACGGCGGAGCGTGTCATACTGTCTGCTCCTTCTTCTGTAAGCCTCCTGTGCCCACAAACAGATTAGTTGAACCTCATCTCTTAACACTCAGCACTTGAAACGCTCCTCCTAAGTATTGCTGCAGAACTATACCCCGACATGCAATTCGTTGGTATGAAACCTTACAGCAGGCTCAAACTCCTGAAAGATTGATTCACTGTTCAGAAGAGAAATCTGCTCAGAAGAGGGAAATGCAAGATAATACAGATCTGATGGTCCAGTGCAAACAACAGAGTACATTGCTTTCTTGCTTTCTCAGCCACTAGCAGCATTAGGGAACCAACATATTTGTATAATGGAAAACAGAACGCGTTGTAAACAACCCAGTTCCATACCCACGTCTGATCGGACTGACTCTGACACTGACACTGACACCAACATTAGGAAACTAACATAACATAGCTCAAGTGATCATGCCATCACCACTGAACTAAAAGCTACATTCACTCACTAACCCGCACTTTTTACTTGTCTCCTAGTGCCATTGGTTCATAAATTATATTTACCAATATGGACGGGAACTGGAATAAAACCTTGTCTACAACACCTTTCAGGCACACAAATTCTGAAACGCTTGATGGCATAGCTGGCAAACAGGTGTAAGTGACATCGCCACAGAGAAAAATCAAGCACTGCAACTCCACAAACCTCTACATTAACTCTTTCGGCTGCTAGTGAGGACCATCCAAATCAAACAACCTCACGGTTCCAGATCAAAAGTCAACTGCACATGCAATAAGGAAGGATCGTCCAAAGAAAGAGAAACTTCATAAAAAAATCGGCCGATTGTTTTGACACAATTCCGATCACCTGAAATTTTTGGCTCTTTTTCCTCCAAAGAGTAACGCCTTCGTCTTCCGACCTCAAACAAACAAAGCCGAATTGTACAAATTCAACTCCTCAACCCTTCAAAGACCGCTCACCAGAGTTGAAACTACTGCTCGAACTCTTGCTCTCGGGCTCCAACTCGACGGTCACTGCATCGAAATCGAAATCCTCTGAAACTCCGCAGACTTCTTCACTCATGCAAGAGCCTGTCACTCCCGCTCGCCACCAGCTCTCCTTCGTTGCCACTATGCGCTTCCCAAGTGTCGAGACCAGAAACTGCACCGGAACCTCCTGAAATTGACGGGCTTTTATTTACACAAAGTTCACACAAATAGTACAAGGGCGACCGCTTAGAAAACACAAAGGATGGGAAGACCCCATCAAGCCTTACAAGGAGAGAAAAAAAGTAAAATGGAGCTAAGCTCCAATAGATTATATGAAAAATTGGCCCTAGCGCACCTAAGATATCCTAGCTATTCAAGTCATCCAATCTACAAACACATGTGAACATGCATTTGCTAGTGTGATTCTCTCATGCATTTGCTAGTGTGATTCTCTCATATGGATTGCATATCTATAGAGCAATGGACATACAATGTCTAAACTATGCTACAAAATATGAGAGTGAGAATGGTACTAGGCGCCTAACATGATAAGCTCTCTCACACTCCTTTACATATGTGTCTAATGTCATGTCCATCACTCATATAATTCCAAGACTGGAAGAACAAAGAGGTAACCTCGCGGCATGCCCCTATACTTGGAGACCTTACGACCTGCTGCTTCACTCGTTGCACATCCAGGGAGATGGGTAATCACTCACTCCAAATTTATATCCCATGTAGCATCCTGATCATCTCGGACCAAGTATAAGTTTGCCCTGACATGCGTAGTCTGCAAAGCATACAAACGCTCATCCCAAGCCAAGTATACACTCTCTCATACCATAACAAACACTATGTTCCTAATAGCATCATGGGTAGTTATCCTCTATCCTCTAAAAGGATACCGTGTGATATGGACCCACTATTGCATCTAGTGTAAAACCACACTCACAAGTGAGTAATGATGATGCAGATGGCTAGACCAAACCTAGGTGAAACCTCGTCGCTATAGAGAAAGTAGTTGATGCAAGTCAAATTACCCTAATGCATTGTCGAGCTAGGATCCAAGAGTCTGCACCCTTGTCGGAGCAAGAGTGAAGATGTGCTCTAGTAGCATGAGGAATGGACGAGTCAACTAAGAGAGAATGTAGCATATGCACACATTGTCGCTCCATCAAGGAAGACTATAAACCTCTAGTCCAATCTGACAATAGTGAAAGAAAAGATGGAAAGTCCATGGAGATAGACTATCTCTCATCTACCGCAATAATATCTAGAGAAAAAAGGATCCCTCTTCCACCTTTGTCAGATAAGTTCCCAAAACCAACCTACAACAACGACAAAATGAGAGGAAAGTAGGGGTGCCAAGAGAGCTCAACTACATAAAAATGCGACAGGTGTTGTCTCCTCCATAGATAGCAAGCCAACCCTTATATTCAAGATTGGTAGAGCCATCTATCTATGTTCCAAATCCACTATCACACACTCAAATGTCCCTAGTCCAATAATATCACCAAAGACTCTCATAACCCTCTTATCAAAGGCTCTCAGACGTGATAGGACAAGGAGGGGTGAATTGTACGAATGAGGTAAGTCGGTTGATGAGCAATACTAGAAGAGAGTATACCAAATACCACTTGCGGATCTCCTAGTAATGGAAGATCATCCACATGGAGAACATCCTCTACAAGAGCAATATCTACGAAGCATGTAAGTGTGTAACACAATCCTTGGATCCTACAAGCACTCCAAGAACACGTAATCCATCTATAAATGTGAAGTACACCACTTTGGAAGCTCAAAGTGGGGAAGGATACCTAAAGAGGACCATGCCTTGCACTTTGACACCTTGACCTTCAAGCCTACTAGATGTAGCTTGGTAGTCAAGTGGTCAAAGCCCTACCTAATTTGATCTACAAGGCCCACAATGTGTGTATCATTTGCCAAGGAGGGAAATACATAACCTGGCATGGTCAAAGTAGTAGATAGGAGAGCTCTAAAGTGAGCCATGGCAAATAAGGGTCCCCCTAAAGGATACCTTTATGTGTACCAACAACTGACTCCAAGACGATGACTCCCTCTTGTGAACAACTGTGCTTGTGATAAAGGGAAGCAAGAGAGCCATAAAAAGACCACACAAAAGGAATAAGATTTGCCAAGGATCCACTAGCCTCCCTTAGCTCTCTAAAGATGGATGCCCATGAGATACTATCAAAAGCGTTCTCAACATCTAGCTATAGGATGATCCACTCCGGATGGATATCTAGGAGTGCTCTAATGCTTAAGGATATAGCCTCATATCCTCCAAGTGTAGCTACTCCAAAATAATGTAGACTAAGCTATTGTTGAAAGTGAGAGTGATGATGAAGGATAATGGTATGACTGACCAAATTCCAAATGATCTCTCCAATAGCAATCAATTTGATGCCCCTTGTGTCCTTCTCCATCATGAGAAGTAGACAAGCATCTAACACCCACCTAACATATATAAAAATGTCTCCTCTTATTATTGTTATTGCCACTTGAAACAACTCAATAAAACCATCATAAGGATCATCTGCTTGAAAGCAATCTCTAAAGTGCTCATATAGCATCCTTGACAAGCCTCCTAAGGAAAGGCAAGGGAAAATGCATAATGTTTGTGCAAAAAGTGACCTATCATTATATAAAGGTTGCTCAGGCTAATAATCTAAGACCTCTAGTGGTAGTCCCTCTACTTCCATAGGATGTAGTGAGCGTAGGAAAGAGATAGTCTCATCAGTAGGACTAGCCATAGACAAAGGGTGTGGCGCTTGTGCTGCTCTACTAAACTCTCCCACTTGATCTAATGTCCTGCATTGTCGTAATCAAGTGAACTTTGTGGTATCCTAAGGCAACACTTGTCTCCTAAAACATGTAGTCTTAATAGACTCTTCTTAAAGGGCCACCAAATCTCCCACTTAAAATCAATGAAATCTAGCAACCACCACTTTATTCCTTGCACATCCCCCTCTAGCATAACTAAGACACCATCAAGGGAGTAAGAGGAATAGGAACCATGCTAGCTTGTCCAAGGAATCACGTGCCAAACAATCAAGTGGTAGGAAAAAATCCTATCTAGCCTCATCATGGATTGTAAAAGTTAGCCTATGGAATAAATGTGGATATGGAAAAGTAGTCTCAAATAACCCCACAATGCAACCCGCCTAAGAAGCTAACCACTCCCAAGACTTGATTGATATCCCTAGAATGGTCAACGAATGAATATAAGAAGCATGCATAATCTTGAGTGTCATTGTTGTGAATGTGGTTGCTTGCCCCCATGGCCATCCCAAGTGGTCCAATCATAGTCCTTGTGCATCCTTCCCATAGGGGTCTTTACTCCTTGCGAGGTAAAGCGTTGATGCCACACCTAGCATGGTGTATCTTGAGCTACTTGAGGCAGCCCCACATGGGGAAGTGTAGCCATGGCTAGCACAAGAATAATGATAGTAACACATGATGCTCCTTTCCATATCTCTCCGTACCTACAAAACCACAACCCCTCACATCCTAACTCACATAAGAAAATATAATCTCTCCAAACCCTAAAAACTATAAACTCTCATAACTTTAAATTTCCTTTCAATTTCCATCTCCAAGAGAGGAGGAGGAGTACAAAGAGCTTGCCATGCAGAAAAATTTTCCTAACAAGTTTGAAAATCTAAGAAATTCTCCAAGTTGTGCTTCAAGTGAGAGGATCAAAACCATATACTTCAAGATGCAAATTGAATGAGGTTGAAATCTAGACTTCCCTCCTATTTGAGATCAATTCTATAGCCTATGAATTAGAGCATGTTACAATTGCCATAGAGACCCAAATAGAATAGAATAGTTATTATGAGATGTTTGGAAGATACACATGAATGCAACTCTAGATTCAAGAAAGACTTCTAAGACTAGAAGAGTAAACATAGAAGAGTTTTTGAAAGGATTTCCAAGATGTCATCAACTATGTTTTTTTTTTAAAATTTAGCAAAGATTACCATGTTGAAATTAGAGTTGAAATTACATACTATCAAGTCTAAGGAAAGATACAAATTAATTGAAATTGAAATTGTGGATATGAGAAAGCTTGAAAAGATGCAAGTGAAAGTAGATGTTGCGAAGAGAACTAGAGTTGAAATTGAGCAATTGAAGGTCAAGGCAAACAAGATAAGATGTTGAGTGAAAATAAGAGGAGATCTAAAGCAAGAAAAGATATAAATTAATTGAAATTGAAGTTTTGAAGAGGAGAAAGCTTGAGAAGATACAAGTGCAAATAGAAGTTGCGAAAAGAGCTAGAGTTGAAACTAAGAAGTCAAAAGTCAAGATCAATAAGATATTGAGTGAGGAGAAGAAGAGATCTAAAGCAAAGAAACATAGATTCAAGGAGAGGAAATGCTTTCACAATATAGAACTAGAGTTGGTGAGTGTTGGAAAGATACCGAGGAGGTACAACATCACTTCTTTGCACTTCAACTCTTGATTACACTCATTACAATGGTTATAGCCATGATCCCAAATTTCCATTTTTTGATTATACACATTGTGGAAGTGTAGATGATAGTAATAGTGGTGATGCTTTTATGTAAACTTTTCTTGCAACTCTCCATGTTCAATAAAATTTAAGCTTCCACAAAACCAAATATTGTATTGAAGGGTGAATTCACAAAACAACTAAATTCACATTGATAAGATCAAAAGAAAAGGTATATAAGAAAACAGTTAAAAACTATGAAATCTTGCATGTGTTGGGATGTGTTTGGATGTATTGGTATGCATGAGTATATGTTGGTATGTGTTGTATGCAATCATTTCTGTTGAAATCTATTTGGGAGATGTTTGAGGTAGAAGCATGTTCTAGTTAGCTATTGTTAGCACTCATATGCATTGGTGGACTCTCATATGTGCTAAGATGTGGTCTTAAATTTATGTTTGTTATAACTTAAATTTATGTTTGTTATAAAAACGTAATATGTGTTGGTATATGCTAGTTTTTTAAGTGTTTATCTTGAGGTGAAGTGGTTTGCACTTGCATGCATTGTTATGCATATTTGTGAATGGATTGCTTTTTATGTAGTGAAAAAAGCTTGTGAATTGATCTCTTTAAAAAGACTTCAAATTCCATAGTACATCCTTAGATCATCATTCTTACACAAGGTGAAGATGAACACAAAGAATGATGTGACTAATAAAAAATATGCATGTAGAGGGGGTGTGAGTCTACTTGGCTCAAGTGCGTACGAGTGCATCCTCTAGCCATCAACTATACTTGTGAAAATATATCAAAATGGAACTATATGCTTACATGTATATCCACTCCTTCTCTACAAGGGAGATCTTGAAGAGACTCCACTATTATCTCATACGGGTTTGTACTATAAGCTCTAAGAAATAAACATCATGTGCTTTGCTACAATATGAAATCTAATCAACCAATCCACTTCCTTTGGGTTTCCCATGTTATTTGCATCTACAACTCTTTGATAAACCTCCATGTATGCCATATCTCCTCCTCAATCTCCCCTCTTTTTGTTTCTATATTTCTTTCTTAAAAACTCTTTACTCGTCAAAACCTCTCTCTCTCAAAAACTCCTCATCCATTGAAATCGCTCTTTTCTATCTATGTTTCTTGTTTCTTTTTTCCTCACTCTTCAAAAACTCTCTTTTATATCTGTCTCTCCTTATTAAATTATCTTCTCCAAAACCTCTCTCTTCTATCTCTATCTCAACCTCCTCCATATAAACTCCATCGTTAGATAGTCGGTGTGTTCCCGTAAAGAAGAAAGTAGAAAGCGTAATACAACAATGTTCTTACAAATACTAACTTTTTGGACAACGATCTTTTTGGGGAATACATGAGCAAAGGGGAAGGGTAGAACATACATCTTTTGCAAAGATTATGATTTTTTTGTTAACAACAAATTAACATCTTGATAGTGAGTCATTATTATCAAGATACGAATGAACTGGTGTCTTTGGCAAAGATTGTAACTTTGTTGATAACAAATTAACATCTTCAACTTAATTATTATTTATCAAAATTTGAATGATTTTATTTGATATGATAAATAGAATTTTTTGGTAATATTATTTTCTTTTGGAATATCTATATTATGTTCCCACTAAGTTAAATATGAAATAATAAAGAACTACATTACTATTTACGTAAATGTCTTTACAAATTTTCATTCTAGGGCACCAAAAGGTTCATATAATAAACAAAATCTGGTTGAATTGTCATGGTGCTGAAAGGCATGGCGAGCTGCTTGACTTTTACAAATAACTTCACTTTCACTATCTCGAATATTTCATAAAAGCCTTAGACTGTAGCCCGTAGCATCCTTTGCTTGCACTCCATCATGATATTTCAATGTGACAGCTTCGACCTACGTATGTGATGTGGGAGAAGATTAAGGGGCCAAAGCAGGAAAGGGATTATAGTACCAAAATAAGTCTGAAAATATTAGTGTTGGATATTACCCCTCCCAAACCAAACAAGAGAGTATCATTTCTTGTTTTTTTTCTGCTGACAGTTTGTGTATAATTGAGTCCTGCCATACCATATGGGATCATGAGTTGCTTGTTTTTGAGAACATGTCCATATTTCCAAGACAGGAACGGGGTGAAAATTGAATAGCGCGAAGGCTATCCAACTCGAAGGCAAACGTGTGAGCACATGATAAGCACATTCTATAGTTCAAAATGATTTTTTTACACATTAAACATAATGAGAGAGACTTAGCTTGAATCTCAATCAATAAGATTATAATTTAAGATACATATCCATACAACTAAAAAGCTGATTGGAACAGCTACAGATTATATTATCTTTGATAAGAGATTGGGTTTATAGATCTTATGACTGTAAAATATGAGTTGATCATTATGTCTCGTTTACTTAATATTTCTTCAAATTTAAGGGTTACGGCCATGGCAATGCACTTGTACCCAACGAGTAATTTATGTTTTGTGACTTCTGTGCGCGAGTCCATTAAAATCACACATGCTTCCGCTACATCCGTAAATTTACATTCTTAATTGTTTTTCCCAAATAAAGAACTACATTATGACTTTTTCTTTTGTATTTTCTATTTCTGAATGGATCTTTGTAAGGTTTACCTGTTTCTTATTGAAATAGTATAATTTGACTATTACTGATTTGTTATACTCCGCATCACCAAAACACACGTATCAATCAGAAAGATAAGGAAAAAGGAATAAAAATCACCACGTAACAGGTAACATGTACATCCGGCCCATTAAACAAGATCTGAAAGGGCCGGATATTACTGTCTACATTGTGGAGTCTAGCATCCGCAAGTCTTCAAAGTGAACTTTAGCCAACGTTCACACAACTGACTCATGTCTAGAGTTATACCTGAGTCTATCAAACTCTCATATAGAATTTATCATATCCAATAGCAGTGACTTTATATAGAGTTCACTCGATCCAAATGTTACCTTGAATAGGGTGAAAGAAGCACTCAAACAAGCACGCGAAGAGTCAAAATGAATGACTCAATGGCCAACTCAAATAAGTATATATGATTGATATCAATAACTCAAAAGTTGCTTGGATAGGGTCAATGAAGCACTCAAAATAGTACGCAAAGAGTCAAAATGAATGACTCAATCGATGAATTACGCAACGACGGTTCAAGCAGAACGACTCTTTGATATAAATTACAGCTTAAGAAAGCTGTGCAATACAGCTGATCTACTGGAATTTGTGTTGTGAATCTTGATCTACATAAGGATTGGTATTCCTACTTTACACTCGTTCTATCTACAAAGTCTGATATAAATGTACATCCGTCAGTCGTAGGTTACAAGAGAATAGAGTTGTGACGAGATGACAGTAGAATTACATATTAATATGTACAGAAGCGACATAGACATCGATGTCCCCACTTGTTATCTAATAGTACCCACGCGTGAGATGAGACCTGTATAGATTTTAACCGTATTGGCATGATACAATTACAATATTGATACACAAACATGAGGGTCTAGAATTCGAGTTCGAATTCGAGTCTCAATCTAAGATCGAAAAAATTTCCACAAATTGAAATCGATGAATAATATAACCGCATTGAAAGGTCCTGAGGCTACTGGAATATCGTTGAATTATGAAATCAAGGATCAAATCTGTTGCCTCTGCGAATGTATGTTTTTAGACACCTGAGGCTACTGGAATATCGTTGAATTATGAAATCAAGGATCAAATCTGTTGCCTCTGCGAATGTATGTTTTTAGACAATCAATTAGTAAGTATTAATATGCTGCACATAATCATTACTACAACAGTTCAATAAGATTACAGAAAGTGCAAATATCAATGGTTCTTTCATTTTTCCACAATAAAATTGTTTTAAGAGAAAAACATCTTTAGCTTATTAATTATAGAAATGTTTTTGACATGATTTTTCTTGATCACTTTCAGATTGACCATTCTGACAATTAGAGTAGCAGTTTTGAAGGCGAGAATGATCTAGCTGAATGTACTCCTATGAAATTTAAATTCTACATGAAATTCACAAATTTAAAAGTGAACATTTTCAAACTTGAGTGAAAGTTGTTGATAGTTATAGAGAACAGTGGAGAAGTTACAAATTATCCGTAATGGAACAATAGGACGCTTCTGTTGAAAAACTATAGAAAATTACTGCAGTTAGACCGGTCCTGAAAAAAACGCTAGGGTGTCCCACAAATAGGGACGTACACAATTCCAGTGCTGTCCATAGAAAAGGATTATGGGGGTATGAGACATTTTATTTTTTGGACAAAATTTGAGAAGGATTATGCAAAATAGATTTTTTCCTCTTGCAAGCACCCTTTGAAGGTGAAATTGAGAATTCAAAGTGCAGAAGTCAAAGTGGTTTTTTCCATGGCTAGAGAGGTCCAATTTGAGATAGTCCATGTTCAAAAAACAAAGGAAGCTTTGGGCAGCATATGAAGAAACTAAAGATGTTATTGTTGCTAATTTTGAGCATACATATGCAAACTTTGCAGATTTTAATCTTGATTGCATAAAATTGGTTCAACTATAGATAGCAATTCATAGATTTTTATTTATGCTCCTAGTTGTATTATAGCTCCTCCAAGCACATGTACATCTTCAGAAATCAGTCTAAATCATACTGAATCTTTGTCACATAGTGCACCTTCTTGTCCATCATATTGTTCAAATTCCCAAAATATTGTCCAAACTTGAGATTCCTCAGTCTTTTGAGAATGGTATTAGTAGTGTCTCCTCCTCCCATGAATAGTTTGTTTTATATGCATCATCCTCTAAATGTTCATCCTCTCTTGAATCCTCCAAAGAATGTGCCTCCTCCTATGATGAGATGTAGAGGAAAGGTGGATAAAATTCTTCAAGACACAAGAAAATCTTTTCCTGTTACCAAACCAATAGCAGCAATTGATGATTTGTTTTGTATGGTTCCTCATCACTATACACAACTTCTTGACTACATGAAGGACTTAAAGTACTTTAGCCAGATACATAGGGGAGACAATGGGAAGCAGATGGTGCAAAAGAGCACAAAATTCTTGTATATGGCCAATCATTTGATGACTTTTGGTATTAGGTTTCCCAAGATTATGAAAGGTGCAAAATTAATCAAGAGTGGGCCGAATATGCAGTTTAGTCAACCAGAGATTGGAGTGAGAAGTGCACAGGGGAGAGATCATTGAAATGGAAATCAAATGAGGGTTGGTTATTGATAATAAATTGAATTGTTGATGTCCTCATTACCACCAAACGGATATCATGTTTGAGTGGAAAGGAAACATGTCTCCTTCCTCAGTTTTAAATATGAAATTTAGTCTTGGAGATGAGAATGATATAGTTGAAATTACCATGGGAATTGAGGATGAGAGTACCAATGTTGATGTAGATGTGAATACAAGTGTTGTAGAGGATAGGTTTGTTCATCCTTTTGCAAGCTTGCAAGCAAAAAATGAAGTAGGAACCTTGGAGGTTGGAGGGTCATGTTTCATGGGATTTTTTTAGAGATGAGGATTGCTTCACATCTCTATATCAATTCTTAGTTCCTTGTATCCAGGAGGAAGCCAAAGGACAGTAGCCATGCCATACCTATGGTAAATGAGCTAGAGGATGAGAATATGACTCCCTTTGAGTTTGAACACTCATTGTCATCTCAATTCCATGGAGATCCAATTAATGATTAAATGATGATTCATCTAGGAGACATAGACACACAAAGGAGGAAAATCTGATATGCACAAAGGAGAATAATTTAAAGCAAGGGATAAAGGAAGTTGAGGGTGATTTTTGGAAGAGGATGAAAATGTCAATAAGTGTTGGAAAACATGCAGCAGAAAACATGCAGCATTTGCATTTGCATTTGGATTTGCACACAATTTTGCCAACCATAGGAATATGAGGAATGAGGTAATGGATACAAGGACTAGGATCAGACTAGCCAGAATTGAGGCCACTAGCCTAGCAAAAAGGGAGGAAATTGAAGCCTTAAAAAGACAAAGCTAGAAGATATTTCATGCAAAGAAAATTGGAGCAAAGGAGGAGTCAAAGCAAAAGATACTTGCCACAAAAATGAAGTCCAGAGCTGCAAAGAAAAAGGCAAAAGACAAGAAGGCAAAGTCAACACAACATTTGGCAGTTTTTTTAGTGTCTTAGGGTAGGGTATGAAAGAGCCACAAGGTGATAAAATTAGTTATTGAGAAACTTTCCTATTGTGATGTAGGGAGCAGTGATAAATCTGAAATATAACTCTATAACGGCAACATTACTTTTGCATCTCGTGTTTCTCTTTCCCTTGTTTGTGCAATTGATTGTGGTGGATGTGCATTTATATCTTTTTTACCATAATTGCAAACACTTGTAGCATAGAGTTCACAATTCATAGCTCACATGTTTCACAATTCTTTGATAGTTCAATCCCTTTCATGAGTACTTTTTATTCTCTATCAAGTGACGAGGTGGTTCAGGCAATTGATTGTGGTGTCTCTGCTTCTTTGTGTTCTGCTTTTGACTTAGCTACAAGTATTGAGTCAATGTGTCCTCTTTCTACTTGAGCTCATACTTTCTCCCATCTTATTATGCTCCTGAATTATGCAACCCACACAGTCAATGTGTCCTCTTTCTACTTGAGCTCATACTTTCTCCCATCTTATTATGCTCCTGAATTATGCAACCCACACACACACATACATATGCAACCCACACACAACACACACACACACACACACACACACACACACACACACACACACACACACACACACACACACACACACACACACACACACACACACACACACACACACACACACACACACACACACACACACACACACACACACACACACACACACACACACACACACACACACACACACACACACACACACACACACACACACACACACACACACACACACACACACACACACACACACACACACACACACACACACACACACACACACACACACACACACACACACACACACACACACACACACACACACACACACACACACACACACACACACACACACACACACACACACACACACACACACACACACACACACACACACACACACACACACACACACACACACACACACACACACACACACACACACACACACACACACACACACACACACACACACACACACACACACACACACACACACACACACACACACACACACACACACACACACACACACACACACACACACACACACACACACAGAGAGACACAGAGACACAGAGACACACACACACACACACACACACACACACACACAATGCCCAAGCCTTTGCTACATATTTGTTAGATTGTTGTTTATCTAAGGTTCTAGCAATTCAAAAGGAAGGAACAACATGTCTCATGGGGGTATAATCTGAATCAACCAAGAGGTATTATTTGTTGTCAAAGGAAGTGCACTCCTTGTTGTGGTTAAAACTGTTCTATAGTGATGATCTCCTCAAATAGGTCATGTAGTGACACGACTTGGGCATAGCTGAGCCACAAAATCACCTCAACATATTACCACATGTTGGAAATCTATATCATGAGTCATGAAATAATGGCATCACTATAGTGACTCATCACTCTGTCTGTATAAGCAATTGTGGATCCCACATTGATACTCCAAATGTTGCTCGACAAACTAGCTTCATTGCAAATTATCCAAACCTGTCAAGAGCACATGAAACCTGAATCTACATAGGGACTTGCTTTCTCCTCTCTTCCTTCATCTCAAATACAAGATGTTTGTTAAGAATTTCTCCCATGTATAACCCATGCAAGTCTGTTGTTTGAAGGAGTTATTGTTTAGATTTCTGAAATATTTGTTTACAAAATTAGTGCTGGAAGAACATTGCATCTGCACTGAAATGTATCTATTCCTTTCAATCATATCACACCACAAACAAAGCAACTCTGTGGTGTCTCATCATCGCTTGTATCATCTAAGTAGTATTTTCATGAATTGCACTCCAGATCTAAATCAAATGGGTAAGCATCATTGTAATCAAGTTTCTTTCACCATGCACTATCATACACCTACTCATTCATGCATGTATTTTTCAATGCATTTTTTGAGCAGCATTTGAGCACTGATCCGTGGCATCTCCATTGCCTTTAGTTGCTTTTTCGTCAATTATCTCACATCTATACTGTTTTCTACATTTTCTCTATCAATTATCTAGTGGTCTTATTTGGCTTATGCTCTGAATTGTCTATAGCTTTCTCTCTCATTCTCCATTCAAATTTTGAATTCTCACCCTGGACAACTTTGCAAAGATTACACAAGCTACATGGATCTGCCACTTAATTTGGAAATTTGAATTCAAAGTTTTATTTCTTACTAATCCATAATTAATGTTTATCACCTCCCATATGCACGCTAAATCCCATAGTAAATTTGTGAGTTGAATTTTGTTTGCACTTTCATACAAGTTGTGGAGCACTGCATCCCACTATAATTCAGAATGCCTACTCCTTGATTCACCTACCATAAAAAAAATTCCAAAACCCCATATTTTTTCTTAGGGCAAATTATGGACCCAATAACCGAGACGCCCTAATGGCCAGAATGCATTCCAATGACTCCCTAATGTCTGGAATGCATTGCAAAGCAGAATAGACAACGGAGCAGGAGCAGACTAAAAATGTCAGAAATAAAAAATAAAGGGATTTATAATAACTAAGAAAACAACAAAGATGGATTGGAGATGAAAAAGAATATTATTGGTATAGTTTTGTAGGTGTGCAGTAGTGAAAGCCCAGCGTTGCACTTTAACAACTAGTGTTACAGTCATGCCCATAATTACAACCATGTGTTTGCCGGGCCCCAAGACCCAATATACAATTCATTAGTAAACATGTGCTTTCCAAAGTCTCTTATGTCTCATAGTCTTTTCAGCTACCTGTGTCATGCATTTCTTGGGTTTCTATGTTTATGGTTAAATACTAGGGGGTTTTCAGAAATAGTTATACAAAGTTTCATAACTTTTCATAGATACTTACGAAGCGTTGACTAAATGGGTACGGTGTGTGACCGAGAGGTAGAAAAGGTATCATTACGGAGTTCGGGCCAAGTTCCTTATTATTAGCACACTCCATATGAGGTGGTTCATAGAAAATAAGGAGAAAGGAATTTTTTGTTATCACTCCGTAGTGCATTGATTACGTATTAGGGTTACTAAAGTTTATTGTTTAGGGTTAGAGTGAAAATGGCGGCCACCACAGGGAACATCCATGATGTTTGAGAACCCATGGTAATCAAAAGTTGACAAATTTATGCACCAGACAACCGAGGCTACCAAAAGGAGCATCCATGATATTTGAGAATACACATGGTAATTCAAAAGTTGACAAATTTATGCACTAGACAAGCGAGAACATAATTTATATGGGATTTAATATGTTAATTTAGGATTAAATGGGATTTTTCTTGTCGCTGCTTGTTGTTGCTTGTTGTTGCTCATTGTTGCTTGTTGTTGCTTGTTGCTCATCGTTGCTTGTTGTTGCTCGTTGTTGCTCGTCGTTGTTGCTCGTTGTTGCTGCTCATTGTTGCTTGTTGTTGCTCGTTGTTGCTCGTTGTTGCTCGTCGCTGCTCGTTGTTGCTCGTCGCTGCTCGTTGTTGCTCGTCGCTGCTCGTTGTTGCTCGTCGCTGCTCGTTGTTGCTCGTCGCTGCTCGTTGTTGCTCGTCGCTGCTCGTTGTTGCTCATCGCTGCTCGTTGTTGCTCGTTGTTGCTCGTTGTTCCTCGTCGCTGCTTGTCGCTGCACGTCGCTGCTTGTCACTGCACGTCGCTGCTAGTCGTTGGTTGTAGCTGCCTATTGCTGCCCGTAGCCGCCCGTTGCCGCTCGATGGCGCTCAAAGCTTGTTGGCACCCATACACGTTGGTTGCCGCTGGTAGATGCTAGTTGTTGCGGGTAGTTGCTTGATAATGCAAGTTGATTTTGCATCCAAATGTGAGCCTACATTGTAATCAGGTTTTTGCTAAATTTTTGTTGCACTTTTGGAGTAAAATTCCTTGATCTCCAATTAATTTCTTGGTGGCCGTAAGATGATACAAATCATTTTCCATAACTTGCGCTATCTCTCTCACCACACTAATATATATGGATATGAACCAACACACCAATGCAAAACTACAAAACCCACCAGTTTAGTTTACTGACAAGAGCATTCGCACAGCATTTGCATTTGCAGATGATGAATTTGAATTTGAATTTGAATAGTTGAGAGTGGCATTTTGGATCCGCCAAAAAATTTCATAAATCCCACTCTAAGAATCACCCTTCAGAAAAATGTGACAACTCTCTCAAGAAACCACATCATCTCTTTTGACAGTCATTTATTTCACGGTGGAACACCTAAACTTCTATAGTATAGCGTTTGATTTTTATAAATAAATGCAAATTGCATATGATATATCGTATAATAATTTATGAAGTGTTCATTTATTAGCACCTCATCTCCCTCTCGTTCACTACAAATAGTCACAAAGTTTGTTATTTAGCCCATAGACATCTGTCAAACCTATTTCTAAAACCCCCCACTGTATTTCCGGGTTCCGGTGTCGTCTGTCCTTGTTAGTCCTTATTATGTCCCATACTACCGAAGGCGTTGAGCACAAAGTCTTGCTAATCCAATAGCCAATAGGTGATGCATGTATATACAAAATGTTATATAGTTTGCAGTACAACCTGATCATAAAAGTCAATGCAACTTGTATCAAGACAGCTGCGCTTGTTCTCGAAATTAACTCGCATGCTACTTTACACAGTTGTTCACAACAACCACCAACAAAAACAACATCCAAGAATTTTGTATATGTTATAGTTTTGTATGTATTAAAATTTGTTCAAAAGGCTATTAATATATTTTCCAATTATTGCTACAGTATTGGTTACTATTCTTCCGTGAATATTTCAAGATGATCTACTTTGAGAATTATTTCACTTTCTTTCTCGGATTAAAAACCCATATTATAAAATGGTTATTTGGGATCCAGTTCCATTTGTCCATTTTATAGATTTTTAATCTAAATTTTCTGCAATTTTTGGAGTCCAGCATCTAGACATTTGGCTTTCTCATTTAGGTATTTAAAAGTATACTTTCAAAGAAAATTTTCATATTATTTTAAATTCTATAATTATAACTTACAATTTTACTAAGACCGTGGAGAGAATTCAATCCAAAAGTCACCATCAAAAATTTGTTGTTTATTATTAGAGAAATTCTCGATGTTATGTAGAAAAACTTACTTCAATAGTGCCTACCAAGACATACACCTCATAAGTCATACATAACTTTAGCTACTATCTTGAACAAAACCGATTTAAACCAAGTCTCCACCTGATCAAATTAATAATCGACTCTTCTCAAGTATCCTTTTATACTCTTGAGAAAACTTGATGTGGAAAATCAAATTTTAAGCTTTCTAAAATGGGCCTTATAGGTTTGATCTTTGTATGGTTTGATATGTCTCCCAATCCTTCTTATTACTCTATGTATGTTGTTTATTTATGTTTTCTAGCTCTTAGCTGCAACCTGTTGCTTGTGACAAATAAACAGGGCATGGATTTAATTCCATGTATGCTTTAATGAGAACCAGTTTTTTGTTAATCCAATCTCAACTACAAATACAAATCTCTTAAATCATCAAATAATCCTTATCCAACAATGACTTAGGAGAAGAGAAAAGGTTGAAGATGGCTTTTGGGTAAGAACAAATAAAGATATTGGGATGAAGACTATGTCAAGTACAGGAGAAATGTTTTTTTGCTGGATTAGGAATCGCAATATAGTTTGGCTTTCATAACGTGAGGTTGCAAAAAACTTGAAGCGCACTAAGAGATTCTTGTTAGTATATAAGTGAACAATTATACATAATTATTCATGTGCCTTTCGGGTTATTTAGAAGAGCACTTGGTTCTGTAAATAGGGTAAAGAATCCGGAAACTATGACAAGCTCTTGGTGGAATAGCGGTATTGGAAATATTTTTTCTAATGCTTCTTATATGCAAAGATTTATTTATTTCTATATTGTGTATATTAAAAAGATACCTTTAGATTGTGGATAGAAAAGAAATTTCTGGGAGGAATATACTTGAAATTTCATAAGATGCAATTTAAAGCATTTGTCTCCTAAGTATCATCTTTCTGTTAAGTACACAATAGATATGCTTTTATCTTCTTTGAGAATCTAGAGCAAAAGTTACAACAAAGTATATCACGATACACTAATGACAAAGCAAAATAAAACAAGACAAGTGCAAGAAATAAATATTAAAGAGCTTAATGTAAGCTACAATTTTGGCTTTATATTTGAATTTCATGACAATACACATACAAGTTATTCATATTTTTCTTTTCTATCTAACTTAATCCTTTACTCGTCTAAAGAGATAATTTACATAAATTTATATTAGGTTTTAATTTTAAGAGATGTATGGAATCCAAATTCAAATGTCTGTTGGGTGAATCTGATTATCTGACTTTCAATCATTTTGGACAAGTCCAGATTTAGTGAATAGGCTGATGACGCTCAGTATTTTATCCATGTGTGGATTTTGGTTTCCTCATTTTTCCTTACTTTTGGACCTGGGAACTTGAATTTCCTTAAGTAGTTTTAGGGCTGAAATAATCAATTCGGACTTTTGAGTGTACAACAAATGTTCGCAGCATGGGGTCTATTCATTTCCTTGTGTTGAAGCAGGGTAATTAAGTTAAACGCTTTCCGGTTGTTTATGGCGAAAAGAATATCATATTATGTGAGGAAAATGTGGTAGCTCCGTATTTATCTAGGAAGCACTATACCGTGCAGGGAATTTACTCATTATCCCACAATCGTAGCCATAGATCCATCTAGGAAGGCTTCGAGTTCTTTCTGCATATGACTATCTGAATTCGATGAGGTTTTACCTATCTACATCCGAAGAGTTCCAAATTTAGTTGTGGTAGAAAGCTTGCATATGACTATCTGGATCCGAAGAGTTTCCAACTTAGTTGTGGTAGAAATTTCCCTTTAGTTCCTGCCAAAATTTTGTTCGAGAAACCCTTGTATCATGGATCTTCCATGACGAATTAGTTATGTTGGTATCAACCACGAAGCTAGAAACTGCATGACGCCAACAACTAGCTACTGTTCGATATTCCTGACAAGCACATCAAAACAGATTGGTTCGTTATCGGCACCAGGTGCTTGAGACTTGAGACTGTGGAGAAGCAGCACATCTTTTTGGCACTGACACGTCTCCTAATTCAGCGATTTGAGGGACATGCGCAACGAGCCGCCTGCGGAAACAGGAAAGGAATGGAACATCTACAACCATAGTCATTCATGAGCTTGGACCGAGTACTAGTGCACACGCTTACCAGTAGTCATCCGGAAGATATGAGAATAAACATTTAGATACAGCAGCTTGATTTTATTATATATTCAGTTTGCTCGTCAGAGCTCATTGTAGCGCATCCAGATCTTTAAGCGACCGAAGCAACTTAGGATCTAGAACTATCTAGCGGTAAGGTGTTCTACTTCGAACCACGTACTATCTTCGCATGTGTAAATATTAATGCACAGTCACCCATATGCATGGAAATACTTACTCACCAGAAATCTCTGGGTATCAGTCATATTGAGAATTGACAGGGTCTGTCAAATCTCCTGATATACTTGGCATTCCACTATGTCATTTACTTATGGGCAAAACACGGTATTATAGTTGGTGCCTGTGGTACAAGTGTAAAGAGAAGTTGGATCGTCAAAGTTGTAGCTGTATGCTTCAGGACACGCTGTCTTAAACTGACGTGTGCCAGCTGTAGGGCCTTGTCCTGCAGTTCCGTCAGTGTTGATACATACAAGCGCTCCGCTGGGCTGAGTCTGGAGAACATTGTTCGGTTGACAGAAAGCACTGGATGCCACCAGAGAGACATGTTAGAAAGGAAACCCAAGGAGATACAATGTATAAAATGGCCCTCAACGTATGAACTCACAGCTGCTGATGAGAGCCAACTAAGATATGCCTTAAATTTTCGCAGATATTACTCGATTGGCATGCCCAAACATATGGATTGTCGAGCATTTCACCTGATATCACTGATGGTACAGTCTGGAGATCCGCATCTAAGTCCGTTTGGTGTTTCTCCCCCTGCTATATTTGTAGGAGTAATACCCAAGGGGATTGTGTATGCATTCTACAAATGTCCAATACGACAAGCATTAGCTTTTGTAGATCACAGATGCTGCCGCCTCCATACGTTCAACGTCTACATTGCTGTTGAATAAAATGCGAAACTCTCATACTTGAATATTTTTTCTCGTACAGATGTGATACTCCAGGAGTTATTTCTTTCAACCATTGATTCTGTATAATATCAGATTCTCTCTTATTCTCCTGCAAATCGTGATTCAAGAGTATTGTACACATTCACCTCAATCAGCAGAAACACAATTAATCTATTTGATTTAATATATGCGAACAGTACGAAAGCTATAAAATTCTTCTTAAGGCGTTCTGCTTCCGAATCTTTTGATCATGAGCTGTATAGGTCCGGAAAACTTACCACATTACTGATATCATAATTGTCTTGACCACCAACACCGAGGGTGAACTCAGCCAAGTCGGCCTTATTTCTATCAGTAGCTGCGTTTGGAGTTCCAGCTACTGCGCACTGTCCAGACACTGACGCCCATATAGCTCCAGCCACCCAGTTGCAGGCAGACCCAAAATTAAGAGCTTGTGTAGCTCCACTCGCCAGGTTGTACTGATCTATGGGATTATTTTCATTTTGCACGCAGGTAGTCACCGTGTAGGGGCAATTGTTCCGAATCGTAATTACACAACCTGTGATGAAAAACTGATCTTACGTCAGGGATTAATCACGTGAAAACGACGGAGTTTCACCCATGCCAAACAATGGAATAGGGAGAAACATTCCGCCGTGCAGATACATCAGTTACAAAGTTAACATCTAATAAATCATTTCCATGTATTGCCCATTCAAGCTCGTACCACAAACATGTATAATGTAACCATGGAAACAGGATTCAGAGGATATTTGTGAATTCATTTCCCTTACCGTTGCTAACAGTTGCAGTCATCACTGTCAGAAGTAGAAGTCCCAGGCCTAGTCGAGAAGTCGCCATTGGTGTTAGATGATGAATGATCGATGCTGACCAGCCGGAGACAGATAGGAGTAAACTAATGAAGCTAAAATGCTCTCTGATTAGCAGATCTCTGTTCTCTCCCAGACTTAGTGATGGTAACAGTTACATTCACAATTTATAGATCCCCAAATCGATGTACCCACTCTCCGAATCAACACGTGGCAACCCCTGGCTTAATGACTGACTTTTGCTCGCACTATTCTCGTGCTTTGCTCGCACTACTCTTCGTGCCGACTTTCTTCAGAAGGGCATCCTCGACTTTCAACGGTGAGACCTTTGGACCATCGATTCCGTCCTTTTTACGTCTGCATATACTAGTCTCGAGGTTTGACCAGTAATGGAACATTTTCAGGGGGTTTGAAGAAGTTCAATCACGAAATATGTGAAGGCTGCATAGTTTGTGAAGGTAATTATGGATGTGTTTGTTCAATAATTTTGCACATGTATTATATTCAATTTTGCACATATACAATATTGTAATTGAAAATATTATAACGTCTATGCTGTCGTAATCGATCTACTGTATATACATAAACCACTCTGAAGTTATCAAAGTCAATGCTTAAGTGAAGGACGGTCTACGTAGTATGCCGGCCTTCAAGTACATATAGATCAGATTAGACATATGTATCGGAGCTTCAGTCCCTTATCACTGTTTCGCGTAAGTCATGTTTGCTCAAGAACCATGACCTGTTGACACATGTGCACATGCCCATGAATTCTCTTTGGATTTATGCTAGTCAGGTGGTGACAGTTGAAGTTTGCCATCACCTGACTAGTGAAGTAGAAGACGACATGTTCAACGATGCTGGAATATACTGGTGCAGCAAAACCTGATTATGTATCATCGCATGCAACGATCGTGGATGATCTAGAGATTATGACGTCTTTGCAGCCCTGGACAACAGAGTGGCATGGGTACTATCAGATCGACTAATAACTTTACAGGTGACATCTTTATTCTGCCATTTGTGACAACAGAGTGGCATGGGTACTATCAGATCGACTGATAACTTTACAGGTGACATCTTTATTCTGCCATTTGTGAATGTCGTCACCATCAGTCTCCAGAAATACCGTTCTAGCTAGACAGTCGTTTCTAGGACAGTCCACATGATCGTTTCAAACGTATGCTTTAGTGAACGAGCTTTTGTTAGATTGTTCAATGGTCTTTCTAAGTGCAGATGGAATGCATGATCACTGTTGACTTAACAGGTAAAGAGTTTCTAGATCATGGCCTACGGCGACTTACGCTGACCAATCAAGACTCTAGCTTGAGATCGATATATACGTTCAAATAAGGGAAGGTGCTTTGGGTGAAAACCGACATCCATACCAGACAGTGTAGAGAGCTTCTCCAGAGACGTGGTTTGCTACAAAGTGGATCTGTAACAAACTGTATAGATCGTAACGGTATCGGCATGATACGATTGCATTATGGATACCCAAACATGAGGGTCTGGAATTCGCAGAAAATGGGTTGTCACGTATCAATCTATGATAGTAAAAAATATCTACAAGCTCCAATTGCCCTTATGGGCCAAGATATAGAACCCAAAGCGATGCGGATCCTCGCTGATATGGATATCAGCGAGGATCTCGTATCAAATTTGTGAAAGCGATAACTTGATAAATATTGAATACCACTCTACTGTTGAAGAACATGATATTATTCTGTAGTTCCTGGTTTTCGAAGATTTATGCATGATCCACCGGCCGGTCCGCATAAGGGAGTCTCTGCTGCTTTTGAAGAGCCAATCTACTTATCAAATCTACTTATCAGGGAAGAAATGAGTAAACAAACTTATTTTTGAATTCGATCCGTGTTAAGTTTTAACGCGTAAGGTTCCATGTTGATGTGGAAATAAATGCAGTCTGAACTTTGTGACATTCAGTGTACGAACGTACACTGAATGTCCCACCGAACGTACACTGAATGTCATGAGATTGTGCCTTGAGACATGAGATTCATTGTACGTTCTAATGAGAACGCTCGATTTCAGTTGGTCAGCTGTAGTAGTTCTCAGTCCAATGCGACGGTTTGTCCCAAAAGTTTACTCAAACGAAACACCTGAGGGTAACGCTTTGCAACGTGAACGGATCGTAACAAGAGATATAAAACAAATCTAATTCTGCTAATCAGTATAGGACTTCTACGAAGCTCGATTCCCATGGTGCAAATTTCTCGTTTCTTGGCATCGCACATCCGTTTCTTCGGCAGTCTCCGTAGCCGAAATTCATACTTCGGCAAATGGTAATATAAACGAGACTACAACCCGGTCGGTAACATGACAAGACGAAAAGAGCATTCAAAACAAATCTTCATTTCTCGTCATTGTGGTCAATAACCGTTAACAGCTTTCACACGGGAAGTGCCTTCAAGTTGAAGATCGATGAAAAAGATGACCACATTGAAAGGTCACGAGGCTCGTGAATATAGTTGAATTATAAAAATCAAGAATCAAAACTGTTGCCATTGCGTATCTATGTTTTTAGAGGATCAATTACTGTAAGTTTTAATTTTTATGTTGTGAGAGACATTCTAAATTCAAGTCTCATTGCAACTGAATGTCTTTATGCCAAGTTTCATATTTCTTACATGAAGTAATACTCTTTACCATGCTTCGACCTTAAGAAAAGTCCCTTATTCTGTTTCCAATTATCAGTGGTTACATCATTTGGAATTTAGAGCAAAAGAAGGATATCTGGATTCTCTTTTGACAGAAATTTCAAAAATATATACACTCGATTTCTTAAGGTTCCCGGTTAAAAATATGAATCACAAATCCATACAATTCATAATGGAAGAGGAAGAGGTCAAAAGAGTGGAGCGTCAAATAAGTGTCACGCTAATCGACTTCTTAGTGTTACCCTTATCGACATCACTCTCAAGTGCAGTCACCCTATGTTGTTGCCTCAAGAAAAAGAGAGTGCAAAACTATAATGAGTTGAGGTTGCTCATTCGTCCTTCCCGCAGGGAAATAAATCTCAAATGGAATTGCATGAGAATAATATTAAGGGGTATTATTCAAGCAGTCGATTCGGTTCGATGGGTTCACGGGGATAAGTAATAGTCAAAAGAAATTTATGTTTCCCTCATTTATTTATGTGTGGCCAATTGATGTGGATGGAGTCCGATTATTGCACGAGCACTTCATTTTTATGATAAAGTTGAAGGCGAGAGATTCAAACAAATTTATATGGAAGATCTAGCATCGGTCTTGCCGGTTGTAAATGCTCATATCATAAATAAAAAAAAAAACCAAAAATGTACATCTTAAAATTTCACAAAAATGGAAATTAAAAAATTATTGATAGTTGTAGAGAACAGTGTAAAGGAGCGTCTGGATTGTCCCGTTGTGGAACAATGTCTGGAATAGAGTGTAAAATAGCATATGGATTGTCCTGCTGTGCAACACTGTTTGGAATAGACTGCAAAGCAGAACGGGATATAGGGTGGACTATAGTGGCAATAAAATGATAAAAGAAGTGAACTCCAGTACTAGAAAACGTTTTTGTCGTTTTCTAAACGACAAAAGCAGGATCAGGATAGAAATAAATTATAATTAGTATAGTTAGGAACGGTGCGGGAAATAGTGAAATCCCGGCATCGAACTTTGAGAATTAATTAATGTTACTACTATGTATTACAAAGATCCGAAACACTATTCATAAATATTGAGAAAGAGAGAAGGCGATCACATAGAACACAAGAAGGATGGGAAGATCGCCACTATCACTTGATCATCTCGGACCAAGTATAAATCTTCTATGACACATGTCATCTACAAAGAATATAAATGCTCCCTCCAAGCAAGGTATCCACTCTCTGGTGCCATAGCAAACACTATATCTCTGATGGTATCATGGATAGCTATCCTTTATCCTCCATAAGGACACCATGTCATACGGACCACTCTTGCATGTAGTCTAGAACCACACTTACAAGTGAGTAATTAAGATGCAAGTAGGTGGACCAAACCTAGGCAAAACCTCATTGTTGTAGAGAAAGTGGTTGGTGCAAGTCAGAATGCCCTAATGTGGGGTCGAGCTAGGATCCAAGAGCATGCACTCTTGTCGGAGCAAGAGAAAAGATGTGCTCTAGTGCCCTGAGGAATGGACAAGTCAACTAAGAGAGAATGTAGCATATGTTGACACTATCACTCCATCAAGGAAGACTGCAAACCTATGGGCCAATCTGATGCTAGTGAAGTAAAGTATTGAAGGTCCTCCCATGCCCATGAAGATAGATCATCTCTTGTCTACCGTAATAACGCATGGAGAGAAAAGGATCCGTCCTCCACCTCAGTCCCATAAGTCTCCAAAATTAGCCTATCAACAACCACAAAATGAGAGGAAAGTAGGGGTGCCAAGAGAGCCCAACTACCCAAAAATGCTATCAATGCCATCTCCTCCATAGATAATAGGCCTACCTCTCCACAAAAGATCAGTAAAGATGTTTGTCTACCTGCCAAATCCCCCATCACACACTCAAATGTCCCTGGTCCAATGATATCACAAAAGACTCCTATAAGCCTCCTATCAAAAGCTCTCAAACATGATAGGAAAGTCAAGGAAGGTGGAACCTTGTGAAGAAGGTAAGTTTCTTGATAGGAAACACTAGAGGAGAGTATACCAAATGCCACATGTGGATCTCCTCATAGAGGAAGGTCATCCACATGGAGAATAGCCTTTGCAAGGGTGGCGTCTAAGAAGCATGTGACAAAATCCTCAGATCCTATTGGCACTCCAAGAATATATAGTCCATCAAGATAAAACACACCCCTTTGGAAGCTCAAGGTGGGAAGGGATACCTAAAATGGACCATGCTTTGCACTTTGACACTTTGATACCTTGACTCTCAAGCCTACAAGATGTAGCTTAGTAGTCAAGTGATCAAAATCTTGCATAACCTTATCTATGGGACCCATAATGTGTGTATCATCTACTAAGGAAGGAAGTACACAACATGGCACAACCAAAGTAGTAGATAGAAGACCTCTAAAGTTAGCCATGGCAAAAAAAGGTCACCCTAAAGGATCTCCTTGTTGTGTACCAACATTTGACTCCAAGATGATGAGTCCCTCCTATGACCACCCATGCTGGTAGTAAAGGGAAGCAAGAGAGCCATAGAACAACCGCACAAAGGGAATGAGACTCATAAAGGATCCATTGGCCTCCCTAAGCGCTCTAGAGATGGATGCTCAGGAGATGCTATTAAAAGTATTCTCAACATCCACCCGTAGGACAACTCACTCCAAATGGATATCTAAGAGTGCCTTGATGCCTAGAGAAATAGCTTCACAACCTCCAAATGTAGCTACTCCAAATTGATGTGGATTGAGGTGCCCTCAAAAGTGAGATCAATGTTAAAGGACAATAGTGTGGTTAATCAAGCAATTGTGGCACAAAAATATCTCTCCAATAGCAATTGGTATAATGTCTCCTATGCCTTCCCTATCATGAGAAGTTGACTAGCTCCTAATACTTGACTAAAAGACATGCGGATATCTCTCCTTGCTATTGTTGCAACTACCCAAAACAACTTGATAAATCCTTAGAAGGATTATTTGCCTAAAATCAATCTCTAAGATGCTCATATACCATCCTTGACAAACCTCTTAAGGAGAGATGAGGGGCAATGCACAATGCATGTGCAAAAAGTGACATGTTAAGATTTAAAAGCTACTTAGGTTGATAATCTAAGACCTCTAATATTACTCCCTCTCTTGCCATAGGATGAAGTGAGCATAGGGAAGAGATAGTCTCATCATGGAGACTAGCCATAGAAAAAAGGTGTAACGCTTGTGCTGCTCTACTAAACTCTCTTGCTTGACACAATGTCCTACACCATTGTAATCAAGTGGACTTTATGGTATCTTATGGCAGAAATTTGTCTCCTAAAATATGCGGTCCCAACCAACTCCTCTTGTAAGGCTGCCCAATCTCCCACTCAAAATCAATGCAATCTAGTAGCCATCTCTCTATCCCTTGCACATCACCCTCTAGCATAATGAAGGCACCATCAAGGGAGTAAGACAAAAAAGAACCATGGTAGCTCGTCCAAGGGCAAATGTGCCAAACAATCAAGTGGTAGGCAAAAAGACTATCTAACATCATCATGGCATGTATAGAGTAGCCTATGGAATAGATTTGGACATGGAAAAATAATCTCAAATAATCCCAAAATACAACCTGCCTAAGATGCTAACCACTTCCATGACTTGATTGGTATCCTTGGAATGGTCAACAAAGGGATAGAGGAAGCATACAGAATCCTAAGTGTCACCACTATCAATGTGGTCACTCACTCACATGAGCATCCCAAGTGGTCCAATCATAGTCCTTGTGCATCCTTCACACATGGGTCTTTACCCCTTACAAGGTAAAGCGTTGATGACACACCAAGCATGGTGTACCTCAAGCTGCTTTGGGCCTACATGGGGAAGTGTAGCCATGGCTAGCACAAGAATAAAAATCATAACACATGATGCTCCTCTCCATATCTCCCCATACTTAGCAAAACCACAACCCTTACATCCTAACTCACATGAGTAAATACAATCGCTCCAAACCCCATCTTTTCAAACTAAGTTCTTATGGAACTCAAGTGTCAATACTAAGAGATTAGAAATGAAAATTCCTGACCCATTGCTCTCAATGTGAAGTAGTCACTCTAAACCCTCTAAAACCTAAAAGTACTCATAACTCTCTACTCAATTCTCCATGGCCTTCAATCTAGGTACCAATGGAACCAAAATTTAAAAAGAGAACAAAATCAACTATTCACTCATGTAAGGTATGCAAATGAGCTCTCTAAACTCTAGAATATCCTCTCCTCATTTCTCCCTTTCCCATTCCTCTCCTCTTGTCTCGTTCCATCTCCTCTTCTTGTTCAAAAATATATGGTTTTACCAAGTCTTATATGTACCGGATGGTTTGTTAAGTTACTTTGTATCTTGTATTGAGGTTTCCCAAGTCCTTATGTCAGCTTGATATGTTTATACTTGAGAACTATAATTCTTGAAGGTTATATGCTGACTTATTCTTTAGTCCAAAGTCATCAGGTATAATGTCATGTTAACCCAATAGAGAATAATTAATACATGTAAGATAGATAGATGTACAAGATGTAAGATAACCTATAGTAGAACTTGATTACAAGGATAATGCAACTAGTGAAAAGATACCCTGGTGTGGGGCCGGGCCACCTTTTTGTGTCAGTTGTTCTTTTATTAATTTCAAATTTTTTTTGTGAGTGATTACTAGACTATTCTACCATTTTGGTATGAAAACTTGTAGATAGTGCATTCTTCAGAGTGTGACTTGTGAGCCAACAACCCAAATGACATAGCCTAGAGTGAAGGAATATCTAAAGGAAGAATGAAAGAACCAACTCTAGACCAAAGGATGCTAGAAGGAAAATGGTTTGGGGGAGAAGGACTTTTGCCCAAAGGTCTCCATATGTGGTACCCATATTTTTTTGTTTTTTACAAGTTTTAAGAAGAAGTGCATTGGTAAAGCCAAAGGAGGGCTAAAGGGGGAAGCAATTCTAAGAGTCGTGTGTTTGGCATAAACCCAAATTTGACCTCGTGTCAAAGTTAGAAGGACTTGAGTCAGGCAGATAGAAGTATGAAGCTGAAGATAGAGGACTTTGTATCAAGATGCGCAACCCGATCCAAAGAACCTATAACAACTTTTCCTCGGGTTCAGCCAATCAAAAAAGTACATGGGAAGAAAGTGACTATCTCAATACCAAGATGACCTTGAAAGTGATATGAAACCAACCCATAGAATTAGTGGGTGAATGGAGAAGTGACTGAAGAATGACCAATCAGCAAAAGACTAAAAAATTGAGATTTTGATGGGGAAGCACTGCAATATCTAGATGATATCCTATTCCTATTTAGAGTCAACCCAAAGGAATGCAAACTGTGAGTATGCAAGAGGAGTGGGTTAGAGTCTCGGGTTTGATCTTTCATAAGCAGAGAGTGAAGATGCACACAATGATCCCAAAGGGAAATAAGCAGAGTGCAGTGAGGGGCCTTGCAATTTGTTGATTAGATGTAGTGGTAAGGATCAAAGTCTTGTCTAGACTTTGCATCACATTTCTAGCTTGGAACTAGAATTTGAGCTTTCCAGGGTTCATGGCAAAAATTACTACCAACAACTGCAAAGACAGGCCCAAGCATGAAGAGAAGAGAGGAAATCTAGCTTGATGGACTAAGTCAGATTTGGAGATTAGTCATGGGGAGAGAAGCAAGAGAGGTGGGAGGCATCACTTTCTATTAAAAGTGTGATGCTTTGGAAGAAATTGCCAAGGTGAGGACTTTTTTCAATAGACCTTGCACCAAGAATGGGTACAAGCTGGATAGCTACAAGGATCCAATATGTAAAAGACCGAGACCAAGGAGAGAAATAGGAGAATGGAAACTCACATTGGGACACTTAAATGTGGAAAATATCTGAATGCCTAGCATGAGCTTTGGTTTTGGTATTTATAGGTGGCATACAAGGCCCTTGAGAAGCTTTTCAAGAAGTTTCCTTGAGCTATTTTCTTAGAGTGCAAGCCAAGTTAACTTGGAAGCTTCTCAAGAAACTTCCTTCTAGAAGTTGCCTATTTGGCGTGCAAGCTAAGCTAGTTGGAAGGTTCTAGAAGCTTCCTTCTAGAAGCTACTTACTTGAGGTGCAAGCTAAGCTAGCCGAGAAACTTCCCAAGATGCTTCCTAGATACTTCCGGAATATTCTATACTAATTTGTCTTATGTGCTACTTTATGTGCACCCTAAACTTTGTAAGCCCGATTAACTTTATCACTAAACTCCATATTGTTATATATTCCCCTGCTGCTAGTTGGTGACGTCCTCATCGCTAGTGAAGCTTTGAATTCTTGGATGGCCATCTATGCATTATGTAGGTGAGAAAGAGGTTCACATGTGGCATCATGAAGGGGATACCCTTTCCAAAGGACCTTGTACTTGGTATGTTGGCGATGACCTCGTTGAATATGGCGATGCGCAAGGATATGATCAACTTTGTACTCCTCATGATCATTGATAGGGACAAGAAGAGGGGGAGGTTGGACTCAAGAAAAAAAGGAAGAGGGGTTAGGAACAAAGGGTTTCAACTTGGAAACATGAAAGATAGGATGGATACGCATATGACAAGGCAAAGCAAGTTGATAAGCAACAAGAGAGACAATTTAGGTGATATCAAAGGGTCCTATCCAATTAGGGGCAAGTTTACAAACTTGGGTATCAAGTGAAAGAGGGAGGTTACTAGAGAATAACATGATTTTATCATCGACTTCAAAGGTGAGATCACAATGATGGTGATCCGCATATTGTTTTTGGCGATTCTAAGCAACAAGGAGGTGAGACTTGGCTGGTTGGAGAGAGTGGGATATAGTGGTCAAGAATGTGGAAGTATGAGGAACTTGAGATTGAGGGGGAGTAAAAAGAGAATTTGGAACAAACGGATCTTAGCCAAAATTGAGAAAGAAAGGAGAAAATCCGGTGTTTGCCTATTTGGAATTGTTGTAGGCAAATTCTACAACTGTAAGATATTCATCCCAATTGGTATGGTGTACATTGACAAAGGCACGCAGCATATCCCAATGTACAATTTGCACGTTTGGTTTGTCCATCAGTTTGAGGATGATAGGTCATGGACAAAGCAAGCTTGGTGCCGAGTATCTGGAAGAGTGCTTGCCAAAACTTCCTAGTAAATCAAGGATCACAGTCAAAGTTGAGTACACTTGGCATCCCATGATGCTTGAAGACATTGTCAAAGTAGATTTGCGCTAAGGTTGGAGCATCCACTATATCACAGGTTGGTGCCAAGTGGATTTGCTTACTAAGCTTATCCGCAAACACCACGATTGCGGTGTGTCCTTATTTTGTCTTTGACAAAGATGTGATGAGATCCAAACTCACATGCTCCTAGCGAGCGAGCGGATGGAATGGCGAGTGGTTGAAGGAGTCCACTTGACTTCTAGTTGCTAGCCTTGTTACATTGGCAACTCTCACATGACCAGAAAAATTCTCAAACATCTCGTGTCATGTTGGGCCACCACCATTGACATTGGAATGTACCCAAGGTCTTGTCCACACCCATGTGACTAGTGATAAGTAAATCATGGGCTTCTTGAAGGCACACAAGTCGAAGATCACCTTTAGCTGGAACATAGATCCGGTCCTCATGGAATAAAAGGCCCTCCTTGATGGAGAAGGTGTTGTACTCTTTATCTCATGCTGTAAGGCAACCATGTACCATTTGGAAGAAGGGATCTTGGTGTAGAGCTGACTAAAACTCATTTTGGACCTTGGAGTTAACTGACACCGTTGAAATTGCCGTTATGATGAGAGGAAGAGACTTCAAATCAGGTCATTGTGATAAAACATCAAGGATGACATGGAACCAACCTGGTTTGTACTCAAGTTTGATGTCATACAGTTAGAGTTGTTCCTCCCATTGATGATGTTGACTCTTCATATGTTCCAAGTGTAAAGTCTACAACAATGGTTTGTGATCATTTTGCATGATCACTTGTGTCCCCAAGAGGTAAAGCCTCCATATCTTGGTGGCATATACCATTGCAAGTTGTTTTCAATCTCGAGTAGAGTAGTTTTGTTCAGCCGTATTGAGTCAGCAAGACACAAATGCAATGGGATGGAATCTACCTAGGAATTCTTATTGTAGTATGGCTCCAATTGCAAAGTTAGAAGCATCAAAATCAACCACACAAGGTAGTTGAGTATCATATGGTTGAAGAATGGGTGTTGAAGACACCATATGCCATAACTTCTGGAATGCTTTTTCATGCTTGGTGGTCCATTGGAAGCTCAAGTTCTTTCCCAAGAGGTCAGTCAATGGTGTAATCACATGAGCATAATAATGGATGAACCGTCGATAAAAATTGGCCAATCCATTGAATGCCCATACTTCTGTAGTATCCTTTGGGGTAGGCTAATCAATATATGGCCTTGATTTTCTCTTCTTCTATCTTGATCCCCTTTGATTAGATCTTATGACCCAAGAAGGTAACCTCCTCCTTCCAAAAGGCACACTTTGACTTCTTGAAGTAAAATTTCCATTGTCGTAGTCGTCTTAGGACTTCTCACACATCATTCACGTGTTCTGTCTCTCTCTTACTATAAATTAAGATATCATCTAAGAACACCACCATGGACCAATGCATTAGTCTATCCAACAACCCGATGCATCTGATCCATGAAGACTATTGGAGCATTAGTGAGTCTGAAAGGTAGAACTCTCCACTCAAAATTCCCATACCTTGTACACAACTCTTTATCAATAGGAATTTGCCAATAGCCGCTGCAAAGATCCAACTTGGAAAAGTAGTGTACTCCACTTAGTTGATCAAGCAAGTTATTGATCCAAGGCAAGGGATATGCATTCTTCATGGTTTGCTTATTGAGCCCATGGTAATCAATACTAAAATGAAGTCCTCCATCCTTCTTTGGAACAAATAGTACCGGTGCTCCCCAAGGAGAGGTACTATGTTGTATGAAGTCCTTCTCTAACAACTTTGTAACTATTGTTTGCAACTCCTCCAACTCCTTTGGTAAGAGCCGATAGATTTTTATACTCACTAGAGTACTCTTTGGCAATAACTTGATCTTGAAGGGCATACCTTGATCGGAGGGTAATCCCTTTGGCAGATCATCCAGAAACACATTTGCAAACTCTTGAACTATCTGATCAACCATTGCTTGATGATGCTCTTGGCCCTCCTCTGATTGTTCTTGTGCAATTGGCTTGATCCACACCGTGAATATAAACTTATCTTCCTCCAAATCTTGCTCTATGGCTGCTATACTAACTGACTTCCCTTCCAAGGACTCATCTCTCTTCCAAGCTTGCTCCATGGTTGCCTTCTTGGCAAACTTCCCATCTTGGGACTCCACTCCCTTCAAGGTTTGCTTTATGGCTACCTTGACAAACTTTCTATCTTGGGACTAATTATTCTTAGGTTTTTTACTCGGAGATGCCAGATAATCTAATTGGAAATTCCTACCTTGTTGTTGTATTTGAATTTGGCATCGGGTCCAATCAAATTGAACCTTATGACATTCAAACCAAGGTAGACCTAGAATGATATCATAGTGTAGAGGTGCCACTACAAACCTCATACACTCCAAATACTCCTTTCCAATCTTGAAGGTAACAAGATGCAAGGCGCGGAATGCAAAACACTTTCTACCATCCGCCATCATCAAACTACTTTCAATCACTGGTTTGATAGGAATATCCAATTCCTTTGCTACTTGCATAGACATGCAATTCTTTGAACTTCTAGAATCAACCAAAATCCTACAACCCCGATTAGATATTGTACCTTGCAAGGGAAGCAAACTTGCATAGGTTGAACCTTCAATACCATTGGAACTAATCAAGCTCCAGTAGGCGGCTCAAAATCTCCTACTGGGATTCTTTGTTTCCCTGGGATTCTTTGTTTCATTCGATTTTACAAACTCCATTTGGGCAACTTTTGAGGTCACCCATTCTTAAGTGGACATTTAGCAATGCAACGCCCAACTTGGCAATAATAAAAACAACCTCCATTTTGTTGCAATCTTTCTCTATCTGCTACACCAAGTGGCCTCCGTTGGATAGCATCAATCTCTATTAATGCTGGTTCTTCCACCCGTGCATATTATACTGGTAAGCTTGTTGTAAGTTGAGGTCAAGACCAAGTTGTTGCAACTAAGGAATCAAAATGCTAAGCCAATTGCATGGTTTCTTCTATGTTTTGGGTTCTTGCATGGTCACCTCCAATTTGGTTTGTGATTTTGATCCCCACACAAATCAATCCAGAACTTCTCCTTCTTGTATATTTAGAATTTGCATGATGATGTTTTGAAATTGGGTGATGTAGCCTCTTACGTAGCCAAGCTGCTTCAACTCCACCAATTTATCTTGTGTGGCTTGGGTGGCATTTATAATTTGAAATCAACCAAGTATTGCATCTTTGAATTCTGTCCATGTTAAGATTGGTGCAACAATTTGTCATTCAGCTCGCTCCACTTGGAATCATCACCAAATTTTTGTCACACCATCCAATTGGCTAGAAGCCAAGAGAATCTATTTCCATTCATCTTGAAAATTGATGGCTTCAAAGTAACATTTGCAATCAAACACAAAATTCTCCACTGTGCTCGGAAGATTCTTGCCTTCAAACACCTTGGGTTTTGGAAATCAAATACTATCTTCTCCATCTCGGACTGGCGCTCTCTCTATATGGTCCCGTTGTTGTTGGTCTCGTTCATCCAACAATAAAGTAAGGTGCTTGATTTGTTGTTGCATTGCAAGGATAACGTTCGGTATTGCCGCCATAGCTACTACTCTATCCTACTACTCTCAATTTACTAATTGATTAACACATAGATACAACACGTCCACCTTTCTCCATAAGTGACAACCGGAAGTATCAAGGGTTCCTCAAACACAATGATCTTATGTAGAAAATCCTACCCAAAGAGTAAGTTGATGAATTATGTGAAGTGGTACTTGGGTAATATTTGGACACAAAATCCCAATGGTTTGGCGGAAGTGGATTTGGTTGTCCATAAATTCCATCCATCCCATTCCTACTCTGATACCAATGTAAAAGACCGAGGAGAGAAATAAGAGAATGGAAACTCACATTGGGACACTTAAATGTGGGAAAACTCCGATTGCCTAGCATGAGCTTTGGTTTTGGTATTTATAGATAGCATACAAGGCCCTTGAGAAGCTTCTCAAGAAGCTTCCTTGAGCCGCTTTCTTAGAATGCAAGCCAAGTTAACTAAGAAGCTTCTCAAGAAGCTTTCTTCTAGAAGCCGCCTATTTGGCATGCAAGCTAAGCTAGTTGGAAGGTTCTAGAAGCTTTCTTCTAGAAGCTACTTACTTGAGGTGCAAGCTAAGCTAGCCGGGAAACTTCCCAAGAAGCTTCTTAGATACTTCTAGAATATTCTAGGCTAATTTGTCTTATGTGCTACTTTGTAAGCCCAACTAACTTCATTGCTAAACTCCATATTATTACACAATATGAAGATGGATCATGAGCGTAATGATAGATATGTTCAAGTTAGAGCAAACTACCTATGTAACAATGCAGCAGGCAGTCTTCTTTCACTAGATGTTTAAATCCTACTTATTCATCTTATGTTATTCTTGGACTTCTAAGGTGATTACAAGTCCAAAAGAACCTGTAATTGATGTATGCACCCTCACTAATCTCTCCACCAAATCTTGGAAGTGAATGATAACTCTCTCCTACTCATCCTTTAAATCAGCCATCTCTTCATTTTCAGCATGTCATTCCAAGACTCTCTTTCTTAACTCATTTATGGTTGATCACCCTTCCTTCAACAAAAACCTCAACTCAATGAACTACTTTTTGATCAATGGAACTTCATCTCTATAAGTACACAAGGAACATGTATCCATCTTGTCAAATCCTCCAAATTTTGCAATTCTAGCCACTCCTTGTATCATGTTGTGGTTTTCTTAGCCAGTGGAAAGGTGATTTAGTTTTGTTTATCTATGTAATGTTGTAGTAGATTCTTATGAATGATTCTATGGTTGATCAAATCCCAGCTGGGCAATCTATGTATAAACAAGTAATTAGCCACATGTATTATGATCTTGTCTTCTTCCAAGCTCTGGTGTACTTAGGTGGTGGAGGCTCCTTAGAGATTAATACTTTCTAGTCTTGCAACTTTTGAGTGGCAATAGAGCGCAAAAGCTTGGGCATCTAAGAGAGGTAAAAGAGTATTTTGTTGTGGTTTACTTAGCAAGTTAAGAAAAAAATTATTGTTGTTTATCAATGCAATGTTGTAATAGATCATGCAAAGAATTGTATGATTAACCTATTGCCATTTGAACAATCCATATATCTTCAAGTGATTTGCTGCAAGGATTATGATCTTGTACTCTTTTGAGACTCTCATGTATATAGGTAGAGAGGCTCCATAGAGATCACTATGTTTTATTGTTGCAAGTTTTGAGTGGGAGTAGAGCATAGAAGCTAGGGTATCCAAGAGTGGTAGTAGAGCATGGGAATAAGAGCATCTAAAGGTGAGGCAATTTCAAGATGCCATTTGTCATCAAGCATCATATTTTGCACTATAATCACTATCAAACTTTGATGGTGGCTCATTTTGGTCCTACATTCATGGCATTGGTTATGAAGAATCTGGATCCTACTATACTTTGTATCCTTACTTATGGGTAAGTTTGAGATTTAATCATTTACATCCTTTTATAGAAGCAGATTCACCAAACCCTCACTCAAGGCTTTGGAAGTGGAGTTTGGAGGTCTGAAAGGTAGAAGTCTCCACTCAAAATTCCCATACATTGTACAAAAGGCAGTCTTTTGCACATCCTCTTTATCAATAGGAATTTGTCAATAGCCGCTGCAAAGATCCAACTTAGAAAAGTAGTGTGCTCCACTTAGTTGATCAAGCAAGTCATTGATCCAAGGCAAGGGATATGCATTCTTCACGGTTTGTTTATTGAGCCCACAGTAATCAATACAAAAATGAAGTCCTCCATCCTTCTTTGGAACAAATAGTACCGGTGCTCCCCAAGGAGAGGTACTATGTTGTATAAAGTCCTTCTCTAGAAACTTTGTAACTGTTGTTTGCAACTCCTCCAACTCCTTTGGTGAGAGCCAATAGATTGGTCTACTCACTAGAGTACTCCTTGGCAATAACTTGATCTTGAAGGGCATACCTTGATCGGAGGGTAATCCTTTTGGCAGATCATCTAGAAACACGTTTGCAAACTCTTGAACTATCCAATCAACCATTGCTTGATGAGACTCTTGGCCCTCCTCTGATTGTTCTTGTGCAATTGGCTTGATCCACACCGCAAATACAAACTTATCTTCCTCCAAATCTTGCTCTATGGTTGCTATACTAACCGATTTCCCTTCCAAGGACTCATCTCTCTTCCAAGCTTGCTCCATGGTTGCCTTCTTGACAAAATTCCCATCTTGGGACTCCATCTCCTTCAAGGTTTGCTTTATGGCTACCTTCTTGAAAAACTTCCTATCTTGGGACTGATTATTCTTAGGTGTCTTACTCAAAGATGCCAGACTACCTAATTGGAAATTCTTACCTTGGTGTTGTACTTGAATTTGGCATTGGGTCTAATCAAATTGAACCTTATGATGTTCAAGCCAAGGTAGACCTTGAATGATATCATAGTGTAGAGGTGCCACTATAAACCTCATACACTCCAAATACTCCTTCCCAATCTTGAAGGTAAAAGGATGCAAGGTGCAAAATGCAGAACACTTTCTACCATCCGCCATCATCAAACTACTTCCAATCACTGGCTTGATAGGAATACCCAATTCTTTTGCTACTTGCATAGACATGCAATTCTTTGAACTTCCAAAATCAACCAAAATCCTACAACCTCGATTAGATATCGTACCTTGCAAGTGAAGCAAACTTGCATAGGTCGAGCCTTCAATACCATTGGAACTAATCAAGCTCCCAATAGGCAGCTCAAAATCTCAAACTGGGATTCTTTGTTTCCCTGATCATTTGGTTCCACAAACTCCATCTGGGCAACTTTTGAAGTCACCCATTCTTAAGTGGACATTCAGTAATGCGATGTCCAACTTGGTGATAATAAAAACAACCTCCATTTTGTCACAATCTTTCTATATCTGCTACACCAAGTGGTCTCTGTTGGATAGCATCAATCTCTATTGGTGCTCGTTCTTCCACCTATGTGTATTGTACTGGTAAGCTTGGTGTAAGTTGAGGTCAAGACCAAGTTGTCACAACCAAGGAATCAAAGCGCTGAGCCAATTGCATGGTTTCTTTTATGTTTTGTGGTTCTTGCATGGTCACCTCCAATTTGGTTTGTGATTTTGATCCTTGCACAAATCAATCTAGAACTTCTCCTTCTTGTATATCTAGAATTTGCATGATGATGTTCTGAAATTGGGTGATGTAGCCTCTTACAGAGCCAATCTGCTTCAACTCCGCTAGTTTATCTTGTGCGGCTCGGGTGGCTTTTATAGTTTGAAATCAACCAAATATTGCATCTTTGAATTTTGTCCATGTTAAGATTGGTGCAACAATCTGTCGTTCAACTTGCTCCACTCGGAATCACCACCAAATTTTTGTCACACCATCCGATTGGCTAGAAGCCAAGAGAATCTATTTCCATTCATCTTGAAGATTGGTGGCTTCAAAGTAAAGCTTGCAATCAAACACAAAATTCTCCACTGTGCCCGAAAGATTCTTACCTTCAAACACCTTGGGTTTTGGAAATCAAATACTATCTTCTCCATCTCGGACTGGCTCTCTCTCTATATGTTCCTGTTGTTGTTGGTCTTGTTCATCCAACAATAGAGTAAGGTGCTTGATTTGTTGTTGCATCGCAAGGATAACATCCGGTATTGCCGCCATAACTACTACTCTATCCTACTACTCTCAAATTATCTAATTGATTAACACATAGATACAACACATCCACCTTTCTCCATAAGTGACAACCAGAAGTATCAAGGGTTCCTCAAACACGATGATCTTATGTAGAAAATCCTACCCAAAGAGTAAGATGATGAATTATGTGAAGTGGTGCTTGGGTAATATTTGGACGCAAAAATCCCAATGGTTTGGCAGAAGTGGATTTGGTGGTCCATAAATTCCATCCATCCAATTTCTACTCTGATACCAATGTAAAAGACCAAGACCGAGGAGAGAAATAGTACAATGGAAACTCACATTGGGACACTTAAATGTGGGAAAACTCCAAATGCCTAGCATGAGCTTTGGTTTTGGTATTTATAGGTAGCATACAAGGCCCTTGAGAAGCTTCTCAAGAAGCTTCCTTGAGTCACTTTCTTAGAGTGCAAGCCAAGTTAACTAGGAAGCTTCTCAAGAAACTTCTTTCTAGAAGCCACCTACTTGGCGTGCAAGCTAAGCTATTTGGAACCTTCTAGAAACTTCCTTCTAGAAGCTACTTACTTGAGGTGCAAGCTAAGCTAGCCGGGAAACTTCCCAAGAAGCTTCCTAAATACTCCTAGAATATTCTAGGCTAATTTGTCTTATGTGCTACTTTTTAAGCCCGACTAACTTTGTCACTAAACTCCATATTGTTACATAATATGAAGATGGATCATGAGCGTAATGATAGCTATGTTCAAGCTAGATCAAACTACCTATGTAACAATGCAGCAGGCAGTCTTCTTTCACTAGATGTTTAGATCCTACTTATTGATCTTATGTTATTCTTGGACTTATAAGGTGATTACAAGTCCAAAAGACCCTGTAATTGATGCCTGCACCCTCACTAATCTCTCCACCAAATCTTGGAAGTGAAGGATAACTCTCTCCTACTCATCCTTTAAATCACCCATCTCGTCATTTTCAGCATGTCATTCCAAGACTCTCTTTCTTACATCATTTATGGTTGAACACCCTTCCTTCAACAACAACCTCAACTCAATGAACTACTTTTTGATCAGTGGAACTTCATCTCTATTAGTACACAAGGAACATGTATCCATCTTGTCAAATCCTCCAAATTTTGCAATTCTAGCCACTCCTTGTATCATGTTGTGGTTTTCTTAGCCAGTGGAAAGGTGATTTAGTTTTGTTTATCTATGTAATGTTGAAGTAGATTCTTATGAATGATTCTATGGTTGATCAAATCCCAGCTGTGCAATCTATGTATAAACAAGTAATTAGCCACATGTATTATGATCCTGTCTTCTTCCAAGCTCTGATGTACTTAGGTGGTGGAGGCTCCTTAGAGATCAATACTTTCTAGTCTTGCAACTTTTGAGTGGCAATAGAGCGCAAAAGCTAGGGCATCTAAGAGTGTTAAAGGAGTATTTTGTTGTGGTTTACTTAGCAAGTGAAGAAAAAAATTATTGTTGTTTATCAATGCAATGTTGTAATAGATCATGCAAAGAATTGTATGATTAACCTATTGCCATTTGAACAATCCATATATCTTCAAGTGATTTGCTGCAAGGATTATGATCTTGTACTCTTTTGAGACTCTCATGTATATAGGTAGAGAGGCTCCATAGAGATCACTATGTTTTACTGTTGCAAGTTTTGAGTGGGAGTAGAGCATAGAAGCTAGGGTATCCGAGAGTGGTAGTAGAGCATGGGAATAAGAGCATCTAAAGGTGAGGCAATTTCAAGATGCCATTTGTCATCAAAGCATCATATTTTGCACTATAATCACTATCAAACTTTGATGGTGGCTCATTTTGGTCCTACATTCATGGCATTGGTTATGAAGAATCTGGATCCTACTATACTTTGTATCCTTACTTATGGGTAAGTTTGAGATTTAATCATTTACATCCTTTTATAGAAGCAGATTCACCAAACCCTCACTCAAGGCTTTGGAGGTGGAGTTTGGAGGTCCATGGGTCAAAAAGGAGGAGTTTCCAAGTGTCCAAAGTAAAATTAATTTAATTCCACCAATTTAGGACTAGGTTTTGACTTCCACCAATTTGAAGGAACAAGACCACCTTTGGAGAGAAGCGCACACAAGCTTCAATATGTAAAAAAAAGAAAGTGAGATTGGAGTGAGTAATGCTTAGATATGATCAATGAAAGCAAGGGGGGTCTAATATGTATCCAAGAATACAATCTTGGAGATTGAGGGTGTTCCACAATAGCCTTTTATGATCTTATAACTAGATTAAAGAAAAGACAACATTTTGGCTATGATTTCCCACAAAAGTGCTATATTTGTGTTGTATTTGAGCTTTATTTGAGCAATGGAAGTTAAAGGACTTGAAGTTAAGGTGATGGGACCTCATTTGGTCACATCTGAAATTTTGGTTTGAATAAGTCTATGAGAATTTCATGTATTGTTGGTGATTAGGTCTTGTAATTTTTTTGAAATCTTTGCGCATGAACCAAGACTAGAGCCTTGATTAGGGTTTAAAAATTAAATTTTGACCTACAAAATTAGACTAAGTTCAAGAGACTATCATATGAACTATAGTGATCAGATTAGAGCTTGCCATATATAATTGAAAATTTTATCTTGCAAGCTCTCCAATACATTCTAGAAAAGTTGAATCATAACTATATAAAAGAAGTTTGCCTATTGAATTTACTATTTGGAGTATATATTAGAAGCAACTCTTAAATTATAGCTTGGGAGAAACTCTTGGAGTAAAGGTTAGGAGAAGCTCTTGGACAGAGGATGCTTTGAAGCAAAATTTTACTAGAAGCATAGAGAGTTATTGTTAATTTGTTTGTTTTTGGATCCTCTCCATGCTTGATTATAAACCAAGTTGGCCTGGAGAGGTAAGCGTGTATTGTGCTTAGATTCTCCTTCCTTAAAAGTGTTTTTTTTTATTTCTCCTTGGTGATTGTATTGGAAGTATTGGAAGGGATGACTAGAAACCCAAGAGTGCATGTTGTGATTGTAGGTTAAGTTGCACTTTCCCTGCCCAATAAAAAAGGAAGTTTGGTAAATTGCTGACTAATTTATAACATTTGGGATTGCAAGTATGCACAACCACCTATGATTGTTCAAAATACAACCTCCTACCTATAGACTCCAAAGTTAGAAATCAGGTGTGTTAACAAAGACAAGAAAGCATAATACTACAATGTTCTTACAAAGACTAAATTTTTGGATAAAGATCTCTTGGGGAAGACACCTTGCATTGGGGAAGGGTAGAACATGCATCTTTTGCAAAGATGATGACTTTTTTGACTTTGTCAACCACAAATTATCATCTTCAGATGGAATCATTTTTATCAAGATATGAATGAACAACATGTGCCTTTAGCAAAGATTGTAACTTTGTTGTTAATAACAAATCATCATCTTCAGATTGAATCGTTATTGTCCAAAATTGATGATTTTATTCTGTATGATTGTTGGTTTATTTTAAATTTTTTCTGAACTACACTTTTATGGTAATATCGTTTTCATTTGGGATTAGTTTTTACTCACTAAGTTAAATATGAATTGATAAAGAAATACATAATGAAATTTTCTTTTGTATTTTGAATTGGATCTTTGTGAGATTTATCTGTGTCTTATTGGAATAATATAATTTGATCATTACTGAATTCTTATACTCCACATCGCCAAACCATACATGTCAAATCAGAAAGACAAGGAAGAACTTAAACAAATCACCACAGAACAGGTAAAGTCTAGCATCCGCAAGTTTTCAAAGTGAACTTTAGCTCAACGTTCACACGGCTGACTCATATCTAGTGCTTATACCTGAGTCTATCAAACTCTCATATGTAGAATCTATCAGATCCAATCGAGTGACTTTATATAGAGTTCACTCGACCCAGATGTTCCCTTGAATAGGGTCAATGAAGCACTCAAACAAGCACGCGAAGAGTCAAAATGAATGACTCAATGGCCAACTCAAAGAAGTATGAATGATTGATATCAATAACTCAAAAGTTGCTTGGATAGGCTCAATGAAGCACTCAAAAAAGTACGCAAAGAGTCAAAATGAATGACTCAATGACTAGCGAAAAAAGTTCATGCAGTACGAATCTTTGATATAAATTACAGCTTAAGAAAGCTGCGCAATACAGCTGATCTATTGGAATTTGTGTTGTGAATCTTGATCTATATATGGATTGGTATTCCTACTTGATGCTCTACAAATCTACAAAGTCTGATATAAAATATAGATCCGTCAACAGAAAGTTTCGTGGGTTAAAAGAGAATAAAGTAGTGACAAGATGTCAGTAGAATTACAGATTATGTACAGAAGCGACACAGATATCGATGTCTCCACTTGTTATGGGACACAAATTGAAAAGCTTCACTGATAAAATATTGGTTTGGAGCAGTCTATCCTAAGGATGATCATACTGAATTTCGATGAAGATATAGTGTTTCACATGGTATCCATGGCCAGAGGATGAATTTTTTGTACATCAATGTGCTCCAGTCCATTTCTACTGTATATACATAACCAAATTATCGAAGTGATGGGTTAAGTGAATGTGAAGGCCGGGTTACTACGTAAGCCGTAAGCCGGCTTTCACATACATATAGATCAGATTAGACATATGTAGCGGAGACTCAAACCTTTATCACGGTTTCGCTTTTAAGTCATCTTCACATAAGAACCATGACCAATTGGCAAATTTGCACGTGATTCCATGATTTCTTTTTGATACATGCTAGTCAGGTGGTGGCGGTAAAAGTCTACCACTTGACTAGTGAAATGAAGTCCAAGACGAAATTTTCAACAATACTGGGATTTACTGATGCTGAAAATCTGATTATGTATCATCGCATGCAACGATCGTGGAAGATGTAGACATCATGACGTCTTTGCAATCCTGGACAAGAGGTGGCGTAAGTACTATCAGATCGGCTAATAAGTTTACAGGTGCCATAGTTATTCTGCCGTTTGTGAATGTCTTTACCATCAATCCCAAGTATACCCTTTTAGCTAGACAATAGTTTCTAGGACAATCCACATGATCGTTTATAACTTATGCTTTAGTCAGCGAGCTTTTGTTAGACGGTTCAATGCGCTTTCGAACTGCAGATTCAATTCATGGTCATTGTTGACTTTACATGTAAAGAGTTTCTAGATCTTGGCCACGGCGACATACGCTGACCAATCACGACTCTGGCTTGAGATCGATATATAACGTTCACATAAGGAAAGGTGCTACAGAGAAAACCGACATCCATACCCAGACAGTGTAGAGAGCTTCTCCAGAGACGTGGTTTGCTACAAGGTGGATCTGTAACGAACTGTGTAGATTTTAACGGTATTTGGCATGATACAATTACATTATGGATACACAAATATGAGGGTCTAGAATTCGAATTAACGTCAGTCACGTCTCAATCTATGGTCGAAAACAGTTTCCACAAGTTGAAGATCGATGAATAATCTAACCGCATTGAAAGGTCCTGAGGTTGGTGAATATAGTTCACGTATGAAAATCAAGGTTCAAATCCGTTGCCATGGCGTATGCATGTTTTTAGACGATCAATCAGTAAGTTTTAGTATGCTAAACAAAATAATTAGTACAGCAGTTCGATAAGCTTACTAAAAAGTGCAAGTATCAATAGTTCTTTGATTTTTCCGTAATATAATGTTTTCAAGAGAAAATTATCTTTAGCTTATTAATTTTAGAAATGGTTTTGACTTGATTTCTGAATATTTTTGTGATAGCTTTCAGATTAACCGTTTTAACAATCCGAGTAGCAGTTTTGAAGTTAAGAATGATCTAGCTGAATGTGCCCTATGAAATTATAATTTCTAACATAAAAATCACAAATTTAAAAGTGAACATTTTCGAACTTGAGTTGATATTATTAATAGTCATAGAGAACAGTGTAACAGCTACAAATTATCCGTAGTGGAACCATATCCGGAATGCATTGCAAATCAGAATAGACTACGGAGCCGGAGCAGACTAGAACGATAAGAAAAAAGGAAAAAGAGTTATAATAGCTAAGAAAACAAGAAAGATGAATTAGAGATGAATAAGAATATTCTTAGTTTCGTACGTGTGCGGTACTTAAAGCCCAGCGCTGAACTTTAACAATTAGTCTTACAGTCATGCCAAGAATTACACCCACGGGTTTGCCGGACCACACTATCCGATATACATCATTAGTAAAACATTTGCTTTCCAAAGGCTTATATGTCTCATTGTCTTTTCAGCTACCTGTGTCCTGCATTGAGGTTTCTCGGGTCTCTATAGAATGTTTATGGTTAAGTACTGTACTTCCGGATTCCGACGCTGTCCTCTGTCCTTGTTACTCCTTATTATGTCCCTATACTACCCAAGGCCTTGAGCACAAAGTCTTGCTAATCCAGTATCCAATAGTTGGTACATGTACTATAGCGCAGTAGAACATGATTATAAAAAGTCAACGTAACGTGTATCAAGACAGCTGAGCTTGTTCTGGAATATTAAGTCGCATGCTGCTTTAAACAGTTGTTCAAAACAACCACCAACAAAAGCAACATCCAAGAATTTTGTATATTTTTAAGTTTTGTAGGTACTAAAGATGTTTAAAAGGCTATGAATATATTTTCCAAGTATTGCTACAGTATTTTATACTATCCTTAAATGAATATTTTAAGGTGAAATAATTTTAGAATTATTTCACTTTCTTTTTTCCGGATTAGAAACCCATATTATAAAATGGTTATCTTGGATTCAATTCAAATTGCCCATTTTACGGATTTGCAATCTAGATTTTCTGCAATTTTGGAATGCAGCATGTAGATATTTGGGTTTCTCGGCTAGATATTCAAAAGGCTACTTTAATGGATATTTTGGTTTTATTTTAAATTCTATAATTATAACGTACATTTTTACTAAGATCTTGAAGAAAAGTCAATCCAAAAGTCACCACCAAAATACTGTTGTTTATTATTTGGAGAAATTCATCGATGTTATGTAGGAAACACTACTTCACTAGTGCCTGCCAAGGTATACCCCTGATAAGTCATAGAGGACTTTAGCTACTATCTTGTACGAAACCGACTTTAAACCAAGTCTCCACCTGATCAAATCAATTATTGACTCTTCCCAACTATCCTTTTATACTCCTTTTAAGCTTTCTAAATGGGGCTTAGCTTACCTAATATGTTTGATCTTTGTATGGTTCGATATGTCTCCCCATCCTTCTTATTACTCTGTGTATGTTACTTTTTGTTTTCTTAGTGCTTAGCTGCAACCTATTGCTTGTGACAAATAAACAGGGCTCGGATTTAAGTCCATGTATGCTATGTTTTATTGAATAACCACTTATGTGTTAATCCAATCTCATCTAAACATAAAGATCCCCTAAACCATGAAATAATCTTTATCCGAAAATGTCTACTAATGACATAGGAAAAGAGAAAAAGGTTGAAGGATGGCTTTTGGGTAAGAACAAATAAAGATACCGGGGTCAGGACTATGTCAAGTACCGGAGAAATTCTTTTTGCTGATTTTGGAATCACAATACAGTTTGGCTTCATAACATGAGGTCGCAAAAATCTTGAAGAACACTAAGAGATTCTTGTTAGTATATAAGTGAATAACTATACATAATTACACATGTGCCTGTCGGATTATTTAGAAGAGGACTTGGTTCGGTAAAGAGGGTAGAGAATCCATAAACTATGACAACCTCTTGGTGGAATAACGGTATTGAAAACACTATTCTTATGTGCAAAGAGTTATTTATTTCTGTACTGTGTTTATAAAAAGGATACATTTAGCTTGTGTATAAATACTTGAATTGGGAGAAAGATAACTGAAATTTGATAAGATGTAATTGAAAGCATCTGTCCCCTAAGTATCATCTGTAGGTTAAGTACACAATAGAGATGCTTCGTTGAGAATCTAGAGAATAAGTTACAACAAAGCATATCACGATACCGTAATGACAAAGCGAAACAGAACTACATTTTCTTGCACAAGTCCAAGATATAAATATGAAAGAGATGAATGTAAGTTACAATTTTGGTTTTATATTTGAGCTTCCTGACCATACACATACAAGTTAGTCATATATTTTTCTTTTCTATCTAACTTAATCATTTACTAATCAGATAATTTATGTTTAGATGACAATTTACATAAATATAGATTAGATTTTAATTTTAAAAAATAGATGGAATTCAAGTTCAATGTCTGTTGGCTGAATCTAATTATCTAACTTTCCACTAAATCCGGACAAGTCCAGATTTAGTGAATAGGCCGCTGGTGTTCAGAATTGAGGATGTTCAGTATTTTATCCATGTAGAAATCTTATTTTCCTCATAGTTCCTTCCTTTTGAACCTGGGAACTTGAATTTCGTTCTTGAGTAGTTTTCTGGTTGAAATAATCAATTCGGACTTTTGAGTGCACAACAATGTTCGCAGCATGGGGTCTGTTCATTTCCTTGTGTTGAAGCAGTGTAATTAAGTTAAACGCTTTCCGATTGTTTATGGCGAAATTTACTCTACCGTGCAGGAATTTACTCATTGTCCCACAATCGTAGCCATAGATCCATCTAGGAAGGCTTCGAATTCTTTCTGCCTATGACTATCTGAATTCGATGAGGTTTTACCTATCTACATCCGAAGAGTTCCAAATTTAGTTGTGGTAGAAATTTGCGTATGACTATCTGAACCCGAAGAGTTTCCAACTTAGTTATGGCAGAAATTTCCCTCTAGTCCTTGCCAAAATTTTGTTCGACAACCCCTTGTATCATGGATCTTCCATGACGAATTAGTTATGCTAGTATCAACCATGCGGCTAGAAACTGCATGACGCCAAGAACTAGCTAGTGTTCGATATTCCCGACAAGCACATCAAAACAGATTGGTTCGTTATCGGCACCAGGTGCTTGAGACTTGAGACTGGAGAAGCAGCACACCTTTTTGACGCTGACACGTCTCCTAATTCTGCGATTAGAGGGACATGAGCAACGAGCCACCTGCGGAAACAGGTAAGGAATGGAACATCTACGACCATAGTCAGTCATGTGCTTGGACCGAGTACTAGTGCATACGCATACCAGTAGCTCATCCGGAAGATATGAGAACAACATGTAGATACAGCAGCTTGATTTTATTATATATTCAGTCTGTTCGTCAGAGCTCATTGAAGCGCATCCAGATCCTTAAGCGACCGAAGCAAGTCAGGATCTAGAACTATCTAGTTGTAAGGTGTTCTACTTCCAACCACGTACTATCTTTGCATGTATAAATATTAATGCGCAGTCACCCATATGGATAAAAATACTTACTCACCAGAAATCTCTGGGTATCAGTCATATTGAGAATTGACAGGGTCTGTCAAATCTCCTGATATACTAGGTATTACACTATGTCATTTACTTAAGGGAAAAACACGGTATCATAGTTGGTGCCTGTGGTACAAGTGTAAAGAGAAGTTGGATCGTCAAAGTTGTAGCTGTATGCTTCAGGACACGCTGTCTTAAACTGACTTGTGCCGGCTGTAGGG